>CM076851.1:129476545-130766545 GCA_039519185.1 Astragalus membranaceus | reverse complement strand
ATAATATACTATAATATAATATAATATAATATAATATAATATAATATAATATAATATTTTGTTTATTTTAAATATAGATAAGTTATATTTGCCTTTTGGTGTCTCTAAATTTATATCATGATTAGTACTAATTATTATAGCTGGTTTTTAATATAGATAAGTTACAATTTTTTCATTTTCTTTCACTTTAAGCCTTCTTTCAGAGATACTATAAATACCTAAGAAAAGAAGTCACCAGTTATCTTTTCATTTTTTACATCACATTTGTTTAGTTGTTACATGACTTATGTAAATTTTTTGGTTTTGACATCACTAATATTCAAGCTTGAATAAAGCCATTGTGGTAGTTAGCGTCCCAAAATTTATTTGTCTAAATTTGTCTTTTACTCATAACCTTTAATTGATTGTTGATTAAGTATTGAGATTGTTATAGGTTTCAAGTTTAATGTATACATCATATTCTTATAGTGTGTAAACAAAATAAACTACCTCTTCTTGGATTGTGAAGTATATCTTCAATTATTATTCGTAATTTTTTTGATTATATGGTTGAACCGTAACTTAGATGATGTTGTGATTTTTCTTTCTCTCTCCTCCCTCTCTCTCACCCTGTCTTTCTCTTTATATATATATATATATATATATATATATATATATATATATATATATATAAAGGAAACCCCAATGGAGCCTCCAAAATACTTCTCACGAGTTTTACTTATTATAATATATACATATATATATATATATTATTTACCATATAATTAAGTGATAATACAAACAAAAATGAATAGCCATACTTTACGTTCTAACCAAAAAATAAAAACTTTGAATTTTTGATTCATTATATAATTAATTGAAAAAATTGTTTAATTTAGGAGTACAATGTAAATGAATAGTCACATTCTAACCAAAAAGATATGAATAGCAATATTCTACATTGTACTATTAGTAAGTTGTATTTTTTGATGTAATTGACGTAATATAAAGAAATATATATATATATATATTATTTACTATAATGTTTATTTATTTATAAAAATTAATAAGTTCAAATCAACCTTTATTGAAAACTTAAAATTTAAGTTCAAATATATATATATATATATATATATATATATATATATATATATATATATATATATATAGTAGATGTAATGAAAGGTTGTAACAGAAAAAGCTTTCTATAAAATAGCTTTCTATTATTAAGTAATTTTTCATTTTTGTAACTAATACACTATTAAGTATCAAAATATTATTTATGATTCATTCTAAATTATTGTCATAAATTTTTTGTTTAGTTATTATAAAATAAATAAAAATTAGTTTTATATATATATATATATATTAAGATTAATAAGTTGAAATCAAACTTCACTAGAAACTTAAAATATTAGTTCAAATATATATATATATATATATATATATAACTAATTTTAATTATCGGAATAATTTAAAACTTATGTTTAATGTAAAAACTAAAAATAACCTTATATATATATATATATATTATTTATAATATAATTAAGTGATAAAACAAAAAAAAATTGAACAACCATACCCTACGTTCTAATCAAAAATTGCATAAATTTTAATAGCTCATTTATTACATAATCAATTGGAAAAATTATTTAATTTAGTATGATAATGGAAATGAATAGTCATATTCTAATTCATTGTATAAATATTTTTAACTAAGAAATAATGAGTGGGTCTTTGAAATTCTTTTTGGTGTAACTGTTATACATTGAATGTGGAGTTTCATATTAATATGAATCATTCCTTAGTTGCCAATAAATTCATGAGATACTAAAAGATAAGTGCAAGATGTGTAGTTTTAATTAGTTATGATATGACAAAACTATTTATAGGAGAATATTTTAAATGGTGAGGGAAGTGGTTTTGGCAAAAAAAATTAAAAAAAAAATAGGATGTGCATGTGAGCACTAGAAAGGAACGGTAACACGAGAAGAGGTAGAGTGCGCATAGAGAAATATTAGAGTGTGCAGTCAAGGGAGAAAAAATGAAGTTTACATGTATAGAGAAGAAACAGAAAAGACAAATCATAAGATTTGAGGTTCATGTTCTTGACAATTTTAATGTAGTCAAAAGGACAAAAAGAAAAATTGGGATTAGTTATTGAGTTAGACAATTGAGCCACAATTTTGTTGTAAAGGTATAGACATGTATGAGTTATGTTTAATTTTAAAATTGTGCTTTAAAAAATGTTTAATTTTAATAGCTTCCATGAAACTGGATGATGTGCTATATCTAACAGTTTTTGTTATATTGAACATTCACAAACGAATGTTCAAGCATAAAAGAAGACATTTTTGTCTCTAATTAGAAAGTTCATTTGTTTTGTTTTTAAAGTGAGTGCATGGATCAGAAACTATGAATATTGTATTCTGTTTCTAATTTTAAAATACAATTTTAAGAAATTGCTCTAATTTTATGACTTCCAAAAATAGTCACTAAAATTAGTTACCATCGAACATAATTATAATGTTAAATAATACAAAATATGATTCAAGGAAATTTAAAATCACATCATAATAATTCATTCATATATATTTTACTAAATAGACTACATATAGTTTGCAAGAGCATAATATTCAACAAAATTGTTGGTTAAAGAAGAGCATAACATTCAATTACGAATATGCGAAAATATCATTAGTTAAAGAAAACGATAACTAATATCTCTATCTTCTTCACATGTCTTCTCATTATTGTTATCACCCTCCTACATTTTTAGGTGATAGGTATAAAAATCAATATAAAACATAAGTCTTTCAAACATCAATTACAAAACGTCGTGTTATTTAATTTCTATTATATTATTTAAATGACATTATAAAAACTATCACTTATTCAGAAGTTATTCTTACATTGTGCATAACTTCAATGAAACCGAAAGAAACGTGTGAATTGAATTGGTGCAGAAATGTACAGTTGTTCATTTTTTTACTGATGTAGAGTTGTTCTTAACTTGAGTCGGAATTGATTCTCTTAGTAGAATATTGATTAACTATTTTTATATTTATATGAAAATTATATTTTCTTATGGAAATATAGAAGTTGATAATAACAAACTAACAATATTTTTATGTATAATATTTTTTTGATACAAATGAAAGAAATATTTTTATCTATAATATAATATAATATAATATAATATTTATAAATAAATAAATAAATAAAAGAAGCTTGACTCTTGAATTGTCGGTTTTTCTCCATTTTTCAATTTTATTTTAAAACACTTTATTGATAACTCTTAACTCATTACTTTTTTTCCGACAAATTTTAACTCATTACTTAATGTTTTGTTTTTTGTTGCCTTTTTGTATCTCTAAATTATTATCATGATTAGTAGTAATTATTATAGTTACAAATTTTTTTGACATAATTATAGTTACAAATTAAATACACAAACATAAGTATTGAGAGGGGAGAACCACACAGACTGGCAAAGCTGAGTATACACGTGGCCAGTCAGATTCTCAGGTGTAGATTAGTCATCGGCAAAGCCAGTGAAAACTGCGCACCAATAACATGGTAGCAAAAAAAATACACAAACATAAGTGATTACTTTTATGATAGAGAAAATAATGGTAGAGAAAAAAAATAGAGTCTAATAAAGCTTAACAGAAAGATAGATTTATATCAAGTATGTATTATTTTTAATTTTTTGAATGATAAATATAAATAGATACAGAATTTAAATATCAAAATATGCAGTAATTACTATAAAAAAGTGAATTAAATATAAGATCAATTAATTAAAACTTTACATCTTCAATTCAATCCATATTTTACAAACTCATAAGTTTAATCAAAATTAAAGGAATACAATTTATAAAAAATATTTATTCTTAAAATTTTATGTCTTTGACTAAAATTTACATTTTATATACGTTTTCTAATTTATTGTATAAATATTATGTAAACATAATATTTTGTGTAGGAAGCTCAAATGGAGCCTTTAGGTTGCTCCTTATTTTTATAATTTATTTTCATATTAAATGCCAAATTTCTTATTTTAAAGTATTTATTCAACTTTGTAAATTCGTTTCACTTTTGTAAAATTATTTTCAAAACAATTAATTTGATAAAGAGTATTAACAAATATTTATATTTAAAAACACATACTTTATATAAGATTATTGCCTAAAATAAATAAGTTTGATATAAGAAATTAAAATTATATTAATATCATACTATATTCAATATTTAAATAACAATATTAGAACAACCCGTGCAACGCACGGGCATTCCCCTAGTTGGATCATAAAGTGATTGTGTGTAGCCAGCAACAAAATAGAAGGAACCAGGTCACCAAAAAAATAAAAGGAACCAAAAATGAGAGTTTAATCAACGAGTGGCAAGAATTATTGGAAGAATTGTGAGTTTGTAGAGAGAGTGGGATAGAGAGTTGGAGACATTTATTGTAATTATTATGATTATGATATGAATCGCAATAATTACGATAAATGTTAATTTTAATCAACCGAGGGGTGTTGTCGAGCGGTTGGGGCTCATCCTCCCTTAACCAAGTGTTGAGGGTTCGGTCCTCACATTAGGTATAGAACAGCTGGTTCATGAACCAGTTCTTTAATTAATTAATATATATATATATATATATATATATATATATTAGTATGATCTCTGTTATGCATTTTGTGTTTCTAGAGCAAGGTTTTTTGTTTAATGGTTGGTGTAATTTATTTAACACTAACTATTATATAATTATACATTTCTCAAATTATTTTATTATTATGCTGGTTTATATATATTTTTTATTAAACTCATAAGATAGGTAAACAAAAATATTTTTTAATTAGGTAATTATTTCATTCAAAAACTACTAGTAAATTACTATTTTAAAATGTCAAAAATCTTGAATTTTTTAGTTTATTTTTTTACAAAAACCGATTTTTTTTAACTTTTTATTCATGCAAGTTGGGCTAACAAGCTGAACCGAGCTGCTCGCGAGTTTGAGTCGAACTGAAAAAAAAGTTCAAGTTGAACTCGAGTTGAGCTACGAGGTGAGCCGATTCTTATCGAGTCAAGCCGAACCAAGTTCGACTCAACTCGATTCATTTCCAACCCTAGATGGAGGGTTTAGGGGGAGGGGGGGGGCAGGGGGAGAGCTTGATTTTAAATTCTAAATTAATGCTATAAAATGTTTCTAAACAAATGAAGTGTGATTAACAATATTTTGTTATTGTTTATCATGTTATTCTTTCAATTTTTTTAAAATCTCAAATAGATATTAAATGTGGACCAAACCCTCCAAAGTCCTTCCCTCCAAAATTCCCCTCTCAAACATACCCTAAGATTAACTTGTGACTATTACAAGTGATATAATATCTATTAACGAATCCAAAAACTGCTGTTTTTCTCAGTCATAGTTAAAATGTCACGATTTGACCATATTGAATCCAATTTATCTTTGATTTGCGGTTAGTTTTCCTAAGATATACTACTAAATCACAAGTTCGTTATGAGCATCACATCGTTTCTCTAAAACATCTACTTGCTTTCAGCTTTCCATTGAGCTAGCAGACTTTGCTAATGTTCCAATAAAATCTGTTTTATCATACATCACTGAGCATTCAATATTGGAGGGATCCATGTCAAAATTGCTGCATGAAAATGTTTTGCAGGACCCATTTGAAAAATGTTCATGCAGAGCATTTTCTTGATCTTCACCTACTTTGATATTCTTGTCCTCAACAATTCTTTCATCCGATTCAACACCATCTTTGTTGGCACAACAGTTCTCAATAGATTGCTGCCCTGACTCACTTGCCATTTCCATTTTGTTGCATGTTATTATTTCCTGCACATCGATTCCTTCAATAGATTTCTCTGAGCCACCTGATATAATATCTGTTGCTTCTTCTCTGCTGGTTTCATTGCCATCCTTATTTTCTGGCTGATTTTTGCAGTCCACAGGTTCATTTTCTGACTTGGAAACAACTTCTTTGGTAGTTAAGTTTTCAACATTTTGCGACGATGATTCGCCTATGGCCATTCCTTCAGAACAGATACCTACTTTAGTTGATTCATCTATTGCTAAAGTTAATTGATCACACAGTCCTGTTTTGGTAGACAAAATAATGATTTTAATCATTAGTAGTTTATTTATAATTTATAATAATAGTACACCAACCAATTACACCATACAAAAATACCTTCACTTTTCTTCCTCCCATACAAGGGTTTTTCAAGTAAGATTGTTCCTGGAAAGACCATTAAGTTAATTTTGTTCAATCTTCGCTTTTCGATATCACCTACAGGTACGAATCCAAAGCCCTTAGTCCATGTCTCCACCAAATCAGGAATGGCTGATACCACAAGCTTTTCTACCTTGACAGATGTTAGCATCTGCTAATGAAAGAAATAGATTTAGAAGCATGGAAAGCCAAATGAAGCATGAGAACATTCCATACTAACATGTGTTCTAAAAGGAGTAATATTAGTAATACACTCTCCAACAGCTTTTTTTAACAGACTTTCTATCATCGGGTGAAGTTCATGTGGATCCCACTTCCTATTTGGTGACTTCCTATTTGGTGGGAGTCAGGGCAGGGTGATTTTCACCCGACAATAGAAAGTACTCCCTCCGTCTCAATTTAATTGACGTTTAAGGTTATGCGTGGGTTTTAAGAAAATGATTACATGTTACTTTTTATGCTCAAAAAGTATGGTAGGACTAAAATACTCCTACATTATTATGAGGAGAGAGGCATGGAAACCTTGAAAATACAAATAAAAGTTAGGGTATTGTTGAAAAAAGTAATAAATGTTGCATTGGGATTCTAAAGTGACAAATAATTTGAGATAAAGAAAAAGGACAAGGACGACAATTAAATTGAGACGGAGGGAGTATGTTACTAGTATTTCTATTATATAAAAGGCTTAAATATGTTTTAGGCCCCTGCAAATATAGGGTGTTTTGGTTTAAGCCCCTGTAAAAAAAAATTTTTGTTAAAAGCCCTTGCAAAATGAAATATTTTGTTATAAGCCCTTCTCAACATATCCAGCAATTATAGCATTCCATGTTAAGGCTAACATTTTAGTCATAGAAGGGCTTATAACAAAATATGTCATTTTGCAAGGGCTTTTAACAAAAAAAAAATTTTGCAGGGGCTTAAACCAAAACACCCTATATTTGCAGGGGCCTAAAACATATTTAAGCCTATATAAAAGGAAATTCACCAAGTGCGAATCTATTATCTATATCGAATTTCAAAGAACAATAACTCTGACAAACATGGGAGTATTAATCCAACAAGGGTGAAACTGAAACAATATTTTATATTTGTTTTGCTTGAATACCAATTCTGGATAATCACGAAACTGCAGCCAAATCATACCTCTTCAATTGAGCTCACCAGGAGTCGGCACATTCCTTGGCGACGATACTGACTGCAAGTTGCAATTAGAGGCATCTCTGCAACAGTAGTTCCATGCACCCTTCAAAGATGTAAAAGACTTAAGAATAATGCAATAAAGCGGAGATGTCCCTCAACTAAATCAACATTAATGCAACTACAACTCGACTCATTCATAATATATACTGGAAGAATAAGCTTGAGAATAATTGAAAAGCATGTAAATAATTGTCTTTAAATAATAGAAAAGTAGCTGAAATGAGCCGTTGCACATAAATATGTGTTATGTTTCACCTGATAGATGCTACAGATATTATCGCATCCTGTTTCTCCAATACCACAGTGTAAAAACCATGAAAATTAAGACGAGCAAACTCAGACCTGAAATAACAGAGAAATAAAGTCTTACAAATCAAGATGTAAACAGAAGAGAAGAAGCCAAAATCCAAAAGATGAGGATTTCAACATAGACGAGGGGTGGGGGATTATTTTGGACACATTTAATTTAAATGCTGAGGCACATAAAAGAGGAAGAAATGTCATGGAAAAAGGCACTAACCCCCAATTGTATAAAACTTGGGGTATCATGTGGATGCCTGTTCTTGGATCCAACATAGACACAAAACACTCCTCCATAATGGTAAGGGCAACAGCTAATTTTGTATTGCATACTGCCTTTAGGGCAAACCATTGAGCCGAATGAACCTTTTGGTCATCGTGGATACATCTAAGAAGCATCCATGAGAAGCCATCGGCAACTTGATTAACTAACCCCACCTGAGATTGGAGACAAGAGTATACCTGCACATACCAGAAATTCAGATCCCTGAATAAATAATACCAAAGGTATGATATTGGGTAATTAGGTTTAGCCTCATCGTTGGTGGGCTTCAGTTTGTACCAGTAGCACTAGCACTTGACCAAGTTATCAACCATAAATGTGCTAGGTTAGGGTATTTTAATATATTTTCATATTAATATTATAGTGTTGGCCAATCGTTTTCCTTTATTTTCTCTTTAACTGTAGAAGAAATTCATGCTGATCGATAATTTTATTGCAATAAAACAGTAAGAAATGAAACAGAAGGAATAATGCAACCCATCATACCATTAATCATAGTACTATATTAACACCTTAAGAGGAAAAAAAAGGTGTTAATATAGAGACAAATATTTTAAGAAGGGCATAAACACCAGTAGTATATAACAAAAGCAACTATGCAAAATGGTAGAGACAAAAGCAAGTATGCCAAATAATAGACTCTTCCAATTCTATATAAAACAATTTATGAACCTTCACCTAACGGCTCAAGCATTTGGGATAGTTGGTTGACAACATGGTAGAGTGGTCCGGTGCATAAGCATACAGATGATAGTTTCCAAAGTTGGAGTAAAATATGGCTAGGAAAAGCTATCAAAGACATTCTTCTTTTGGAAAATCTCAAGGGAAAAAACCACGGTAACTTCAATGTTGTACTATTCTCGATTAATATAATCATCAAAATTGTATTTGGACAGAAGAATACGAAATAAAACACAATTACCCTATCAAAGACTTCATTCTAAAAGTTTTTCATCTTAAACTTGTTCATCTAAAAAAATGCAACCTGTTAGAACTATATTTGCCACATTAAGAAAAAATTAATCAGATGATCAACATTTAATGTGCCTTAAGTTTACAAGTAGTTTGAAACATAAACCAAACTTAACCCTCAGTAAAACTTTGAATAAGGTCTTCAATTTATATACAGTAAAATGACCAACTCATATTACAACTCACAAGCCACAAGACTGTCATATAATATGTAACAGACAATAAGCCATCATTTGCAAATTCAAGAAATCCATTTCAAATGGAAGAGTGGAAATTTGAGAAATTGTAGTATAATATACCTCCTGACAGTTCTGACCACAAAACCAAGGGTCTGAAATTGTGCCTTCTTGTTTATCTCCTCTGTGGCATTGCTCGTGATCTATTCATATCAAGTCCAAAATAATCAGATGGTATCATTATTTAAGCATCAGAAAGGTAAAAAAGTGTACATACTTTAAGATCATTTCTTGTTCATAATGAAATTAATTAATCATTTATGATAATGGGCAGCTAATGCATGATGCCCCCAATGTTGTAGAGTTTGAGGAGAGTCAAAACTTATGCAACCTGATGTAAGGATTGTAGTAAGGAAAAGTATTCAAATAACATTGTTTAGCCCAACATTACAAAAGATGACTTTATGGTACAACTCAACCTGATGTCTATCAGGCTCTTAAAAAGAGATTTAAACCATAAGATCTTTTATGCAACGTGAAGACATCGGGCAAACTTACATTTATGTTCACATTGTGAACATTGTAATGAATCATGTGCATCTGAATCCTCTTTATCAATAACTAAATTTCCACAAATCCGACAAGTGCAGTTTGTGCAATACCAGTTGCCATCAGGGATCTCCTGGTGTACAGAAATAAAGCTGCATCATTCTTCCAAGGCAGGGTAAGAGAAACCCCCAACAATAGTCACATCCATAACAAATACAAACAATATACAAGAGGACTTTAGTCAACAATATTTAAATGCACGGAACAAAAAGAGGCGTGCATATTAGACCAACATAAGCATATACAGATGTTGGTAACCCAAAGCAGCCAATCCATGCCATCAAATCTATATCAAGAGAGATAATATATTCACTGGATCTACTCATCAAATCACAGCCAAACAAACCATAAAGTTTGAGAATTCATTTGTATTGTATGATAAAAAGCAAGGAAAATATAGTCCACGGCATGGAGAGACTTTACCCTTGATCATTCATGTTCACAAAAGCGATATTAAACAGTAAATTTTTTTAACTGTGAAATACAATATTTGTTACCTGTCAGCAAAGTCAAAATAAACATTCCCAATTACAAAGCCGAAAAGTTAAACTATCAGCAGGATGTCACACAAGAGGGGGCAGAACTACTGGTGTTTCGCTATTGTAGAGATGTACTCCCTCCGTCCCATAATATAAGGCCCCATTGCACTTTTCACAGTTATTAAGAAAAGTTGGTTGTGTAATTAATATGTTAAAATTTTGTATGACTATTACGAAATTACCCCAAACATTCAATGTTAACTTTTCATATACCAACACAATTTAGTACTATCAATAAGGATATATTTGGAAAAAGAGTAATAAATGTATCTAGAAAGCTGTAAAGGGCCTTATATTTTGGGACAAGTAAAAGTGAAAAAAGGGGTCTTATATTTTGGGACGGAGGGAGTATATATTTGAGATCGGTAAATGATGTTATAACAATCATTCAATAGTAGGTTTGAGTTCACATTAAAAAAGAAATTATTTGCAATGACGAGCTGAAAAGAAGAATCATCAGAAAAAAAAGAAGAAAGAAACTAAGATAAACCTGAGAGCAGACAGACCTGAGTGGACAAACAAGCCAGATGGAAAGTAGATGGACAGTTATCACAACAAATCAGCTCACCTCCCTCCCCACACAACCCGCACGAGTCATCATTTCTATCTTTATGATCAACATTCACAGCTTGATTTTGATTTTTTCTGGCTTTGTATTCAGATGACCAAGCTTGAAGGAGGCAAAGTGTAAAGGGCTCACCAGACTCCATGAAAAGATTCAAGCAAGCGCGATTCAGTGTAAAGCCAGCATGATTTTTGAACTCTGATAATGTAAGCACCTTACCACAACACTTGCAAATAATGCCATCTTTGGTGATCCTACCATCCTTGGTAACAGAATTATCTTTAGGATTTCGGTATTGAATCACATCATTTAAAGATATGACCCCATTTTTAATTAACCACCACAAGAGTGTCCTCGCACCAAAATAATACATCTTCCCATCCTTATTGTGCTTCCCACCGTTACAAGGGTTCCTCGGTAGCAACCTGCAACGGCCCTTACGGCTTTTAAGCTTTCTTCGACCACTTGATTGGCGGGATTTAGTTCTAGAATTACCTCGGATTATCTTTGGGCTGAAGTCCTTGCTCTTGAATATTGCTGACACCAATAGATCGTCATCTTTAATCTGGCATTTGTTGGGCTTATTTGTTTCTTTTATGGAGTTGTTTGTTTTCTTAATATGTTGCTGGGTTGCACAGCCAGGTGATAACTTCCCGTGGTTCCTCTTTTTTCCCACATTGTCAACTAGATAATCCGGGTCCTCTTCCAACCCAGACTGAGTGCCGCATGCATCATCATTAAGTAACTGCACCTGGTCAGTAACAGTTGAGCCCAGAATGTCACTATGATATAACATACTCAGTTTGATTTGAGATACCCGTTTGCCCTTCTTCCGCATTTTCTTTCTAAGAATAACATTAGAGGAAGAATATGCATTATCTTTCCCAAGTACAGAAGCTATTGAGATTTTCCTGCTCTTTTCCTCACTGCATTCAGACTGTTGAATAGCCTCTGAGCCATGAGAATGAACCAAGCCATGGCTTACATCATGCGCATTATTCTCTCCTGACAAGTCCAGTGGCACATCACCATCAATTCTTTTATTTGTCTCCAAATTATTTTCTGATTCGTGCTTATCGAAGCTTTTGGAATTTCTGCATTTAGCTTGATGAACAGCATTTCCTTTAGACTCCCCACACTCCAGGTTCAAATTTCCAGAGCTTGTGAGAACATTGAAAGAGGAAGCACTTGACTGGGTAACAGTGCTATCCAATCCACAAGCAGCTGAAGAAACAAGATCCACACTAACTTTGTTCAGAGGCATTTTCCTGCTTCGATTTCCTATGCTGTTGGGTTTATGTCCTGCAACATACATATCTTCCTGGTTACCATCAGATTTCTGATTACAGGCATGATAGTTTATCACAGGAACAGTTTTTGTGGGATCAGAACGAGCACCAAAAGTATCCTCACAGGCTGAATCAACAGGACCACATGCCATTTTATTATACTCACTAGAAACTAAACTCCAAGTTACTTTGACTACCTCTCCCCTTTTCATTGCACCAATCTTTCTATCAAAAAATATAACTACTACAAAAGGATCCAAAACCCACCATTGATAAGCCAACATTGCAGCGGGGTCTGAATGGGATTTTAAGTTTTCAACATCTATAAGTGCACTGGATAGATCAGACCAGAATTCGCTAATGTCAGTCCATTCTTTACGACCTTTATAAGTCACATTGTATTTTTCCACAGACAAAGACTGGCCACATAATCTCCAAACTTTCATAAATTGCCGAATAGGCTTTCCCTCTGGGGTCCTATAGAGTGACTCCTTGTACTGCCTAGAAGGCCGTTGAACCTTCTCCATTGACCATCCCGCCATCCTAAGCAACTGCACAACATGACTCTGCAGTAAAGGACGTGGGTCCTCTTGGTCTAGCATTGACAGTGAATTTGAGGTCTTCATCTTATTACAATATGGAAACACTTGTGGCATTTCCTCAGGCTTTAAAGGAGATCCAGACTTCTTCACAACAGTGCTGGATGGACTTGTAACTTCTAGCCTGTTTGCCGAACTCTCCTGGGAAACAGGAGAAGTAACTGCCTTGCCAACAGACACCTCTTTCGTGACGTTTCGATCTGCTGTGACAGATTTACAATTCGTAACATCTACATCATCATTAGCAGCTTGTTTATTTTGTACCATGTTATGCTTCAACACGTAGCAACTAGATAATACACCCTTTTCAGATGACTCGGCTATACAAAATGTAACAGGTTCACTATCATAGTCTCTAGCAGCACAAGACAGGTTAGAAGGTACTACTTTCGGAATTCCTGATGAACTCAAAACATTTTCTGAATTAGATATACTACAAGAAGGTTCATGCAGAGAAAATTTCATACGTTTAACATTTACATCCTCAGCTTTCTGGTCTTCACAAATGAAACTCTCAGGCATACACCCCAGAGCAGTCTCTTTGGAATGCTGTGATACATTAACATCTTCCTCAGGAAGTGTAAATCTTGAACACGAGGGACGCAATATGACTGAGTTTTCATTACTAGAGTCACATGATTTAAATGTGTTTTTAGTAGATTCGTGTTCAAAATTGATAGCTCCAGAAACAACACACTTCTGACTAGACTGGTTGAGAAAATGAAGAGTTTCATTCAAGAATGTGAGGGCAATTACAAGTTCTGGTTGTGAGTCCAGTAACTGAGCTGTTAGAGAAGCTCAATCTACAATTCTGTTATTATTTTCAACTGCCTAACAGAGTACAGTTGATAGCTATTTATACAATCTGTCATGGTTCAATTACAAGTTTACCCTTTGACTAAACAGCATGTGACTTACTAACATTCCTATTTCTTCTATAGTAGATTCTATTTACAGCTGGTCTACTATCAATACCCCCCCCTAGGTCTTTCACCTTGTCCTCAAGGGGAAAATCTTCAAATAGTTTCTTCAGCTTGTCCACTAGTTCCCATGACTTTTCACATTCAGGCAAGTGCTTCCATTTAACCAAGACTTCAGCCTCGCCTCTGCTAGTGTAACGCAGGTCTGTGACATCCTCAATATCCGGTTGCAGGCTTCCTTCATCAGTCAGGGCAGCAGGAATTGGTTGTGCTGAGTAGCTGCCTGGAATTGTTTTTTTGAGTTTACTCACATGGAACACTGGGTGAAGCTTACATTCTGCAGGCAAGTCCAGTTTGTATGCAACTTGGCCAATTTTTTCCAACACTTGGTAAGGACCATAGAACCTAGGGCTCAATTTCTCATTTCTTCTAGCGGCTAAAGTCTTCCAACGATATGGGAGTGCTTTCAAATACACCCAATCCCCCACTGCTAATGTCACTTCTCTTCTATCTTTATCCGCATATTTTTTCATTCGCTGTTGTGCTTGAGAGAGATTTTGGTGCAATTGTTCTAGCACTCTGTCTCTGTCACTGTACAGCAGGTTTATTTCTTCCACATTTGAAGGTATGGCAGGGCCTCTGATGATGGGGCTAGGGTCTCTTCCATAGAGAGCTCGAAAAGGAGTCATTCCAATGGATATATTGTAATTTGTATTAAACCATAGTTCAGCCCAACATATCCATTTTGGCCAAGATTTTGGATTGTCACCCCCAAAGCATCTAAGATAAATCTCCAAGCACCTATTCGTCACTTCGGTCTGTCCATCGGTTTGAGGGTGGAAGGCTGTGCTATACTTCAATTTGGTGCCTGCTTGCTTGAACAATTCCCTCCAAAAGTTGCTGAGGAAGATTCTGTCCCTGTCTGAGATAATAGCCTCTGGGAACCCATGGAGTTTGACAATACCATTGAGGAAGCTATTTGCTACATCACTTGCACTATAGGGGTGTCCTAATAGCATAAAGTGAGCATATTTAGTTAGCCTATCCACTACTACCAATATGGTGTCTATTTTTCCAACTCTAGGAAGACCACCTATGAAATCCATGGATATCTCAGTCCACACGCTTTTAGGTATTGGTAGGGGTTGAAGTAGCCCAGCTGGAGCTAGAGTGGCTACCTTGTTTTGCTGACACTGTTGACATTGTTCAATGTACTTCTTAATGTCGGATTTCATTCCCACCCAATAGAACACATTAGCAATCCGTTTATATGTTCTGAACAGCCCAGAGTGTCCACCTTGAAGAGAACTGTGGAACTCACTGAGTATAGTTGGAATTCTGGAAAATTTTGCAGGCACTACAAGGGCTGTGCCTCGGTATAACAGACCCTGTTTGACATGGAATTTGTGATACCCTGCAGCCTTCAACACTACCTGTTGCAGAATTTCTTGCAATCTAGGACAGCTTCTAATCTCCTCTTCCCACTCATTCCATTCTGGTAACGTAACTTTTGAGATAGAGGCAAATATCATTTGCCTAGATAGGGCATCAGCCACCTTATTGGAACTCCCCGGTTTGTATTGTACCTCAAAGTCAAACCCAAGTAACTTGGAAGTCCACTTAACTTGTTCTTCCCCTAATAGATTCTGTTCTGTCAGGAATTGCAAACTTTGTTGATCGGTTCTTACCACAAAGTGTTGCCCAAGTAAGTAATGTCTCCACTTTTGGATTGCTAATACTACGGCCATCAGCTCACGTTCATAGGCTGACTTTTGTTGTGCTCTTGTAGATAACTTCTGACTGAAATATGCAATTGGCTTGCCCTCTTGCAAGAGTACTGCTCCCACTCCTTTGCTGCTAGCATCAGTTTCTATAATAAATTGTTTAGAAAAATCAGGCACAGACAACACTGGTAGTGTGGACATAGCTTTCTTCAAAGCTTGAAAGGCTGTTTCTGCTTCCTTACTCCATGTAAATCTGTCCAACTTCAGTAAATCAGTCAAGGGTCTTGCCAGCACTCCATAACCCTGAACAAACCGCCTGTAATAGCCTGTGAGTCCTAAGAATCCTCTCAGCCCCTTTATGTCTCTTGGAGTAGGCCATTGAGTCATTGCACTGATTTTATTTGGATCTGCTGCCACCCCCTCTGCACTGACCACATGACCGAGATACTCCACAGAATGAACAGCAAAATTACACTTCTTTTTGTTGACAACCAACCTGTTTTGATCAAGTGCTGAGAATATTGTTCTCAGATGTGCAGCATGTTGTTCAATACTACTGCTGTAAATCAGAATATCGTCAAAAAAAACTAAGGCAAACTTCCTCAAATATGGTTTGAGTATGTCATTCATCAAGGCCTGGAAGGTAGATGGAGCGTTGGTCAAGCCAAAGGGCATTACTAGGTACTCGTAGTGGCCCTCATGAGTCCTAAACGCAGTTTTGGGGGTGTCTTCTTCCCTCATCCGTATTTGATGATAACCAGATTTTAAGTCCAATTTAGTGAATACCATAGCACCGGATAACTCATCTAACAGCTCATCAATGAGTGGCATGGGGAATTTGTTAGGGATGGTCAGCTTATTCAATGCTCTATAATCGACACAAAAACGCCATGACCCGTCTTTCTTCTTGACCAAAATAATTGGACTAGAGTATGGACTTGTACTTGGTCTAATTATACCGGTCTTGAGCATATCCACTACCAGCCTTTCTATCTCGTTTTTCTCAGGGATTTCTGGAGTGGCCTCTTCAGTGGCTGTCATGCTTCTGC
The DNA here is from genome assembly GCA_039519185.1 of Astragalus membranaceus. NCBI lineage: Eukaryota > Viridiplantae > Streptophyta > Magnoliopsida > Fabales > Fabaceae > Astragalus > Astragalus membranaceus. The sequence goes on along the minus strand of CM076851.1, from coordinate 130,750,078 downwards.
AGTCCACCATAAATGACTCCTCTTGTTGTTGCAGCTCCACAGCCATCTCCCTTGCTTCAATTTCTCTCTTAGAGAGTGTAGGGTCACCCTTCAAGCATACTCTATCACACCCCACCCTTACCTTGATGGTCATGTCTTTGAAATTAGCCTTGATGTCACCAAGCTTCTCCAGCCAATCTATTCCCAAAACTAGGTCCTCACCTTCTAATGGAAACACATAGCAATCCACTTTCACCGGCAATCCTTGTAACACCAACTCCACCCCTCTACAAACTCCTCTAGTAAGGATTCTTTGTCCATTACCAATCTTCACCCAACAAGGAGGTGTATCTTCCACAGTCAATTTGTGTATAGCTACCAGTTTCATTGAAATGAAATTATGAGTTGCCCCACAGTCTATCAAAACGATTATCTCCAACTCTCCAAGCCTACCCTTGATCATGAAGGAGCCCTTTGAGGACAATCCAGTCATGCTGTACAAATGGAGACTCTTTAAGTCACCCTCCCACACAATCTTTTCTTCCTCCTCTGTTTCCCCTTCAGCTTTCTCTTCATCAACCTCCTCCACATACATCAGCTTCAGAACTCTGTTTTTACATATGTGGCCAGGGGTGTACTTCTCGTCACACGTGAAACAGAGGCCTTTCCTCCGTCTTTCTTCAATCTCTTTACCACCTACAGTCTTTGCATTACTTCCAGTGTTCGCAGCATCAGTCACCGTTTTGCTATCAGCCACAGTTTTGCTTGGGTTATCGTTTCTCCAATTCTTTGAGGGATTGTCTCCACGCCAATTCTTGAACTTATTCTGGCCACCATACCTGCCCACCGCTCCAATTTTCTCTTCTGCAAGTAGTGCAATGTCCATCATCTCTGCCAGGTCTCGTGGTCGTTGCAACCGCACCTCAGCCCGTATATCTTCACGCAGGCCATTGGAGAATAGTCCCGTGAATAATTCTTGATCCTGGATCTTCACATGGCTCGAGACGTTTTCAAATTTCTTCCGGTACTCACGCACCGTCCCTTCTTGTTTCATTGTCATCAACATCTCGAACGCGTTGGTGATGACCGTCGGTTGAAAACGTCGTAACATCGCCGTCTTGAGATCGTTCCAGGTTTGCTTCTCACTGTTCGCCTCCCACCATTGAAGCCACGATAACGCCTCGCCTTCTACCGCCATCATCGCTGCATCGAGTTTTTCTTCTTCCTCGATTTTCCTCACCTTGAAGAACCGCTCGATCTTCGTTAACCACCCCGGTGCATCCTCCCCGTTGAAGACTGGTAGATCGATCTTGCGAAGCCTCCGTTCGCCATCACCGTGATTTCCCGCGTTATTTCCATTCTCTCGCGTCCTCGTGTTACCGGGTTGACCCGAATCTTTCTTTTGCAGCGCTGCGATCATCGTTTCCATTCTCGCCAGTGTTTCTTGGAGTCGTCGTTCACTGCGTGTCTCAGAATCTTGAAGTCTTCGTTCCAACATTTCTTCCATTCGTGGATCCATCGTTGAAGCTGTAGTCTTCTTCTTCGGCATGGATCTTCCCAAAATCGAGTGCTTTGATACCAGTTGAAAGGTTCAACTGATACAGATTGAGAAAATGAAGAGTTTCATTCAAGAATGTGAGGGCAATTACAAGTTCTGGTTGTGAGTCCAGTAACTGAGCTGTTAGAGAAGCTCAATCTACAATTCTGTTATTATTTTCAACTGCCTAACAGAGTACAGTTGATAGCTATTTATACAATCTGTCATGGTTCAATTACAAGTTTACCCTTTGACTAAACAGCATGTGACTTACTAACATTCCTATTTCTTCTATAGTAGATTCTATTTACAGCTGGTCTACTATCAGACTGCAAAATATCATTACCAAAAAAGACCTCTGTAAAAATCTGCCTTTCTTCATTAGATCCTTCAAAGTTATCATCGCATAAATGCTCCATTTCGTTTCTGACTAGTGCAGTTTCACTACAGAACTTCTATTTCCGGTCTACATACTGCCACCAATTTAAGCAGTAACCCATTTCTTCAGCCACAACAAAAATGACTGGTTGACAAACTTCGTCGCTGCAAGCCATGGTTAACACAAGTAAAATCACATGGTAAGGGCTTAAGAATCTGCATGAGAATATAGTTTTATTTATATTATGATTTATGCATTTAAACACCTAAATAGGGAAATTTTTAGTTTAAGAACAAGATAACTTCCAGTTTATATTCTAGATATAGAACTATCATCATTCTTTTCGATGCATCAACACGCATTGCCCTAAAATGCCATGCAAATCAAATATCATCATATATTGCCCACAAGTAACACATGCTTTCCAAAAACAGTATATGGGGTAGGGGATCAGACAAATAATATTTCTCATGCAACACTGCTTTTCATCCTAGAGAACTTCTCATTTCCTCCCAATCTAGTATTAGCGTTACAGAGCACTCCCTTCTTCCAAATTATTAACATTGGTAAGGTTAACACAAGTAAAATCACATGGTAAGGGCTTAAGAATCTGCATGAGAATATAGTTTTCTTTATATTATGATTTATGCATTTAAACACCTAAATAGGGAAATTTTTAGTTTAAGAACAAGATAACTTCCAGTTTATATTCTAGATATAGAACTATCATCATTCTTTTCGATGCATCAACACGCATTGCCCTAAAATGCCATGCAAATCAAATATCATCATATATTGCCCACAAGTAACACATGCTTTCCAAAAACAGGATATGGGGTAGGGGATCAGACAAATAATATTTCTCATGCAACACTGCTTTTCATCCTAGAGAACTTCTCATTTCCTCCCAATCTAGTATTAGCGTTACAGAGCACTCCCTTCTTCCAAATTATTAACTAACTATAAATACCTCATTGTCCTCTTCTTCAAAATATTTATCATGTTACCTTTGCTAAATCAACAATGACTAAATAAAATTAGCAAGGCAACATTGGTAAGGTATGCATTTATTTACTAGTATGCATCACAAATCACACAATAACATGTAAAGGCCAGCTTGAATCTAAATGCAAATACAATAAACAGAAATTTTTTTCCTACACAACTTGTTTACCAAATTACAACGGTTTGGGAAACAAAAACTTATCTACAAACTTCATAACCTAAAACTAAGAAAAATTGAGTAGGGCAACAAATCTTCAAAGAAATAAAATGAAATTAACATGACCAAAACATGAAACACATACCATTAATCAAAAAGAGTAGGTAACCCTGAATTCTGGAATCATAAAATCCACATGCATGAATGGAGAAGCAGCATTGAGATACAGAAAAAGTACCAGTTCCAGAAATGGAAGACAAAACCGAGAAAATCCAAAGCGAAAAGCTCACTTTATTCACAGATCCTACCCTACATAGCTCAGATTCTCCAAAAAAAGGAAATCATAACCCATTCCCAAACACAAAAAAACGAACACGATCGAGAAATTCTTCTCAGAGTAACAAATCCCAGAACCACCGACCAAAATGGAAGAACCTTACCCAAAATTAGGGTTCCACAAAATTGAATAACCTTGTTTGTCAAAATCTCTGAGCATTGAACACCTTTCTAAGCTTCATTTCTGTAGAAATCCCATCTGCAAAAGGAGCTTTGTGAAAACCCTCAACAATGCTATATCACAATCCAACAAAGAGCAAAGGCGGCAAACCAAAAAGAACACATTATCTCTTTCTCTCTCTAAAACCTTCGTGATGCATCTCCCCCTTTCTCTTTCTCTCTCTAATAAGCATCTCCCATGTGAGTGTTTGTTATATTGTATTATTTTTTTTTTTGAAAATGTAAATGTAACTAGTTACCCGTACCCTGTTTCATTCACCACTTGTCCTTGTCTATTTGTGGCTCTCTTTTTTTAATCTCTTTTGAATGAAGCAACAAACACTTTCATTGAGATTGTGTTGGCTGGAAGTGGCCAAGTGGGACCCCCTTAACTTAAGGAAACTAGCCTCATTCTTTATTCATCTAATCATCTTTCCTTCTCTCAGGTGAATAGATAGATGCAGCATGTTTTGTTTGGTTTTGTGTAATGTAGTTCAACTAACTCATGACTCATCAAATTGAGAGGGTTTTGATTTGAATATTTTGTGTTTCATTTGTTTCGGCATATAACTTTATCTATGACTAATTCAAGTCACATGTTAATTTTTTTTTTGTCGATGAACGGGGGCAAAAGCCCCAAAGCAACGGAGAAATTAACTAACTAGCAACAACACGGGGCTCTGAGACCCCATACAATCAACGAGCAATAAATGCCCCACACTAGCTGGACAATGCTCATGAATAATCAAAGACCTATCCTGGGAACAAGCCATATTAGCCATTGCATCAGCACATTGGTTAGCTTCACGATATACATGAGAAAAAACCACTTCCCAACGGCGCTCAAGCAGCTTACGAATCTCTCGAACAAGGTCCCCACCTAAAATTCTGTCAGTTCTTGTATCCTTGATTAGCCGGATCACTTCCATAGCATCAACCTGGACAAGTATATTCTTCCAACTGTTACCAAAGCACAATTTAAGGCCCTCAAAGATCCCCCAAAGCTCGGCAACTTGAGGATTGCAACTACCAATAAATTTGGTGTAGCCAATAACCCACACCCCCACGTGATTCCTTACCAATCCTCCACATCTAGCAACATCCAAGCTCTTCTTATAAGCTCCATCTGAATTCAAAGAATACCATCCAATAGCAGTTGGAGTCCACGCTACATTGATGGTAAGGTAATGCCTCTCAGCCCCTAATTGACAAGCCAACATGGCTTCTTTATATTCAGCAGTCGTCTTATAAACACAACGCCAATGTAATAAGGGCTCGATGAAGGAGGTGTCATGTTGCTCCTTATTCCTCCAATACCAAAGCAAGTGACAAGTTGTGGCCCAAATGCAAACCCAACCCGATCCATCAACATTCCAACTATTTTGAGACAAGTTAAAATTCACCCAGAAGTTCAAATCACCTCCAAAAAAATCACTCATATACTCAGCTCTAACCAGGGCCAACCAAACAGAGGTTGCCAAAGGACAGTCCCTCAGGACATGTAACACATCTTCAGGGACATTATTACAATGATCACAATCAGCCACCCTCAAACCCGTCCTAGCCTGTCGCTTGTTGGTCAGTAACTTGTCATGAGCCATCATCCACACGAAACATCGAACACGCTCAAGGCCCTTGAGCTTCCAGATACTCTTCCAAACAATAGAAGGCAAAGAACTGTGCATACCAGATAACAAAGTATATGCGCTAGAGACCATGAAATCATCATGGCTATTTCCTGGCCAAAGTCTAAGATCACCACCACGATCATCTGTAGGAGGAAGTAACGCATGAATGCACTTCACCAAAGAATAAGGAATCAATGAATTAATCTGATCAGAACACCAATTGCCCTCACTGTCAACCAAATCTCTCACTGTGAGACTAAGCAAATTATCAGGCACATGGTGTGCATGAGACAAAAGATTACAATCCGGGTTGATCCAGCGGTGATGCCAAACCGAGATTGATGCTCCATTACCAATACTCCAACAACTAAATTCATCAACCTTAGGCCACAAAGCAACAATTTGCTTCCATAAATTTGAATCAGAAGGTTTAACAATAAGATGATTACCTGAGAGATCACCTCGGCCGTACTTGCCCCGTAAAACCTTGCTGAAATGTCCAAGTGATCTTCATTAAGTAGGCCTCATTCATAGTTATAAGGTTCCTAATGCCCAATCCTCCCTCACACTTAGGTCTCGTCACTACATTCCAATTCACTGCATGGAATTTCCTATGATCTCTAAAATCTCCCCAAATAAAATTGCGTTGTAGTTGCTGAATCTCTCGCAAGCAGGTTTTAGGGATCGTAGTAGCCATCATTGGATATAAGGGGAGGGCTTCAATTACAGACTTGACAAGCGTAACCCGCCCGGCAAAAGACAATTGACTAGCTTTCCAACCCGAAAGCCTTTTCTTAACTGACTCGACCAAATAAGCAAAATCACCAACTCTAGGTGCACGACCAGTAAGGGGGATGCCCAAATATTTCCCAAGCCCTTGCACTTCTTTAAAACCACTCAGCTCAACAATTGATCTTCGCATACTAGTACTAACACCCTTAGCAAACAAAATGGATGTTTTATCAACACTAATAAGTTGACCAGACATATCACAAAATTTGTTTAAGGTGTCACGCATACAGGTAACTTGAGCAACCGTTGCTTGCCCAAAAAGTAGCAAATCATCGGCAAACATGAGGTGGGACACTACTGGTCCATTCCTACCAGCATAAAGGGTTTTCCAATGGCCATTAGCCACATCTTGACAAATCAAATGAGATAACTTATCCATACAAAGAACAAAAATATAAGGAGACATCGGATCACCTTGGCGAATACCTCTTTGGGGGAGGAAAAAATCACTCTGATTGCCATTCCACATCACATTGATTGAACACTGGTAATACAAGCCATAATAATCTGAATTAATTTCTCTGGAATACCAGCCTCTCTTAAAACAAGGAGAATAAAGGACCACTTCAGTCTGTCATAAGCTTTGACTAAATCCACTTTGATTGCCAAACCACGTTTCTTACCCTTCACCCTTCTCAAAGAGTGCACTAGCTCTTGTGCTACTACAATATTCTCATGAATATTCCTACCAGGAATAAAACCGGTCTGATAAGGAGAAATTAGATCATTCATGTAATCCTTGAGCCTATTGACAACAATTTTGGTAACTATCTTATAAGTAGTATTAAAAAGTGATATAGGCCTGAATTGGCTAACAAATTCTGGCTTAGTTACCTTAGGGATAAGACAAATATCCGTTTTATTCAGAGACAAATATCCGTTTTATTTTAGTTGTTTGTGTTATGTGGTGCTATCAGAGAGAAACAAGTAATTGAGACACTACTTGTCATTTATATTAACTTGACATGTTATTTGGATGCCACTTGTAGATTGATGCAACTACTTTTTCGTTTTGATTTTAGTTTTGACCATGAGTTAACATCTTATTCGGAAATTTTCTTTTAAGATCTTGCTTTTTAGATTCCATGTAGGATCAAAAATGGCCGAAACGAAGAGATGAACGACCCGTTGTCCATCGCTGCAAGCACCTCGTGCATCCACCACCAAGACTCGCATGCAGCGGCGTCCTCCGTCAAAAAGTAGAGTAGGGGTGCAAGGAAAAATCAAAAAGAAGTGAAAGAGTAGGAGCAAACTGCCAGAGATCCAATTGGTGCAAGGGGATGTCTCATTGAGCTTTTTTATAGAGCCATCTTCTGATCGATCACTCCTTCCCTCTCATCCTTTCTTTTGTCTCTCTTTCTTTCTTGCGTCTCGTTGCTATCTATTCACCACTCCCTCTCTTCTCTCTCACATGTTCGTGTTGCATGGGAAAGAGGAAGGCACGTGTGTTGCAGGTTAAGGAAAACACGTGTTAGACATGTAACCAAATTTTGAAAAGGAATCCACTATAGAAAAAAAGTTGGTTTAGCCTGATAACACAATTGAAGAAACGTGCCAAAGAAAATATGCACATTATAGCGGTATTATATAGTTAGATTAAGTGACATAAGCAGAGTTTGGATCCTGTCAAGTATTTGTCGTGTCACGTAGAAAAGAGGATGTCATATACATTATTATTATCATTATTATATATTATTATTATTATTTTGAATGTGTCACTCTCTCTCCTACATGACACAACGAGTACTTAAGAAGAGTTAAACTCATGTATAAAACCTTTTGATAGATGAAATTGAAAATTTTAGTTAAGTTAATAAATTACATTAACTTTGTCAATAATATTTACTGTTTTTAAATTTATCCTTTAATTATTGGGACTCATCATCTTCTACTTAAATAATTATTCTCCCAATTTTTTAAGTAGGGTGAACAGACATTTTGATCCCTTAATGAGTGAAGCGCTGTCATTATAGTCCTTGAATGTATCGAAATTGCAAACACATTCTAAGTGTCTCTTTAATGATTCATTTTGGTCCTCAAATGTGTTTTTTGTTAGTCATTATTGTCCTCAAATATGTTTTTTTTGTCAATTTAGTCCCTAAAATTACTAAAAATGACGTATTTACAATTTTGATACATTTAAGGACTATAATGACGGTGCCTCGTACATTAAGGGACCAAAATAACTATTTAACTTTATAAGTAACTAGAAAAAATTTTCAAAAAAATTTAATGTATCTAATAATTTTGAAATGGTCCGACAAAAAGGAACACAAAAATTTCCTAGAGTCTTATATATAGAGACACAGGAATTAGTAGAAAATGAAAAGAAATATTTTTATAATTTTTTCAAATTGTTAAGTTTGGAGGGACTAAGACCTCCTCTTTCATTTATAAAAAAATATCCTCTTCAAATGAAGCTCTTTCGATGGCACAAATGAAGCTCTTTCGATGGGCATATTGGTAGAAACCATAAATTGGTTAACACAAATGAAGCTCTTTCGATGGCAACTTCTGAGATGTCCATTGGTAGAGGCAGCGTGGGCTTGCATGAGGAGGGAGACTCTAACGTCAAGGCGGAAGTTACAAGTTTACCAATTATTACTAAATTAATACGGTTATTAAATAAAAATAAACATATGGAATTGAAGAGAAATACAAAGAAAGACATATTTAACAAAAAAAATTGGTGGTGTTACAAAGTAACAAAAGCAAAAAAGAAAAACGAAAAAAAGGAACCAAAATATTAAGCTCCAAGCTTGTCTCTCAAAATAAGAGAATCCAATCCTCTAGGGGGGTGATCCCAAGCAACATTGCACATCGAGTGGGAACCTTCCTTGGCTAAGAAGTCAGCACACCTATTCTGATCCCTCCAAACATGAGCTAAAGTTATACTACCTGCACGCTGCATAGCCTCTGAAATCTGGATGATAATTGATGCATGGGCATGTAAGACATGGGTGTTCGCAACAGGCAGGGACGGATCCACTTGTTGTTAATTGGGGGCATTTGCCCCCACTTGAAAAACTATTTTGGTTGGGAATATATATAACAAATTTATTTTGCCCCCATAAAAAAATAAAGGTCGCCCCCATAAGATAAATTAAATGTAGAAATTCACAACACATAAATAAAAAGGAACGTAAATTGGTACTAATTTTATCTTTTTAGCTATGTATTTATAGAAATTTAGGTATTTTATGGTTTCTTTGTAATGAAATTATGTTCTTTGGAAAGTTTATAATAATTTTTTTAAGAAAATTTTATAGGCTATTTTTTTTGCCCCCACTAGTGAAAATTTCTGGATCCGTCACTGGCAACAGGGAAGAGATTAACAACTTCCAAGCAGTCACTTTCACAAACAATCTGCGTAAAGCCTCTAGCGTGACAAAGTTCAAGACCCATATGGATAGCAATCAATTCTGCTAAGAGAGCATCACCACCATCTTGTGAGTACGAGAAACCCATATTTAACAAATTGAATATGAATAACCTATTTAGAGTAAACATAAAAATATTTACAAATAATAAGAAAAGAAAAAATCAAATATATAAAAGAAACAATAGAAAAACTTAAGAAAAGATTGAAATATTGTTTACAAGTAAAAAAATGAAACAGAACAACAAAAGAGATATAAAATCCAAGTCAAAAATAATCTAGTACCATATCAGAATTCTCTAGTAAGATTTAAAAGTATCCTTATTAGATCTATAACTTAAACTAGCGTCATAGCACCACAGTATAAAAATGAATACATTACAAAAGTATAATATGTCAGATGAGATTTAAGAAAATAAAATTAAAAGGAATTTGAAAGAAAATACAACTTGTTGTCGCACCCCGAAAAATCCTTGGAGGGATTTTTCTTCGCACGACTGGATTTTAGAGTCGCCACCAATATTTTTTAAAGGTAAAACATCGGAAAAACCTTTTTTGGAAAGCAAAGGTATTTGGAACCATTAGATTTGGGTTCGGGGGTCTAATTACGTATGGGGAAGGTATTACCGCCCCATAATGTCCCTTCAAAGAAGGGTTACCTTAATTAAATATGTGATTTGCAAAGTTGATTCAGGAAAAATGCTTTGTTTTTACCTCTTTTATTGATGAATGACTTAATGAAAAATCTTTAGTTTTCGCGCTTGACGAAGGGGATCCGCTCCTACGTATCTCTCGGTGCGATGGAGAATTCAAAGCAACGTAGTTCTTGTTTTTGAAAAAATGTTTTATTTTGGAAAAGTGTTTGGTTTTTGAAAGGAAAAATGTTTTTGGTTTGTTGTGCTTGACGGAGAGTATCCGCTCCTACGTATCTCCCGGTGCGATGGAGAATTCAAAGCTACGTAGTTCTGGGTTGTCTAGAAAAAGGTTTTTGTTTTTTTTATCTTGTTTAATTGTGAAAGTTGAGCTTTCATGATGATCAATTAAGCAAAGACTCCAAGTGACCACCATTAGCACTCCATTGTTAATAATCATGCAAGCAAAGGCTTCGCAAGACTACTAACAAAGTTTTTGATTTAATGAAAATCTTTAGGAAAATTAGGCATTCATGATGATCAATTGAGCAAAGGCTCCAAGTGATCGCCACTAGCACCTCATTGTTAATAATCATGCAAGCAAAGACTTCGCAAGACTACTAACAAAGTTTGACTTTGAAGAGTTTTCGCAATTGGATTGATTCTTGTTTAGGGAATGACTTTGATGCTTGAAAAAGCTTTTGATTGAAAGTGGACCTAGACTACACACATTATGATACGATACATAGATAGACATTCGTAATGACCAAACAAGTGAAACTCAGAGTGGTCATTACTCATAGCCCGTTTGAAAAATATTGTTGTTATTGACGATCAAACAAGTTAATACTCAGAGTGACCGTTAATAACAACCTAATTTTATGTTTGGGAAAATATTTATTTGCTATTTGGGAAAAGATAGGTTTGTGAAAGAAAATGTTTATTTGTAGAAAAGAAATTTAAAATAGGGAAAGAAAAAAAGGGGGTGCATATTTAAAAAGAGGTGTGAAAAGGAGCAGGAGGTTGTATTTTAAAAAGGGAGGTGCAAACATCGAGCCCAGATCACTTATTGGTCAGCTGGCCTGTGTTTTCAAAAAGGGTTGCATGGGTATATTATCAAAACAGAGTGGTGTAATTAGAAACAGGGGTTGTTGTATTATAAAAACAGGGGGTGCAACCAGCAGAGTCCAAATCAGTTTTTGTTTTTGGAGGCTAGTGAGACTGGGCTTAATCTGGGGGGATGTATGAATTAAAACGCGGGGTGCAGGTATCAATCTGAACAAAAAATTTTAAAAAATAAAACAATGTAAAAGGACGCATATATAAGGCAACGATTAAAAGAAAGGGAACCCTAATTAAGTCTCCTCCTCCCCAGTTCTTACCAGCGCCGCACTTACCACTTTCAGAGAGAGAGCATACGAGATCGAGGGAGAGGAGAGGGGAGAGAGAAATCTCACAGAGCGACGAAGGCTGGTTCGAGGTGAACGGCTGCGACGACGGTGATTGACATCGTCTTCGACGGCGACGGCGTAGGAGGAAACGACGTCGGAGGAATCAACCACGAGGGGGATCGTGGAGATGGCGACAGCGCTGACGATGGAAGTTTTCGCTGGGGAACTCGTCGATTGTGCGGCGGTGAAGGACAGAGGTGTTACGGCGACGGCGTGGTAGAACGGAGGCAATGGTGGAAGGGAGATGCGGTTACGGTGGTTCAAAGGGGGTCAACGACGGTGAGGGGAGGCTCTTCACCGGAGGAGAACCACCACCGTGGTGGTGCTGGCGACAGTGACACGAGAACGGAGAGGGTGTTTGCGACGATGGGAGTTCACAGTGGTGGTTTTCGCCGGAGGTTCGTTTTTCTTTATCCTCTAATTTCGCTTCTGTCATTCTGAATAGGATGGTATCTCTGTGTGTTGTTGTTGGTCTGGGCTGAAGATGATATTGGTTATGGGGTTGAAAGAAACGAGAAGGAGAGGGGACAGTGGTGGAGGTAGCCGTGGGGTGAGGATGTGGTGACTACGATGGTGGTGTTCAACGGAGGGGGGACGGTTGTTGTGGGGTTCTTGGCTGTTGTGCGCGAAGAGAGAGGGGGAACGACAGTGGGTGAGAGAGGGCTGAGGAAGTCACAGTGAGAGGGAAAAGTGCGACGGCGGGGAAGGGGAGGAGTGTACGTGGGTGTTGGGATCCTGGTCTTTGATTTCCATTTCTATGAATGTTATTGATTCTCTTTATTTTCTGTGTGTGTATCTGCATGTTTATTTTTTTTACTCCCCCCTTTTCAATGCTATTGTTTTTCTTATTTTATAGAGGGAGCTGTTGTTTTGGAGCTCATGTATATTTGTTGTTTTGTGTCAATTGTGTAGGTTAGTGGAGCAGAAGAGGTTAGTGGAGCAGCAGCAGCAGGGTGGTGCCTGCCAAAGCTGTTTTGTTGGAGCAAAAATGGAAAGGATCAAAGAGGATGAAGAAATGGGTTTTGGCATAATGCTCAAAAGGGCTGCCTTGCTATTTTCTCCTTTTTTTTTTAGTTTTTGCTTTCTAATTAATTTTTTGTACTATTTTGTATTTAACTTTTTTGTCTACATGTATGTACTAAAGTTGACTTCTTTATTTGTAAACAAAAAACTGATTATAGTAATAATAATAAAAAGCAATTATTCAAATCTGATTTTTTATTACATTTTCTTATTAAACTAATACCTATAACAATAAAATAACGAGTACTAAAATGAGCACTCGTACACGACGAGAAGTGAACACGCGTCCGCGACTAGAATAAAAATGCGTACATGATTAGGAATAACACGCGCGCATGATGACAAGTGACATGCATGCACGAGAGTGAAACCTGTACATGATCGGGAATGACACGCGTAGACGACAAAAACAATATTTTGGATTTTTTAGTAAGCTTTAAATTAGGCGGACAAAATTAGGGTATGACACTTGTAAAATGGAATTAAAAAGTAAAATTATAATAAAAAAATCAATATTAAAAAAGTTAGAAAATGAATACAAACATAACAAAAAAAGGAATTATTAATATATTTGTATGTGCACACACTAAATTATTCAATTTATTGAATAATTGAAGTTTTATAGTCGATCTTGAGTCGACAAAGATATTTATATATATATATATATATATATATATATATATATATATATATATATATATATATATATTAAAAGTCTAACTATTGATTCTATATTTAATAGCTTTAACGGCTACATTTAAAAATTAGATGTGGCTTTTTTTATATTTAGAAAATACATTTAATATATTTTTTAGTATAATTTTTTTTGACAGCTAGTATAATTTTTTTTTATCAATACACTCTACATATGTAATTTATGGACTCCCTCCATCTTTTTGACTAGATTCATTGTTATTTACCTAGTGAGAGCCATATGAATATTTAATATAATCAATATAAAAATATATTGAAATTTCATAATAAAATAAACAAATATAGAACTGCATTAATATATTTATTAGTATTGTTTTTTCAATACACTCTACGTATGAAATTTATGTACTCACTCTATATTTTTAACTAGATTCATTGTTATTTACTTAGTGAGAGCCATATGAATATTTAATTTATTCAATATAAAATATATAGAAATTCCATAATAAAATAAATAAAGATAGAACTGCATTTAATATAGTTTTTATCAATACACTCTACGTATCAAATTTATGTACTCAGTCCATGTTTTTTACTAGATTCATTGTTAGTTACTTAGTGAGAGCCATATGAGTATTTAATTTAATCAATATAAAAATATATTATTGTTACGTCTTAAAAAAATATTAATATGATGTCTAAGAACAACCCCAGAAGACCGTTGTGGTTTTTAAGTTTTTTCAAATCTTTTATTCCATCTTATCTTTAAGTATATATATAATACACTATTTTTAATCTTATATAACATCAATGGAACTATTTTAACTTTTCAACACAATTTTTTATCCAACCAACTCCCTCACTTTTCTCCTTTCGTATGATTTCCTATCACTAGAAACCCTACGCCCCTTGTTTCCCCTCTCCTCCTCCTCCTCCTCCTCCTTCCCTTCAAACTTGTTAAACTCCTCCTTTCCTCCCTCCCTATATTTTATCAAGATCTATATGCACCCCTTACATTTGTCCAGACCATCATATCTGACTAGAATGCATGCTTACGTTTCTCTCTTCCCCTACTCTCCCCACAATCGATAAGGATCCATATGTTCCCATTACTCCATTCCCCTACAATTCCTATAACCCCCTAAAATCTAACATAGATCTAGATCTGTAATCTCCCTCGCTCTCTACTCCAGTTTCCCCATTCTTATTCCCCTCCCCCTATATCTGACCTAGATCTGCATACTCCCCACACTTTCTTCCCTTAGATTTCCTATTTACCCCTAAGATCTAACCTAGATCTACATGTTTCCCACTTGTCCCTTTCGTCTCCTTATAGTTGAATTGGATCTGTAAGATCCCCACTTTCCCAATCCCAATCCCACTACTCTCCTCCCCCATATCCAACCTAGATTTGCATTCTTTCCCCAATCCTTTTCCTTACATTCCTTACTCCTCCGTCAGATCTAGGGATGTCAACAAGGAGGGGCGGGCACGGGTAGTAGCTACCCGCTACCCGCCCCGTTTATGATAAATGAGACCCGTACCCACGCGGGTACCCGCTTAGCGGGTCTTAAATGGGTATTGTTTCTTCACGGATACCCACGGATACTTGTAAATTAATATAAATATTTTTTTAAATAAAATTTGAAATACCATGTAAAATTAATCTTTTGAACACTGTTTTATCGGTTCATTTATAAAAGAAAATTAGGCATTTCGTTATGCATTTATCTTATCAACTATTTACTAATATACTATCGTTAATTAATAGAGATAAAGAACACTAGAATTACAATAATTTCTAACTTTAAAAATAACAAGTACCCGTTTGAGTACCCGCCTCGTACCCGTCACGGGTTTTACCCACTGGTCCGGGTTTTGTTTGCCATCCCTACTCAGATCTAACCTAGATCTTACAAGCTTACCCTATCCCACTTTTATCCCTATAGTTGATTTAAATTTGCAATCTCCCCCAATTCTACTCATGTCCTCCCCAATATATGATATAGATCAGCATGCTTCCCCCTTGCCTCCCTATAATGGACCTAGATTTGCATTCTCCCCTACACCCTTCCCCCACGTTCCTTACTCTTTCTTATATCAGATCTGGATTTTCACATGATACATATAAACACAAGACAATAAAGTTGATTCAACGTCAATATTTACCAACTCAACCCAAATATCCTCACTGCTAGCATTCTTACTCTTTTTGATCATCTCTATTGCACTCATTTCAAACACATTAGCCACTTTCTGAAATATTTTAGACAGTTCACTCATGCCTGTTTTATCAATTGATTCCTTTTTCGCCCGTTTCTTAGTCCTAGAGGATGTTTCATATTGAGATTGGGTGACGGTAGGCCTTATATGAGAATTTTTGGTATGAAATTCTTCATCGGCGTAAACGTTTTCAAATCCCTCTAAAGTCACCTCATTGGTTTCAACCAAATGGTCAAGTTCCTCTACCGTCTCAGCATAATTATTACCAACATTAGATCTTTTACCTCTCATATCAGCTGTTGTATCTAGTTTTTCTCCTATGGCTTGATTCTTCCCAAAAAGTTTGGCAAGTTTATCATAAAACAAAATAGACTTGTTTCTCCTATGCAAAACATGCAACTGCTGATTGGAGGAACAAGCCTGTTTTGTTTTATGATAAAATTGCCAATCTTTTTGGGAAGGATCGGGCACCAGGAGAAAAACATGATACAACAGCTGAAATGAGAGGTAAAAGATCTAATGGTGGTAACAATTATGCTGAGACCATAGATGAAATTGACCATTTGCTTGAAACCAATGTAACTTTAGGGGTATTTGAAAACATTTATGCCGATGAAGAATTTCATACCCACAATTCCCCTATAAGGCCTACCGTCACCCATTTTCAAGATGCAACATCCTCTTGGACAAAGAAACAGACAAAAACGGAATTAATTGATGAAACAAACATGAGTGAACTTGCTAAAATATTTCAGAAAGTGGCTGATGCGTTTGAAATGAGCGCAACAGAGACGATCAAACAGAGTAAGAATGCTAGCAATGAGGATATTTGGGTTGAGTTTGTAAATATTTGCGTTGAATCAACTTCATTGCTTCGTGTTTACACGTATGTTGTTGAACATCCAGAGGCATTGAAAACTTTTAAGGGAGTTCCAATGGACAAGCGCAAGGAAAAGCTATCTTATAATGTGCAGGGATACCCATTTAATTGATGGTAATATATATTTAATTGCTTTGTTATAATAAATATAATATTAAGTTGCTTTTGAGTATGCTTTGTTACGTGGTTTTACAAATTATCAGAAGGTCTTGAAGAAGAGTATAGTCATATGCTATGGATGCTTTTGCCGTGATGACTATGGAAAATTAAAACATTTTTGTACTAAGCTTAAGTTTTATGTTAGTTTTAAGAGCTGGTTGTGAGCATGTTCTCACATCTTTTGGTTGACTTTGAACATGCAATACAAGTTCAATATTTGATATTTCGCTGTTATTTGGTTATATAGGTGCTTATATTGTGTTGTCAATTGGTTAAACTGGCTAATATAGGCTATTAATTTGTTGGTGAGGCTGGCATAGTGATAGTTGGTTGTTGTCATGTTACTCTGATGTAGGTATGATTGCCTTTTGAGGCTTAATCGGATGTACTCTGATTCTTTTCAGTTCAGCTGAGTATGAAGCTAAAACAGTTTTTCAGATGTGATTGCCTTTTGATAGTTTGTTGTTGTCATGTTACTACCATAGTGATAGCTATAAGCCTATAACTATTACAATTCAACATAATTATCTTAAGTGGTTCTATTGAAATTTTGATGGTTTCTGCTAAATTGTCTTAATTCAGGTGCAAAGCAGCTATACGCTACTATTACGTGAAGATGAATACCCTTTCTTAGTTTGTCATGAATGTTGCGTAATATTTTCTCAACATAAATGGAATCAAAGCCTCCAATAGCAACTGAATTTTGGGTACATGACTTGTTTTTGTAAGAGAGAACAAGTTGATTTTGGAGGAGGAAACCTTATTGGATAGAAATATATGTTTCAGCTACCTTTGATCATTTGGTAATGTTTTTAGTAGTTAGAAAATATTAAGGGTAATAAAGGAAGAAAAATGTTATAATTGATTAAGTTCCGTTCATTGTCCGCACAATGAAGTGGGAATTTGGTTCCGTTCCATCATAAAATACCAAAACAATGGAATTGAAATTTTATTCCATTCCGCTCTGCTCCATTCTATTCCGCTCCATTCTGTTCCAATTCACTCATTTTAAAGTATTCAAAAATGAGTGTGAGTTCAGAAGGTGGTGGGTGGAGGTTGTGTGGGGACTCTCAGGTGTTGCCCTCTCCTTTCGGGTTTTCTGTTCGCCTTAGAATTTCTTCCATTAGAGTTCTATGGTTGTTTATTTTAGAGGCCTTGTTGGGCATTCTATTATTGTCCTTATTACCAAGGGTTTTGGTCTAGTCCCCCTTGTGCTTTTATATCTCTCTTTATTTTATTAATAAATTCGGGCTGACTGCCTGTTTGATTAAAAAAACAAAAAGTATTCAAAAATGTTTTGTTGGTAAACATCACGAAGATGAAGTTCGTATTAACTTTACGATGGAACAGAAAAATTTCCCACTCCATATTGTTTGGACAATGAACGAAACAGAATCAATTATAACATTTATATTTCTTTATTACCCTTAATATTTTCTAACTACTAAAAACTTTACCCAATGATCAAAGGTAGTTGAGACGTATATTTTTGTCCAATGAGATTTTCTCCTCCCAAGTCAACTTGTTCTCTCTTGCAAAATCAACTCATGTACACAAATTATCATCTGTTTATGATCATTAAATTGTTTCCCTATCTTGTAGTGATCAAGTTGTAGATTTTTATTAATAACTTCTTCAAATAAATAATGAATTTCTTGGAGGTTATGAATTGATCAAGATTCTTACTCTTTTTTTGTCCATTTAATTCATATTTAGACCTTAAAAATCAGTTGTACAAGCATTTATTTACTTGGCTAAATTATAGTTTTGGTCCCCCTATTTTCAAAAATTCAGACATTTGGTCCCTCTATTTTAAAACTCAGACATTTGGTCCCCCAATTTTAAAAAATCAAAGACATTTAGTTCCAAGAGGAATTTTCAGTTTTTTATGGCTAATAATCAAAGACATTTGGTCCCTCAATTTTAAAAAATCAAAGACATTTGGTCCCCCAATTTTAAAAAATCACAGACATTTGGTCCCTCTTTGGACTAAATGTATTTGATTTTTTAAAATTAGGGAACCAAATGTCTGAGTTTTAAAATAGGGGGACCAAATGTCTGAATTTTTGAAAATAAGGGGACCAAAATTATAATTTAGCCTATTTATTTTTTATAAAACGAGGTTAAGCCCAAAAAAAACAAGAACTAAACATGAACAAGTCTGAAAATAAAATTATCTACAACATCAGAAAGCAATAACGGTCCTACAAAAGTAGGGCATTGCTCATAAAAAACAAATTATCAGCTTGACAACACCCAATATTTGTCAATGCATCCACACAATGGTTAACCTCTCTGAAGATGCTAACAAAACAGACCTCCCAAGGCAACTCCAGGAGCTTGCAGATCTCTCTGATAATACTCCACCCTGAAATGCGTCCACTCTCCGCATACAAGATTACTTGACAAGCCACCTTAGCATCTACCTGGACCACTACCCTACTCCAACCCTTAGAGCGAACAAGTTGTGCACTACAAGAAAAACGGGAATTAGCGTCGGTCGAAAATGGGGTTTAGCGTCGGTTCCAACCGACGCTAAATTGAGATTTGGGGGAAAGAATCAGCGAGGAAGATGGGATCGTGCGTGTGAGAGATTTGGAGCTAAGCAGTTTGCGCGCATTTCCCTGGAAAGATTAGACTTCGTGCGCGAAAATACACACTAGATAGGCGCGCAATGGATGCCGTCAGTTGCCTGGATTTAGTGGTGGGTATTGACCGACGGTAAATTCCGGTTTTGAAACTCAAAATCCCTACTTTAGCGTCAATCGTAGGCACGTGACGCCAACCAAGTGACGTAAAATTCCTTTTTTCTTATAGTGGTAAGCCAATGAAAACAACCCAAAGCTCGGCAACGAAAGGGTCACAGAAATCAATATATTTACAGAAACTTGTAAGCCAAGCACCACTAGAGTTTCTCACTAGACCACCACAACCAACAACCTTTGAAGAAGCTTTCACGGCACCATCGCAGTTGAGACACAACCAACCATCATCAGGGTAATTGGCTTTTTGCCTAGCTTTTCCTGGGGTACTCTTTTTTCTCTTGGGACTTTTTCCATTGAGTTTTGGCCTATGGAGGTTTTAACGAGGCCCTTTGTCATTAGTTGTTTTTTGATTAAAAAATAAAGTTTATATACTTTTCACAAATCGTAGTTAATAACTGGCTTCCTTATTCATTTCAACTCATAAATGTTTCATTTTGATCCGTATTTTTTTTCCAACCTTACAATGTTCAAACTGTTTGATTTTAGCCCCTACCGTCAATGGCCCCTATGTTGTGTAAAATCGTGTGCAAGTATACACAGTCAAAACAATTAATAAAGTGATAAGAAAATATCGTTTCCACGAGGATTATGTAGTTTAACTTCTAATTCTACTTACTAGTACTTGAAATAGTGAGGTAAAAATAAAAGACAAGGCATGGTAAAAATTCATGATGTTGGATAGTAAATTTAAATGTTAAACAGCAGTAAAATAGTAACAAATAAGGTTTGAATAAGAAAGATGGGTATAGCCAAGATCAGGATCAGTAATTACTTAATAAATGACTTAGTGTTGTGATCGGTGTTGTGATAGCATTCAGTGTGCAGAATGAAAATGGATTTTCCAGTCACTGTGAACAGAGTTTTGTCAAGGTTCCATTATTCCTAAGCTCCTATTGGGTTAGTTCTGCAGTTTGTAAAGCATGTTTCAGTTCACACTATGGCTCTAGCTTCATATTCCTCTCATTCACTAGGAAAAGCAATATTCCTATTAACTTGTTGTAACACTCTCAAATTTTAAAATATAACTTTTTTTTTGGTGACAAAGGGAAGGGGCGAGCCCCCGGAGACCCCTGGAACCGGGCAGTGTCCCAACGCTGACAACGAAAGACTAATCTGCCCCCCAGTAATCTACCGAGGTGGCCAACGGAAATCTGCTCCAACCGGGAATCGAACTGGGGAGCATACCCAGTCAACCCCCAGCGGGACCCAGTGGAAGGACAAACCTTAACCACTGAGCCAACTCCCGTTGGTTTAATTTTAAAATATAACTTAGATAACTTAGATTTAGAACTTTTAAATAGTTTTTTTTAAATGATTAAAATGATGAATTAAGAAAATGAATGATTGCTTTATATATTTAAATAATTAGGAGTGGCATAGATATATAAAGCAATCAACTAGGGTTCAGTATATTTAAATCACCATCTGAACAATCACTCACCACCATCACACTTGAAAAGTTGAGAGCTCATTAACTCAACTAGTTCATCTCCATCTCCTCCACTT
Source organism: Astragalus membranaceus (assembly GCA_039519185.1). Lineage (NCBI taxonomy): Eukaryota > Viridiplantae > Streptophyta > Magnoliopsida > Fabales > Fabaceae > Astragalus > Astragalus membranaceus. The sequence continues at coordinate 130,729,434 of CM076851.1, read as the reverse complement.
TTCCTCATTTTCGAAATCATCTTGAACTTGGTAGTGGTGGGAAATCTCAAATTCTAGTTTGCATGTCACTTTGGGGGGGGGGGGGGGGGGTGCTCCTAAGGGTGAATCCAAAGCTACATTGTGAATTGGAAGGGTGGGCTAGGCACATTGAGGGTTGGGGGTCAAATTTGAAGTCCTAGGAGCTGTTCTTGTGAAGACCACTTCATCTCCTTGCTTGTATTTCAAAATTTCTGCACAAATTGTGAGTTCCTCACTTTGTTTTGTTGTTTTTCGAAATTGCATGTCAATGATGTTTATGTATTTTGGTGTTATAAAGCTTGCATGTCAATAAACCTGTAACACCCTGATATTTCAGCCGTAGAAGAATTATCGGAACGCACATAAAAGCATACATCAGATTAATATTTCTAATCTAAGACATTGAACAAACTAGACATCGATGACAACTCATCTAACTTTCCTTTAATATACCATCACAAGTAAATCAAAAGGAATTCATACAGCATTAAACCAAAGGTCCAAAGTCATTTAATACTTAAATGTTCAACCTCTTAGACCGAAATAAGATACACGATACATAACTAGTGGAATCTTCGAACAAGCAACTTGTGGAATCTTCAAGATCCCTAAGGTCTTCATCATATAGCACAACTGCTACTCATCTTCTTTCCCTTTGCTTTTTCCCTGCTAATCTGTAAACACCACAAACATAAATGGTGAGATTACAAATCTCAGTGAGTTCTTTCGCAACCCCTCACAAGTCCTCTCGCGGTGTTTTATTCATATCTTAATCGTTGCCCAAGTCTGGATAGCTACGTGTAACATGGCATAAGCACAACACCGACAACCACCACACGGTTCCCCGGTGAACCCCAATCCACTAATATCTAATTAGTGGGTAAATATAAAGACGGGGCCTAGGTTATGGGCTCATGACTTCCCTCCCCTAGTATGCTAACATAGAGGTCGATCACCCCATTTATCATTATTCATTAATTCAGTGGTTACCAAAACCTTAATGGAACACCAAGTCCATCAAATTATCATTATATTAAGTATTCTCTCTCGTTGGTAAAGTATACGGTTTACAACAATATTTAGAACACAATAGATATCCAATACAAATCCATTTCAATCATTGAGTCATATTCAACATTATGCCTTTAACATCATCAAGATATGCTTATACAAACATTTCAACAAATAGCCTATGTGCAAAAATTTCAGCAAGCATACATAAAGTTCAAAAAATTAATTAACCTATCAAACGGCAACGGAATTCAGGAAACGACCCCTCTACGGAAAGCTAAGAATGTCTAGTTTTTTACTATAATTTTTGTTCTGCAAAATAATGGGCCAGTTAGTACAGTTTTAACAAACAAGCAATAGGGTTCAGAAAACAAGGCAGCCGCCATGACCTAACTGGTGACACCTCTAAAATGATCAAAACTCAAGTAAATGACATGAGACTTGAGCCTAAACCGATGAAAATTGAATCTAGTTTCTAATGAAACAAGAACCATTCAAAAAAGGAGTTCATATGAAAACTTTATCCACAGAAAACTGAACCTATATACAAAACTGTTCCAGAATTTTGACTCAACTTGTAACGAGAAATTCTCCCATCGTACTTACCCAAATTCAATCAAACCAGTGCCAAAATGACAAGCATCAAATCTATTTTCTAGCAAAATAAACCACATGAAATTTGGATAACCAGGGAGTTTACGAATTCACGGGAACCGAACCTATGTTCAGAAAGTTTCAAATAGATTTCCAAGTCAACAATTGCATCAATTAGCATCACCAATCATCACAACTTCAGCAACCACATATATCAACAATATATTAACTTCAAAACACATACATTCAGAGTGAATATATGACTAAAAGCGAAGAACTCACCTTGACTCGCGATTAAAACAACAATCAAGCAAGCACTTTCAATCTTAAAGCACCAAACACACTCCTAGGCACCAACAAGCTCCTAATCACACCACAACTCTTCCAAACTCGAATCTCAGCTTCTAACCTTCTTCTAAGTACTTTAGATTGGCAATGTGGTTCTGGAACATCCTTAGAAACCCATGAAATGATGAAATTCTGAAAACAACAAAGCTTCTCCTCCTAGCTAGTCGAACCCCCACTCCCCAAAACACTTGATTGCTAACTCCAACACTTAACTTGCGTGAAGATACGGCTTCCACACCACCACTATTGTTCTTTAGATGAAGAGAAACACACTTGCAAGCATCATAAGTTTCTATCTTTAACTCCCCACTATTATTGTTCACACCACCACTATTGTTCTCTAGATGGGTAAACAATTAAAACACTAATTTAATTTTTTTTATCAGAAACACTAATTTAATTGATTTAGTATCCCATGATATTCACAAATCATATTTGACTACCAAAGATAGTTACAAGGCCTTTTCTTTTACTCAAGTGTTATAAGCCTTATTGAATAACAGAATACGGAAGTGATGGAACATCATCACAGACAGTCAGACACTTCACAACCTTGATTCTGCCTCCAAAGTATCCACAATGACGTGGACACTTAAAATCTCAATAACCACCAAATTTGTAATTTTAGAAATGTCAATTGAAATTCAAATCAAGAGTTAGACAAAGATGTATAAGCTTTCAAGGATGAGAAACATGACTTAGCATGTAGTATGGACCATCGAATTTGATATAGGAGCTTTATTTGTCAAGAAATTAAGTGCCATGAAACATCATATAAATGCTCAAAGAAATAAAATGTGCGTGTGTTTCCGTTAGAGAGGATAAAATGGGGAGTTATATGTGTGTGTGAGGGGGTGCACTTGACTTATTAAAGTAAGAAAGATAGGGGCAGATTGAGTTAATTCCAAACAATGGGCTTCATCCATAGAAGCTGCAAAATTCAGCCCAATGTGCGGGTGCATGAAATAAAATGAAGGTGTTGCTTAGTAAAAGTCCAAAACTCATTTGAATCATTTTCAAAGCATTTTAGTAAAAAAAACTAAAGCTAATTTTAACAGGATCAGAAATTCAAAAATAATGAAAATTTATTGAGGTTATTATTTATAATAGGAATAATTCAAATAAAAAATAGTTAGAAGTAATTAAAATGTAAGTAGTCATATATATTATTTACAAAATGAATGTATACTAAAATGTCTCAATAATTACTATGACATATATATATATATATATATATATATATATATATATATATATATATATATATATATATATATATATATATATATATATATATATTGGTCCAGACCAGGGTATCCACCGCCGAATGCAGTGACTAATCCCCTCGCTGGATTGGAGGCACCTCGAAGGGTGGGACAGCTGGCCCAGGGATTTAAAGCTGCTCCATACCCAAGGCGAGGATCGAACCTCAACACTTGGTTAATGGAGGATGAGCCCCAACCGCTCAACCACACCCCCTGAGTTTATAAAATTGTTCCAATGGAGGATCGAACACAATAGTTGGATATATATATATATATATATATATATATATATATATATATATATATATATATATAATCACCAAAAATAATAGGAAGAAGAATTTGGGATGTTAGAGCTAGAACCAAGGGAAACTGAGATAGAAGAGGAAGAATAAGAGGGTTCTAGAGGGAAGATCTTGCTCAGTTTCAACTTCATTTTTAGTTTAAAAACCTATTCATGAGGCGAGTTTCTTCAAGTTTATGGGGTTTGGTTATGGACAACCATAAGGCCCATGTTAGGGGTTTTGCATTTCTTAATCTTGTGTTTTAAACCTGCTTATGAAGTTCAATCTATGTCTTGAATTTTTTGGTTCATGGAAGTGATTATTTGAGTGGATTATCTTTTAAATGATTTAAGTAGTAATAAAATAATTGATGTGCATATAAAATACATAAGTTTTTTGCTTTATATCTTAAAAATCTTTCATATATTTCCATTGAATTCAATTTAATGTAGTATTTGAGTCTCTTTTGAGAGCGTAGGCAGTGTGATGTAAGATATTTCCTATTAAAATTCGTGGTTTAGTTATTTGGTTGAAGTGAGTTACATAAAAGGGATATTATAATGAATATTTTTGGATAGCCAAAATTGACAAATTGAGAAAATTGAGGAGTAAAATCAACAAAAAAAAATAGAGGGACCAAACTCGACAAACCAAAAAATTTGAGGTGCCAAAAGTGTAATTTCACATTTATATTTAGCTACCGCATAAAATTTCGGCTTAAATATATGTTAAGCCCCTGCAAATATGACCAAAATCCATTTAAGCCCCTGCAATTTTTTTTTTAAAATGACCATTACAAATATTAAGCGTTTGCGGTTAATCCCCTCGGTCAATTTTCCATAAAAAAAGGGCTTAAATATATGTTAAGCCCTGCAAATATGGCCAAAATCCATTTAAGCCCCTGCAAATTTTTTTTATTATAAAAATGCCCCTTGCAAATATTAAGCGTTTGCGGTTAAACCCATAATTATGGCTAACAATGATGACATCAGCATGACATCATTAATGACGTCACTGCCACGTGTCATCATCTCATTGGACCATTGTGTCATAAAAAATTGAATATTTTGTTTTCCAAGAGAATCAAACCTGCAACCTCTTTTTGGTGCCCACCAACAATTACCACTAGGCCACAACCTTACTTGAATAAATTAAGCAAACTACAGATATATAATACATCATTCCAATTAATTAAATAAAAAAAACCGGTTATTGATCTTCATCTTCTTTCAAAAATCAAACCCAAGAAAAACACAAATGGATGAACGAAATCGCAAACGGTTATTGATAATCTCGTTTCTGGGTTATTGATGATGATTAAAACGAATTGAATCATTAATTTCGCTTTCCTTTGTTGTTATTGTTGATGTTTTTGAAGATTTTGATGAACGAAATTGTTTTTGGGTGAACGCAAATCTGGAATCGCAAATCTGGAAAAGCAAATGGGGTTTTTTGGGTGGAAATGGAAAACTAAGCAACCAAAATCGTAATGAGTTTGTGTTTGTAGATTCGATTTTCCCAGATTTGTTGGTGCTTGTGTTTGTGTTCAAGATCTGTTGGTGTTTGTGGAAGATGTTGTTCCCAGATTTGCTGGTTATAGATGTGGAAGATGAAGATCTTGTTTTTTTATTTTGTTAATCGAATTATTTATGTATTATATACTAGTAGTTGATTTAACTTATCAAAAAAATCAAGTGGCTTAGAGGTATTTGTGAGTTTCTACCACTTTAGGGTCATGGGTTCAACACCCCTGTTCCTCCAAAATTTTAAATTTTTTTGGTAACAAAGGTGCCCCACATTATTGCCATGCAAGCGCCACGTGGCAGCCATCCATTGGCTGCTGACGGTGACACGTGGCATTGATTATCATTTTAATGTTTTTTTATGGAAAGTTGACCGATGGGCTTAACCGCAAACGTTTAATATTTGCAAGAGTCATTTTAAAAAAAAAATTGAAGGGGCTTAAATGGATTTTGGCCATATTTGCATTAAGCCTAAAATTTATCCTAGTTCATCTGTCACAACCTTAAATGTCATATAATATGGAACAAATGGAGTATATAATTACAATTTTTTTTAGCTTAGATGAAATGACAAACAAATAGCATACACATATTATCCAATAGACACACCGGATTTGAATCCAAGAGATGACATTCTCTTGTTGAAAATGTCAATGCAGCCAGAGGTGTGTACCAAAAATGATAGTACCAAAAATGATAGATAAATAATAAGGGTACCAATATTGACAGCATAAAAGGCCCTACATTTCCTTCACCCGCACCAATCAAGGAGCTGGACAAAATATGACTTTTCTTCAACTATAGATTCAATAATCCCAAGTAGGTAGGTAGCTCCGTTGGCGAGTTATGAGATATCGAAGGAGTACCCAAAGGAGTGTAGTGCAAGAAGGAGGTCCCGGGTAAACCAACATTTCCCCATCCCTACTAACCTTGCTTATAAAAAAAAATTATAGATTCAATAACCGTGAGTTAAGATAACAATCACTAATTCATAAAAAATTGAACTGGAAAGTAAATGTCAAATTCAACTATAAAAGACTAATACCCAGTGGCATTGGTGCTCTAGTCATACATACTCCTTCAGAAGCAACTCCTTCCTCTTCTCTATGGCCAGGAGAACGAACGGGCTAGGCCTACGTTAATAATATGATTATGAATATTCTTCTTTAAGGTTTTGAATGACATTTAAGAGGTGACCATTTTTCATTTAATTAGGCTTTGGAATATCAGGTAAATAATTATTAGTTGACAATCGTACATGATACGATTTTGTATTTCCATAATGATTATTTTATGAATCAATGAATAAATTAAAATGCATTTAATAGATTGACATTTCGGGTGCAATGCCATTTAATACGTTTATTGAGGGTGGAAATATTTCAAACTTCCATATATATTAGTTTGTTTTGAATTTAAAATTCTAAAGATTCCATATTTATACGTTGAAAATTGATTTATACCATGTAATTCCATTGAATCCTAATTTTTGGTTTGTTGATGTTTGAATGCAGAAAGATGTTTTTTCGGTTAAGCAATTTGTAATGATAAAAGGATGTTTTGAGTTACTTCCATGAAATGATTAGTAGATGTGAAGCCCGTGAATTTCGGCCTAATAGTGAAGCCCACGATTATTTGATCAATCACTTTAAATTTTCAGGACCTATATAAATAAAATACAATATAAAACGGCCAGTTGCACATTTCCCTTTTAATTTCGGCCATTTCCCTTTTATGTAGCTATGCAGATTTCCCTTTTAATTCGGATCCCATAAATTTTTTGTTTTTACCAGTTGAACATTTCCCTTTTAATTCGGCCAGTTGCACATTCCAGTAAAATAATCAAGGGCATTTTAAATTCGGCAATTAAATTAGGCATACAAACATTCTATATTGTAAATTTCCGTTTTAAGTTCGATTTGTTTTAAATGACCGCTGATGTGGATCACACGTATTTATTGAGTGATTGGGTGGAATAAAATCAAGCAATGCGTGGCGTCCACATGGACAGTCCATGTCGACTGTTCATGAATTAATATAGTTATGATATATGAGTTAGGATATATTGACACCAGGTGTCAAACTTAGCGACTTACACCAACTAATAACTCCATATAGACGGTGAAATTTATCAATCTGACTTTTGGATAACATCATATTATCCTTGTGATCATGTATATCAAATTTCAAAAAAATTGAATACTCATAGGTGTGTTATCTAACAACACGCATTTGCTTATCTTTTAAATAAGATATTAGCCATCGAAATAGAGTAGTGTGATGGACCGCCAAATAATTTCGGATTTTTATGTAATTTGATATATATAATCTCAAAGATAATATCACGGTATTCAACGGTCGGACTGATAAATTTCATCTTATATGCAAAGTTATTAGTTGGTGTATGTCAAAGTTTGACACCTGGTGTTAATATATCTTAACTCTCTCTCTCTCTCTCTCTCTCTCTCTCTCTCTCTCTCTCTCTCTCTCTCTCTCTCTCTCTCTCTCTCTCTCTCTCTCTCTCTCTCTCTCTCTCTCTCTCTCTCTCTCTCTCTCTCTCTCTCTCTCTCTCTATATATATATATATATATATATATATATATATCTATAGGCGAGTTTCTTCAAGTTTATGGGGTTTGGTTGTAACATCCCAAAATAATTAATTGAATTATTTTGATGTTAAGCCAATTAATTCATTTTGGTGCTTGATTAATACTTGTGTTAATTGAGTGCTAAACTAATTATTGATTGTTATAGGGTTATTAAGTGAATAATATGGAATAAGGGTAGTTTAGGGAAGAAAGAAGAGATTAAGGGTAATATGGTCATTTGACCCATATTACCACTTAATTGTATAAAAGAAGGAAAAGAAAGAAAAGAGGAAAAGAAAAGAAAGAGAGAGAGGATAAGAGAAAGGAAGAAAAGAAATAAGAAAGAAGAAAAGAGGAGAGGAAGAAGAAGACCCATCACCCACAAGCCCTAAGTTTGAAGATACCTCTATCCCTTCCAAACTCGTTTTCCATGGTTAAGGTAAGCTTATCCCTCTTTTCCCCCTTATTTTGGAATTCGAATTTGAGAGTTTGTGAGGCATGGTGAGAGGTGATTTTGAGTTTTAAGTTGATTTGATGATTCAAAGTTGAATAGGAGTGAACCCGAGGTGGATTGATTCGGCGTTGAAAGCGAGTTGGTGATTGTAGGGTTCGAATTGGGGGTTTTTGAGAAAAGTTATATTTCGGTCAAATCGTTGTCTCGCCGTTGAAGGTGAGTTTTACTCACGTTTAGGATTTTATTGTTTCTGAATTTATTGTGTTGCTGAGATTGTGATGATTGATAGTGTTGACAGTTTGTGATGTTATTGTGCTGAAATTCAGTTTTGGGACTGTTTAGTATAGGTTCAGTGTTCTGGCTGTTGTGCGAGTACTGGTTATCACAAAATTCTGTGTCCCACATTTTTGAAAACTAGACTTAAGGCTCTTTAAATTGGCACTTGTTTCATCAAAATTGGAGTTGTATAGCTCAGTATTTAGATTTTACAAGTTAGGGTAATATTTTGGGAGCATTATGGACACAGGTGCGGTCTTGTTGAAACTGGGAATGTTCTGTTAGTCCAAAAATCATGGGACTTATTTTGTTAGAAACTAGATTTAATACTGGTCATTTTGACACTGGTTTAATCGAAATTGGAGTTGTGTAACTCGAGTTATGAGTATCCTAAGTTCGGTCAAATTTCTGAAGTTAAACTGGGTATAGGTTCAGTGTTTTGAGTTTTGTACTCTCAATTGAAATCCGTTTTGAACGATTCTTGTTTTGTTAGAAACTAGACTTGACTTCCTTTGTTTTGGAAATGATTTGGTTGATTTTAGGTGAGTATACCTAGAGTTATTAATGTTACAAACTAGGGTACAAATGCTGTCCTGTTTCGGATCTAGTTAAATTGCTTTGAAAAACCGTAACCTAGTACATGTGTGCGAACATGTATCGTGTAAGTTTAAGGAACTAAAGATTCAATTAGTTGTTGTACACTAATCATGGATGAACATATAGTTCATCAAACATTGTTTAAGGTTTATGATATATATATATATATATATATATATATATATATATATATATATATATATATATTATATCGAGTATCGGTGACGACTCAAAGAGGTTAGCATACTAGGCGGGAAAAGTCATGAGCCCTTAACCTAGGCCCTGTAAATTCTACCATTAGGGAAAGTACTAATGGGAAGGGGGTTCACCGGGATTACCATGTCTGGGGTCGGTGTTATGTTAAAGTTAGATAGTACGGTACACCGAGATTACCATGTATGGGGTCGGTGTTAAGTTAAAGTTATGTAGCACGTATCACCGAAATTACCATGTCTGGGGTCGGTGTCGTGCTAAGTTAAAAAGGCACGTGGTTTATAAATTAAACTACGAGACGAAAGGAATTCATAATTGAACCGAGAGTGTAGTTAGGGGTCTCGGTAGAACTCACTAAGATTGTATCTCATTGTTTATATGTTGTTGTTTTTACAGAGAAATGGGAAAAAAGGAAAGCAAAGAGGCACGAGTAGATGTGATACTCGAGAAGTTGATGAAGACTTAGCGTTTACGCTTATGTTTATGCTTCATCGTTGTCTTTGTATCACGACCTTATGACTTGAACTGATGTATAAGTTGTAAAATTGTTTCCGCTATTCCTATGCATTTGGATATTGAACATTAGGTGAAGTTATGTTTAAGAAGGCCTAAGGTTATGAGTACTTGAGATTATGTTTTAATTTGAAGTACTTGAGTTATGTGTGACTCTTTGTTGTTATATATATCGAGAGTTTTATCATTGTTCAATATCTGAAACAGGAAATTACCTCTGATGTATGCTAAATTGTATGTTCTAGCATTTCTACTTGTTAGAAATATTAGGGTATTATATTGGTTATGGACAACCATAAGGCCCATGTTAGGGGTTTTGCATTTCTTAACCTTTTGTGTTTTAAACCTGCTTATGAAGTTCAATCCATGTCTTGAATTTCTTGGTTCATGGAAGTGATTATTTGAGTGGATTTTCATTTTATTTAAGTATGTTTTGATGTTGCTTGTCTTTCGTTATTGCTGAAATTTCACGATTTCCTCAATATAATTTATTTTTCTTCATAAATGCATGTATTTTAGATTTTGGGTGTTTTATTGATGTATGGGATCCTTAGAAGTAAGTATTTTCAGTAGTGTAGAGTAACAATTCTACAACAAACTTACTTTGCGAATTTTGTTGTGGCTAAGCAAATCTATTGCGGCAAAAATGGGTGCTTTCTTCCTCAAACTCGCGAAGTTGGGCTTGTACCTAGCTTAGCAAATTTCATAGGCTTAATGAATTTAATTTATCCCAGGGGTTGTTTTTACGCTATAAAAGAGTATTCTCTTGAGTGAATGCTACCGTAAGAAAACAAGAGAGAGAAAGTGAGTTCCCTAGATTGCAGCTAGGGTTTGGTGGCAACTATGGTGCCCTCCTTGCTCCGTTCGGCTTCCAATGCCGCTCTCAAGCGGTTCTTCCTCTATGTTCCAATTCTTTTCTTAGCATTTTTCCTGCTCTCTGGCGTACAAGGTCTCAAGCTGCTCTTTTTCTCTGCGTCGGCCTCCATCAACCCACCGTTCTGCAGCTCTGCTAGTGTTCTGATCTTCTCCCTCATGCCCTCGACCCCCACCCACCAGACTTGTTTTCATGTCTCACCTCTTATTATGTTTTCGTTCGTCCTCCCCGAGAACCCCAGATCCACCTTACCCTCTAGATCTACTCTCACATATGTTCCTCACACCTTTTCCCTTGTGCTTTAGCTATGACCATCCGCATCTGACTTCGCTTCTCTGCCTCTTCTAGTCCCCAGGAACTATGGCACCCTCTAACCTTCTACTTTTTCTCACCTCATCTTCTTAGGCCTTCAGTTTCAGATCTAAAGACTCTGGGGTCAGTTGGCCTTCAAATATCGGGAAACTCCGGACTTTCCGTCTTTCCTTCCACACCAACTTCGTGGGTCTTTCGGTTCTTCTCTGTGGCACCTTTGCTCAGTGGTGGATCTTGTTTTTTGGTTGTGGGTTGATTTTGGTTTTGGTGAACTATCTGGCATTGAAGACATTGAGGGATGCTGGTTGTTCTGCCATGTGGTTGGATGGTCTAATTATGATTAGGGTTTGTTTATGTTTTAATTAAGTTAGTTCTTTAGGATATGGGTGTTTCAAGTGATGCTCATGTGCTTATTATTATTATTATTATTATTATTATTATTATTATTATTATTATTATTATTATTATTATTATTATTATTATTATTATTATTATTATGGCTTAAATATATGTTAAGTCCCTGCAAATATCGGTCAATTTTCCATAAAAAATGACTTAAATATATGTTAAGCCCCTGCAAATATGGCCAAAATCCATTTAAGCCCCTGCAATTTTTTTTTTAAAAAATAACCCTTGCAAATATTAAGCGTTTGCGGTTAAAGTCATAATTATGGCTAACAATGATGACATCAGCATGACATCATTAATGACTACACTGCCACGTGTCATCATCTCATTGGACCATTGTGTCACGTCACCACCCCAAAAAAATGAATATTTTGTTTTCCAAGAGAATCGAACCTACAACCTCCTTTTGGTGCCCACCAACAATTACCACTAGGCCACAACCTTACTTGAATAAATTAAGTAAACTACAGATATATAATACATCATTCCAATTAATTAAATAAAAAAATCGTTTATTGATCTTCATCTTCTTTCAAAAATCAAACCCAAGAAAAACACAAATGGATGAACGAAATCGCAAACGGTTATTGATAATCTCGTTTCTGGGTTATTGATGATGATTAAAACGAATTGAATCATTAATTTCGCTTTCCTTTGTTGTTATTGTTGATGTTTTTGAAGATTTTGATGAACGAAATTGTTTCTGGGTGAACGCAAATCTGGAATCGCAAGTCTGGAAACGCAAATGGGGTTTTTTGGGTGGAAATGGAAAACTAAGCAACCAAAATCGTAATGAGTTTGTGTTTGCAGATTCGATTTTCCCAGATTTGTTGGTGCTTGTGTTTGTGTTCAAGATCTGTTGGTGTTTGTGGAAGATGTTGTTCCCAGATTTGCTGGTTATAGATGTGGGAAGATGAAGATCTTGTTTTTTTATTTTGTTAATCGAATTATTTATGTATTATATTTTAATAGTTGATTTAACTTACCCAAAAAATCAAGTGGCTTAGTGGTATTTGTGAGTTTCAATCACTTTAGTGGCTTAGTGGCAGCCATCTATTGGCTGCTGATGTGGCACATGTCAGTGCCACGTGGCAGTGGTGACATGGGTGATGACGTGGCATTCAGTGACACATGGCATAATGGTCTTATGAGATGGTTACACGTGGCATTGATTATCATTTTAATGTTTTTTTTATGGAAAGTTGACCGAGGGGCTTAACCGCAAACGTTTAATATTTGCAAGAGTCATTTTTAAAAAAAAAAATTTGCAGGGGCTTAAATGGATTTTGGTCATATTTGCAGGGGCTTAACATATATTTAAGCCTATTATTATTTTTAGGAGTTTCACCTATACTTGATGTAATTGTTGTCCTATAGTGGACACTGATTATTAGACGTTGATGGTGCATTCTCTGTAAGCTAGTTTCTTACACAATTGTGTAATATTTCAATAGCCTATGCCCGTTATCGATGAAATATTGCATGTTTGACAAAAAAAAGTATTCTCTTGCCCACGTGATTAAGATATTGTCCTAGATGATTAGATAAGATATTAGCAACATCTCTAACTCACCTCGAAGTGGATGTAAACATCATTATGGATTAGGGTTAGAATCATTTGAAGTTCTTTTGATTAATTGTTTATCTATAGAAATAAAAAAATGTCAGTGAAAAAAGTTTAAAGTTTTTAGGTGATTGCTTATTCATAGATGTAGATAAATTAGGAAAGAGGAAAATTATTATCGATTAAAGTAGCACTAATAACCAATATACATCCATTCCCGAGGGGATTTGAATTCTATGATCTATCCCATTAGACTACAAAATCAAACTCTTATCGTTGAGATGATTTGAACTACTAAATTTTCACAAAAGGTAATTTAAAAAATTAAATTTGGTTTTGGAGGAAAAATAGTGATTTTGGAGTTCACACATGGTATAACCTTTCGTGGCAAATCTCTATTTTAAATTTGGTTTTGGAGGGAAAATAGTGATTTTGGAGTTCACATCAGTTTTTTATTACCATGTTTTTGCTGCGCAGTATTTATCGGCTTTATCGGTGACTAGTCTAGTCCGGAGAACTTGACTGGCCACTTGTATCTGTCTTTGCCGGTCCATGTGATTCTCCCCTCACAACAGAGTTTTTTTTAGAATGAGATTTGAATCCAGTTACCGCTCGGGCCAACATTTGTTGATGGAGTTGACATCATTTAAGGTGTATTATGTGTCCTCTGTTTTTTTTTTTAAATCTTAGTACAATATATTATTGAATTAATGTGTAAAATATTAATTCTATAATTAGATCACCTATAAATTAAACTATTTTACATATGTCCCGGTTCAGCGACCAAGTGACTGTACAAAAAAAGATTTTCTTTAAAACTCTTTTTGAATATAAAGGTGATTCAAGGAGAAAGATAATGTAAACTCCCTGAATACAAAGATTGATTCATATTCAAAAGTTGATGTAAACGAGAATATGACTCAAGCTAAAACATGGTCGGTCTGGGATAAGTGATATGAAACTTACCAAATCCTGTAGCACAAATCCCAGTAAGCACCAAGGACACATAGGGATAAAGATGTTAAGAACACATTGTTCAATCACAAGAAATATTTTAAATGAAGTTAGCTGCATATGATTTTGTGATTGGATGCATATATGTGCTATGTAATGTATTGATGATAGAATCATGTTAGAGGTTCACGAAAGGACTCACTAAGATTTTTTTTATCTCACCCCATCTGTTGATTCTTTTCATATTAGCATGTATTGACTTGCAGTCTCTAGTCTCCGTGTATTTTTTTTCGATAGAAGTCTACGTGTAATTAGTTATAGCGTTATAAATTAATGCATTGTAATGCTTTGCAAGTTACAGATTAGCTGCTTTTCTGTATGTTACAAATGTCGTTGATGTGGATTTCTTGGATTTTTATTAGTATCATTATGTATAGTCAGGCTAAATTGCATTTTTGGTCTTTTATCTTTGACCAAAATTTCATTTTGGTCTTTTATCTTTTTTCCCCCACTTTGATCCTTTATCTTTCATATCCGTGTCAGTTTGGTCATTTATCTTTTTTCCCACTTTGGTCTTTTATCTTTCATATCCGTGTCAATTTGGTCTTTTATCTTTCATGTCTGTTTCAATTTTGTCCTTTATTTTTGTGTTTTAAAGGACCAAATGGAAAGAGATATGAAAGATAAAAGACCAAAGTGAGGAAAAAAAGATAAATGACCAAACTGACACATATATGATAGATAAAGGGCCAAAGTGGGGAAAAAAAAATAAAGGACCAAACTAAAATTTTGGTAAAAGATAAATGACCAAAAATGCAATTTAGCCCGTAATATATATATTGTGCAATTTTAGCATGATACTTAACACATATATAACACACCCTTTATTGTTAAATGAAATTTTTTGTAGAATCATCAAATAACATGTGAGACTTATATAATTTAAAAGATTTATGATGACTTTCATCCAATAATAAAAAAATATTAAAAAATGTACTATTAACATGTTTCAAGGTATTGCATGATTCGAACTTCAATTATTTTGGAATTAATATGCTTGAAAGAATTCCAAATTCCAATATCCATTACTGTCTCATATTTAAATTTGCTTTCATTGAATTCCAATCCTTTCTCCCTCACTCAAAAGCAAATCATTTCATGTATTGGATCTTCAACGTATATGCTATCACATTATTTTGTATTCCACGTACCTTACACAAGAAGTCACTTTCTCATTTTTTTTTCTATTTGTTCTCTTCTATCTAAAAAATATTTGATTCCAATTTTTTGCTCAGTTTATAATATATAAAATTTAACAAACCAAGTACCAACACCTTTCCTTTTCACTTGCATCCAACATTATGTTTAGTAAATTAGCCTAATTTATATTCCCCATTAACACAAAAGATCCCTCAAATGATTTTTGTTTAGTGTAAGTTGGAGCCAATAGCTTAGCAAATATGATGATAGGAACTTTTCTTCTTGTTTGGTTTGCCAATGGTACTAACTCCTCCAATTGTGAAAAGGTAAGAACCAAATAAGAAGTAGCAAATAACATATTTATGAATGAAAATTATTGTCAAAAAGAATGGTTGTGCCTAAAAAAATGAATTGGACCCCATTATATGTGACTTAGTGGAGGGAAAGCTAAACTTGAAAATTATAATTTTTTTTTATATTCTTTTGAATAATAAAAAGGGGGTATCACCTTTCGTCTAAGTCAAGCTTCTTAATATAATTATTTCATGTTAAAAACATCTTATTTGGGTATCATTCAATCTCACCCTAATGAAGAATGCTGTGGGACAAGGCACTTCTCAAGAATCGTAATTAGTGGTGGGTGGAAATATGGGCCTTCAATGATGGACCCGTTATTGGCCCATCAAAAGTCAATCATGCTGGGCCATTGTCCCATTTCTGGAAAGCTTTACAATTAATGAATCAAGGTACATAGGACCCATGTAGCCCATGAAACCTCTACTTTTTATGTTCCAATAGGTTAAAACAAATGGTGAACATGATCCTAGTTATGTGGAGCTCACACATCTGCCACTTTGGTCTATGGGCAGCCAATTAAAGATCATATATTTATTTTCATGAAAGGAATGATGAGGCTCACATATGATTGTTTGTGCAAATTTAAAAGGTTCGGTTTGATTTGACATAAATAAATAAATAATAAATATCTTGTTTTAGATAACACAAGAGAAATTAAACATAAATTTAACGAACTACTAAGTGGGGAAACAAGTCCCCTCACTCTTGGTTGTCTTGGTGATTTCAGCGACATGAGGACATCGGCTCCCGGATTCAAACCTAGATGTGAGCAGTGGTAGTGTGTGCGTGTTGTGGTTATTTGTCATTTTATTTAAGTAGACAAAAAAAACCCACTATACAATCTATAATGAACTTGAGTCGAGGAAGAGTTTAATGCAACAATAACAAATTGAAATTGCCTTGAGGATCAAGGTAAACTAACATATCAACACTTCTATTCGCTTTGCGATACACATGGTGAATAGATCGAGCATCTCCAAACATCTCTAGTTTTTTAAATGGGAGTACTACGGGTGTTCCAACCCAACCAAACTAACATGGGAACACCAGGCGTGGCATCAAGTGTACACCCACACCACGGAAACAATAAAAACTGCCCCAAAACATAAGTAACAAGAACTGGCAAAAATAACAACTAACAAAGAGGAACAAATTTATAGACAGACAACTACTACCTAAGCATACAATTTACATGATTTAAATGGTACTCATAACACAAATATGGGGAGACTCGCCCCTCGATAAAACCACTTCCAAGATAAAGTCAAGGAGCCTTCCTAGAGAATATGTATGCATTCTGAAGGTCCCATGTAACCCAAAGTCATACACCACTGAAGGTCCCATCTGGATCAACAACCACCAAAGAGAGTCTACAAAACTACTCCTGAGAAGGAGATCACAAAGCCATGTATCGTGCTAGAACCTTATAGGTCGGCCATCCGCAACCTTTCTCCTAACTCTATCCAAAAACCATCTCTCCCTTCACCATCATATGCCTACCTGCATATGAACTTTACAAAGTTGCATCTATTTCTTTGCAAAGTCTTCTGACCACCTTCATCTACTCTCACCAATAGCTTTCACACCATAATGTATACAAAAATTGTTGTAAATTTTGTGATATTTCAAAGTTTCTGAGTGAATTTTATGAAACAATAATTTATGAAATATTATTTTTATCAGTCTACCCGGATAATTTATTTCGTAACTAAAACTTAAATTTCCTTTATTTCGTAACTGCGAATTAAATCAGCTTTATTACAATTCATTTTGTAACAGACTATAACTGCCTATTGAATGCCTGCTGGAGCGCATGCTTCAAACAGCTATTTCATAGGCCTATATAAACGCTCTCCAGTAGCACTTGAGAACAGACCAAAAAAAATCCATTTCCCTCTTTTAAATATCCCTCTCCTGGGTTCATCTCCGGTTCCATCTCAAAAACTGTTCTTGCCAGTTCGGAGCCCTCAATCGCTTCTACGATTGGGACGAGACCGGTTGTACCTCGGGGAATTTGCGCTGTAGAGGCGAATAAATTCTTCAGGGCAGTCGCAAGGCGCCTCCGGTTGTCTAACGTTTGCTTTATTCGCAGGTTTTGGTTCACAGCATCTCTGTCTCTTTGCATTTTCGACTACTGTATCAGCAGATTCGACAACAGATTCGACTACAACTGTCTCAGCAGATTCGACAACAGATTCGACTACAACTGTCTCAGCAGATTCGACTACAACTGTCTCAGCAGATGCGACTACATCTGTCTCAGCAGATTCGACAACAGATTTGACTACATCTGTCTCAGCATATTCGACCACATCCGTCTATTTGCAAATTTGACTACGTCTATCTTTGCATATTCGACAGCAATCTGAAGAATTTATTCGATGACTGACGCAATCAACAACGATGATAACGGTGCTCCCATCAACAACAATAGCACTGTTATCGTTCCTGCTGCAGTCCCAGTAACTTACGTGAAGCCTTTCCCTGACATCTCCAAAATTGAGGTCTTCGCAGGCCAAAATTTTTGCAGGTGGCAGGAGCGCGTGAGTTCTCTTCTTGACATGCACGGAGTTGCTGTCGCACTTACTGAAACCAAGCCGCTGGAGTCGGCAACTCCCAAACAGGTCGAAGTTTGGATGCATGCCAATAAGGTGTGCCGTCACACAATTCTCAGCACTCTCTCCAATGAATTGTTTGACATCTACTGCACCTACAAGGAGGCAAATCAGATTTGGGAATCAATGATTCTCAAATACACGGCTGAAGATGAAAGCAAGCAAAAATTTGTCATCAGCAACTACTACAATTGGGTCATGAATGAAACTGGCGAAATCAAAACTCAAATCAATCAGTATCACATGTTACTAGAGGAAATGAAGGCTGAAAACATTGTTCTCCTAGACGAGTTCATTGCAGGTGTCTTGTCTGAAAAGCTTCCTGAATCATGGAAGAACTACAAGCAACAACTGA
This sequence comes from Astragalus membranaceus, assembly GCA_039519185.1. Taxonomy (NCBI): domain Eukaryota; kingdom Viridiplantae; phylum Streptophyta; class Magnoliopsida; order Fabales; family Fabaceae; genus Astragalus; species Astragalus membranaceus. The sequence continues at coordinate 130,711,108 of CM076851.1, read as the reverse complement.
AGCACAAGCACAAGCAACTGTCACTGAACGAGCTGCTGACTCATATCATCATTGAAGATACCAACCGAAAGGAGAGTAACAAAGCAAAGGCGAAATCAATGGGGTCACGTGCAAACATGGTGATGAACAACTCTTCAAGGTACAACAAAGGCAAACCTGACTCTTCAAACAAAAGGTATGATTCCAAGAAATTTGCTAATCAAAAGACTCACAAAAAGAACAATGATCATTATCCTGGTGTTCATAACTCTGAATACAAGAAAAGAAGTTTTTGTTTTGTTTGTGGAAAGCCAGGACACTTTGAACCTAAATGCAGGTTTGTTTTGTTTGTGGAAAGCCAGGACACTTGGAACCTAAATGCAGGCATAGGGCGAGAAACGAAAATCCTCCTAAGGCAAACGCCAACTTAGCTGATGCTGGTGGAGATGATAATGAGGATGACGATGTCATTGCTGCTGTCGTTTCTCTGGTCAATATGGCAACTGATGTGAACAAGTGGGTGGTAGATTCTAGAGCCACCAAGCACATCTGCGCTAACAGAGAGGTTTTTACCTCCTACACTGCTGTAGGGGAAGGAGAAGACACTACAAGAATAATTGATTTTTCCGGCCAGGAGTTTCCGGCGGATATAGATCCGCCGCAAATATTCCGGCGGATTCTAGGCATTTCCGGCGGATTTTATCCGCCGCAAAGTTACCGGCGAAATAATTGACGTTTGCGGCGGATTAATTTTCGAATTGGATTTTGCGGCGGATTTATAGGTTTTTGCGGCGGATTTGGGATTACAAAAATTTATTTTTTTTACGAGATTTTAACAATCCGCCGGTAAGGTTATTTCCGGCGGATATTTGCCAATTTTGAAATTCATAAACCGCCGCAAATTCAACTCCGTCCGCCGCAAATCCTTTAATCCGCCGCAAAGCCCATAAATCCGCCGGTAACTGCCGTTTCCGGCGGATCATGCCTTTTGACCGTTTGACTTCGTTTCTCCTATATAAACGCCTTCTTCCCTTCTTCTTTTTCACACCTCTACCAATACTTTCTTCCCTTCTTCTTTTTCACACCTCTACCAATACTCTCATTCTCTTGATACGACACTCTCTTAATACGGCACTCTCTTGAGCATTGTCGGCAGCGGCTCCAATAGAGTGGCGTATGTCTCCATTTTTTTGTAAAAAAATTTCCACATTGTCATGAACACCCCTTCATCTTTTTCGTTAAAAGTAACCCATTTATCAGCAAAAAGCTCCTCATCATTATTTCCACCACAAGAGACATATACGCTCATCAAACGCTCGGTATCATCCTTCAACTTAACAGCCCGTCCGTGCAGTTCCTCAAACTTTCTATTTAGAGATTCAACCATATTTTCAAAATAGAAAGTTTCACTTGTTTGCGGTGGATTTTGCGGCGCCACTAAATCCGCCGCAACGCGTTTTCTTCGAGCTGGCTACCGGCGAAAAAGTTCCGCCGCAAAGTTAAAATATCCGCCGCAAATTTGGCTTTTGCGGCGGATTTTGCCCGCCGCAAAGTCCAACTTTTCTTGTAGTGAGAACACATCTATCTGGGTGACTCACATCCTGCCCCATTTGTGGGGAAAGGGAAAGTTCTTCTCAAGCTCACATCAGGAAAGACTTTGGCTCTCACAAATTTGCTTCATGTGCCCAATATAAGGGCAAACCTGATTTCTGTTGGTGTTCTGCCGAAGCATGGTATCAAAGTGACCTTTCAATCTAATAAGATTGTTCTTACCAAGAACAACATTTTTGTTGGAAAGGGATATTATGGTCATGGACTTTTTGTACTCAACACCGTTGATTTCAATAACAATGTTTCCACTTCTGCTTACTTGATTGATTCCTATAATATGTGGCATACTAGACTAGGACATATTAATTTTCCGTATGTTATTAAATTGCAACGTCTTGGCATGATTTCGATTAGTGATAAACAACATAGTAAATGCGATGTGTGTGTTGAATCCAAATTAACAAAGAAATCATGTCCCCCGATACAACGCGAATCTGAGTTTCTTAGTTTAATTCATACAGACCTAGGGGATTTAAAACAAACTCCAACTAGGGGCGGAAAAAATTATTATGTGGCGTTTTTAGATGATTTTTCGCGATACACTAAGGTATTTTTATTAAAACAAAAAGACGAAGCATTTGAAGCTTTTCTTTCATATAAAGCCGAAGTAGAAAACCAATTAGATATGAAGATTAAACGAGTTAGATCCGATCGTGGAGGAGAGTACATATCTTTTAATGAATTTTGTGAAAAGGAAGGTATAATACATGAAACAACTCCCCCTTATTCACCTGAATCTAATGGCATAGACGAAAGGAAAAATAGGACCTTGAAAGAGATGATGAATGCTATGTTAATTAGTTCTAGTACGCCAAATAACTTGTGGGGTGAGGCTATCTTAACTGCATGTTTTATACAAAATAGAACTCCTCATAGGAAAACCGGAAAGACCCCCTATGAACTATGGAAATGTTATCAACCTAACTTAAAATATTTAAAAGTGTGGGGGTGTTTAGCTAAAATTATGATGCCTGATCCTAAGAAAAGAAAAATTGGTTGCAAAACCTCTGATTGTGTTTTTATAGGATATGCTGAACATAGCGCCGCTTATATATTCCTTGTTGTGAAAATATTAATTTTAGAGAAAAATACTATTATGGAAACAAAAAATGCTGAATTCTTTGAAAATATATTTCCTTTGAAGCATGATAGCATGTCTATACAACCATCAGTAACTACTAATGATGAAACTCGTGAGGAACCGTATGAAGAATTAAGGAGAAGTAAAAGACCAAGAAAAGAAGCATCCTTCGGAAATGATTTTTATACTTATCTTGTTGAAAAAGATTCCGAAACTTTTTTTGAAGCAATTTCTTCTTCTGAGTCGAAATTTTGGAAAGAAGCTATTAAAACTGAAATAGATTCAATTTCCAAATGTAAAACTTGGACTTTAGTTGATTTACCACCTGGAGCAAAACCAATAGGATGCAAGTGGATTTTCAAAAGAAAATATAACCCCGATGGGTCTATTAATAAATATAAAGCTAGATTAGTAGCAAAAAAATTTTCTTAAAAACAAAACATTGATTATTTTGATACTTTTGTTCCAGTAACAAGAATTTCTTCTATTAGAGTTTTAATAGCTTTGGCTTCTATCCATAAACTTGTTATTCACCAAATGGATGTTAAAACAGCTTTTTTGAACGGCGACTTAGAAGAAGAAATTTACATGACTCAACCCGAAGGATGTATAGTTTCTGGTCAAGAGAACAAAGTATGCAAACTCCTTAAGTCCTTATATGGTTTAAAACAAGCACCAAAACAATGGTATGAAAAGTTTGACAAAACTTTGATTAATGATGGTTTCTCCACAACTAATGTTGATAAATGTGTTTACACTAAAACTGTGTGTGGAGAACATGTGATTATATGCTTGTATGTAGATGACATGCTCATTTTTGGTACTTGTCTTGATATTGTTACTAGAACAAAATCTTTTCTCACATCTAGTTTCGAAATGAAAGATATGGGTGAGGCAAATGTAATATTTGGAGTTAGAGTCATCAGGGAAGGTGATTGTATTATACTATCACAAGATCATTATGTGGAAAAACTTTTTAGGAAGTTTGGTCACTATAACTCTACCCCTTTGAGTACCCATTATGAAGCTAACTCGCACTTGAAGAAAAAATAGAGGTGATCCTGTTGACCAACCTCAGTATGCCCAAGTAATTGGGAGCCTACTGCATTTAATGAACTTTTCTCGACCAGACATTGCGTTCGCAGTCGGTGGTCTGAGTAGGTATACTCATAACCCTGGTCAGGATCATTGGAAGGCAATTGTTCACCTTATGCGATATTTGAGAGGTACCACAAATTATGGTATTACTTACAGTGGATTTCCCGCAGTATTGGGAGGATACTGCGATGCTAACTGGATATCTGATTCATATGAGACAAAATCCACCAGTGGTTACATTTTTTCACTAGGTGGTGGTGCGGTAACTTGGAGGTCAGCCAAAGAATCCATTATTGCTAGATCGACTATGGAGTCAGAATTTGTAGCTCTGGAATTGGCTGGTACTGAAGCTGAATGGTTGAAGAACCTTTTAGCTGGAATTCCTTTGGGAATAAAACCGACACCATCAGTGTCAATACATTGTGATAGTCAGTCGGCAATAGCCGTTGCAAAGAATAAGACCTATAATTGCAAAAATAGACATGTGCAATTAAGACACAATGTTGTCAAACAATTGCAAAAATATGGAGCAATATCGATCGATTATGTGAAGTCAGAAGTGAATTTGGCCGATCCTCTGACAAAACCCCTAGGGAAGAAACTGATATATGAGACATCGAAGGGAATGGGACTAAAGTCAATTGAAATTAAGAAGTAATGGTAACCCAACCTTTGTGATTGGAGATCCCATAAATAAGGTTCAATGTGGTAAAAACAAGTCATCACTTCTTGATATTGCTAGCACTGAAAATTAATTCAAGTAATTAATTTTATTATTGTCCCTTCCTATGGTGTTATTGTGATAGTGCTAGATTGCAGGGTTAAAAAGGATAAGCTTAAGGCTTTTAATGATTTTCATAGCCCTTATGGGTGGTGTATGACTTGCAGCATACACTTGATGAAATCACCTATATGAGTGTCAAGTGGGGCCGCTTGCATGAGATCCTGACGAGATCTCTAGAGCACTCATGAATACCGAGCACGCGCACGGCCTAATAGCGCAACACCGCGGAAACATCAAGAATTGTGGGGGTGTAATGTGATGGTAAAACCTCTAACATATAATATGTGTCTTGGGTTCCATAGCTTGCTAAACCAATTCACTGTATGTTATGTTTTATCTGTCTAGGATTGGTTCCATAGCTTGCTATACAGCTCCAATGCATTACATCTACGATGTTAACCCAGGAAACTTCTTTTTCTTTATTCACTTCTTAACTTTTGAAATATGTGGGGGATTATTGTAAATTTTGTGATATTTCAAAGTTTCTGAGTGAATTTTATGAAACAATAATTTATGAAATATTATTTTTATCAGTCTACTCGAATATGCCCAATTACTGGTCAAACTGATTTGCAAAAACAAACTCTGTAACAGATTATTTATTTCGTAACTAAAACTTAAATTTCTTTTATTTCGTAACTGCAAATTAAACCAACTTTATTACAATTCATTTTGTAACAGACTGTAACTGGCTATTGAATGGCTGCTGGAGCGTATGCTTCAAACGGCTATTTCATAGGCCTATATAAACGTTCTCCAGTAGCACTTGAGAACAGACCAAAAAAAATCCATTTCCCTCTTCTAAATATCGCTCTCCTGGGTTCATCTTCGGTTCCATCTCAAAAATTGTTCTTGCCAGTTCGGAGCCCTCAATCGCTTCTACGATTGGGACGAGACCGGTTGTAGCTCAGGGAATTTGCGCTGTAGAGGCGAATAAATTCTTCAGGGCAGTCGCAAGGCGCCTCCGGTTGTCTAACGTTTGCTTTGTTCGCAGGTTTTGGTTCACAGCATCTCTGTCTCTTTGCAGATTTGACTACAACTGTGTCAGCAGATTCGACAACAGATTCGACTACAACGGTCTCAGCAGATTCGACAACAGATTCGACTACAACTGTCTCAGCAGATTCGACAACAGATTCGACTACATCTGTCTCAGCAGATTCGACCACATCTGTCTATTTACAGATTCGACTACGTCTGTCTTTGCATATTCGACAACAATCTGAAGAATTTATTCGATGACTAACGCAATCAACAACGATGATAACGGTGCTCCCATCAACAACAATAGCACTGTTATCGTTCCTGCTGCAGTCCCAGTAACTTACGCGAAGCCTTTCCCTGACATCTCCAACAATAGTACTAATATAACAATCTATTATATAATCCAATAGTTGAGATCTTTTCCATACTTTCATCTTTCATAAAATGTTTTCCTAATTTATATAAGTGAAAAGTTATGCACAATGTGATAAATGGAAGCACTATCAAGTGTATAATCATTAACTTATAATTACTATTTTATTTTTTATTACATAAACAGTATATGCATAAGTGCTTATTTCATAAGTATTTAATTAAGTTAGTTATCCAAACCGGCCTAAATATGGTGGAAAATGACTTTCATCCATTGAAAAACTACAGCAACATAAAAATATTATCACTAAGCCAATTCCTCACACTAGCACAATTTTTTTATATTTCATTACGGTGATTTGTCATTCAGTGTAACAATAATGAACAACTTAAATAATTCAAAAATTCAACTCAATAATGACATCAATGAGATTCAATCAAACAGTCATTGGGGAAAGAATCTTCAGAGCTCAGAGCTTGGTGGAATAATTCCAGTCACAAAAAGTCCATTTCATTCATATATGATAATTTTTCCTTATTTTATTTTTCTTTCTGGTCCTTGATGCATTTACCAGTACTATGATAATTTCTCTTCATTCCTAATGGGCATCACGTGCCATTGCAGTTTCCTCAATTCCCTCAACTTTCTATTCAAAAACCAAAGTGGGAAATGAAAGGGTGAAAAAAATATTGAATTTGGAAAAATAATTAGATATGATAACAAGAATAACCGTGCCCTGACACACTTTCCTCATTGATATGCCACTTTTCACTGAAACAATATTTATTATACTCTCTTTATTTTAACCTCTAACTAATAATATAGCATCTTTATGAAAACAATAACATCAAATATGGATCCAAAGCGAGTAACAAAAATTTAGTTGGGGATAAATACAATGACACTGAACATACAAGGGGACAGAACAACAGAGAGACCAGCTTCCTTGAAGAAAACCAACCAGCCCCCATTGTTTGTCAGTCCAAGAATCCAATGTAGAATGAGTGAATGACCCTATTTTAAGTAGACAATAAAGTTCATCAACCAACATTTCCCTATTTTAATTGACTCGTTGCCTATACTTTGTTTCGACGCACAAAAATTCAGTGCCCCCCAACTCAAAATCTTGTTTTTTTCATCATTTCATGGCAATGCCTAAGATAGATTTGTTGCAATGTTTTAAATCACGAGTGCCGTAATAGACGAAGTTAATTACGTCGCAGTTCTTGATATTGCAGAAAATTGCTGTCAAATATTGTCTCAATGGCATTCACAACAATATCAAAAATTATGTGATGTCATGGCCTAAATCGTGGTCACAACCTTTTTCAAATTAAATAGTTACACCACAAGATTTGAGCTTGAGACATTGTGTACTTGATTTTGCCGATTCGTGTGGTTCTCTTCTCACAAGATTTGAATTTGAGACCTTGAAGTGAGATCTGAACATAATTAGCTCTTAAATCAATGCTTGTTGGAGGAATATTAACAAATCTAAAACAAGTTACACAATTTCGTCTAACTCATTCACTAATTAGAAACTACTTGTGACTTTCACATGAATGCACTAACTAATACTAGATGTAAAATATATACTATTTAGGATTATGATGGATGATTGATTATTACTCATCTAAGGGCCAAGAGACGTGAGAACAAAAGAAAGGTGTCCCCTTTAGTTTGTTTTTTATGACAAAGAACAAAACACTAAATGCTAAAGATAGGTATGCATGTTTACAACTATTAATGAACTACATAGCAACCCACCAATGTTCCTGACACCCATGATTTTTTTGTCCCAGAAACTTCCTTAAATTTCAAAATCCTTACTAATATAATTCAAGGTTCCTTCACATGTAGAAATACAACATTCTAAGTTCCATATATATATATATATATATATATCAAGTTACTCTTACTCACATGGTATATTATCCTCTTGGAAATTACCAACTCTGGATACTAAAATGCCTCTAAAATATTTAATGCAAACGGTGGTTTGGTTTCTAATCTTATAATGTTGTTACTAAATTGTGGGAAATAGTTGTTAAGTTAATTAATGTGCTTCAATTTCAAGAGTGAATTACTTGTTGGGTTGTCATGATTTCAAGGAAGAGAAATAGGAGAATGAGACATGTGTTTTGTGGGATAAGGATAAGCAAATGGTACCCCTCTTTGGACAGCTTGGGAGAAAAGGATTTTACACTGCCAAAGTCCACTTAAAGTTTTGCATATGATCATTTTCTTTTCCACTACTACCATGTGGCTTATCACGTGTCTTTGTAACTCCATGACAAAAATATTCTTATCCTCTACTATTCTGTTTCTGTAGAGACTATCATGAATACTACAAGAGTTTGTCTATGTATAAATTGTTGAACAACACCGCTAATTGTTAATAATAATTCTGTAGATTGATTTGTAATTTGTGACCACAATGTAAATTACAAAACCTTTTCAATTTTTTTGGTGGAGAAAACAATGCAGACACTCTTGCATATGCATTATGTCAAGTAAATACAAAAGTTGTTTTTGTCTGCTTAGACAAAACGACAAATAAACACCATGCAGACATAATATCACACGATTACACTTAAATTCAAATTTGAGAGTCGGTGTTCTTATATTACCGAGATTGCCAATACAATTAACAATTGGGACAATAAGAACAAAAGTTAACAAATAATAATAATAATAAAAATAAAAAAAGCACTTCTGACTTATGCAAAGGACATGACGAAATTTCACCTCCTCTTTCTCTCTTTTTATCATGTGAAGGAGGTGCTGGATCTGACACCCATGATTGTTGGGTCTGTAGTATAATCCTCAAAAGACCGTACCTTACAAACTGAGGTTTCAAACTCCTAGACATTCTAAATATACAACTACAACCTCTCCCAATTCATTTCTATCACGTGCAAGTGCAACGGTGGAGGAATATATTATCAAACTATTATTTTATAACTTCATAATCTATGGGAAAATACGTGGTAGAAAGAGATTTATTTAGTTACATACGAGCTATAAAATGTTACCTTTGTTTTGAGACACTTTACAATTACATGGTGAATGCATCTCGATCGATGTGGTTTTAATTATTTGTGTTATGCTAAGTACAAGCAATCTCAAGTTCCTTTTTCAGCTTTTACTTCTTTTCACATGTTTTTTTATTATGCCAACTCCACATTCAAACTTATTTTACACTTTGGATTCTGCTGCCGCACGACGCAGCAATCAACAGAGTCGTTAGATTTAGAGAGAAGGAATTTATCTCTCTAGATCTAATGGCTCCGCTGCTTGTTGCATCGTGCAGCAACAGAAGAGAATCCAAGTCCCATATTTTATCCAATCTAGCTCAATTGATAGTGGTGTTTATAAGAATCTAGGTACTAATAGGTACCAGATTCAACACCTACGAAAGGCAAAAACTTATAGATTAGTTTAAAGGTGGCCAACGGGTGAGACATTCATGAGTGAGAGACTCAGTAGCACGAGAAGGTCATTGGTTTGTTACATAAAATGTACCTTTTTATAGAACATATTAGAGTAAATTTTCGTAGTGATACTCTTGTAAGGAGGGAAGTAACATGAGCGTAAGTTTCATAATGTAAGAAGGGTTGACTTATCTAAGTGCATGTTTGGTCTGGGGTAAGCATGCAAAAATTACGGTAAGGTTCCCGTCGAGACCACATCCACGCAGAAGCTACCTTTTGGAGCTTCTGTGTTGTCGCAATTTTCCATAGCAAAAATGATGGTGGACGCGCATCAGGGGCATCAACCACATATCCAAACATACGCTATGTGAATGAATGCCTAAGAATACTAAAGGTATGTTTGGGAGGGGGTTTTGGGAGGGGAGGGATGGGGGGGGGGCTTGAAAAATATTAGTCTATGTTTTAATATACATTTGAGATTAATTTTAAAAAAAAGTAAATGAATAACTTTATAGATAACAATATAAAAATTTTAATGACACTTCTTTTATGTCTAGAGACATTTTATAACTTCCTCAATTTGGAATTGAAAAATATGCTCTCCCCTCCCATCCCCTCTTAAAACCCCCTCCCAAACATACCCTAAAGGTTGATAGTCTAAGGTGGCTAAGGATCAAAGATAGATGACCTATAACCCCAACTAATCCTTTTCGGATCCCTTTATAAGTTGAGAAGAATGAGATAATTTTGTGAGAACAGTTAGTGGGTTACTAGAAGTGAGACAAACTTTGAGCATAGTGAATGCCTACATGTTAGATTGTTGATTCTGATGATGCTTACAACGCAATCAGATAAGGAAAGTTGTACTTCATGATATTGGTGGTGCACATTTGATGTTGGTTAATGGTGTTATATTAATTTCAGATTTGTGTGACTGGAGCAGGATTTAGGTTCAAAAGTTTCTACTATGTCTTAGTGTTGAAGCATGTGGGACAGCGGGTCGATTAACAATGCTGCCAAGGACATTATGTTTAATCGCTTATCAAAAAATATTAATGTTATGTTTCATATTTTCTTTGGAATAATTTTTTTATACCTTTGTGCATTTAGCTTTGGGATGTGTCTCCTCTATTTTCAAACTATCACATGTTAGGCTTTCTTTGCCTATAAAAATTTATTTTATTTTTGTAAATTGATATATAAAGAGAGATAGAAAATCGTTATAAAATGATACTTAAAAAGAAATAAAGAGAGCATCCAAAGAACTGGGATACTATCAAAGGGGATGTGTGTAGTGTTGTTGCCAATTTCTTTTCTAGTGATACTCTTGGTTCCTAAAATTACTAATCCTGAATAAGTTTCAGATCTCAGACCTATTAGTTGTTGCACATTAATTTAAGATCTCAGACCTATTAGTGTTCTCTTCTTGATCTTCTACAGCTCTCATTTTAAGGTATGACTATTTGTGTTCTTATTAGTTGCTTAGTGATATCTGTATGGTACTGTGCATTTTTTTTATTTGTGAAATATCCTACTTTTGCTGCGATGAGGGAGCTCCAGCTGTATGGTACTGCATATCAAGCACTGTCTCCTCAGTCCTCTGTTTTTCCATCTGTATGGTATCGTGCATGCGATGAGGGAGCTCCAAGCAAGAGTTAAATGAAAAAAATCCCTATCTCCTTTTCCAATCTCCACCCTTTTTTTAATCCAAGCTCAAACATTGATAGTACTCATTTGGGATTTGTCTTTCTTTCAACTCTTTCTAATAGTCTTTTCACAAATAAAATTATTTGTGAATGAGTATGTGTTGTTATTGTCTTGGTGCTTGACTGCATTCTGTAAATGTGCTTGCAATCATCACTATAGCCTTCATCTTTTGGTCTATTTTCGATAACACGTTCTTCTGCTCTTAGTCGGGTCATCCAAGCTTATATATCTCATTTCTAGTTGGAGCAGGATTTAGGTTCAGATTTGTGTGACTGGAGCAAAATTTAGGTTCAAAAGTTTCTACTATGTCTTAGTGTTGAAGCATGTGGGACAGCGGGTCGATTAACAATGCTGCCAAGGACATTATGTTTAATCGCTTATCAAAAAATATTAATGTTATGTTTCATGTTTTCTTTGGAATAATCAGCTACCTTTTTTTATACCTGTTAGATTATGAATTAGTGTATTAATTATTTTAATTGCTTTAATAATTAATTAAGAATTAAACAATGTTTGCGACCGATGTGTTTCTCTATTTTAACTAAACAATTAATTAAACAATGTGTTACTCTATTTTCCCTTTCATTCTTACGTATTGGGTTCCAATGTTTGCTTGTGCTCAAAGTTTTTTGATTATTGGTTTTTAATATGTTGATTTAAAAAAATGAATGCAACTGAAAGGACACACACAGATGAGAGAGGGAGAGGTCCCTAGAGCCTAGCTAGCTAGAAATAGGTCTCACACACACATGAGAGAGAGACAGAGAGAGTAGGAAATGCATGGCAATTGCAGAAATTGGGAATGATTATGTACGTTCCTACCACAACACTTACAACTCTCCTCACTGTCTCCTCAGCCCTCAGTACCAGTGTTGTCTACAGCTCTCATTTGAAGATCTCCTTAGTCCTCAGTAGTGTTCTCTTCTTGATCTTCTACAGCTCTCATTTTAAGGTATGACTATTTGTGTTCTTATTAGTTGCTTATTGATATCTGTATGGTACTGTGAATTTTTTTTATTTTTGAAATATCCTACTTTTGCTGCGATGAGGGAGCTCCATCTGTATGGTACTGCATATCAAGCACTGTCTCCTCAGTCCTCTGTTTTTCCATCTGTATGGTATTGTGCAGGCGATGAGGGAGCTCCAAGCAAGAGTTAAATGAAAAAAATCATTATCTTCTTTTCCAATCTCCACCCTTTTTTTAATCCAAGCTCAAACATTGATAGTACTCATTTGGGATTTGTCTTTCTTTCAACTCTTTCTAATATTCTTTTTAAAAATAAAATTATTTGTGAATGAGTATGTGTTGTTATTGTCTTTGTGCTTCACTGCATTCTGTAAATGTGCTTCCAATCATCACTATAAGCTTCATCTTTTGGTCTATTTTCTATAACACGTTCTTCTGCTCTTAGTCGGGTCATCCAAGCTTATATATCTCATTTCTAGTTGCAGCAGGATTTCGGTTCAGATTTGTGTGACTGGAGCAGGATTTAGGTTCAAAAGTTTCTACTATGTCTTAGTGTTGAAGCATGTGGGACAGCGGGTGGATTAACAATGCTGCCAAGGACATTATGTTTAATCGCTTATCAAAAAATATTAATGTTATGTTTCATATTTTCTTTGGAATAATCAGCTACCTTTTTTTAAACCTAATAGATTATGAATTAGTGTATTAATTATTTTAATTGCTTTAATAATTAATTAATAATGAAACAATGTTTGCGACCGATGTGTTTCTCTATTTTAACTAAACAATTAATTAAACAATGTGTTACTTTATTTTCCCTTTCATTCTTACGTATTGGGTTCCAATGTTTGCTTGTGGTCAAAGTTTTTTGATTATTGGTTTTTAATATGTTGATTAAAAAAAATAAATGCAACTGAAAGGACACACACAGATGAGAGAGGGAGAGGTCCCTAGAGCCTAGCTAGCAAGAAATAGGTCTCACACACACATGAGAGAGAGAGACAGAGAGAGTAGGAAATGCATAGCAATTGCAGCAATTGGGAATGATTATGTACGTTCCTACCAACAACAATATTAGTGGCCCCACAAAATACCCTCCTTTTCCACCACAACTCTTACAACTCTCCTCACTGTCTCCTCAGTCCTCAGTACCAGTGTTGTCTACAGCTCTCATTTGACGATCTCCTCAGTCCTCAGTAGTGTTCTCTTCTTGATCTTCTACAGCTCTCATTTTAAGGTATGACTATTTGTGTTCTTATTAGTTGCTTAGTGATATCTGTATGGTACTGTGCATTTTTTTATTTGTGAAATATCCTACTTTTGCTGCGATGAGGGAGCTCCATCTGTATGGTACTGCATATCAAGCACTGTCTCCTCAGTCCTCTGTTTTTCCATCTGTATGGTATTGTGCATGCGATGAGGGAGCTCCAAGCAAGAGTTAAATGAAAAAAATCCCTATCTCCTTTTCCAATCTCCACCCTTTTTTTAATGCAAGCTCAAACATTGATAGTACTCATTTGGGATTTGTCTTTCTTTCAACTCTTTCCAATACTCTTTTTAAAAATAAAATTATTTGTGAATGAGTATGTGTTGTTATTGTCTTGGTGCTTGGCTGCATTCTGTAAATGTGCTTGCAATCATCACTATAACCTTCATCTTTTGGTCTATTTTCTATAACACGTTCTTCTGCTCTTAGTCGGGTCATCCAAGCTTATATATCTCATTTCTAGTTGGAGCAGGATTTAGGTTCAGATTTGTGTGACTGGAGCAAAATTTAGGTTCAAAAGTTTCTACTATGTCTTAGTGTTGAAGCATGTGGGACGGCGGGTGGATTAACAATGCTGCCAAGGACATTATGTTTAATCGCTTATCAAAAAATATTAATGTTATGTTTCATGTTTTCTTTGGAATAATCAGCTACCTTTTTTTATACCTGTTAGATTATGAATTAGTGTATTAATTATTTTAATTGCTTTAATAATTAATTAAGAATTAAACAATGTTTGCGACCGATGTGTTTCTCTATTTTAACTAAACAATTAATTAAGCAATGTGTTACTCTATTTTCCCTTTCATTCTTACGTATTGGGTTCCAATGTTTGCTTGTGCTCAAAGTTTTTTGATTATTGGTTTTTAATATGTTGATTTAAAAAAATGAATGCAACTGAAAGGACACACACAGATGAGAGAGGGAGAGGTCCCTAGAGCCTAGCTAGCTAGAAATAGGTCTCAAACACATGAGAGAGAGACAGAGAGAGTAGGAAATGCATGGCAATTGCAGCAATTGGGAATGATTATGTACGTTCCTACCACAACACTTACAACTCTCCTCACTGTCTCCTCAGTCCTCAGTACCAGTGTTGTCTACAGCTCTCATTTGAAGATCTCCTTAGTCCTCAGTAGTGTTCTCTTCTTGATCTTCTACGGCTCTCATTTTAAGGTATGACTATTTGTGTTCTTATTAGTTGCTTAGTGATATCTGTATGGTACTGTGCATTTTTTTTATTTTTGAAATATCCTACTTTTGCTGCGATGAGGGAGCTCCATCTGTATGGTACTGCATATCAAGCACTGTCTCCTCAGTCCTCTGTTTTTCCATCTGTATGGTATTGTGCAGGCGATGAGGGAGCTCCAAGCAAGAGTTAAATGAAAAAAATCATTATCTTCTTTTCCAATCTCCACCCTTTTTTTAATCCAAGCTCAAACATTGATAGTACTCATTTGGGATTTGTCTTTCTTTCAACTCTTTCTAATATTCTTTTTAAAAATAAAATTATTTGTGAATGAGTATGTGTTGTTATTGTCTTTGTGCTTCACTGCATTCTGTAAATGTGCTTCCAATCATCACTATAAGCTTCATCTTTTGGTCTATTTTCTATAACACGTTCTTCTGCTCTTAGTCGGGTCATCCAAGCTTATATATCTCATTTCTAGTTGCAGCAGGATTTCGGTTCAGATTTGTGTGACTGGAGCAGGATTTAGGTTCAAAAGTTTCTACTATGTCTTAGTGTTGAAGCATGTGGGACAGCGGGTGGATTAACAATGCTGCCAAGGACATTATGTTTAATCGCTTATCAAAAAATATTAATGTTATGTTTCATATTTTCTTTGGAATAATCAGCTACCTTTTTTTAAACCTAATAGATTATGAATTAGTGTATTAATTATTTTAATTGCTTTAATAATTAATTAATAATGAAACAATGTTTGCGACCGATGTGTTTCTCTATTTTAACTAAACAATTAATTAAACAATGTGTTACTTTATTTTCCCTTTCATTCTTACGTATTGGGTTCCAATGTTTGCTTGTGGTCAAAGTTTTTTGATTATTGGTTTTTAATATGTTGATTAAAAAAAATAAATGCAACTGAAAGGACACACACAGATGAGAGAGGGAGAGGTCCCTAGAGCCTAGCTAGCAAGAAATAGGTCTCACACACACATGAGAGAGAGAGACAGAGAGAGTAGGAAATGCATAGCAATTGCAGCAATTGGGAATGATTATGTACGTTCCTACCAACAACAATATTAGTGGCCCCACAAAATACCCTCCTTTTCCACCACAACTCTTACAACTCTCCTCACTGTCTCCTCAGTCCTCAGTACCAGTGTTGTCTACAGCTCTCATTTGACGATCTCCTCAGTCCTCAGTAGTGTTCTCTTCTTGATCTTCTACAGCTCTCATTTTAAGGTATGACTATTTGTGTTCTTATTAGTTGCTTAGTGATATCTGTATGGTACTGTGCATTTTTTTATTTGTGAAATATCCTACTTTTGCTGCGATGAGGGAGCTCCATCTGTATGGTACTGCATATCAAGCACTGTCTCCTCAGTCCTCTGTTTTTCCATCTGTATGGTATTGTGCATGCGATGAGGGAGCTCCAAGCAAGAGTTAAATGAAAAAAATCCCTATCTCCTTTTCCAATCTCCACCCTTTTTTTAATGCAAGCTCAAACATTGATAGTACTCATTTGGGATTTGTCTTTCTTTCAACTCTTTCCAATACTCTTTTTAAAAATAAAATTATTTGTGAATGAGTATGTGTTGTTATTGTCTTGGTGCTTGGCTGCATTCTGTAAATGTGCTTGCAATCATCACTATAACCTTCATCTTTTGGTCTATTTTCTATAACACGTTCTTCTGCTCTTAGTCGGGTCATCCAAGCTTATATATCTCATTTCTAGTTGGAGCAGGATTTAGGTTCAGATTTGTGTGACTGGAGCAAAATTTAGGTTCAAAAGTTTCTACTATGTCTTAGTGTTGAAGCATGTGGGACAGCGGGTGGATTAACAATGCTGCCAAGGACATTATGTTTAATCGCTTATCAAAAAATATTAATGTTATGTTTCATGTTTTCTTTGGAATAATCAGCTACCTTTTTTTATACCTGTTAGATTATGAATTAGTGTATTAATTATTTTAATTGCTTTAATAATTAATTAAGAATTAAACAATGTTTGCGACCGATGTGTTTCTCTATTTTAACTAAACAATTAATTAAACAATGTGTTACTCTATTTTCCCTTTCATTCTTACGTATTGGGTTCCAATGTTTGCTTGTGCTCAAAGTTTTTTGATTATTGGTTTTTAATATGTTGATTTAAAAAAATGAATGCAACTGAAAGGACACACACAGATGAGAGAGGGAGAGATCCCTAGAGCCTAGCTAGCTAGAAATAGGTCTCAAACACATGAGAGAGAGACAGAGAGAGTAGGAAATGCATGGCAATTGCAGCAATTGGGAATGATTATGTACGTTCCTACCACAACACTTACAACTCTCCTCACTGTCTCCTCAGTCCTCAGTACCAGTGTTGTCTACAGCTCTCATTTGAAGATCTCCTTAGTCCTCAGTAGTGTTCTCTTCTTGATCTTCTACGGCTCTCATTTTAAGGTATGACTATTTGTGTTCTTATTAGTTGCTTAGTGATATCTGTATGGTACTGTGCATTTTTTTTATTTTTGAAATATCCTACTTTTGCTGCGATGAGGGAGCTCCATCTGTATGGTACTGCATATCAAGCACTGTCTCCTCAGTCCTCTGTTTTTCCATCTGTATGGTATTGTGCATGCGATGAGGGAGCTCCAAGCAAGAGTTAAATGAAAAAAAATCCCTATCTTCTTTTCCAATCTCCACCCTTTTTTTAATCCAAGCTCAAACATTGATAGTACTCATTTGGGATTTGTCTTTCTTTCAACTCTTTCTAATATTCTTTTTAAAAATAAAATTATTTGTGAATGAGTATGTGTTGTTATTGTCTTTGTGCTTCACTGCATTCTGTAAATGTGCTTCCAATCATCACTATAAGCTTCATTTTTTGGTCTATTTTCTATAACACGTTCTTCTGCTCTTAGTCGGGTCATCCAAGCTTATATATCTCATTTCTAGTTGGAGCAGGATTTAGGTTCAGATTTGTGTGACTGGAGCAGGATTTAGGTTCAAAAGTTTCTACTATGTCTTAGTGTTGAAGCATGTGGGACAGCGGGTGGATTAACAATGCTGCCAAGGACATTATGTTTAATCGCTTATCAAAAAATATTAATGTTATGTTTCATATTTTCTTTGGAATAATCAGCTACCTTTTTTTATGCCTAATAGATTATGAATTAGTGTATTAATTATTTTAATTGCTTTAATAATTAATTAATAATTAAAAAATGTTTGCGACCGATGTGTTTCTCTATTTTAACTAAACAATAAATTAAACAATGTGTTACTTTATTTTCCCTTTCATTCTTACGTATTGGGTTCCAATGTTTGCTTGTGCTCAAACTTTTTTGATTATTGGTTTTTAATATGTTAATTTAAAAAAATGAATGCAACTGAAAGGACACACACAGATGAGAGAGGGAGAGGTCCCTAGAGGCTAGCTAGCTAGAAATAGGTCTCACACACACATGAGAGAGAGACAGAGAGAGTAGGAAATGCATGGCAATTGCAGCAATTGGGAATGATTATGTACGTTCCTACCACAACACTTACAACTCTCCTCACTGTCTCCTCAGTCCTCAGTACCAGTGTTGTCTACAGCTCTCATTTGAAGATATCCTCAGTCCTCAGTAGTGTTCTCTTCTTGATCTTCTACGGCTCTCATTTTAAGGTATGACTATTTGTGTTCTTATTAGTTGCTTAGTGATATCTGTATGGTACTGTGCATTTTTTTTATTTTTGAAATATCCTACTTTTGCTGCGATGAGGGAGCTCCATCTATATGGTACTGCATATCAAGCACTGTCTCCTCAGTCCTCTGTTTTTCCATCTGTATGGTATTGTGCATGCGATGAGGGAGCTCCAAGCAAGAGTTAAATGAAAAAAAATCCCTATCTTCTTTTCCAATCTCCACCCTTTTTTTTAATCCAAGCTCAAACATTGATAGTACTCATTTGGGATTTGTCTTTCTTTCAACTCTTTCTAATATTCTTTTTAAAAATAAAATTATTTGTGAATGAGTATGTGTTGTTATTGTCTTTGTGCTTCACTGCATTCTGTAAATGTGCTTCCAATCATCACTATAAGCTTCATTTTTTG
The DNA here is from genome assembly GCA_039519185.1 of Astragalus membranaceus. Lineage (NCBI taxonomy): Eukaryota > Viridiplantae > Streptophyta > Magnoliopsida > Fabales > Fabaceae > Astragalus > Astragalus membranaceus. The sequence goes on along the minus strand of CM076851.1, from coordinate 130,692,560 downwards.
GTCTATTTTCTATAACACGTTCTTCTGCTCTTAGTCGGGTCATCCAAGCTTATATATCTCATTTCTAGTTGGAGCAGGATTTAGGTTCAGATTTGTGTGACTGGAGCAGGATTTAGGTTCAAAAGTTTCTACTATGTCTTAGTGTTGAAGCATGTGGGACAGCGGGTGGATTAACAATGCTGCCAAGGACATTATGTTTAATCGCTTATCAAAAAATATTAATGTTATGTTTCATATTTTCTTTGGAATAATCAGCTACCTTTTTTTATGCCTAATAGATTATGAATTAGTGTATTAATTATTTTAATTGCTTTAATAATTAATTAATAATTAAAAAATGTTTGCGACCGATGTGTTTCTCTATTTTAACTAAACAATTAATTAAACAATGTGTTACTTTATTTTCCCTTTCATTCTTACGTATTGGGTTCCAATGTTTGCTTGTGGTCAAAGTTTTTTGATTATTGGTTTTTAATATGTTGATTAAAAAAAATAAATGCAACTTAAAGGACACATATAGATGAGAGAGGGAGAGGTCCCTAGAGCCTAGCTAGCAAGAAATAGGTCTTACACACACATGAGAGAGAGAGACAGAGAGAGTAGGAAATGCATAGCAATTGCAGCAATTGGGAATGATTATGTACGTTCCTACCAACAATAATATTAGTGGCCCCACAAAATACCCTCCTTTTCCACCACAACTCTTACAACTCTCCTCACTGTCTCCCCAGTCCTCAGTACCAGTGTTGTCTACAGCTCTCATTTGACGATCTCCTCAGTCCTCAGTAGTGTTCTCTTCTTGATCTTCTACAGCTCTCATTTTAAGGTATGACTATTTGTGTTCTTATTAGTTGCTTAGTGATATCTGTATGGTATTGTGCATTTTTTTATTTGTGAAATATCCTACTTTTGCTGCGATGAGGGAGCTCCATCTGTATGGTACTGCATATCAAGCACTGTCTCCTCAGTCCTCTGTTTTTCCATCTGTATGGTATTGTGCATGCGATGAGGGAGCTCCAAGCAAGAGTTAAATGAAAAAAATCCCTATCTCCTTTTCCAATCTCCACCCTTTTTTTAATCCAAGCTCAAACATTGATAGTACTCATTTGGGATTTGTCTTTCTTTCAACTCTTTCTAATACTCTTTTTAAAAATAAAATTATTTGTGAATGAGTATGTGTTGTTATTGTCTTGGTGCTTGACTGCATTCTGTAAATGTGCTTGCAATCATCACTATAACCTTCATCTTTTGGTCTATTTTCTATAACACGTTCTTCTGCTCTTAGTCGGGTCATCCAAGCTTATATATCTCATTTCTAGTTGGAGCAGGATTTAGGTTCAGATTTGTGTGACTGGAGCAAAATTTAGGTTCAAAAGTTTCTACTATGTCTTAGTGTTGAAGCATGTGGGACAGCGGGTCGATTAACAATGCTGCCAAGGACATTATGTTTAATCGCTTATCAAAAAATATTAATGTTATGTTTCATATTTTCTTTGGAATAATCAGCTACCTTTTTTTTATACATGTTAGATTATGAATTAGTGTAATAATTATTTTAATTGCTTTAATAATTAATTAATAATTAAACAATGTTTGCGACCGATGTGTTTCTTTATTTTAACTAAACAATAAACAATGTGTTACTCTATTTTCCCTTTCATTCTTACGTATTGGGTTCCAATGTTTGCTTGTGCTCAAAGTTTTTTGATTATTGGTTTTTGATATGTTGATTAAAAAAAATAAATGCAACTTAAAGGACACACACAGATGAGAGAGGGAGAGGTCCCTAGGGCCTAGCTAGCAAGAAATAGGTCTCACACACACATGAGAGAGAGACAGAGAGAGTAGGAAATGCATGGCAATTGCAGCAATTGGGAATGATTATGTACGTTCCTACCAACAACAATATTAGTGGCCCCACAAAATATCCTCCTTTTCCACCACAAAACTTACAACTCTCCTCACTGTCTCCTCAGTCCTCTGTACCAGTGTTGTCTACGGCTCTCATTTGACGATCTCCTCAGTCCTCAGTAGTGTTCTCTTCTTGATCTTCTACTGCTCTCATTTTAAGGTATGACTATTTGTGTTCTTATTAGTTGCTTAGTGATATCTGTATGGTACTGTGGATTTTTTTCTTTGTGAAATATCCTACTTTTGCTGCGATGAGGGAGCTCCTTCTGTATGGTACTGCATATCAAGCACTGTCTCCTCAGTCCTCTGTTTTTCCATCTGTACGGTATTGTGCATGCGATGAGGGAGCTCCATGCAAGAGTTAAATGAAAAAAATCCCTATCTCCTTTTCCAATCTCCACCCTTTTTTTAATCCAAGCTCAAACATTGATAGTACTCATTTGGGATTTGTCTTTCTTTCAACTCTTTCTAATAGTCTTCTTACAAATAAAATTATGTGTGAATGAGTATGTGTTGTTATTGTCTTGGTGCTTGACTGCATTCTGAAAATGTGCTTGCAATCATCACTATAACCTTCACCTGTTGGTCTATTTTCTATATAACACGTTCTTCTGCTCTTAGTCGGGTCATCCAAGCTTATATATCTCATTTCTAGTTGGAGCAGGATTTAGGTTCAGATTTGTGTGACTGGAGCAGGATTTAGGTTCAAAAGTTTCTACTATGTCTTAGTGTTGAAGCATGTGGGACAGCGGGTCGATTAACAATGCTGCCAAGGACATTATGTTTAATCGCTTATCAAAAAATATTAATGTTATGTTTCATATTTTCTTTGAAATAATCAGCTACCTTTTTTTATACCTGTTAGATTAAGAATTAGTGTATTAATTATTTTAATTGCTTTAATAATTAATTAATAATTAAACAATGTTTGCGACCGATGTGTTTCTCTATTTTAACTAAACAAATAATTAAACAATGTGTTACTCTATTTTCCCTTTCATTCTTACGTATTGGGTTCCAATGTTTGCTTGCGCTCAAAGTTTTTTGATTATTGGTTTTTAATATATTGATTAAAAAAAATGAATGCAACTGAAAGGACACACACAGATGAGAGAGGGAGAGGTCCCTAGAGCCTAGCTAGCTAGAAATAGGTCTCACACACACATGAGAGAGAGACAGAGAGAGTAGGAAATGCATGGCAATTGCAGCAATTGGGAATGATTATGTACGTTCCTACCAACAACAATATTAGTGGCCCCACAAAATATCCTCCTTTTCCACCACAACACTTACAACTCTCCTCACTGTCTCCTAAGTCCTCAGTACCAGTGTTGTCTACAGCTCTCATTTGAAGATCTCCTTAGTCCTCAGTAGTGTTCTCTTCTTGATCTTCTACAGCTCTCATTTTAAGGTATAACTATTTGTGTTCTTATTAGTTGCTCAGTGATATCTGTATGGTACTGTGCATTTTTTTTATTTGTGAAATATCCTACTTTTGCTGCGATGAGGGAGCTCCATCTGTACGGTACTGCATATCAAGCACTGTCTCCTCAGTCCTCTGTTTTTCCATCTGTATGGTATTGTGCATGCGATGAGGGAGCTCCAAGCAAGAGTTAAATGAAAAAAATCCCCATCTCCTTTTCCAATCTCCACCCTTTTTTTAATCCAAGCTCAAACATTGATAGTACTCATTTGGGATTTGTCTTTCTTTCAACTCTTTCTAATAGTCTTTTTACAAATAACATTATTTGTGAATGAGTATGTGTTGTTATTGTCTTGATGCTTGATTGCATTCTGTAAATGGGCTTGCAATCATCACTATAACCTACATCTTTTGGTCTATTTTCTATAACACGTTCTTCTGCTCTTAGTCGGGTCATCCAAGCTTATATATCTCATTTCTAGTTGGAGCAGGATTTAGGTTCAGATTTGTGTGACTGGAGCAGGATTTAGGTTCAAGTGTTTCTACTATGTCTTAGTGTTGAAGCATGTGGGACAGCGGGTCGATTAACAATGCTGCCAAGGACATTATGTTTAATCGCTTATCAAAAAATATTAATGTTATGTTTCATATTTTCTTTGGAATAATCAGCTACCTTTTTTTATACCTGTTAGATTATGAATTAGTGTATTAATTATTTTAATTGCTTTGATAATTAATTAATAATTAAACAATGTTTGCGACCGATGTGTTTCTCTATTTTAACTAAACAATTAATTAAACAATGTGTTACTCTATTTTCCCTTTTGATTCTTGCGTATTGGGTTCCAATGTTTGCTTGTGCTCAAAGTTTTTTAATTACTGGTTTTAATATGTTGATTAAAAAAAATAAAAGCAACTGAAAGGACACACACAGATGAGAGAGGGAGAGGTCCCTAGAGCCTAGCTAGCAAGAAATAGGTCTCACACACACATGAGAGAGAGACAGAGAGAGTAGGAATTGCATGGCAATTGCAGCAATTGGGAATGATTATGTATGTTCCTACCAACAACAATATTAGTGGCCTCACAAAAAATCCTCCTTTTCCACCACAACACTTACAACTCTCCTCACTGTCTCCTCAGTCGTCAGTACCAGTGTTGTCTACAGCTCTCATTTGACGATCTCCTCAGTCCTCAGTAGTGTTCTCTTCTTGATCTTCTACTGCTCTCATTTTAAGGTATGACTATTTGTGTTCTTATTAGTTGCTTAGTGATATCTGTATGGTATTGTGCATTTTTTTATTTGTGAAATATCCTACTTTTGCTGCGATGATGGAGCTCCATCTGTATGGTACTGCATATCAAGCACTGTCTCCTCAGTCCTCTGTTTTTCCATCTGTATGATATTGTGCATGCGATGAGGGAGCTCCATGCAAGAGTTAAGTGAAAAAAAATCCCTATCTCCATTTCCAATCTCCACCCTTTTTTTAATCCAAGCTCAAACATTGATAGTACTCATTTGGGATTTGTCTTTCTTTCAACTCTTTCTAATAGTCTTCTTACAAATAAAATTATTTGTGAATGAGTATGTGTTGTTATTGTCTTGGTAATTGACTGCATTCTGTAAATGTGCTTGCAATCATCACTATAACCTTCATCTTTTGGTCTATTATCTATATAACACGTTCTTCTGCTCTTAGTCGGGTCATCCAAGCTTATATATCTCATTTCTAGTTGGAGCAGGATTTAGGTTCAGATTTGTGTGACTGGAGCAGGATTTAGGTTCAAAAGTTTCTATTATGTCTTAGTGTTGAAGCACGTGGGACAGCGGGTCGATTAACAATGCTGCCAAGGACATTATGTTTAATCGGTTATCAAAAAATATTAATGTTATGTTTCACATTTTCTTTGGAATAATCAGCTACCTTTTTTATACCTGTTAGATTATGAATTAGTGTATTAACTATTTTAATTGCTTTATTAATTAATTAATATTTAAACAATGTTTGCGACAGATGTGTTTCTCTATTTTATCTAAACAATTAATGAAACAATGTGTTACTCTATTCTCCCTTTCATTCTTACGTATTGGGTTCCAATGTTTGCTTGTGCTCAAAGTTTTTTGATTATTGGTTTTTAATATGTTGATTACAAAAATGAATGCAACTGAAAGGACACACACAGATGAGAGAGGGAGAGGTCCCTTGAGCCTAGCTAGCTAGAAATAGGTCTCACACACACATGAGAGAGAGACAGAGAGAGTAGGAAATGCATGGCCATTGCAACAATTGGAAATGATTATGTACGTTCCTACCAACAACAATATTAGTGGCCCCCACAAAATATCCTCCTTTTCCACCACAACACTTACAACTCTCCTCACTGTCTCCTCAGTCCTCAGTACCAGTGTTGTCTACAGCTCTCATTTGAAGATCTCCTTAGTCCTCAGTAGTGTTCTCTTCTTGATCTTCTACAGCTCTCATTTTAAGGTATGACTATTTGTGTTCTTATTAGTTGCTTAGTGATATCTGTATGGTACTGTGCATTTTTTTATTTGTGAAACATCCTACTTTTGCTGCGATGAGGGAGCTCCATCTGTATGGTACTGCATATCAAGCATTGTCTCCTCAGTCCTCTGTTTTTCCATCTGTATGGTATTGTGCATGCGATGAGGGAGCTCCAAGCAAGAGTTAAATGAAAAAAATCCCTATCTCCTTTTCCAATCTCCACCCTTTTTTTAATCCAAGCTCAAACATTGATAGTACTCATTTGGGATTTGTCTTTCTTTCAACTCTTTCTAATAGTCTTTTTACAAATAAAATTATTTGTGAATGAGTATGTGTTGTTATTGTCTTGGTGCTTGACTGCATTCTGTAAATGTGCTTGCAATCATCACTATAACCTTCATCTTTTGGTCTATTTTCTATAACACGTTCTTCTGCTCTTAGTCGGGTCATCCAAGCTTATATATCTCATTTCTAGTTGGAGCAGGATTTGGGTTCAGATTTGTGTGACTGGAGCAGGATTTAGGTTCAAAAGTTTCTACTATGTCTTAGTGTTGAAGCATGTGGGACAGCGGGTGGATTAACAATGCTGCCAAGGACATTATGTTTAATCGCTTATCAAAAAATATTAATGTTATGTTTCATATTTTCTTTGGAATAATCAGCTACCTTTTTTTATGCCTAATAGATTATGAATTAGTGTATTAATTATTTTAATTGCTTTAATAATTAATTAATAATTAAACAATATTTGCGACCGATGTGTTTCTCTATTTTAACTAAACAATTAATTAAACAATGTGTTACTCTATTTTCCCTTTCATTCTTACGTATTGGGTTCCAATGTTTGCTTGTGCTCCAAGTTTTTTGATTATTGGTTTTTAATATGTTGATTAAAAAAAATGAATGCAACTGAAAGGACACACACAGATGAGAGAGGGAGAGGTCCATAGAGCCTAGCTAGCTAGAAATAAGTCTCACACACACATGAGAGAGAGACAGAGAGAGTAGGAAATGCATGGCAATTGCAGCAATTGGGAATGATTATGTACGTTCCTACCAACAACAATATTAGTGGCCCCACAAAATATCCTCCTTTCCCACCACAACACTTACAACTCTCCTCACTGTCTCCTCAGTCCTCAGTACCAGTGTTGTCTACAGCTCTCATTTGAAGATCTCCTTTGTCCTCAGTAGTGTTCTCTTCTTGATCTTCTACAGCTCTCATTTTAAGGTATGACTATTTGTGTTCTTATTAGTTGCTTAGTGATATCTGTATGGTACTGTGCATTTTTTTATTTGTGAAATATCCTACTTTTGCTGCGATGAGGGGAGCTCCATCTCTATGGTACTGCATATCAAGCATTGTCTCCTCAGTCCTCTGTTTATCCATCTGTATGGTATTGTGCATGCGATGAGGGAGCTCCAACCAAGAGTTAAATGAAAAAAATCCCTATCTCCTTTTCCAATCTCCACCCTTTTTTTAATCCAAGCTCAAACATTGATAGTACTCATTTGGGATTTGTCTTTCTTTCAACTCTTTCTAATAGTATTTTTACAAATAAAATTATTTGTGAATGAGTATGTGTTGTTATTGTCTTGGTGCTTGACTGCATTCTGTAAATGTGCTTGCAATCATCACTATAACCTTCATCTTTTGGTCTATTTTCTATAACACGTTCTTCTGCTCTTAGTCGGGTCATCCAAGCTTATATATCTCATTTCTAGTTGGAGCAGGATTTGGGTTCAGATTTGTGTGACTGGAGCAGGATTTAGGTTCAAAAGTTTCTACTATGTCTTAGTGTTGAAGCATGTGGGACAGCGGGTCGATTAACAATGCTGCCAAAGACATTATGTTTAATCGCTTATCAAAAAATATTAATGTTATGTTTCATATTTTCTTTGTAATAATCAGCTACCTTTTTTTATACCTGTTAGATTATGAATTAGTGTATTAATTATTTTAATTGCTTTAATAATTAATTAATAATTAAACAATGTTTGCGACCGATGTGTTTCTCTATTTTAACTAAACAATTAATTAAACAATGTGTTACTCTATTTTCCCTTTCATTCTTACGTATTGGGTTCCAATGTTTGCTTGTGCTCCAAGTTTTTTGATTATTGGTTTTTAATATGTTGATTAAAAAAATGAATGCAACTGAAAGGACGCAACAGATGAGAGAGGGAGAGGTCCATAGAGCCTAGATAGCTAGAAATAGGTCTCACACACACATGAGAGAGAGAGACATAGAGAGTAGGAAATGCATGGCAATTGCAGGAATTGGGAATGATTATGTACGTTCCTACCAACAACAATATTAGTGGCCCCACAAAATATCCTCCTTTTCCACCACAACACTTACAACTCTCCTCACTGTCTCCTCAGTCCTCAGTACCAGTGTTGTCTACAGTTCTCATTTGAAGATCTCCTCAGTCCTCAGTAGTGTTCTCTTCTTGATCTTCTACAACTCTCATTTTAAGGTATGACTATTTGTGTTCTTATTAGTTGCTTAGTGATATCTGTATGGTACTGCATATCAAGCATTGTCTCCTCAGTCCTCTGTTTTTCCATCTGTATGGTATTGTGCATGCGATGAGGGAGCTCCAAGCAAGAGTTAAATGAAAAAAATCCCTATCTCTCTTTCCAATCTCCACGCTTTTTTTAATCCAAGATCAAACATTGATAGTACTCATTCGGTAATTGTCTTTCTTTCAACTCTTTCTAATAGTCTTTATACAAATAAAATTATTTGGGAATGAATATGTGTTGTTATTGTCTTGGTGCTTGACTGCATTCTGTAAATGTGCTTGCAATCATCGCTATAACCTTCATCTTTTGGTCTATTTTCTATAACACGTTCTTCTGCTCTTAGTCGGGTCATCCAAGCTTATATATCTCATTTCTAGTTGGAGCAGGATTTAGGTTCAGATTTGTGTGACTGGAGCAGGATTTAGGTTCAAAAGTTTCTACTATGTCTTAGTGTTGAAGCATGTGGGACAGCGAGTCGATTAACAATGCTGCCAAGGACATTATGTTTAATCACTTATCAAAAAATATTAATGTTATGTTTCATATTTTCTTTGTAATAATCAGCTACCTTTTTTTATACCTGTTAGATTATGAATTGGTGTATTAATTATTTTAATCGCTTTAATAATTAATTAATAATTAAACAATGTTTGCGACAGATGTGTTTCTCTATTTTAACTAAACAATTAATTAATCAATGTGTTACTCTATTTTCCCTTTCATTCTTACGTATTGGGTTCCACTGTTTGCTTGTGCTCCAAGTTTTTGATTATTGGTTTTTAATATGTTGATTAAAAAAATGAATGCAACTAAAAGGACACACACAGATGAGAGAGGGAGAGGTCCCTAGAGCCTAGCTAGCTAGAAATAGGTCTCACACACACATGAGAGAGAGACAGAGAGAGTAGGAAATCCATGGCAATTGCAGCAATTGGGAATGATTATGTACGTTCCTACCAACAACAATATTAGTGGCCCCACAAAATATCCTCCTTTTCCACCACAACACTTACAACTCTCCTCACTGTCTCCTCAGTCCTCAGTACCAGTGTTGTCTACAGCTCTCATTTGAAGATCTCCTTAGTCCTCAGTAGTGTTCTCTTCTTGATCTTCTACAGCTCTCATTTTAAGGTATGACTATTTGGGTTCTTATTAGTTGCTTAGTGATATCTGTATGGTACTGTGCATTTTTTTATTTGTGAAATATCCTACTTTTGCTGCGATGAGGGAGCTCCATCTCTATGGTACTGCATATCAAGCATTGTCTCCTCAGTCCTCTGTTTTTCAGTCTGTATGGTATTGTGCATGCGATGAGGGAGCTCCAACCAAGAGTTAAATGAAAAAAATCCCTATCTCCTTTTCCAATCTCCACCCTTTTTTTAATCCAAGCTCAAACATTGATAGTACTCATTTGGGATTTGTCTTTCTTTCAACTCTTTCTAATAGTATTTTTACAAATAAAATTATTTGTGAATGAGTATGTGTTGTTATTGTCTTGGTGCTTGACTGCATTCTGTAAATGTGCTTGCAATCATCACTATAACCTTCATCTTTTGGTCTATTTTCTATAACACGTTCTTCTGCTCTTAGTCGGGTCATCCAAGCTTATATATCTCATTTCTAGTTGGAGCAGGATTTGGGTTCAGATTTGTGTGACTGGAGCAGGATTTAGGTTCAAAAGTTTCTACTATGTCTTAGTGTTGAAGCATGTGGGACAGCGGGTCGATTAACAATGCTGCCAAAGACATTATGTTTAATCGCTTATTAAAAAATATTAATGTTATGTTTCATATTTTATTTGTAATAATCAGCTACCTTTTCTTATACCTGTTAGATTATGAATTAGTGTATTAATTATTTTAATTGCTTTAATAATTAATTAATAATTAAACAATGTTTGCGACCGATGTGTTTCTCTATTTTAACTAAACAATTAATTAAACAATGTGTTACTCTATTTTCCCTTTCATTCTTACGTATTGGGTTCCAATGTTTGCTTGTGCTCCAAGTTTTTTGATTATTGGTTTTTAATATGTTGATTAAAAAAATGAATGCAACTGAAAGGACACAACAGATGAGAGAGGGAGAGGTCCATAGAGCCTAGATAGCTAGAAATAGGTCTCACACACACATGAGAGAGAGACATAGAGAGTAGGAAATGCATGGCAATTGCAGGAATTGGGAATGATTATGTACGTTCCTACCAACAACAATATTAGCGGCCCCACAAAATATCCTCCTTTTCCACCACAACACTTACAACTCTCCTCACTGTCTCCTCAGTCCTCAGTACCAGTGTTGTCTACAGCTCTCATTTGAAGATCTCCTCAGTCCTCAGTAGTGTTCTCTTCTTGATCTTCTACAACTCTCATTTTAAGGTATGACTATTTGTGTTCTTATTAGTTGCTTAGTGATATCTGTATGGTACTGTGCTTTTTTTTATTTGTGAAATATCCTACTTTTACTGCGATGAGGGAGCTCCATCTGTATGGTACTGCATATCAAGCATTGTCTCCTCAGTCCTCTGTTTTTCCATCTGTATGGTATTGTGCATGCGATGAGGGAGCTCCAAGCAAGAGTTAAATGAAAAAAAATCCCTATCTCTCTTTCCAATCTCCACCCTTTTTTTAATCCAAGATCAAACATTGATAGTACTCATTCGGTAATTGTCTTTCTTTCAACTCTTTCTAATAGTCTTTTTACAAATAAAATTATTTGGGAATGAATATGTATTGTTATTGTCTTGGTGCTTGACTGCATTCTGTAAATGTGCTTGCAATCATCGCTATAACCTTCATCTTTTGGTCTATTTTCTATAACACGTTCTTCTGCTCTTAGTCGGGTCATCCAAACTTATATATCTCATTTCTAGTTGGAGCAGGATTTAGGTTCAGATTTGTGTGACTGGAGCAGGATTTAGGTTCAAAAGTTTCTACTATGTCTTAGTGTTGAAGCATGTGGGACAGCGGGTCGATTAACAATACTGCCAAGGACATTATGTTTAGTCACTTATCAAAAAATATTAATGTTATGTTTCAAATTTTCTTTGTAATAATCAGCTACCTTTTTTTATACCTGTTAGATTATGAATTGGTGTATTAATTATTTTAATTGCTTTAATAATTAATTAATAATTAAACAATGTTTGCGACAAATGTGTTTCTCTATTTTAACTAGACAATTAATTAAACAATGTGTTACTCTATTTTCCCTTTCATTCTTACGTATTGGGTTCCAATGTTTCCTTGTGCTCCAAGTTTTTGATTATTGGTTTTTAATATGTTGATTAAAAAATGAATGCAACTAAAAGGACACACACAGATGAGAGAGGGGGAGGTCCCTAGAGCCTAGCTAGCTAGAAATAGGTCTCACACACACATGAGAGAGAGACAGAGAGAGTAGGAAATGCATGGCAATTTCAGCAATTGGGAATGATTATGTACATTCCTACCAACAACAATATTAGCGGCCCCACAAAATATCCTCCTTTTCCACCACAACACTTACAACTCTCCTCACTGTCTCCTCAGTCCTCAGTACCAGTGTTGTCTACAGCTCTCATTTGAAGATCTCCTCAGTCCTCAGTAGTGTTCTCTTCTTGATCCTCTACATCTCTCATTTTAAGGTATGACTATTTGTGTTCTTATTAGTTGCTTAGTGATATCTGTATGGTACTGTGCATTTTTTTATTTGTGAAATATCCTACTTTTGCTGCGATGAGGGAGCTCCATTTGTATGGTACTGCATATTAAGCATTGTCTCCTAAGCCCTCTGTTTTTCCATCTGTATGGTATTGTGCATGCGATGAGGGAGCTCCAAGCAAGAGTTAAATGAAAAAAATCCCTATCTCCTCATCCATTCTCCACCCTTTTTTCAATCCAAGCTCAAACATTGATAGTACTCATTTGGGAATTATCTTTCTCTCAACTCTTTCTAATAGTCTTTTTACAAATAAAATTATTTGTGAATGAGTATGTGTTGTTATTGTCTTGGTGCTTGACTGCATTCTGTAAATGTGCTTGCAATCATCACTATAACCTTCATCTTTTGGTCTATTTTCTATAACACGTTCTTCTGCTCTTAGTCGGGTCATCCAAGCTTATATATCTCATTTCTAGTTGGAGCAGGATTTGGGTTCAGATTTGTGTGACTGGAGCAGGATTTAGGTTCAAAAGTTTCTATTATGTCTTAGTGTTGAAGCATGTGGGACAGCGGGTCGATTAACAATGCTGCCAAGGACATTATGTTTAATCGCTTATCAAAAAATATTAATGTTGTGTTTCATATTTTCTTTGTAATAATCAGCTACCTTTTTTTATACCTTTTAGATTATGAATTAGTGTATTAATTATTTTAATTGCTTTAATAATTAATTAATAATTAAACAATGTTTGCGACCGATGTGTTTCTCTATTTTAACTAAACAATTAATTAAACAATGTGTTACTCTATTTTCCCTTTCATTCTTACGTATTGGGTTCCAATGTTTGCTTGTGCTCCAAGTTTTTGATTATTGGTTTTTAATATGTTGATTAAAAAAATGAATGCAACTAAAAGGACACACACAGATGAGAGAGGGAGAGGTGCATAGAGCCTAGCTAGCTAGAAATAGGTCTCACACACACATGAGAGAGAGACAGAGAGAGTACGAAATGCATGGCAATTGCAGCAATTGGGAATGATTATGTACGTTCCTACCAACAACAATATTAGTGGCCCCACAAAATATCCTCCTTTTCCACCACAACACTTACAACTCTCCTCACTGTCTCCTCAGTCCTCAGTACCAGTGTTGTCTACAGCTCTCATTTGACGATCTCCTCAGTCCTCAGTAGTGTTCTCTTCTTGATCTTCTACAGCTCTCATTTTAAGGTATGACTATTTGGGTTCTTATTAGTTGCTTAGTGATATCTGTATGGTACTGTGCATTTTTTTATTTGTGAAATATCCTACTTTTGCTGCGATGAGGGAGCTCCATCTCTATGGTACTGCATATCAAGCATTGTCTCCTCAGTCCTCTGTTTTTCCATCTGTATGGTATTGTGCATGCGATGAGGGAGCTCCAACCAAGAGTTAAATGAAAAAAATCCCTATCTCCTTTTCCAATCTCCACCCTTTTTTTAATCCAACCTCAAACATTGATAGTACTCATTTGGGATTTGTCTTTCTATCAACTCTTTCTAATAGTATTTTTACAAATAAAATTATTTGTGAATGAGTATGTGTTGTTATTGTCTTGGTGCTTGACTGCATTCTGTAAATGTGCTTGCAATCATCACTATAACCTTCATCTTTTGGTCTATTTTCTATAACACGTTCTTCTGCTCTTAGTCGGGTCATCCAAGCTTATATATCTCATTTCTAGTTGGAGCAGGATTTGGGTTCAGATTTGTGTGACTGGAGCAGGATTTAGGTTCAAAAGTTTCTACTATGTCTTAGTGTTGAAGCATGTGGGACAGCGGGTCGATTAACAATGCTGCCAAAGACATTATGTTTAATCGCTTATCAAAAAATATTAATGTTATGTTTCATATTTTCTTTGTAATAATCAGCTACCTTTTTTTATACCTGTTAGATTATGACTTGGTGTATTAATTATTTTAATTGCTTTAATAATTAATTAATAATTAAACAATGTTTGCGACAGATGTGTTTCTCTATTTTAACTAAACAATTAATTAAACAATGTGTTACTCTATTTTCCCTTTCATTCTTACGTATTGGGTTCCAATGTTTCCTTGTGCTCCAAGTTTTTGATTATTGGTTTTTAATATGTTGATTAAAAATATGAATGCAACTAAAAGGACACACACAGATGAGAGAGGGAGAGGTCCCTAGAGCCTAGCTAGCTAGAAATAGGTCTCACACACACATGAGAGAGAGACAGAGAGAGTAGGAAATGCATGGCAATTGCAGCAGTTGGGAATGATTATGTACATTCCTACCAACAACAATATTAGCGGCCCCACAAAATATCCTCCTTTTCCACCACAACACTTACAACTCTCCTCACTGTCTCCTCAGTCCTCAGTACCAGTGTTGTCTACAGCCCTCATTTGAAGATCTCCTCAGTCCTCAGTAGTGTTCTCTTCTTGATCCTCTACATCTCTCATTTTAAGGTATGACTATTTGTGTTCTTATTAGTTGCTTAGTGATATCTGTATGGTACTGTGCATTTTTTTATTTGTGAAATATCCTACTTTTGCTGCGATGAGGGAGCTCCATCTGTATGGTACTGCATATCAAGCATTGTCTCCTCAGCCCTCTGTTTTTCCATCTGTATGGTATTGTGCATGCGATGAGGGAGCTCCAAGCAAGAGTTAAATGAAAAAAATCCCTATTTCCTCATCCATTCTCCACCCTTTTTTCAATCCAAGCTCAAACATTGATAGTACTCATTTGGGAATTATCTTTCTTTCAACTATTTCTAATAGTCTTTTTACATATAAAATTATTTGTGAATGAGTATGTGTTGTTATTGTCTTGGTGCTTGACTGCATTCTGTAAATGTGCTTGCAATCATCACTATAACCTTCATCTTTTGGTCTATTTTCTATAACACGTTCTTCTGATCTTAGTCGGGTCATCCAAGCATATATATCTCATTTCTAGTTGGAGCAGGATTTAGGTTCAGATTTGTGTGACTGGAGCAGGATTTAGGTTCAAAAGTTTCTACTATGTCTTAGTGTTGAAGCATGTGGGACAGCGGGTCGATTAACAATGCTGCCAAGGACATTATGTTTAATCGCTTATCAAAAAATATTAATGTTATGTTTCGTATTTTCTTTGTAATAATCAGCTACCTTTTTTTATACCTGTTAGATTATGAATTAGTGTATTAATTAGTTTAATTACTTTAATAATTAATTAATAATTAAACAATGTTTGCGACAAAAGTGTTTCTCTATTTTAACTAAACAATTAATTAAACAATGTGTTACTCTATTTTCCCTTTCATTCTTACGTATTGGGTTCCAATGTTTGCTTGTGCTCCAAGTTTTTGATTACTGGTCTTTAATATGTTGATTAAAAAAAATGAATGCAACTGAAAGGACACACACAGATGAGAGAGGTAGAGGTCCCTAGAGCCTAGCTAGCTAGAAATAGGTCTCACACACACATGAGAGAGAGACAGAGAGAGTAGGAAATGCATGGCAATTGCAGCAATTGGGAATGATTATGTACGTTCCTACCAACAACAATATTAGTGGCCCCACAAAATATCCTCCTTTTCCACCACAACACTTACAACTCTCCTCACTGTCTCCTTAGTCCTCAGTACCACTGTTGTCTCCAGCTCTCATTTGAAGATCTCCTCAGTCCTCAGTAGTGTTCTCTTCTTGATATTCTACAACTCTCATCTTAAGGTATGACTATTTGTGTTCCTATTAGTTGCTTAGTGATATCTATATGGTACTATGTTTTTTTTTTATTTGTGAAATATCCTACTTTTGCTGCGATGAGTGAGCTCCATCTGTATGGTACTGCATATCAAGCAGTGTCTCCTCAGTCCTCTGTTTTTCCATCTGTATGGTATTGTGCATGCGATGAGGGAGCTCCAAGCAAGAGTTAAATGAAAAAAATCCCTATCTCCTTTTCCAATCTCCACCCTTTTTTAATCCAAGCTCAAACATTGATAGTACTCATTTGGGATTTGTCTTTCTTTCAACTCTTTCTAATAGTCTTGTTACAAATAACATTATTTGTGAATGAGTATGTGTTGTTATTGTCTTGGTGCTTGACTGCATTCTGTAATTGTGCTTGCAATCATCTCTATAACCTTCATCTTTTGGTCTATTTTCTATAACGCGTTCTTCTGCTCTTAGTCGGGTCATCCAAGCTTATATATCTCATTTCAAGTTGGAGCTGGATTTAGATTCAGATTTGTGTGACTGGAGCAGGATTTAGGTTCAAAAGTTTCTACTATGTCTTAGTGTTGAAGCATGTGGGACAGCGGGTCGATTAACAATGCTGCCAAGGACATTATGTTTAATCGCTTATCAAAAAATATTAATGTTGTGTTTCATATTTTCTTTGGAATAATCAGCTACCTTTTTTATACCTGTTAGATTATGAATTAGTGTATTAATTATTTTAATTGCTTTAATAATTAATTAATAATTAAACAATGTTTGCGACAGATGTGTTTCTCTATTTTAACTAAACAATCAATTAAACAATGTGTTACTCTATTTTCCCTTTCATTCTTACGTATTGGGTACCAATGTTTGCTTGTGCTCCAAGTTTTTTGATTATTGGTTTTTAATATGTTGATTAAAAAAATGAATGCAACTAAAAGGACACACACAGATGAGAGAGGGAAAGGTCCCAAGAGCCTAGCTAGCTAGAAATAGGTCTCACACACACATGAGAGAGAGACAGAGAGAGTAGGAAATGCATGGCAATTGCAGCAATTGGGAATGATTATGTACGTTCCTACCAACAACAATATTAGTGGCCCCACAAAATATCCTCCTTTTCCACCACAACACTTACAACTCTCCTCACTGTTTCCTCAGTCCTCAGTACCAGTGTTGTCTACAGCTCTCATTTGAAGATCTCCTCAGTCCTCAGTAGTGTTCTCTTCTTGATCCTCTACATCTCTCATTTTAAGGTATGACTATTTGTGTTCTTATTAGTTGCTTAGTGATATCTGTATGGTACTGTGCTTTTTAATTTATTTGTGAAATATCCTACTTTTGCTGCGATGAGGGAGCTCCATCTGTATGGTACTGCATATCAAGCACTGTCTCCTCAGTCCTCTGTTTTTCCATCTGTATGGTATTGTGCATGCGATGAGGGAGCTCCAAGCAAGAGTTAAATGAAAAAAATCCCTATCACCTTTTTCCAATCTCCACCCTTTTTTTAATCCATGCTCAAACATTGATAGTACTCATTTGGGATTTGTCTTTCTTTCAACTCTTTCTAATAGTCTTGTTACAAATAACATTATTTGTGAATGAGTATGTGTTGTTATTGTCTTGGTGCTTGACTGCATTCTGTAAATGTGCTTGCAATCATCACTATAACCTTTATCTTTTGGACTATTTTCTATAACACGTTCTTCTGCTCTTAGTCGGGTCATCCAAGCTTATATATCTCATTTCTAGTTGGAGCAGGATTTAGGTTCATATTTGTGTGACTGGAGTAGGATTTAGGTTCAAAAGTTTCTATTATGTCTTAGTGTTGACGCATGTGGGACAACGGGTCGATTAACAATGCTGCCAAGGACATTATGTTTAATCGCTTATCAAAAAATATTAATGTTATGTTTCATATTTTCTTTGGAATAATCAGCTACCTTTTTTATACCTGTTAGATTATGAATTAGTGTATTAATTATTTTAATTGCTTTAATAATTAATTAATAATTTAGCGACCCATGTGTTTCTCTATTTTAACTAAACAATGTGTTACTCTATTTTCCCTTTCATTCTTACGTATTGGGTTCCAATGTTTGCTTGTGCTCCAAGTTTTTTGATTAATGGTTTTTAATATGTTGATTAAAAAAATGAATGCAACTGAAAGGACACACACAGATGAGAGAGGGAGAGGTCCATAGAGCCTAGCTAGCTAGAAATAGGTCTCACACACACATGAGAGAGAGACAGAGAGAGTAGGAAATGCATGGCAATTGCAGCAATTAGGAATGATTATGTACGTTCCTACCAACAACAATATTAGTGGCCCCACAAAATATCCTCCTTTTCCACCACAACACTTACAACTCTCCTCACTGTCTCCTCATTCCTCAGTACCAGTGAGATCTCCTCAGTCCTCAGTAGTGTTCTCTTCTTGATCTTCTACAGCTCTCATTTTAAGGTATGACTATTTGTGTTCTTATTAGTTGCTTAGTGATATCTGTATGGTACTGTGCATTTTTTTATTTGTGAAATATCCTACTTTTGCTGCGATGAGGGAGCTCCATCTGTATGGTACTGCAAATCAAGCACTGTCTCCTCAGTCCTCTATTTTTCCATCTGTATGGTATTGTGCATGTGATGAGGGAGCTCCAAGCAAGAGTTAAAGGAAAAAAATCCCTATCTCCTTTTCCAATCTCCACCCTTTTTTTAATCCAAGCTCAAACGTTGATAGTACTCATTTGGGATTTGTCTTTCTTTCAACTCTTTCTAATAGTCTTGTTACAAATAACATTATTTGTGAATGAGTCTGTGTTGTTATTGTCTTGGTGCTTGACTGCATTCTGTAAATGTGCTTGCAATCATCACTATAACCTTTATCTTTTGGACTATTTTCTATAACACGTTCTTCTGCTCTTAGTCGGGTCATCCAAGCTTATATATCTCATTTCTAGTTGGAGCAGGATTTAGGTTCATATTTGTGTGACTGGAGTAGGATTTAGGTTCAAAAGTTTCTATTATGTCTTAGTGTTGACGCATGTGGGACAACGGGTCGATTAACAATGCTGCCAAGGACATTATGTTCAATCGCTTATCAAAAAATATTAATGTTATGTTTCATATTTTGTTTGGAATAATCAGCTACCTTTTTTATACCTGTTAGATTATGAATTAGTGTACTAATTATTTTAATTGCTTTAATAATTAATTAATAATTTAGCGACCGATGTGTTTCTCTATTTTAACTAAACAATTAATTAAACAATGTGTTACTCTATTTTCCCTTTCATTCTTACGTATTGGGTTCCAATGTTTGCTTGTGCTCCAAGTTTTTTGATTAATGGTTTTTAATATGTTGATTAAAAAAAATGAATGCAACTGAAAGGACACACACAGATGAGAGAGGGAGAGGTCCATAGAGCCTAGCTAGCTAGAAATAGGTCTCACACACACATGAGAGAGAGACAGAGAGAGTAGGAAAAGCATGGCAATTGCAGCAATTAGGAATGATTATGTACGTTCCTACCAACAACAATATTAGTGGCCCCACAAAATATCCTCCTTTTCCACCACAACACTTACAACTCTCCTCACTGTCTCCTCATTCCTCAGTACCAGTGAGATCTCCTCAGTCCTCAGTAGTGTTCTCTTCTTGATCTTCTACAGCTCTCATTTTAAGGTATGACTATTTGTGTTCTTATTAGTTGCTTAGTGATATCTGTATGGTACTGTGCATTTTTTTATTTGTGAAATATCCTACTTTTGCTGCGATGAGGGAGCTCCATCTGTATGGTACTGCAAATCAAGCACTGTCTCCTCAGTCCTCTATTTTTCCATCTGTATGGTATTGTGCATGTGATGAGGGATCTCCAAGCAAGAGTTAAAGGAAAAAAATCCCTATCTCCTTTTCCAATCTCCACCCTTTTTTTAATCCAAGCTCAAACGTTGATAGTACTCATTTGGGATTTGTCTTTCTTTCAACTCTTTCTAATAGTCTTGTTACAAATAACATTATTTGTGAATGAGTATGTGTTGTTATTGTCTCGGTGCTTGACTGCATTCTGTAAATGTGCTTGCAATCATCACTATAACCTTCATCTTTTGGTCTCTTATCTATAACACGTTCTTCTGCTCTTAGTCGGGTCATCCAAGCTTATATATCTCATTTCTAGTTTGAGCAGGATTTAGGTTCAGACTTGTGTGACTGGAGCAGGATTTAGGTTCAAAAGTTTCTACTATGTCTTAGTGTTGAAGCATGTGGGACAGCGGGTCGATTAACAATGCTGCCAAGGACATTATGTTTAATTGCTTATCAAAAAATATTAATGTTATGTTTCATATTTTCTTTGGAATTATCAGCTACCTTTTTTATACTTGTTAGATTATGAATTAGTGTATTAATTATTTTAATTGCTTTAATAATTAATTAATAATTAAACAATGTTTGCGACTGATGTGTTCCTCTATTTTAACTAAACAATTAATTAAACAATGTGTTACTCTATTTTCCCTTTCATTCTTACGTATTGGGTTCCAATGTTTGCTTGTGCTCAAACTTTTTTGATTATTGGTTTTTAATATGTTGATTAAAGAAATGAATGCAACTGAAAGGATACACACAGATGAGAGATAGAGAGATCCCTAGAGCCTAGCTAGCTAGAAATAGGTCTCACACACACATGAGAGAGCGACAGAAAGAGTAGGAAATGCATGGCAATTGCAGCAATTGGGAATGATTATGTACGTTCCTACCAAAAACAGTATTAGTGGCCCCACAAAGTATCCTCCTTTTCCACCACAACACTTACAACTCTCCTCACTGTCTCCTCAGTCCTCGGTACCAGTGTTGTCTACAGCTCTCATTTGAAGATCTCCTCAGTCCTCAGTAGTGTTCTCTTCTTGATCTTCTACAGCTCTCATTTTAAGGCATGACTAATTGTGTTCTTATTAGTTGCTTAGTGATATCTGTATGGTACTGTGCATTTTTTTTATTCGTGAAATATCCTACTTTGGCTGCGATGGGGGAGCTCCATCTGTAAGGTACTGCATATCAAGCACTGTCTCCTCAGTCCTCTGTTTTTCCATTTGTATGGTATTGTGCATGCGATGAGGGAGCTCCAAGCAAGAGTTAAATGAAAAAAATCCCTATCTCCTTTTCCAATCTCCACCCTTTTTTTAATCCAAGCTCAAACATTGATAGTACTCATTTGGGATTTGTCTTTCTTTCAACTCTTTCTAATAGTCTTTTTACAAATAACATTATTTGTGAATGAGTATGTGTTGTTATTGTCTTGGTGTTTGACTGCATTCTGTAAATGTGCTTGCAATCATCACTATAACCTTCATCTTTTGGTCTATTTTCTATAACACGTTCTTCTGCTCTTAGTCGTCGGGTCATCCAAGCTTATATATCTCATTTCTAGTTGGGGCAGGATTTAGGTTCAGATTTGTGTGACTGGAGCAGGATTTAGGTTCAAAAGTTTCTACTATGTCTTAGTGTTGAAGCATGTGGGACAGCGGGTCGATTAACAATGCTGCCAAGGACATTATGTTTAATCGCTTATCAAAAAATATTAATGTTATATTTCATATCTTCTTTCGAATAATCAGCTACGTTTTTTATACCTGTTAGATTATGAATTAGTGTATTAATTATTTTAATTGTTTTAATAATTAATTAATAATTAAATAATGTTTGCGACCGATGTGTTTCTCTATTTTATCTAAACAATTAATTAAACAATGTGTTACTCTATTTTCCCTTTCATTCTTACGTATTGGGTTCCAATGTTTGCTTGTGCTCAAAGTTTTTTGATTATTGGTTTTTAATATGTTGATTAAAAAAATGAATGCACTTGAAAGGACACACACAGATGAGAGAGGGAGAGGTCCCTAGAGCCTAGCTAGCTAGAAATAGGTCTCACACACACATGAGAGAGAGACAGAGAGAGTAGGAAATGCATGGCAATTGCAGCAGTTGGGAATGATTATGTACGTTCCTACCAACAACAATATTAGTGGCCCCACAAAATATCCTCCTTTTCCACCACAACACTTACAACTCTCCTCACTGTCTCCTCAGTCCTCAGTACCAGTGTTGTGTACAGCTCTCATTTGAAGATCTCCTCAGTCCTTAGTAGTGTTCCCTTCTTGATCTTCTACAGCTCTCATTTTAAGGTATGACTATTTGTGTTCTTATTAGTTGCTTAGTGATATCTGTATGGTACTGTGCATTTTTCTTATTTGTGAAAGATCCTACTTTTGCTGCGATGAGGGAGCTCCATCTGTATGGTACTGCATATCAAGCACTGTCTCCTCAGTCCACTGTTTTTCCATCTGTATGGTATTGTGCATGCGATGAGGGAGCTCCAAGCAAGAGTTAAATGAATCAAATCCCTATCTCCTTTTCCAATCTCCACCCTTTTTTTAATCCAAGCTCAAACATTGATAGTACTCATTTGGGATTTGTCTTTCTTTCAACTCTTTCTAATAGCCTTTTTACAAATAAAATTATTTGTGAATGAGTATGTGTTGTTATTGTCTTGGTGCTTGACTGCATTCTGTAAATGTGCTTGCAATCATCACTATAACCTTCATCTTTTGGTCTATTTTCTATAACACGTTCTTCTTCTCTTAGTCGGGTCATCCAAGCTTGTATATCTCATTTCTAGTTGGAGCAGGATTTAGGTTCAGATTTGTGTGACTGGAGCAGGATTTAGGTTCAAAAGTATCTACTATGTCTTAGTGTTGAAGCATGTGGGACAGCGGGTCGATTAACAATGCTGCCAAGGGCATTATGTTTAATCGCTTATAAAAAAATATTAATGTTATGTTACATATTTTCTTTGGAATAATCAGCTACCTTTTTTTATACCTATTAGATTATGAATTGGTGTATTAATTATTTTAATTGCTTTAATAATTAATTAATAATTAAACAATGTTTGCGACAGATGTGTTTCTCTATTTTAACTAAACAATTAATTAAACAATGTGTTACTCTATTTTCCCTTTCATTCTTACGTATTGGGTTCCAATGTTTGCTTGTGCTTTAAGTTTTTGATTATTGGTTTTTAATATGTTGATTAAAAAAATGAATGCAACTAAAAGGACACACACAGATGAGAGAGGGAGAGGTCCCTAGAGCCTAGCTAGCTAGAAATAGGTCTCACACACACATGAGAGAGAGAGAGAGAGAGAGAGTAGGAAATGCATGGCAATTGCAGCAATTGGGAATGATTATGTACGTTCCTACCAACAACAATAATAGTGGCCCCACGAAATATCCTCCTTTTCCACCACAACACTTAAAACTCTCCTCACTGTCTCCTCAGTCCTCAGTACCAGTGTTGTCTACAACTCTCATTTGAAGATCTCCTCAGTCCTCAGTAGTGTTCTCTTCTTGATCTTCTACAGCTCTCATTTTAAGGTATGACTATTTGTGTTCTTATTAGTTGCTTAGTGATATCTGTATGGTACTGTGCATTTTTTTTATTTGTGAAATATCCTACTTTTGCTGCGATGAGGGAGCTCCATCTGTATGGTACTGCATATCAAGCACTGTCTCCTCAGTCCTCTGTTTTTCCATCTGTATGGTATTGTGCATGCGATGAGGGAGCTCCAAGCAAGAGTTAAATGAAAAATATCCCTATCTCCTTTTTCCAATCTCCACCCTTTTTTTAATCCAAGCTCAAACGTTGATAGTACTCATTTGGGATTTGTCTTTCTTTCAACTCTTTCTAATAGTCTTGTTACAAATAACATTATTTGTGAATGAGTATGTGTTGTTATTGTCTTGGTGCGTGACTGCATTCTGTAAATGTGCTTGCAATCATCACTATAACCTTTATCTTTTGGACTATTTTCTATAACACGTTCTTCTGCTCTTAGTCGGCTCATCCAAGCTTATATATCTCATTTCTAGTTGGAGCAGGATTTAGGTTCAGATTTGTGTGACTGGAGCAGGATTTAGGTTCAAAAGTTTCTGCTATGTCTTAGTGTTGACGCATGTGGGACAACGGGTCGATTAACAATGCTGCCAAGGACATTATGTTTAATCGCTTTTCAAAAAATATTAATGTTATGTTTCATATTTTCTTTGGAATAATCAGCTACCTTTTTTATACCTGTTAGATTATGAATTAGTGTATTAATTATTTTAATTGCTCTAATAATTAATTAATAATTAAACAATGTTAGCGACCGATGTGTTTCTCTATTTTAACTAAACAATTAATTAAACAATGTGTTACTCTATTTTCCCTTTCATTCTTACGTATTGGGTTCCAATGTTTGCTTGTGCTCCAAGTTTTTGATTATTGGTTTTTAATATGTTGATTAAAAAAAATGAATGCAACTGAAAGGACACACACAGATGAGAGGGGGAGAGGTCCCTAGAGCCTAGCTAGCTAGAAATAGGTCTCAGACACACATGAGAGAGAGACAGAGAGAGTAGGAAATGCATGGCAATTGCAGCAGTTGGGAATGATTATGTACGTTCCTACCAACAACAATATTAGTGGCCCCACAAAATATCCTCCTTTTCCACCACAACACTTACAACTCTCCTCAATGTCTCCTCAGTCCTCAGTACCAGTGTTGTCTACAACTCTCATTTGAAGATCTCCTCAGTCCTCAGTAGTGTTCCCTTCTTGATCTTCTACAGCTCTCATTTTAAGGTATGACTATTTGTGTTCTTAATAGTTGCTTAGTGATATATGTATGGTACTGTGCATTTTTCTTATTTGTCAAAGATCCTACTTTTGCTGCGATGAGGGGGCTCCATCTGTATGGTACTGCATATCAAGCACTGTCTCCTCAGTCCTCTGTTTTTCCATCTGTATGGTATTGTGCATGCGATGAGGGAGCTCCAAGCAAGAGTTAAATGAATCAAATCCCTATCTCCTTTTCCAATCTCCACCCTTTTTTTAATCCAAGCTCAAACATTGATAGTACTCATTTGGGATTTGTCTTTCTTTCAACTCTTTCTAATGCATGGCAATTGCAGCAGTTGGGAATGATTATGTACGTTCCTACCAACAACAATATTAGTGGCCCCACAAAATATCCTCCTTTTCCACCACAACACTTACAACTCTCCTCACTGTCTCCTCAGTCCTCAGTACCAGTGTTGTCTACACACTAGTGGAAAAAATGCCTTTTATAACTCATTTATATCGGTTAAAAACGGCCTGATATTAAAAGTGACGCGGTGGCAGTTTTGTAATTAAAATTACAATTTTTATATCGGTTGCCACAGGAACCGATATAGAAAGTGCAAAAACCATCTTTCATATCGGTTCCAATGATTAACCGTTATAGAAAGTGAAAAAAAATTAGGCTTCCATAACGGGTCAAAAACCACCCGTTATAGAAACTAAAAAATTAGGCTTTCAGTGTTCGCTCCCACCGTACTCTCATTCGCTGTTTGCTTCTCTCCCTCGTCTCTTCCACTGTGTCTCCCTTTCCCTTCTCTTTCCCTTTCCCTTCCCTTCCATTTCGCGAACCCTCACTGTCGCTCACATCATCAACTCGTTGCAGAAACCCTCACTGTCGCTCACTGTCGCTCACATACAACACTTCCAATTTGGACGTATCCGTGCATCCTAGAAGGACATTAACCAGATCCAATCCCTCTGTGTCGAGATGGATTGACTCTGGCAATCTGTTACTGCCAAACCTCAGCGCGACCTCTGGAAAAGGGAAACAATTCTGAATCGCTTCGATTCCGATTACGCTCTTGTGGAAATGGTTCTTTCTATGACTTTTCTATTTTTGTTCTTTCTCTGAATACTCTTATTTGTTTTCGTAATTTCTTCTCTGTAATTTCTTCCTCTCTGTAGTTTCTTCTCTTCTCCTTTGTGCGAATCACATTAGGTTTTCAGGTTTATAGGCATGACGTTTCGCTACTTCCTTTGCTACACTGTACTTACCTCACATGCTTCGTCACCTTGTTATAGAATACGATGACATTGTTCGGCTCGCCAAAAACGCGATGGTATGTTTTCCTTATTATTTTTTATTCCAAGTATTTGCATTAGATAACTTTTTTAGTCTTAATTCAATATCAGTTTACACAACTTTCCTAGATTGATGATTTATTGTTCAGTAGTTCCAACTTGCAGGATACATGTTTGATGAAATGCTTCACAGTTTGTAATAGTAAAATGAACTCTAACATTGGAGCCACAATGATTATTAACATTGGATATTCCACTAGATTCAGTATAGTTTGGTTCACTAACCATGTTGTTGTTGCATGCTGATATTTCATGGAGATGCTTGTTGTGAGGAGCAAGTCTCATCACAAGTTTTTAAGATCCCCTAAGTATTATTTATTGGGATTATATAGGCAGTAAAACTTTGTTTACTTGGCCAAAGCAAATTACAACTTCATTAGTTGACATGATTTTGGCTGACAATGTAGGTAGTTGGTTGCCTCATTGATGATTGAACATGACAACAAGGTCCTGCTTTGCAAGAGGAATATTCAACCATCTCATGGTCTTTGGTAGGAATCAATGTTCCATTGAACTATGTTTTTTCATTGCATCTGGCTATGTACAGATTAGGTTCCTTTCCCAGAACTATTACAACCTAGATGCTAATAAATTTATCATAATGATGAATATTGCGTCTCTTTTCATCAGTGAGCTATGTTAATTTCATATTTTGGTATCAACAAGGACGCTACCCGCCGGTTATTTGGAAATTGGAGAGTCAGCTGTGGAAGGTGCCATGAGGGAAACAAGGGAGGAAGCAAATGCAGATGTAGAAGTATTTTCTCCCTTTGCTCAATTGGATATTCCTTTAATTGGTCAGGTGAGGAAGAAACTTCGATTTATTTATTTGTTGTTTGTTTCTTTTTGTTGATATTGATAATATTATTGACTAGGTTTTTTATCTTGACAATGGCATGTTTGAGGCAGACTTACATGATATTCTTAGCAAAGCTGAAGAAGCCTCATTTTTCACCTGGTCCAGAATCATCAGAATGCCAACTTTTTTCACTGGATGATATACCTTTTAATTCTCTATCCTTTTCATCAATGGTGGTAACCTTAAACTTGGTATGTTTAAGATATATGCACATTCTGGCTGTGTGTTTTTTTTAATGTTGTCTACTCATATAGTGTCTCATTTTTATTCTCATGGCCACAGTATATTGAGGATATCAAAGCTGGAAAGCCCAAATTCCATTATGGAACCATTAACAAAAGGTAGTTTTGTCCTAAATACAGGATATTGTCCCCTAATTTTGTTTGTGGTGGTGGTTTGAGGAAGGAGATTATTTTTTTGGGAAAGAAGTTACTGACTTATTGCACTTTCATTTAGGACTGAAATATTTTAGCCTGGCTCATCACATACATCTCAACTATATTAGCCTGGTATAAATATTAGCAAAATGTAAAATATTTATTTAAATTAATTAGAACAAAAATATAGGTTATCTTTACTTAAGTTTGGGCTTGAGCTGTCATATTTTGCAGAAACACAAACTGATTAAATCAATGTGTTCTCTTTCGAACACGATTCTGTATGTTTAACAATGCTATTTGATTCCCAAGACTATTTCTAGGTGTTTCATGGAATATTTCTGATACTTGTCTACGTACCTAGACTTCTGATCTTAATCATGTTGTTTGATTTTGTCTTGATGTTTATTGTTAGGCCGGGTACAAGTCCTTCTGATATTCGTGCTTACACACTGGATCATCACATGCACACATGAGCCATGATAAACAGGTTAGTTCCTCATGTTATATTGCAACAATAAATAATACAAAATGAGATATCTTTGTGTGTTTACTAAATTGAAACTGAAAAGAGCTATATTCAACCCTTAGCTTTCTGTGTTTAGCAACTTTCACTTTATATCTTTGTCTATTAAGATGATATTTTTGTATAACTTTAGAATCTGAAATTAAGATGATATTTTTGTTTACAATAAGCATATGAATATGGCTGCTAGTGGAGGAATTATTAGAGACCCAAATGACCGACCGTTTTGTTACAGGCCATTTTTCATGGAGTTGGCCTTAATTGCTTATGTTTTTGCTTCTTATCAAATCTTTACTGGATATATATTGCAAGTTGCTAGGACCCTAAATTCTCTCTAATTTGTTTCTTTTGATTTCAAAGGTTTTTCATTTAATTCACATCTGGCGATGGATATTTTTGATATGGATTGAAACCATGACAAAAGTTTTTCCCTAAAGAAAACTGGAAAGTGGAGCAGAAGAACAAATTACTCTGCCATTAATGAAGGTAGCTATATAATAATTATTATCTACTAATTTATTCAAATATTAACCAATGATTCTGCCTGACCCAATAAATAGGATGTTGAACCAACTTCATTACTTTATTTGCTACTATTTTCTATGGTGATATTTGTTGTGTAAACTATTTAGTATTTCTATATTTGCAATTTTTTTCGTTTATAACCAGTACAAGCTTAAAATTACCATCATAAAAGATGAGTTACCAATAGATGTGTTGATATTTGAGTATCTGAAAAAAGTGGAGTTAATAGTGGAGTTAGCAGTATGTTTAACCAATTTTACTATTTAATATGGTGATATTTTTGACACTTCAAGACCATTGGTTTAAGTTAGTCTTAATGTTGTTTTGTTCTGAACCATTTATTTTGAAAGGTGTTTTTCGTGTAAGATGCAGTAGGCTATTCCTTATTTGGAAAGTGCTGCTGAAGGATATCATGGATGTTTCCAATTGACTTTTCTCAGCAAGTTATTGATGCTTGAGAAAGTCATGGAACAAGTGCAACCATCTTGACTAATTTGTGGGGGTATGAAACATCTCTTAAAGAACACTGATACATTAGTATCAAACATCTTTTTATGTTTTATATGGAGCTATATGCATGACAAGAAATTGATTATGCATTTGATTAGCCAAATTTTGTTGTGGTTTCTTTTTCAGTCTGACACAGTAAGTTTGAACTCATGATTCAACAAGTAGCGAAGTGTCTGTCAATTTTGTTCTTCTTCATAACTGCAGAAACGGCTGATATGAAGTACAAGATGGTGAAGACCTCTGCCTGAGGAACTATTAGCTAGATTCCAAGCCATTCCCCCACCTTCTGATCAAGATGGTGAAGACCTCTGCCTCTGGCCAGGAAGCAAAGATGGAAGTTTTACAATTGCCTCTGCCTACAAATTTCTGGAGTTGGAACTTATTTATGGCCAGGTATAATTGAGTTGGATGCCTGTATACCCAAAGAAAAAATCTGGAGTCATTTGCTTGCTCACCATTTCTTCATCTTCAGCTTCTGTGCTTCCCAATTTACATTGCATTGTCTTTTTGATCCTTCAAATGGACTAGGAATCTTGTGACTGTTATATGATACATCCCTGTTATTGATACATATGCAGATGATTGTTATACTGACAAAGTCGGTCAACAGATATTTTGAGAAGAATCCAAAGTTTGATATGACACCCTTGCTTGGTGGAACAGATATTGTCTTCTCTTCACTAGTCCACTCTTTTAATTGGTTTGTTTCTTTGCTCTGAGCAGTCTGGTCTTTTTGTATCAAAGGAGCAATAATAAAATTTATAAATTCTTCAAAATAGAGGTGTTGTAGATGTTTTTCTGTGGT
The DNA here is from genome assembly GCA_039519185.1 of Astragalus membranaceus. NCBI lineage: Eukaryota > Viridiplantae > Streptophyta > Magnoliopsida > Fabales > Fabaceae > Astragalus > Astragalus membranaceus. The sequence continues at coordinate 130,663,207 of CM076851.1, read as the reverse complement.
CTTCTGTGTATTTCTTTGGTGGGGTGTGGAGTGAAGGTTGTTGTTTGTTTGATAGACATGCATGGCTAATGACTGTCATGTTTTTTCTTAGATGAATCGATTAATCCACATAAGTATATCCAAAGTTTTCTCCTTGGATGAATCGATTAATCCAAACAAAGCTACAAAGCTATAAAGTCTTCCCTATAGAAGGATCTAGAGTTGTTGGAAGACAACCTCACTTTTTTTTTAAAAAAAAGAGACTTTTCATATCGGTTCCCAAAGAAAACCGATATGAAAAGTCTCTTTTTTTTAAAAAAAAAATCCTTTTCATATCGGTTTTCTATGGGAACCGATATGAAAAGTCTATTTTTTCTTAAAAAAAGAGACTTTTCATATCGGTTCTAGGGGCGACCGATATAAAAACTATTTTTCATAACGGTTCAGGAACCGATATGAAATGTCCCTATTTTTTATATCTCCTTTTTCGGCATCGGTTCGGGAACCGATATGAAAAGTCAATTTTAACCGATATAAAAAGCCTTTTTTCCATTAGTGACAGCTCTCATTTGAAGATCTCCTCTGTCCTCAGTAGTGTTCTCTTCTTGATCTTCTACAGCTCTCATTTTAAGGTATGACTATTTGTGTTCTTAATAGTTGCTTAGTGATATCTGTATGGTACTGTGCATTTTTCTTATTTGTGAAAGATCCTACTTTTGCTGCGATGAGGGAGCTCCATCAGTATGGTACTGCATATCAAGCACTGTCTCCTCAGTCCTCTGTGTTTCCATCTGTATGGTATTGTGCATGCGATGAGGGAGCTCCAAGCAAGTGTTAAATGAAAAAAATCCCTATCTCCTTTTCCAATCTCCACCCTTTTTTTAATCCAAGCTCAAACATTGATAGTACTCATTTGGGATTTGTCTTTCTTTCAACTCTTTCTAATAGTCTTTTTACAAATAAAATTATTTGTGAATGAGTATGTCTTGGTGCTTGACTGCATTCTGTAAATGTGCTTGCAATCATCACTATAACCTTCATCTTTTGGTTTATTTTCTATAACACGTTCTTCTTCTCTTAGTCGGGTCATCCAAGCTTATATATCTCATTTCTAGTTGGAGCAGGATTTAGGTTCAGATTTGTGTGACTGGAGTAGGATTTAGGTTCAAAAGTTTCTACTATGTCTTAGTGTTGAAGCATGTGGGACAGCGGGTCGATTAACAATGCTGCCAAGGACATTATGTTTAATCGCTTATCAAAAAATATTAATGTTATGTTACATATTTTCTTTGGAATAATCAGCTACCTTTTTTTTATACCTATTAGATTATGAATTAGTGTATTAATTATTTTAATTGCTTTAATAATTAATTAATAATTAAACAATGTTTGCGACCGATGTGTTTCTCTATTTTAACTAAACAATTAATTAAACAATGTGTTACTCTGTTTTCCCTTTCATTCTTACGTATTGGGTTCCAATGTTTGCTTGTGCTCAAAGTTTTTTGATTATTGGTTTTTAATATGTTGATTAAAAAAATGAATGCAACTGAAAGGACACTGTTGACTCTCTGTCATATGATGTAAGTTGTTTAATTTTAGGACCAATTGTGCGGGTTTTTGATTGTATCGTAGTCGTTATTTGGAGATTTAGCCTAGTATTAGAAATTTGTAGTAGGAAGTCCTTTTGTAAGCCATTCCTGCATTTTTTGGAGTTATTTTGTACTTGAAGACCTCCAATTTGTGTGTTATCATTCGGCAAACCAGACACTTTCCCGGAGATGCAGCACAATTGGGAAGATTTAAGTTTCTGTCCAATTTTGCGTCGCGACCAAGAGGGTTCGTGTCGCGAAGGAAGCATGAAGCAGGAGGGAATTTGGTTCTGTGTGATTTCGCGTCGCGACGGGCTCGTGTCGCGACGCGATGGCTTGCTGAAAATTAGGGTTTTAATTCAGTTTTGCGTTTTTCAGAGGAGCTTGGTTATTGGAGCGCAGCCAGACGTCTTGGAGTAGAGGAAACTGCGATTTTGGAGCTTTTCACTACTGGGAAACGAGGGTTGAAGGTTCCGATGTCTATCTTTACTTGTATTACTTTCTTTACGGTAGTTATGTCTCTATTCACCATGTGTAACTAATTTCCTAAGATTAGGGAGAGATGATTCTCCCCGAACCTATGTTATGGATACTTTGTTATGGTTAATACAATTAGTTGTTTGAATTATCATAAGTCTATGCCTTTGATTGTAATGCTTTATAGTTACATATGATAATTATAATGAACTAGGTTATGTGATCGCATAGGGATATGGGTTGCATGCTGGATATGGGGTATTAGATCATGTACTTGTGATCACCATAGCCATATGGGGTTGGATGCATGAATTCTCTATTTCTTAAGTTTATTGCTTTACCGATTGGCATGATTCACCTAAGGAATTAGGGTAACTCAACTAGGTAAAAGGGGTTCTGAGGCAAGGAATTGTCCTTAACCTACTATAGTGAATTGAATCTCGTAGTTCAAACAATTAATCTGTAATTAGCTGAAGGTTCATAAGATATGTGAAGGGAGAGGATTCGAACCCTAATCGCTTTCTCTCGTTATTTCAACAACAGTTTTTACTTTCGCGTTACTCAATTACAAATCAAACCAATTTTCACAATCTTGAATTAATAAAATTTGCTATTGTTACAACACGCAATCCCTATGGAATCGACCGGTACTTACCGTAAATTTATTAGTTGCAACGTTTTCAGTATACTTGCTGAATACTTAACAGACACACACAGATGAGAGAGGGAGAGGTCCCTAGAGCCTAGCTAGCTAGAAATAGGTCTCTCACACACACATGAGAGAGAGACAGAGAGAGTAGGAAATGCATGGCAATTGCAGCAATTGGGAATGATTATGTACGTTCCTACCAACAACAATATAGTGGCCCCACAAAATATCCTCCTTTTGCACCACAACACTTACAACTCTCCTCACTGTCTCCTCAGTCCTCAGTACCAGTGTTGTCTACAGCTCTCATTTGAAGATCTCCTCAATCCTCAATAGTGTTCTCTTCTTGATCTTCTACAGCTCTCATTTTAAGGTATGACTATTTGTGTTCTTATTAGTTGCATAGTGATATCTGTATTGTACTGTGCATTTTTTTTATTTGTGAAATATCCTACTTTTGCTGCGATGAGGGAGCTCCATCTGTATGGTACTGCATATCAAGCACTGTCTCCTCAGTCCTCTGTTTTTCCATCTGTATGGTATTGTGCATGCAATGAGGGAGCTCCAACCAAGAGTTAAATGAAAAAAATCCCTATCTACTTTTCCAATCTCCACCCTTTTTTTAATCCAAGCTCAAATATTGATAGTAATCATTTGAGATTTGTCTTTCTTTCAACTCTTTCTAATAGTCTTTTTACAAATAAAATTATTTGTGAATGAGTATGTGTTGTTATTGTCTTGGTGCTTGACTGCATTATGTAAATGTGCTTGCAATCATCAATATAACCTTCATCTTTTGGTCTATTTTCTATAACACGTTCTTCTACTCTTAGTCGGGTCATCTAAGCTTATATATCTCATTTCTAGTTGGAGCAGGATTTAGGTTCAGATTTGTGTGACTGGAGCAGGATTTAGGTTCAAAAGTTTCTACTATGTCTTAGTGTTGAAGCATGTGGGCAGCGGGTCGATTAACAATGCTGCCAAGGACATTAAGTTTAATCGCTTATCAAAAAATATTAATGTTATGTTTCATATTTTCTTTGGAATAATCAGCTACCTTTTGTTATACCTGTTAGATTATGAATTAGTGTATTAATTATTTTAATTGCTTTAATAATTAATTATTAATTAAACAATGTTTGCGACAGATCTGTTTCTCTATTTTAACTAAACAATTAATTAAACAATGTGTTACTCTATTTTCCCTTTCATTCTTACGTATTGGGTTCCAATGTTTGCTTGTGCTCAAAGTTTTTTGATTATTGGTTTTTAATATGTTGATTAAAAAAATGAATGCAACTGAAAGGACACTGTTGACTCTCTGTCATATGATGTAAGTTGTCCAATTTTAGAACCAATTGTGCGGGTTTTTGATTGTATCGTAGTCGTTATTTAGGGATTTAGCTTAGTATTAGAAATTTATAGTAGGAAGTCCTTTTGTAAGCCATTCCGGCATTTTTGGAGTTATTTTGTACTTGAAGACCTCCAATTTGTGTCTTATCATTCGGCGAACCAGACACTTGCCCGGAGATGCAGCACAATTGGGAAGATTTAAGTTTCTGTCCAATTTCGCGTCGCGATCAGGAGGGTTCACGTCGCGAAGGAAGCATGAAGCAGAAGGGAATTTGGTTTTGTGTGATTTCGCGTCGCGACGCGATGGCTTGCTGAAAATTAGGGTTTTAATTCAGTTTTGCATTTTTTCAGAGGAGCTTGGTTATTGGAGCGCAGCCAGACGTCTTGGAGCAGAGGAAAGTGTGATTTTGGAGCTTTTCACCACTTGGGAACGAGGGTTGAAGGTTCCTATGTCTATCTTTACTTGTATTGCTTTCTTTACGCTAGTTATGTCTCTATTCACCATGTGTAACTAATTTCCTAAGATTAGGGAGAGATGATTCTCCCCGAACCTATGTTATGGATACTTTGTTTTGGTTAATACAATTAGTTGTTTGAATTATCATAAGTCTACGCCTCTGATTGTAATGCTTTATAGTTACATATGATAATTATAATGATCTAGGTTATGTGATCGCATAGGGATATAGGTTGCATGCTGGATATGGGGTATTAGATCATGTAATTGTGATCACCATAGGAATATGGGGTTGGATGCATGAATTCTCTATTTCTTAAATTTATTGCTTTACCGGTTGGCATGATTCACCTAAGGAATTAGGGTAACTCAATTAGGTAAAAGGGGTTCTGAGGCAAGGAATTGTCCTTAACCTACTATAGTGAATTGAATCTCGTAGTTCAAACAATTAATCTGTAATTAGCTGAAGGTTCATAAGATAGGTGAAGGGAGAGGATTCGAACCCTAATCGCTTTCTCTCGTTATTTCAACAACAGTTTTTACTTTCGCGTTACTCAATTACAAATCAAACCAATTTTCACAATCTAGAATTAATAAAATTTGCTATTGTTACAACACGCAATCCCGGTGGAATCGACCGGTACTTACCGTAAATTTATTAGTTGCAACGTTTTCAGTATACTTGCTGAATACTTAACAGACACACACAGATGAGAGAGGGAGGGGTCCCTAGAGCCTAGCTAGCTAGAAATAGGTCTCACACACACATGAGAGAGAGAGAGAGACAGAGAGAGTAGGAAATGCATGGAAATTGCAGCAATTGGGAATGATTATGTACGTTCCTACCAACAACAATATTAGTGGCTCCACAAAAAATCCTCCTTTTGCACCACAACATTTACAACTCTCCTCACTGTCTCCTCTGTCCTCAGTACCAGTGTTGTCTACAGCTCTCATTTGAAGATCTCCTAAGTCCTCAGTAGTGTTCTCTTCTTGATCTTCTACAGCTCTCATTTTAAGGTATGACTATTTGTGTTCTTATTAGTTGCTTAGTGATATCTGTATGGTACTGTGCATTTTTTTTTATTTGTGAAATATCCTACTTTTGCTGCGATGAGGGAGCTCCATCTGTATGGTACTGCATATCAAGAACTGTCTCCTCAGTCCTCTATTTTTCCATCTGTATGGTATTGTGCATGCGATGAGGGAGCTCCAACCAAGAGTTAAATGAAAAAAATCCCTATCTACTTTTCCAATCTCCACCCTTTTTTTAATCCAAGCTCAAACATTGATAGTAATCATTTGAGATTTGTCTTTCCTTCAACTCTTTCTAATAGCCTTTTTACAAATAAAATTATTTGTGAATGAGTATGTGTTGTTATTGTCTTGGTGCTTGACTGCATTATGTAAATGTGCTTGCAATCATCACTATAACCTTCATCTTTTGGTCTATTTTCTATAACACGTTCTTCTGCTCTTAGTCTGGTCATCCAAGCTTATATATCTCATTTCTATTTGGAGCAGGATTTAGGTTCAGATTTGTGGGACTGGAGCAGGATTTAGGTTCAAAAGTTTCTACTATGTCTTAGTGTTGAAGCATGTGGGACAGCGGGTCGATTAACAATGCTGCCAAGGACATTATGTTTAATTGGTTATCAAAAAATAATAATGTTATGTTTCATATTTTCTTTGAAATAATCAGCTACCTTTTTTATACCTGTTAGATTATGAATTAGTGTTTTAATTATTTTAATTGCTTTAATAATTAATTAATAATTAAGCAAAATTTGCGACTGCTGTGTTTCTCTATTTTAACTAAACAACAAATTAAACAATGTGTTACTCTATTTTCCCTTTCATTCTTACGTATTGGGTTCCAATGTTTGCTTGTGCTCAAAGTTTTTTGATTATTGGTTTTTAATATGTTGATTAAAAAAAATGAATGCAACTGAATGGACACACACAGATGAGAGAGGGAGGGGTCCCTTGAGCCTAGCTAGCTAGAAATAGGTCTCACACACATGAGAGAGAGACAGAGAGAGTAGGAATTGCATGGCAATTGCAGCAATTGGGAATGATTATGTACGTTCCAACCAACAACAATAATAGTGGCCCCACAAAATATCCTCCTTTTGCACCACAACACTTACAACTCTCCTCACTGTCTCCTCAGTCCTCAGTACCAGTGTTGTCCACAGCTCTCATTTGAAGATCTCCTCAGTCCTCAGTAGTGTTCTCTTCTTGATCTTCTACAACTCTCATTTTAAGGTATGACTATTTGTGTTCTTATTAGTTGCTTAGTGATATCTGTATGGTACTGTGCATTTTTTTTATTTGTGAAATATCCTACATTTGCTGCGATGAGGGAGCTCCATCTGTATGGTACTGCATATCAAACACTGTCTCCTTAGTCCTCTATTTTTCCATCTGCATGGTATTGTGCATTCGATGAGGGAGCTCCAACCAAGAGTTAAATGAAAAAAAATCCCTATCTACTTTTCCAATATCCACCCTTTTTTAATCCAAGCTCAAACATTGATAGTAATCATTTGGGATTTGTCTTTCTTTCAACTTCTTCAAATAGTCTTTTTACAAATAAAATTATTTGGGAATGAGTATGAGTTGTTATTGTCTTGGTGCTTGACTGCATTATGTAAATGTGCTTGCAATCATCACTATAACCTTCATCTTTTGGTCTATTTTCTATAACACGTTCTTCTGCTCTTAGTCGGGTCATCCAAGCTTATATATCTCATTTCTAGTTGGAGCAGGATTTAGGTTCAGATTTGTGTGACTGGAGCAGGATTTATGTTCAAAAGTTTCTACTATGTCTTAGTGTTGAAGCATGTGGGTCAGCGGGTCGATTAACAATGCTGCCAAGGACATTATGTTTAATCGCTTATCAAAAAATATTAATGTTATGTTTCATATTTTCTTTGGAATAATCAGCTACCTTTTTTTATACCTGTTAGATTATGAATTAGTGTACTAATTATTTTAATTCCTTTAATAATTAACTAATAATTAAACAATGTTTGCGACAGATGTGTTTCTGTATTTTAACTAACCAACTAATTAAACAATGTGTTACTCTATTTTCCCTTTCATTCTTACGTATTGGGTTCCAATGTTTGCTTGTGCTCAAAGTTTTTTGATTATTGGTTTTTAATATGTTGATTAAAAAAAATGAATGCAACTGAAAGGACACACACAGATGAGAGAGGGAGAGGTCCCTAGAGCCTAGGTAGCTAGAAATAGGTCTCACACACATATGAGAGAGAGACAGAGAGAGTAGGAAATGCATGGCAATTGCAGCAATTGGGAATGATTATGTACGTTCCAACCAACAACAATAATAGTGGCCCCACAAAATATCCTCCTTTTGCACCACAACACTTACAACTCTCCTCACTGTCTCCTCAGTCCTCAGTACCAGTGTTGTCTACAGCTCTCATTTGAAGATCTCCTCAGTCCTCAGTAGTGTTCTCTTCTTGATCTTCTACAACTCTCATTTTAAGGTATGACTATTTGTGTTCTTATTAGTTGCTTAGTGATATCTGTATGGTACTGTGCATTTTTTTTATTTGTGAAATATCTTACTTTTGCTGCGATGAGGGAGCTCCATCTGTATGGTACTGCATATCAAGCACTGTCTCCTCCGTCCTCTGTTTTTCCATCTGTATGGTATTGTGCATTCGATGAGGGAGCTCCAACCAAGAGTTAAATGAAAAAAAATCCCTATCTACTTTTCCAATATCCACCCTTTTTTAATCCAAGCTCAAACATTGATAGTAATCATTTGGGATTTGTCTTTCTTTCAACTTCTTCTAATAGTCTTTTTACAAATAAAATTATTTGGGAATGAGTATGAGTTGTTATTGTCTTGGTGCTTGACTGCATTATGTAAATGTGCTTGCAATCATCACTATAACCTTCATCTTTTGGTCTATTTTCTCTAACACGTTCTTCTGCTCTTAGTCGGGTCATCCAAGCTTATATATCTCATTTCTAGTTGGAGCAGGATTTAGGTTCAGATTTGTGTGATTGGAGCAGGATTTAGGTTCAAAAGTTTCTACTATGTCTTAGTGTTGAAGCACGTGGGACAGCGGGTCGATTAACAATGCTGCCAAGGACATTATGTTTAATCGCTTATCAAAAAATATTAATGTTATGTTTCATATTTTCTTTGGAATAATCAGCTACCTTTTTTTATACCTGTTAGATTATGAATTAGTGTACTAATTATTTTAATTCCTTTAATAATTAATTAATAATTAAACAATGTTTGCGACAGATGTGTTTCTCTATTTTAACTAAACAACTAATTAAACAATGTGTTACTCTATTTTCCCTTTCATTCTTACGTATTGGGTTCCAATGTTTGCTTGTGCTCAAAGTTTTTTGATTATTGGTTTTTAATATGTTGATTAAAAAAAATGAATGCAACTGAAAGGACACACACAGATGAGAGAGGGAGAGGTCCCTAGAGCCTAGCTAGCTAGAAATAGGTCTCACACACACATGAGAGAGAGACAGAGAGTAGGAAATGCATGGCAATTGCAGCAATTGGGAATGATTATGTACGTTCCTACCAACAACAATATTAGTGGCCCCACAAAATATCCTCCTTTTCCACCACAACACTTACAACTCTCCTCACTGTCTCCTCAGTACCAGTGTTGTCTACAGCTCTCATTTGACGATCTCCTCAGTCCTCAGTAGTGTTCTCTTCTTGATCTTCTACAGCTCTCATTTTAAGGTATGACTATTTGTGTTCTTATTAGTTGCTTAGTGATATCTGTATGATATTGTGCATTTTTTTTATTTGTGAAATATCCTACTTTTGCTGCGATGAGGGAGCTCCATCTCTATGGTACTGCATATCAAGCATTGTCCCCTCAGTCCTCTGTTTTTCCATCTGTATGGTATTGTGCATGCGATGAGGGAGCTCCAAGCAAGAGTTAAATGAAAAAAAATCCCTATCTCCTTTTCCAATCTCCACCCTTTTTTTAATCCAAGCTCAAACAATGATATTACTCATTTGGGATTTGTCTTTCTTTCAACACTTTCTAATAGTCTTTTTACAAATAACATTATTTGTGAATGAGTATGTGTTGTTATTGTCTTGGTGCTTGACTGCATTCTGTAAATGTGCTTGCAATCATCACTATAACCTTCATCTTTTGGTCTATTTTCTATAACACGTTCTTCTACTCTTAGTCGGGTCATCCAAGCTTATATATCTCATTTCTAGTTGGAGCAGGATTTAGGTTCAAAAGTTTCTACTATGTCTTAGTGTTGAAGCATGTGGGACAGCGGGTCGATTAACAATGCTGCCAAGGACATTATGTTTAATCGCTTATCAAAAAATATTAATGTTATGTTTCATATTTTCTTTGGAATAATCAGCTACCTTTTTTTATTCCTGTTAGATTATGAATTAGTGTATTAATAATTTTAATTGCTTTAATAATTAATTAATAATTAAACAATGTTTGCGACCGATGTGTTTCTCTATTTTAACTAAACAATTAATTAAACAATGTGTTACTCTATTTTCCCTTTCTTTTTTATGTATTGGGTTCCAATGTTTGCTTGTGCTCAAAGTTTTTTGATTATTGGTTTTTAATATGTTGATTAAAATAAATGAATGCAACTGAAAGGACACACACAGATGAGAGAGGGAGAGGTCCCTAGAGCCTAGCTAGCTAGAAATAGGTCTCACACACACATGAGAGAGAGAGACAAAGAGAGTAGGAAATGCATGGCAATTGCAGCAATTGGAAATGATTATGTACGTTCCTACCAACAACAATATTAGTGGCCCCATAAAATATCCTCTTTTTCCACCACAACACTTACAACTCTCCTCACTGTCTTCTCAGTCCTCAGTAACAGTGTTGTCTACAGCTCTCATTTGAAGATCTCCTCAGTCCTCAGTAGTGTTCTCTTCTTGATCTTCTACAACTCTCATTTTAAGGTATGACTATTTGTGTTCTTATTAGTTGCTTAGTGATATATGTATGGTACTGTGCATTTTTTTTATTTGTGAAATATCCTACTTTTGCTGCGATGAGGGAGCTCCATCTGTATGGTACTGCATATCAAGCACTGTCTCCTCAGTCCTCTGTTTTTCCATCTATATGGTATTGTGCATTCGATGAGGGAGCTCCAAGCAAGAGTTAAATGAAAAAAATCCCTATCTCCTTTTCCAATCTCCACCCTTTTTTTTAATCCAAGCTCAAACATTGATAGTACTCATTTGGGATTTGTCTTTCTTTCAACTCTTTATAATAGTCTTTATACAAATAAAATTATTTGTGAATGAGTATGTGTTGTTATTGTCTTGGTGCTTGACTGCATTCTGTAAATGTGCTTGCAATCATCACTTTAACCTTCATCTTTTGGTCTATTTTCTATAACACGTTCTTCTGCTCTTAGTTGGGTCATTCAAGCTTATATATCTCATTTTTAGTTGGAGCAGGATTAGGTTCAGATTTGTGTGACTGGAGAAGGATTTAGGTTCAAAAGTTTCTACTATGTCTTAGTGTTGAAGCATGTGGGACAGCGGGTCTATTAACAATGCTGCCAAGGAGATTATGTTTAATCACCTATCAAAAAATATTGATGTTATGTTTCATATTTTTTTTGGAATAATCAGCTACCTTTTTTTATACCTTTGTGCATTTAGCTTTGGGATGTGTCTCCTCTATTTTCAAACTATCACATGTTAGGCTTTCTTTGCCTATAAAAACTTATTTTAGTTTTGTAAATTGATATATAAAGAGAGATAGAAAATCGTTATAAAACAATACTTAAAAAGACATAAAGAGAGTATCTAAAGATCTGGGATACTATCTTTTATGGATTGGGCCACTACAAAATTTTGCACTAAGGCTAAATACCAAAGTCAAACCCACCTTTCAATGGTGAGGATCAAAGACCTAAATCCAATGGCTCCCATTAGATTCCTAAACCTATAAATATGCATTCATTGCTAGCATTAAAGGAACCCACTTTCCAATCCTCTCGCTTGTAATTGACTCACTCACTGACTTGAGCGTCGGATTGTCATTGCAGGTACCACCCCACCTCGGATCGGAGCGCCAGCCCGGATTGACCAAGAACTCAAGTACCAACTATCTCGGATCGGATCTGGTATTCAAGATCGGATACCAAGTCAGGGATACACCGACTTGACTTAGCAGGACGAATGATTACATGGGCAGTGGAACTCTCTGAGTTCGGCATCAAATACGAGACTAGACCGGCCATGAAAGCTCAGATACTGGCCGACTTTGTCGCCGAGATGGCCCCCGCCGACCCTGAAGACGAATTGTGGACGCTCCATGTAGATGGATCCTCAAATCCAAAAGGGAATGGTGCAGGGTTAATGCTTGAAAGCCCGACGGGCGTTGTAATCGAGGTATCACTCACTTTTGGTTTCCCTACTTCAAACAACCAGGCAGAATACGAGGCATGCATATCAGGACTCCGACTTGCCATGGACCTCCGAGTTACTCGTCTTTCTTTAAACACGGACTCATTGTTGGTAGTCTCTCAAATCGGGAAGCAATACGAAGCAAAAGACCCGGCCTTGCAGAAGTATTTAACCTGTGTGCGGGAACTGCTTTCCTATTTCGTGTTTACGGAGGTTAAACACGTTCCCAGGACAGAAAATATCAGAGCAGACATTCTTTGCAAGCTCGCCAGCACCAAAATTCCAGGAAATCACCGATCAATAATCTAGGAAACGCTAAACAAACCAAGCGTCCTCCCAAAGGTTGGATCTCGCCATTAATGGAGTACATCAAGTCGGGAGACGAGACTCCGGACTCGCACGAAGCCAAGATCGTCAGGAGGAAGGCCTCGTCTTTTTCCATAATCGATGGAATCCTCTATAGAAGAAGCCTATCCGCACCACTGTTAAAATGCGTTGAAGGAGGGGAAGCGGATTACGTCTTGGCCGAGATCCACTTGGGGATCTGTGGGCAGCACCTTCGAGGTCGGTCTCTAGCTCGGAAGGCCTTAAGAGCAGGATATTTCTGGCCAACCATGGAGACCGATGCAAGAAACTATGTCAAAAAATGCAACAAGTGTCAAATCCATGCCAAGGTCCACATAGCAAGGTCTACATGCCAAGGTCAACAAGTGTCACTAGCCTCACCTCGCCATGGCCCTTTTCATGGTGGGGAATAGATCTCTTAGGGCCATTCCCAACTACCCCCGGTCAGATCAAGTACCTGATAGTGGCGGTAGATTACTCCACAAAATGCATTGAAGCCGAGCCTCTAGCCATCACCAGCACAAGGAACTGTGTCAAGTTCTTCAAAAAGAATATCATGACTAGATTCGGGATTCCCGAGGTAGTGATCACTGATAACGGAACCCAGTTCACCGACAAAGGCTTCAAGAAACTCATGTCCGATCTTCGAATTAAACACCGGCTCACCTCAGTAGAGAACCCGTAAACTAACGGACAGGTAGAGGTCGCCAACAAGATTCTCCTCAATGGATTGAGAAAGTGGCTTGATGAAGCTAAGGGAAACTGGGTTGAAGAACTACCTTATGTGTTGTGGGCCTACAGAACCACTCCGCAGAGCTCAACGGGGGAGACCCATTTCCGACTCTCGTACGGGACGGAGGCGGTAATCCCCGCCGAGATCGGAGAGCTGAGTTGGAGGACCCTCCACCCAAAGTCACCAGAGGACAATAATCAGGCGTTAGAAGAAAACCTCGACTTCGTCGACGAAATCTGAGGCCAAGCTTCCCTTAAAGAAGCACTAATAAAGCAGAGGGTAACAGCCCGGTATAATTCAAAAGTTATCCCAAGGGATCTTAAAGTCGGTGACTTGGTTTTACGAAGAGCCGACGTCGGCTTAACGAACGCCGCGCAAGGCAAGCTCGCCCCAAATTGGGAAGGACCATACCGAGTTGTATCTAAAACCGGTAAAGGCGCCTATGAGTTGGAGACCTTGGTCGGAAAAGCGATCCCAAGGACTTGGAACGCCACCAAATTAAAAAAGTACTACAGTTGAGGTACGCTTTGTTAGATAATAGTATAACCTTAGAGGGGGGTGAATAAGGTTATGTGTAAATCTTGGTTTCTTTTCAAAATAAATGATAAGTTTATTTAAATCAAATGTGGAAAAAGAGAATTGAACTTATCAGATATATGCAAACAGGCAGATCAGGCACAATGAGATATTTCTCTATATTCAATATTCACAATAAGGTTGTTTTATAAGTAATGCAATGATATTGAATATAGCAGATCTACAATAGTGATAGAGAGGATAATAGATAAACAGATCTGTAGTTCAGAGAGTATAACTATAAACAGATTAACAGATTCAGATCAGAGTAGAGATATAGTTATACAATAAATCCACTGACTGATATTTTAAACAGATCTAAAATAGCATAATAATATGGACAGATAGCAGTAAGAAATGTAAAGAGATAGGGATAGAGATACACCAGGAATTTAGCGAGGTTCGGGATAAAAGCCCTACGTCCTCGGCCTCCGGCTTTGCAACCTTTGGACTTGATATCAACCACTATATGAAGAATTGTTTACAAACAGGAAACTTTCAAATAGCAACTCTCAATTCCCCCGAACTGAGAACCCGAGCATACAGCTAAGGATTTCAACACCGCTTCAATCTCCTGATTGAACGACCCAAGAGCACCTCCCAGGATTTCAATACCACTTCAATCTTCCTTGATTGAAAGACCCAAGATCACCTCCCAGGATTTCAAACCAACTCAATCTCCTGATTGAGAGACCCAAGATCACCTCCCAGGATTTCAAACCAACTCAATCTCCTAATTGAGAGACCCAAGAACGCTTCCCAGGATTTCAAAATGACCCCCACAAAAGTAGATTACAATATAGAAGCTATGATCCAATCACCTCAGATAATATGACAATATAATAGCTGTGAGAGATGAGTAGATCTATAAAAATGATATGAAAGTGATAGCACTATTTTTCTCTTTCTCAGGATCTAGAAATTCGTATGAGAGAAGAAGAGAATTGTTGTGAAAATGTGGTGTGTCTTAAGAATGACTTGAGGCTGCCTATTTATAGGCTTAGGAACGCGTAGATCTGAAACAAATGTTTAATGAAATGAAAAGAATCGATTGTTGATTGAAGTTAAAATATAGATGAATCGATTCTTATCATCTTTAGAAGCCTCAAGAGTCGATTCTTTGGATAGTTGAAATAGTGAGGAATCGATTCTTTACTCTTTGGAAAACATGGGAATCGATTCTTTGTTCTTTGAAAACAAGTAACAATCGATTTTCAGGACATCTATCATAGGTGAAAATCGATTCTTCACTTAGTTAAAACAATTAGGAATCGATTCATGGCCTATGGGATGACTTGACAATCGATTTCAAGGCCTATGTAAAAAGAAGGAAATCGATTTTAGCTTTGCCTTGAGTATATGTAGAAATTGATTTCAAGCTTTAAACATATGATTAAGAATTCGATTCTTGGCCTTTAGGATTGCTTGAAAATCGATTTCATGGCCTTTAGAAAATACTATAAATCGATTCTTGGCCTTTGGTACATAATAGAAATTGATTCTTGCTTTCCACAAAATTGTTTTTAGGTTTTTGCCATGCATGCATAAAATATTTTACAAAGCTTGCCATGCATGCATAACATATTTTCAAAACCCTAATTTTGATGCATGATGCATGTTTTCAAAAATCATCTCTCAGCTATTTAAACTGTCATAGACCTTAAGTGATAGGACCTTACACTGTGTCCTAAAGAAAGCGGAAAAACAATTAGGTCTTCATCTTCAAAGGTGGCTTCTTCTCCAAGCTGCTCCACTTTAATGCTTCCTGCTTTTTGATTCCAGTCATGTACTTTATTCAGCTTGAACCTGTACTTTCATACAGCTGCAACCATTAGTAGACAAGATGTAATTTGTTATCATACAAAACAAGGAGTGGTTGCCCTTGGTTCAACACGCTTTGGTGAAGAACGGTGTATACCGATGTTATCATTTCTTGTTAAAAAACGGTGTATTTCTTTTATATGAAGAAGGGTGGATACCGATGATTATCTTTTCGTCTATGTAAAGAGTGGCGTATACCGAGAATATTTACCTACGAGCAATAAAATGTTACCTTTGTTTTGAGACACTTTACAATTACATGGTGAATACATCTCGATCGACGTGGTTTTAATTATTTGTGTTATGCTAAGTACAAGCAATCTCAAGTTCCTTTTTCAGCTTTTACTTCTTTTCACATGTTTTTTTTATTATGTCAACTCCACATTCAAACTTATTTTACACTTTGGATTCTGCTGCCGCACGACGCAGCAGTCAACAGAGTCGTTAGATTTAGAGAGAAGAAATTTATCTCTCTAGATCTAATGGCTTTACTGCTTGTTGCATCATGCAGCAACAGAAGAGAATCCAGGTCCCATATTTTATCCAATCTAGCTCAATTGATAGTGGTGTTTATAAGAATCTAGGTACTGATAGGTACCAGATTCAACACCTACGAAAGGCAAAAACTTATAGATTAGTTTAAAGGTGGCCAACGGGTGAGATATTCATGAGTGAGAGACTCAGTAGCACGAGAAGGTCATTGGTTTGTTACATAAAAAGTGCCTTTTTATAGAACATATTAGAGAAAATTTTCGTAGTGATACTCTACTTGTAAGGAGGGAAGTAACATGAGCGTAAGTTTCATAATGTAAGAAGGGTTGACTTATCTAAGTGCATGTTTGGTCTGGGGTAAGCTTGCAAAAATTGCGGTAAGGTTCCCGTCGAGACCACGTCCACGCAGAAGCTACCTTTTGGAGCTTCTGTGTTGTCGCAATTTTCCACAGTGAAAATGATGGTGGACGCGCATCAGGGGCATCAACCACGTATCCAAACATACGCTAAGTGATTGAATGCCTAAGAATACTAAGGTTATATTTGGGAGGGGAGGGCTTGAAAAATATTACATTTGAGATTTTAAAAAAAGTAAAAGAATAACTTTATAGATAACAATATAACAATTTTAATGACACTTCTTTTATGTCTAGAGACATTTTATAACTTCCTTAATTTGGAATTGAAAAATATGCCCTCCCCTCTCATCCCTTCTCAAAACCCCTTCCCAAACATACCCTAAAGGTTGATAGTCTAAGGTGGCTAAGGATTAAAGATAGATGACCTATAACCCCAACTAATCCTTTTCGGATCCCTTTATAAGTTGAGAAGAATGAGATAATTTTGTGAGAACAGTTAGTGGGTTACTAGAAGTGAGACAAACTTTGAGCATAGTGAATGCCTACATGTTAGATTGTTGATTCTGATGATGCTTACAACGCAATCAGATAAGGAAAGTTATACTTCATTGTTCTTATCAAAACTAAAATAAATATTTAGTCACCCCATCCATAGTAATGAATGGGATCAGACTAGAGAAGAAACTAATTAGGCCTATAAAAGGAGACCCAATCCAACTAGAATTGAGATATATAAGGTGGTTGTTGTTGCAATCAATGATATTGGTGGTGCACATTTGATGTTGGTTAATGGTGTTATATTAATTTCAGATTTGTGTGACTGGAGCAGGATTTAGGTTCAAAAGTTTCTACTATGTCTTAGTGTTGAAGCATGTGGGACAGCGGGTCGATTAACAATGCTGCCAAGGACATTATGTTTAATCGCTTATCAAAAAATATTAATGTTATGTTTCATATTTTCTTTGGAATAATCAGCTACCTTTTTTTATACCTTTGTGCATTTAGCTTTGGGATGTGTCTCCTCTATTTTCAAACTATCACATGTTAGGCTTTCTTTGCCTATAAAAACTTATTTTAGGTTTGTAAATTGATATATAAAGAGAGATAGAAAATCGTTATAAAACGATACTTAAAAAGAAATAAAGAGAGTATCCAAAGAACTTATCAAAGGGGATGTGTGTAGTGTTGTTGCCAATTTCTTTTCTAGTGATACTCTTGGTTCCTAAAATTACTAATCCTGAATCAATTTCAGGTCTCAGACCTATTAGTTGTTGCACATTAATTTCAGATCTCAGACCTATTAGTTGTTGCCAATTCCCCCAGTAAAGTGCATTTGTTAGAGGAAGACTCATATAAGACAACTTGATTGTGCCCATTAAGCATTCCACTTTCTAAAGCAGAAGAGAGGTGAGGGTGGGAAAAGTTTTGCTATTAAACTTGATATGAACAAGACCTATGATAAGGTTAATTGGGAATTTCTTGAAAAACACTCAAACCTTTTGGTTTTGCAGATCTCTGGATTTCAAGGGTTATGACCTTGGTTACCATTGTTTCCTATACATACAAGATTAATGAAGTTTTGAGTAAGAGACTCTACCCCCTTAGTGGGTTTAGACAAGGTGATCCATTATCCTCATACCTGTTTATTCTAGTTTGATGTATTGTCAAGGATGATTTCTGAAGCTCACATAGAAAACCTTAGTAATGGTCTATTCTTGGCTGATACTACCCCTGCCCTCACCCACCAATTTTTTGCAGATGATTTTATACTATTCTCTAGAGACTCCATGGAAGATTTATACCAGCTGACTAATATTCTTAATTCCTTCACCAGGGCCTTTGGCCAAAAGATCAATTTGTCTAAATCTGGCATTATCTGCGGTGGAAGGCTTGACCCTGACACAAGAGGTAAAATATTTGATCTTGTTCAAATCCCAATTTGGAACAACCCTGGAAAACATCTAGGTATTCCAGCTGAATGTGGTAGCTCAAAAATTTAAGGTCTTAGTTGGTTAAAGAAAAAAAATGGATAAAATGAAGGGATGGAAAGGGAATTTATTAAACCAAGCAGGGAAAGAAATCCTTATTAAGGTTTGTATTCAAGCCATGTCTACCTATGTTATGTCTATAAGGAGATTGCCTAAAACTTTTTGTTCTTCTTTATCTGCAGTCGTGGCTAGATTCTCGTGGGCCTCAAATGGA
The DNA here is from genome assembly GCA_039519185.1 of Astragalus membranaceus. Lineage (NCBI taxonomy): Eukaryota > Viridiplantae > Streptophyta > Magnoliopsida > Fabales > Fabaceae > Astragalus > Astragalus membranaceus. Next base: position 130,644,731 of record CM076851.1, on the reverse strand, counting down.
AAGCAGCGGGGTATGCATTGGAAGACTGGAGATATTCTATGCTCCCCTAAAGATCTAGGAGGGATGGGATTTAAGGATTTTACACTATTAAACTCTACTCTTCTTTCTAAATAGGCCTCGAGGATTGTTAATGAACCCAACTCTGATTGGGCTCCACTCTAAAAGGTATATACTTTCCCTTCTCTGACTTCTGGAATGCTAGACCTAAAGAGAGGTTCCTCTTGGGTATGGTAAAGTTTAATGCATGGTAGAGAGTTAATTAAAAATTCTGGCTTGTGGGTTATTGGTTCTGGTCACAATGTCATCATAAGTGAAGATAACTTGGTGTCCTCTAGTAAGAAAATTTCTCTAAAAGAGGGTTCTAATGTTAACACAGTTAATGAGCTTGTATCTTCCTCCAAATGTTGAGACACGGGATTACTTAGGCAACATCTCCCTCCTCGGGATGCTATTGAAGTGATAAAAACCGACACCGATCTCATGGTCCTTAACTAATGATGAAATTTGTTGGCGCCATACTAAAGATGGATCCTACTCAATTAAATCAGGTTATAGGAGGCTGCAAGAATTGGCTGCTACCCCATCTATGAGTGCATCTATCTCTGTTCGTGTTTATAATTCTCTTTGGAATATCATTTGGAAAGCAAGGGTTCCACAAAAGGACAAAAGGTGAAATTGTTCATGTGGAAGGTATGTCATAATGCCCTACCCGTGAAAGAAACATTGAACAAGAGGAGAATATCAAACTCTAAGACTTGCCCGATTTGTAACTAGGCTCGTGAGACTATCGAACATACTCTTTTGCTTTGTCCCTGAACGGAGCCCCTTTGGTTTGGGTTACAAATTTGTCCCCCTCCTAATAGCACTGGATTGTCATGTGTTCAAAGTTGGCAAGGCAAAGAATTCAGCAAAACAGATTATGATATCACTCATACTACCTACATTTTTATTTCCCTATGAATCCTTTGGAAAAGAGGAATGAGGCAATTTATTAGGGTAAAATCCTGAATCCTATGGAAGCTATTCATTACATTAAGGCGCTAAGTACAGAAATTACTAATACTATTGAGGCCCCCAAATATTCTTTTAGGCCACCTAGTGGAATGATGAGTAAACGATGGAGGCCACCAGTTTTACCCATGTTGAAATGCAACTCACATGCTGCTTTTGACCAAAACACAGGAAGAGGGTTCGTTGGTTTAGCGTGTAAGGATTCACAGGATACCTTAATAGCAGCAACCGCTTTTCGTATTTTTGCCTCTCCACCCTCCTCCGTATCTCCGTAGAGCATTGATTTGTGATGCTAGATTAATCGGTGATTGATGGTGTGATCTTGGTTCTTCTTCTGCCAGATCCGGCTCAAGCGGGATTGTCCCTCTTGTTCGCTATCTAGGGTTTCTAAAAAATACCCTAAAGTAGAGTACATCGCAAATAATTCTTGGCTTACAAATATATAATACAAATTACAATGTGAAACTTACAAATAGATGTATTAAACTCATATTGGATAAACTTATATTGGCTGGTTCCTTATTCCAAAATTGAATTAATTAAGGATCTTTTAACTCTGGTAGAATAAGCTGATTCCATCGGTTGCTCGACATTTTCTCCGGTTGTAGTTGATTCAATCTCTGATTGGTGGCAAGTTACTACTCCTTAAGTCAAGTTAGATGGCATGACTCACACAAAGACCAAAGTTTCTTGGAAATGCTCTAAAATTATTATTTGATCTATTTGGCAAGTGTCAAACAATTAACCAGAGAAATAGGATTATTTTGAATTTATATGATATTTTGTATTGTGCCGTCCTTCAAAACTAGAACTAGGCATTTGTCTTTGCGAGAAAGGAAAATAATAAAGGAGAGTTAGGAAATGTTTTTTAAATAAAGTCAAGTCAAATTCTTAATTTTTTGAATTGAGTTAGTTTGTGATGTGCTTAATGTGAGGATAGCGAGATGATGCAGGCTGTTGTGGTTTGGAGTGTGAGTTCAAGAGGTGGTGGGTGGAGGTTGTGTGGGGACTCTCAGGTGTTGCCCTGCCTCCTTTCGGGTTTTCTGTTCGCCTTAGAATTTCTTCCATTAGAGTTCTATGGTTGTTTATTTTAGAGGCCTTGTTGGGCATTCTATTATTGTCCTTATTACCAAGGGTTTTGGTCTAGTCCCCCCTTGTGCTTTTTATATCTCTCTTTATTTTATTAATAAATTCGGGCTGACTGCCTGTTTGATTAAAAAAAAAGTTAGTTGAAGCCAAAATTTGGCATTTTATAAAAAATATGAAGAATGGCATGGACATGAATATTTGATAAATGTACATGTTCCTGGTTATGGGGAAACAATAAGTCGACACCCATCTTACCACTACCAAGACCATAAACCTCTATGCTCATCAAATATCTTGTCCATGCAATTCTACATATTTCCTTTAACCAGCCAATTTTGGCCTCAACTAATTCAACTCAAAAAATTAACAATTTAACTTTGACTTATTTGGACAATGTTTCGTAACTCTTATTTACTTTTTTCTCTTTCTCATATAGATAAGTGCTTAATTCTAATTTGAAGGAACAACACAATATATAATTGTATATAAATTCACACTAACATTTTTCATAGTGGAGTAAGAGTAGAAGGGAATATGAGGGTAAAACTAATATATATATATATATATATATATATATATATATATATATATATATATATATATATATATATATATATATATGTTCTGAGGTGCCATTGTGTAGTGTATTTGGTTTGCTAGAAATGAGACTCGAGAGTCCCAAATTTTAATGATATTAATGTAAAGGTCAAAATGATGACTTGGGAATGTAATATGAAGATGGATATGTAATATGATGAACTGTACATGGGTTAGAGTACCATGTGTACTCTATAAATATAGTTGTTTTCTTATAAAAAATACACAAATCCTAATTCATCGATTTACTACTAAACATTTGTCTAATAAATAAAACAATGATTTCAGGACAAACTAAAAAACACTACAAACTCTTTGTCTGAATCGTGAAATTTTCCTTGTTGGTCATCTTACACAAATCATGTATAACAACTACTTTCGTTTTGAAATAGTTGTCCATCTGCAAAGTAATTTTAACAAAATCAAAGAAGCTTTTCGAATTGAATATATTTTAGGCTAAATATCAGTTTTGGTCTTTTATCTTTGCTCTTGGTTTCACTCTGGTCCTTTATCTTTTTTTGGGTCCGCTTTGGTCCTTTATCGTTTATTTTCGTTTCATTTTAGTCTCTGCCGTTAGTTTTTTCTAACAGACGCAACGCTGACAGTTAACAGCTGACGTGATCTTAAGTGTCAATGTGACATGTCATTCATTAATTGATGTGGCAAATAAATATATTATTTAATTCAATATCATTTTACACATATGCATTTGATCAATTTTTTAAATTAATAAAACATAAAACACAAAAATCTAAAAACATTAACTCATTAAATTCCAGAAATTCATCCAAAACCCAAATTCCAGATCTGTTCATCCCAAACCCAGATCTTCTTCAATCTGTTCAATCTTCTTCAATATGAACAACAACATCTCAGCGCTCCTGCTTCAATAATTCAATCTGAACAACAACATCTTAGTGCTCCTCTGGTTCTCATCTTTCTCTCAGCGCTCTCTCTCCTTGAACCCAGAAACAGATTCAAACGTACAATCTTTCTCATTCATTGTCGATTTCGATTTCAGTTTTAGGGTTGGTTTTATGTTCCATTAAATCGAAAGGGGCCAGTTTCTGTTCAGGTTTCGAAGATTGGTGTTTTTATGTTCGATTGATGAGAGTGATTCTTTGTTCTCGATTCTAGATCTGAACTCGTTTTCGTTTTCGTTCGTTGATGAGAGTGATTCTTCGTTTTCTTTTTCATTCGTTGATTTCGTTGATGAGAGGACCAAAATGATTTTGTTTTCCAGATCTGTGTTTCAAGATCTGCGTTTCTAATCGTTTTCCAGATTGATTTTTGTTTCATTTTAATGTTGCTGGAAGACAGAAAACGATTTTTCTGGGTTTCGATTTTTCTGCGTTTGAAGATTTCCAGATCTGTTTTGAATGTTTTTGATGTTTTTGATCTGTTTTCCAGATCTCATGAATTTGATGTTTTTGTTGTTTTTAGTTTTTGTTAAATTTTCTTTTTTGTTTTTATCAATTAAAAAAGTTTAATGCTGCTATGTTTTTATCAATTGGAATTAAATACTATTAATTTTGCCATGTCATTTAATGAAGATGGACGTCACGTCAGCAGTTAAGAGCCAGTGTGGCGTCCGTTAGAAAAAACTAACAGCAGGGACCAAAATGAAACGAAAATGAAAGATAAAGGACCAAAACAGGCCAAAAAAAAAAGATAAAGGACCAAAGTGAAACCAAGAGCAAAGATAAAGGACCAAGACTGATATTTGGGTACCTGTATCTTATTCGAAATGCTTTTTTATTTGGTTGAAAACACTTTGCAGAAGGGCAAAAAATTTAAAAGAAAATTTGCATGAGATGACCAACAAGGTAAAAATATAAGAAGTGGTCATTACATAAGTTTGTTTCTATAGATTCATACAAAATAATTACTGAATGAGTTCAAGCAAAATAATTTAGGTCATATTATCTATTGCTAAAAGGGTTAATTATGTTTTTATTACTCAGACTTACGTTAATGTTTGGTTTTAAACTTTTAGTAAAAAACTAACTTCTTCGTCCCTAATTCAATCTAAAATGTATAATCGGTCTTCGCTGATTTATTTTAGTCTTTTTAGTTCTAGTACTTTCAGTATTTGATATATGACCGATTAGTACCTATATGATAGAAATAGGGTACGTCTATTCTGAAAACTAAACATGGGTATGAACAAAATTAACCAGAGACTGGTTTGATGAGGAAAATTATGAACAAAATTAACCAAACATAAAAAAGAGACTGGTTTGATGAGGAATTTGTGTTGGTGATGAGAATAATTAAACTAAGGACTCAATCTACGGAGAATGAGCTTACTTATGTGTAACGACATTGGTGACCACAGAACTAATGAATAATCCAGACACCTTAACCCAACACCAATGCCCACTTTCTCTGACATCTGCACCACTTTCTTAACCATGAAAAACTCCATATATATATATATATATATATATATATATATATATATATATATATCATAAAATTTTTAAAACGATAATTCATTCGGAGCTAGTAAATTCTCTAGAAAGTTTCTATTCAAACCCGATCCTCATGTTCAGAAACCAAATAACCCAAATGAAAAATCTAAAGCGCAAATAACCGAAATCATTCATGTTCAGAACCCTAACCTCTAAATCAAACACAAAATATCCCTCAGTTTAATCGCCTTGGCAATTTCAGCGACATGGAAATTCCGGTTCCCGAGTTCGAACCTAGGTGTGAGCGGTGATAGTGTGTGTGTGATGTCTATTTGTCATTTTAAACCAAAAAAACACAAATAACACAAGCCACCATTCATAAAATGAAAATAATGCAAGTCTGTCATCATTCTATCATCATGTAAGTCACTAAAGCCGCCAAACCAATAACGAAACCGTAAATTCTAACCTTCTATTGTGGTCGTGAAGGCCAACATGATAAAGACCTCTAGTACTCTGAGCCATCTACTACGCTCCATGAGACAAGAGGGAGAGGAATTCAGGAGAGAGCTACGCCGGAGAAAACGAGAGCGAGACGATGAAGAAAACGAGAGACGCGTGAAGACATAATGAAATGTGGAAATTTGGCAGATATATAATTAAAGGTCTTTGGAGTCGGTTGTTTGAAACAACAAACTTTAACTGTGCAGCGAATACACATTTAAAATCGGTTGTTCAAACAACCAACTCTAAAAGGTAGTGAATAAATTCCAAATTTTTAACTTAACTTCAAAATTGTCACCGCATCCACTTTTGGTTGGGTATTCAGACAACCGAATCTAAAGGGTGCTTTTTAATACTGATTTTGTATTAGCGCTTTCATTCATAATGAACTTCAAAATATATGAAGAAATGTCGTAATAAAGCTAAAGACTAACCGAAAACAAGGTCACCCTACTCACCCTTCTAAATTAAATAAACACATGAGGACTTAAGTATTTTGTTTTATATATTAGGCTAAAGTGCTCCCGGGGTCCCTTATCTTTATTTAAAGTAACGATTTGGTCCTTTATATTTTTTTTGTCCCAAATCAGTCCTTTATGTTTTAAATTTTTGACACATAAATCCTTTAATTTCTGTCCCAAATCAGTCCTTTATGTTTCAAATTTTTAACACATAAATCCTTTTTTTGACACATAAATCAGCACCGTTAACGGAAAATGATTTATGTGTCAAAAATTTGAAAGATAAAGGACTTATTTGGGACAAAAAAAACATAAAGGACTAATTCGTTACTTTAAATAAAGATAAGAGACCCCGAGAGCACTTTAGCCTATATATTAAGAGTAGAGGAGAACAAAAGTCTTTTACAAAAAAATATAGACTATTTGCTCACCAAAATTTGCAAAATACCAATTTTGACCATTAATAAAGTAAATACTAGTCAAATTAGTCTCTAAAAGAGGACTAAAATACTCCTAAAATTATTTTAAAAAGACTAACTTAACCAGTATTTTAGAACTAAATTGATAACTTTTATTTCTTCAAATTTTTGTAAGTCTCTAATTTTTATATCGGGTTGAGCATCTATTTTTTTATCATGAAAATCTTTTTTTTTTATGAATATTTATAATATTTTATTCTAAAAATATTTACATATTCTTTATCCTCACCGTCAAAAATTCCTAGATCGATCCACCACCACTGCTCTTTGACGATGGCAACAAATTAACTCTCGGAAACTAATATTTTCCTCACCCCCACTAACATTGTCTATCAAAAAAAACTCCCTCTCCATCAAGCACGCATACCATAGAAGAGACTTTCTGCAAACTGCTATAAAATCTGACTAGGCCCTTGTTTTTAATCAACAGTGGAACACTTTAAAAATTGTGTTCCACTTTAAAAAATTAATATTTTCTAAATTTTTAAAACTTTTATGACCGGTTTCTAAAATTTTTTAAACCATAACTATATTTTATTAAAATAAACTCCTTAAAAAAAATTGATGTTAAAGGTTCCCAACAAATATCTTCCGTACCTTTCATTATGAAAAAAAAAAAACTAAAACTAGAAATATAACATTTTTAAAGCATATATCTATAACATTTTAAAAGTATGCATTTAATTCTTACTTGAGTAATTAACAGTGTTTTTAAATGTTTTCTTTTCATAATCTTATCACACTTCATGTAAGGTTGTACTCTTATTTTAATAAAAGAGTGATTTTTTGTTATTATTATTTTATTCTAAATAAACTATATTGTATCTTTTAAAATATACATAAATTGCATTATATGTTTCCCCAATGCTAATTTCAGTTCTTGATATGATTGGAGTGTGAGATTATTCAATAATAACTATAATAATATTTATATTTTATCATTTTTATTTATAAGTATATTATTTTATATTTTTTTGAGATATACATAATAATAAGTTTATTTTTATTTTTTTGGATTGATTTTTTTCAAAAATTTCAAGAAAAAGATTAATTTTTGTTATTTTTAATATCTTAAAAATTAAATAATATCAAACGATTGTCAATTAAATTTTAGCTTTGTTGTGACTTATATGGTTTATTATTATTATTATTATTATTATTATTATTATTATTATTATTATTATTTCAAGGACCGACTTTTATATGTTTAAATTAGTTTATGGACTTATTTACAAATATTTAATTAGTTCAGCTGGGACCTATTTACCAATTCTCAAGGTCACATTAAGATCGACTAACTGTAATATAGCACAATGACCTAATTAAAAAAAACTATATTAGTTCAGAGACATGATTACAACTTTTTTTAATTTAGGAATGTATTTATAAATTCTCAAATAGTTTAAGAACCAAAGAGTAATTAACCTAAAATTTATACCGTCGTGTTTTTTTTTGAATAATCGTTAATTATTTAACTCAACAGCTAGCAAGTTGAGAAGATTTATTTACACAAGCTTTGACTCTTTTAGTCAACCTACCCAAAAAAATCAATATTGAGTCATAACGATTATTTTCACCTGAATATAAAGTTCAATCCATTGTATTGTCATTTTGTCCAGAACATAGGATATATGCCTTTCATTATTCACTTCCACTTTTCCCATGATGAATATATGACTTGTTAATCCCTAAATATAAAATAATAATAAAAATAAAAGCAAGTTGTTCTAGGAAGATATACCATAATTGTCAATCACTCTTTGGCATGATAAAGCTATCCTACCTAACTAACTCATCTGCCAAAGTAATAGAAACATTACAACAACACCAATCAAAGGGGGCCTTATAATTTGAGGGTAGAGGTGGTTGGAGAAACCATTGAACAAACAATGTTTCAGTTTTATATTTTGATTTTATAGTATACGTTAGTGCTTTTGTTGGTTACATAAATTTAAGATTAAGGAACCTTTGTGCTTGTGGGATCAAAGAAAGTTGCCCAATTTTTGTAGTGGAGCCAATTGGAAGATGGTCAACCCATATAATGACTTTGTGTCTTGGTGCTTTTATTGTGTCTTCTACAAATTAATATCAAAGAGAGAGAAGAAACTAAACACTTGTTAACCATTCCTTTGGCTATAAACTCATTAGATAAAATAATATAATTGAGATCATACCGTGAACAAAAAGTTGGCTTGACTTCTAGCTTTGTTTAAAAACCAACAAATGATTATAGGAGTTATTTATTTTGGGGTGAAAGCAAGAGAGTATTATTACATTATAATATGATACACTACCCTAAGTAGATGCTTTCTTAGGGTCTAGTTATACATTGAACTTTCCCAACAATATATCATATATACCATTTTGTTGTGTGTTGTTTAAGAAAGATATATGGTTCTTTTCTTTCCACCTTTCAAACCGTCTTTAGTCATTGGTAATGGAGACTTCATGATAAATTTATACCCTCATTTGATTAACGACAAAACAAGATTAGCGAAACATATTATTGAATGGAGAATCATTAAATGAAACAAAACCAAAAATTTATAGAAAAAATAATTGAAGTGGAGCACCAAATATGTAAGCGGATTAATGAATTTATTACTTGAACTACTTATTTGTCCTTCATATATAGAGAATTGGAGATGCATAGGATATACTATATATTCTGTTATATTCCTTCAAGTAGTGGAATGTCTTGGTGGCCGGCTTGTTAGTTGTGCACCAGAATCATACAGTATATTAACAGTTTGATTAAAGAGAGAATTTGTACCCCTTATGAGATTATCAGCTGGTGTGATGGTTTGGGCGTCCAAGGTGTTGACTCTAGCCTGTCTTGGTGCGTCAGGAGATTCCAAGAAAGCTTTCTTCGTCGGGAAATTGTTCGCATAATGGCCCACTTCCTTGCAAAAGTAACACTGATTCGGCACGACTTGGCATTTTCCCTGATGGTACTTCTTACAGAAAGTACACTTGTTAGGCCTTGAGGAATCACTGGTCTGTACCTGCTTTCCTTTGTCAGAATTTCCCTTGCGTCTAGGATTGGAAGAGGTTGATTCATTACCCCCTTCGTTTGTCCTTCCAGAAATCCTTCCTCTCAGCATACATTCTCTTCAGATCATCTTCAGCGGTGTGTGCTTGTTGCACCACAGTGGGGTATATGGTCACAGTATAAGAACTAAGACCTTGGTTCACATCACCACGGAGACCTTGTTTAAACATAATCATTTTCCACCGGTCATTAGGAGCATGATTTCCCACTTCATAAAATTGAGACAATCTCTCAAACTTTGCAGCATACTCCCAGACGGACATGTCCCCTTGTTTCAAACTAACAAACTCCATCCGCTTAGCAAGTCTCTGGGCATCAGGGAAATAGTGGACAAGGAACAACTCCTTAAAGCTGACCCAATTAAGAGGTGTTCCTTGGGTTTGGAGCATTCTTCTGGCATTAGTCCACTAGGTATGTGCATATTCATTTAGAGCGTTGGCAGCGCAAATTACTTTCTCTTCCTCAGAGCATTGCAATGTCACAAAGATTCTTTCCATTGCATCAATCCAGAAATGAGCCTTCATAGCATCGGATCCCCCTTTAAAGGTTGGGGGCTTCATCTTTAGAAACCGAAAATACATCCTGTTGGGATCCTCAGGTTGTGGTACATTGACTGGCTCATTTGGTTGTGGTTGAGGCACTTCATGCATCTGTTGCATTTGAGCCATTTGAGCCATCTGTTGCTGTTGCATTAGCGTCATGTCATTCATCATCTTCTGCTGAGTTTCGATGATATTCTGCATCCATTCCTGATGAGGATCAATAGGTGGGTTTCACCTACCTCTTCCGGCCATGATTCTGCGAAATATGCACAAAGTATTAAGTTGATTAGGCTCAATGTCTAATAGCATACTAAAAAGAATCAGACTTAGAAGACGTAAAAGGCTCTTAACATCTAAGTCCGACTAGGGCGAACTGCTCTGATACCAAATGTAACACCCCGATATTTTTAACATGTAGATATACCGTAATGTACAACTTAAATAATAATCAGAGGACACAAACCCTGCTTAGATATTGAACGTACAAACTTTTTCCGAAGATAACACAAAATACTCCGGATTCATCCATCTTAATTCCAAAATGTTATAACATCTGTAGGAATACAACTTAGGTGTTCAATATCATAAACAGAATTTAAAGCGGTTTATACAACTTATAAACAATACAAGTCATATAACTCCAACAGATAAACAGGAAGGATAACAGATAACTCTGAGGCTACACTTCTTTGGCATCATCCGCAAGCACGTCACCTACTCGTGTAGCTTGCTCTTTTTCTTTCTCTGCTTCTCTGTAAAAACAACAACAATGATTGGGTGAGACAACTTGTCTCAGTGAGTTCTACCGTGCCCCCTTACTATCACTCGGTTCATTTGTAAAACTGCTGCAACATGGTTAAATTTATAAACCACTTGCCCATATATAATCTTAGCCCATTACCGACCGTGCAAACAACCACAATCTCGACATTTAATGTGCTATACATATATCATTAAGCCTCGTAATTTAATTCATAATTACTAGCTTGCCAAACGAAACCCGACCGTGCAAACACCCACAATCTCGGAGAATCGTGCACCTATTGTAGCATAAATCGGCCGTGCAAACAACCACAATCCCAATAACCCACGTTAGACCACGCCATAACGTTTCAGGGCCTAGGGTGAGGGCTTATGACTTCCCTTCCTAGTATGCTATTTCGTTGGGTCGTCACCCAACTCGATATAATTCATATATCACCCGCATTGGGCTGACTTCTATATTCGATATATTCTATATCTATCATTGTATTTATAACCCATTTTGATGAATACGAAGTTAGACATCCTAGATTATAATACAGTATCAAGTTGGACGTATAATCTGATTAGTTTTTCAAAACGTGAACTCACACGCGATCTACATTCCGATTTTTCAAACATTTATGACTTTCAAAACCCTTTTTCCAAAACCATGTTGAACACACTCAAAGCGTTGATTTTATTAGGGCAATTACATCACAGTAGGTTGGAAAGAAGATTAGAACTGGTTTGGGATCGAAAGGAGCGACGAAACGAAAAGTCGGAGTCTGGTAACAGAACCTCATGCACGGTCCGTGCCCAGGGGCGCACGACCCGTGCGTGATGCACCCAAAACAATTCCACATTTGCGAGGTGGGAGCACGGTTCGTGCCCAGGGGCGCACAATCCGTGCGTCCTGTTCTGTTACAGAATTCAGCTCAATTTCTCGATTTCGTTTTTCCGTTCGCGCCCAATTCGATTCCTGATCTTAATCCAACCTGAAAAACAGATAAAATATACCATATTCCAGACTACATTCCAATCACATTTAACCCATAAACATTTGTATCTCCATAAAAACCGTAAAACGTATTATTTTCGAAAACGGTTTCCGACTCGACACTTATTCCGAATTCAACGATTTTACCATATGATTGAAAACGAGTAAGGTTTAGAATATTCAAATTTCCCTAATCGTGAGTAAAACTCACCGATGTGTCGAGCACGCGAGGAATTCCTACGGAGCACGTACCACCAAAACCGTAACCCACACGAACACTCCCCGGTATGGCGAAACCGCTCCACGACAGCAACACCCTCTACCAACTTTCGGATTCAGAAACACCCATAGCTCCAAGCTTCTTCCAATTCGAAATGTGGTTTCGAAATCTCTTCACTAGCTGTTCCAAATGGACATGCAAGAACACCAAGTACTCAAAACTCCACTTCTTCTACTTGAAGCTTCAAAATTTCGAAAATGGCACAAGATGAATATGGGAGAGTTTGGTTCAGATTATTGGCTCAATGGAAAGAGCATGAAAAATGGAGGGGAGTGATGAAGAAAGGAATTACATGCATGAAGGTTTCTGGGGAAATCTTCCTCCTTCTTCTTTCTCTCTCTCTCGCACCCCTTCCCCTTTCTTTTCTCCTTGCTTCAGTTTCTGTTTCTGTTTTGGTTCTGAAAAAATGGTAAGTGATGGGGAATGGGTCAGCTGGGTGAGGGTATGGGGCTGAGGGTTAAGTGGTGGTGGAAAGACCAATTTGCCCTTGGCCCCCTTTAAGTCATGGTTTGATGCTAAGAACCTCTAAAATTTCACGGTTAGCCATTCGGTTTAGGTTTCTCGACCACCCCCGCACCCGAGTCGCGACTAATTGTTTCACTTAAATAATTAAATCGCTCTAATACTTCATAATTCGGATTTTAAAAATTAGAGATGTTACAACGATGAGGGTTTGACACTTGATTGTTAGAATCAATGAAAGTTTCTATTGGGAAAAATTCCTTGCGTTAATTAAGTGGTCAACAGAATGCAACCCTAAATCTAAGGGGGACTTGATCGAGTGAGAGATTTAAAAATCGTAAACCTAAGTCTCTTGCTAGAGTGGAGGTGGAGGATACTGAACGACAGGATGAGGCCGTGATAGGATATGTGTGGTAGGTTCGCAATCCAGTCAGCTTTCGGGGATCCATCACCAGCCATCATCGTGGTGAAGGATGTTTGCTCTGTTGGCATTGTAGGGGGTACAAGGTTGGACTGGTTCTCATATAGTGTCGTCTGCTAAATAAGCAACGCTGGCTTTACCTCCTTTTAGCACGTTGTTTGGGTTAGGGGACTACCCCTGAGTAAGGCTTTCAATAGCCTATTCTTTGTGATTAAGTGTGAGAAGGGAATATACAAATTTAGTGCATTATTTTCATCGTTAATATCACATGTTTACACTTAACTATTGCACTTTTGAATTTAAATTCTTTTTGTGTGTGATTTTGAGATTTGCACGTGAGGACCTCTACCAAAAAAAACTATGTTAATAGTAAAACTTGATTTTGAGATTTACATGTATTATAAGGTGTACTTAGACCTACGTCATTCTTCCAAATAACACAAAACATATGTCCTCACAGTTGGTTACTTTGGCAATTTCAGCAATATGCGGACGTCGACACCCGGGTTCGAACCTAGGTGTGAGCAGTGGTAATGTGTGTGTGGTGTTTATTTGTCATTTCATCTAATTAGACAAAAAAACACAAAACATATGTTCAGAATCTTATTAGAGTACTAAAACTTGGGGATTTATTATTGTTCAAACAAGCAAGACCAAATAGTAAATGGTAAACAAAATTTAATTTGTCAATCCAAGACAAAAGGAGTATTTTGTACTGCAATTTTTCATTGTTCCAGATGATAAAAAAAATATTGTTACAGATTGGCCCAATCCACAATAGTGAGGCCCATAAGCAAAAGTAGATCCATTAACCAACGACTAAGATCTAGGCCCTAGATCGGACGGCTCTGATTCATTAGGACGTACAACCCACTTTTACTCTATAAATAGGCATCCAATGTAATGCTCAAGGTACACTCTTTCCTACTCTCTACCTATAATCAGTTCCCTAGCTGACTTGAGTGTTGGAGTGTCCTCGCAGGTACCACCTGCCCCGGATCGGAAGCGGAGCTCGGATTGATCAAGACCAACCCCTACCAACTATCTCGGATCGGACCTTGTGTCTAAGATCGGATACAGGTCCAGAGATATGGTACAGAACATTGGCGACCACAGTAGGAGGATCTTGTACTCTAATTCCTCTCTCATCTTCTTGATTGACAATGGCTCCGACCTTACGTCATCGAACTATCCTGAATGTCGATGAAGGACCGGTTCTGCAGCGGGTGACTCCGGAAGGAGTGGCAGTCACCTTACCCCTTAGCCCGGCGCATGCTCAAAGCTCGGCTACGGCTATGGTTCCTGGGAGCTCAACCTGGAACCGACTTCCACCTCCCCCTCCGACCGTCCAGGTACCGGTCGATGCTGTTTAACAGCTCGTCCTGTTCCTAAATCGGCAAGTCGAGGCCGTCCGGCAGGAAAGTCAATGCTACACCCAGTTAGAAGCTCAGATCGGTGAGATCCGGGCTCGTAACATCCCGGATCGGAGTTCCTCTCTGTGCAACTCTTCAAGTGGAATGACTCATGGCAGCGACCGCCGCCGATCTCCAGCTTGGAGGAGATACCATCACCGTACTCCACCTCGTTGTAGAGGAGCGCGAGGATCAGAGACTCCCCCAAGTCAGACCCCTGATGATTCTTATGGTCTGGAGGGTTCCCCTCGGGCTAGCTCGTTTTTGTTTCCCTCTCCTCTGTGGTGATGTACCAGAAGTCAGAAAAGGTCTCTGAGGCAGGAATGTCAGCGCCTTCGCTCGCGGGGATCCCCCGGCAAGTGTGGCTACCGACGGTCTCCACCCCTTGAGAGGTCGGGAAAGCGTAAAGGACATTTCACAAGTAAGATCGACTACTTTCCGGTGCCAAAGCACCTCGAGAAACCTCCCGAGGGTTTGAAAATGCATGATGTGACTGGAGATCCGGATCGCCACCTCGACTACTTTGACACGGTTATGCAATACCGTAACGTTCCAGAGGAGATAAAGTGCCGAACCTTTCCCCTCACTCTAGAGAATGCGGCTCTAGACTGGTTCAGGGCTCTTAAGCCAAATACGATCTCCTCTTAGGATCAGTTAGCCAAGCTCTTTTCTGCACACTTCGCCCACTCGAAGATGAAGCCTAAATCTCGGAAGGTATTGCAGGCAATTCGGCAAGGAGAAAATGAGTTCCTTTGGGACTACATAGAGAGATTCAATAGAGAAACCTGCTCAAATCCGGAACCTCAACGACTCCTTCCATCTTTACTTCATGGAGGCTGGTCTTCGTGAAAGAAGTCTATTTCAGATAGACGTCGGGGTCAACCAAGCTGAGTCGCTTGCCGAGTTCCTCCAGCGATCTCAGAAGTATATCGATCAAGAAGAAGGGATTAACGCAGGAAGGTCACGTTTCACCTAGGTCTCGGAATGAGCCTACGGGCGTGATGTAATCCGACTTTGTAAATGTTTAATTATCTAATATATATGGATCGACTACAATTTTCCTCACAGTGATTGCTTAGTAAAAGTGAATTCCGAGGTTGAAGGAAGGATTTGGGATCAGTCGAGCGATATCCTTAATGTTCCACACTAAAACCGAAACCCGAGACACCGGGCTCGACATCGCTAGAGGTTCGGGAGCTCCACCAGGTCGGACTCCGGTTGATTCCTACTATCCTGAGGGTTCCCCTCGGCCCAGCTCGTCTCTGGCTTCCTCTTCTTCAAGGCGGCATTAAATTGACACCTCGAGTCCCTCAGGTGGTCACGTTTTTAACATTGCCGAGGTTGGTGGCAGACACCCTCGCTGGTATAAGCCCGGCCTCAAAGATCTTTGACAAGACCCGTATCTCGGGCGCTCCGAGGCTAGTGGCAGACACCCTCGTTGGTATAATCCCGGCCTCGAAGATCTTTGACAAGACCCATATCTCGGGTGCTCCGAGGCTGGTGGCAGACACCCTCGCTGGTATAAGCCTGGCCTCGAAGATCTTTGACAAGACCCGTATCTCGGGCGCTCCGAGGCTGGTGGCAGACACCCTCGCTGGTATAAGCCCGGCCTCGAAGATCTTTGACAAGACCCGTATCTCGGGCGCTCCGAGGCTGGTGGCAAACACCCTTGCTGGTATAAGCCCGGCCTCAAAGAATACTGTCCTAAAGGCGACATTAAACTGACACCTCGAGTCACTCGGTAGTCACATCATTTCCTGACACTCCGAGGCTTCCGAGGCTGGGGGCAGACACCTTCGTAGCTATAAGCCCGGCCTTGTAGAAGGTCGCAATCTAAAAACTAAATCCCGGATGTTCAGAGGAACCTTGAGTCACTCAACGGTCATCTGTCTCGGGAGAACTAGCCTGGTTTCGTGGAGCTCGGACAAGGCTTACAAGTCAAGATCGCCTCAAAGGCGACCCTACTTGGTGCCCCATTTGTGCTTTGATATGTGTATTTCATTGCTGCAGCAATAGTTGCCACAGCATTGCTTTCCTGCGTCAGATGAGAGAGAATGCTGGAGGTGCCGATTTTAGTGCATTCCAGCTAGCAGATAAGGACGGGTACATCACGTGGGGAGCCAGCGCATGAATGAAAGAATATTTCACCTTTTTGCAAGGCACATTGTACTTTTAGGCACACTAGTGGACAAAGGGCGCCTCCAATTAGGGTTTTTCTTGGATCATGTACCCTATGTTGCACCCGAAAAAGTCCCCGAGGGAGAACCTTCCTCGTTCACAACTTTTCGTAAGACAATGAAGCCGCCACCAATATTTATTAAGGAAAATATTAGGAAAACCTTTTTTGGAAAGCGATTGGTCTTGCGAAACTAGAGAATAGGGTTCGGGGGTCGGTTACGCGCAGGGAAGGTGTTAGCACCCCACACGTCCTCTCTACTGAGAGGGAACCTTTAATTGAATGTGTGATTTTAGTGTGTTGACTTGAAAATACTTGATTTTGCCTCTCTACTTCTTATTGAAAAATTCTTAATGAAAATCTTTATTTATTATGAAAAAGGGGAAAATGGTTTTTTAGAAAAAACGCTTGACGGGACATGGCCCGCTCCTACGTATCTCCCGGTGCGATGGAGAACTCAAAGCTACGTAGTTCTTCTTTGTCCTGAAAAGGTTTTTGTCTTTTATCTTTTTAGTGAGTTTTCGAAATAGGACGAGCATTTAGTGAATGATTAAACTAACCAAGCCTCCCTAAGTGCTTGTCAATAGTGTTTAAGGCTCCTCTCACCAACAACAACAAGCTACATTTTAAACAAAATGATGATGATATGTGAAATGCAAAGTGAAGAGGAAAATGGGTTTTAATGCAAAAAGGTTGAAGATGATGCAAGGGTTTGAAAGTTTTTACCTCAAATCCAAGCTAGAAAATGCAATGAGATGAAGAAAATAGAAACCAAATCAACAAGAACCTCCAAGGAACTTCAACTCCAACCCCAAAAAAAAAGCTTGATGAAAACCATCCTTGATGATGATGTTTGATCTTGAATGGAAAATGGAGAAGATGTATGAAAGAGGGATAAGAATGAAGTGAGATGGTGGTGTTTGGGTGAAGAGGAAATCAAAAGTGGATGAAGGAAGGGAGTGGGGAGGCCACGGTTTTTGGGAGAGAAAAGGGGAGGTTTTTGGTGTGCTAGGGTTTTTTGGTGTAGGAGAAATGGGAAGGTTCCTTTGAGATGAAAGAAAAACAAGAGGAAGTGAGGGAGAGGAGAGGGGCTACGAATTTCTTGGGTCCTTTTTGGAGGAGAGGAGTGAGTTATCCTTATTCAAATCCTTGGGAGGCCAAAGATCTAATGGGTTTAAGGTTGTGAGAGGGAAATAAAGAAATTAGTGTGTATTTAGTGGTGTAGAGAGAAAGAAGGTAAAAATATGTTGTGTATTGAATGTTATTGGATTCAAATGTGTGCTTGTCATGATGAAAGGCTTTTTTGTGATGTGCACTTGATGGGGGCTGAAGTGAGGGGAGGTGTGGAGCATGAGGATGGAGTGAGGGAGGTGAAGAAATTAGTGTGTATTTAGTGGTGTAGAGAGAAGGAAGGTAAAAATATGTTGTGTATTGAATGTTATTGGACTCAAAGGTGTGCTTGTTATGATGAAAGGATTTTTTGTGATGTGCACTTGATGGGGCTGAAGTGAAGGGCATGAGGGTGGAGTGAGGGAGGTTGTTTGCTTGTGAAATTGGTGCTTACTTTGGCCAAAAATGGATAAAAGCAAAAAGCACCTAAAAGGAATTAGCCCTAATTCTAAAAATACCATAAGCATCCAATATTATTTTGTTATTCATTTTTTTATTTTGATTTCAGATTTCTATTTTTAATTATACATATTTTTGAGCCTTTTTGAAAGTGAGAGAAAAAAAACCGTTATAATTGACCAAAATACCCTTTTTGGCGCTAAAACCCTAATTTTCCCGAAAAGTGCGTTCCAACCCTAAAAACGATTTCAAGAACCTTGGAATGCCTTCTAGGATCCGAAATGTAGTGCATAAGGCTCTTCGCTCTTCAATTTTTATTTTTATTTTTTTGGAAAATTAGGGTTTTGACCTAAGCCGGACAAAATTGGGGTATGACAGCTGCCCCTCTTTATTTGGATTTTACCAAGAAATATGAATTGCGCGAGACATATTTCGAAGGTAAAATAGAAATAAAGAATTCAGAAATTATACCAATTTTGTCCATTTGGAGAAACCCGAATTTCCCCCCTTTTTTTTGTTTTTGGAAAGATAGACACTTTCGTGTTGATGCGAAAACAGTAAATGAACACTGACGTGCAGACAGAAAAGGTAAAATGGGCACTTGGCGTGCAGACAGAAAAGGTAACATGGGCACTTGCGTGCATACAGAAAAGTAAAACGGGCACTTGGCGTGCAGAAAGCGGTAAATTGCCCAGGCTGCCTAGAACCTGTAATTCATAAACGAACTCTTGACGAATCCGAGTTTGCACGTGGCTTTGAGGAGCACGCTTCCTGTTGGCCTTTTCGAGCGACCGGGGGGATCGTTATCAGCTCCGGAACTGATATACAGATCAATGCACGGCGTCCTGTATCTTAGGCTTGATACAACTATTCCGTTGAACCTCACATGGGGCTGCGGTCCATCGCGTTGCTCGTACACGATGTGAGACCTGGGCAGAAGGGAGCGATGATCTCTGTGCTCCGATCCGCAATGCGCGCTTGAGCGCTCTGTTTTCTTTTCTCTCTTTCTTTTCTATTTCTCTCTTTTCTTTTTTCTTTCTGAACTCCCCACTTGGGGGAACATTTTCTGGAATCTGGGGGCGAGGGCTAACACCGAAGTGCTCATCCTCTCTTTGTACCTGTAGCTGAAAATGAACAAATGCATGCAATGCAAATGCCATGATTGCTGTTTTTTCTTTTCTTATGATGAATGATGAGCTTCTTATTTCCTTTGTCTATGTCGGATGACTGCATGATCTTCTACTGTTCTTATATGCTTGATGAATGCAATGATTTTCCTTTTCTTCTCTTGTCTGTACGCAATGCATGATTTTCTTTTTCTTTTGCTTATGTCTGATGAATGCATGATTTTCTCCTGTTCTTATATGTCTTTTTTTTTCTTTCTCTAGCTTCTCTTCTTTCTTTTTCTTTCTTTTCTTTTCTTTTCTTTTCTCTTTTCTTTTCTTTTTGTTTCTCTCTTTCTTTTCTTTTCTTTTCTTTTCTTTTCTGATTCTTTTTTTCTTCTGAACTCTCCCAACTTGGGGGAGCATTTTCTGGAATATGGGGCGGGGGTTAACACCGAAGTGCTCATCCTCTCTTTGTACCTGCAGCTGAAAATGAACAAATGCATGCAATGCAAATGTCACGATTGCTGTTTTCTTTTGCAAACGTCTGAATTTCTTTTTTTGTCTTGCTCTTTTTATGAAGTGCTGGTATGCAAATGCAAAATTTTGGTATGTAATGCTCTTGCGTTTTGATGAAATGGCAGATGACGTGCAATGGAAAACTTTTTCTTCTTTGCCTTTTTCTATGAAATGGGAATGCTATAAAATGATGAATAACATGAAATGATGAATGACATGGGATGTTTTAGCTTTCTTTTCTTCTATGAGATGCAAGTATTGATGTGATGCAACTGTATTGCTTTGATGTTTGAATGCAAATGTATGCGGTGATTGATGCTTTGATGAATGAAATGCTCCTGTTCTAACTTCTGTTTGTTTCTTTTTGCTTCTTCTATGAAATGCAAACATTAATATGATGCAATGCTCTGATGTTTGATGCAATGATTCTTGTTCTTTTTCTTTTATGGAAATGCTAACGTTAATATGATGCATATGCACTGCTTTAATGTTTGATGATTGAATGACAAAGGAATGCTTGTGAAATGATGAATGATATGGAATGCTGGATGACAGGGAATGTTTCTGTTCTTTTTGTCGCTTGTTTGGAGTTTGCAAGTGAGAGTCAACACCGGATGTGCTAATGAAAAAGCAATGAATGAGAAGACATGAAATGAGGATCGCTTGGGATCAAGGGAGTAGCTTTGAATTATGGACGCAAAGGTCTAGTTTATGGGTCAACATATGTCTGTATCGATCTAATGGTCTGAAGAATTTTGATGATGCAATGGTGCATGCAATGATTAGTATCTTGTGGAATGGTGAATGACATGGAATGATTTTGTTCTTTTCCTTTTTATGAAGTGCGAACATTAATATGATGCCAATGCAATGAAAAGATTTCTGCTTTTTCTTTTTTACTATTTTCCTCTATGAAATGCAAGTATTAATATGGTGCAACTGACGTGGAACATTTTTTCTTTTTGCTTATGTGATGAATGCACAAAATGTGAAGATGCAAATGTAATGCTTTGATGCATATGATATAATGAATAGATTGAAATACCTAGATGCATGAGGTAAACATTTTTGTGATGATGAGATGCGAGACTTCAAATGCAAGGACTTTGACCATTCTGTTGAAAAATTGAATTTGATTTAACCTCTGGTGTTCTCAAGGTTTTTATTTACAAACAACCTCACATGTTTTCTTTTTCTTTCCATGATGACTGAATTTTAGATATCACGTAAACAACTTGTGTTCTCTCCTTTGAAGCATTATCTAGTAAGCATGCATAAGAATGAAAATGTGAATGAATGAGTCAGTTAACTTGGAATTGGTTTAGGACATGGACATTTATGGCAAGTGAAGGAATGACCGACATGGCTATTGCCGAAGCTTGTGAGGGATCAAGAGATACAAGATTGCCCCAATTCAGGTCTTTGACGAGTGAATAACTTGCCCCTGTCTAGTGGTGACAACAGCTAGGGGTGTAGAAGATGATGAATTGGGAACGCTTCGGCTCTTGGGATGAAAGCTGGAATGAAAGGGGTTTTGCTTCAACCCACAGAATTTGATGTTGCCCCAGTCATAACAAGGACAAAGCTGTCCCAATCAGAATGACAAGGTCTTGTTTAGGATAGTGAGTTGAGAGATTGCCCCGGTGAGGTTTTTATGGGAGTGAATGAGGTGATGGGAATGCACTTGCCCCACTTTGGAATGACATTGACAACTGGAGTGACATGGGATGGGCATTGAACAGACTTTCCCAAGACTAGGGTGTGTAGGTGGTGAAGAGAATGCCCCGGCTTTTGGGTCTGAGTGGTATTCTCAGCGCAAATCTTTGGTTCTCTACTGATGTCTTGACTTTTGGTGCGAAAGAATCCTTACCTGGTGATCACTAAACCTTGTTTTAATGCATCTTGAATGTGTTTTGGAGTGCAAGTCCCTCTTTTTTTTATTTTGTCAGCTTTCTTTTTTCTGACTGTTCGTTTTTGTTTCCTCAGTTCTCTTTTTTCTGAGGGTTTATTCTTTCTTGATCAGCTTTCTTTTTTCTGATCGTTTGTTTTTCTTTTGAGCAAACACATTGTACATAGATAAGCTTGTTCGTCCTAAGATTAGAATTTGAGAGAACAAAAGCAACCGGTCACTGATCGGAATGGACTTTTCGGGATTGTGGTGTTTTGTGGAGGAAGGAGGGTTAGGCTTAATGAAGTGTTTGAGGCTAATGGGAGGATGAATTTTGTTTGGCGTTGATTGAAGGTTAATGGTCTATGAGGAAGATGGTTATTGGGCTTGTTTGGGCTCTGTTAAAGCAAATTCGTGTCTCATGGTAGATTGACTAAGGGGTTTGATGTTGAGGCCAAAGGAAGTGTTTGGAGGTTTATGGAACCCGGTGTTGGAATGATGAAGTGTTTGAAGGTTTATTTAGACAATGATCTCTTGTATTTTGTGGTAACATGTACCGGCTCACCACTTACATTTCTTTTGCATTTTCTTTTGTTTTGGGATTTTCATTTTTGAATCCCCTTTTTTGATTTTCTCTTTTTCCCTTTTTTTTTCTTCTTTTTTTGTTTTATGATTCTTTTCCTTCTTTGACTCGGCTGAGCTGATAAAAAGTGATGCACTGTTTTTTTTATTTGGGGTGATCCTTACCTAGGGTGATCTTTGGGTTTTGGTTTTTCTTGGCTCAAGGTGGGTAGGAAAGGGACTTTCTGGGATTTTGGGGTTTTTGAGGAGATGGCCAAACTTCATTTCAAATCCTGATTGCTTATTTCTGTAAGACTTAACTTTAGGACAATAATTTATCTATCTTCATGTGTTTGCTCTTTTTTTTCCTTTTTTGTGCCCTAATTTTTGCCTGGACCGCTCTTTGCGAGTTTTCAGTCCACCGGGCGCGCCTTTTTGCCTAGGCCGCCCTTTGCGGGTTTTCAACCTAGCGAGCTTGTTTTCTTGTTTATTATATTTTTTTTTTAGAGACTTGCACTGAAGGAATATGATATTAATCAAGGGGAATTAATGATCACAGACTTGCCCCAGCATGGAGGACTTAAAGCATTAGAATGAACCAAAAGTCAAATACGCACTGATGGGGAGAATATGCACTTTATGGGTGGACGGGGCGGGACTAGACTTAGACGGGAAACTGTGGTAAGGGAGGAAAGCCAACGGACTCAAACAAGAGAATTAGAAGAATGCTTCACAGAGAGTTAACATCAGTTAAAAATTTGTTTTTTCTTTGATACACTATTTCAGAAATGCAAATGAGCTATTGATTTGAAAAACTGAGTGCCTTGGAACACCTTGAGTTTGCAACCAAGTAAGGATAAACTTTTTCAAAAAGGATGATTGTTTCGCAAGAACGTCTCGCTTCTCATCACAACTCTTATTTTATGCAATGAATGAATGAACAAATTATGATATGCAAGTATGATGGAAATACGTGGAGAATGACCACTCGAAGAGTGTGGTTTATTCTAAATAATTTTGGTATTTTTAATGCAAGACAAAATATGGAATGCCAATGCGAATGATGCAAGAATGATGCCCCTTTTTTTTCAAAATGATTTTTGATTTTGATTTTTTTTATTTTTTAGAGGCGAGACAAGGTACGAAATGCCAATGCCCCCTTTTTCTTTTGAATGATGAAAGATGCAGGAATGATGTTTTTTTTTCTTTCTAAATGATGATTTTTTATTTTTTTTAGAGGCAAGGCAAAGTATGAAATGCCAACGCCCCTTCATTTTTTGAAAGATGCATGTATGGAGGAATGATGTATTTGAACTAAAGTGATGAGGTTAATGAAATGATGCATGAATGCTACATTTTGAATAAATTTGATGATGATTCTTATTCATGATTATGAATGAGATGCTTTCTTGTTTTCATTTTTTGTGCAATGAAATGCATGATGCTCACAATGATTTTTTTTAAAATGCGTGGGAAGACATGGTTTTATTGAATGGAAATGCATGCAAAATGAGAGGTTAATGTATTATTTTTTTTTCACGATGTGTGAAAAAGGACAACAATAATGCATGAAACGTGCTCCTAATAAGACACGATTTTTGGATCTTTCGAGAAAATTAGGGGAAACCGCCTTAGTGAATGGGAACGCACATGTGCGGAGAATGCACTCCTGACAAACCTAAATGAGATAGAGAAGAATGCATGTATGAATTTTATCAAGTTTTTGTTTTATGCCATGCAAATGATGTCTTCATATGAAAATGACGGCGATAATGTGACTTGACATGCATATGAAAAATAAGATGAAAACATTTTTTTCGAGTTTGGTGACTGAAATTTTGGGAACATCACCTCATATAGCCCGGTAAAAGAAAAGACTGATGATTTTTTGAAAGTTTTGTTTTTTACCCTTTTTTTTTTGAAAATTTTGTTTTATGTATGATGATGATGCTCTACGTGTATGCAGGATAAATGAAAGGGTTTTTATTGGCAATAATTCAAGCTCTTTTTTTTTTATTTTTTGGAAAATGCGGGCCGTACGTTATTTCGTATGAGCCGGTAAGAGAAAGGCTACAACGGTAACCCTTTCTTCTTTTCTTCTTTCAAAATCTTCTTCTTCTTTTTTTCGTAAAAATGATGGCGTGAGGCAACCAATTGTCGTTACTCTGAGTAACTTGCATGAAACATTGAGTGGATCCTGACTCAATACTTCACGCAATATACTGAAATGCTTCGACAGTTGGTTAACTCAAACTTGTTCTCTTATTTGAAAACAAACCTCACTTGATAGGGTCAAAGTGCCCCGATATCGTAGAGTAACATCTCAAATTTGTAGTGCACAAACAAATTTGAGATATTACCCTTCGTCATTCGAAGGTGCACTTTTACTCATTGAGCTTTTACATGAAGAGCTTTTCTATTTTTTTCTTTGTTTAGAGAAGATGCATGCATTGGAAACTTTTCATTTTTTTTTTCATTTTTAGTTTTGGAACATGATTTTGAAAATTATTTGGAGATGCAAATGATTTATTGGGAAAAAAAAAGTTTTAGAAAAATGTGCTTGACGGGGTATGACCCGCTCCTACGTATCCCCATTGTAATGAGGAATCAAAGCTTACGTAGTTCTACTGGGTCTTTTTTTTGAAATAATGCTTATGCATGAATGCCATGTTTTGGATGAAACTTGGCGAGGAGCTTTTTCCTCTTTTTTGATTATACACGAAATGCTTAAGCTATGCAGATGATAATTGTTTTTTCATTTTTATGCAATGAAATGAAATGCAAGATGAATAATTTTTTTTCAAAATTGGAACTTTATTTAATGCAAATGACGCGATGATGTAGTGATGCAATGATGCAATGATGCTTCTTTTCGTGTTTTTGCAGAAAGAGGATATTTACAGGTGGTGATTTGAAAATTTTCACACTATATGCTACCTCATATAGGCGTTTATTGAAAAGGAAAAGCACATCTTTTTTTGATTTCGAAAATTCTGAAGGAAAAATTGATTGAACTGAATGTAACGATGCAGCACACAATTTGGAAAGCCCTTGTGACCTAAAAGGGGGTAGAACCTATGATCTAAGGTATTTTAGGGATAATCTTCTCATGTAGCTCTATTCACACCCTCACAAAGGTCATCAGAGCCACAGTCCCTCTCATGAAAATTCCCGTAAATACAGCAAACTGCTAGATACGAAGCATCATGAAAGAGCACAACTCTGATTGAAACTTTCGCGAGTAGCCAAACGGACAAGGGTCCTGATGGGCTCCCACTACTCGAATCCACTCATCCTATGGTATCTTAATAGACCTGGGTTATGGTCTCTTTCTCTAATCATATAGCCTCAAGGTACAAGTGTGTGCGAAGGGCATTTCCTTAAAAACTACCCCACCTGCAAACGAAAATCCAGAACAGTCCAGACAATAGAAAGCAATAACATGTCGTCTACCCTAGGGTTCAATACCAATCAAATACAACTAACCTAGGGTGCCAACAACAATGCACTACTTACCTCAAGAAATGGAGCAAAGAAGAAGGGGACATGACAAGAGATGGGAAATATGCATGAGGGAACTAAGCATTTAAGCAAAGAAGTAACTATCTATTATTTTAAACAAAAGCAAACATAGAAGAAGAATGCATATGGATGCAACATGCTTATGAAAAAAAGGAAGAAGAATAGAGGCAAAGCAAGATGTTCAAATCAATTACACAAACCACACACTTAATTAATTAGGCTTGACCCGCTTTTGAAAAAAAATGTTTTTTAGTCCCCAGTGGAGTCGCCAGCTATTGCACCCGAAAAAGTCCCCGAGGGAGAACCTTCCTCGTTCACAACTTTTCGTAAGACAATGAAGCCGCCACCAATATTTATTAAGGAAAATATTAGGAAAACCTTTTTTGGAAAGCGATTGGTCTTGCGAAACTAGAGAATAGGGTTCGGGGGTCGGTTACGCGCAGGGAAGGTGTTAGCACCCCACACGTCCTCTCTACTGAGAGGGAACCTTTAATTGAATGTGTGATTTTAGTGTGTTGACTTGAAAATACTTGATTTTGCCTCTCTACTTCTTATTGAAAAATTCTTAATGAAAATCTTTATTTATTATGAAAAAGGGGAAAATGGTTTTTTAGAAAAAACGCTTGACGGGACATGGCCCGCTCCTACGTATCTCCCGGTGCGATGGAGAACTCAAAGCTACGTAGTTCTTCTTTGTCCTGAAAAGGTTTTTGTCTTTTATCTTTTTAGTGAGTTTTCGAAATAGGACGAGCATTTAGTGAATGATTAAACTAACCAAGGTTATGGGTAATCACCGCTAAGTACTCTTGAAAATGAGAGTCACTACCGCCAGTCAGACGAACAAAGGTTCTGATTGACTATTAGTAGCGACTCGTTTTATTTGTTCTTTAGAAAGGGGTTTTCGAAAGAGATTGATTGGCACGAATAATCAAACTAACAAAAGTTATGGGTGATCATCGCTTGTTGTTCTTTTGGGAAAAAGACATCGCCACCAATGGCTAGACGAACAAAGGTTCTGATTAACCACTAGCGACGATGGGTTGAAAATGATTTTAGAAAGGAAAAGGTTTTTGTTCTGAAAATGATATTGGTTTGCAAAAGTGATTCTTTTTTGTTATGAAAATAACTCTTTTCTTTTTGTTATGCAAATGCTAAACTTTTTATGATTGCGCTTGACGAGAACGTGGCTCGCTCCTACGTATCCCAAAATGGGAATCAAAGCGACGTAGTTCTAACGAGCCTTGAAAGTGAAAGTCTTTTTGCTTTGGTTTTGAAAAGTGAGGGGCGCTCATGATGATCAAACTAACAAGGGTTATGGGTGATCATCACTAACACTCGCTATGACTTTTGATGCTTACGAAAATATCTTTTGAAATTGAAAGCATTCATGATAATCAAACTAACAAAGGTTATGGGTGATTGTCACTAGTAGCTTATGCATATGAAAACATCCTTTTTTTGAAATTTAGGCTCTTAGGACAACCAAACTAACAAAGGTTATGGGTGATTGTCACTAGTCACCATTTTCATGCTAGGCCATTTAGAAAAGAAAGCAATGAATGCAAATCGAATCCTTAGGCAAATAACAATCTCATTTGAATTCTTGAGCAAATATTAGCCTAGACTACACATGTTAGACCACAACACATAAATAGGCAAAGAAGGAACTTGAATTGGGCATTAAGCAAAAATACAAGAGTGGGCAAGATTGAACCTAAATGCACATCTAGTGGAAGATGCTAGGCGAGAACCATACTCAAATATTTCTACAAAACGCAAGGGAATCTAAATGCACATCTAGTGGAAGATGCAATGTGAGGAATGGGCCTATCTAAGTATTAATGATTCCACATGGGAGTAGACAAGGAAGTGGTAGGCACAAATGAATTCAAAAGAGTAGCCTCAAGCATGATCATTGGCAAACCCTAAACAAGCGAGTCATCTTAACAATCAAAACACCAAAGCATGTTGAATCACTTTGGTCAATCCTCAACACTTAAATTAGTGTGCGCAAGTGCACAAGTGTGAATCTTCTTGCCAATCATCAACTTAAGCAACATATAAACTAAAATGGTTGAATCATATAGAACAATCCTCATCACTTTAGGCAATGTGCACTAGGCACAAGTGAGAATCATATTGCCTATCATCAACTTGAGACAATAAGCAAACATATAAAAACTCTATTTATTCTTCATGACTTGCGAAACCAATACATAGTCAAACCATAAATTTATTCATCAAACTCCCAAAATCAAGCAAGCAAAAGATACTAACAAGATTTAGGAACAATTAATCACATAATTTAAACACTAAAGCCTCAAATCAACATTTATTCTCAAACTCTTTCCTTTGTGCGAAATCTATGTGAGAAAAGAAATTTGCAAACCTAAACGAAGTATCTAAGCATGAAAACACTAAAATCAAATATCTACAACGTGATTAAGCCCCATCAAGCAAAGAGAAACAACAAAATCAAATTAAAGCTAACTTTAATAGGATATGCGAACCTAACGACACATGAAACAACAATTTTATTTCACAACAAATGCAAAAAAATCAACACAAAACAACATGACTCAATTCATTCAAGAGTGAGAGGCACCTTAAACACCCAAGCCTCCCTAAGTGCTTGTCAATAGTGTTTAAGGCTCCTCTCACCAACAACAACAAGCTACATTTTAAACAAAATGATGATGATATGTGAAATGCAAAGTGAAGAGGAAAATGGGTTTTAATGCAAAAAGGTAGAAGATGATGCAAGGGTTTGAAAGGTTTTACCTCAAATCCAAGCTAGAAAATGCAATGAGATGAAGAAAATAGAAACCAAATCAACAAGAACCTCCAAGGAACTTCAACTCCAACCCCAAAAAAAAACTTGATGAAAACCTTCCTTGATGATGATGTTTGATCTTGAATGGAAAATGGAGAAGATGTATGAAAGAGGGATGAGAATGAAGTGAGATGGTGGTGTTTGGGTGAAGAGGAAATCAAAAGTGGATGAAGGAAGGGAGTGGGGAGGCCACGGTTTTTGGGAGAGAAAAGGGGAGTTTTTTGGTGTGCTAGGGTTTTTTGGTGTAGGAGAAATGGGAAGGTTCCTTTGAGATGAAAGAAAAACAAGAGGAAGTGAGGGAGAGGAGAGGGGCTACGAATTTCTTGGGTCCTTTTTGGAGGAGAGGAGTGAGTTATCCTTATTCAAATCCTTTGGAGGCCAAAGATCTAATGGGTTTAAGGTTGTGAGAGAGAAATAAAGAAATTAGTGTGTATTTAGTGGTGTAGAGAGAAAGAAGGTAAAAATATGTTGTGTATTGAATGTTATTGGATTCAAATGTGTGCTTGTCATGATGAAAGGCTTTTTTGTGAGGTGCACTTGATGGGGGCTGAAGTGAGGGGAGGTGTGGAGCATGAGGATGGAGTGAGGGAGGTGAAGAAATTAGTGTGTATTTAGTGGTGTAGAGAGAAGGAAGGTAAAAATATGTTGTGTATTGAATGTTATTGGACTCAAAGGTGTGCTTGTCATGATGAAAGGATTTTTTGTGATGTGCACTTGATGGGGCTGAAGTGAAGGGCATGAGGGTGGAGTGAGGGAGGTTGTTTGCTTGTGAAATTGGTGCTTACTTTGGCCAAAAATGGATAAAAGCAAAAAGCACCTAAAAGGAATTAGCCCTAATTCTAAAAATACCATAAGCATCCAATATTATTTTGTTATTCGTTTTTTTATTTTGATTTCAGATTTCTATTTTTAATTATACATATTTTTGAGCCTTTTTGAAAGTGAGAGAAAAAAAACCGTTATAATTGACCAAAATACCCTTTTTGGCGCTAAAAACGATTTCAAGAACCTTGGAATGCCTTCTAGGATCCGAAATGTAGTGCATAAGGCTCTTCGCTCTTCAATTTATTTATTTTTTTTTTTGGAAAATTAGGGTTTTGACCTAAGCCGGACAAAATTGGGGTATGACACCCTAGTATTATATGGATCATTTGGTACGCTAGGTCAGAAGGATAAAGTTTAGAAATAGTTTTCCACCATTTTTGTACCCAAGCTACCTTAAATCACTAAAGTGGAAACACCATTGCTGAGAATATTGTTGCAGCAATTACAGGAGCTAAACATACTTGAAGATTTGCTAATTTTGGAGCTATTTCGTATCTCCAAGTCGCAATTCTTGGAGCCTACCTTCGGTTTCTTCATCTTAGTATAATTTCTCTCTTGTATTTCTTAGTTATGACTTTAGCATTTATGTTTAAGTTGTATTTCTTGTGTTGTTTGCTCATTATGAGCTAATTACTCTTAGTTGGGATGCTTGGATCTATGTAATGAAGTTTTAGTATATTTAATGAAGTGTATTTGATGTTTTAGCATTTTATCTTTTGTGAGTTAATATTTCCATCTTGAATTAGGAATGGCCAACTAATCCTTGCTTAAAACCTAGACATAGGAGGGAAAATTCCATAAGGTGAACATTGTGGGTGCGTAGTAGCCTAGGGTGAACCTATTTAGGGCTTAAACATAAGCTCTTGTAATCAAACCCTAATGAAGAGTATTTGAAAAGGTACACACTGATGCGACAGCACCTAATGCAGTAGCATCAGACACAACATTAAAGTATTTTAATGGATTTACATAGTAAAAGCATTCCAACTTATTCTCAACTCTGATTTTCACACCCTTTTACTTTAAATTGTTTAGTAATGATGGTTCCAAAAACTTGTGTTATTTTATTTCGCATCAGTAATTTGTTAGCCAAATTAAGCACTTATTGAACTCCAATCCTCGTGGGAACGAACTTTACATATCATTATACTACTTGTTGGACTGTGTATACTTGCACATCATTTCACACAACAATAGGTCCACCTGCATGAGTAAAGACATATCCCGTCGTAGACCTCCTATCATCCATATCACTGGCATAGTATCGGACAACTAAAGGATCACCCCTTTCACGGCTAAACATGATACCATGACCTGTTGTACCCTTTAAGTACCTGAAAATTCACTTGACTGCTTCCCAATGATGCTTTCCTAGTTTGGACATAAACTTGCACGCTTGATTTACAGCTTGTGCCAAATATGGTCGAGTGCAAACCATAGCATATGTTAAACAACCAATCACTAGCATAAGGAACGTTTAACATATACTCAGCTTCTACATCTGTCTTTGGACATTGATCCAATGAGAGCTTAAAGGGATTCGCCAATGGAGTACTCACAGCCTTCGAATTGCGCATGTCAAATTTGTCTAGCACCTTTTCAACATAGCTTTTCTGAGAGAGACATAATTTTCTAGCACTCATATCTATGTGAATTTCCTTCCCTAGCTGGATTTTAGTTCATTTACGTCATGTAAATGATTTGCAGCAGTCAACATATCATCCATATACAGTGATAGGAAAATAAAAGAACCATCATCAAGGCTCCTAACATACACACAACAACCATACTCACACCTTTTGTGGCCAATCTGAAGCATGTATGAACCAAAGCGCGTGTACCATTGCCTCAGAGACTACTTTGGACCATACAAAGACCTCTTCAATTTTAAAACTAGTCTGCCCCGTCCAGTATCACTGAAACCCCCTGACTGTTCCATGTAAATTTTCTCATCTAGATTACCATGGAAGAAAGTTGTCTTCACATCCATTTGCTCGACGAAATGCATGTCTCAGCGGGCTACCAAGGCTAACACTACCCCGATAGAATTATGTTTAACGATTGGCGAGAAAATCTAATCATAGTCAATCCCCTTTAGTTGTGAGTATCTATTTGCTACAATAAGAGCCTTGAACTTTTCCCCTTCTTTTTCTGTTACTGTCGGTTTCCTCTTGTACACCCACTTACAACCGATAGCCCTTTTTCCCTTAGGAAGATGAACAAGCTCCCATGTCTCATTTTTCTTCAACGAATCTATCTCCTCCACCATGGAACCCATCCACTTATCTTTCTCCTGGCTAGCTATAGCCTCTTGAAAAGTGCACGGATCTCTAGAACTAGTAAGAAGTGCATAAGCTGCCAAGTCTTGATACCCATATCAATCTGGTGGCTTGATCTGACGGCGCTGTCTATCACGTACTAGAGAGTAATCATGAACTCCACCTGAATTTTGAGATCCATGTTCAATTTCAGTATCAGCCTGGTTCAGCTTATGATTCAGGTACCGACCGCATATTGTTCACTGGTGACGACTCAATATGCACCTGAATCACCCCATTGCTGGAAGTTTCCCCTTCATATGTCGACACATCTATTGCAGCTAACTACTTCAACACAGACTGCTCATCAAACACAACATCTATGTTGAGTACCATCTTCTTTGAAACTGGATCCCATAACCTGAATCCCTTTACACCTTTTGAGTAATCGACGAAGACACGCTCCTTCAACTTTGGATCAAGTTTGGATTGATCTTCACTAGATATATGCACATAAGCTGAACACCCAAAAATTCTTAAATTGTCGGGATCAATAGAATTACCTGTCCATACCTTCTCTGCAACCTTCCCCTCCAATGAAACCAATGGTGGCCTGTTGATTAGATAACATGTCATGTTAATTGCCTCTACCCAGAAACCCTTTGATAATTCAGCATTCAACCGGAGACATCCTGCCCTTTCAGTTGTGTTGTCTTCTGAACTGAAAAATGCCTTCGAATACAATGTTCTACACAAAACTTCTAGAAGTTTGAATCAGTGTACTCAGCCCCATTATCTGACCGCAGATACTTGATTTTTCTCCTTGATTGATTCTCTACTTCGGCCTTCCATAACTTGAAATTTGTGAAATACTTCAGATTTATGCTTCAGAAAATACACCCAAACCTTGCAAGAAAAATCATCAGTAAAAGTCACAAAATACCTAGCACCGCCCATGGAGGGATCTTTATTAGGACCCCCACACATTAGAATGTGTTGCGTTAAAAACACCCTTAGAGCAAGTGTACTCCTTCACAGAAGTAGTATACAAGATTATCGTCTCCACAGGGATTAATTAACAAGTACTAAACTAATCAAGATTATTTATTGTTTAGGCGAACAAATAATTTGATGGTTATAGAAACTAAAATAAAAAGAAATAAATAGCCAGAATTAAAATACAAAATATAAGTAATTGAGAGAGGAGGTCTAGGGTCACGGTTTCACTTGCAAGCTTCGGTTCCCCTATGTCTAACTCTACCTGAATTGCTTTATTTTATTTAATTACCAATCCCTTTACTAAAACTATTAATCCGTTTGGTCATTCGCGATTAATATTCTTTTTCCTAAATTAACCCTTGTTTGGTCATGCAAGAATTTAAATTCAAGAAAAGCATAAAGAACAAAAAGGTTGAATGATTGGAAGACTAAATTAAAGTTTGGTCATGCGTTAATTATAGCCCCAATAGAGACTAAGAACAATGAAATAAAATTAGGAGTCATGAATTACATAGATAAAATTAACCCGAAAGACGGAGGAAATTCTGATCTTGAGTATTCAGTCTCCTTCTCTGCTCCAAAGCTCTCTCACGGTGTCAAGAATGGTACCCAAAAACTCTTTTTCTCCTCTCCTATGTGTTGCCGTCACTACCGCCTCTCCTCCATTCACGTCTGCCGCTATCCTCCCTTTTATTACTTGCGCTCCTTTCTTTTTCCTTTAGCCTAGGATTCCTTATTTTTCCTCTTCCCCAAGTCACGTCCTATTTTTCCTTCTCTTTGCTGATTTTGTCCAATTCATGATACCCACACTTGGGCTTTCTTCTTTTAATTAAATGGACTAGGCTTAATGTCTTTTTCCGGCCCAATATTTTTGTTCCAAGTACTTTATAAATTATCAATTTGGAATGAGGTAAAATTATCAGGCTTGATACACATCCTTTGTTCCTGGAGTGACGTAAAAAAAATCAACAAGAATGAATTCTTGTGCTAATGATACCCCCTTTTTTGCTTTAAACACCTCATTGCAACAATTTCTTTATTTACCCTCTTTCCTACAAAATCAAGAGCGAAGTAAGTCACTTATTTATTTAATTGGTAATAATTGCTCAAAAAAATGTCACAAATATATCTCTAAAAATGCACTAAATTAGAGTTTATCAACTCCCCCACACTTAACCTTTGCTTGTTGATGAATCCCCATCACATGATGTTTTTCACTGCAAAAAAGGGGAATTTTACTTGATAATTTGATGAATGAATGGAAAGTGTTAGGAGAAAATTAAGAAGTTGTTCTATTTGGGATTTAATTGCTTTGCAGTGTTTATGCTGGGTTTTGTGGTGTTTTTGTGCCCAGGGACTAGGTGAAGAGAAGAACGAAGAAATGCAAGCAAGCAGACTCAAAAATACAAGGAAGTGAGGTTTCTGCCAAATCGCGCTGCAGTTGCGCGCGGAGCGCGAGTGAGGCGCAAAATCAACACTGTAGCGTCCTCCATCCGCGCTTAAGTGGCGCTGGGAGCGCGAGTCGCGCGCGGATTGACAGGAACAGTCACGCAGAGTGGCGCGTAAGTTGCGCTGGGAGCACCAGTGAAGCGCGAATCGTCGGAAAACACGTTAAAACAGGCCCAACACGCGTTTTGAAGGGACTTTTTGACGTTTGGGAAACCCTAGCACGCGAAGAGAGCTCCTTCCAGCTGACGGCAAGTGAAGAATCAAGACTTGGGAACAAGAATTGAGGATTCTAATGCATTCATCTTCACCTTCAACTTGTAATTCTCCCTTTTTCTCTCCTTTTATCATGTGTAACTAAACCTGTTTATGTTAGGGATGAAGGAATATTGATGTAACCACTATTGTCGTTGATCTAGAACCATATTTATATCTTTCTCCCTCGGATTTGTGTATCGGAATTCTGTGCTTAATGCGTTTTATGGTTGGAAAACTCATACAATGATATTTTGTTCAATTATGAAATGGAAATTTTATTTTGAATGTTTGAATTTCGATACCTTCAATTTGTGGTTTAGGAATAATCTATGAATTGTTGTATATTGCAAACCTTTGTTTTTACTGCTTGTTGTTAATTAGAATAATCTAAGGAATTGGGGATTCTAGTTATCTACAAAGTACTAATTACCTAAGGAATTAGGAATTAGTTGATAGTGTTGGTTTGATAGCAATTTAGAGAGAGTTTATCCTTCGAATTAGATTAGCGCAATAGTGTGAAATCAATAGGAATTCGTCCCTAGCATTTCCTCCATCGTATCTTTTCCAACGTGCTCTTCGTTTTTCTCGTTAAAAACTCAAAAATATTTTATTGCTTTACCTTCGAGCTTCATAGCTCAACCATATCCATCAAACCCATTTAAATTTGGTTCACATTAGTTGTTGTTAGCGTAATTAGTAATTGAATTCGATCCTTGAGGACGATATCCGGTTCTTAACGATTTGGTACACTTGCCAAGATCCTAACAAGTTTTTGGCGCCGTTGCCGGGGATCGAAATTACATTTACTAGTAATTCGAAGGCAACTGCTAATTCGAACCCGTACATATTTACATTCACTTTAGTTTTATTTCTGTTATTTTTGTTATTGTATATATATTACACAGTTTGCTTTGACACTTGTCTGAGTTTCTTGTGTTCTCAGTGCATGCGCGGAGCTGTTAATCCTAAGGATTTACTTTTCGATCCGGAGATTGAGAAAACCGCTAGAGCTAATAGAAAGGAAGCAAGGTTAAGGAAGCAAGGAGCAACAACCGGAGAATCTTCTGTGCAACAAACTGTGACTGAAATTATGGGAGAAAATCCACCACCTGCTCGCACTCTTGGCGACTTTCGTAGAAGAAATCAAGGCGTCCAAGCATACACCTTCCAACCTGTGGGAGCTGTGGCATTTGAGATCAAGTCTTCGATCCTCACTGCCTTGAAAGCAGAACAATTCTCTGGGTCAGATGCTGAAGATCCAAATCAACACTTATTTCAGTTCTATGAAATTTGTGGGTCCACAAATCCTGTGGGAGTGACTGATGACCAGAAAAAGTTGCGTCTCTTTCTATATACTTTGACCGGGAAGGCTAAAGATTGGCTAAACACTATCCCAGCAGGAACTATTAACAATTGGGGTGATCTAGAGAGCAAGTACTTAGAAAGATTCTTTCCAATTTCTAAGTTCATCAAGAAACGGGCTGAAAAATCAAATTTTGAGCAAGGAGATGCTGAGTCTCTTTATGATGCTTGGGAAAGGTTCAAACTGTTATTAAAAAAATGTCCTGGGCATGGTATTGATGACTTTGTTCAGTTGCAAACTTTCTGTCATGGTTTGCGACCTCAAACAAGAATGATGTTAGATGCCTCAGCTGGAGGGTCTTTGGGTACTAAAACTGAAGAGGAAGCAAGACAGTTAGTGGAGCATATGGCTTCTAATGAGTACCGGATTCAAAATGATAGAGGGGCAACAAAGAGGCCAGGAATTTTAGAGTTGGACGCTAATAGTGCTGTGTTGGCTCAACAAAAGGTCATGTCACTTCAAATTGAGGCTCTCACTAAACAGTTAGCTGCTGCTTTGCCAAGTGGATCTCAAACTCCTACAACCGTTCAAGCAGTGCAAACGGGGGCATGTAATTATTGTGGCAGAAATGCTCATGAAGGTGACTGTGCAACTCATGGAGATAACAGTGAACAGGTTAATTATATGGGCAACTTTCAGAAGCAATGTGGTAACCCTTATTCTAACACCTACAATCCTGGGTGGAAGAATCATCCCAACTTCTCTGGGAAGAATAATGATACCGCAGGGTCACATCAGCAGCAACCTAGTCAAGAACAAAGAAAGCCATCTCCTATGGAGGAAGCGTTGACTCAGTTTATGCAAATGACAAAGACAACCTTTCAATCTCAAGACCAAGCTATGAAGAATATGGAAAAGAATCATGAAGCTTCCATAAAGAATCTAGAGACTCAAATTGGGCAGTTATCAAAGCAGCTTGCTGGATCATCTAACAGCGGTTTCTCAGCTAATACAGTTGACAACCCTAGGGATGAAACTGCTAAGGCTATCTCTCTAAGAAGTGGTCGGGAGTTGCCGATTCCTGTGGTAAATTGTGAAAAGAAGGTGTCAGTTGAAAATGAAAGAAAAGATTTGAGTGAAAAGAATGAAAATGAAAAAAATGGAGAAGTTGAAAATGAGTTGAGTAAGGAAAGTGAAGAAGGTGTGAAGTCTAACCCTAATAAAAACAATTTGTTCTTTGATGTGCAGGTACAAGAGAAACTCAAGGCACCTCCTCCGCAAGTGAAGTTACCGTATCCTCATGCTAGCAAGAAAAATCAAAAAGATGAGCAGTTTTCTAAGTTCATGGAGGTTTTCAAGCGGCTACAAATCAATATACCCTTCGCAGAAGCTCTAGAATATATGCCCATATATGCCAAATTCATGAAGGAGCTTTTGACAAAGAAGAGGAAACTCAAAGAGGACGAAACAGTGGCTTTGACTGAGGAGTGCAGTGCTATAATCCAGAGGAAGCTCCCTCAGAAAATGAAAGATCCGGGAAACTTCACCATTCCGTGTGCA
This sequence comes from Astragalus membranaceus, assembly GCA_039519185.1. Lineage (NCBI taxonomy): Eukaryota > Viridiplantae > Streptophyta > Magnoliopsida > Fabales > Fabaceae > Astragalus > Astragalus membranaceus. The sequence goes on along the minus strand of CM076851.1, from coordinate 130,607,446 downwards.
ATTGGCGACATAGCCATTGGCAAAGCTCTTTGTGATCTGGGGGCCAGTATTAATCTTATGCCATTGTCTATGCTGAAGAGACTCGGTGGTGGCGAGGTAAAGCCTACTAGAATGTCGCTGACACTTGCTGATCGATCAGTAAAATATCCTTATGGAGTGTTGGAAGATGTTCTAGTCAGAGTTGATAAATTCCTGTTTCCGGTAGACTTTGTGATCCTTGACATGGAGGAGGATGCAGAGGTACCACTTATCCTGGGTAGACCATTTTTAGCCACAGGGCGAGCTTTGATTGATGTGCAACAAGGGAAGCTGATCTTGAGGTTCCAGGATGAGAAGATTACTTTTAGTGTTTTTGAAGCTATGCACCATCCGGATGACAAAGGACAGTGTTTTAGGGTGGATATGATTGATAACTCTGTGAAAGAGACCTTTAGACAGGAAGTACCATCTCCTCCATTGGAAAAGGTAATTGTGAATTCTATTGAAGAAGCAGAGGAGAATCTGGGCAGTGAAATAGAAGACTGTATCCGGCAGTTTGAAGCTTCTCAAATAGAAAATGTCTCCAAGAAAAAGGAAGAGCTAGATAGGGGGGAGAGTCCCGAGAAAAAGATCCCTGAATTGAAACAACTCCCCTCTCATTTGAAGTACGTGTTCCTTGCAGATAATGATCTTCATCCAGCTATCATTAGCAGCTCTTAGACCAAATTGGAAGAGGAGAAGCTGATGAGGGTACTAAGAAGCAACAAGAATGCGTTGGGTTGGACTATCTCTGATCTTAAGGGGATAAGTCCAGCTTTTTGCATGCATAAGATCAAGTTGGAAGAAGAATTCAAACCTGTGATCCAACCTCAGCGGAGACTAAATCCTACCATGAAAGAGGTGGTGCGCAAGGAGGTCTTAAAGCTTTTAGAGGCCGGCATGATTTATCCTATCTCAGATAGCTCGTGGGTAAGTCCGGTCCATGTGGTTCCTAAGAAGGGTGGTATGACGGTAGTGAAGAATGATAAGAACGAGCTGATTCCGACTCGGACTGTTACGGGTTGGAGGATGTGCATTGACTACCGAAGGTTGAATCAAGCAACCAGGAAGGACCACTTCCCATTGCCGTTCATGGATCAGATGCTGGAGAGGCTAGCTGGACAAGCTTTCTATTGCTTTTTGGATGGATAATCTGGGTATAACCAGATAGCAGTAGACCCAGAGGATCAAGAGAAGACAGCTTTCACGTGTCCCTTCGGTGTGTTCGCATATCGGAGGATGCCCTTTGGGTTGTGCAATGCTCCAGCAACTTTTCAAAGGTGCATGCTTTCTATATTCTCTGATATGATGGAAAATGCAATTGAAGTATTTATGGACGATTTTTCTGTTTTTGGTCCTACTTATGATTCTTGCTTGGCTAACCTTGATGCGGTTTTAAAACGATGCGCTGAAACCAATTTAGTTTTAAATTGGGAGAAGTGCCACTTTATGGTCAAGGAAGGTATTGTGCTTGGCCATAAAATTTCTGAAAAAGGCATCGAGGTTGACCAAGCAAAAATTGAAGTGATAGAAAAGCTACCTCCTCCTCTAAATGTAAAAGGAGTGAGAAGTTTTTTAGGACATGCCGGTTTTTATCGACGTTTCATAAAAGACTTCTCCAAGATTGCAAAACCTTTATGCAATCTACTTGTTAAGGAGGCTGAGTTTGTATTTGATAATGATTGTCTGTGTGCTTTTAATATCCTAAAGGAAAAACTTGTCTCTGCTCCAGTCATAGTAGCCCCAAATTGGGATGCTCCGTTTGAGCTCGTGTGCGATGCTAGTGATTACGCAGTGGGTGCTGTATTGGGGCAAAGATCAGAGAAATTTTTTCATGCCATATATTATGCTAGCAAGGTCTTAAATGAGAATCAAGTCAACTATGCAACAACCGAAAAAGAATTGCTAGCCATAGTATTTGCACTGGAAAAATTTCGTTCCTATTTGGTTGGATCGAAAGTAATTGTTTTTACTGACCATGCAGCAATTAAATATCTGCTAACCAAGGGCGAGTCTAAGCCTCGACTCCTTAGATGGATTTTGCTTTTGCAGGAATTTGACTTGGAAATCAAGGACAAAAAAGGGAGCGAGAACGTGGTAGCAGATCATTTGTCAAGGCTAGAGAACAAAGAAGTGACTGCTCTAGCAAAAGAAATCCTGGAAGAGTTCCCGGATGAAAAGTTGCTTGCCATTGTAGAAAGACCTTGGTACGCCGACATTGCAAATTACAAGGCAGCCGGAAAGGTCCCGGAAGATTTCACATGGCAACAAAAGAAAAAGTTCCTCCATGATGCCAAACATTACCTGTGGGATGATCCTTATCTGTACAAGGTTGGGGCGGATGGACTTTTAAGAAGATGTGTGTCTGGTGCCGAAAGTAAAAGCATTCTTTGGCATTGTCATGACTCTCCCTGTGGAGGGCACTATAATGGGGAACGCACAGCTGCTAAGGTTCTCCAATCTGGTTTTTTCTGGCCATCCCTCTTCAAGGATGCACATGACTACGTGAGAAGCTGTGACAAATGCCAGAGGACTGGCAATATTTCACGTAAGGGGGAGATGCCATTGAATCCCATCCTTGAAGTAGAAGTGTTTGATTGTTGGGGCATAGATTTTATGGGACCATTCCCACCCTCTTACAATTGTGAGTACATCTTGGTGGCAGTCGACTATGTCTCCAAGTGGGTTGAAGCTACTGCCACTTCCAAGAGCGATTCCCAAACTGTGGTAAAATTTGTGAAGAAGAACATCTTCTCTAGATTCGGTGTGCCAAGAGTCCTAATCAGTGATGGGGGTAGCCACTTTTGCAACGCTCAACTCAACAATGTGCTTTCCAAGTATGGTGTTACGCATAAAGTGACAACTCCCTACCACCCTCAGAGCAATGGTCAAGCAGAAGTCTCAAACAGAGAAATCAAGAGGCTTTTGGAAAAGACAGTTGGAAGCTCAAGAAAGGATTGGTCGTTGAAGGTAGATGATGCACTTTGGGCATACAGAACAGCCTATAAGACACCTTTAGGCATGTCTCTGTACCAATTGGTTTATGGTAAAGCTTGCCATTTGCCGGTTGAACTTGAGCACAAAGCATATTGGGCACTAAAGTTTTTGAATTTTACCACTTCGGCCTGTGGGGAAAAGAGAATCTTACAACTACATGGATTGGATGAGTTGCGTCTGCAGGCATATGAGAATAATAAGATTTACAAGCAGAGAATGAAGGCATACCATGACAAAAATATTTCAAGGAAAGAGTTTCATCCTGGACAGCAAGTGCTGTTGTTTAATTCGAGACTTAAGCTATTCCCAGGAAAACTGAAATCCAAGTGGTCAGGGCCTTTTGTTGTCAAGGAAGTGACTCCTTATGGAGCAATTGAAGTAGAGGAGCCCGAGTCAAAAAGATCTTTCAAGGTCAATGGGCAGAGGTTGAAGCCATACCTAGGCGAAGTGGTGGATAGAGAGAAGCTGGCATTGGTTTTAAGCGACCCTTAAAACCGGAGGTAATGTCAAGTTAGTGACGTTAAAGAAGCGCTTATTGGGAGGCAACCCAACATTTCTTAACCCTTAACTTTTTAAATTTTTGCATTATTTTTCGTAGAGAAGGTACATTTAGTCACAATCAGTGTTTCTGCATGTTAAAAATGGTTTCTGTCCAATCGCGCTTCACTCGCGCCTCACTCGCGCTTCAAGCGCGAACACAAAGGAAAATGTGGCGTGCGTTTCTGTCCAATCGCGCTTCACTCGCGCCTCACTCGCGCTTCAAGCGCCAAGCGCGAACACAAAGGAAAATGTGGCGTGCGTTTCTGTCCAATCGCGCTTCACTCGCGCCTCACTCGCGCTTCAAGCGCGAACACAAAGGAAAATGTGGCGTGCATTCTGTCCAATTGCGCTTCACTCGCGCTTAAGTCACGCTTCAAGTGCGACTTTGGTATGTAAGGCCACGCCTCACACACGCTCCAGTCGCGCAGTGCTCCAAACCTTCCCCCTTCGCGTTTTCTCTCTTTCCCTCTCTAGGTCACTCAATTATTTTTTTTTGCTACCCAAGGCCAAAGCATCAGAATTTTGTGCCAAAATTCCTTTGTTGCATCATCTAGTTCTTCAACATCATCAACCAAGTAAGTAACTTCAATGAAAAAGAACTTAATTTTTCCAAAATTATGTTTTGTTGCTAGATTTTGAGTAATTTGGAATTGATAAAAAGATGACCTTTGAATTGGTTAATTGGTTGTGATGTTGTTAAACTAATTGATGGCAATGAAAAAGAAACAAGTTGGGGTATGTTAAGGTTTTGGATTGTTGTTTTTCACATGTGAAAATTGTATGCACCTTACATGTTTGCTAAAATGCCTAAGTGACAAATTTATGGACAACATGACTTAGTTTTGTGAACAATAACTTGTGCTTATAATTGGTTTGGTAAACTGGCCAGGTGAACCCATTGTTTCCATCAAGGAAGCAATGTGGTGATGATCTTGAGCAATTTGAATATTTGTTCTATGTGCACTAACCTTCACCCACTTGTACAACCTTGCACTTTGGTGTATGCAGGAAATGGCTGAGAGGTCACAAAAGAGGCAGGCAGTTCGCAGGGGTTCAACCTCCCAACCACACCAACCATCCTACAACTCCGACTTGTTTCGATCTTTGGGGTGTGAAAAGTTTTTTGAGTCAATTGAGGCGAACCCCAATTTTGTGAAAGAAAGGGCGATCACTCTCTTCCCCGGTGACTACGATGATATGCGACAAAACATTAACAACCGGGGGTGGAATAATTTTGTAACCTACCCGAAAAAAGCAAGCAAGGCTTTAGTATATGAATTCTTCTCGAATGTCTTCCCCAAGCAAGCAGTTGATGGGAAATTGACATTCCCTGAGGCCACAAGTTACGTGCGGGGTCATAATATCCCTTATGACTCTAACACCATCAATGGGCTGTTTGGGATCAGACCTGTGGACATCTTGGACAGCCGGCTCAGAACCAAAGCCGATAGGGAAAGGATAAAGAACAACCCTGAGCGAGCAGCTGAGATCTCTGCGGCACTGTGCAAGCCGGGAATGGACTGGGTAAGGAATAAGAGTGGGGGACCATGGAAAATTATGACAACTTCTCTCACCCCAGTTGCTAGGGCATGGGCATCTTTCATCCTCACCACTATATGCCCTAGCTCTAACCAATCAGAGCTGAACATTGATAGGGCATGCCTCACTGCGTGCATTATGAGAGGAGAGCCCGTCAATATAGGATGGGAGCTTAAAGAGGAAATAAGCAGTTTTGCCAACTTTAAGGGTGGAAACCAGCCTAGCTATTGGAGGCATGCCAACCTCGTTGCCTTGCTATGTGAGAGAGCAGGAGTTGTTGCTGATGCCGATGAAGAGACTATTGAACCATCTGCTGCAATCAGTGGGTCTTGGATTCGGACCATAGCAGGGGATGGGTATTTTGAGCAGCCAGTGCACAGAGAAGAACCTCCGCAAGAGCAGCACCAAGAGGAAGAACCAACCTTCTGCATGGATGAACCTTGGGCTGATCCACACGCTGAGGACTTTCAGCATCTTCAGGCAAGAATGGATTTACTAGCAGGGGATCAGCAGCGGATGGCAGCCAGACAGGAGCGGATGGAAGTAGGGATGAGAAATATGTACAGAGCTATGTGCATGGTGCAGCGGGGAGAGCAGTTGGATCCTGAGGTGGACATTTTTCAGGCGCATCCTCCAGACTCTGGACGCGGTTGAGTAGTCTACTCACCGCCAGGTTACCTTTTATCTTTTCCTTCTCTTTTGCTTTATTTGATTGTTCACCTTGTGTTTCCTTTAGTAGTTGTAGTTTCGTAGGTTTATTTTTAATTTTATTTTTGTTTTAGTCTTAGTCTTTGTAAATAGGTCTTCCCCTAAATTAATCAGTGAGGACACTGCTATGTTTAAGTGGGGGGGGGAGGACCTATTGTCAGTGTTAGTATCAGGAAAAAATGCAGTCATGTGGTGAATTTCCTGCCAAAAAAAAAAGAAAAGAGACAGTTGAGCAAACTTAGTGATGATTCGGGAGAACTGAGCGAATAATAACCCTGTGGTGATCAAATTAGTACAATCTTGCTTCCACACTTAAAACACTAACCAGTGGAACTTAGTGATCCTAGAGATGTGGGCAGCTAAGCTAGTGTGGTGGACCATGGGAGTCGCCAAATTTTTTACTAAAAATTTAGGGGAGTTGTAGAAGCTAAGTTGGGGTGCATCAGTTGTACTAAGGCTGGGCATGAGGATTGTAGGATGATCAGTGCATTGGGTGCGTGTGTGCAGCACTGTAACGTCTACCCGTAACGTTATAGTGTATGCCGTGTGTGTTAGTGTGTGTGTGCAGCACTGTGGCGTCTACCCGTAACGCTATAGTGTATGCCGTGTGTGTCGGGGTGCGTGTGTGCAGCACTGTAGCGTCTACCCGTAACGCTAAAGTGTATGCCGTGTTGTGTTGTTTAAACTGATAATTGCTGCAATGTCCCAAAGCCAATGTTGATCAAATCCAAACACCAATGTAATGAAAGGGGTTGCAACCCAAAAACAAGTGTGCGTAGTTGTGTTGCGTGTGAAATGTGTGTGTGGTAATAGTTAGTGCACTGGTCTAATCTGAAATGCCTATTTAAGACCCTTTGTTGTGCTTGAAGCCCCTTGATCCTTATGTGGAAACGTTAATCTACCCTATATTTTGAACCATCTTTGGCATTCTCGGAAGGAAACCCTCTAGTTTTAGGTGAATACATTTTGAAACTAGCTATGGTCCAACTGAGTTAAGTGTCACACACGCACTATTGAGCAAGATGATGCTAGTAAGAATACCACGTGTGGGTTGGAAATTGAGTGACCAGTCTGAAAGTTGCTGCTCAGCTTGTCTTTTGATTGTTCGTAATTGTCTTGTTTAGAAAGGGACTCACCATTGATTGCATGTTATCTGATGTTGATATTGTCTTGTCTTTGTCTTGTCTTGTATTTGCTTGAGGACAAGCAAATGTCCAAGTTGGGGGTTGTGATGAATCCCCATCACATGATGTTTTTCACTGCAAAAAAGGGGAATTTTACTTGATAATTTGATGAATGAATGGAAAGTGTTAGGAGAAAATTAAGAAGTTGTTCTATTTGGGATTTAATTTCTTTGCAGTGTTTATGCTGGGTTTTGTGGTGTTTTTGTGCCCAGGGACTAGGTGAAGAGAATAACGAAGAAATGCAAGCAAGCAGACTCAAAAATACAAGGAAGTGAGGTTTCTGCCAAATCGCGCTGCAGTTGCGCGCGGAGCGCGAGTGAGGCGCAAAATCAACACTGTAGCGTCCTCCATCCGCGCTTAAGTGGCGCTGGGAGCGCGAGTCGCGCGCGGATTGACAGGAACAGTCACGCAGAGTGGCGCGTAAGTTGCGCTGGGAGCGCCAGTGAAGCGCGAATCGTCGGAAAACACGTTAAAACAGGCCCAGCACGCGTTTTGAAGGGACTTTTTGACGTTTGGGAAACCCTGGCACGCAAAGAGAGCTCCTTCCAGCTGACGGCAAGTGAAGAATCAAGACTTGGGAACAAGAATTGAGGATTCTAATGCATTCATCTTCACCTTCAACTTGTAATTCTCCCTTTTTCTCTCCTTTTATCATGTGTAACTAAACCCGTTTATGTTAAGGATGAAGGAATATTGATGTAACCTTTATTGTCGTTGATCTAGAACCATATTTATATCTTTCTCTCTCGGATTTGTGTATAGGAATTCTGTGCTTAATGCGTTTTATGGTTGGAAAACTCATACAATGATATTTTGTTCAATTATGAAATGGAAATTTTATTTTGAATGTTTGAATTTCGATACCTTCAATTTGTGGTTTAGGAATAATCTATGAATTGTTGTATATTGCAAACCTTTGTTTTTACTGCTTGTTGTTAATTAGAATAATCTAAGGAATTGGGGATTCTAGTTATCTACAAAGTACTAATTACCTAAGGAATTAGGAATTAGTTGATAGTGTTGGTTTGATAGCAATTTAGAGAGAGTTTATCCTTCGAATTAGATTAGCGCAATAGTGTGAAATCAATAGGAATTCGTCCCTAGCATTTCCTCCATCGTATCTTTTACAACGTGCTCTTCGTTTCTCTCGTTAAAAACTCAAAAATATTTTATTGCTTTACCTTCGAGCTTCATAGCTCAACCATATCCATCAAACCCATTTAAATTTGGTTCACATTAGTTGTTGTTAGCGTAATTAGTAATTGAATTCGATCCTTGAGGACGATATCCGGTTCTTACCGATTTTATTACTTGAACGATTTGGTACACTTGCCAAGATCCTAACACTTGTCCTCAAGCAAATTTTCTGGCTCAAGAAATTTTTCAATTAATTAGAGACAGCCAAATAAGAGACCCAAAATCAGAAGAACAATGACAGACAATAGACAATATAGTACATATGAGGTGTCACAAGGTTGCCCAATTAGAGGCTCATGTCCCTGAAGAATATATTTCTATGAACAATGGCACTCGCTCACAATCTCTCTAAGTGTTTAGGGACTAGGGAAAATATACACTCAAGTTTCAACAAAATGCACATTACCATATGTTTGTAATTTGACCAAATCTCCACTAAATACTTCACATGCATGCAAAAGATGGAGTGTTATGGGTTGTAATGGGGCCAGGGTGAGTTCATGCAGGGTAGGAAATAAGAAGAAAGGGATAATCAAAGGGTTAAAAACAAGCACATAGTAACCTTTGAAACTAAATATGGAGCTCCTATCTATTTTATAAATTTTGTCCAAACTTCAACTTAATTTCACTTCCTTCTTCACTCCATTTCTATTGGGACAACTCTTTTTGATTTGCCTTGCTCTTGAGTATTTTTTTTTTGATTTGCCTTTTCCTCCTTCTTGCTTATTATTTTTTTTTTTCACTTTTCTTAGGGGGAAAAGGTAAGCACATAAGTCACACCTATTTTTTTCAGTCCTGACAAGATAGAAAACTAACATACAGGACAAAATTGTAATTTTCAATAAATGCGCCAAATTTAATTTCAAATGGTTACCACAAAAAAAGGAAAAAATTATATCTGGTACCAAAGAAAAAATATAACAAATAGGCTCAAAGGGGGCAACTAATGGATAAATTCAACAAACAACTCTGAGGCCAGAAAAATACCTAAATTCCCCAAATCTTTTTACATGATGCAAATCAATTTTCGCCTTGAGATGGTCAGAAGACAAATTCTAGAATGTAGCAAATTGGGAAACACACTCATAGAAAGAAAAGGGGTAAAAATTTATGATTTAGTATCAATTCCCTTATGAAGGCTCAGATCTCATATTTAGAAGCTAGTTCACAAAAAGTACTCAACAGGGACAATTGCTAATTATCAGCTTCCTAAGGACAACCCCACAGTTACAATTAAGCACAAGTCTGTCAAGTAAATTAATTATGGGATCCCCTAAAGACAAAATCTCTATTTTTTTTAACTTTAAGCATAATTCATTTAAAACAAGCTAGAAAAAATGCTATCAACATATATGGTGGGTATGTGCATTAATAGAGATCAAGTGACAAAATAAATTCTCCTCCCCCACACTTGTATGAAGCATGATCATCAATGCAAAATGATCAAATAAAAACAAAAGGAAATAAATGAGAGAGAGAGAGAGAGAGAGTAAGAGTGACTTCCCTGAGAGAGCTTGTAGTTGGAGCTTATTCCTAAAAATAAAACAAAACAAAACAAAAATAACTGAAAATAAAACACAGGTTGCCTCCTGCGAAGCGCTTGTTTAACGTCGTGAGCCTGACGATAGTTAGTGCTTAATCAGGTGGCTCTCTAAGAGCAAATTTAACATCTAACGCAGTACACCTTCTTAAATTTTCTAACCATGTGGTTCACATTGTTCTTTCTTTTTCCATGTGGTGGATGAACTTTGAAGGATGGTGAAATTTTTATTTTATCTTCATCCACCACTATGCTAGGATCCTGCAAAATAATTTTGTTTTCCAAAAAGCCCTGCATCTCTAAATCACTGAAAACGTTAGTTTCAACCACATCATACAAATAAGGAGAAGTTAAAGAAGAGAAAATTTCATTGGAATTTAAAGCTTTAAGCACCTCCTCTTCTTTTCCACTCATTAAGGTTACCTTTCCTCTGTGAACCTCAATTACAGCATCAACAATGGTTAAAATAATTTGCCCAAAATTTGGGACTATCTCATTTTTCTCCAAATGAATAACCATGGGATCTTTCTCACTATCCTCACAATTGCTCCCTTTAGTAGAATTTTTTGTTTCAATAGGACTCCCTTTAATAGGAGCTACTATTTTGATTTGACTCCCTTGAGTACGAGTCTCATCATCTTTCTTGAGAGCTTCTTCCTCCAGATTATATTCCATAGAGACACCTTCATCTCTCGAAGGAATACTTTCTTTGTATTGCTCAGCTCACTAGTGCAAAAATGGGATTAGAATTAGACATTTAAAGTCAGGCGTTCATATGCCTGACTACATAAGTAGACACGGTGGCAAACTTGTAATTAAGAGGCAAAACTCGCGAGTTTTAAGGTCAAGCGGATACACGCCTGACTTCTAAAATGAACAAATAGGGAAAAAAATTAGACTTTAGAAGTCAGGCGTGTATTCGCCTGACTACATAAGTGACGCGGTGGCAAACTTGTAATTAAGGGTGAAATTGTTTTTTTCTATTTTAATACTTTAGAAGTTAGGCGTGTATTCGCTTGACCTCTAAAGTACCAAAATAGAAAAAAAGAATCCACTTACGCGAACCCTACCTTCTCACTCTCAGAATCGTTAAGCTTCTCTCCTTCTCTCCTTCTCACTTACGCGAACCCTAAGCTTCTGACTCTCAATCTCAGAACCCTTTTCCCACTCTCAGAACACTTCCGCTCTCTCTCGTCGTTCGCCGTTCGCCGTGGTGCTTGTCTCACAGTCGCGTTTCTCCTCTCCTCACCTCTCACGGTCGCGTTTCTCCTCCCCTCTCCTCACCGTGGCTCTCTTCTCTCTCACAATCTCTCAGTCTCGATCTCTTCTCTCTTCTCGCTTCTACCCTCTTCTTCTTCTATATTTTCTCACCAAAAACCTAAACCCCACAGATTCTGTCACCCTCGCAGTCTCGATCTCCCTTCTCTCTTCTAGCTTCTACCCTCTTCTTCTTCTATATTTTCTCACCAAAAACCAAAACCCTTCAGATTCGGTCACCCACACCAATGTTCCTCACTCTGGCTCTCTTCTCTCTCAGATTCGGTCACCCACGCTAAAAAACGGGTATTAATATTTTTTCTTCTAATTTGCAATAAAATCGATGTTAATCTGATTTTGTTTTTCTTTTGCTGTTAATAGGTTTTGATTCGGTCACCCACGCTAAAAAAGAGGTATTAATGCTTTTTTATTTCTGTTTCACTTAGTTTAGGGTTTTGATTTCTATTTCAGTTAGTTTAGGGTTTTGATTTCTGTTTCAGTTAGTTTAGGGTATGAATTGTTTTTCCAATTTTCTTCATAGCTTTTTGAAGATTTCTGTTTCAGTTAGTTTAGGGTATGAAGTGTGCTTACGATCTGTTTCCTTTCAGTTATGTCTTTTAATTTGTTCATAACTTCAGTAAGTTTTAAGCTGAGAACAGTGTGCTTTCAGTAAAGCGAAGTTTGCTTTCAGTTAATTTGTTCATAACTTCAGTTAATTTACGATCTGTTTGCTTTCAGTTAATTTGAAGCTTAGAGCAGTGTGCTTTCAGTTAATTTGAAGCTTAAAAAATAGTACAAGTTGAGTTAATCTTCAAATATTAGAACTTTAGTGTTAATCTGTTTGCTATCAGTGTTAATAACTTTATGAGTTAGCCCAAATCTGTTTGCTATCAGTTTGGTCATTTATAGTTAAAAAAATAGTACAACTTGAGTTAATCTTCAAATATTTGAACTTCAGGGTTAATCTTCAAAAATTGAAAGTTGAGTGTTCATTTTTTCATGCTCTATGAAGCTTCTAATTGGCACATTAATATCATAATTTTTTCATGCTCTATAGATTCAATACAGGGTAGGATACTGTCATGGTTCCTTAAATTCCAATTCCTTGATTTTGTACAGGGTTTAACTAAAGAAGGTTTGCACATTAATATCATCTGTTTCAAGGAGACTTAATAGGCTACTCTTATGAGTATATCATAATTATCTGAACAATTGATTATGTTTTCCTAATGTAGAATCTAATGGTTTTCTCGCATAGCATACTAGGATTCATATCTCGGAATCTAGTTATGAAATGAACCCAGTATCGAGCTTTCATATTTATGAATTATACAGTCAATCTAGAAACCGACACTAGTGCAAAAATGGGATTAGAATTAGACATTTAAAGTCAGACGCTCAAATGCCTGACTACATAAGTGACGCGGTGATAAACTTGTAATTAAAAGGCAAAACTCGCGAGTTTTAAAGTCAAGCGGATACACGCCTGACTTCTAAAGTGAACAAATAGGGAAAAAAGTAGACTTTAGAAGTCAGGCGTGTATTCGCCTGACTACATAAGTGACGCAGTGTCAAACTTGTAATTAATGGTGAAATTATTTGTTTCTATTTTAATACTTTAGAAGTCAGGCGTGTGTATTCGCTTGACTTCTAAAGTACCAAAATAAAAAAAAATGAGATTCTACAGAAGTCAAGCGAATACACGCCTGACTTCTAAAGTACTAAAATAATAAAAAAAAAATCACTGCCTCACTCTCAGACACTCCTCTCGATTCTCACTCTCACGTACTAGCATTCTCAGTCTGAAACCCTAAATGTTTTTCTTCCTCACAGACTCAGCCTTCGCTCTCCTCTCGTCACTGAGCCTCGGCACCCTACTCATCCTCTCCTCTTTCACGGCACCGTGGTCTTTCTCTCTCCCTCCACCGTGACTTCGTTTTCTCCTTCTCCTCCACCGCGTCTCACACCACTCTCTTTTCACTATCAACACGACGCTCTTCGGAATAGAAAAGGGAGAGAGGGGAAACGAGAGATCTGAGTAGAGAGAAGAGGGCGGTGGGTGCGATTCGCAAAGGGAGAAGGACGATCTACGATGGTTCGACTCTGTTGGTGGTGAGGCGTGATAGTTGACGGTGGTGTAGAGGGTTTCGTCATAAGGATGGTTACTGTGGTGCGGTGTAGATGGTAATGGGTGGTGGTTACTGTGTTCGTGTTGAAGGTGATTGGGCGAAGGATGATGGCCGTTGGCGGTTTGGTTTGTGGCTTTGGGGTTGCACGGTGGTGATTGATGGTGCGACGGCGACGAGGTGAAACGCAGAGGTGGGGGGTTCACTACGTTTCTGCGATCTTGGGACAAACGGCCACCGTAAGCGGTGGCCGGAATTAATGGTATGACTCTGGCCCCTTTTTTTTATTTCGTTTTTTCATTCATGCTCCCAGATGTTCCTCTATTGTTTTTTTTTTGTGCCTTTGTTGATTTTGTGCCTTTGTTGATTTTTGTGCCTTTGTTGATTTTGTGCCTTTGTTGCTCCCAGATTCACACTTTTATTTTCACTGTTACTGTAAGTGTTTGATTCTTCTTCATTTTATTTAATATTTGTGAATCTGTTAGTTTTAGTTATATGAGATTGTAAATCTGTTTTAGTTAGTGTGAATCTGTTTGAATCTGTTTTAGTTATATATGTTTGAAATCGTATGTTTTTATGGCATTGTTCTTATGGTATTTTTTCCAGAAAAGTGTTGCTTTGGCTTTGTAAGTTCTAAACCTATATTGCAAAACAATTGCCCATGGGATTACTCATGTGATTTAGTGCGATTGTTTTGCAATATAGGTTGAGCATCCTGTTACAGAACTTCATTACCCCTATTGTAGTGTATTTCTATTATAAGGCTTGCTCAACTTATGATTTTGAAACTTTTTCACAGGTGGAAATTCCTCGAGAAAGTTCCTTGATTACTATTCCTGATGAAATTTATCATGAAGCATGTGTTTATACTACAGAAGAAGCAATTGCAAGTTGCCAAGTTATTGGATGCCCTGCAATGATCAAGGCATCTTAGGGTGGTGGTGGTAAAGGCATAAGAAAGGTTTGCTTCTGGTGTAGTCAATATTGTAGCATTCGTAAAATCTTATAGTATCCACATTGATAATCCTCTAAATTAATTTTGTCATCCAGGTGTAAGTAAACATTTTCCATATGAAAAATGCATAAGTAACCATAATAAGACTGAGAATCCCAAAGCTCTGTCTCCATTCATGGGCATAAGTAACCATAATAAGTTACATTTTGACTTATATTGTATATAGGATTCCAGTTACATGGGCATAAGTTCTCCATTCATTCGTGTTCTGCAGAACCTCCTCCACGGAGAGCCCCTCAAGCTTGTGGATGGTGGAGAATCCCAAAAGACTTTTGTTTATATTAAGGATGCTATTGAAGTTGTCTTGTTGATGATTGTAGGTTCACATATCTAATCTTTTATGACACTATTTTTTAAACACTGGTTTTCTGATTGTGGAAGTTCATCTTTAAAATATCATTCTTATTGGCTGCTCCACTAAATGTGAATGTTAACCTTTTTACAGGAAAATCCAGCCAGGGCCAATGGAAAAAATCAGATGAGGGAAAAAAAGGAATAAAAGAGATGGACGAAATTAGAGGGTAAGGAATATTTGTTTAAGAGCTATTGTAGTTGGGAGCTGATGAAATTTCTTCAATAAAGCCAAAGCTAGTTCCCTTTCTTGCCATATAAATATGCGGAAATTCAAGACTGTGAATTGCAGCTTCAATTCATCTTCAAATGGTATTGGTAGTATGGCTGAGAACTAGTGAAAATGATGAAGATTATGTTAACTATAGTATTGTTGATGCTGGTATGTTTTAGTTTAGCTACTTTAATTAATGATTATGTTGACTGACTTAGTAATTGGTGTGATCAATTTAACTAAGTAGTGGATTCTTTATTGATATAAGGATAAACTTGGGTGACATTCATTGGGTTATGGATATGTTGGCAGCAACATGGAAGATTATGAACCACAATCGTTGCTCTATGCTGATAGAAACACACCCAAAGAAAGAAAGCAATGGAGATATCTTGAATCGAAAAAGGTGGAGTGGCGATGAGTTCAGTGGCGCCATATTCAGTTGGCACTTCCCTAACCTCCCTAAAAGCTAACTATTCCGCGGCAGCATCCCAATCACCTCCTCTTCATAGTCACATAACATGTGCTGCCCAAATCCAAGTCGAAGTCGAAGCCCAACCACTAGTGCTTGTACAGAAGGAGAGCCAGCTTAAGAGACGAGAAGCAATAGGCCTCGCCTTCAGTTTTGGCCTTCATACTTTCTTCCAACCACAAGTACAACCCGCAGCCGCAGCCGAAGCAGTTCCGTGTGAATTAACGGAGGCTCCTTCAGGCCTTGCATTTTGCGACAGAAATTTGGGCACCGGTCCTTAGCCTCTTAAAGGACAGCTTATTAAGGTAACCGTTCTTTTTTTTATTTTTTAATAACCTGCAATTCATGTGATGATATTACTAATACACCACCCCTTTATTGGCAATGGCAGGCACATTATGTAGGGAGATTGGAGAATGGGAAAGTTTTTGATAGCAGCTACGATCGTGGCAAGCCTCTTACTTTTCGCGTTGGTGTTGGAGAGGTATAATATAATTAATTCAATAATGTCTTTTACTACCAATTTTTGAGAAGCAATTGCTCAGGACTAAAAATTAGTGATGAATCTTTATCTGTCATATATGTTATTAAAGGATGGGATGAAGGAATTTTAGGAGGTGATGAATCCTGAGAATGGTCTCTACAAAAAGTCCTTGGAAGTTGCTGTTAGGTAACTTGCTATCCCCATTCATCTGCATAAAAGTTGAATTTCAGCACATGTGAAAATGAGTGATTAATAGAAAATGGTTAACAATTACTAGTGAGTGTGTGAAGATATTAGTCATTCTTCAGTTAGTATAGTTAATGTAATCTAGTTTAGTTCAACACAGTGTAATAGTAAGCTGCTAGCCTTTTGTGTTTGAATAACTGTGAAACATGATGGTCGTTCTAACTGTGGCTTTCTTGCTGCCTGTTTACTGATGTATCTATTTTATCTATCATGACTTGATTGCTTCTCCTTTTGACTTTGGTTCTCCAACTGATTATGCTATTAAGGTAGGATTTTTTCTGAAATGGACATATAAGCATTGTGTGCTTCATGATGACGCTTAGAATTATGCGGTGACATTGGCATTTGAGCTTAGTATTTACTCTTGAAAAATTCCTATGTATATTTTTTGGAGATGTTGCATGGATGCTTGTAATGCTTAAATCATTTGTTCCTATTTTCCATTACAACTGATATTGCTTTGGGAGCTGTTGACCCACATACAACTGCCAAACAAATTGCTGCAGACAGAAAAATAATTGATACAGCAGCACCATTTGAATCTGTTAAGGAAGCTGTTTCCAAGTTTGGAGAAATTGTGAATTGGAAACCGCCTAGATTGCAGACCGCAGAGGTATATCACTTAGCATTAAACACTTTATATCACTTAGCACTGACATTTATTCTAGTATCAATGATTCAGAAGATAATTGTCCAAAAGTTGATATGATATTCCCTTATAACATTGAGATCAAACTTGAAGAAAAGAAGGTTAACTCCACTCCTTCATTTTTAGGGAATGGATGGTCAGGAGCTCCAACTCAGTGATGGAAGGCATTTGGCCTACCGCGAATTTGGTGTTCCAAAGGAAAAAGCTAAGCACAAGATCATTGTCATTCATGGATATGGTGACTCCAAAGATATACATTTGCCTGCTTCTCAGGTACAAACTTGCTCCTCTTAATGGAGTTGGTAATTGAACTCCTAATAAATTGCTCTGGAGAGGGATAGATGCTACCTTTGGTCCATTAGATTGAATTTATAATTTATAGCTTGTTGCTATTCAAAGAAATCTGAACGCAAGTCAACCCAAAGTCCAATATCTGAGGTACATTTTAAGTTACTTCATGGCTAGAATTAGAAATCTAAACTATTAGATTATTTGTAATTTTTCTTAAACTTATTGTTTAATGTATCTCCTTGCCCTTTATCATCTTGCTGTAGAAGAACCGAACAAGGAGGGTCATCAGTCATCAGATTACAATGCCTCAGTCACCAGATTACAATGAAGTTTTAGCCACTGAAGCTGGAGGAGTTGGTCAATTTCCACCAAGTAAGATGTCTTATGGTGGTGGTTCTACATCTGGGAATATTTCACAGTGGACAATTGATGAATTTTTTGGAATTAATGATTTCAGTCAGAATTATAATTTCATGGATGGATCATCAAGGGTATGTTCATAGTTGCTGCTGTTCACTGGTTTTGTAGATTACTTATCTTTTATGTTTTTATTGCTTGACATTGTCATATGACTAAATCACTGGCATGTTCATAGAGAATTGATGGATTTATGGGGATAGAGAATTGTTGTATATGATGAATTTAAGTACAATGTGATGAATTTAAGTGTAGAATTCTATTTGGATGTAATTAGCTTTAGGCTTAACTACAGTTTTGGTCCCCCTATTTTAACCAATTCACGATTTTGGTCCCTAAAGTTTTAATTTGACGATTTTGGTCCCCCTATTTTTCCAATTTGAAAAATCAAGGTCCCCCACCCCAACCCACCACCGACCCCACCCCACCCCACCCACCCACCCCACCCCACCCACCCACCCCAACCCAACCCACCACCGATCTGCGAGAGTGAGAGAGAGAGAGAGATCTTCGCGCGCAGAGAGAGGGAGAGAGAGAGAGAGAGGAGGGGAGGGAGAGCGACGCATGAGAGAGGGGGAGGGAGACCGATGGGGAGGGGAGGGAGAGCGAGAGCGACGGGGAGGGGGAGCGAGAGCGACGGGGAGGGGAGGGAGAGCGACGGGGGGAGGGAGAGCGACGGGGAGGGGAGGGAGAGCGAGAGCGACAGGGAGGGGAGGGAGGGGGGTTCACGGTGGGAGGGGGAACAGTGAAGGGGGAGGGGGGGGTTCACGGTGGGAGGGGGAACAGTGAAGGGGGAGGGGGGTTCACGAGGAAGAAGAAGGGGTGGGGGTGGGGGTGGGGGAGTGGGGGTGGGGGCGAGGGCGACGGGGAGGGGAGGGAGAGCGACGGGGAGGGGAGGGAGAGCGAGAGCGATGGGGAGGGGAGGGAGAGCGACGGGGAGGGGAGGGAGGGGGGTTCACGGTGGGAGGGGGAACAGTGAAGGGGGATGGGGGTTCACGGTGGGAGGGGGGAACAGTGAAGGGGGAGGGGGTTCACGGTGGGAGGGGGAATAGTGAAGGGGGAGGGGGGTTCACGAGGAAGAAGAAGGGGTGGGGCTGGGGGTGGGGGGTGCGCCTACGTGGCAGTCTACGTGGACGGCCACGTAGGATGAGTGAGTCAAACTGAGTCAAAATTGGGGTGGGGGACCTTGATTTTTCAAATTGGGAAAATAGGGGGACCAAAATCCTCAAATTAAAACTTTAGGGACCAAAATCGTGAATTGGTTAAAATAGGGGGACCAAAACTGTAGTTAAGCCTTAGCTTTAATGTAATTTAGCTTTGGATGTATTTTGTACTTAAAGTGTAGAATTCTACTTAAGTGATGAATTTTAGCTTTGGATGTACTTAAAGTAGAATGTGATGAATTTAAGTGTAGAATTTTATTTACTGGTTTTGCTGGGAGAATGACCAAAATTGTATAACCAGGGTGTATGTAGGAGATTAAACCAAAATTTGAAAAGAAAAAAAAACTTTTAAAGTCAGGCGCAATAATGCTTGACTTTAAAACCACTTACGAAGTCAGGCAGCAATAAATGCTTGACTTTAAATCATACTTACGAAGTCAGGCAACAATAAATGCTTGACTTTAAATCATACTTACGAAGTCAGGCAAGAATAAATGCTTGACTTTAAAACAGACTTACGAAGTCAGGCGAAATAAATGCTTGACTTTAAAACTGACTTACGAAGTCAGGCGAAATAAATGCTTAACTTTAAATCAGACTTACGAAGTCAGACTATCGCTTGACTTTAAAACTCCTGACATACAAAGTCGACTTAATAAAAGTCAAGCGGGCGCCTGACTTTAAATCCCCTTTTCGCCTGACTTTAAATCCCTTTTTGCACTAGTGTGAGTCTCACGGTAATTTTCAGTCTGTTGTAACAACTCCCTAACAACAAAATCAACTATCTGATTCTGTTTGTATATGCTGTAAGCCTGTAACAATGGCCATATATGATAACAGTTTGCTGCTTGTATTACTGGTCACTTGGTTTCAGATCTTTCATACGCCTGAAGGAATGCTTTCCACTGAGCAGGGAGTTTATGTTGCTGAATCTGCTGCTTCTAAGAACACAAGACATGCAAAGGGCCGCTTCCGAATGTACGATGATGAAGATAGCTTGGTACATCTTAATTTTGCTGTTTTTTTTGCTCAATTACCCAGTGAGTTTTGGTTAGTTATAATGATCAACTCAAACTGTTTTCACTATCCAGATGCAAAACCTTTGCCATGGTCTACTAGGGTTAAAATTGATCTGGATTCAGCTAGAGGTCTTGAATACATTCATGAACATACAGTGCCCGCATATATTCATCGCGACGTAAAGTCAGAAAATATTTTACTAGACAAAAACTTCTGTGCAAAGGTAAAATCTATTACAGTAACTTTCTAGAGCTTGTTACTATTTTTCTTCAAGGGATAATTCTAAGAGACTCTATGTTATTATGTTTTCAGGTTGCAGATTTTGGATTAACCAAGCTGATTGAAGCTGGAAGTTCATCAGTTCCCACTGCTAATATGGCTGGCACATTTGGTTACATGCCACCAGAGTATGATTAAGATTATGTTTGTCTTTTATAAATAGTAAAATCACTTCACTTTTCAAGAGCACAAATTTGATCACACCATTCTCTTATATGCAGATATGCTTATGGCAGTGTTTCTCCAAAAATAGATGTATATGCTTTTGGAGTTGTTCTTTATGAACTAATTTCTGCTAAAGAAGCTCTGATTAAGGGTGCTGAATTAAAAGGCCTTGTAGCTTTGGTGATTCTTGACACCTTACTCTTTATTATTTTCAAATTGCAGCCTAGTGACTTCACATAAATAGTCAAGAATTAAACTGTTCCTTTCTTTGTTTAATCTTTTAGTGACATGTGTGGCAGTTTGATGAAGTTTTTGATCAGCCAGTTCCTGCAGAAGGTCTTAAAAAACTGGTGGATCCTAGGTTTGGAGATAATTACTCATTTGATTCGGTTTCCAAGGGGGGGTGGGTGTTAGATTTATTTATGCAATTTTTGTTCGTTTGTTTATAATGTTCCTCTGCTGATTCTATATGATCCCATGTTTATTCTTATTCTATTAAAATTTACTGAAATTGAAGTGCAACAGCTTATGGAATATGTCTATGTTTAATTTACTAGATTCTTTCAATTGAGTATGAGTTGACAGAAGTATGGTTGCTACCTTGTCATGACAGACTTTGAATTGTTGTGACTGAAATGCAAAACTATTGCAGCTTTAGTTCAAATCTTTAGTTTTATTTCAAGTTATGGGTTTGTTTGACTATACTCTAAGTTAGGATTTATGCGCTTTATGATTTGGTGGCAGCATACCGTGTGATGCCCTCTCTCCGTAATTTGATCTTTTGTGACTGTTGTTGATTAATGGATAACTAACTAGTACGGTTTATTCTCTTGTGTTCCAGCAATGGCATCATCTTCGGCAAGGTGTCCAATCATGATTCTTCAAAAATGATGTACCCATGTTTGAGATTCTTTCTATCTTTTCCACTGTTATAAGTTTAAATGATCAGAGTATAGGCCAATTTCATATTTTTATAGAATATAACGCCAAAGGTTGAAACTTTTGTGCAGGCTTCAGCGAACTTGGCAAGCCGCCGGATTGTCATTGGAGTTTGCGATGGCCCTATGCTTGCAAAGAAACAGGTTTCTTCTTTTTTCTTTCTATTTTAGACATGTTATAGCTATTTACAATTTCAATATTTAATTGTTTTGGTCTATTCGCTACTAATTAGAATTGAAACTGTGCTGAGATGAGAAATGGGAGCAGAACATATGTTATTCTTATCCTAATTCCGCATAGTTATTTCAAAGTTGGAATTGTGTACCGGCCACAATAATAATTAATAGTACTATTTGTATAATTGTATTCTGTACCTACAATGCTAGTAGGCTACAATTCATTTCATGTTTTTAACTGGTTAGCCTAAACTCCACAATGTAATTAGTATTGCAGTTCAGCCAAATATTGATTTGGTTGTTTTGATAAGATTACACTTTTATGAATCAGCTGTGTTACTTTTATGGGGGGGAAAACCATTACTACTATATGCAACGACAACCTGATTAGTGAACATAAACTTATAGATGTCAATTTTGTGTGTTCCACCCTGTTGTGTCTGATTCTGTCATGTAAGTTTATCTCTTGCGGATTGTGATGTGTCTGAACTTTTGCTTTCATCTTTAGGTGTCATTTTCTCTTGCTGATTTCTCTATCAACTGTCATTAATTACATTTGGAGTAAGTCAAATTCATTCTGGATTAACTTAGACGGAAATAGACAAAGGTGATTAAAAAGTACTTAGAGTATTTTGTGGATAAAAACTAAGGATAATCTTTAGCAGTCCGTTTGCAGAATTAAAAGCATTAATTAAACTCAATTTGGTACTTAAACGGAGAAAAACTATTTAATGCTACAGATGTTTTCTTATAATCACCAGATTTTATAGAGTATACAAATATAATCCAGAAAAGCAAGATCAACAAGCTAGCCAAGGTACCTAATTCTAGTATTATTTTTAAGTTGGAATTGTGGCTGCCTGTGTTTCCTTATATGCTATTTGCATGCCATTTATTGATTCTTACTCTTGGACGGTCTTGTTTCTTTAGAATCAAGCCGTGCCGGGAAGACAAGAGTTGGAATAAATGGTAACTTTCTTGTTACAAGATTTCTTTTAGTTTCATACTTGCAGTATTAATTTTACTACCCACTTCCAATTTCATGCCAGATACTTTAGACTATGAATACTTTTGGAGAGATGATTTGGCATTATATTATATATGTCCACTATTATGATCAATGGCTTTTGCTATCCTCTCAATTATATATGTCCACTATACACCCTGATATATGACTCCATCGCCCAATGGATAAGGCACTGGTCTACGGAACCAGAGATTCTGGGTTCGATCCCCAGTGGAGTCGCTTCTACGGAACCAAAATTCGTATAACCAGGGTGTATAGATTAAACTAAATTTTGAAAAAAAAATTTAAAGTCAGGCGCAATAATGCTTGACTTTAAATCATACTTACGAAGTCGGGTAAGAATAAACTATGACTTTAAATCATACTTACGAAGTCAGGCAAGAATAAATGCTTGACTTTAAATCATGCTTACGAATCAGGCGAAATAAATGCTTGACTTTAAAACTGACTTACGAAGTCAGGCGAAATAAATGCTTGACTTTAAAACTAACTTACGAAGTCAGGCGAAATAAATGTTTGACTTTAAATCAGACTTACGAAGTCAGGCTATCGCTTGACTTTAAAACTCCTGACATACAAAGTCGACTTAATAAAAGTCAAGCGGGCGTCTGACTTTAAATCCCCTTTTCGCCTGACTTTAAAACCTTTTTTTGCACTAGTGGCTTCTTCATTTTGGGTAGACTTAGTTTGTGAAGGAGTTTCTTGGGCCTCTTGAGATAACAAAGCAATGAGACTTGAGATTTGACCTTCGTTGTTCATGGCTCCAATTTGACCCTCCAAGCTTTCAAATTTTTCATTTGTCTGCTGTATAAACCTTGTCAACACATAATTGGCACAAGGAGGAGGGGTTGAGATTGTCTCTTTAGGGACCCAAGTCAGAAACTCTAAACTCTTTTGCACGATTGTCTTGTTCATGTCACTAAGGTATTCATCTAGAGTTGCTTTTGCACGATTGTCTTGTTCATGTCACTAAATTAGAGTTTATCAGAATGCACATAGTCCAGGATTCATTTTGTTTTATGTTTTCCGGTCTTGAAACGAACACGACGCTGTTTTTCAAGAACACAATACTTGCACGAATCCATCTTACACTTGAGAACACCCTACAATAGATTTCTCTTAGGCTTAAATATGTTTATAGTCCTTGCAAATATGGGGTGTTTTGATTTTAGTCCCTCTAAATTTTTTAAAAAAAAATCTCTGCAAAAGCAACTTTTTAAAAAAAAGTTCTTCTGTTAGCCAAATGTTACAAAAAATGTCTACATGGCTAACATAATTCTGAGTTGTTATTTTCTTTTCATTTTAATTTTTTAAATTACTGATTTGGCTGCCATGTAATTAATTTTTATTTTGATTAATTAATTGGGCTTCCACAAATTCCTCCATTATCCTCTCCCCCACCTCACGTTTCATTCATCTCTTCCACAAATTCCTCCATTATCCTCTCCCCACCTCACGTTTCATTCATCTCTTCCACAAGTCCTGATTTTTCTTAGTGTTCCAATGGGAAAGTTTTGGAAGTTCTTGGGGCTTCTTCGTTGGAGTGAATGGGATCAAGGTTTTAAAAACCGGATCGGACCGGCCGGTTCAACCGGTTGAACCGAGAACCGGACCCCTGGCCGGTTGGTTCAACCCCATTTGAACCGCAGGCCAAAGAACCGCCCAGAATCGGGGAAGAACCGGATAGAACCGCCAAGAACCGCTTTGAACCGGGAAAGAACCGGGAACCGAACCGGGTTGAACCGCCCGAAATGCAATTTTTTATTTTTAAATTTACTTTTTTCTCCAAAATTTAATATTTTTTATTTTTTATTTAATAAATTACTTATCCGGTTCAACCATGGTTGAACCGGTTGAACCGATTGAACCATAAACCGGAGGTCTCGCCGGTTCGATCTCCGGTCCGGTTTTAAAAACATTGAATGGGATAACAAATGAAAAGGAAGAGACTTGCAGATGATCTCGATCTCCCCTCTCCCAGCTTCGGATTAGGATTTCCAGATCCTAGAAAATTTTAAACCCCAAATCAAGAAAAATTTTAAAACCCATCTTTCTCAATCCTCCCTATTAATTCATCTCTTGGCATCTTTCTCCAAACCCATGAATCCCAAAATTAAATTAGGGTTTGTTCATCATTTTCCCCAAATCAATACCAAATCCAAAAACGAAGATTCCATCATTGTCATTCAAGAAACCACCACCGGGGATCTCAAACTCGCTTCAAACAACCTTAAAGTTTCAATTTTTAACGATGATGATATCCTAAACCGAAAATAAACAAGCATTCAGATCTGGTTTTTTAGGGTTCCATGGTTGTGGGGAAATGGGAACAGGTCTGGTTGTGGTGAGAGGAGAACCGATCTGGTTGTGGTGTTGTTAGAGTTCCATGGTTGTGGTGAAAGGAGAACAGGTCGCATGGGGAAAGGAGAGGAGTGAAATGCGAGAGTGGGGGAGAGAGGATAATGGAGGATGCGTGAAGGGTTAACAGAGAGAGGGAGATGAAGCGTTTCCTGGAGGATGGAGAAGGGTATTGGTTTTGGGCATCTGGTTTGAAAAGAGAAATATTGAGAGAGATGAAGTTCAGAGAGAGAGAGAGAGATGAAGAAGCCAGAGTTTTTTTTATAAACAAAAGATGGCATGGATGCCAAATAATGATGGTAAAAAAAAATTAAGAATAAATATAAAAGCCACGTCAGAAATCTGTTAGCCACCCATGCTTTTTTGTAAATGTCTAGTTAACAGAAAGATTTTAAAAAAAAAAAGTTACTTTTACAGGGACTTATTTAAAAAAAATTAGAGCGACTAAAATCAGATGACCCCATATTTGCAAGGACTAAAAACATATTTAAGCCTTTCTCTTATGAAATTCCATCATCCCACACTCACTAAGATGACCCGGACGCATGTGCCAGATTTTAGTTGCATCATTATCAGACTCAGTTGACGCAACATCACCTGCAACAATACAACCCAACAATTTGTACCTGCAGTCCTCTTTGCTCTCATCACTGTCAAGGAACCTTTTTTGACTTTCATGATGTCCCTATCTCCATCAGACATGTAAGAGAAACCATTTTCCTGTAGCGTACTTAAGGAAACCAAATTCTCTCTCAATTCTGGAATGTGCTTGACATCGTTTAACATTCGCAGGCCACCATCGTTCATAGCAATTTTAATTTGTCTCATTCCTGTGATAGCACAAGCTTTATCATGACCCAAATAGACAAAATCCAAAATTACCTTACCAGTATGTGGTGAACCACTCCCGGTGCGGCGTCATGTGGTAGGAGCATCCAAAATCAAGAATCCACACGTCAGTGCACTTGCTAGATGAAACACAAAGAATATCCCCTTCAATGCCAGAATCGTCGGTTTGAACCACATTTACAGAACCAGATGCGCCCTGCTTTCTGTTTGGACAGCCCCTCTTCCAATGCCCAATCTGTTTGCAACTAAAGCACTCTGATGTTTTTCTATTTTTGGATTTAGACCTCTTCATCCTAGAACTTGCTGCTTTACCCTTGTCCAGCCCACAATCTTGACTACCCTTGTTCCGCTTTACCCATGTTCAACCAAATCGACGATTATGTTGTTAAAGGTATTGGCTGTTGTTGCAAATCAGATCCTTCCCGCATCCTTAAACTGTATAGTCGTTGTTTCGCAAACAGTTTGTTCATCAGCGTCTTCGACATATATTGACTCTCCAATTTATCCCAAACCGCCTTCAAAGTCGTTAGGTCGAGGAGGTCATACATCACTTCGTCGGAAACACATAGACAAATCAATATCACACGGCCTTCTCCTTCATCTCTGGCAAATCATCGCCCATGCCAGTTTCGTCTCACGCATCGCTTTCTGGAAACTTTGCTGAGCCAACAGATCCTTAACTCTCCTTTGGCATAATCTGAAATTGGTTGTTCCGTCGAACCTCGCCACTTCGAATTTCGCACTAGAGTTCGGCATCATCTGATACCAATTGTTAGAATAGCAATCAGTAAACGAAGAGATAATATAAACGGAAACCAAAAGGAGACGTGATATTGGTCAGGCAGTTCGGCCAATCTTTGCCTACGTCTGCGACTACAAAGAAGGTGTAGTTTCGCCTTATTACTTGAATGAATTAAGGTTTCAATGTTACAATAGGTATTTATAATAACTCGGTTTAGATTACAGTAAAACTCTTGAACCAAACCATAGGGGCTAATGCCTCCTCGCACCCCAAGTGCACACATTTGCGTGCCAATGTCACGCCATGGCGTGCTAGTTCTTCAGCGAACGCATTTGCGTACCAATGTCACGTCTTGACGTGCATATGAGCCATACCCAACAAATGCCATAATTTTTTAAAACTGACAACCAATAAATGAAAATCAAAAAACAAAAAATGAGTTGTAAAGTAGTGTTACATTGCAATGTGTAAGTAAAATATGTTATCAGGGTGTTGCACCCAACTTTTTATAAAGGGTAGATAAGAATTTACCAAGTCGCAATTGGTGGCAAGTCGTTTAAGTTCCACTCTTGGCGAACTCAACTGGTCGCAAGTCGTTTAAGTTCCACTTTAAGCTCTCATTGAATTTACCATTGTAAGTAAAATATGTTATCAGGATGCTGCACCCAACTGATCGGGCATTTTAGCTATATTATTAATTAATTTTTAATATATACCAGAGTATTTTTCTGAATTTTTTGATACATTTTTTAAAATTATAATTTTATCATCTTTTAAGTTTGTAATTAGTTGTATAGATACAGAGTGTACTAGTATTTATCGAACAAGTACAAGTAAAGTAACAAGGGTTTAAATAGTTTTTACCCCCCTGCAAATATACCCATTATCCATTTACCCCCCTGCAAAAAAAAATGTTTAAAAAACACCTTGTAAAATGTAACGTTATCCAGTTACCCCCCTGCTGTTAACTTTTCTGTTAAAAAAATGTAAAATGTAATTTTATCCAGTTACCCCCCTGACGTCAGTGCCACGTGTCACCATATTACCGGGCCTCTGTGACACGTGGCACTGACATGCCACGTCAGCATCTATGTCAACAGTGCCACGTCAGCAACCAATGGATGGCTGCCACGTGGCACTGTTGTTAAATCAAAATAAATCTTTAAAATGGCTGAAGTGGGTGTTGAACTCGTGACCACCTACTCACACCCACACCACCTAACCACTAAGCCAAATTATTATTTGTGATTATTAACTCACCTACCAAAATATAATACATAATTGCCACTTAAATTAAAAAAAACAACAATCTGCGTTTCTTCTCTTCTCCATCTGCGTTCATCAACATCCAGCATTCATCAAAACTGGAAATTGTGATTCTTCTTCTTCTCCACCGAACAATCTGGATTTCAAATCGCACAAATCGAAAACGCACAAATCGCACAAATCGAAAATGCACAAATCGCACAAATCTGGATTTCAAATTAAAAACGCACAAATCGAAAACGCACAAATCCAGATCTTCTGTTTAATTTCCAGATCCAGCGTTTTCGTTTTCATTTTCAATCCTTCGTTTTCGTTTTTCCAGATCTTCTGTTTAATTTCCAGATCCATTCGATTTCAATCAATCCTTGCAATTCTGAGTTTTGCGATTTGTTGATTCTTGTTTCTAGATCTATTTTCGTTTTCGTTTTTAAGATGTTGATAATGATGATGATGATCCCTGTTTTCGTTTTTAAGATGATGATGATGATGATGATCCCAGTTTTCGTTTTAGTTTTTAAGATGTTGATGATGATGATGATCCCAGTTTTCGTTTTTAAGATGATGATGATGATGATCTCAGTTTTCGTTTTCGTTTTCCAGGATGATGATGATGATGATGATGATGATGATGATGATGATCCCAGTTTTTTTTTTAATTTTCGTTTTCAATGTTGTAATATATATATATGTAGGTGAGTTAATAATCACAAATAATAATTTGGCTCAGTGGTTAGGAGGTGTGGGTGTGAGTAGGTGGTCACGAGTTCAACACCCACGTGGCAGCCATCCATTGGTTGCTGACGTGGCACTGTTGACTTAGATGCTGACGTGGCATGTCAGTGCCACGTGTCACAGAGGCCCAGTAATATGGTGACACGTGGCACTGACGTCAGGGGGGTAACTGGATAAAATTACATTTTACATTTTTTAACAGAAAAGTTAACAGCAGGGGGTTAACTGGATAACGTTACATTTTACAAGGTGTTTTTTAAACATTTTTTTTTTTGTAAAGGGGTAAATGGATAATGGGTATATTTGCTGGGGGTAAAAACTATTTAAACCAAGTAACAACTATCGGTGTATCACCCGTTCTCAATCTCAAAACTATGAAGGGCATGATGGTCATAACATAAGGATTCTATAATGCAATCTCTGACTCGGTGGGGGTTCGCTGCTTCTTTCTTGTTTGCGCGAGAAAGTGAAAAATCTATAGAACTCACGAATCTAGGATGAACTCAACTGAGGAAATCAAGTATAGAATTTTAGATTATAAAAAAATACAAATTATATGATTGACACATATATAATTGGCAATTGTTTTATAAATAAATAAATAAAAAAGAGAGAAAAAAAGAGTGAAAAGGAGAAATGTTATGTGTTTGTACTTTGTAGTATTGTGTTGATTCATAGTGTAAGTGAGATGTAGGTGGGATCCACTTGTGGAGTTGTTTGGTCCCTGCTGGTCTCAACTCAAGTACTAAAAGTAATAATACTAGTATTACTCTAATTTTTAGCTACCAAAAAAAATTATTACTAGTATTTTTAAAATGAAAATGTCACCTATATTGATAAAAAAAAGTTCACCTTAAAATTTTCTCACTAAAAAATAGATTTGAACAAAATTTGGTTTAAGACCTTGCTCAATATTAGTGAAAGATCCAGAATTTTCGTTTAGTTGGAGAAAAAAAAATAGTTTATAGTAATTTTACAGAGAAAGAATATTATATTTTTTTTACCAAATAGATAATTTAATAACAAAAAATATCAAATACCTTAAGATTTGATATGTTTTATGTAAGTCTGTATTTAGTATTAACTAAATGAGCCAGCACTAAAAAATGATAAAAAGATAAAATTATTATCAAATTACTCTCTCAATTACCTTTTGTAAATTTTGACATTTAATTTTGGTCAAAAAAAAACTTTTGATATTTAATTTATAAAAAATTTGGCTTATAGAAAAAATTCTTATTTTTTATGAGTGTAATTTTTTATTAACATTAAGTAAAAAATATATAGCTCATGGGGGCAATTGGCCATGGTGAATTGAATTGAATTTCATGGTGATGGATTGTTGGAGGGTTATGGTGCATTCCATGAGGAGAGAAGAAAGAAGAAACAATGAATCTTGTGTTACTTTGGTGGTGACTGGTGAGTGATAGAGTGTGGGATTGTTGGTTGGCCTTAGCTGGGTTATGCTGTTTTTTGGTGCTAATGCTAGGAGTTGATTTTGATGCTGGTGAGGGCCCCACATCCACTTCCTGTTTGCCACGTGGTGTAGGGCTTGTTTGTTTGTTTTTTTTTAGAGGATAGATAGATGGGGATGGGGATGCGAGTGAATCCACTTCTCTCATTCTGGACTTTTGGTGGCAATGCAATGCCATTGGCAGTAGGTTATTAATTGGTGGGAACCTCTTTTATTTTTAAACATCAAACACCGAGGCATCCATTGCATTGCATATGTTTAGCCTCTTCTTCCTCGTCCAAAACACAATTCATGATAATAATCCACTCAGAAATCTCAAGGTTTATTTGAGGCTTTATTTAGGCTCTGTTTAGTAAAAATAGCGGATAAAACTAATTTAGAGCGAATGAGTTGATAGTAAATAGTTGATAGTGGAGAGTCCACGACCTCGGGTTAAGGGGGTCAATTTTTTTTAAAAGCACGTATAACTAAAAATATAATTAAAAAAACTTTAATATATTTAAATAAGTAAATTATACTACACATAATTGTCCTCTACTTGTTTTTATATTTTGAAATTATTGAATAATGAGCTCAACGTCAATGGTATTGAATACATCTCTTTCAATGTAAGTCATTAGATAGTCGTTCATTCATGTATCCCCCGTTCGGTTACGCAACTTAGTATTTACGATCTTCATAGTTGAGTGCAAAATTAGGAGTCCTAGTGCAAAATTATAATTCCAAGGGGGTCAAAATATTTTTATATAGGGGAGAAGGGATTATAATTTTTTCCAAGGGGTTCAAATGAACCCCCTCAGCGAGATGTAGGTATGCTAGTGGCTAATAGCAGACATATTAACGAATCGAATTTAGAGTGTTTGGTAAAATTAGTGGTTGAATTAGCTTAAAAATATAAAATTTCATAAATAGACGTTTGTAATTAATGTTTAAATATGAGAGGGAATATTCATTTAGTGGAGGATAAATAAAGAATTTAATTAAAGTAACAAGAGTAAAAAATGAGAGAAAAAATGTGTAACATCCTAGATTTTTAACCGGTGATAAATCTAGAATATTACCTTTTAGATCTTTCGGAGTATGCATCTGTAATTTGGATTGACAAAAACAATATTAAAGACTCGTATTGATAAGATTTTCATAAAATACAACTTGTTCAATACTTAAAAACATTACTGAGTTTAAAAGACTTATCAGAGTCAACATACAACTTAATCCAGTTTACGAATACATGAATACTTATATACTAATACATAATTCTCATCAAATGAGACTTAGCACAAAAATAATATGCTACACATCTAACTTCAAGGTACTCCATGAATTTGGATCCTTTCATTGCCGTATCCTTCATTAACTTAACCTGCTTATCTGAAAAACAACAACAATGAGGAGTGAGATTACATAATCTCAATGAGTCCTTCGTGACTCCTTACCAATACTCTCTGTATATCTTTTATTATTTTACCTATGATGCATCCCCCTGCGCCATAGACTTACATAGTATAAAAGCTACGACGATACATATAGGGAACCCGTGTTCTATAAATAAATAGAACCCTATAACTAAACCTCTTGGAATCGTCATTCCTTAACCTCCTGGGCCTTGAGACAGTTCATGACGCCGCCCCAAGTACATCATCCATTCATTAGTTCATTTGTGGTGTACTTATATATAGGGATGTCAAAATGGGCTTGGCCCGCCGGGCCGGCCCGTTGGCCCACCAAAAAAAGGCGGGCAGGGCTAAGGTATTGATGCCCGCCAGCCCGCCAACCCGCGGGCTAAACACTGTGGCGGGCCAAATCGCCCGTTAGCGCTTTTTTTTAAAATTCAGTGTAAATTGACGGGCCAGCCCGCCAGCCCGCCACTTCGCGGGCAAGGCATGAATTTTGCGCCCGCGTTCTGTTAACGAGCCGGGCCGGGCCGCCCGATTTTTCGCTGGCATAACGCTTAACGGGCCGGACCGGACCTCCCGTTTTGACATCCCTACTTATATACGTACTAATTAGTTTTCTCACTCGTTCGTTCGAAAAAAGTTTAATTCGACACAAAAACCGTTTATCCATCTCCTCCAAACTCAACACAATCAAAAAATGAGTTCAAACAATAACATCTATCATCATACGCATTTTCAAAAGAAACGACTTTGCAATCAATTTGGAAACGTTCACTTGCCACATTCAAACAACATTCAACAGTAGACATTCAACCTCAACAATCACACCCATGTTAATCCTCTCAATGTTTAATTATAATTGTAGTTCTTCTCATTAACTTTCCAACGCATCCAAGAACACTCAAATCGGAGTTCAGGATCAAAAGTTAAGAAGAAAATGGTCGGAAGGCTAACATGAAGCATTGATAATCGATTATCACAGCTTAAAAATGAATTATTAGTGGAATTGTCACTGATAATCGATTATGGCAGCTTCATAATTGATTATCACAGGTAAATAATCGACTACGACCTTGTTTTCTGCATAAAAATCGTTTCAAACAACAGTCAGTCACTCCAAACTCAATCCAATCAATTCCTAACTCAACAATACTAAGTCCCAGCATCACAATCAGTCCAATCAACAACACAAACAACACTTAACATAATAAAACCCTAACGGAGTAGAACTCACCTCGATTTGTCGGATTCAACACACAACAAGCTAAAGATGAAGTGAAATGCCTCCCAAAAGCTACCCCCAAGCTTGAATTCGAAACTCAGCTTCTTAACCCTCTCTTTTATCAACATACAACAATAATATTCAAAGATGTGTATGAAGAGGAAGATGTGGAAATAGTGGTGTTAAGCCTCACAATGCTAATGGATTTCGAAAATGGAGAGGAAGAAGTGAAGATTGTGGTGTTGGAACCCTCCCTTCTTCTCTCTTTCTCGTCGCTCTTTCTCTTTTCTCTCTTCTCTCCTTTTCCTTTCTTTCTTTCTCTTTTGTTCTTTCTTTTCTTCTCCTCTCTCGAACCCCCACTCTTTTATCCCTTTCTTTTCTTTTATTTCTTTTCTCTTTTTATTTATATTACCAACAAAATAACTTATGTGGGTAAAATGACCCTTATACCCTCAATTTATTCTAAATTTCTAAACAACCCCACATAAATGAATATTTAACTTAGAAATCAATTAATAAAATCATCAATCAAGCACCATAAAAATGATTAAACGGTTTAAGCATCAAAATAATTAAATTAATTATTTTGGGACGTTACAAAATGAAACACTATAAGCTATAAGCTCAAACACTAAGCGGCGTTTCAAAAAATATTATAAGCTATTAAAAAATGTTATAAGTTAGTCGTGTCAAACACTTACAAAAGGCTTATCCCCTATAAGGTATCCGCTATAGTAAAAAATAGCGAATAATTGATAAGCAAACAGATAACGGATAAACTAGGTTATAGCGGATGAGCTGATAGCGGATAAGCTAGCAAATTAAATTTAAAGTGTTAGATAAACTTAGCCACTGAACTAGCTCATATAAATATAGAATGACAAAAATGGAAATTTGTAATTAATATTTAAAATGAGAGAAAATATTTAAGTTATAAGGGTAAAAACAAGAGAAAAAAAAATGAAATGTTATAAGCTATAAGATCAAACGCCGTTTCAAGTAGCATTTCAAAAGATGCTATGAGCTACTGAAAAAACGATATAAGCTAATTATGTTAAACAGTTACAAATAGTTTATCTGCTAGTGGTTAATGCAGTCTATCTACATAAGTTTGATCATTAGCAATGGAACAAATTAAAACTAAATACTTACCTTCTGATAAATTCGGAATTAGTCAAGACCTTCTCCCCTAAACATCATAATAGAGTTGAAAACCTCTAGAAAAAATCCACTCGGAAATCTAGCAATCTAGATGGAATTGTAGTTTTTTTTTGGGTAAATCTGGGTATCCACCGCACGGACAGCAGTGACTAATCCCTCGCTCATTGTAGGTGTCTCGAGGGACAGGACAGCTGACCCAGAGTTTTAACGCTGCTCTGTACCCAAAGCAGAAATCGAACCCCGACCCTTGGTTAAGGGAGGTTCAGCCCCAACCGGAGAACCCCACACTCACGGTTAGATGGAATTGTAGTTGTAGAAGTAGTAAATTGTAACCATGCGGGGTTATTGAATTGAATGTTTTAATATTTGGCGTTTGTGATTTTAGGGGCGATAATTATACACTTTAATTGTGTCAAAAAAAAATTATACACTTTAATTGCCTAAGAACTCTCTTGGATTCATGCATTGATTAGTAATCGCTAAACATTGTTTTGTCAAAAGATTCCTGTGTGACCGTGTGACTTTCCTTTTCACCGCATATATTGTTAACTTGTTGTCAAGCATGGATTTAATGTCGACCGTTTTTTGACACCACACTCTGAATATTGAAACTACTACTAGTATTTTTTTTTCCATATTTTTTACTCCTTTATGAAGGTTGGTTTGAAACTTACCACCACACCAGGGTTTTTAAAATCTAATTGAAAAATTCTGTGCTTTTGTTATTTACGAGGAATTAGAAGCAGTGAACCTCCATTATGTGTTTCATGAGTTAAGAAATGAATGAGTGTCTTTTTTAAGGTGAAATACCGTAAAGGAGTTTTAATTATGGGGGGCAAGAGAAAATTAAATTCATTGTATGGATATTACAAGGAATTTTTTTTAATCAAATATACTTTGTTTTTTTTTTTTCGATAAGCAATATCATTGAAAAGAGCACAATGGGTGCCTAACCCTTACAATGAGAGAAAAAAAGGGGGAGGGCCTCCTCAAAACCTCCCTGAGCCAAAACCCATTGGGAAAAAGACTCAGGTAGGAAAAAGAGTACCCTGTGAGTGCACTACAGCGGGAAAACCTAACCCGCTGTTTCTCCCCCTACTACCCAACAAAATGATTAATACAATGGTAAGCGTTATTCCACCAAGAATCTAAAACATAACCGGAATGACTCTCCACCCCATAAATAAACCACGACCAAGACATAATTTTAATATGATAAACAATCGAGTCTAAATCTGGTTCTTCCCCCTTGAAAATAAGATTATTTCTAATCTTCTTAGATTTCTTGCCGGTAAACACTTTTGCGAAGGAATCGAAATGCTCCATCAAAGACTCCTCAACGATATGATCCACACCAAGCCATATCTCCACCTTTTTCCACACCATCCTAGCCAAATCACACCCCACGAAAAGATGGTCCAAATCTTCAAAATCATTCTGACAAAAAGCACAGGCCGCCTCCTCCATAGACTGAATAACATTACGATTAAGCAAAGAAGAGCGAAGAGGAAGAGCCGAGACAAACATACGCCAACCGAAAAGCTTAATTTTCGACGGAACAACTGTTTGCCACACGGCTTCAATTCTGGCCGATAGCAGAGGGGGCAAGACAGCTGCTTGCCGAACGCTTTGAACCTGGATATAACAAGAACTAACCGAAAACAATTTATCATGATTTAGAATCCATTTCCAACAATCAGATTTACCTCGAATCAGAGAAACTTCACGCAAAATGTCTGCCAACTCTGCAGCTTCTTGAACACAAAGATGACAACCTGCAACATTAGATAAAAAATTCCAACTCCATACATCTCTTCTCCAACAACCAGCTTCAGCCACAGTGAGATCCTTATCATCACAACCTGCAAATAAATTAGGAAACACGATAGACAGCGGTTGGTGACCAATCCAATGATGTTTCCAAAGTTTGACCCCCTCACCACTGCCCAATCCTCTCCGAATACAATCTTTGAACCAATCGTCCCCCATTTCTTCTTTACCAACAATACAAAGATCCCTCCACCACAAAGAATCCGATCTCATTCTCCTGACGGAATCACTAGACATAAATCCCGACAACTCACCATATCTATGACTTAATAGACCTCTCCAATTCGCATTCTCGTCCACCAAACAGCGCCACTTCCATTTTGACAATAAGGAAATATTGAAATTCTCCAAGTTTTTGATACCAAGACCTCCCTCATTTTTCTCCCTACAAACCTTATCCCAAGCCACCCAATACATACCTTTCGCATCCTCCTTAACTCCCCAAAGAAAATCTCTTTGAATCTTTATCATCTCCCTAATAACCACTTTTGGTGCTTTGTAGAAAGAGAAGAAATACAAAGGTAAACTACTAAGGACCGAGTTGATAAGCGTAACCCGACCTCCTATAGATAAATTGCGCCCCTTCCAAGATGCCAGCCTAGACCGAAATTTTTGCAAAACCGGATTCCAAGTCCCTTTTCGCCTCGGATTAGCACCAACGGGAAGGCCAAGAAAGTTGAACGGAATGGATTCCGACCTGCAGTGAAGGAATACTGAAGCTTGCTCCATGAAATTATCAGGCACATTAATACCAATAAGCTTACTTTTGATGAAATTGACCTTCAATCCGGAGACGAGTTCAAAGCTCCTAAGAATAGATTTTAGACCCCAAAGGTTATTCCAAGACGGCTTCCCAATCAGAACGGTATCATCAGCAAATTGAACAAGCGAATAACTAAGGTTTTCATTAATTACAAACCCCTCAAAAACCCCGACCCCCACCGCCTTATCCACCAACCGAGCAAGACCCTCAGCCACTAACAAGAATAAAAAAGGAGATAGAGGATCCCCCTGACGCAATCCCCTTTGCACCAAGAAATCTTGAGTTGGGCTTCCGTTGACCAAAACCGATAAAGAAGAAGAAGACACACACGCTCTAATCCAACGAATCCACTTAAGATCAAACCCGAACTTAGCTAACATATCAAAGAGGAACGACCAAGAGACGGTGTCATAAGCTTTCTCAAAATCCACTTTAAACAACATGCACTCCTCCTTATTACGCTTCGCCAAATCAACAAGCTCATTAACTATCACTACCCCATCAAGAATATTCCGACCACCAAGAAAAGCCGACTGACACTCAGAAATCACCAAAAGAAGAACCTTCTTTAACCTGTTGGCCAACACCTTTGAAAGAATCTTATAGATGCTCCCAATTAAACAAATGGGCCTATACTCCCCCAACCCTTGAGGATGATCATTTTTGGGAATGAGAGTTAGGAAAGAGGCCGAGAACGCTTTAGGAATGTGAGCCTTGGCGTAGGATGATCAAATATACTTTGTGCATAATCGGAGATGCTAATTACTCGGTCGAACACAAGGAACGTCAAAACTATCTTGCAATAATTTTAACCTTGCTGCATCTCAAAACAGAATTTCAAAGCCAAAAACTCTTATTAACGTGAAAAAACCTAAATCATCTCATCCAAGCATTATTGAGTAACAAGCATTATTGAGTAACAAGTAATACTATTACACTACTTTTTTTTATTACCATACTAATTTACAGGGTGAACGAAAACCCGATTTACCATGTGTTTATTTGGCTTCTAGTCAATATATTCCTAAAAATAAAAGGAAAAAAAAAGGAGTACTAGAAGTCAATATATTCCTAAAAATAAAAGGAAAAAAAGGAGGACTTATCTAATTTGTTAGAATAATTAAGAAGGAGTACAAGTGGCAAGTGAAGTAGATAAATAACTGAGAATGAGAAAATTGGGTTAGGGTGCAAGGATGGGTGAGGAGAGAAAGTGGAGAATGGTGAGTGAGTTCACACCTCTCTAAAAGAGAGTGGATGACACTTGGTTCAACAAAAAACAACAAAAGAAAAGCCAATTATGAAGGTAGAAAATACAGAATAGAGTACTATTCACGAAGCAAGAAAAACAAAACAAATGTTATTAAAAAAAAGGAAATTAATGATAAATAAATAAATGAAGAATATTTATTATTAAAAAATTAAAAGAAATAGAAAAAGAAAGTAAAGAGAATACAAAAAAGAAAAAAAGAAAGAGAGAGAGAAGTAAAACTAAAATGTGTCTCGTGAAGCAGCAGGTAAAGGAAGAAAGAAAAGAAAATAAAAGCTCACTCATTTTCTCCATTCTTCTTCTTCCTTTCATTTTCTCTCTCTAGCACACTGGATTACTAAAACCCCTCAATTCATTCTCTCTCTCTAAAAAGAAAGCTTTCTCTTTCTCTTTCTCTCTCTAACAAGACTCACATTCATTCTTTACTTCCTCCTTTTATATCACGAGATCCCCATCCCTTTCTTTCTTTCCTTTCCCTTCTTCTTCTTCTTCTTTCTCTTTCTTCTTCATGTCTTCTTCTTCAACACAGTTTCTCTATACTCTCTGTACTTTCTTCACTCACATGCATTGCTAACACACTTCAAGAGAAGAAGAAAAAGGGATACAGATACACAACAACTTCACTAAAAAATCATCAAATTTCTAACCTACCGATTTAATTTTTCTTACCAAGAAAATGTCACATTCACCGAAGAAACCCGAATCCGGAGTTACCGGGTTAGACAATTTAAACGATCGATTCAAAGAAACAGTTACAGTTGAAGCAAACAAACCAGATTTCAGAGAACTCGATCTTGGTTCACCGGTTTCACCATTGAGGACACGTGGACCAGCAGCGAGTAGCAGTTCAGGTTCATCTGGATCTTTCTCCGGTGGTAGAAACAATCAAAACCGGGTTGAAAAAAGATCCGATCCGAAACCGAATAACAGTAACTCCGGCGAACTTTCCGGTTCATGTGAGAATAGTCCCACAAGATCCGGTGGAAATGTTAGGGGATCTAAACCGGGTCATAACAGATCCGATTCGGGTTCGGGTTCAGGTCCTTCACCGTTGATATATTCCGGTCAATCTGTTACTTCACCGGCGCTTAATGTTCTTCCCACCGGCAACATTTGTCCTTCTGGAAGGATCGTGAAAACCGGCATGGTGGCTAATAAGAGTTCAAGAAGTGATGTTTTGGGAACTGGTACTGGGAACTATGGACATGGAAGTATAATGCGTGGCGGCGTTTCTCCGGCGAAGGTTGAGAGTAGTCAGAGTTTGAGAAGTGGCATTGGTAGTGATTCAGGGAGAAGAGTTTCGCAAAGTGTGGATCCAGAAGAGTTGAAGAGAATAGCTAATGAGCATTATAAAAAGGGTCATTTTGCTGATGCTGTGAGTCTTTATGATAGGGCAATTGCCTTATCACCTGCTAGTCCTTCTTATCGGAGTAACCGTGCTGCTGCGTTGACTGGTTTGGGACGGTTATCGGAGGCGATTATGGAATGTGTGGAGGCTGTTAGGTTGGATCCTAATTATGCCAGGGCTCATAATCGTTTGGCTTCTCTTTTCATCAGGTGAGTAAGCAATTTGATAGTGTGTGTAAATGTGTTTGTGTTTTCAATGTCTTTAGTGCATTTCTTGAAGTCGTTCTTGTTCTTGTGACTTGGATCTGGTCAATTTTGTTGGTTCTTGTTGAATTGCCCTATTTTATTGTTGTTACATTGTATTTATGTATAGCATTGCAAAGATTCATAATGAGCAAGAGTAGTTGGATTTAAATTCATCCCTTTATGGAATGATTTTAATGTGTAACAGATTAGGACATGTTGAGAATGCTAGGAAGCACCTTTGTTATACTGGGATGAATCCGGATCCGTCTGAGATGCAGAAATTGAAATCGGTGGAAAAGCATATAAGTAAATGTGCAGATTTAAGGAGGGTAGGCGATTGGAAAAGTCTTTTGAGGGAACTTGATGCTACTTTTGCAGCCGGGGCGGATTCTTCTCCTCAGGTATTATCATTGTTTTGACTTTATTTAGATTATCATGTTTGATTTGAATATGTTTTGGAGGTGTGTATGAAATGTCTGAACTGGTTGGAAATTGTAATGTACAGCTCTTTATGTGTAGAGCAGAAGCCTTTTTGAAACTCCATCAAATTGATGATGCAGTCTCAATTTTGTCGAATGTTTCCAAGTCGGAAGCAAATACTAATACCTCTTTTCAAGCAAGATTTTTTGGAATGCTTTCTGAAGCTTATTCCAACTTTGTCAAAGCTCAAATTGAATTGGCATTGGGAAGGTGAGTTCAGAAACTGTTACTATTTACTATTCACCTTCATCCGAGGCATTGGTTTCTATTGGAGAGTGAAAATGAATGGTGGATGTATTGCAGGTTTGAGAGTGCAATCACAGCTGCTGAAAAAGCCAGTCTGATTGATTCTCGAAATGTTGAAGTTGCCGTGTTGTTTAAAAATATAAAGCTTGTGGCAAGAGCACGAGTTCGTGGCAATGATCTTTTTAAATCTGAAAGGTTCACTGAAGCTTGTTCAGCATATGGGGAAGGTTTGAAACTGGACCCCACAAATTCTGTTCTGTATTGCAATAGAGCGGCGTGTTGGTTTAAGCTTGGTCAATGGGAAAAGTCAATTGAAGACTCCAACCAAGCTCTACATATCCAACCAAATTACACAAAGGCTCTTCTTCGAAGGGCTGCATCAAACAGCAAGGTAAATTGACTATTCAGTTTTTTATGATACTTATTTTTGTCTTGAAGGTTAGGGATATGATATCATCATCCTTTTTTTAAATGCAGCTAGAAAGGTGGGAAGAAGCAGTCAAAGATTATGAGGTCTTGCGAAGAGAACTTCCGAATGACAATGAAGTTGCTGAAAATCTTTTCCATGCGCAAGTTGCACTGAAGAAATCACGTGGGGAAGAAGTATATAACTTGAAATTTGGTGGCGAAGTGGAAGAAGTATCAGGTCTTGAGCAGTTTAGAGCTGCAATAGCGTTACCAGGTAATTAAAATGTTCAAAAATGAGTTTTTGCAACTCATCTTAATCAGTTGCGATATTTCATGTGATCATGTCTCCTAAAATTATCTCTTAATTTTGCAGGTGTTTCTGTTGTCCATTTTGAAGTTGCATCTGACTCACAATGCAAGCAAATATCACCGTTTGTAGATGTACTATGTGGTCGATATCCTTCTATTAACTTTCTCAAGGTATACCACTTTTCTTCAACATTAGAGAAGTGTTTCTGACTTTAGTAGCTGTGATTTAATTTAGTTTTGGAATAAACCACTAATTCATCTCTGAATTTGCACTGTATCTCTTACTTCGTCTCTCTAAGTAAATGAAAATAATTAGCTGTGATTTAATTTAGTTTTGGAATAAACCACTAATTTCATCTCTGAATTTGCACTGTATCTCTTACTTCGTGTCTCTAAGCAAATGAAAATAATTAGCAGTCTCTAACATTTTTCGTATCCATCTCGTTAGTCCTTTAATGATTTGTGAAATCTGTCATGTTAATCCCTAATGTTTTGTCGATAAATAACAGTAGGGACCAATGAGATGAGTGTGACTAATTGTTAAGAGACTACTTACTAATTTTCATTTACTTGAGTGACGACATAGGAGAGAAAATATAAATTCAGAAATATGAAAGAGTTATTGCAGAGTATCCTAATGCATGCATTTCACTTTTTTGTTGTTGATCAAAGGTGGACATCCAAGCAAGCCCTACAGTTGCAACTGCTGAGAACGTCAGGATTGTACCGACATTCAAGATATACAAAAATGGCAGTCGAGTCAAAGAAATTGTTTGCCCTAGTCGCGACATGTTGGAACACTCTGTGAGGCATTACAGCATTTAGAACTTCATGATTTGTAATGCTTATCTGTTGTTGTCTTGTGCATTTCTTTCTCAGCTTCCCCAAACTCTCTAGTCCCTACAGTTTCTTCCAGTCTTTTGATCCCACCATAAAACGATCACCCAATACCTGTGACATAGTCAAAACCCGAAAATAATCTCGTTAGCATGCCATCGGAACCTAGAGATAGTTCAGTTCCTTTTGGAGTTTCTATTTTTTCATTCATTCCCCATTGCTCTTTGGTTCCATATTTCCTCCCAACTCCCTTGGTCAATTTTCTTTCTCTCTACTAGGTCAGCTGTTCTTGTATCTTTAGTTTCATTAAGATCAAAAGATTAAAAAAAAATGTTTTGATTTCTGTACAATTGATTTTATTATCAGTTTAAATTTCATTTGAAGATAGAAAATATAGATAGATATAGACAGAGGGAGAGGGGAGGGTATTCTACTAGTTAGAAGGGTCTCTGTACATGTATATATGTGATGATATATACTAGACTCTGGAAGCCTTTGAGGGGAGATAGGTTGAGTGGTGGGTACCTAGCAAAAGGAGGATGAAAAATGTTATTACTGTTTCTTTTATTTTTTCTTACCTCTTCTCTGTCTTAGCCCATTTAATCAATAAAAGTTCCCATTTTTTCTGCACTTTAAATTTCTATGCATTTTTATGTATTCTATATAAAACTGAAACCATGTTTAGAAGGAATAGTCACGTGTGTGCATTAGGCAGAGTTAGGAAGAGTTGACTGGGTGTTTGGGATTGGAGATTAGTTGGTAATGGCATTTAGGTTGGGAAATAGATCTTCTCTAATTAATGGAGTTTAATAATTAAATGGAGAGTTCCATTTGGAGAGGGAGTCACACATTCAATAAAATAGTACTTTTTTTTGTGTCTCTCTCTCTCTCTCTCTATCTAAATAGTACTTTCTATTTAATAGAGAAGATCCATTTATGTTGATGGCATTATTTTGGTTATGTTTGAGATCTAAAAGCAAGGTACATGTGTTTTTAAATGAAGGGTTGGTTATGTTAATTGTGGGGTGTGGCCTGGAGTGAAGTGGTTGATACGATTCATAACTCTTTCAGTTAGAATTGTCCTTTTTTTAATTGGATTTGACGGTGGACCACTTAATCTTATTTAACACACTCAGAAATCTTATTCATTTAGTTAAGACGATGCTTCTAAAGCAAAATAGGAAAACTAGTTTGAGAAATTCACTGTGTGGGGGATAGACTGATAGTGCTTTAGAAAACAATCAAAACACAAAGTTACCTTATCCCTTTTTACTTCTCATGATAGATTGGTTAAGTAGAAACAGCATTGAATATATTTTTATTGACCAATTAGAATTGCCTAATTGTCTTAAAAAGTCCAATGTACATATATTATTAGAAGTTTTAATAAGAGTCAAGAAGAGCTTACGAAAACTTTACTGAATGTTTTCGCTCTTGAGTACTTATAAAGGGAATTAAACCTGCAAGTGGACCAGTGAGGATTTGAATCGACTCCACTAGGTTAATTTTCTGGGGTTAAAATAGTAAAACTAATATGTATTAGAGAGAGTGTTTAGTTTAGATGAGGGGGTTGTGGGCATTAAAGAAGTTGCTATGTTTGAAATGGTGGCACTCTCACTCACCTACCCTAAAGAGTCCAAAAGGTGGTGATGGTCGGTGTTTGATGTGCCGCTGCTGCTCTGTATATGAACTGTATTGTAAGAGACACCCTTCATTAGTGGGCCATATTCATTGCCATTCTTTGTGGACCTTTAGAAAGTTTTTGGCCACATAATTATTGTAGCTCTTATTATGTAGTAACCAATTATCAGAATTAACTTGTCCTAAAGGTATTATACTTTTCACCTACCTTTGCTCCAGTTTCAAGGTTTAATTTGTGTTAAGGTAGTAGTAGTAATAGTAGTACTAGTAGGAATGAATGAATTTATAAGCGTAGTCAATTTCCTTAGTTAAATAGTATATTAAAGGTAGATATGATTAGAGGGAATTTACCATTTTCAAAGGTGAGGAGGAGTGTTGTAAATTGTAATGTCGAGGAGTCTTGTATATCTCAAGTTATGAATCATGTGTCGGCGTGTTTCAATTCAATCCCAACCGTTAAAAACAACAGGCATTCACTTTGGAGGTTC
Source organism: Astragalus membranaceus (assembly GCA_039519185.1). Taxonomy (NCBI): domain Eukaryota; kingdom Viridiplantae; phylum Streptophyta; class Magnoliopsida; order Fabales; family Fabaceae; genus Astragalus; species Astragalus membranaceus. The sequence continues at coordinate 130,564,369 of CM076851.1, read as the reverse complement.
ACGTGGGCCACACGTGCGCTGTAAAGTGAGAAAAATAATATATATGCATAAAGGACACAAAGCAAACAGAAAAGGACTTGCCGTGCCTATTATCAATGCCTAATGTCTTGTTCCCAAACACACAAAAATAAAGATGGAACAAAATAATAATTATTATTATTAATTATAATAAATTAATGAAGTAGAAGAGTAGTAGGCTACTCACTTACTGTACCAAACGTACGGTGTACGAAACATAATGAAAGGGGCGTGTGAAGCTGGAACAGGAAATGTAGCTGTTGTGGCTAAAATTTGTAGACTTTAAGAAGAAAGAGAAGGGAGAGGAAGAGGGGTGAGTGTCGTTTAGTTTAGTTTTGAAGTATGGACATGATGATTTCAAGGTCGTTTTCTTGGTTGGTTTTCTTATTTCTTTATACTAATGATGGCTTCCTATGCATTATTGCATGGAAGGTGAATATAGATTTACTATCGTGTGTTGTATGTATAATGTATGTCATTCATGATGATGGTTGGACCTTTTACCTCCCAAATTTTTCTAGTGACAAAACCTTTGTTGCAGAGGGTAGTTTATATGTACTTGAAGTGAATGACCCCCCTTGTCTCTTTAACCCATCCCTTACTAGTCCATCAATAAAATGATGGAATTATTGACACCGCGTTTTTGCTAACATGCATCGTCTAAAGTAATTTTTTCATATAACTTATTTTTTAACGCCATAATATTGTGAGTGATTGTATTCACGATTATTTAGATGAAATGCGCGTCAAATAGATAGCTACACATTTAAAATTGACGCAGAACCAAATATGCTGATTGTCTAAAAATAAACTTCCAAAACATAAAAAGAAAACATTTAAAAGTTAACTTATCGACCAATGGGGATTGAGTTTAGCAGAAGGAGCTAGCCTCTAGAGGTGGGAATAGGTCACTCCAATTAACATGGGTTTACGGCCCCCAGCTTGACGAGCCTATGTCCGGCCAGACCAAGTTTTTTTTAAACAGATAAGGCTAAGCCTATTTATCTAAAAAAACCGGACTACAGGCTATTGAAAAAGCTTTTTAGGCCCATCATGCGGTTTATTTAAGTAAAAATAAATACTATTTTTATTACTATTATTATTCTATTAAATTTTCTGTTAATTTATACATATTGACCTATATCAATTTTTGACATACTTAAAGTTACTATTATAAAATAAAATTTAAATGTGATGTCATATAAAATAGAGCTTAATCTCACTAATCTATTAGCTTCTTAATCTATTTAAAGATGTTAGTCTTTTGTAAAAAAATTGTGAAATAGACTTTTAAACGGCTTTCAGGCATTGTCAGACTTTTACAAAGGCCATACAAGACTTGAAAGTTGTGCCTATGACATACCACTGACTAGGTTTAGGCCTAACACTTTCAACGCTAGCGAGGCCCAGACCTAGGCCTTGCAAAGCCTAGCTCGACCCAGCCTACTCCCAACCCTACTAGCCTCCCATAAAGTGAAACACTAAAGTTTAAATTAACGCTAGGAGAAATTATATTCTAATGTCGCATAAAATTTTCAAGAAACAATATATAAAGCATGGTTCAGGAAACCGAGCCGACCGGTTGAACCAGCTGATCCGTTCTGGCAGCTAAACCGCTTCCTACTAGAATCGGATAAAAAACCGAAAAACCGGTACAAAACTGACCGTGAATTGGAACTGAATCCAATTCGTTCTGGCAGCTAAATCGCTTCCCACTTGAACCGGATAAAAAACTGAAAAATCGGTGCAAAGCTCCAAAAACCGGCAGTCAAACGGTTTTCACGGTTCCAAATAAATAAAAAAAAATTTATTTTATTCTACTTCCGTTTTACAAAAATTATAATAACGAAAGTAAGTTTTGTCAACATACATCCGTTATTACCATTTTTGGGTAGCTAGCAGTAAGGTACATCCGTTTTGTTAATTACCAAAACGGTTGTATCTATCTTATAGGTAAATCCGTTTTGATTTACATTTAATGGACACGATTCCAATGCCAGATTTGATCAACGGCCCACTTTTGTTCGTCTTGATAACTGTGCCCCAACGCATATATTTTTAACGATCTAGATTGCACCGACAATATCAACGGTGGATAATCAGTGACGATTCCTATAAATACCCACACCTTGCCTCATTCTTTTCACACCAACATTTCACTCCAAAATGGAAATTTGTTCAACCCAGTATTCAAGTGAGAACAGGCTTACCGCTATTCACCATGGCGGCCTAATCACCATGACAGAAGAAGGTGTCTACTTCTCATGTCCAAAGTCTATTTTACGCAGGCTCCGAGAAAGCATCACCTTCGAAGGTTTGAAGAATAAAGTGGAGATCAAAGTTCAAGTGATTGGTGATGACCGTGAGGTCACTAGTATCACTTATCGCAATCCGGAGCGCAGAGACGATGGCCGCATTTACTTCTCGTATATCAGGATCAGGACTGATGACGACGTACGAAGCATGTTGAACATCCATGACGACATTCTTCAGAGTCGTAGGCCGTTGGAGCTGTACGTGGAGCATCAACGTAGCGTCCATGGGATTTGATGCCGTTTTTATCCAGTAGTTTAGAACTGTAATTTGTTGTTGTTGTTGTTGTTGTTGTTGTTGTTGTTGTTGTTGTTGTTGTTGTTGTTTGTGTTTTACTTTTTATGTTAGTTTGTATGTTTGCATCAATGAAAATAAAATTTTAATTTAAATAGTCTAATCGTCTAATATAATAAAGTAGTTTAAAACAGTACAATCCAAGTAGTAAAAATATCGTACACTACAACAAGCAACCTTGTGAGCCATATGTACGTCTGAGACTGAGGATGAATGTCTCCGGATGCAAGTGCCGACCGCAACTGCTCGCTCACAATCATCAGTCTCTCCTCAGGTCCCCTCACACGTGGTGCTGTTGGTGCTGGTGCTGGAAGGAGACGAGGAACTGATACCCTAACGTACCATGACAAGTACTGCTGATGAAGCTCACCCACCTCTGTAGCAGAAGCAGTAGTGCTCAAAACCTCCCGAACATCGTCCCTCCATCTGAAGATATGCATCATGATCTCAGTATACGGTGGCCGACCGCGAAGCGGGTCACGAGGGATCACCTGAATGTATCCAAATTGCCGGAGGCACCTATCCGGCATGTAGGGAACAGTGATGTTCTCCCAAATCAAGAAACCTCTATATAATGACATCTGATCAAAGGGTCTCTCGTGCCGGTGGCCCTCGAATGGTCTCCAGATGACATCCTCAGGTGTCAAAGCATCAATCCTCCTCCTATACTCCTCCAGCTTCACCGCATCCGTCTTCCTCCTCTTCAAAAACCCACACCGTGGCCCGACTGTGACCCCAGTTTCCCCACGCACCTATCCGAGGAAAGTACTCAAAGATCCAAGACTGAAATGCACAAATAAACAATATCGTTAAAATAAAGTATTTAACATTAAATCAAACAAGCTCGTTAAAATTAAAAAAATTAACTTACCATGAACAACGTGGCATACCCCCCTAACTGAGTGGTACCCTCTAGGCATGAAAAGTTCAGCTGGTCGTACAAGAAAGCTAAACTTGCTGGTCCCCATGCCCATTCGCCAGTTGTAGTGATGTCCTCCAGTAAGAGCAACCACTTTGCCTCAGTTCTTGTTCCAGTTTTGCTACAAAAATGCTCATCCCCAAAATGAGTAATATAAATGCCCTAACAGCACAAGTCTGGTCCACGACTATACCACGGCTAACTATCTCCAGCAGCCAGTCAAACCGGAAATATGGCCCCCTACTGGCGATGCACTCCTCTGTTGCCTCAGCAAAAGTAACCCCCAGATATCTCACAGCCAGCTGGATGGCATCATCAATGGTAACTGACTCAGCAGGAGACCGGAAATATCTGCCAGGGTATAAATGTACTCTTTGACCGCAAAACTTAAAAGGAATTTTTTTTGCTCAACGGCTAAGGCTATAAATGTACTCTTTAAGTTGACCATTGCCAGCAAAATTTGATAGTATATCATATTGTCCACAATGTGTAATGTGTAATGTATAATTTCTATGGGCCACAAAATTTGGAGGCTAATAAAACCATTATTAGGTGTCATGAAAGTCATGTTATTGCTGATGTTCACCGGCCACGCACGATTAGGCTGCAGTTATGTAATGACAACACTTAATAAGCGGTAAAATCCAAACCGCACTTCTTGAACGCTAATTTGAGCAGGAATTAGGGCTGGAAATGAGTCGAGCTGAGTCGAACTTGGTTCAGCTCGACTCGACTCGTTAAGAATCGGCTCAGCTCGTAGTTCGACTCGAGTTCAACATAAACCTTTGTTTCCAGCTCGACTTGACTCGAATCATGCTCGCGAGTAGCTCGGTTCATCTCGTTAGCTCGGCTCGCAGTAATAAAAAGTAAAAAAAAACTCGTTTTTTTTGTAAAAAAACCAAAAAATATCTAGATTTTTGACATTTTATAATAGGCATTTACTACTAGTTTTGAATAAAATAATTCCTTAAATGAAAATATAAATATAATTATAATATTTTGTTTACCTACCTTATGAGTTTAATAAAAAAAATATAAAGAAGTATACTAATAAAATAATTTGAGAATTGTATAATGATATAATAATTAGTGCTAAATAAATTGCACCAATCAGTAAACGAAAAACCTTGTTCTAGAAACAGAAAATGCATAAGTATTGAAATAAAAAATAGTAGAGTAAAACCATGAACCAAACGAGTCGAACTATACCTAGCTCAAGTTCGACTCATTTATTTAACGAGCTCAATTTTCAGCTCAAATCGAGCTCATTTGGTTCATGAACCAAGTTCAATGAGTTATTTATGGAATCGAGTTTCGAACTATGTTCGAGTTGATTCGATTCATTTCCAGCCCTAGCAGGAATGCTCAAAAATTGAAATGAAAAGAATAAAAGTCTATTATGGGGTAGTGATCGATTTGACACGGGAGTTTTTTTACATGATCTTAGGAGGAAAGTAACAAGTTTGATTCCAATAGTTTTGTCTAAATCTCTTCATTAAACTTAGAGTAATGTTATTTAGCCAAAATATTCTAACTAAAAATAGCCAAAAACCAAGTTACAACACCAATTAACCAAGTTTTATATGCCACTAACCAACCTGCTTTTTCACAGTTTTTAGTCAACGACCTTAAATTATTCAAACCAGGTCACTTAATCAAGTTTGGGTAACTGGCCCATTTTAAATTTTTTGGAGGGGTTGCATTTTTGGTACCCACTCTTTACATCATACCCCCACCATTTTTTTATTCCCATATTGTCTTTGTTTAATTTTACGTAACGGATTTATCTAATTAGTTAGATAAGTCAGTTTTAATAAAAATTGGATAACGAATTTAAGTCAAAAAAACATAAATCTGGTATTAAAATTTTAAACTACGGATTTATCTATTTATTAGATAAATCCGTTTTTTAAAAAAATTTACACGGGTTTATCTAATAAATAGATAAATTCGTTATTGTATATTTGTAAAACAGATTTATCTATTTATTAGATACAACTGTTTTGAATTTTTTCAAAACGTATTTATCTAATAAATAGATAAATCCGTTATTACAAAATTTTAAAAATATAAACGGCCAGGATTCCACTGACAATTTTGATCAACGGTCCACTTTTGTTCATTTTGGTAACTGTGCCTCAACGGAAAGATTTTTAACGGTGTAGATCACACCGACAATATCAATGGCACATAATCAATGACCATTGCTATAAATATCCACACTCACCCTCATTTCTTTCACACCAACACTTCACTCTGATTTACTTCTTTCACACCCACACACTCCAAAATGAACACTTATTCCACTCAGTACTCGAGAGACAGTACACTTACCGCTATTCATCATCGTGGCCAAATCACCACAAGAGAAGATGGTGTCTTTTTCTCATGTCCTTCTCCTGTTGTATGCAGACTCCACGACGGCATCTCCTTCGCTGCTTTGAAAGATAAAGTAGAGCTTAAGGTTCAAGTGAGTGTGATGACCGAGAGGTTACTATTATTACTTATCGCAAACCCAATTTTGGCAATGATGACAGTGTTTACTCTGGTCCTCAATGGATGTGAAGACCGAAGATGACGTGCGAACCATGTTGAGCATCCATGACATGTTTGAGACTCGTAGTCCTTTGCAGTTGTACGTGGAAACCAAACAGAGTGTCACCGAGATTATACGTCATTGTTATGCAGGACAACCGTCACAGTAGTTTTAGTTTTTATGTTGTTGTCATGTTTTAGTTTTTATGCTTGGTTGTGTTGTTGTAACAGAGTAATCCACTTTTCCATCAATGAAAGCTCCTGTATAATGAGAATTGGTCCTCCAGTTTCTCATGTCTATGGTTGTGAAAGGCTCTCTAGATGACATCGGCAGGTTCAATGCATCCAGCCTCCTACGGTACTCCTCCAGCTTGTCATACCCTAATTTCGTCCGTCAGACTAACGCAAATGGTTTCAATTCGCACCTAGCGTGTGCGGGTCGCTTTTAATTGTGCACGCATTGTCGTTCTCGTTGTGCCACATTTCTCTCTTAATTGTGCACGCGTTGTTGTTCTCGTTGTGCCGCGTTTCTTTCTTAATTGTACGCGCGTTGTTGCTCTCATTGCATGAGCGTGTTTGTTTCTCGTTGCGTACGAGTATTTATTTTTGGTACTCGTTATTTTTATCCCTATTAAAGTCATTGCTATTAGTTTAATTATTATTATTATTATAGAAAAAATGTAATAAAAAAATCAGATCTGAACATACAGTCTTTTTATTATTGTAATTCAGTTTTATTTACAATACAACCCAAAAGTCAAATTTGTTACAAATAAGGACAAAAAAAAAGAGTAAAAAAGTACAAAAAAATTAAAACAAAAGTAAAAAACAGGAAGCAGCGCTGCTGCCTTTGTTGTTGCTGTAGCAGGACTTCATTTTTGGCTACCAACCCAAGCTTATTTCTCCTTGTTCCTTGCTGCCTTCCCATTCTTGGCACCAACAGCCCAGCCTTTTGCAGCAGCAGTACCACCACCTTTGGGTGGTTTGTTTTGGCTCTGCAGCATTTGTCCCCCAAGAGTTTTGCTCCCCTGCTTCCTCACACACCTACACCACAGTTTCTCCACTATAAATACCACCACTATACAACACAGAAAGAAAACAGTCACTGAAAAATACACAAAAAAAATCCACACGAAAATAAAAAGGAAAGGTTTAGGGTTCATACTGAAACCCAAACAGCAAGGCCTCAAAAATTTCTGAAACAAGGTGGTAGTAGCAGCAAGCAGTGGGCAATAGGAGTCTATTTCAGAGGCTGAAAAAAAAGGTTGTCTAACATATTTTTCTCCAAAATGTACTCTTATTCTTGGTTAACTTGTTTAAAATAAGTTTCAGTTCATCTTCTTCTGTTTCAGTATGTTTTCGACTGCCTATCATGATTTAATTTGTCTAAAATAAATTTCAGAGGCCTGAAAGATTAGCATTAGGATTAAAATGTTTTTTTTGAATCAGTAGCATTACCTCTCTGTTTATAAAAACGAAATTGTTTAGCTATCTAAATTGAAGGTTAATTAGCAATAGGTTTAATGAAAAAAACTCAGGGTTGTCCAGTCAGAATCAGTAAAAAAATAAAACAAAACAACAGAATGTAGAAAGGGGATTGGGAGACAGTGAGATAAAAAAGAAAGAGAAAGGAGCGAAGTTTTACCTCCGGCCGCCGTGAACCACCACTGTAGCCTCTGTCCACCGCCACTCCACGGCCAAGCTCAGTCGCCACAGTACACCGCCGTACACCAACCGCCCTAAGCCCCCTGTTTCTCTCTCCTCTCCTCGCGTCGGCCACCACCACACCACCGCACCCTACTACCAACCAAACCAGCCACCACTGTCCCCCACCATCCTCGCACAACACCCTCCGGCCAGCCACCAAAAACACTACTTCCGGCCACCACCCCCTAAAACGCCAAACGATCATCAACGCCCCCATCTCACGGTCGCGATCTCTTGAAACACCACCACGACGCGTCACCACCAACCCTCCACCCCGTGGTTCAAGGCGACGGTTAGAGAGGGAAGAACACGGCCGATCGGAGAGTAAACTGAGCGAACGAAGGTTGGGAGGAGGAGAGAGTGTCGCGATTTGGTGAGAAGAGAAGGGGGTGGGCGGCGAAGGTTTGGATCGGTGAGAAAGAGGCTGTGAGGAGAGAAGAAGGCGAGGATCGGTTTGTGAGAAGGAGAAGGAGGAAGGGCGCCGTGAATAGAAGGGATGGGTGCGGCTTCGTTGGTGAGAAGAGAAAGCGAGAGATTAGGGTTAGTGAGGGAGAGAGCGGCGCTGTGAGAGAGGAGAGATTAGGTTTTGGAAAATTAGGGTTTTAGTTTAAATTAAGCTTTTATAGTGGATTTATATCTACTTCGCACACCCCCTCTGTTGTTGCATAAAACCCCCCTGAGAAGCCCAGGTCTTGTTGGGCCGTTGAACGTGGCTGACGGCTTGGGCCTGTTATCTACACCCCAGTTCTGATAATACAGCCCCCTTTTATTTACACCCTTATTTTACCACTGCACCCCCTGTTTCGTTTTTTTAAAAAAAAAGGGAAATCTCTTTTCCCTAAATAAATATTTTCTCTCACAAACCTATTTTTTCCAAATGACGAATAATTGTTTTCCTAAACAAAAAATTTGTTTGTTATTAATGGTCACTCTGAGCTTAGCTTGTTTGACCGTTGATAACAGCTTTGGTTTTCAAACGAGCTATGAGCGACGACCACTCTGAGTTTTACTTGTTTGGTCATCTCGAGTACCTCTCCCGATTTCAAAAATAAATAAAAAACGTCAAACACACAAACATTTTCTACTCCAAGAACTACGTAGCTTTGATTTCTCCATCGCACCTGGAGATACGTAGGAGCAGGGGCCCACTCCTGTCGAGCGCAAAAAACCAAAATTTTTATTAAGTCTTCCTCTTCAAATTTTGCAAATAATAAAGAGGTAAATTAAAGTATTTTCTTTAAATTAACTTTCTCTCTACACATTAAATTAAATGGTAACCTTTTCTTTGAAAGGATGCTGTGGGGTGCTAATACCTTCCCCGCGCATAATCGACCCCCGAACCCAAAAACAAAGGTTTTTTTCAATGTTTTCCTATTTAATAAATATTGATGGCGGCTTCATTGCAAAAATGACGAAGAATCCCCTCCTTCGGATTTTTCGGTCGCTACACAGCTTCACAGCATCAGTCTTCCTCCTCTTCCCAAACCCACAATTAATGTTGGGGAAGTACTTGAATATCCATGACTGGAATGAACAAATAAAAAAATCTCGTTAAATATAAAATATTAAAAAAATAAACCCGTTAAATTTAAAATATATGAACAAATAAACAATCGTACCATGATCAGTTTCGCATACCCCCCAACTGGAAGTTGTCCGCTAAACATGCATAGTTCAGCTGGTCATACAAATATGCCAAGCAAGCTGAACCCCCACACCCATTGACTAAGTTGGTTGACGACCTCCACTACATACAACCACTTTGCGTCCACCTTGTTTCCGGTCTTGCTTGTAAATGTAGACATCCCCAGTAAAAACAATATGAATGCCCTGGCAGCAAGAATATTGTGGTCCTAACTAATGTGACTTTTGCGGAAAGCCAATAGCCAATCAAAGCGGAAATATGCCCCCTGCTGGCTATAGTCTCCTTATAACTTCTTGCACATTATCACCCCAAGTGGTCAATCAAAGCATGACCTCTGTATACCCTGGACGACCCTCAAGCGGATTACGAGGGATGACCTGGACATATCTAACACTACAAGAAAATCGACGATTTCCGACGGCGTTTTCCGTCGCAAATGCAGTGATTTTCGTCGCAAATTGACGTTTCCGACGAACTTTCCGACGGACAAAAAGCCGTCGCAAAATCGCTCATCGCAAATCGTTTCCGACGGATTTTTTCGTCGCAAATGACTCTGTCGCAAAGTCGTCGGAAATCCGTCGCAAAGTTTCGTCGCAAATTCGTCGCAAATCCGTGTCAAATGTTCGTCGCAAATTCGTCGCAAAAAACCATTTCCGACGAAAATTTCCGTCGGAAATCCGTCGGAAATTTTAAAAAAAAATAAAATCTTCTGAAGGGTTGTGGTAACTTCACCTACAAAGGGCTGTGATAAATTCATCATAAACACAGCAGAACATGCAAAATCATTAAGTAAATCAAAACATTCAATACAATAATAAATTCCTCTCTTGAAATTAGAATGTCATGCAAGAGAGAGAGATTTCCAAAGAGGTCAAAAAGCCACACCACTTCAAAGCTTAGTATGTCATGCAAGGGATAGTATTTACAAGGCTAAAGTGCTCTCGGGGTCCTTTATCTTTATTTAAAGTAACGAATTAGTCTTTTATGTTTTTATTGTCCCAAATAAGTCCTTTATCTTTCAAATTTTTGACACATAAATCCTTTTCCGTTAACAATGCTGATTTATGTGTCAAAAAAAAAGGATTTATGTGTTAAAAATTTGAAACATAAAGGACTGATTTGGGACAGAAAAGGATTTATGTGTCAAAAATTTAAAACATAAAGGACTGATTTGGGACAAAAAAAAGATAAAGGACCAAATCATTACTTTAAATAAAGATAAGGGACCCCGGGAGCACTTTAGCCTATTTACAACTATGGCTAACACCCCCACCCGTGAAAGCCAATAAAATGTGAATAAAGCATGCATTCAAGGTTACAACGTGTTAATTCATTTTATAAGACTAAGAGCAGAACAACTTATTTTACACCAAAAGTTTATCAGGCCTAGTAACATGATATAATTCCATTACTTTCTCTTCAGCACAGAAAGAAGCAACTGTTCTTATACTCCCTACAGCATCATTTGCCACTTGACTTGCTTCCTCGTACAATTTCTGTTATGCAAAAATAATATCAGTATTCATAACATAAAGCTATGTCAAAAATCATCCCAAAACCATGCTTGTAACAATTCTGACTCATGCTCAAAAAATGTACACAGAAATTTCATGTTCATTCAATATATTAGTAGGTTGGTTAATGGAAGTTGAGAGCAAACCTTTGAATCTGTGCTGAATCCTTTCAATAACTTCACTTGCAAATATCCATTTACTCCTAATAGAGGCACCAAAGCAAGAATTATAAGAGCAAGCTGCCAGCTAGCTACAAATGCAATCACCAAGCCAGCTATTGCTGTAGCAATATTTTCACCCAGCAAGCCAAGTGCATCCCCAACCAAAGCTCGAATAGAAGCAGCATCAGTAGAGACTAGAGAGTCTTGCTCCAATTGCTCCAATTGCTCCACTTGAATGTTCAGCTTCATCAAACCAACTTACTTCCATATGAACTACTTTCTCAAAACACATTTTCCTTATCCTTTTGATCAACTTACCTCCAGCAACACCAAAAAAGTAGAATCTACCCGGAAAAATGACTAGTGACGCCACACCGAGTGCAACAAACACCAATGCCCAAACTTTTGAATCTTTACGAAGTTCGTCAGCTGGCTCGTAGAAAATACTTATCATTTTAGAAAGTAATAGTCCAAAAATTGGTAATATTACTCCATGTGCCACTGCAGCTATAGTTCCTATCAGTAAGACTGTAATCTCAGGCTTGTTTAAATAAACTAGACGATAAAGTGGCACTTCTGGTGGTGAAGAAGATTTTGAAGGAGGAGTTTGAGGTCCATCATATGCAGTTTCTAAGAAGCCATCTGTTGTTGGCACAACATATGATACTGAGAGAGTGACGACCGCTGTTTCCAGATGACTCTTGGCTTATAGATCTTAAAGAAAATGATCTCTGACTTGATTGTCTTCCGCTTCCAGAGTGCACTATACTTCTTGCCTTATCTGTGTCATGTGCAACATTCTTTTCTGACCCTCTCATTTCTTGCAGTCTAATGAGTTGGCTATAGGCTCCATCAGGATCTCTGGTTAGCTGTGCATGTGAACCTGATTAATGTAAAAATATAAGAATTCAATAAGGTATATAAACATTTAATTTTCATGCCTTTTCAGAGTCTTGAGTTGATTGCTATTAGAAATTTAGAACATAGTATGTGTACTACCTCTTTCAACTATTTTTCCTTGATGAATAACAGCAATGGTATCAGCATTCTTTATGGTAGTCAAGCGATGGGCTACAATGAAAGTTGTTCGGTTTATCATTATTCATTCTGTCTAATGCCTCTTGTACAACTCTCTCAGATTCAGCATCAAGAGCACTTGTGGCTTCATCCAGAAGTAGGATTCTTGGGTCTTTTAAAATTGCTCTTGCTATTGCAACTCTTTGCTTTTGACCCCCGGAAAGCTGAGTTCCATGCTCACCAACCATTGTGTCTAGTCCCTAAGATCATAATCCATAATTGTACAAAATTATTTGAGGTAAAATACAAATAAATATAGAACTAGAGTAAGAGTTTTCTCTCTCTTTTGTCTCATACACTATGCAGATTGTATAAGACAAGAAGAATTCACTGACAAAGGAAGGAAGGGAGCATTTCAAATAGTTAAGCAAGAATTCACTGTGTAGATTGTACATTTAACTGAAGATTTGTGAGTTCACCTTAGGAAATTTGTCTATAAATTTGGCGGCATTAGCAAGTTCGACTGCAACTCTAATTTCTTCATCTGTTGCTCCATCTTTACCATAGGCGATATTCTCTTTACTGCTACAAGTAAATAAAACTGGTTCCTGGCTAACTAGGCCTATTTTCTGTCTGATCCATTTCAGCTGAAATTCTTTGAGGTTGATACCATCAATGAGAACCTCACCAGATTGTGGATCATAGAATCTCTCTATCAAACTAACAACTGTGGATTTCCCACTACCACTTTGTCCTACCAAAGCCACAGTAGAAATATAGTTAGACAGGAAAAACATGTTCATATAATTATTACTTATAGAAATATAGTGTCAAATGAAGAAAGAAAAGGATCACAGAACTTACATGGAGCCAGTTGTTATATTACTGTAAAAATGATTTCTCACTTTATTAAAGATTGGCCAAAACTATATATACAATGTACACCTCATCAAGGGAGAAAAGTCAAAGACTATACACAATAAGCTTAATGTACTAGCTAACACCAAACCTATCAACTAATAACAATTACAAATTAAAATACATTTAATTTATATCTTAACACCCCCCCTCAAGCTGAACATGTATATCTTTCATGTGAAGCTTGGATAGGAGTAACTTGAATTGAGAAGGATGTAAAGGTTTAGTGTAGATATCAGCAAGTTGTGCAGCCGAAGTGATTGGCATCAAGTGAATAACTTTGGATTGTACTTTGTCCCGGACTAAGTGACAATCCAACTCTATGTGTTTCGTACGCTCATGGAAAATGGGGTTTTGAGCAATGTGAATTGTGGACTTGTTATCACAGAGTAGAGAAACTGGTGCATCTTGAGGATGATGAAGATCCTGCAGTAAGTAGAGAAGCCACTGAATCTCTGAAGTTGTCATGGCTAGAGCACGGTGTTCGGCTTCAGAAGAGGACCAACAGACTGTACCCTGCTTTTTGGACTTCCAACTAACCAAGGAGGAGCCATAAAAGATGCAAAAACCAGTCGTGGAGCGCCTGCTATCAGGGCAAGAAGCCCAATCTGCATCACTGAATGCAGTAAGAATGTTAGCAGAATCTGCAGCAAAGAACATACCGTTTCCTGGATTAGACTTCAAGTATTTGAGAATGTGCAGTGCTGCATCCATATGAGGTTGAAGAGGCCTTGCCAAGAACTGGCTTAACCTGTTAACCGCAAAACAAAGATCTGGGCGTGTGTTGGTGAGATAAATTAATCTCCCAAGTAGGCGCCTATAGGAGGATGGATCTGCCAAAGGTGTACCATCATGACTACTAAGCTTCAAACCAGGTACCATAGGAGTGGAAGTGGGTTTGCAAGCAAGCAAACCAGCCTCTTCAATGAGTTCAAGAGAATATTTCCTTTGGGAAAGGACAATACCAGCTGGTGACCGAGCCACTTCAATGCCCAGAAAAAATTTCAAATTACCTAAGTCCTTGATTTTGAACTCAGTATCAAGGAGGAGCTTAACTTGTTGAATTTCATGGATATTTTCACCTGTAAGCACTAGATCATCAACATAAATCAGCAGAACAGTGATGGAAGATTCAGTTTTCTTCACTAAAAGAGAGTAGTCATGTTTAGATTGTACATAACCAAGAGGGAGAAGAAATGAAATCAACTTGGAGTTCCACTGTCGGCTTGCTTGCTTCAAGCCATACAAAGACTTCTGAAGCTTGCATACATGAGTAGGAGAGGAGACTTGAAAACCTGGGGGAATTTTCATGTAAACTTCCTCATGGAGGTCACCATGCAAGAAAGCATTGTTAACATCCAATTGGTGTAAGTGCCAATTATTAGTGGCAGCTAGAGAAAGAACTAATCTAACTGTTGTCTTTTTGACAACCGGTGAAAATGTTTCAGAATAATCAACCCCCTCAGTCTTAGTGAAACCTTTTGCCACAAGACGAGTCTTGTACCTCTCAAGAGAACCATCAGACTTGAGTTTGACCTTGTAAACCCATTTACAACCAATGGCTTGTTTACCAGGGGGCAACTCAGTCACAACCCAAGTGGAATTCATGTCAAGAGCACGGATTTCTTGAGCCATGGCATCAACCCAGCATTGATGCTTAGAAGCTTGAGCATAAGTTTTGGGCTCAAAAATGGTACTAACAGCAGCAATAAAGGTTCTATGTGGAACAGATAGGTGATCATATGTAATGAAATTAGATAAGGGGTGAGGAATACCTGAAAGTGATTCACTAGTAGAAGAGACATAGAGCATAGCACAATGAAAATCTTGTAGGTAGCTGGGTTTGGATTTAGGCCTGGTGGACACACGTAAGGGAACAAGAAGAGAGCTATCAGATGGTGGAACAATGGTTGTAGGGCTACTGGAGGTGTCAGAGGTATTTGGGAGAGTGGAATTGGGTGGATGGTTACTGGTAGGGCTATTGATTGAAGTATTAGAAGTGTTTGGGGAAGAAGTAGTGACTGGACTGGTAAGAGGTACCACAGAGGGTTTACAGGAGGGGAAAAGTTCAGTCAAGGCTACTCGTGAAGGAATAATGGGGGCTGGAGAGGTAGGGCAGGAAGTTGAAGATGGGGAAGGTAAGTAAGGAAAAATATTCTCATAAAAGGAGACATTTCTTGAAAGAAAAATTTCATGTGAGTGAAGGTCAAAGAGAAGGTAACCTTTTACACCAGAAGCATGACCAATGTGAATACATTTCCTAGCTCTAGGAAGGAATTTAGTTCTAAGAGCTGTCAATGTTGAAGCATAACAAAGAGAACCAAAAACTCTAAGATGAGACAAATCAGGATCCTTGCCATAAAGGATATAAAAAGGTGATCGTGAGTGAAGGGTAGTGGAAGGGAGTCTATTAATGATATGAATGGCATGACATATGGAGAAATCCCATAGCTGAATGGGAATGTTGGCTTGAAACATAAGTGACCGAGCAACATTGAGGATGTGTTGGTGCTTACGTTCAACAACACCATTCTGCTGAGGGGCACATGTTCTTTGGTGAACAATGCCCTTAGTAAGATAGAAATCAGACATTAAAAATTCAAGACCATTATCAGTACGAATTGTCTTGATAGTGAGCCCAAATTGAGTGTGAACATAAGCTACAAACCGTGTAATGTGTTTTCTAGTTTCTGTTTTTGATCTCATAGGTTTTATCCAAGTAAACCGTGACCTGTCATCAACAATAGTCAAGAAATATTTGTTGCCATTGATAGAGGGAGTGCCAAAGGGACCCCAAATGTCCATGTGAACAATATCCAAAATGTGTTGAGATGGTGGTGAGTGTGTAGGGAAGGGAAGTCTCTTTTGTTTTGCAAAGTGACAAGAATCACAATTTTCATTAGAAATATGAGGCATGTTACAATGAAGTTTTTGTATTTGAGCATAACAATGGGGAGAGGGATGTCCTAACCGGTTGTGCCATATGTCTATATTGACAGTATTAACACTTACAAGATTACAATGAATAGGATTTGAGTGTGTAGAGGGAACTATGGGTGAGACCTTCATCGTGTAAAGCTTTCCATCCCTTTTAGCAAGGCCAATCACTTTCTTCGAGGGGATATCCTGTAATTCAGCAAAATCACCATCAAATATAGTACGACAATTAATTGTGTCAGCTAATTGTCCAACGGAGATGATATTGGAGTTGAAATTAGGGACAAAATATACATCATATAATGTGATTGTAGGTGTAAGAATAATAGTGCCTTTGTAACTAGAATATCTTGTATCACCGGAAGGCAAATTGATGAGAACGGGTTTAATAGCATAAAATGAGTGAAACAGATCCATAGAGCAACAGAGATGATCAGTAGCACCGGAATCAACTAGCCAAATCACCAAAATTTTACCTGCAGGCGTGGAGACAATGCTGTTAACAGTTACCATATTTGCCGAGGCAGTAGCAGTTGCTGGTGTAGCAGGAAGGAGAGATAGCAGGCTTTGGAGTTGTTCTGCAGTGAGAGACACCGGAGAAGAGGTTGCAGTAGAAGAGGAATCTGCAGTGTTACCAACAGTCACATTGTTAACCACTCTCTTGTTATTCGTAGAGTTGAAACCAGGTGGATAGCCGTGTTTCTTGAAGCACGTCTCCACAGTATGATTTGTTCTGTTGCAAAATGTGCATAAACGATTTGCACGAGCAGAATTAGGTTTACCACGGCCACGACCGATACCAGAAGGAGTGGTTTGAACATTCGCAACAGAGATCTCAGGTGAAATTGGAGTTCCAATTTGACGTTCCTGCTGAATAATCATAGAATAAACCCTAGAAAGAGCAGGTAAGGGTTCCATGAGCAGAATTTGGGAACGAACCGCAGCGTAATTATCATTTAGTCCTTGAAGGAAACTCATGACGATATCACGGTTGCGATATCCTTGAACAATCGTAGATACGTTGCAACAACAAGTACCAGCCCGAGAAATGCAATTAGGAATAGGATCGAAATTGCAAATCTCGTCCCATAGGATACGCATCTTAGTAAAATAGGAAGTTACAGAAGTGTCACCTTGTTTCAGTGAGAAGATCTCTTGATGAAGATGAGCAATCCGTGTATTATCACCTTGAGAGAAGCGATTGCGAAGTTCCTTCCACACGGCACGAGCTTCAGTGATCCAAATGATGTTAGAAGAAACTTCAGGAGAAACCGCACGGTTGATCCAAGCAAGAGTGAGCATATTGCATCTCTTCCATAGAGGAAACGAAGGATCGGAGCTCGCCGGACGATAAATGGTACCATCCACAAAGACGAACTTGTTCTTCATTTCTAACGCCATAGTCATGGCTCGAACCCAGCAATGGTAATTAGAACCATCGAGAACGGGAGAAACCAAAACGAGCGAGGGATTTTCATTAGGATGAATGTAATATGGATTTGTGTAATCCTTCGGTTTCGATGATTGAGGAGAGTGAACCGCAGATTCGGATTCATCAGAAGAGGAGTGAGATGATGGAGCCATGGGAAACGGTTAGGAAAGGTGGTTACGGTGGTGAGATAGAACAGTTACGGTGGTGAGGGAAAACGGATACAGTGGCGATGATGAGAGAAAGAGGAGGAATGTGACATGCGCACATTAGAAGAGAAAGAAAGGAGAAATCGGAGCGGAGCTTTTCTCAACTGATACCATGTTATAATACTGTAAAAATGATTTCTCACTTTATTAAAGATTGGCCAAAACTATATATACAATGTACACCTCATCAAGGGAGAAAAGTCAAAGACTATACACAATAAGCTTAATGTACTAGCTAACACCAAACCTATCAACTAATAACAATTACAAATTAAAATACATTTAATTTATATCTTAACACCAATTAATACAGCAAAAATAACAGTAACAACTTCCCTTTCTCTATTATCATTTTCGCGCCAAACCACACTGCCAAACCATATAACTTGAAATGACAACAAAGTAGAGTGAACCAAACCCCAAACCAGAAGCTATAACGCCTCTTGCACTACAGTTTTATAAGCTTTAACTAAGGCATTATCATATTTAGCTATAGCTTGCTTCTCCCCAGTGAATGATGCAACCTGCATTACAAAAAATGATGTCATTTATATGTATATATTCCAGAATATCAAAAAGAAAGTCAAAAGTTGTTTCTGTTAGCGTGCATACAGTTCTGATGGAACCTATTGTCTGCTCCACTACACTTGCTGCTTTAGAATAAGCTGCTTGTCCACTTGATGATGTTTTTGCAATAACCATGCTCATCATAGCACCAGACAAGACAAGAAGTGGAATACAAGATAACATGACAACAGTTAAAAGCCATCCTTTGATTAGAAAAAAAAATTTACATTGCTTATGATTTAAGACATGTATGGATTTTTGGGTCATTAATTAATACCTTTTCACCCATGGCATCTTGAATAAGAACAGTATCACCTGACTTCCTTCCAACAACCTCTCCAGTATTAGTTTCCTTATCAAAGAAATTCACATCTTGCCTCAAAATTGTTTTAAGGTATAAGCCTCTAATTCTTGCAGCTTGTCTATCCCCAGTGATCATCCAGCAAGTCAGCTCCAGTACATAGCAAAAACAATATCTCTTTTTTGGTCAGAATGATCCAAACTAACAAGTTACTAAAACAAATTCGATACGTAAATTTTCATTAATAGCGTCTAATGAATGCATAATGAGTTACTAGATCATAAGCACTTGCAGATAAATTAATGTACTTACGCAAACTAGACGCAACGAAGGTACCCACTGCCAAGTATACAAACTTCAAGGAAACCTGAAGAAAACAAGTCATTATATTATATGATATGATCTGATTTTGAAGTTTATAAAAGTTCACTTCAGAGTTCAGACTACAATATATTCATGTAAAGGGTATTGAGGATTTACCTTGGAAACTTGATCAACAACATCTATGGTGTTTGAGGATCCTCCAAATGCATTGATCATATTTCCAAATATTAAAGTCATTAAAGGCATGGAAATTCCATTACCAATAGCACCAACAGTACCCACAAACATCAATAAATGATCCAAATTATCAGCAAATGAGAAAAGCTTGTATAAGGGTACTGTGTTGGTTGTTTCCTTGCTCTTCTCTGAGTCTTGCTTCTGTGAGACTACAAGCAGAAGTGCAGAAGAACTACAATACAAGGTCATTTGGTCTCTACCAATGTTTTTAAAACCGGACCGGAGATCAAACCGGCGAGACCTCCGGTTCATGGTTCAATCGGTTCAACCGGTTCAACCATGGTTGAACCGGATAAGTAATTTATTAAATAAAAAATATTAAATTTTGGAGAAAAAAGTAAATTTAAAAATAAAAAATTGCATTTCGGGCGGTTCAACCCGGTTCGGTTCTTTCCCGGTTCAAAGCGGTTCTTGGCGGTTCTATCCGGTTCTTCCCCGGTTCTTTGGCCTGCGGTTCAAATGGGGTTGAACCAACCGGCCAGGGGTCCGGTTCCCGGTTCAACTGGTTGAACCGGCCGGTCCGGTCCGGTTTTTAAAACCTTGCTCTCTACACACACAAAAAAACACACATTATATAAATATAAATGAAATATAAGAAATGCATCTAAATTGGTTAAATGAGAGAGTAACACTTACTTTGAGAAGCTCTGCAGCAAAAATTACTACAGAAGTGGTTCCATCTCCAACTTCTCTATCTTGAAGCGCAGCCAGTTCCACCAAAACCTGGAAAAAACGAGTCAACAAATCAATATATAATATTTTGTTCCTACAAAAATCACAGAAAAAACCCAGATCTCAATGTCTTCAAAACAATGTACTGAATCACAATCAACAAAATCACAGTGAACAATTAGAATCTCAATCTCGATTTTTCTTTCTCATCTTATTTCTTCATTTCAATACAATTTCTTTTAATTCATTTTTTATATTGGTGAAGTTAGATTTAAATTTAAAGCAACAATAAATTTGTTACTGAAATACATAAAAACGTGTTCAATATAAAATAAATCAAACAAATAAAACATAGTGAACAATCAGACTAAATTGAAAAAGAAGGGGAGTTAGTATCAAACCTTGCAGTGAGAGTGGGCGATGGAGAGAAGCTTGGTTGGAGTTGGCGTTTAAGGAGAGAAGCTGTGAACAATAAAGAGAACAGAACAATCAGACCTTAGAACAATCAAAAGAAACAGAACAGTCAGAAGAAAGGGGCGAAAATACGATGGTCGGTTGCATTCCTATGGCGGTGGTGGAGGGTCGGTTGGTTCCTGGTCGGTTTTGTCGCAGAAGTGAGAGGCTAGGGGCGATGCAGGTTAGGGTTTTCTCGCAGAAGTGAGAGAAGTGAGGTCGATGCAGAAGTAAGGTAGGAATCGATGAAATGAAGGTTTAGGGTTTTGTCAACGTTTGTCTCAAAGAAGTGAGGTCGATGCAATGAATTTTTTTTAGAATCCAAGGAATGTGCGCGCAAGTGAAAGACGAGAGGGAGGGCACTGAGAGAGAAATGAGAGTGGAATGCGTGAAATGAGATGGTTCGTGGAAGAGCTTCCCTTTAATTTGGGATCTGGTACTTTGCGACGGATTTTTAGAGGTTTTCGACGAAAATATCCGTCGGAAATTTGCGACGGAAAACAACTTCGTCGCAAACGTGAGCGAGAATTTTAGCGCCTCTTCTGCTGAACATTTGCGACGACTTTTTTCGTCGGAAATCCGTCGGAAATTGCGACGAATAAGAGTTCGTCGGAAAGTTTCGCAAGAAACGGGACTTATTCTTGTAGTGTAAATTGTCGGAGGCACCTATCCGGCATGTAGGGGACAGTGATGTCCTCCTAGCTAATAAAACCTGTGTATAATGAGAACTTGTCCTCCATTATTTCATTTCCATGGTCTTGAAAGGGTCTCTAGATGACATCAGCAAGTGTCAATGCATCCAACCTCCTGCGATACTCCTCCGGTTTCACAACGTCAGTTGTCCTCCTCTTTCAAAACCCCCAACGGGGACCTGCTACTACCCCAGTGGTAGTCCGCATGTTGGGGAAGTACTCAAAAATCCATGTCCTAAATGAACAAATAAACAATCTCATTATAAACAACATATAAAAAACAAACTCGTCAAAACAACATATAAAAATAAACAAATATTACCATGAGCAGCGTCACATACCCCACTAACCGGCAGTTATCCGAAACAAGCATAGTTCAATTGGTCATACAAATATGCAAAGCAAGCTGAACCCCAACACCCATTGGCATATTCGTCGTTCATTCTTAACCAAATTCATTTGCCTTTGTGATGAACTGATGCTTTCCTTTTTTTTTTCTTCAATTTGGTTAAGAATGAATGAAGCAAAGGGAAGACATGAAACATAGAAATAGCCGAGGAGGAAGGAAGAAACAAAGCACAAAAATGGCACGCATGGACTTCACAATTCGCCATCTCTTAAAATAGAAAATGTAGATACGGATAATGACGCACAGGGACTTCACATTCTTTTTTTTTGTTGGGTAAACAATCATTTTGGTCCCTCAAAGTGTTAGGCACTGTCAATTTAGTCCCTCACTCGAACAAAAATACAAAAACGTCATTTACTGTGTATTCCGTCATTCACTTTAGTCCCTCACGTTAACTGCCATCCTTAACTCTGTTAAGCTTGCTGATGTGGCACGTTTAGTGCCACAGTGGTTGCCACGTAGGGAGGGACCAAATTGACAAAAAAAACAGTTTTTAAAATATTTGTTTTTAAACTTGCCATCATTTTAGTCCCTTAAAGCTATAACTCACTGTCATTTTAATCCCTTAAAAGTATAACTTACTGACATTTTAGTCCCTTAAAAGTATAACTTGTTGCATTTCGGTCCTTGTGTAATTTTGCATAAATGGTAAAACAATAACTACATAAAGAATACATTTCGGTCCCAAACACATGATAACTTCTTCACGTGATTGATTTTCTCGTTAGATGAGCTTAAAGAATACATTTTTGCTTATTGAAATGAAATATTAAGTTAATTATATGTAGTTTTTCATGTATTTTAACTAATATTATCTATTATCTAAATCTAAAATGTTAATGAATTCAAATTCAGTGATAGCTGTTGAAGTCATACATTTGCTTTATCTATCCGTGTCGGTTGATGCTACAAAGAGGGGTGGGATTTCAAGATTTGTTAACCATTCTTGTGAGGTAATTGTGCAGTATTATTATATATTGAAATGCATGTGCGCATATTTGGGTGTGTATGCTGTTGGATTTTGTTAATCTCAACTTAGATCATCTTTAAATCCTAGCCTTACATTAATATTAATCCAACAGCTAGGATTAACTAGCCGTTGGAAATTTTGACTGAACAATCCCTGTTTAGTTAAAATTACAACTGTTTGAAAAAAACTGATTTAGTTACTAACTAATTCAGTTAGTTTGTTAAAACAGTTTTTAACAAAGTGAGTTGTTAGCTGCATGTATTTGTAACTCAGTTTTTGTAAAACTATAAATACATATATATACATCAATAGTTTTTGTAACTCAGTTTTTACAATTGAATAAAAATTCCAAGTCAGTTTTCTTTGCTTTTGCGCTATGTACTTCTATGCATGTATTTTTCTTTTTCTGTATATTCTGTCCAGTGTGTTTCTGGGTGGGTTCTCCTTCAAAGTGTTGAAGTTTTCCTCACAAGAAAGAAATAACAAAGCATCAGTATATAGGTTTCAGTGACTGAAACAAACAGCAAAGAAAAATAAGGGAGCAAGGGGTCTTATACCTTTTTCAGGCTTTGTGAAGACGTGAATAGAGTGATTGTTCATCAAGAACAATCACAAGGTACCTGCAAAAGACAACCAGAACTTAGGGTTTCTGATAAAAGGCAAATCAGAAACAAATTTCACTGAGAGAGTGAAATAATACCTTCGCGTGTTGCTCTTCCATTCAGATTCTGCATCTCAGGTCATCATCGTCCTCGGAAACACAAAAAAAAACCAGAAAAGGAAACAACACAAAGTTAGGGTTTCGTTGTATCAACCAAGAAACAAAAGATTCAGAGATCAAACAAGGGATTTACCTCAGTGAGGAGGTCCGATCCATAATCCAGCAAGAAGATCTCCAAACAGAACCTTAGATGCGATTTAGGGTTTCTGGAAAAACCTCTAAATCACATATCCGTAAGAGGGGTTTTGTTAAACATCATCAGACCATCAATCTTCGTGAAGAACTGAAGCCATTGCAGCTTCAGATCGTGTAGATCAGAAGCAGAAACCAGAGATCTGAGAAGAAGAAGAACAGTGCAGAGGAGAGAAAGAAGAGAGAGACTGAGTTCTTAAATTTCTGGCGAGTTAGGGTTTAGGAGAGGCTTTTATACTACGGGTCGCATAGATCAGCGTATTGACCCGTTGTGCACCGGGTTCTGGTGCGCAAAACCCGCTTCCGTTTTTTTGTTTGAAAGGGTAGGTAAGTGAAGGTTGGGCTGGGCCAGCACTTGGGCATTTTGTTATTTGCACCCCAGTTTGTTCTTCATACAGCCTGCAGAGCAAAATCAATCAAATGGTGAGAAAATTCAACTTGTGTTACTTCAACTCTGGGTTTCGTGTTCCTAATTTGAACTGAATTTTTGGCAGCCCAACTGTTACACAAACGTGATATCTGTTGAAGGCCAAAAGAAGATTTTTATATATGTAAAACGACATATAGATGTTGGTGAAGAAATTACATACTGTTATGGATTGGGCCTCAATGGCCAATCCACCAAAAAGGCCCAACACCAAAGGGTCCAATTCATCCAACGGTGGAGATTGCAGACCTAGATCCAACAACCCTCCTCCACTCCAGATACCTATAAATAAGCATTGAATGCTCACATTAATGGTATTCATCTCTCACATACTCTCACTTGTAATTGACTCACTCACTGACTTGAGCGTCGGAGTGTCATTGCAGGTACCACCCCACCTCGGACCGGAGCACCAACTCGGACAACCAAGGACACCCGTACCAACTATCTCGGACCAGTCTACCTATCTAAGATCGGATACGTAGCTGGAGATACGGCTCTTGCCCCCGCCGTGACCGGAATCTCTCAGAGCGGACAGCCTCGAGTCACTCGGCGCGACCTGAGTCCCTCAGATCGGCCCGGTAGGCCGTGAAGTATCTCGCCCGAGCTTAGGCCCGACGAAATCTCTAAACGATAAGTCTAGCTCGCCTTAAGGCAACCCGACTTGGGGGGCTACTGTTATGGATTGGGCCTCAATGGCCAATCCACCAAAAAGGCCCAACACCAAAGGGTCCAATTCATCCAACGGTGGAGATTGCAGACCTAGATCCAACAGCCCTCCTCCACTCCAGATACCTATAAATAAGCATTGAATGCTCACATTAATGGTATTCATCTCTCACATACTCTCACTTGTAATTGACTCACTCACTGACTTGAGCGTCGGAGTGTCGTTGCAGGTACCACCCCACCTCGGACCGGAGCACCAACTCGGACAACCAAGGACACCCGTACCAACTATCTCGGACCAGTCTACCTATCTAAGATCGGATACGTAGCTGGAGATACGGTACCGAACACATACAATTATAAGTTTCCCTTGGAGGAGAAAAAGGCTCCTCGCAAACGTGGTTCCAAAAAGTAAGATTACTGCAATTATGCATATGTACTAGATTATGTTTATGAAAAGTAATGCAATTATTATTTTATGGTGTTACCAATTATATAGAATTATGAGGTTATTGTTTTACCAATTATGCAGAATTACATAGGACCGAAATGTCAGTAAGTTATATCTTTAAGAGACTAAAAGGACAGTAAGTTATACCTTTAAGGGACCAAAATGATAGCAAGTTATATCTTTAAGGGACTAAAATGACGATAAGTAATACCATTATATGTTGTTATTTATTAAAAAAATATTTAAAAAATGTTTTTTACTATCAATTTGGTCCCTCCCTACATAGTAACCACTGTGGCACTAAACGTGTCACATCAGCAACTTTAACGGAGTTAGGGTGGCAGTTAACGTGGGGGACTAAAGTGACGGATGAAATACACAGTAGAAGATGTTTTTGTATTTTTGTTTGAATGAGGGACCAAATTGACAGTGCGAAACACTTTGAAGGACAAAAATGACCATTTACCCTTTTTTTCTTCTTCATTGCTCTTTAGTTTTCCTAAATATATGCACTTTTAATCGTTTGTTTTATTTTTTGTTACCATTTTATTTATTGGTTTTGAGTGTTAGAAACTTTGTGCAGCCGTAGACATGGATTAGGTTGCGCAACGACAGTAACGATAGTTTAAAGGTGTATTTTGGTTTCGTTTTTTTCTTTAGAAAGACCCATAAAAGACGCCTGATCTTGGACCTTTCCTCTTTTAGATAAGATATGATGATTTGTGTTATAATCGTTTTCGATCCTATCTAGGATCTCAATTTTGACAATAGTATCAGATGATGGTTAAACCAATTTAAGTGATAGTGTGATACAATTTCTTATGTTGCCCCCTTTGTTATTGCTTCCTTTCTTGAAAGGGATTAAAGATTTCAATTCCTTAAAATGGTCTCGCAAGAACAATAATTTAGAGCAATCAAACCCATGATGGAGGAGGGGTCCCTATACACGAGTTTTTTATTTTATGTTAGGTTTTTGATTTTTGTGCTGCTGTTAGATCCAGTTCCGTTAGGAATTTCTTGCAGAGTTTTAATGGGAACCTTTGGTGAAATTCAGATGAAATATTGATGATATATGTTGATATTTGTGTGATGAATAAGCCTCTAGAATTTTATTAAGTTTCAAGTTGAATTGGTTTGGTAAAGTGATGAAGGAAAGCTTGACTGCAACTACATCAGTTTTTGTTTTTCCAGCTCCATAAACAATTTCAGAACACCAAAAAGGCTCTTTTTTCAGACTTTATTCCAATCACAAAAAATCCTAAAGGAAATTGAAAACCTTTACCGTTCTTGGATTAATTTCCTTTTGATTCTTAAATTATTAATTCTATTAGCTTATTCTAAGATATTATCTCAATTTAGTAAATTATCCTTCTGCAGCTCTGCTTTCGATGTTGGGTACTCCCTTTGTGGTTGAAGGTGCTTTGATCTATGTTGTCAAGGGAAACAAATTTGGTCACTCTTTTTTAGTTGTAAATAGGCATACTAATTTTTTTTTGATAAGAAAAATGATTATATAAATGGATACAAATGATACAAATGAGGAGTATTAGATGTACTCCTACCCGATACAAGAGAGCCAACTAGAAGAAATTACATCCAAAAAACAAGGTATGGGCGAGTCCCACCACTCTGAAATAGAAGCATCTCTTACAAAACAACCTTTACTCATACACCAATCCCATGATAAATGCTTAATCTTGTTAACAACAAGACGAGAATCAAACGGCGCGCATTTGAATATCAAATTGTACCTTTCTCTCTAAATAGTCCAAGTGGTTGCCATCCATAAAATAATATACATCTTCTTCTTAACATTGAGATGCGTAAGGTGCATATAAAAATCCCAAAGATGTTGCAAACATGTAGCTTCTATATCATCAACTATACCAATCCAACTCAAGATTTCTTTCCAAACAACTTTAGTGAGAATACATTGGAAAAAGATGTGGCTCATATATTCATCAAAACTATCACATAAGGGGCAATGACTATTATCAAGGGACACGTGCATTCTCACAAGATTATCCTTTGTAGGCAACTTCTTCAAAAGTAACCGCCAGCAAAACAAAGCCACTTTTGAAGGAACTGGTGTTTACCAAATAATAGGTAATGTTTCTAAAAGTTCGGTACACAAAGGATTATGGTTCAACAAACTCAAGATAAAGGAGTAGCACGAACTTACAGTGAATAAGTTGATTTTATCAAGAGTCCACTTCCACCTATCATGAGTTGTTTCCTCCAATTGCACTTCCACAAGAATGTTGTTCAACAAAAGAAACTCCAATTTCCTCTAATTATGGTTGCAAAAGAGGTCTAGACCAATGCCAATTCCACCTCCAACTCCCTATCTCCCGACTCCCCATTTTTCCCACCACTTCATCTTGAGACAAAGAAATTGCAAACAATGCGGGAAAGACTTCCTTTAATGGAGAGGGACCTATCCATTTATTATGCCAAAAACGAATAGATTGCCCATCTCCAACAATACACGCCACGGCCGCATGAATTTTTTTTGTGTTTGGCACCAAATCACTTCCCAACAACATCAAGTCCCTCCACCAAATAGAGTCATTCGACCCCCCACACTCTACCAAAGTTACAACAATTCATCGCAACCAAATCTCAATAACGAAAAGCTAAAACCTCCTTCCACAAAGCATTAGAATCATGGATGCACCGCCATTTCCATTTCGTAAGCAAAGAGATATTAAAGACTTCTAAATTCTTCACTCCTAATCCTCCTTTCTTCTTAGGTTTGCAAATATCATCCCAAGCTACCCAACATATCTTCCTCTCCTCATCACACGATCCCCACAAAAAATCTCGCTGGATTTTCGTTAGTTCCTTGATCACAACCTTAAGAGCTTTGAAGAAAGAGAAGAAATACAAAGGTAAACTTGGAAGAACAGAGTTAATTTAAAAAACTATTTGTATAAACCTGTGTATCACACGGGGTTATCCACTAGTTATTAAACTAAAAGGGTCAAAAACCACAACTAGGTTTTCTTCACCGCCTAAACTAATATTAAATAGAGTTAACCATATATATATATATATATATATATATATATATATATATATATATATATATATATATATATATATATATATAATATAAAATGATGCGGTATACTCTGTATTACACTTTATGGATTGTTGCATTAGAAGTTGTTATGCCGAACCAATGTTAGCAGACACGGACTGGTCATCGACCCACCAGAGAGGTCATCACATCGGCAGGACGAGTTGAACCAACGCCCTTATGAGGAATGACTCAACTCCGTACCAACAACCTTCATTGGTAAAAAAATTTAAATAGTTTAATACATACAAAATAATTAAACCTTTACTTTTTAAAAAAATTAAACTTTTATTTAATTCAAAGGTAAGCATATTTAATGGGAGAGCTTATATCCGTGAACTAAAGTTACTTTTTGTGGGGCCAAAATGCTATATAGAATTTAAGCAATTCATAGTTAACTTAAGTGATTTTTACTCCACCGGAGGTTGTTTATAAATAACCATACATGATCCCACTTATTTATAATTTTTTATTTGTAAAATTAATTTAATTATTTTAAAAAAATGATTTTTTTTAAAATAACTGCTCATAGTTGAAACAACCTTTGACGCCGGAAACCTAACATTAGATCTGGTGGAAGATATCCTGTGTAGGTCCTCGGTGAAATTATTGATGCAACTACGATGTGTCTGCAAGTCCTCGAATTCTTTAATTTATGATCCCATCTTTGCCAAGAAGCACCTCCACGGGTCACAGACGCTATTCAACGGTTGCCACCTCATATTTTGCCCTAAAGACGGTATGTTCAAATTCTAGGATTCCCGACTCCCTTTGATTTTCAACTCCGCGTCAACCAGCATTTCAATGACACAGCTCTATTTCCCTCGGAATATTCAAGATGGTTATTATAAGCTAAATGGCTCTTGCGATGGCATTCTCTGTTTTTCCATCGGAATATCTAATAACCGTGTTATTGTATGGAACCCTTCCATTAGGAAATCCAAGAAACTGCCACTTTTGAAAAATCAACCCGAACTGGAACCAAGATGGTTTAAAATTAACACATTTTACGGCTTCGGGTATGATCGTGTTACTGATAATTACAAAGTAGTTGCTTTTTGTTCCTACAAAGGAGCTGACAGTTTTAATTGGGTTTGTAAAAAAGTCCAAGTCCATACTTTGGGTAGAGAAACTTGGAAAACTATTGGAAGCGTACCTTTATCTTTCCCTTTTGGTTATTGTTTCACATTGACTAAATGCGGGATATTTTTGAGTGGCACTATTAATTGGTTGGGAGTTACTTTTTCACCTGATATGTCGCCCTCGCAGGTCATTTTTTCTTTTGATTTAGGAAACGAATCTTATCAAGAGTTTTTACCTCCTGATTATGGAGAGGTGGATGTGTGTGCCATGAACTTGGGAGTGATGAGAGATTGCTTATGCATTTTTTGTCGCACTTGGACTTCAGGTATTCATGTTTGGCTTATGGAGGATTATGGAAACAAAGACTCCTGGACTAAACTATTCGTTGTTACTTATGATTACAAATTTATTAGTCGAGATCCTTCCTATATTTGTCCGGTTTATATTTTAGAGAATGAGCAACTGCTTTGGGACTTCAAAATGAAGCTAGCTGTTTACAATTATAGGAATCGTACTTTAAAGCTTCTCAAGTTTCAGTCCATCACTGGTGATTGTTGGTTCAATAGTCATGTCTACATCGAGAGTTTCATATCACCTTCACATTATTAGGACATTGTTAGGTTGGTTATTTAAGAATCTACTAACGGCACATTGCAACCTTATGTGTTTTCATTAATTTCATTTATTTAATGTTAGTTCTAGTTTCTCGTGACTATAGTTCGATTTTAATTAGTGGTTGATGTAATCTTCTAACTCCAGAAGTTGCTGAAAGTTTTACTAGTATAGTGTGATGGTAATTTCTCTCGAAGCTCTTCATTTGTTACCTACTGATCTTTTGTTGTCATCTATATTTCAATCCAATGCTGGAATTCGATTGATTTTGATTTTACTTGGTACCAATAGAAAGAATGGATTTAAATCTACCTAATATTAATATTCATATCATCTTTTAATTTAATGGCAGTACATTTTGGGACGGGACATTAAAGGGAAATTCTGCATCAAGTCGTTAATAGGATCAAATTTGTCTTATTTCTGTTAGCACAGAATTGTGCTTTTCACCATTTCAGAGATGAACACAGACAGAAAGAAGAAGAGAAAGATTACACACTGTGTTATTGAAAACTGGAAAAACTAACTTTGGTATTTGATTAACAGTATTTATTACAATTGAGTATGAATAACAAACTTCTAACCGAATTGACTGGCTACTTGCTCAGCCTGTAATCAATCTATGAATTACCTCTTATTACAATACCATCCCTTAATTCATAGTACACTACAAACATTAAAACATAACTACACCTAGCTTATTTCTCAGCTTGATAAATTGATCTGTTTTCACTGATTTTGTCAACAGATGAGCAAGTTGTTCAGCAGTAGGGCAGTAGCAGACTTCTATCTTCCCTTTTTGAACTTGCTCTCTAAGAAAATGAAACTTAGTTTCAATATGCTTGCTCCTCTCGTGTGAAACAGGATTTTTTGCAAGACTTATTGCAGACTTGTTGTCAATCCACACCTTGATTGGCATCTGCACACCCAGATTCAGTTCTTCTAACAGAGAATTAAGCCAAATTGCTTGGCAAGCTGTGACTGCACCAGCCACATACTCAACTTCACAAGATGATAAAGCCACTATTGGCTATTTCTTGGAACACCACAAAATTGTTGCTCCTTGAAACCTGAAAACATAACCAGTTGTGCTTCTTCTATCTACCTTATCCCCACACCAGTCACTATCTGAGAATTCACACAATTCCAGTTCAGTCTTTTCTGTGTTTGCAGGGAAGAAAACACCATACTTCAAAGTCCCTTTTACATACCTCATTATCCTTTTTGCAGCAAGGAAATGAGACAGCTTAGGCTTAGTCATAAACCTGCTTACTAGGCCAACATCAAATCCAATATCAGGCCTACTATTACAAAGATATCTCAGGGAGCCAACTACCTGTTTGTACAGTGTTGGATCAATGTCCTCCTCCTCTTCACTTTGCAGCAGTTTCACATTCTGCTCAGCTGGTGTTACTGCTGAATTGCAGTTACTCGTATCAAATTTCTTCAGAATTTCAGATGCATACTTGCACTGATGTAGCACCATCCCACCTTCTACATTAATCAGCTCAATTCCTAAGAAATATGACAACCTTCCTAACTCTGTCATTTCGAATTCCTGGAGCATTCTTGCCTTGAACTGAGTGATGTCCTGTACTGATCCACCTGTAATCAGCAAGTCATCCACATATAAGCAGATCAGCACTGCAATTTCCCCTTTCTTGTGTTTCACATACACACCATGTTCCACTTTGCATCTCTTAAAACCATTCTGAATTAGAAAGGAATCAATCCTCTTATTCCAAGCACGAGGTGCTTGTTTAAGGCCATACAAAGCCTTAAACAACCTGTATACATAGTCCTCTTTGCCACTAATTTCAAAGCCAGGAACCTGTGCAACATAAATCTCTTCTTCTAGGGATCCATTGAGGAATGCTGACTTGACATCTAGGTGCAGCAGTCTCCATCCCTTGCTACAGGCCAGTTCAATCACCATTTGTATTGTCTCATGTCTTGCTACTGGTGCAAACACTTCTTCATAGTCTAGACCTTTCTTTTGCAAGAATCCTCTAGCTACTAATCTGGCCTTGTGTTTGCTTATGCTGCCATCGGGATTCCTTTTTACTTTGAACACCCATTTCAGCCCTATAGGTTTCTCATTAGCTGGTAGCTTCACTAACTTCCAAGTATTATTTCTTTCTATGGATTTCAGCTCCTCTTCCATAACAATTTTCCACACCTTTTATTTTACTGCTTCTCTATAACTCAGTGGCTCTGCATCTGCCAGTAGAGCAAAATGGATGAGCTCCCCTTCACTGCTCACCACATTGTCTAGCATTATCTCATACTCTGCAAGTCTCTGTGGCAGATGCCTTGTTCTTCTTGGTCTGACATTCTGATCGTCTCCCTCATCAGAATGTTCTGATTCTAACTCTGGTGCTTCTTCATCATCAGATTGTTCACCTTCACTATAATCACTTACAGATTCCGTTTCCTGTTGAAACACCGTCACAGGTGCTGAGGATGAAGTCTTAGGATCCTGCACACCATTCGAATCCCACACTTCCTCCTCCTTCACCAATACATCTCTGCTAACTGTGACTGTGTTTGTCACAGGATTATACAACTTGTAGCCTCCTATTGGATGGTATCCAACCAGGATCAGCTTCTCACTCTTGTCATGCAGTTTTCTCCTTCTTGCATCAGGCACATGTGCATAGCAAATGGATCCAAAAATCCTTAAGTGATTCACCACAGGTTTCTTACCACACCACAGTTCCTCTGGCACTACAGTATTCAACTTCCTTGTTGAACACTTATTCAATAAATAGGCTGCAGTAGTTACAGCCTCTCCTCAGAGATTCTTTGGCAGATGTTTCTGTTTCAACATGCTTCTTGCCATGTCAAGTATGGTTCTATTCCTTCTTTCTGCTAGTCCATTATGTTGTGGTGTGTATGGAGGAGTTTTCTCATGAAAAATTCCATTGTTCTCACAGTAAATTGCGCAACTGACCGTTTCAGTTTTAATTGACGCGTGGCACAATTTTCAAAGCTTAGCGACGGAAATCCGTCGCTAATAATCCGTCGCTAATCTTTGAAAATTGTGCCACTGTCCGTTACAGATTAATTTGACACGTGGGCCAAAGTTAGCGACGGAAATCCGTCGCTAATTCCGTCGCTAAGTGTTAAAAAATTTTTAAAGCCGGATCCCTCCCCATTTTCTCCCTTTCTTTCCTCTTCTCCACTGTTTCTGTCTCCCTCTTCCTCTCCGCCACCGAATCGTCTCCCTCTTCCTCTCCGTCCACCGGCCACGCCACCACCACCGTCCACGCCGCACCGCTCCCTTTTCTCTCCATTCTTTCCTCTTCTCCATTCTTTCTCTCAGACTCACCCTCTCCGAACCGTCCACCGTCCACGCCATCGCCACCGTCCACGCCGCCGCCACCGCACCACCACCGTTCACGCCACCGCACCACCACCATCCACGTTTCCAAGGTTTGTTTCTTTTCTGTCTCCACGAATTTTCTCCCTATTTTTCACTAATTTTGTTTCTGCCTCTCTATTTCGCAAGTCACCGGACAACCACCTCACCGGACAACCACCGCACCGGACAGCCACCACGGTCACAGTCACGGTCACGGTTAGTTTTTTTTATTTTTTATTTTCGAATTGATTTTTTGTTCCGTTGTTATAGGATAAAATTTTATTGTTAGAAATATTAAGATTAGTATTGTAGAATAAAATTGTTGTTGTTGTTAATTAGAAAGTTGTAATTGAATGAAGTAATTGGAATTGAATTGAAATTGAAAAATGTAATTGAATAGTGTATGTGTTTAAGATAGTGTAATTGTAAGTGTATGAAATGTGTATGTTGTTGGAGATAGTGTATGTTAATTTTCAAATGTGTATGTTGTTAATTGAAAAATGTGTAATGGTAATGTGTATGTCGTTTGAGATGTTAAATTGTTGTTTTGATGTTTGATGAACGAACTCTAGGTTAGATGACTATTTGATGTTGTTATTGTGTGTTGTTGATGGAAAATGGTGAGGTTTTATTGGTTTTATATTGGAAATGTTATGAGAATGTAAAACATTTTTTTAAATGCGTGTAGATGAATTGGAGTCAATTGAATCGTGGTTGGGTGTATGATCGGTTATATCCGGGAAGAGCGTTTTTAAAGGAAACTTTTGTAAATGGGGTTGAAGAATTTATTAGGGTAGCATGGCAACATGATTTAACTAAAGAGGAAGGGGGGATTAGATGTCCATGCCTTAAATGCAAGGGTGTACCTATTAGTACTGATGATGAAGTCAGGGAGCACTTGTATCGTCTTGGGTTTATGCCTAATTATTGGATTTGGGTGGATCATGGAGAAGTACTTCCGAATTTTCACGTAGGGGCTTCAAGCAATTCTGGTGGTGTTGTTCCATCTAATGAACAATTTGAGTCGATGGAAAACATGATTTGTGATGGTCTCAGGGTGAATGTGCCATTTGATGAACCTCAGTATGACGATCATGATGAACTTCCAAATGAAGAAGCACAGAGATTCTATAATTTGTTAAGGGAGTCAAACAAACCGTTGTTTGAAGGCTCGCCAGAGTCAAAATTATCTATTTCTGTGAAGCTTTTAGCTCTCAAGTCCATGAGTAATATTTCTGAGTTGGGTTTAGATTATGTGACTAAAATGATGATCGATGCGACACCTAATAAGGATAATTTGCCAAAAAATTATTATGAAGCAAAGATGTTAGTTTCGAAATTGGGATTGGAATGTAAGAAGATTGATTGTTGTGTGGATGGGCACATGTTGTTTTACAATAACGAATTTGGTAAAAACGATGGTGCACTACTGGAATGCAAGTTCTGTGGAAAGCCGAGGTATCACGTTCGTAAAGGGGGAAAACGTAATTATAAACCCATCCCTGTAAAGTCGATGTTCTATTTGTCTATAATTCCAAGGTTGCAAAGAATGTTTGCATCGGCTGAAATTGCGAAGAAAATGACGTGGCATTATGAGAATAGGCGTACCTCAGACATTTTACGCCACCCATCTGACGGTGAAGCGTGGAAACACTTTGATCAAGTGCATTCAGATTTTGCCTCAGACCCACGAAATGTTCGACTTGGCTTGTGCTCTGATGGATTTACTCCATATATCCAAGCATCAGCGTCGCCCTATTCCTGTTGGCCAGTCATTGTTACCCCTTACAATCTTCCTCCTGAGATGTGCATGACTAAACCTTATATGTTTTTGACTTGTATGATACCTGGTCCAACCAATCCAAAAGCTAACATTGATATCTTTTTGGAACCCCTAATTGATGATCTCAAGAGATTGTGGGGTGGTGTTTTGACATATGATGCAGCACAAAAAAATAATTTTATGATGAGAGCGTCATTGATGTGGACAATAAATGACTTCCCTGCTTATGGTATGTTGTCTGGTTGGGGGACTCACGGTAGATTGGCATGTCCCCACTGCATGGAACACACAAAAGCGTTTACGTTGAAATACGGGGGGAAAAGTTCTTGGTTTGATTCGCATCGTAGATTCTTACCGTCGGGTCATGAATTTAGAAAGAACAAGAAGGCCTTCAAGGATGGGGTAGTCGAAAGAGATAGACCACCGCCTTTGTTGACATCAGGTGAAATCTGGATGAGAGTTATCGATTTGCCACAAGCCACAGAGGTAGGTGAGCTCTCCCGATTGAACGGTTATGGACGACTGCATAACTGGACAAAAAGAAGCATATTTTGGAATCTCCCATATTGGAAAGATAATCAATTGAGACACAATCTGGATGTTATGCACATCGAGAAGAATTTCTTTGACAACATATTTTACACTGTGATGAATGTGAAAGATAGAACCAAAGACAATAATAAAGCTAGAATGGATTCTGCTCTTTACTGTAGCAAACATCGATCCAATTTGAATTTGGTGCAAATGACTAATGACAAGATGTTAAAACCTAAAGCTAATTATTGTCTAACACCCGAAGAAGCAATTGATGTTTGTCGATGGTTGAAGGGATTGAGGATGCCAGATGGTTATTCTTCTAACCTTGCAAGATGTGCGGATGTGAACACTGGGAAGATGTATGGGATGAAAAGTCATGATTGCCATGTATTCATGGAGTGTTTGCTTCCCATTGCTTTTGGTTCATTACCAAAGAGTGTTTTGGAACCACTTACTGAAGTGAGTCAATTTTTTAAGAATATGTGCTCTTCAACAATGAGTAAGGATGATCTTATTAAGATGGAGCAGAATATTCCTTTCATTATCTGTAAGTTGGAGAGAATACTTCCTCCTGGTTTCTTTGATTCCATGGAGCATCTCCCGGTTCACCTTCCATATGAAGCAAGACTTGGTGGGCCAGTTCACTATAGGTGGATGTATCCATTTGAGAGGTAATTGTCTATTTTCGCATTTTAATTACAGTGGCCTTTAGTATGACTATTTGTTTAATCAAGCATTCTTCTTTCATATATAGATTAATGGGTGATTATAAACGATCTGTGAAGAATAAAGCTAGAGTTGAAGGATCGATCTGCGCAGCATACTTACACCGTGAAACAATTTATTTTTGTTCTCATTATTTCAACAACTTTATGTTGTCAAGAAATAATAGAAACGAAATGGAGGTTGAAGAAGAAAGACACGCACTCACTTTATCTGTGTTTACCAAACCTGGTCGCCCCTCGGGAAAGAAGTCGACCAACTGGTTATCGGATAAAGAGTATGAATCAGCACATGTTCATGTCTTGATCAATTGCACCGAAGTTAAACCATATCTTGAGTAAGTATGCTTCAATTCAATTTTTAATCTGTATACACCATTAAAGTATGAAGCTAAATCATGTCTTGATCAATTCAATTCAGTGCATTCTTACGAAGTGAGGGAATATGCGCTGAAGAATCTTCTGTTCGTATACATGAAAGTTTTCCATCATGGTTTACTGCTAGAGTAAGTAAATAAAATTAATGTTTTAATGTCAAACGTTTAAAGTAGATTATATTATGAGACATGACATATTTTTTTCATATGTGATTACTTAGGTTTATGAAGCCGAACCAACTCCCTTAATCCGACACTTGAGGAACTTAGCCGATGGTCCTTTTCGTGAGGTGACTGAGTGGCACACATACCTCGTTAACAGTTACAAATTTGACACACAATCATGGACTGAGGGAAAACAAACAATTAATAGTGGTGTATATGTTAAAGGGGAAACAGAAGGAGGTCAAGGTGACTACTATGGTGTGATCCAACAAATATATGAACTTGAATACCCATATTTGGACTATCAAAAGAGAATAGTTTTATTTTATTGTAGTTGGTTTGATCCATCGGTTAGAGGAACGAAATTGAATCCAAAATGCAATACCGTGGACATTCGAATGGATAGAAGGTATAAACTTTATGACCCGTTTATCATGCCAGAAAATGTGAGACAGGTGTATTATGTTTCATATCCATCAACTAAGAGGGGCTGGTGTGTTGCAATTAAGACAAAACCACGGGGTCGCATTGAGGCAACTGATGCGGAGGATGAGGTTCCTTATCAAGTGGATGAAATGTCGGGAGTTAATGAGGTACTTGAAGTTGAACCAATTGATACCTTACGTGATGATCGACTCTCCGTTGAAGAAGTTGAACCATGTGAACCAGTACCAGAAGTGACTGAAGAGGAAGAAGAGACTAGAGATGAAGAGGAGGAAGAATATACTGAAGATGAAGAAGACGAAGAATATGAATATTTAGAGTAGTCTTATTAGTATTAATGTTGTTATCATTATTACATTAATGTTCTAATTATCGTCGTTATATTAGTATTAATGTTGTTATCATTATTAGATTATGTTGTTATCATTATCACATTAATGTTGAAATTATCGTGATTATATTATTGTTCTTGTTATCATTATTATTAGAGTCTTGTTATTGTTCATAGATATGCATCCAGGAGAAAGTTCAAACCCATCGAGACAAGGGAAGAGGCATCATCGTCGTAGACAACGTGAGGTGACATTAGTTAATATTGGGAATAACTCATTTATTGCGACGCCTCAGACCACCTCTCCAATTGCCCCACCGGTGGTTCAGCCTACGTCTCCACCAGTTGGGTATATGTCTACACCAGGGGGGTATATGCCTACACCAGGGCTGCATACACCAGGGTATACGCCTATACCACCTGGGTATATGCGTATACCACCTGGGTATATGCCTACACCAGGGTTATCGATGCCTACACCAGTTGAGCCCCATGGTGATGCGTATACTGATGAGCCCCATGTTGGTGTTACTGATTCAGATTCATCGACTGATGAAGAGGATGTGCAGGTAGTTGTCGGCAATGATGGTATCAAACGCAAAGTCATCTATCCCTATGGTAACGCGTAAGTATTGTTTGAATTTTTTAGTTTAAATTAATTATGCAATGACTTATATATATAATGTGTGTGTGTTTTATTGTTTGATATATATGTTTTGTTATGCAGGTTGCTTCCTGCGAAGGCCGCTTCATCGCATATCACATATGTCATTCAGAAAATGTATTTTAAAACTTATCATGAAAAGTGGACAAAAGTCAATGATGAGGAAAGGGGAAAAGTTTTGGATTTGTTTAAGGTAATTGTTAGTTAATTATGTCATTACATATATTCTTAATTTTAATTTTTTTATGTTATATATAATAATACATATTTTTGTTTTGCTTAATACAGTCTAAGTTGACGTGGCTGCCGGAACATGATGTAGCTGTGCAGAAGCTTTTTTTCAAAAGAATGGGCAAGCAATTGTCGGATTTGCTTTACAAACTGCGTTGTAAAGATAAGCAGCCAAAATACATCCCTGACCGTGTTTGGAATGCCTACAAGGAACTTTGGGCTACTGAGAGCTACAAAGAAAAAGCTGAAAAGGCCAAGCAGAATAGAAATTCTGAAAAGGGTGGCTCGCTTCACTGTTGCGGCTCCGTCAACCAGGCTCAGCATGCTGTCAGATTGGTAAATTGTTTTAAGTATGTGTTATTTTAGTTTATTTAGGGTGATTAGCAATAATTAAAAATGTGTTTCATTATTACAGAGTAAGAAGGCTGGACGCGATATCACTATTCCTGAGCTTCACAGGGCAACACATTTGAGGAAGGGTACTACAGAGTATGTTGATGAGCGCTCTAGGAAAACTCAGGTATATACAACTTGTTTTGTATTAAATAATTTTGTTTTCTTAAAATGGAACGCTAATTATGCTATGTTATCTGGTTATGGAAAACAGGAGGATGTTAGTGAGACGATGGTTGAGCCGACTCAGGGGACCTGGAACCCTGGCTCACTTGGTCCACTTCCCCCTGAGATCATAGCTCTGGCGAACCGCAATTGGAAGATGGCGGTAGGCGGGCCGAATAAGGGTCGTCTGTATGGTTCGGGGCCCTTGGCGCCGTTATTGGACTCTGGGGTTGATCACTTCGACACTAGTGGGCCTTCTGGCAGTGGACCTCCTCCTCCTCCTCCTGCTACAGCTGACGAGACCGCGCAACTTAGGCAGCAGGTGCAGGCTCAGGCACAGGTCATTCAGGATCAGGAGCAGCGGCTGCAGACTCATGAACAGGTGCAGACAACCTTGCAGGAAGACTTCTTCAATTTTACCCGTGCGCAGGCGAAGATATTGAAGTATTATAACCGCAAACATCCAAATGGGTCTGAGTCTGAGGGGTCTGATGATAATCCCTATTAGGACTTTGTTATTTGGGAGAGATGCGAGACTTTGTTTATTTTGATTCGGATTTGTTTGAACTTGTTTATTTTGATTCGGATTTTGTTTTTATTTGGGATTGTATTGTTTGATTTCGACTTTATTGTTAATTCAGATTTTCGCATTTATCTTAATTATAGTGTTTATAATAGACAGGGTTTTGCGCAATAGACAGGTTGTTCGCATTTCGATTTTAAAAAGCAGGTTTTCCAAATATTAAAAGCCAGGTTTTCCAAAAAAATTTTAAAAAAATTCAGGGGTCATTAGCGACGGAATTAGTGGCGGAATTCCGTCGCTAATATTGCTAACTAGACACACCCACGTGGCAATATTTAGCGACAGAATTAGTGACGGAAATCCGTCGCTAATATTGCTCATTCGTAGGCTAACACGTGGCAGTAATTAACGACGGAATTAGCGACGGATTAATCCGTCGCTAACTAGCGACGGAACCAAATCCGTCGCTAATAATTAGCGACGAGCTTCTTAGCGACGGATAAAATCCGTCGCTAATTCCGTCGCAAAAGGTAGTTAGCGAGGGAAAAAGTGGTATTAGCGACGGAAAAATCCGTCGCTAATACGCTGTTT
Source organism: Astragalus membranaceus (assembly GCA_039519185.1). Lineage (NCBI taxonomy): Eukaryota > Viridiplantae > Streptophyta > Magnoliopsida > Fabales > Fabaceae > Astragalus > Astragalus membranaceus. The sequence goes on along the minus strand of CM076851.1, from coordinate 130,524,601 downwards.
TTTTGTAGTGTATAGGTTTCTCATTAGCTGGTAGCTTCACTAACTTCCAAGTATTATTTCTTTCTATGGATTTCAGCTCCTCTTCCATAACAATTTTCCACACCTTTTATTTTACTGCTTCTCTATAACTCAGTGGCTCTGCATCTGCCAGTAGAGCAAAATGGATGAGCTCCCCTTCACTGCTCACCACATTGTCTAGCATTATCTCATACTCTGCAAGTCTCTGTGGCAGATGCCTTGTTCTTCTTGGTCTGACATTCTGATCGTCTCCCTCATCAGAATGTTCTGATTCTAACTCTGGTGCTTCTTCATCATCAGATTGTTCACCTTCACTATAATCACTTACAGATTCCGTTTCCTGTTGAAACACCGTCACAGGTGCTGAGGATGAAGTCTTAGGATCCTGCACACCATTCCAATCCCACACTTCCTCCTCCTTCACCAATACATCTCTGCTAACTGTGACTGTGTTTGTCACAGGATTATACAACTTGTAGCCTCCTATTGGATGGTATCCAACCAGGATCAGCTTCTCACTCTTGTCATGCAGTTTTCTCCTTCTTGCATCAGGCACATGTGCATAGCAAATGGATCCAAAAATCCTTAAGTGATTCACCACAGGTTTCTTACCACACCACAGTTCCTCTGGCACTACAGTATTCAACTTCCTTGTTGAACACTTATTCAATAAATAGGCTGCAGTAGTTACAGCCTCTCCTCAGAGATTCTTTGGCAGATGTTTCTGTTTCAACATGCTTCTTGCCATGTCAAGTATGGTTCTATTCCTTCTTTCTGCTAGTCCATTATGTTGTGGTGTGTATGGAGGAGTTTTCTCATGAAAAATTCCATTGTTCTCACAGAATGGCTCAAACTCCTTGGATGTGTATCCACCTCCCCCATCAGTCCTTAGTATCTTCAGTTGCTGTCCACTCTGTTTCTCTGCAAACAATTTGAATTTCTTAAAGGTTTCCAACACTTCATTCTTGGCTTTCACCAAGTACAGCCACTGCATCCTTGTGAACTCATCAACAAATGTCACAAAATATTTGTTTCCTCCTAATGAAGGAACTTCTAGAGGCCAACATACATCAGAGTGCACTACTCCTAATGCATGAGTGGCTCTAAATGGTGCTTCTGCAGCAAAAGGTAACCTGGCCTGTTTACCTTTCATGCACACCTCACAGCTATTCCTTGGTTGCTTCACACATGGTACACCAATTACCATTTCTTTGGTTCTCAATTCCCCCAAACTTCTAAAATTGAGATGTCCATATCTCCTATGCCACAACCAGCTTTCATCATCACTTTGGACAGCATTCAAACACTTCAGCTGTTTCAATACAAACTTTGAATGTTCTGTTCTTCTCAACATGTGACTTCAGTACTACAGTCTTGTTGCTGTCAAGCAATGTCATAGTCTCATCCTCCATGTTAACTGAAAATCCCTTCTCTAGGAGCTGACCTACACTTAATAAATTTGAACTTAACCCAGACACATACCACACATTCTCTATCACTATGTTTCTGCCATCATTTCTTTTAACAAATATGTTTCCCATTCCCCCAGCTTGCAAGCTACTGTGATCTGCAAGCCTAATTCTAGTCTTCTTGTTAGTGTCCAAACCTGTAAGCCAGTCTCTACGCCCAGTCATATGGTTACTGCAGCCAGTATCCATATACCAGTAATCAGATGATGGAACCTGATCCTCAATAGTCACCATCAGCAGCATTGGTTCAGAATTAGGCTCACTGTGAGCTGCATTAGCTTCCTCTACCTTCTCTTGATCCTTCTTTCCCTTATCACTCCAACACCCATCAGCAAAATGGCCGTACTTATCACAATTGTAACATTGTATTTTCCTTTTATCAAATCCTCCCTTCTTCTTGTAGTTAAACTTTCCCGAGTTGCCTTCCTTAGGTTTAGAGGATTCACCTTTTTCAAAGTTCTTCTTATTGTTATTCCAATTCTCTTTTCCTTTCTTATTCTTCCACCACAGTTTCTTATTAACTTCATGTTTATTACTAGTTTGAGCCTTAAGCGCCTGTTGTGGTTCCTTATCATCAAGTCTGTCACTCATTCGCATTTCATGTGCTTCTAAGGTTCCTTGCAACTGAGCTATCTTAAGGTCACTTGTATCCTTAGATTGTTCAATTGCAACTACAAGATTATCAAAATAAGGAGTTAAAGATCTTAATACCTTTTCCACAATTGTCTGCTCTGAAATCGTTTCACCACACACCTTCATCTCATTTGTGACAGCAACTATGCGTGAAAGATAGTCAGCAACCTTCTCTCCACTCTTCATGTTCAAATTCTCATATTGTTTCTGTAAGGCTTGGAGCTTCAGCTTCTTCACTGTTGGATTGCCACCGTAGCATCTCACCAACGTGTCCTACACAGCCTTGGCAGTAGTCGCCTCAGAAATCTTCTCAAATACTTTCGCATCTACGCACTGGTGGATGAAGAACGGAGCCTTCTGATCCTTCTTCCTTACTTCACGATGAGCATTCCACTGAGCTTCTGTTGCGTTCTCCGCTAACGCGACATAGCCGTCGTTCACGTACTCAAGCACATCTTGAGCACCGAACAGCACTCTCATTTGAATTGACCATCGATTCCAATTTCTTCCATCAAAAACTGGTAGGTGCGTATTGAATCCTCCGTTCCCTCCGTTCATCTTCTTCTCTCAATTGTTCGATTCACTCACACTCAGTGTTTCCCTGAACCCTAGAAATCGAAGATTGCGATTTCCTCTCAATTTCGAAATTGCAATTCAAAGCAAATTACAAATCTGAAAACTACACACACAGTTCTCACTCTAAGATTTAATCTCACGCTCGTGTTTCCCACATATCCCCTGAATCTAAGCTCTTGATACCAATTGTTAGCACAGAATTGTGTTTTTCACCATTTCAGAGATGAACACAGACAGAGAGAAAAAGAGAAAGATTACACACTGTGTTATTGAAAACTGGAAAAACTGACTTTGGTATTTGATTAACAGTATTTATTACAATTGAGTATGAATAACAAACTTCTAACCGAATTGACTGGCTACTTGCTCAGCATGTAATCAATCTATGAATTACCCCTTATTACAATAATTTCTGCCTGACATGGCCATTACTTATCTATTTTTTATTTTAAGGGAAAGGATCATCTTTTACCTGTTACCAAAAATTGGTGGGTATAAGGTTAGCCGTAAGAAAAAAGGTATGAAAAAAAGTGCTGCTGTTATGGATATGCTAACACAAAGACATAGATTAAAACCATTAATATCTATGGTCGATGCTTTTGGTTGTCAACTTGCTTGATTGTTACCGTTCTTAGTTCATTATATATGTAACAGTTGAGGATACACACACACACACACACACACACACACACACACACACACACACACACACACACACACACACATATATATATATATATATATATATATAGTTCCTATAGTCTTGAGATACATTCTAATCTAATTGTAACGGCAGCTTCTTTTTGGCTCTAAACTTTGTGAGAATAGCTGACCATTAGCTCTTCCACTGGAACAGTTGCCATATTGCTGTAGAGCCTCCTGATTCATAGTCTTGAGATCCTAATTAAAACTCAGTCACATCAAAATAATGTCAAGAGTTTCAAGTGTATGTTGTGAGCAACTTGAGTCCTTTTGCTATTGAGTATATGTTTAGCAGGTTTATAATATTCCTACTTGATTCCCTCTTGGTAAAAATAAAATCTGGTTCAGGAATAAGACACAGACTCACTGTGATTCCATATATTGTCAACCATATTCTCATCTTGTCTAGTTGCTACTTCAACCTTCTTGCAAATTGTATCCATTGTATTTGGACCTGAAATCATAACAGGGTCAAGAATAGCCAGCAGTGAAAAGAGAAAAACACAAAATCACTCACGGTTGGAAGCTGCAGGAGAAGGGGAGAGGTAAACATATATAAGGGTTGTTGTTGTTGCTATGCAAGCCTGTAGTAGTTGTTCCAACAGTAACAGGAATTTATCTGTGATTGAGAGAATGTAAAAGGAGAGAATCCAAACCCTTAGTTCTACGGAGAATTGCAGTCAAACACACGACTCATGCAGTTTCATTCACGATTGCCTGGCAAATGTAAACACATAAAAAGCCATTATGACACGACGACTATCATTGTAGTCGCACAAACCATTTATTAAACGCGGGCCATAATAATTTGTATTGGGTACTAGAGATTTAACCCAAATCAAATTTTACAATTCTTTGTTTTTTCTTCTATAAAAATAGTAAGTGTTAAGGATCGGGCTTTTATCCAGTTTTCACTAAGACCCAATACCAAAAGGCAGATCCATTAACCAATGGTGGAGATGAAAGACCTAGATCCAATGGTTCATATTGATCCCAAAACCTATAAATAAGCATTCAATGCTAAGCATTAAAGGTGCACATTCTTTCCAACACTCTAGAGTCCACTCACTGACTTGAGCGTCAGAGTGTCTTCGCAGGTACTACCTCACCTCGGATCGGAGCAGAGCTCGGACTGACCAAGGCTATTTCTACCAACTATCTAAGATCGGATACAGGTCCAAAGATACGGTACAGAACATTGGCGACCACACTGGGAGGATCTTGTACTTTAGTTTCTCTCCCTCATCTACTTGGTCAACGATGCCCCCCGTGTTGCGTTATCGGAACATCGCCATCACAATTGTAAGACCGGACGAGCAGCAGGAAACTCCCGAAGGCGTGGCAATCACTTTACCACCTAGCTCGGCCCACGCTCGTAACTCGGCCACGGCCATTATCCCTAGGAGTTCGGCCTGGAACCAACTTCCACCTCCCCTCACACTGTCCAGATGCCGGTCGAAGCTGTTCAACAGCTCGTCCATCTATTAACTCGGCAGCTCGTCCATCTATTAACTTGGAGCATCCCGGACCGGACTTCCCCTCAACAACACCCTTCAAATAGAATGCCTTCTAGTCGTAGGCGCCACCGATCTCCGGCCTGGAGGATGGATACACCACCACCGCTCTCCACCTTGTCGGAGAGGAGGGCGTGAATTAGGAACTCCCCCAAGCCGGACCCCGGATGACACTTACTACCCCGAGGGCTCACCTCGGTCAAGCTCATCTTTAGCATCCTCCTCCCCGAGGCGACGTTCTAGAATTCGGGAAAAGTCCCCGAGGCAGGAACGTCGGCGCCCGCACTCAAGGAGATCTCCCGACAAACACCGCAACCAACGATCTCCACCCTGGGGGAGGTCGGAAAAACGAAAGGGACCTTTCCCCAGTAAGATCGACTACTTTCCGGTGCCGAAGCATCTTCAGAAACCCCCTGAAGGGTTACCGATGTATGATGGGACTGGCGATCCTGATCGCCATCTCGACTATTTTGACACGGTTATGCAATACCGTAACGTTCCGGAGGAAATTAAGTGCCGGATCTTTCCTCTCACTCTAGAGAGGCTTTGGATTGGTTCCGGACTCTCAATTAGCCAAGCTATTTACCGGTCATTTCACCCATTCCAAGATGAAGCCGAAGTCTTGGGAGGTGTTACAGGCAATTTGGCAAGAGGAGAATGAGTCCCTCCGAGACTACATAAAGAGATTCAACAGAGAGGCTGCCCAAGTCTGGAATCTCGATGATTCTTTCCGGCTCTACTTCATGGAGGTCGGCCTTCGTGAAGGGAGTTTATTTCAAACTGACTTCGGAGTAAACCAACCTAAGTCGCTTGCGGAGTTCCTCCAGCGATCTCAGAAATACATCGACCATGAAGAAGGGCTGAACGTAGGAAAATCGCTTGCCGATCCAAGAGGATCTAAGCCTTGGAATGAGAAGGGGAGCCGGAACGATCTCAGACCCAGACCTCGTAATCGGTACGAACATTATTCTGAGCTTAATGAGACCAGAGCCAAAATCTTGGCAGAATGCATGAATGCAGAATTCAAAAAAGTTAAGTTCCCTGATCCACTTCCGCATAGACTGGGGCAGCGGTCTAACAAATACTATCGGTATCACCGAAGTAAAGGTTATGATACCAATCGCTGCAATGCTTTGAAAGATGACATAGAAGGCCTTATCAAAAAGGGGAAATTGAACAAATATGTGAAGAAAACGCCTCGGCAGGAGGGTGAGGTTAAGGAAGAGAAAGACGATCCTAAAAGGAAGGGTAAGGCTAGGCAAGAGATGCAGGAAATCTCGGAGGGTGAGCAAGATTACCGGAAATCTAAAGACCGGCCCGTAATGATGGTCATCTCAGAAGGTTACCCCGATGAAGCCTCGGGAAAAACTATGAAAAGAAAATGGAAAGAAATAATGAGTGTTGCTTCCACCTCAACTCCTGCCTCACTACCGGTCCGACCACCTCTGGTCTTCGGTGATCTGGACCTGCTAGATAGCAAACCCAACAAACACGTGCCACTTTTGATCACGGCGGTAATGGCCAACGCTGAAATAAGGAGAATCCTAATCGATCAAGGAAGCTCGGCAGACATCAACTTTATCGATCTTGTGAGAAAGCTGAAAATTTCTGAAGACGACTTCACCCCTTACAGGGGATCAGATCTTTCTGGTTTGAATGGATCGCGGACCAAATCACTTGGCTATTTGGAAATGATGGTCACCTATGGTGAAGAACCATTGGTGAGGACCGTCAAGACCAAATTCTTGGTTTTGTCGTGTCCATCGGTTTACAACTGCATCATTGGGAGGCCGGCCTTAGGAAGGCTCGGGGCTGTGACTTCCACAGTTCATCTCAAAATGAAATTCTACTCTATGCAACAAAGTTATTACCCTCGACGCCGACTTAGAGTCCGCCCAGAGATGTTTCTATCTGCACATGAAGGCAGATAGGAAGGCTATGGAGGAGGGGGATCCCCCAAACGAAGAAGAAGATCGGAAAGATTCTGAGAAGAGAAGATAATCAAAGCTGCGGATATCAATGTGACGGACCTCGATGTGAGGTACGGCCCAGACAGCTCGGAAGAAGAAGGTGATGACGACCTGACCCGTGAATTGAAAAAGAAGATCATGCTGATCTTTTTGCTTGGTCGGCAGGAGACATGCTTGGAATTGCCCCGGAAGTTACTTGTCACTAGTTAGCTGTCAACCCCGATGCTAAGTGGGTCTCCCAGCGCAAGAGGGCTCAAAGCGGAGAGAAGGCAGCAGCAGCAGCTAAAGCCGTTGAAGATTTGATTAATGCTAATTTTGTAACGAAAGTCAAGTATACGAGTCCAGGCCGGCAATGAAGGCTCAGGTACTTCTTGATTTCATTGCAGAAATGACCCCTGCCGACCCGGAAGGCGAGTGATGGATGCTTCATGTAGATGGGTCCTCAAATCCAAAAGGTAGTGGAGCCAGGCTGATGTTAGAAATCCCGACAGGTGTCATAATTGAGGTATCCCTTACTTTTGGATTCCCAACGTCAAACAATCAAGCGGAGTACAAGATGTGCATCGCAGGACTTCGACTTGCCATTGACCTCCGAGTTACTCGGGTCACCTTGAACACCGATTCACTGCTGGTAGTTTCGCAGATCGGAAAGCAGTATGAAGCCAAAGATCCGGTCTTACAGAAATATTTAACCCGAGTGCGGGAATTACTCGCTCAGTTTGTATTCGCAGAAGTCAAGCACGTTCCCAGAACAAAAAACACAAGAGCGGATGTCCTATCCAAGCTCGCTAGCACCAAAATACCTGGAAATCACCGCTCTATAATCCAGAAAACGCTAAGTGAACCTAGTGTTCTCCCTGACCCGGAGCTCGCCTCTTCTATCTATGTAGTTGAGGAAAGCAAAGGGTGGATTGCTCCAATCATGAGGTATATCGAATCAGGAGACGAGCCTCTGGATTCTCGTGAAGCCAAATTGACCAGGAGAAAGGCCTCGTCCTTCTCCGTGATTGACATAACTCTTTATAGAAGAAGCCTCTCTGCCCCATTACTAAAATGCATTGAAGGAGAAGAAGTGGACTATGTCCTGGCCGAGATTCACGAGGGAATTTGTGGACAGCACCTCAGAGGTCGGTCACTAGCTCGGAAAGCCTTAAGGGCAAGTTATTTTTGGCCAACCATGGAAACCGATGCTAAAAACCATATTAAAAAATGCAAGAAGTGTCAGATCCATGCCAATATTCATGTAGCGCCTCTTGCCGAGCTTACTAGTCTCACCTCGCCATGGCCTTTTGCGTGGTGGGGGATCGATTTCTAGGACCTTTTCCCACTGCCCCTGACCAAGTCAAATACTTGAAAGTAGCCGTAGACTACTTTACAAAGTGGATCGAAGCTGAACCACTAGCCAATATCACTGCAACGAATTGCATAAAATTCTTCAAGAAAAACATCATTACCATATTCGGGATCCCCGAGGGAGTGATCACTGATAACAGAACACAATTCACTGATAAAGGCTTCAGGAAGTTGATGTCCGATCTGAAGATAAAGCATCGTTTTACCTCGGTAGAACACCCCAGACCAATGGGCAGGTCGAGGCTGCCAATAAAGTACTCCACGACGCACTGAAGAAACGGCTTGACGAAGCTAAAGGTAGTTGGGGATACCACACCTAGATTGTCTGACTGAGACAAAATCAAACTAGGGGGCCATATTTTCGGTTTAGTTTTCTAAAACACGCCTACAGAGTACAGCTGGACATGGGTCATTGGGATTTTGCTGCACGGATTTATCATTTGCTTCTGGTGGGTTACACCATCTTTGTAGACAAGAGTGCTATAGCTTTACCGATGAAGTGGGTGATGTTGTTTGAGACCTATGAGGATTGTGGCCAGTGGGCATGGGGTCCAACTTCCTTGACCTTTTTGTATGAGCAGCTGAATGATGGGTCCATCTGGAATACCGCTCAGTGCGGAGGGTACGCGACGTTATTCCAGGTAAAATTTGTTATTAACTATCTTATTATTTAAGTTAAGTGTTTCTTAATTTGAGTAATTTTTTAATATAATACTTAATGTTATTATTTCACTGTTGGATCTTCGAGTATTTTCCCACCATTGGCGATCGCACTGACTTAGGAACTCTGAGAGGCCACATGCTTCCAGTTGGAGAAATAAAAAGAATGACTCCATTAAGTTTCCAAATTTTCGAAGGATGCTGGATGCCTTACGAGCCAAGCACGTCAGATGGAACCCTTGGAATGACCACAGGCAGTTTCAAGAGTATCACCAGATTGTTGTGCCTTACATGCCAGACAGGTGTTTATGGCAGTTTGGTTACATCCATGAGCGATTTGACACGAGAGTTTTTTACATGATCTTAGGAGGAAAGTGACAAGTTTGATTCGAATAGTTTTGTCTAAATCTCTTCATTAAACTTATTCATACTTTCCTTACTGGATACAAACGTCTCTTGTGTTGAGATTGTTTTCTTTATTTTACAAACAAACATCAAATGTAGATTTGTGGGGTAATGGATTTCACTTTTCTAGAACATGGTTTAAAGAAAAAACATGTAATCGCAACATGAGTGGTGGTGACCATAGTTGTTAAACTCTTAAGTTGTGTTACAGCTAAATTTCAGATTTGAAATTAGCACTAAGGACACGTCAGCAGGGCGGTAAAATAGAAGCTCGAAGGTTACCCGAAAAAAGGAACGTTCGAAAAGCGAGATAACTTGATAATTCGAAGGGACTTCAGAAGTAGATTTCGAAGGTTAAAACAGTGCGCGCGAAGGCTCAAAGAGCAGTTAAGATAGTTTCTGCAGAGGAACCAGAGCACGGGGACAAGTGTAGAGCATCTAGACGCTAGAAGACAAGTGGCACTGATCATCAGCAATCATTCGTTAGTTTTAGTTTTATTCGCTTTCAATAAGGACATTTTCCCACTATGCAATAGGTTAGTTTACATTTGAAAACTCTACAAATACTAGTTCGAAATAGTTCTAGGGGCGATTTAATACCGTTCAATAGTCATACACGCCTAACACATCTGATCACACAGGATTCCTAGATATAACGGTGAACAATGTATGTCTGAACCAACACTTTTGTATTTTCAAATTCTTTACAATTTCAATGCAATTTCTCTTTCCTTCACATGATTGATTTCTGTGAATTCTTAAGTTTACTTACTTTTCGAAAACTGCTAGTACCAAGTACTCGAAGGACTCGTGATATTCTACTTCTGTGGGTGTGATTCTCGTGTTTTGTTCAAGTGTCTAGTGCTTAGTGCTTCGAATCAAATTGAGTGATTGATCCAGAATCCCCGATTCGGTTGATCACGAGGTTGAATTCCCTTTTAAACTGTACTTCCTTTCCGAAAGAGCACGCAAATTGGGGCGGACAGTGTAAACCTGTCAACTAGCGATCTCAGGATCTAGTTCGAGTCCTCTTATCTTATCCCTTTCGAATTCATTTGTTTGACAGAATTCCATGACGAAAAATTCCGAAAAACAAGTTGATTCTTAAACTCTTTATACAATATTGGATTAGAAAAAATGATTTAACTCATATAAACTCTCTTTTTGATAAGCTAGTAAAGTTCAACTAACCTATCACTAGTGCAAAATTAGCTTTAAAAAGCACTATTTTGAATCGGTTGTTTGGATAACCGATTCCAAATGTGGACGCGGGTGGCTGTAACGCCCCGAAATAATTGATTAATTATTTAACTAATTGTTAAGGAATTACTTAGTAGAAAATAATGGAATAACCATATGTTAGTGTATGTGGACCTATTATTAGTGTTAGGATTAGTAAATGAGAGGTGTTAGGGAAAAAGCCCATGGTTAAGTCGCTTAAGCTAAGGGAAAGCCCATGAAGTTAAATGAGTTGATAAATAGTAGGAAACTAAGTTAGGGTTTCATTTTTAGAAAAACAAAAGTTTGAGAGTGAGAGAGCTAGAGGGCGCGACGGCCAAGAGGAGAGAAGAGGGAGAGAGCGACGCCAAGAGGAGAGAGGAGGCTAGGGTTTCGTAATCTTCTAAGGCTAAGGTAAGGGTGGGGTTCTATCTCTATAATTGGGTGTATGAATGACTCTATGTAGGAAGGTTATGGAACCCTAGGTGTATTAAGTTTAGAAAACCCTAGTTGTAGGAATTGAACTTTAAACGATAATGCTAATTTCGATTGATGATGATTGTTGCCATTTGACAATGTGTGATCATGCTTGTTGATGTTTTGGAACCAAAACTCTGTGCATGGGCGCCATGGGCGCCGTTTTTGATTCTGCCGCAGGGCGCCATGGGCGCCGTCCCGTGTTTGTGTTGTTGGGCGCCTTCCTGGGCGCCATTCTGTGTGTGTTGTGTTCTCGCGCAGGGGCGCCAAGGGCGCCAATGTTGTGGCTGCCCAGTTGCTGGTTGCTGTGTTGTTCTGGCGCAGGGGCGCCAAGGGCGCCAATGTTGTGGCTGCCCAGTCGCCGGTTGCTGTGTTGTTTTGGCGCAGGGGCGCCAAGGGCGCCAATGTTGTGGCTGCCCAGTTGCTGGTTGCTGTGTTGTTCTGGCGCATGGGCGCCAAGGGCGCCAATGTTGTGGCCGCCTAGTTGCTCGTTGCTGTGTTGTTCTGGCGCAGGGGCGCCAAGGGCGCCAATGTTGTGGCTGCCCAGTTGCTGTTTTCTGTGTTGTTCTGGCGCATGGGCGCCAAGGGCGCCAATGTTGTGGCTGCCCTGTTGCTGTGGCTGTGTTGTCCTGGCGCATGGGCGCCAAGGGCGCCAAAATCTGGCTGCCCGTTGCTGGTTCTGGGCGCATGGGCGCCAAGGGCGCCAAGATTGGCTGCCCAATTCCTGTTGTTGCTTGCTGGGTCTGGCGCAGGGGCGCCATGGGCGCCAGCATCTGGCTGCCTTGTTGCTGTGTTGTGTTCTGGCGCTGTGGGCGCCAAGGGCGCCAGTGTGGCTGCCAGTGTTGCGTGTTGTGTTGCTGGGCGCCATGGGCGCCAGTTTGGCTGCCCAAATGTGAATTTCACATTTGATGCTTGGGACGATGTGTTGATGTTGAATATGTAATTTGGCCCAAAGTTGCCAAAATATTGGAAGTTGCTAAATTGTTGATGTGTTGCCAAAAATGTTGAAAGTTGCTAAGTTGCTAATTAGTGTTGATGATGGTGTACCAAGTTGAATTGCCTCTATTTATTGGCAGGTGGTATGTTGTAGGCCTATGGCCAACGATGATTTTCGATGTTGTTGCGTTGCTATGTAATCGTTGTTTATTGGTTGTGCATTTACATAGTGTCGCATAAATAGCATATTTTTACGATGGAGCTATGCTCAAAACACGATGGCCTGGACTGGCAAATTGCGATGAAATGATGTTACGATGTTAATGCCTCTATTTATTGGCTGGATTATGGTACGACATGCATTATAGGGCGGTGGCCCTGAGTTGAGTCACATTCCGCATCCATGTTGCATACCTACGTGATTGAGATGATGTTGACTGCTGATTAAATGATGAATTGATGTTATGACCTGAATTACATATTGTCTTTCATATGTCTGATTATATAGTGCGATATCTCACCCCTTCTGTTTGAATGTTACCCCGATGTTGGTAACGTGCAGGTAATCACGAATGAAGGCTGCTCACCTTCGTTTGATCGAGTCGGTGTCGTCGCTCTGATATGTAACACTCGGGGGGAATGAACACACGTTTTAATATTGTTGCTATGTGATTTCGTTGTTGAAATTTTGAGTTGTTACGTCGTTGTTTTTGAGCTGTTTTGAATTGTTAAGACGCCACGTCTATTTGAGTTGACTTGTTATGAATCCGCTGCGTAGTAATTAAAGAGGAATTATTTTGAAGACTAAAAGGTTGTTTTATCGGTTCATCCGAAAGTACTATGTATCTGTTTTCAAAAGCGAATTAACCCGTCTATTGTTTTCACGAAGCAAATGTGGCACTCCATTGTTTGTTGAAAAAGATTTTTATGAACTCTGATTTTGCATATTTTACCGGGTAGAAATGGGGTGTTACAGTGGAAAATTTGCAATTAAATGGAAGTGTGACAGATTTTTTTAGACATTTAGAATCGGTTGTTTAAACAACTGATTCGAAATGTGCCAATTTAGACATTTGGAATCGGTTGACTTAATAACCGATTCCGAATAGCTACATTCAGAATCGGTTCTTTAAACAACCGATTCATAATGTCTGTTTCATTTTACATTTTTCACGCTCCCTCCCGCGTTTTTCGTTTCCCTCTCACCCTGTTTCCTTCATTCCTCTCATTTTCAGTTTCCCTCTCACACACATCTCTCCCGTGTTTTTCGTTTCCCTCTCACCCTCTCACACACATCTCTCGCATCTCCCCATGACCAGCTCTCGCATCTCTTCACCCTCTCGCATCTCTTCACTCTCTCGCATCCCCCTCACACTGTATTCTCTTCTTCTCAGCTCACCCTGTCTCTCCATCGCGTCGTCGCCTGACTCAGTCTCACCGTCGCGCCGTCTCTGCATCACCGTCGAGCTCCTTTTCACCCTCACAACGAAGGTAGAACCACTGTTCTTACTCCTTTTTCAGTTTCGGTTTTACTGTTCTTGACGAACACAGTAAACCCTAACTTCTGAATCTTGTTTCTGGTTGCAGATCTACGAAGATCTGCCTGTAGAGATTTCCAAACAGGTATAAAACTGCACCTCAGTCTTTTACTTTTGATTTGTTTGAAGATCTATTGCTGTTTGCTGATAATATAGAAATTTAAAAATAAAATCTGTAACAAACGACGAATTACAAAAATTAACGTTTTTATTATCTTTACTTGAAATCTTCATACGGATTTAGATGCTAGAGCTTTATATCATATAGCTAGGCACTACTGACCGAAAGGTTTGTTCTTGTTAGGCTCCATGGTGTGGGAAGGGACACAATATTGTAACTATCGACGATTCAATGTTCCTGTCCAAGCTAAAACAAAGGTTTGTTTTTTACACTATCATATCATTTAATTTCCCTCAAGCTTTATTGTCACTTCCTTTATTGTCACTTCCTACAGATCCATGAAATTTCACTAGTTTTGGGGTAAAATATACTATAAATTTTACATAATGTGTTTGTTACAATGATTAGGACAATGTTTTTGTTACTGTGGTTGCTTGTATCCAATACCGAGTGTTGGAGGAAATGGCAGTGGAAGCTCACTACAAAATTGACAATCATACAACACACGTGTACTTATTTTGTTCATGTTGCTCTTTTAGTTATCAAAGGACTTGTTCCAAACATGGATCTGGATTCTGTTTTCAAAAAGAAGAATGAAATTGAAGCAGCTCTTCAGAAAGAACTTGGAAAGGTATATTTATATTAGATCATTTGCTTTATGTTAATTTGTTTGTTGTCAAATAAGAATTGTTTTTCAACAACCACAAAAAAGCTATGAAACTGACACTTATTATTTAGCTGAAGATTTATAATCTTTTATGGTTTATTTATAATCTTTTATGGCAGAGATTGCAATTGGTTGTACTATTTCCCATACAACCTCCAACAGTTTCAATTAGGTCTCCTCAATTGTTATTCTACCATAACACCACAACACCAATTTTTCACTTAACATTTCCCCATCAAACTGCAGTTGCCAAGCTACTTCCATGTGATTATTGTACACAATGTTGCATATTGAACAAACCTTTGCTGAGTCAACAGATGCACCACCACTCATAACAACAACTTGTCTCTTAGGCATTAAACTCATTGCTAACACAACCAATTAACACTTGTCCTTGGATACTACTTAGGTGACTTTGTACATTTGTATGAGATGACTCTGGTAATAATGCAATAGTGAGATTAATTAGCAGAGGATTGACAGTTCTGCATTCATGTCCCTTGCTGCTCGATTTCCCCTAAAGTCAAGCAACAAGTACACCACGAGGGAAGCACAAGCTTGATTGTCGATGAACCACAGGTGCAGATTTTGGAACCAGAAGAAAATGCAAAGTTGGATGAAAAAATATTGAATCAATCTGCTCATGAATTGAGTTCTGTGACAAGAGACATCATTGACCTTTCTGATGAAAGAGAAGCGGTTGACAGCAACAATATTGATTCCTGCAGAACTACTGGTAGCTTAGTAGATGAATCCAACTGTAAACTGTTGGAATCAGCTCAAAGGCATCTTGGGGAACTTAGTACAATGGAGTGTGCTAGTCTCATAACTGAATGTTGTTCGCCAACAGAATCTGAAAGCCAAAGTGCAATTACCCAGCCTCACAGTATGCCATCTCAACTCCATCACGAGCATGCTTGCTGAACGCATTAAGGCAAAATTTAACATCCATGAAATATTGTATACGTACAATTTGCTGGAAAGAGAATACCCTGCAACACAGCTTATGTCAAATGATATATTGTGCAGAGTTTCCTGAATCTGTTGGTTGATAAACACGAGAGCATTGATCTTGAGTGGCTAAGAGATGTTCCACCTGACCAAGCAAAGTAAGTCCAGAGATTAGTTGAACAACTTTATTGAAAACATATTTTCCATACATATCATGTTAGCCTATCTTGATTATATTGTTGCTGAAACCAACACCTTGAGCTCTTAAACTGGTAACACAAATATATGCCTACCCAAGCAGAAAAAAATGCATAATGTTTATTATTTAGCTGAAGATTTATAATCTTTTATGGTTTATTTATAACATTGTTTGTTCTTTACAATATTGTTTTTCAACAACCACAAAAAAGCTGTGAAACTTAGAGTTGAAACAAAGGAGAAAGCTGAGAAGATCTTGCAGCTAAAGAAGGCAGAAAGTGTTGCAGATTCAAAGTATCTGGTAGGACTTGGAATGGCTCATCAGTTTCAAGCTATAGCAGATGGAGTTAGTGAAAGCAAGATAGCTTTCCCTGAGGATGTGCCTGATTCTACTACTGCTACATCTTCCAAGGATATAATGGACATGGTTTTGGTGAACCAGTACTTTGACACAATTAAGGAGATTACTGCATCTGCAAAAACAAATGCTGTGTATATTTCTAATGGAAATATTGCTGTGTCTCAAGTGAAGGATGCTACTGTTGCTGTGAAAGACATTGCTTCACAAGTGAAGGATGATCTTGCCCTTGTCCAAGGAAAGGCTGCTGCTGCTAAAGGTGTTGTTTCACAAGTCAAGAATGCTCCTGTCCAAGGAAATACTGTTGCTAAAGGAGCTCCTTCACTAGTCAGGAATTTTAGAGATTAGTAGCATCCGTACACACACAGGTGTATTTTTAGTTCTTCATTTCCTTTATTTGTTGAATTTTAGAGATTAGTAGCATCTTAGATCAAATCAGTATTCTCTTCATGATTTGAAGAAAATGTTATGCAATATATTGTGTTTTATTTTGAACATTGATTTGTTTTGTGGTTCATTAATTAAGCATTTCATTGTGATTCACTCAATTTTGGGTTGTTTTTGTATCTAGTAATGGGTGTTGTTGCTCAATCTGTAGAGAACAATAGTAACAATTGGTGGGTTGTTTTTATAATTTTTTTTTAAAAAAGGGACATTTTGAATCGGTTATCTAAAGAGCCGATTTTAAATGTTTGTTTTTTAAGCATTTTGAATCAGTTGTTTAAATCAGTTATTTAACCGATTCAAAATGTCCCTACATTTAGAATCGGCAGTATTCGAATCGACAAATAACCGACTCCAAATGTTCCAAATAACCGATTCAAAAGGCCTTTTTTGCAGTAGTGTATGACAACGCTCAATTTTATTAGCGGGTTTACAAGCCTATTTTGTTATGACTTTGTCTTAAAAAAATTAGTTCTCAGTGAATAGTGTTGACTATTTGCTACTGTATATTAGATTTATTACATTAACATTATGTTCTTCCTATTATTTTTGTTTTGCTTTAATCGACTACGAAGGTCTCCATATGACGAAAGGACTTCAAATCACTCCCACTTTCCTACTCTTTTCATCATTATTCTTGAGGTATGTTTGGGAGGGAGTTTTATGAGGGGAAGGGAGTGGAGGGCTTGAAAAAGATTTGTCTCTATTTTAATATGTATTTGAGATTTTAAAAAATTAAAAGAACAAGTTGATAGATATTAATATAACTTTTTTAATCACATTTGATTTATGTTTAGAGACATTTTATAGCTTCCAGAATTTAGAATTGAAAAATGTCATTCTCTCCCTTCCCCTCCCAAAACTCTCTCCCAATCATACCCTTAGGGTCTTTTTTTTATAAGCAATGTTAGTGGGGGTGAGGGAATATTAGTTTCCGGGGTTTGAACCCGTGACCTCCTTCTTGCACTCTTTTGGTGCACTCCTTCGATATCCCTTAGCTCGCCAACTGAGCTACCTACTAGGGATACCCTTAGGGTCTATAATCGATGTGCGTTCATGGTGAATGAATATAGTTGCTACGAATTTGGAAAATTTGTGATGGACATAAATGAGGCTAAGGTAACTGAATTAGGTTAAAGTTAGAGTCTATTTTATCTTTTAACTTTTTTTAAAACACTTAATTCGTAGTGAAATCCCACTCTTTTTTCATAAGGGGCCGTGTCTAGTTAATATTACCGATGGTTATTTAAATGATAAATTTGCAGGTAAATAATCACCAAAAAAATTTTGCAGGTAAATGGGACGAAATCATGAGAAGGGCGAGGAAAGAAAATATTTCTGGACCTACGATAAATTAAGGGTGTCAAAATGGATGGATCGAATGGTTTTGGATTTGAATTTTAATGGATGGATTGAAGAAATCCATTTATACATTTATATCCATAAAAATTGTATCAAACAAATTCATTCCAATCCATCCATTTACAAAAAAAAATCCATCCAATCCATCCATTAATAATTTTTTTATGAATGGAAATTCAATCCATCTTTTAATATTTTTTTGACACACATCTATTGATATTTTTAACACATACAAAATCTTTTATTAAAAAGATACTTTTAATCATAATTTTGAAAAAAAATTACAGCGGAATTTTGTTTATATTATATATATATATATATATATATATATATATATATATATATTATGTGGAGGTGGTAGCGGCGCTCCGGCGAATGGTGGTTGACATATATAATATATTATAATATATATATATATATATATTAATATATATTACATTATATTTAATACTCTTTTAAAAAAAACTTTTAAAAAGGAAGTATTTTTATAAATACTCTTTTGGTAAAAAAATATTTTTTATAATTATTCAATGAATTTTGTTTTTTTAGTTATTATAATGCAATGAATTTAAAAAATATAATGGCTGAATTGCTATCAAAGAAGCATGGATAGAAAATTAGAACACAATGAACTAAGAGAGAATGGAGAGGAAGAGAATAGTTTGTTGTTCTATTTCTTGAATTGAATTGATACTACAAGTACATGCAAGCCCTTTTTATAGGCTAGTATTCTTGAATGTTAAGAAATCTTAATAATTAAGAAATTAGTGGTAGGCGGTGGTGGTACAGCGAACGGTTGCCGCCAATCTAGAAATATCAAGTAGAATTGATGACTTAATGGAAAAAGAAAATATGCTTCTCAATTCTTCTTGTGGTTCTATAATCTTCCAGTGGCTGCCTTGATTTAACTTTACTGACATTGCCTCCCTTAAATCAAGCTTGCAAACTTATAACTCCAAGCATCTTCTTCAACTTGGAAAATAACTTAAGCTTCAATGACTTTGTAAAAATATATGCAATTTGCTCTTCAGTGGGACAGTACTCGATCACCACTTCCTTCTCAGCTACCAACTCTCGAATCTTATGATAACGAATATCAATATGCTTTGACCGCTCGTGAAAAACTGGATTCTTACATAGTACTATAGCAGACTTGTTGTCACAAAATATTTCTATTGGAGTACTCTGCTTCTGATGAACTACTTCCAAAGTTCTTCTAAGCCATATTGCTTGAGTAAACTACTAGAAATTCACTAAATAGTGACTGATTTAGAGACTAAATATAATCTGTCACTTTAGCGACCGATTTAGAGATCATCTTATAAGTTTTAAAATACTTTTGGTTTAGCGACCAACATTTGTGACTGATTTTTCAGTCGCCGACCTTCCACCAAAAGTATTTTAAAACTTATTAAGATGATCTCTAAATCGGTCACTAAAGTGACCAATTATATTTAGTCTCTAAATCGGTCACTATTTTGCGAATTTCTAGTAGAGTAGCACAACCGGTCGGTGCTATATATTTTACTTCTGCGGTAGAAAGTGCAACAATTGGTTGTTTTTTTGAAGACCATGAAATTGCACCTGTGCCCAGATGAATTATGTACCCTGACATGCTTTTCTTGTTTCTATATCTCCTGCCCAATCACTATCTGTAAATCCAACAAGCTTCACATCATTATTTTTAGCATAAAAAATACCTTCAGTCAGTGTACCTTTGATATATCGAAGAATCTTCTTTGCTCCTTGCAAATGACTAACACGTGGTTCCTCCATAAATCTTCTAAGCAATCAAACTCCATATAATATATCTGGTCTAGTTGTAGTCAGATATATCAGACTTCCAATCAAACTCTTATAGTGAGTTAATTCTACCCTTTTGCCATCACTTTCTCTCGTCAATTTCAATTTTTCTTCAACTGGTGTATAAATTGACTTCGAATTCTCCATCATGAATTTCTTCAAAATATCACGCGCATACTTCTTCTGAGATATGAAGACTCCATCATCTCACTGGATGACCTCAATGCCGAGAAAATAGGACGTTAGGCCTAAATCTGTCATCTTAAAACAACTTATCATAGCCTCCCTTAACTCTGCAATCATCTTTGGATTATTGCCAGTGATGATCAGATCATCAACATATAGACACACAATAAGAACATCTCTAGGATCAACAAATTTGATATATAATTGAAGTGACTAAGTTACACAAGAAGGGGGTTGAATTGTGTGCCCTTTTAAAATTTAGTACCTGAAACCTTCTTAACAGGATGTTTCTCAAGATGAACTTGGATATGAGAAGGTTATTGATAATGATAACTTACATAAAATCCAATACTTTACTAATGATGAAAGATAAATAAGAATAAGCACCAGTAAGAGATATAGTAGTTTTAACTTGGTTTTTGGTCAAAAACAATTTATGCTTAGTTAAAACTGTGTTGGGAAGATTGAGTAAGCTAACATTCTCTTGGTTTGAAATAGTTTAAAGCAATAAAGAAAATAGTAAGGAAAGCAAATAAATGACACAGTAGAGTTATAGAGGTTCACCCAAACTTGGCTACGTCCTCTCCCCACTCCCTTGTGAGTATTTTCACTATTTTCCAAATAGTAATTACACTTGCTTTTGATCAAACACAAAAGACTTTCACAACACTAGCTTTTGATCACACACAAAAGCCTAGTGTACTCTTACACAGCTACACCTAGCTGTTTTCCACCTCTTAGAAACTCTCTTCTAGTTTTCTAAGAGTCTCCTTAATCAAGTAGTATCATCACCGACACTCACCTCTCTCTAGGTAGTTTGATGAGGTGCTTACAAGATAGTGTTTACAATAAAGGGTTTGGGTTTTGGGATGTTAAGGAGCTTGAATAAAGTTAGATACAATGAATACAATGGTATTAAACAAGCTAACACACACTCAAGAAAAGATATCTTAGAAGTTATCTTGTAAAATTTTGAGTGTGAGATGAGAAGGTTGATTGCTTTGAGAAGCTTGAACTTGTGTAGGTTGCAATTAACTCTCATACTTTGAAACTTCGAAATGGAGCCTTTAAATAGCCCTGGAGATTGAATATAGCTGTTAGAAGGTTGAAGAGAAGTTGGCAGCTTTTGAAGCTTCTCAAGCCGCGTTTTTTACTTTATCTGAACATCTGAACCTTCTTAAGCTGGCATTGTACTCTCCTTTGAATATACTAACCTACTATGACTTGACATTGTACGATTGGTCAGGTTGTTCCAGCTTGCACGAAGCTTCTCAAGCTTCATAGTATGGAACAAATACTTTTTGTGCAACTAATTGAATAATCAAGCATTCCTTCTTTTAATGTTCAAAACATTCCAACATATTTATTGCTTGGATTTTTCATTTAATAAAACTGAACATCATTCATGAGGAGTTAATGTGTTTGTCTTGAGTTGGTTACTGGTCGCATTAACATTCTCAAGCTTCTTTCTTCTTACTCTTTAACCTTCTCAATAATGAACTTACACTTTTAAGATATTGGTGAGGTCAACATTCTGTTAACTTTTGGTCAACCTTCTGTTGATTTTTGGTCAAACTTTTTGTTGACTTGTTTTAAGCTTCTCATAATTTAACCTTCTCAAGGCTTTTCTACCCTTGTATTTTTACATTCTTTTTAACTCAAGGTAGAGCCATATTTTGCTATGTAGAGAACCCGTTCTGAACACTTAGAAAACATGTTAGATCACACTACATTAGAAAACCTAAACCTTAGTTTGTATCATCAAAACATAGAAAGAGATTTATTGTTCCAACAATAATGTGTGCTCAAACAGACATCTCTAAAAACCATTTTGTAAGAAATAAGATTCAATCTTCTTACATCACACTCTCGGTGCCTACTTCAAACCATATAAAGCTTTCTTCAGTCTGTAGACTTTATCTTCTTTTCCTATGACTATGTATCCTGCAAGCTGCTCAACATATACTTCTTCCTTCAAAGTACCGTTTAGAAAAGCAGACTTCACAGAAATAATGGTCTCTTGCTAACCATTTTGACTGTTCCAGTCTTGGTTAGCGTGAAGGGATTAGCGACAGAATGGTCCCTCACAAATTCCATCGCTAACCCCATTTAAATTTTATCAGATCCCTCATTTCTCTCTCATTGTTCACACTTCACTCCCTCACTCTTCTCTCTCACGAACCCCAACTTAAATTTTGTGATATTGTTGATTGTGGTTTGGGTAGGGTTTTAGATGCACAAAATGGGATTAGGATTTGTAGAAATTGTGTAGGATAAAAATTTGAAGTTGAAGTTTAAATTGTTGGTTGAAATTGAAGTTGTTTTATTGAAATTGAAATTAATAGTGAATTGATTTATGTTTTTTGCTTGAAATTGAAATGGTTTTATTGAAATGTGTTATTGAAAAGTGTATTATTTTAGAGTTGTTAATTGAAAAGTGTTTAATTTTTGTTTTGATGAACCCTAGGTTAGATGGCTGTGTGTTGTTGATGGAAAAGGGTGAGGTGTTGTCCCTCACCCCCATATTTTACTCGAAATCATCTCTATTGAGATAATTGGGAGTTAGAAATAACTTCATTCACTACTTATATGGAAAAGGGTTTTGTCTGATCTGTCCTTAACCCCCATATTCGGCTCGAAATCATCTCCACTGAGATCATATCGATGCCACTAACTTGATAGTTTATTGGGAATGTTAAGGGAATCTAACACGTTTTCTTAAATGCGTGTAGATGAATTGGTATGAATTTAATCGTGATTGGGTGTATGATCGGTTATTTCCTGGAAGAGCGGGTTTGAAGGAATCTTTTGTAATTGGGGTTGGACAGTTTCTTGTGGTAGCGTGGCGACATGAATTGGCTAAACGGGAAAAGGGGGTTAGATGTCCATGTTTAAAATGCGATGGTGTACCTATTAGGACCGATAATGAAATCAGGGAGCACTTGTATCATTGGGGGTTTAGGCCTAATTATTGGATTTGGGTGGACCATGGAGAACAACGACGTCAAAATTTTGAGGTAGGGGCTTCAAGCAGTTCTGGTGTTGGTGTTCCACGTAATGAAATTTTAGAGTCGATGGAAAACATGATTTGTGATGGTCTCAGGGTGAATGTGCCATTTGATGAGCCCCAGTATGACGATCATGATAAACTTCCAAATGAAGAAGCACAAAAATTTTATAATTTTTTAAGAGATTCAAACAAACCGTTGTTTGAAGGCTCGCCAGAGTCAAAATTGTCTATGTGTGTGAAAATTTTAGCTCTCAAGTCCATGAGTAATATTTCTGAGTTGAGTTTAAACTATGTGACTGAAATGATGTTGGAAGCGACACCTAATAAGGATAATTTGCCAAAAAGTTATTATGAAGCAAAGATGTTAGTTTTGAAGCTGGGATTGGAATTTAAGAAGATTGATTGTTGTGAAAAGGGCACATGTTGTTTTACAACAACGAATTTGGTAAAAACGATGGTGAGCTACTTGAATGTAAATTCTGTGGAAAGCCAAGGTATCATGATCGTAAAGGGGCAAAACATAATTATAAACCTATCCCTGTAAAGTCGATGTTCTATTTACCTATAGTTCCAAGGTTGCAAAGAATGTTTGCATCGACCGAAATTGCGCAGAAAATGACTTGGCATTATGACAATAGGCGTACCTCAGACATTTTACGCCACCCATCTGACGGTGAAGCGTGGAAGCACTTTGATCAAGTGCATTCAGATCTTGCCTCAGACCCACGGAATGTTCGGCTTGGCTTGTGCTCTGATGGATTTACTCCATATATCCAAGCATCGGCGTCACCTGAGATGCTTACGATCTTCCTCCTGAGATGTGCATGACTAAACCGTATATGTTTTTGACTTGTCTGATACCTGGTCCATCCAATCCAAAAGCTAGCATTGATATCTTTTTGGAACCTCTGATTGATGATCTTAAGAGATTGTGGGGTGGTGTTTTGACATATGATGCAACACGAAAGAAGAATTTTATGATGAGAGTCGCATTGATGTGGACAATTAACGACTTTCCTACTTATGGTATGTTGTCTGGTTAGGGGACTCACGGTACATTGGCATGCCCCCACTGCATGGAACACACAAAGGCGTTTACACTAAAGTACGGGGGCAAGAGTTCTTTGTTTGACTCGCATCGTAGATTCTTACCACAAGATCATAAATTTAGAAAGAACAAGAAGGCCTTCAAGAAAGGGGAAGTTGAAACAGATGGACTACCACCTTTGTTGACATCAGGTGAAATCTGGAGTAGAGTTATGGATTTGCCACATGCCATGGAGGTAGGGGAGCTCACTCGGCTAGATGGTTATGGACGGGTGCACAACTGTGTTAGACTATCCGATAACCTTAGAGGGGGGGGGGGGGTGAATAAGGTTATGTGTAAATCTTGGTTTCTTTTCAATTTTAAGATAATGCTAGTTTAAATTAAATGCGGAAACTTAGATTTAAACCTTATATGGTGCAAGCAGGCAGATTTAGGCACAATGAGATGTTATACTATTTTCAATATACACAATAAGATTATTTATAAGAAGTGTAGTGATATTGAATATAGTAGAGAGTAGATCAATTGCAGTGATATGGAAGATGATAGATAAACAGATCAGAATAGGGATATGTATTATGCTGACTACGCTATGATTGGTTTTAACAATAAACAGATGTTTTATGTTTAGCGCAGTATAACAATAAACAAACAGAAATGACAAATAAAGTAAAAGAGTAGGGATAGAGATACACCAGGAATTTAGCGAGGTTCGGGATAAAAGCCCTACGTCCTCGGCCTCAGGCTTTGCAACCCTTGGACTTGATGGTAACCACTATATTGAAGAATTGTTTACAAACAGGCAACTTCAAAATAGCAAATCTCAATTCCCCCGAACTGAGAACCCGAGCACCTAGCTAAGGATTTCAACACCGCTTCAATCTCCTGATTGAACGACCCAAGAGCACCTCCATTGATTTCAATACCACTTCAATCTTCCCTGATTGAACGACCCAAGATCACCTCCCAGGATTTCAAACCAACTCAACTGATTGAGAGACCCAAGAAAACTTCCCAGGATTTCAAAGTGACCCCCACAAATAGAGTAACGAATACAAACAGAGATCTATGGTCCAATCACCTCAGATATAATGACAGTATAGTGACTAAGAGATGAGTGATATGGAAAATAGAAAATGATATGAAAGTTGAAGCTCTATTTTCTCTCTCTCTCAGATTTAGAAGATGTATGTGAGAAGCAGAGAGGAGTTGTGAATTGTGGTGTGAGGTGTGTTTGAATTGTGAAACACACTTGCCTATTTATAGGCGTAGGAATGTTTGAAAAAAGGAAAATATATGTATAATCGATTATGTTAGAAAACAAAAGAATGTGATAATCGATTATATGTTTAAATATGGAAACTTGGTTTAGCTTGATAATCGATTATCATATATAGTTATATTGAGCATGTAATCGATTATTGTTGTCAAGGAATTCACAAGATGGCTTGATAATCGATTACATGATGTAGTTGTATGCATAGGTAATCGATTAATTTGTCAAGAAAGGAAGGAAAGGCAATACTTTAATCGATTATGTGTTTTGGTGGAAATGAAGGCATAATCGATTTATGTTTATAAAAAAGGAAAGAAAGGCAAGCCACTAATCGATTATTTGTTTTAGTTTTTTTTTTTTAATCAAACAGGCAATCAGCCCGAATTTATTAATAAAATAAAGAGAGATATAAAAAACACAAGGGGGGACTAGACCAAAACCCTTGGTAATAAGGACAATAATAGAATGCCCAACAAGGCCTCTAAAATAAACAACCATAGAACTCTAATTGAAAAAATTCTAAGGCAAACAGAAAACCCGAAAGGAGGAAGGGCAACACCTGAGAGTCCCCACACAACCTCCACCCACCACCTCCTGAACTCACACTCCAAACCACAACAACCTCCATCACCTCGCTATCCTCACATTAAGCACATCACAAAGCATCGAGGTTAGAGGTGGAGGCCCGGAGACGATTCGGAGGGGGCAAAGAAGCAGAAGGCAAAGGGGGAGGAGCCCGGCGATCTGCAAACTGCAATCTGGCGTGCGACAAGGTACAAACTATCGAATCAGCACCCACCAACAGTACACCCCCAGACATCCGGCGCCGTGACTCCAGCCACCATCGCGAATTCGTGCTACCGGCCAACACCGCGACAACACCTAGCTTGATCGAGGTAGCCGAGCCACCACCGCGAGCGACAGGGAGAAGTGCCCACGACAAAAGGAGAGGAGGCGTGACTGCGGGTCCAAAGTCCGAAACGACAGCCACCATTGCGAACATCAGACAAACCACCGTGAACCACCGCGAAACACCGCAAAACACCGCATCAGAACCAACCCCTGTGCGAACAGAGCCACAAACCACCGCGAACAGAAGCACTCCATAGTACCTCTAAAAGCGCGCAGATCCACCAACAGGGAGATCCGACCATCAACGCCTCGGGGGAGAGGCCGTGGACGTCACAGAGGAGATCAGATCCGAGGAAAGGGAGTCCCCAACAGCGGTTCCAACCCAAGCAGCGCCCAACCCATTTTTATTAATCACCGGAAACCGAAATCGAAGATCCAACCATGAAACGGCGACGGCGCAAGAACTTATCCAGATCCAGATCGCGAAGAGATCCAAATCGCTTAACAACATATCCAACAGATCCAAAAGCAGATCAGAGGAGCAGACTCAACCAGACCGAAGCCAATAGCGACAGCAGGGCGAAGGAGCACTGAGAGGAGAGGGGAAGAAACCGGGGAGGGAGCCCCCCCCTCCCAGCGGCGGCGGCGCTACTTTCTTTCTCCTGGAGCTCTTTAGTTAAAATAGGAGAGTAATCGATTATGTGCTCTGAAAACATTCAGGCACCTAATCTATTACCATAATCTATTATCTTTGTAAAAGAATAGGATTTTGATTTCAAGCCTTCAACAAAACTATTTTTAGGGTTTTAATCTTTCAACAAAAAATAGTTTTAGGGTTTTTGTTGCCACCTTATGCATGCATGCAATTTTATAAAATATTTTTCAAAACTATTTTGATGCACCATGCATGTTTTGAAAAACTCATCTCTCAGCTACTAAAAGTCATAGACCTTCAGTGATAGGACCTTACACAGTGTCCTAAAGAAAGCGGATAAACAAATAGGTCTTGAACTGCTGATGTGGCTTCTTCTCCAAGCTGCTCCATTTTAATCTTCCTGCTCTTTGCTTTATGTCCTGTACTTAATTCAACTTGAACCATTAGTAGATAAGGTGTAATTTGTTATCATACAAAACAAAGAGTGTTTGCCTGGGGGTTTGATGATAACAAATTATATTGTGTATAGGGGGTTTGATAGTAATGGAACTTTTTCAAAAAGCTCCCCCTAAGCATATGCATAATAAAATAAACAGTACATCAGCAGGATAGCAGCAATTATTTTCTCCCCTCACATATACCATGCATATATTCTCTCCCACATATAACATGCATAATATTCTCTCCCCCTTTGTTTTCATCAAAAATGAGGGGGGGTGAGCACATAGCATATGAGATAATCACAAACAGACATAATCACTTTGTAAACTAGCAAAGGAGAACATAGCATATGAGATATCAGAAATGGTTGTTCATGCTATGCTCCCCCTTACTTGGTGATCCCCCTTAATAATTTTAGAATGCAAGGCTTTAGCAAAAAGAGGGTGGATCATCATGGTTTTAAAAATATGATACCCAAGATAATCATCTTTGGTTCAACAATATAGGTATCATTTTTAACATCAAAAATATGTTGCATCAAAGATCTAGTATAATAGCACTTGAGAAAAAGCTTTGATGCATACAAACAATTACTTCACATAAGTGTTTAATACTTGATAAATATAGTTTTGTTTTCCTTACCCACACAACCTTTACCTATTAAGCAGATTTATAGTTGGTATACATTACAGATTCACTAGCTTTGTTGCTCAAGTTCAAGAGTAGTGAAGCATTACCAGATTCATGAGCTTCGTGTCTCAGCTATCAAGGTACCAATCCCCTATACCTTGAAGCATACATGCACAAAATAATCAAGTAGGAACTTTTGGTACCCATTTCTCTTTGGGTCCTTTGGGGTTAGTTATCAAGGGGGTTTTCACAATCCACCTTGGTTTCTTACAGGCAGGTATAAGGGTGCCAAGCTCACATAATTTACGGATAGGGCATCTAGGTGAGCTATGGTTTCCCTTTTGACAGTAGGTGCATGAGAAAACAATGGGTTTATAACTTGAAGTAGATGCAACAAAAGTTAATTTCTTGTTTAAAATGGAGGAGGTGGAATTTCCTTTGTACCCAATTCCTCTCCTATCAACATATTGATGTTGAGAGTGAAGCAACTGAGTCAAGGTCTTTTCACCAACCTCAAACTTTTTCAATGTTTCTTTCAAAAGTTCATTTTCAACTTTGGCATTTTCAAAATTTTGTTTAAGCTCACAAAACTCAAGGTTGACAGATTTATGCAGTTCATTCTTTAATCTATCTACTTCATTTTCAAGTGTCTCAATTTGAGTGAGCATGCTTTTGTTGCTCTTTGTCAATTTTTTGGATTTTAACAAGAGAGCTTCATGTTCAAAATAGAGAGCTTCAAAAGCCTCACTCAAATCTTGACTACTACAACCATCATCAAGTAAATCATCATGCATAGAGGAATCAGAAAGACTAGAAGAGTTAAGGCTTACCTTAGATGAGTCATTTGCCATATGACAAACACCATTTGCAATTTGCTCTTCTTCGTCTGTGTCACTATCAGTGCCAAGACAATCCCATGTAGTAGCCTTAGGTGTTTCACATGCCGTGAGACAAATGGCATTTGCAACCTCCTCTTCTTCACTGTTAGTATAGTTGTTCCATGTAGCCTTCTTAGCTTTCTTGGATTTCTTTGAGTTATTTCTCTTTTCAAGTTTGCTGAATCTCATGAATTCTTCAAATAATTCAGCCATGTCTTCATCATCAGATTCTTCATCAGACTCAACCTCTTTCCTTGCTACCTTAGATGTTTTAGCAGCAAGAGCAAGAGATTTTCTTTCTTTTACCATTTCTGCTTCTTGATCTTTGTTAGCAGCCAATACAACCTCAAAGGCTAGAAGTGACCCGATAAGATCTTCTTGAGGCAGAGTACCAATATCCTTGGCTTCAGTGATTGCACATGTCTTTGGAAAGAACTCACTAGTTAGGGAAGCAAGGATCTTCCCATTTATATCTTTTGTGGAGTACTTCTTCCCTAGAGCCCTCAGGTTGTTCACGATCAGATTCAGTCTCTGGTGCATAGCTGCCACAGATTCATCTTCCTTCATTTTGAAGGCTTCATACTCCGAAGTGAGGATTCTGATTTTTGTATCCTTCACTTGGCTCGTACCGACATGAGTGGCTTCCAAGCAATCCCAGATTTCCTTTGTTGTTTGACATCCTTTGACTCTACCATATTCTTCTTCACATAAGGATAAGTGAAGAATATTCATTGCTCTGGCATTTTGAGATATCTTATCCAACTCTGACTTTCTCAGCTCTTTCAGGTCAATGGTGTAGATATCCTCAACTGGCACTTCTTCTTCTTTGCCGGTAGCTTTACTTTTGATTTTCATTGGGATCAGTGGTCCATCTGCAATGATCCTCCATAAGGTGAAATCTATAGCCTGCACATGACATTTTATTCGACTACTCCAGTAGTCATAGTTAGTCCCATCAAACAGGGGTGGCCTAAATAAAGACATCCCCTCTTTCAAAAAAGAACCCATAATCACAGATATATAAATAAAATTTAAATTGCGAGATGTTAAGCTCTATATGCAATTTCTAGCTTTGATACCACTTGTTAGACTATCCGATAACCTTAGAGGGGGGGGTGAATAAGGTTATGTGTAAATCTTGGATTCTTTTCAATTTTAAGATAATGCTAGTTTAAATTAAATGCGGAAACTTAGATTTAAACCTTATATGGTGCAAGCAGGCAGATTTAGGCACAATGAGATGTTATACTATTTTCAATATACACAATAAGATTATTTATAAGAAGTGTAGTGATATTGAATATAGTAGAGAGTAGATCAATTGCAGTGATATGGAAGATGATAGATGATCAGTGTATTTTAATGCACTATTTATAGCTTTTCACTTGGTGATTTTAATTGTGCTTTGTGCCTAATATTTAAGTCTTAGCGCGTTTCTAGATTTTGGGTCTTATTTGAGCAATATAGTAATTTCACGATTAATTCTTGTTTTATTGCATATTGACCCCTATCTACTCTGAAGGTCATAACTTTGTCTGTGGTTATCCGATTGAGGCGTGCGAGCATGCGTTGGAAAGCTAAGGAACAGAGCTACAATTATTCTGTTGAGCACGAAACCCAGTTCTGAAGTATTGAAGGTGAAAACTGCGAATTACCGAAGCAGTACTGTGTAAAACGGGTTTTGGGCCAAATATTAGTTTGTTAACGGGCTTTTATCCAATAACCCAGTTAGGGATTAGGTATTTTCGTTTTGTTCTGGTTAAATACACTTTTCAGAGCCGTCTTGACTCTCTTACGCATTCCTACTTTCAACTTTACGTTTTGTGCCCTAACCTCCATGGAAGCTTAATGCCCTAGATCAATCTATTGGTGAAGGGTGTTGCTGTAAGGATTTTGAGGTTCAGTGCTTAATATTTATTTCGTTTTTATGGTTTTAATTCTTTCTCTATCAAATTCATCTCTGTAATTCTTGCTGCAAATTCGGTTTGTGTTTTGCTTAATTACTCAAACTCTATGATTTGCTTATGTGATTCGTTTTATGATTCGGTTTTGCTTAATCACTTAATCATGATTCTGTTTTGCAACTTTCATTATACAAACTATTTTATCGCTTGTTTAATTTAGTTTGGATAGAAATTGATAGAGTCTATGGCGCTTGTTTATAGGATTGATAGAATTCAGTTATGATGTTAATTGTGATACTGGCACTTGTTCGCTATCACGATTGATTGAACACATTGTTTTGACGCTTGCTTTAAAACGGTGCGAATTCGTATGAACTGATTAACGCTTGTTTAGTTAGTTTATGATCAATCAAGAATTATCAAACTATGCACGAATCTTTATTTTAGAACCGATGATAAATCCAAGAAACGCATCCGAAACCAATGGATTGATTGTCTCTCTAAATTGTTGAACTCCCTTAAACACAAATTGTTTTCTTCAAAACCCCTTTTTATTGTTTATTTTGGTTCCTGATTTTGGTAATTTCTGTATTTAGAGATCCTCGAGAGACGACCAAGGTCTCTTACCTTGATACTATATTTACCTTTTATTAATTATTTTGACCCGCGTACGACCGCTGATCAAATTGGCGCCGTTGCCGGGGATCTCTAATTAGGGATTGCCAACTTCAGGATCCCACTAACAGTACTAACATTTTAGTTTGTGTCTTTGTTGAGTTTTCAGGTTTTGTTACAGGTCGTAGGCATTCTGCTGAATTCTGGTTTTTTAGGTAAAAAAAAACGATTTTCAGGTGATCTGGTCAGATTGCTCCGAAAATTGGTCAGAAAATCCGAAAAAAATCAAGGAGTAGGGCTCCCATGTGGGAGCCTAGGCCGAAAAATCCTAAATTCATTCGTTTTCTATTTTTAATTAATTATTCGAATATTTTATAATCTCAAAAAAATCCAAAAAAATTTTCATAATCTTCTTTTGATTTTATTAGATTTTTAGTGCAGTTTTTATATTTTTTAGATTATCTTTGATTCGTTTTTTATTTTCTTCCTTAATTTTAGCATAACTTATTGATTTTAACTCTAATTCTGATTCAGTTGATTTAAACATGGTTGTTGTTTATGAACCTTCACTGGAGGATCTCATTAAAGAGATGGCTATTCAAAATCTCCAATTCCAACAAACAACAGATTCCACACTTAAGGAATTGGAAATAATAGTTGGACAATTAACCACTGCAGTTAATCAGATACAGGCCCAGAGATCAAACGAACTGTCTGCCCAGGAAGTAGTGAATCATAATGTCCCAAATCCTCTCATTGTCAGTGCAGTTACTCTTGTTGAAACTCTAGAGGTTGATACACTTTACATAGCTGATGTTGTGGATGTGGTTGTTGCTGCTATTGAGCAGCCACATGTTGTAGAGCTCAAACCACTCCCTGAAAATTTGAAATGCGCATATTTAGGGGGAAGTGCAAATTTATCTGTGATTATTCCAGTTAACCTTGAATCTGAACAGGAAAAGTTATCGCCAATTCTAAGCGAACATAGGAAAGGTATTGGATGGACCTTGGCGGACATTCCAACCGAGGAAGTATGGCAAACACGGCAACAAATTAATCCCCTTATTCTGGAAGTGTGGAAGAAGAAGGAGACCAAACACGTGTGCAGTAACCATAAAAGAGGTTTCTATGACAAATACCATCCACCTGCAAGCTTCAAATTCTCCACCTTCAAGAGGGAGTTTTCTTTTCTTATCCTTAAGTTATACTTGTTTCTTACATCGAGGACAATGTGTGATTTAAGTGTGGGGGTGTGTGTTTTAGTATTTATGTTTCTAATTTTTAACTATAAAAAAAGGAAAAAATTGTTATTTTTGCATGTTTTTTTCCATGAATTCTTAGTTTGTATAAGTTGTGGGTGATTTTACTATTCTTTGACCATAGGTGTTGTGACATGATTTGATTGATTTCTTGTTGCTCTGGGTTTAATAAGTTGGATATGAGCACTAGATTTTGCATCATTTGTGATAGTCATTGTCCCTGGTGAGAATTAAGCCTTTTATTGGACGACCTACATTTTGTCATTCTCTCCTTTCTTGTGTGTGACTCACTCATGTTTGTTAGTTACTCTAGAACTTGACTTGATTCTTGTTGAAACACTTGTTCACATGCATGTTTGAAATGATCTAGGCAATTCTGTTTTTTTAGCTACTAGCCAAATAAGCCTACCCTAAATTTATCCCTTTGTGTAAGCCCCTTTGAGCCTTTTTATCCCATTCTTTGTTTTATAGCTCATTACAAGCCCAAAAGTGAAAAACAATGTTATTACCCAATCTTAGAGGGTGAAGGAGCTTTGAATTGAAAATTGTCAAATCCATAAGTGTGGGGGTGTCCAGATTATTGCAATTGTGGTTCTCACTTGGGTTAGTTCTTGGGTCCTTAATCGAAAGTTTGGCAAGTATATTTGTATAGAAAAATAGTCCCCCAAAAGAAAAAAAAGAAGAAAAAATGAAAAAAAAAGAATGAAAAAAAAAAGCAAAAAAAAAAAATGCAAAGTGTATATATCTTTTTATCTCTGTATCAAGAAGAGTGAAAGTTGTGTGGAGAGAGTTATGTGGAGAAGTATATCAAAATAGAGAAATTCATCATACCTAATTGAAGTTGGACCCCTTCATGCTCATTCTACAATTGATTTTCATTGCTTCTTTATCCTCTTTGATTCTTTTTAGTTTAGTTCCCCCTTAGGATTATCCCACCTTGACCTTGGCCCCATTACAACCCTTATAAAGACCTTTTGATCTTATGTGCATGTGTTCTTAAGTGTCGATGTTAGAAGCTTGTCAAGCATATGGTAGTGCTAACTTTCATTGATGTGCTTATTATATATATGAGAGTAAACACAAGCCTAGACACTTGAGTGATTGAGAGCATTACTTATACATATCCTGTGAAGACTCATCACTTATGATTCACTCTCTAGTGCTCTATCCTCTTGTTTGCCTTGATTGTAATTAAGTGCTATCTTTGATTGTCATTCTCCTTGAAGCTTAGGAAAAGTATTTCTCTTATGACTTTGCATTCTTTGGGTTCATTGGAAACGCATGCTTTGTTTTCGTGTCTTGTTTTGTGTGTTTTGCCCGGAGTGCAAAAACTTAAGTGTGGGGGAATTTGATCAGTGTATTTTAATGCACTATTTATAGCTTTTCACTTGGTGATTTTAATTGTGCTTTGTGCCTAATATTTAAGTCTTAGCGCGTTTCTAGATTTTGGGTCTTATTTGAGCAATATAGTAATTTCACGATTAATTCTTGTTTTATTGCATATTGACCCCTATCTACTCTGAAGGTCATAACTTTGTCTGTGGTTATCCGATTGAGGCGTGCGAGCATGCGTTGGAAAGCTAAGGAACAGAGCTACAATTATTCTGTTGAGCACGAAACCCAGTTCTGAAGTATTGAAGGTGAAAACTGCGAATTACCGAAGCAGTACTGTGTAAAACGGGTTTTGGGCCAAATATTAGTTTGTTAACAGGCTTTTATCCAATAACCCAGTTAGGGATTAGGTATTTTCGTTTTGTTCTGGTTAAATACACTTTTCAGAGCCGTCTTGACTCTCTTACGCATTCCTACTTTCAACTTTACGTTTTGTGCCCTAACCTCCATGGAAGCTTAATGCCCTAGATCAATCTATTGGTGAAGGGTGTTGCTGTAAGGATTTTGAGGTTCAGTGCTTAATATTTATTTCGTTTTTATGGTTTTAATTCTTTCTCTATCAAATTCATCTCTGTAATTCTTGCTGCAAATTCGGTTTGTGTTTTGCTTAATTACTCAAACTCTATGATTTGCTTATGTGATTCGTTTTATGATTCGGTTTTGCTTAATCACTTAATCATGATTCTGTTTTGCAACTTTCATTATACAAACTATTTTATCGCTTGTTTAATTTAGTTTGGATAGAAATTGATAGAGTCTATGGCGCTTGTTTATAGGATTGATAGAATTCAGTTATGATGTTAATTGTGATACTGGCACTTGTTCGCTATCACGATTGATTGAACACATTGTTTTGACGCTTGCTTTAAAACGGTGCGAATTCGTATGAACTGATTAACGCTTGTTTAGTTAGTTTATGATCAATCAAGAATTATCAAACTATGCACGAATCTTTATTTTAGAACCGATGATAAATCCAAGAAACGCATCCGAAACCAATGGATTGATTGTCTCTCTAAATTGTTGAACTCCCTTAAACACAAATTGTTTTCTTCAAAACCCCTTTTTATTGTTTATTTTGGTTCCTGATTTTGGTAATTTCTGTATTTAGAGATCCTCGGGAGACGACCAAGGTCTCTTACCTTGATACTATATTTACCTTTTATTAATTATTTTGACCCGCGTACGACCGCTGATCAATAGATAAACAGATCAGAATAGGGATATGTATTATGCTGACTACTCTATGATTGGTTTTAACAATAAACAGATGTTTTATGTTTAGCGCAGTATAACAATAAACAAACAGAAATGACAAATAAAGTAAAAGAGTAGGGATAGAGATACACCAGGAATTTAGCGAGGTTCGGGATAAAAGCCCTACGTCCTCGGCCTCAGGCTTTGCAACCCTTGGACTTGATGGTAACCACTATATTGAAGAATTGTTTACAAACAGGCAACTTCAAAATAGCAAATCTCAATTCCCCCGAACTGAGAACCCGAGCACCTAGCTAAGGATTTCAACACCGCTTCAATCTCCTGATTGAACGACCCAAGAGCACCTCCCAGGATTTCAATACCACTTCAATCTTCCCTGATTGAACGACCCAAGATCACCTCCCAGGATTTCAAACCAACTCAATCTCCTGATTGAGAGACCCAAGAAAACTTCCCAGGATTTCAAAGTGACCCCCACAAATAGAGTAACGAATACAAACAGAGATCTATGGTCCAATCACCTCAGATATAATGACAGTATAGCGACTAAGAGATGAGTGATATGGAAAATAGAAAATGATATGAAAGTTGAAGCTCTATTTTCTCTCTCTCTCAGATTTAGAAGATGTATGTGAGAAGCAGAGAGGAGTTGTGAATTGTGGTGTGAGGTGTGTTTGAATTGTGAAACACACTTGCCTATTTATAGGCGTAGGAATGTTTGAAAAAAGAAAAATATATGTATAATCGATTATGTTAGAAAACAAAAGAATGTGATAATCGATTATATGTTTAAATATGGAAACTTGGTTTAGCTTGATAATCGATTATCATATATAGTTATATTGAGCATGTAATCGATTATTGTTGTCAAGGAATTCACAAGATGGCTTGATAATCGATTACATGATGTAGTTGTATGCATAGGTAATCGATTAATTTGTCAAGAAAGGAAGGAAAGGCAATACCTTAATTGATTATGTGTTTTGGTGGAAATGAAGGCATAATCGATTTATGTTTATAAAAAAGGAAAGAAAGGCAAGCCACTAATCGATTATTTGTTTTAGTTAAAATAGGAGAGTAATCGATTATGTGCTCTGAAAACATTCAGGCACCTAATCTATTACCATAATCTATTATCTTTGTAAAAGAATAGGATTTTGATTTCAAGCCTTCAACAAAACTATTTTTAGGGTTTTAATCTCTCAACAAAAAATAGTTTTAGGGTTTTTGTTGCCACCTTATGCATGCATGCAATTTTATAAAATATTTTTCAAAACTATTTTGATGCACCATGCATGTTTTGAAAAACTCATCTCTCAGCTACTAAAAGTCATAGACCTTCAGTGATAGGACCTTACACAGTGTCCTAAAGAAAGCGGATAAACAAATAGGTCTTGAACTGCTGAGGTGGCTTCTTCTCCAAGCTGCTCCATTTTAATCTTCCTGCTCTTTGCTTTATGTCCTGTACTTAATTCAACTTGAACCATTAG
This sequence comes from Astragalus membranaceus, assembly GCA_039519185.1. NCBI lineage: Eukaryota > Viridiplantae > Streptophyta > Magnoliopsida > Fabales > Fabaceae > Astragalus > Astragalus membranaceus. Next base: position 130,488,374 of record CM076851.1, on the reverse strand, counting down.
TAGATAAGGTGTAATTTGTTATCATACAAAACAAAGAGTGTTTGCCCTTGGTTCAACAAATTGGACCAAAAAAAGCATATTTTGGAATCTCCCATATTGGAAAGATAATTTGTTGAGGCACAATCTTGATGTTATACACATCGAGAAGAACTTCTTTGACAACATATTTGTCACTGTGATGAATGTGAAAAATAAAACCAAAGACAATAATAAGACAAGATTGGATTCTACTCTTTACTATAGCAAATATCGATCCGATTTGAATTTGGTGGAAATGCCTAATGGGAAGATGTTAAAACCCAAATCCAAATACTGTCTAATACCAAATGAAGCGAAAGATTTTTGTCGATGGTTTAAAGGATTGAGGATGCCAGATGGTTATTCTTCTAATCTTGCAAGATGTGCCAATGTGAACATTGGGAAGATGTATGCGATGAAAAGTTATGATTGTCATGTATTCACTGAGTGTTTGCTTCCTATTGCTTTTAATTCAATACCAAAGTGTGTTTTGGAACCACTTATTGAAGTGAGTCAATTTTTTAAAAATATGTGCTCTTCAACATTGAGAAGGGATGATCTTATTAAGATGGAGCAGAATATTTCCTCCCAATTTCTTTGATTCCATGGAGCATCTACCGGTTCACCTTGTGTATGAAGCAAGACTTAGTGGACCAGCTCATTATAGGTGGATGTATCCATTTGAGAGGTAATTATCTATTTCAACATTTTATTAAAGTTATCTTAATTAGTATGATTATTAGTTTAATGAAGTGTTTTTCGTTCATATGTAGATTAATGGGTGATTATAAACGATCGGTGAAAAATATAGCTAGAGTTGAAGGATCGATCTGCACAACTTACCTACACCGTGAAACAACTTATTTTTGTTCACATTATTTCAACAACTTTATGTTGTCAACAAATAATAGAAATGAAATGGAGATTGAAGAAGAAAGACACCCGCTCACTTTATATGTTTAGCAAACCTGGTCGCCCCTTGGGAAAGAAGTCAACCAATTACTTATCAGATAAAGAGCATAAATCAGCACATGTTTATGTCTTGATCAATTGCACTGAAGTTAAACCATATCTTGAGTAAGTATGCTCCAATTCAGTTGTTAATCTATACACCTTTAGAGTATGAAGTTAAATCAGGTTTTGATCAACTTTCAATCTAAAGAGTAGGAATAATTCCTTTTGAGTGCATTCTTACGAATTGAGGGTATAGGCGTTGAAGAATCTTCTATTCGTATACATGAAAGTTTTCAATCCTGGTTTAATGCTAGAGTAAGTAAATAAAACTAATGTTTTAATGTCACACATTTATATATGAGACATGACTTATTTTTTTCATATGTGGTTACTTAGGTTTATGAAGCGGAACCAACTCCCCAAATCCGACACTTGAGGAACTTAGCCGATGGTCATTTTCTTGAGGTGACCGAGTGGCACACGTACCTAGTTAACGGTTACAAATTTGACACCCAATCATGGAGTGAGGGGAAAAAACAATTAGTAGTGGGGTATATGTTAAAGGTGAAACAGGAGGAGGTGAAAATGACTACTACGGTGTGATCGAACACATATATGAACTTGAATACCCACGGTTAGACCATGAAAAAAGAATAGTTTTGTTTTTTTGTAGATGGTTTGATCCATCTGTTAGAGGAACGAAATTGAATCCAAAATGTAATATCGTGGACATTCGAATGAATGGAATGTATAAACTTTATGATCCGTTTATCATGGCAGAAAATGTGAGACAGGTGTATTATGTTCCATATCCATCATCTCAGAGAGGATGGTGTGTTGCAATTAAGACAAAACCACGGGATCGCATTGAAGCCACTAATGTGGAGGATGATGTTCCTTATCAAGTGGATGAAATTTCGAGTTTAGGGAGAGAATGAATATGAAGAAGGGAATGAAGATGAATAATTTGATTCATCTTATGTTGTATTTAAATTTATTAGAATCATTAATATATCAATATTGTTCTTGTTAATTTACTTTCTTTAATTTATTTATAAATATATATCATTAATGTTGTTAGTATCACATTTCATTTCTATTTTTTCATAGATATACATCCAGGAGGAGGTTCTGACCCACCGAGACGTCATCATAAAGGGAAGCAGACTATGGCCAATGAACCTCCTAAGAGGAGGCATAATCGTGAGGTGGTACGACTTAATATTGGGAATATGAGGGGTCATACGTTTGTGGGCCCACCAGCTACCGCTCCAATTTCCCCACAACCCCCATCTCCATCTGGCCCCGAATGGTATCATTTACCATCACATGGGCATATGGGCATACCAGCTGGGTATATGGGCACACCAGCTGGGTATATGGGCTCATCATCTGGGCATATGAGCCCATCATCTTGGTTATCTATGCCTACACCAGAACCCCAGGATGATATTGAGCCCGATAATGGTGGTGGTAATGTTGATTCCAATTCATCAACCAATGACGAGAGAGTGGAAGTGGTTGTTATTAATGGTGTTAAACTCAAAGTCATTTATAGTCGTGGTAACGCGTAAGTATTATATTGTTTGTTTTTTTAAAGTTAATTATGCAACGACTTGTATATATTTGATTGTTTGATATGTCTTTCATTATGCAGGCTTCTTCCTGCAAATGTAGCTTCATCAAGCATCACTCATGTCATCCGCAAAAGGTATTTTCAAAAGTTTCATAAAAAGTGGAGTAAAGTCGATGAAAATGACAAGAAGGATCTGCTGGACTTCTTTAGGGTAAGTGTCAATTATTTTGTCTTTACTTATATTGTTAGTTTAAATTTTATGTTTAATAACATTTAATATAATTACTAATACATATTTTCATTTTACTGAATACAGACCAAAGTGACATGGGACATAGAAGATAATGACAATGTGCAAAGACTTTTTTTTAAAAGGATGAGCACTCAAATATCAGATTTGCGTTATAAGTTGCGGTGTAAAGATAAGAAGCCTGACTATATGAGTGATGAAATTTGGAATGCCTTCAAGGACCATTGGGCTACAGAGACATTCAAGAGAAATTCTGCAAAAGCCAAGAATAATAGAAACTCAGAAAAGGGTGGCTCGCTTCACTGCGGCGGGTCCATCAACCAGGCTCAGCATGCTCTTAGATTGGTAAATTATTTTAAAAATCTGTGTCTTTTTACATTAGTTAATTAGTTAGCAATTTTTGAAAATGTGTTTCATTTTACAGAGTAAGAAGGCAGGACGCCCTATCACTGCTCCCGAGCTGCATATAGCCACCCATGTGAGGAAAGGCACTGGCGAGTATGTTGATGAGCGCTCCAGGATAACTCAGGTAAATATACAACTTGATTTGTATTATATAATGTTGCTTTGTCAAAATGGGGTTTGTGGTTATTCAAAACAGGAGCAAATGAATGAGATCATGACTCAGCTGACTCAGGGGAGCTGGGACCCTGAGTCACTAGGCCAACTTACTCCTGAGATGATAGATCTGGCAAACAAAAATTGGGAGATGACAGTAGGTTGGTATAAGGGTCGCCTGTATGGTACAGGGCCCTTGGCTCCATGTATGGGCCAGTCTGGGGCCGGGAGCAGCAGAAGACACAGTCAACCAGCTTCTACTCCTGCAGAGGCAGCGCATATTAGGCAGCTGGAGCAGGAGCTGTAGTCTACTCGACAGGAGCTGCACGATACTCGACGCGAGGTCAGGACCTCTACTGAGGCGATGAAAAAGATGCAGGAAGACTTTGCGAAGGTGGCCCGTAGGCAGGAGCTGATGTTTAGGTATTTTAAGAATATAGAGCAAGATGAGGAGCAAGCTGAGAAATCTGGGGAGTCTGATGGCAGCAGCTTTTAGGATTTGTTGTATCAGTTTGACATTTCAGTATTTTGTTATAACATTTCAGACTAAGTTATGTTGATTCAGATTTTATGTTACTGAAAAATTTTATTCCCGGAATTTTAATTTTAAACTGTTTTAGGTATTTTAAATTTTATTATTTATTAATAAAATAAACAGGTATAAAAGCAGGTTTATAAAAAAAAAATTAAATCAGTTGTGAATTAGCGAGGGAAATTGGACGCGTGGCTGTCAGAAATTAACCACGTGGCTGTCATTATTAGGTTGCGCATGTGCGCTCCTCTGCAGCAAGAACACAGTTTTGACAGCATTCAACACTCAAATTCTTACTCAATCTCACCCAACTCAATCCAAATCACACCAGCACCACAATCAACATTTAACACAGATAAAAAACACTTAATAAAAACACAATTTTTGAAGCATATTCAATCACCAAAACTTCAAGGCAACACAATATCCATTCAATCATAGATTCACCAAAGCATAGCATCATATGTGTTCCTAATTCAAACTCTAAATTCTCTAAACAGCCCCAAATCTGTTTAAACACACACAACACACATGCAAGTTAAATTTTCATAACCACGTGTACAAAACCCTAAGGGTAAAGAACTCACAGGTTTGAAGAACATTCAAGCATAGGGAAGAAGTTGAGTTCTAAGTCTAACACTCCAACAATGAACCTTGTGTGAAACACTTGTTAGCTATTATTTCTATCTATTATTTTTATTATTAGTTAAATCAATAGTCTCTAATTAACTGTACCTATTCCCATTCCACCTTTCTCTCTTCCTGTAAATTTATTTTTAGCCTATTCTTTGTACTATATATAGGACCTGTTATCTATCAATAAAATGGTAGAATTACATTTTACCAATTAACATGGTATCATCACACAGTGGACACTTGCTTCATCAAACATGGTTATCCTCCGGGGTTCAAGTCCAAGAAAGCAGTCAACCATGTAGACATTGAGACTCCAGGCACCTCCAACTCCTCCCCTCTTGGTTTCACCAAAGACCAGATTCAGAGCCTTCTTACCTTGCTCCCTTCCACATCACCTACTGCAACTGCTACGACTTCCCTTGCCAGTGCTCATCACTTTGCCACTGACTCATCTATTCCAGGTACTTCCCTTTCTTTATGGCTTGTAGATTCCGGTGCTACTGATCACATAACATCCTCCCTACATTTTTTTGCAACCTACAAAGCCATTCGACCCGTAAGTGTATCTCTCCCTAATGGTACTAAGACTGTTGCTCACTATAGTGGTACTATATTCCTTACCCCTGACCTTGTTTTATATGATGTATTGTATATACCTGGTTTTTCCAAAAATATCATCTCTGTTGCTAGGCTTCAAGCTTCTAAATATTGTCAAGTACTGTTTGTTGACGATGAATGTTTGATACAGGAACGACCTTCTATGAGGACGATTGGAAACGCTAGGTTGGATGGCATGCTATTCTCGATGGTAATTGACTTCAAGCCCACCTCCAGCTCAGTTTCAGCCATCCACTGTACTGGCCCGGCCAACCCTGCAGTTAACATTGATCTTTGGCACCATAGACTAGGGCACCCCTCCCCCGACTGTTATACTCTTGTACACAAACAAAATCCCAACATACCAAGATGTACTCACAATGCATGTGATGCTTGCCATTTTGCTAAACAAAAGAAATCTCCCTTTCCCTTAAGTTCTACTGTTTCTGATAATATTTTTGACATAATACATGTTGACATATGGGGTCCTTATAGTGTTCCATCCATTCTTGGAAATAGATACTTTCTTACAATTGTTGATGACAAATCTCGTTTTACTTGGGTTAGACTGATGAAAACCAAAGCCGAAGCCCGTTCACACCTCATGAATTTCATCACCATGATACACACTCAATTTGGCATTAGTGTTAAAATTGTCAGATCTGACAATGGTTCTGAATTCCACATACCTGACTACTACCATTCTAAAGGCATCATACACCAACGCTCTTGTACCGAAACTCCGCAACAAAACGGAGTAGTTGAGCGAAAACACCAACACATTCTAAATGTTGCCAGGTCTCTAATGTTTCAATCAAAATTGCCTCTTCCGTTTTGGGAATTTGCCATTTCCCAAGCTGTCCACATTATCAACCTTCTTCCCTCACACTCCCTAAACAACCAAGCTCCCTCCCACATATTGCACAATATAACTCCTGACCTCTCACACCTTCGGGTGTTTGGTTCCCTATGTTATGCCACTACTCATGTTGCTCACCGGACCAAATTTCAACCTAGGGCCCGAAAATCTATCCACATTGGCCACACCATTGGTGTAAAAGGATACCTCCTCTACGACTTAAACAACCATGAAATCTTTTACTCTAGACATATCTCTTTTTATGAGAATATCTTCCCTTTTGCCACCCCCACTCCCCTTTCCCGATTTTCAACCCAATTCCCCCCTCTCCCCCTCAAACACCCTTACCCAATGTTACCGACCTTCTCCTACCTTCATCCTCTACACCCCCAATGAACCCTCCACATCCCGACCTTACAACAGAACTTTCTTCCCCTTCACAAACTCTCTCTCCCTCTATTACCGCCTCACCTCCTACTTCCTCTCCAGATATACCTCCACCCCCTCTTAGACGCTCTACTCGACCCCATAACCCCCCCAATTACCTTCAAGAATATCATTGTAACTCAATCCATTCAACTAATGCTGCCAACTCGTCTTCAGGTATTGTTTTTCCTATCTCTCATTTTTTGTCATATGATCATGTATCACCCTCCCACAAAATATTTGTTTCAGCCATATCTAGCTTTGTTGACCCAACCTCATACTCTCAAGCCATTAAGCATGACTGTTGGAAAGAAGCCATGAACAAAGAAATCCAGGCCTTAGAAGAAAACAACACCTGGACCATCACCCAACTACCTCCCGGTAAGAAACCTATTGGATGCAAATGGGTTTACAAGACCAAAGTTAGAGCTGATGGCTCCCTAGAAAGACATAAGGCACGTCTTGTGGCAAAGGGGTTTACACAACTTGAAGGTGTTGACTACTCTGAAACTTTCTCTCCTGTTGTTAAAATTACCACTGTGAGACTGGTATTGGCCCTTGCCGCAGCTTGCAATTGGCATTTACATCAGTTGGATGTTAACAATGCTTTCCTTCATGGCGACCTGCATGAAGAGGTCTATATGCGAGTTCCTCAAGGTTTTGAAACTTCCGCAACTAATCAGGTTTGCAAACTTCATAAATCTCTCTATGGGCTGAAACAGGCAAGTAGACAATGGAACTTCAAATTAGTTTCTTTTCTGACTTCCCTCGGCTTCGTCCAATCCAAGTCTGATTATTCTCTTATGGTCAAAACAAATGGTTCACAAGTCACTGTGCTCCTCATATATGTTGATGACCTCATTCTCACAGGGAACAACTTAGTTGAAATCCAGTCTGTGAAGCTTTCTCTTGATACTGCCTTCAAAATCAAGGATTTGGGCCTTCTCAAGTTTTTTCTTGGCTTAGAGGTTGCCCGGTCTACTAAGGGAATCATCCTCTCACAACGGAAATATGCCCTTGAACTTCTAGCTGATGCCGGCCTCCTTGCTTGCAAACCAGCCTCTACCCCTATGCCCGCTGGCCTCAAGCTATCTACTACCAGTGGGACACCTTTGGATGACCCTTCTAGTTACAGAAGACTCATTGGTCGCCTTATTTATCTCACCAACACCAGACCTGATATCTGCTTTGCTGTTCATAAGCTTAGTCAATTCATTTCCGCTCCTCGACAGGCCCACATGGATGCTGCTCTCCATGTCCTCAAATACATTAAGGGGCAACCCGGCTCTGGTCTCTTCTTTGCAGCTGACTCCAATTTAAAACTTACAGGCTTCAGTGATTCAGACTGGGCCGCTTGTCCCGATACTAGGCGCTCCGTCACAGGTTTTTGTATATTCCTTGGTAACTCCCTAATTTCATGGAAATCCAAGAAACAGAGCACGATCTCCAAGTCTTCCTCCGAGGCTGAATATCGGGCTCTTGCTTCTACTACTTGTGAACTCCAGTGGCTACTATACCTATTAACAGATTTACATGTATCTCACACAGATTCGGTTCTGCTCTATTGTGATAACCGGTCTGCTATTCAGATAGCTCAGAATCCCACATTTCACGAGCGAACTAAACATATTGAGCTCGATTGTCATTTGGTTCGTGACAAGGTCCAAGCTGGCATCATACATCTCATGCCCATTCCTACAACTGCACAACTTGCTGACATCCACACCAAACCCCTTCAGCCGGCTTTGTTTCACAGCCTATTATCCAAGCTGAACATGCACAACATTTACAGTCCAGCTTGAGGGGCGGTGTTAGCTATTATTTTTATTATTAGTTAAATCAATAGTCTCTAATTAACTGTACCTATTCCCATTCCACCTTTCTCTCTTCCTGTAAATTTATTTTTAGCCTATTCTTTGTACTATATATAGGACCTGTTATCTATCAATAAAAGAATTACATTTTACCAATTAACAACACTTCACCCCAAACAGCTCCCATTCTTTTGAAACAGCACCCTAAAGTCCCCAAAAACTCAAACTCTAGCCCTTTATCTTCAAATGCTATGAACTACTTCCACATGCAAGCTTCAATCAAACCTCCATGACCCTCAAAACCCACATGCATGAAGAAATCAAGATGAAGAAGATGGAAATGGTGACATTTCAGAAATATGGTAGCTCAAACTCCCAAGACTTTCGCAAATGGGGGAGATGAAGTGAAGGGAATGTGGCTCTTTCATATATGGAGTGAGTATTTGGCTCCCAGGTGGTTGATTTTAGTGAAGGGAATGTGCAAATGGGGTTCTTCTTCCCTTTTTCTCTCTCCCTCTTGTAAACTCTCTCTTCTCACTCTCCACTCTCTCTTACTCTCTCTTATGATTAGAAAAAAATGAAATGAAATGAAAGTGTAGTGTTCAGCTGAAGCTTTTAAAAGAGAAAAGAGGGTTCGGTTTTAATGAAAGTGGATTAAAAACAAAAAGGAAATTCCTATAACACCCTTCTTCTAACTTACTAATACTCACACTTATTTAATCAAGTCTCATTACCCATAAAACCTCTATAGCAAGTCCTAGAATTGCTAATCATTCACAAATGCTTAATTATTTACAAACACACAATCACACAAACATCATATTTAAGCAAATTAGACCATCAATCGTTGACCCAAACAACAATTAACCAAATAATTAAAATCAATCAACCAAAATAACAATTATTTTGGGAATGTTACAGTTGACACAAGTGATGGTTGGACTGTGACTCTACTGCGACTCAAGCTTTCAAGTCTACTAAAATAAATCCCGTGGACTCTTAGTAATAGTTGGCTAAATTGCTAAGAAGATGACTTTCATTTACTCATATTTATGGGAAGAAAATTTTGGCATCGCCAATTTCAGGATTCTTTGGTGGAATCTTATCCTCGATTTTATTAGGCAAGACTTATATAATCGGTGAGTCAATTTTTTTTTGGGACCTAAAATCATATTATAGCAGACTAAAATCATAGTATCTAACCCGTGAGTCAATTTCCACGATTTACATAACACGACTTTCATTTGGCACGTGCAGTCTCTTACTATCAAGTTATTGGGTTTTCCCAATAACAGAGACAAACCAAAATTTTGTTGAGCGAGAAAAAATAAAACCAAAATTTAACATAATTTGCAGTAGGTGCTAAAAAATCTGGAGACCAACATTCCACAGTTAAATAGTGATAAAAAATCATAAGGTCCATCATTGATGACCTTTGCTCTATCAGCTGCAAGGTCAAATTTCACCATGAAAAAATCGTGTCCAATGTCCATGAGATTAAAGTCTTCCAAATCCTATGTAACCTTTCCATTATATTAACGAACCCTATGTTTCTATTGAGATATGTTTTGTAATTCAATTGCTTGTAAATATAGGTAGGCGCTAGTAATACAGATAGGTGTAGTAAGTAAGCCTATTATGGGCCTAGTCGAAAGTGTGGGCCTGGTCGAAATCATGGGTCTGGCTTATCTATATATATATATATATATATATATATATATATATATATATATATATATATATATATACGTAGTAGCATGTACAGTTATATATTCTTGTGAAGAACGATTTTACATAATACAGTTTTACTGCATCATTGTCTTGCCCTAACTTTCTCTTCTCTCTAGCGCTTTCGCCCCTTTCCCTCTCCCCCTGCGCCGTTTTTCCCCAACAAACCGGTATCAAGAGCTTTAAAGATCCTTCAAGATCCTTCGAGACTCATGGCAACACGTGATAACTCTGGTGGAGGTATTCCGAGGAACCTCCCCATCTTTGATGGAAAGGATTACGAACTGTGGTGCGCGCAGATGAAGGTCTTGTTTCGGTATCAAGATGTTCTTGATGTCGTGAATGATGGTGTTCCACCATTGGCAGCAAACGCCACTGAAGCGGTGAGGAACAACCACCATTCGCTGAGAAAGAAAGATGGAAAATGGCTGTTCTTGATTCACCAAAGTGTTGATTCCAACATCCTAAACCTGATCATTGATTGCGATTCAGCAAAGGCAGCATGGGATGTCCTCAAGAACTCGTATGGAGGAGCAGAAAGACTGAAGTAGATACGCCTACAGTCGCTCAGAAAACAGTACGAGGCCTTGAAGATGAAAGATGGAGAATCAATTGGAGAATTCATTTCGAGGTTAGTAGCTTTAACTAATCAAATGAAAGCCAATGGTAAAACTGTGTCGGAAACAAGTAAAGTCGAAAAGGTGCTTAGATCCTTAACCCAGGAATTCGACTATGTTGTTACTGCTATTGAAGAATCCAAAAACCTAGATGAATTGAAGTTAGATGAACTTCAAGGTTCCTTAGAGGCTCATGAATTGAGAATAAGGCAGAGGAGTTCAGAGAAAGAAACTGAACAAGCCTTGTTATCATACTCCTCTAAGAAAAACTGAAAAGCAAACAACAAGAAAGAGAAGGGTAAAGAAAAGGGATCAAGCAGCAAGAAGAAAGAACAAGGATCTTTTGACAAGAAGAAGCAAGATCTGTCGAAAGTGCAGTGTTATAACAGTCAGCAATTTGGGCATTATAGGAACAAGTGCAAGAACAAGAAGGTTCCTAGAGATAAAGATGCTGAAGCCAAATTTGCAAGTGATGGAGACACAGATTCTGACTCTGACTCAGAAGGGTTAATGCTAATGGCAGTCGAAGATGAGATTGAAGAAGACATTCATCTCAATGAAGAAATTGCTGAAAGTAGCGAGCAAAACAGTGGGAACACTAGTGAATGTGGAAACACTTGTGATGCTCAAAATACTTGTGCTATGTGTGTGTGGCAGGGCAGTGGTAACACTGGTGATGCCTCCAACATAGCCAGCAATGATGATGAAGAATTATCACTCATGACAGCTACTGACCCAGAATTACTGTTGTTGAAGGCAGATACAAATTCGACTGAAGAGAAGTCTGTCGAATGGTATCTCGACACAGGATGTTCGAACCACATGTGCTGCCACAAGGAATGGTTCGTCGAATTAAAGCAGATAAGCAAAAGAATTAGATTTGCAGACAACAGCAGAGTCACTGCAGAAGGAATTGGTACCATAAAGTTCCTGTCGAAAGATGGTAAGTGGTGCTATATTCAAGAGGTATTTTATGTACCAATGATGAAGAGCAATCTGTTAAGTATTGGACAGATGATTGAGAAGAAGTTCTCTGTCGAGATGGATGATAACTGCCTCAGCTTGTTTGATTCAAACAAGAAGATGATCCTGAAGGTGTCGATGCAGAGTAACAGAACCTTCAAGATCAAGTTGCAAGTAGTCGAAGAGAAATGCCTCAAAACTACTGTCGAAGAGGAGCACTGGAAGTGGCACAGAAGATTTGGCCACCTAAACTTCAAGAGCTTGAGTCAACTACATGAAAAGAAGATGGTTCATGGGTTACCTGCAGTAAAGGTACCTGTCGAAGTATGTGAGTGTTGCTGCAAGTCGAAGCAACCAAGAAACTCCTTCAAGTCAGAGGTGCCAAGCAGAGGAGAGAAGAAGTTGGAGGTGATATTTTCTGATGTTTGTGGTCCATTTGAGGTAAGTTCATTAGGAGGGAACAAGTACTTTGTCACCTTCATTGACGAATACACTAGAATGACTTGGGTGTACTTGATTAAAAGGAAGAGTGAAGTACTGGGAGTGTTCAGAAACTTCAAGGTAATGATTGAGAAGCAAAGTGAATGTGCAATCAAAACCCTTAGAACTGATGGAGGTGGTGAGTACAACTCACATGAATTTGAAAAATTCTGTGAAAATGAAGGAATTGTACATGAAGTCACTTCACCTTACACACCTCAGCATAATGGAACTGCTAAGAGGAAAAACAGAACTATCCTCAACATGGTGAGAAGCATGATGAAAGAAAAGAAGCTTCCTCACAGTCTATGGGGAGAACTTGTAGCCACAGCAGTGTATCTTCTGAATAAGTGCCCTACAAAGAGATTGATTGGGAGGACACGTGAAGAAGCTTGGCTAGGAAGAAAGCCAAGTGTCAAGCATCTCAGAATAATTGGCTCATTATGTTACAGACATGTCCCTGAGCAACAAAGAAGCAAGCTAGATGATAGAGCACAACAAATGATCCTTGTTGGCTACCATTCGACAGGAGCATACAAACTGTATGATCCTGTGTCGAAGAAAATGGTGAGAAGCAGGGATGCCATAGTAGATGAGTCGAAGCATTGGAACTGGGAAGAAGGCTATGAAAAACCTACAGTGATGGACTTCGACGAAGTTCAGGATATAGATGATCAGAATGAAGCCACTGAAACCGAAGAACCTGAAGAGCCCATTGCTGTCGAACCTATCAGAAGGTCACAGAGGGAAAGGCAGAGATCAGTAAGGCTAGAAGGATTTGACACGTTCCCAGATTCTGCTATTACAGCAGAGGGAGACCTGACACACTTTGCACTGATGGATGAAGCAGAACCAGTGAACCTGGAGCAAGCCTTGAATCACAAACAGTGGAAGGAAGCCATGATTGACGAGTTGAAGTCAATAAAGAAAAATGGTACTTGGAAGCTAGTCGAACTTCCAAAGCAGAAGAAGGCAATAGGTGCGAAATGGGTCTACAAGACCAAAGTCAAACCTAATGGAGAAGTGGCCAAGTATAAGGCCAGGTTAGTAGCCAAAGGTTTCCTACAGAAACCTGGTTTGGATTTCAATGAAGTCTTTGCCCCTGTAGCCAGATTCGAAACAATAAGATTGATAGTGGCATTGGCAAGTCACAGAGGCTGGCCCCTACATCAACTTGATGTAAAGTCGGCATTTCTCAATGGACCTCTGGAGGAGGAAGTCTATGTTTGCCAACCACCTGGTTTTGAGTCGAAGGGACAAGAAGACAAGGTATTCAAGCTTGAGATGGCCCTATATGGACTCAAGCAAGCACCAAGGGAATGGAACAAGAAAATTGATTGTTTTCTCTTAGCTCAGAAGTTCATTAGATGCACCAATGAACATGGTGTATATGTTAAGAAGAATGGAACTTCGACTCAATTGCTACTGTGCCTGTATGTAGATGATCTACTAGTAACTGGCAGCAATGAGGTCGAAGTCGAAGCCTTTAAGAAAGTGATGATGTCTGAGTTCAAAATGAGTGATCTAGGTCATTTATCATATTTCTTAGGAATGGAATTTACAGAGCCGAAGAAGGGAATATTTCTGCATCAGTCAAAGTATGCAGCTGATATCCTGAAGAGATTCGACATGATCAACTGTAAGGAGGTTTCGACACCAACTGACACAAGCAACAAGCTGTCGAAAGATGATGAAGGGATTGAAGTAGATGTCCCCCTCTACAACCAGATTGTGGGATCCCTGAGGTACCTATGCAACACTCGACCTGACATTATGTTTAGTGTCGGAATGATCAGCAGATTCATGGAGAAGCCGAAAATCTCCCATCTAGTAGCTGCAAAAAGAGTGCTAAGGTATATAAAGGGAACACAAAGTTATGGTATTCTCTTCCCTAGCAAGTCTGAGTCGAAGAATAGCGCTGAAGTGTTTGGTTACACAGACTCCGACTGGACTGGAGACAAGAGTGATCGAAAGAGCACAAGTGGGTATGTCTTCGTGCATGGAACGACACCCATCTCTTGGTGCTCGAAGAAGCAAAGTATAGTTGCGTTATCCTCTTGTGAAGCAGAGTATGTGGCTGCTTCCTTTGCAGCATGTCAAGCATCATGGCTGAGCATGTTATTGGTCGAAACTGGGCTGCACAGGGTCGAAGCAATGAAGTTGCTGATCGACAACAAGTCTGCGATAGATCTCGCTAAGAACCCTGTCGCACATGGTAGGTCGAAGCACATAGAGACCAGATATCACTTCCTGCGTGATCAAGTCAACATTGAGAAGCTGAATCTGGAGTATTGTTGTTCGGAACTTCAAGTAGCTGATGCAATGACCAAGCCATTGCAAAAGGGGAGATTCGAAGAACTGAGAACTATGCTTGGAATGATGTCACTTAGCAATGTGAATTAAGAGGGAATATTGAGATATGTTTTGTAATTCAATTGCTTGTAAATATAGGTAGGCGCTAGTAATACAGATAGGTGTAGTAAGTAAGCCTATTATGGGCCTAGTCGAAAGTGTGGGCCTGGTCGAAATCATGGGCCTGGCTTATCTATATATATATATATATATATATATATATATATATATATATATATACGTAGTAGCATGTACAGTTATATATTCTTGTGAAGAACGATTTTACATAATACAGTTTTACTGCATCATTGTCTTGCCCTAACTTTCTCTTCTCTCTAGCGCTTTCGCCCCTTTCCCTCTCCCCTTGCGCCGTTTTTCCCCAACAGTTTCTGCTAAGCAACTTAACAAGAGATTCTTTCCATGGTTCACAAAGGCCTGCAAAAACCTTATCATCAATGTGCACCATGGGAAGAAGTGGATTATTATCCTTGTATTCAATTCAGGTCAGTTTTCACCGATGACGTCAACCTTAGGGCGTGGTTGGACTCCTTGTTGTTTTCCTATAACTTTGTCGCAAAAAGAGGTCTTAGTGTTCTTGTCCATCATGGATTGGTCACCTCCTCCGCCCGGTGGTTTTTCTTTGACCGGTGTGGAGAAGACAAGCCATTGGGAGGAGGTTGGGAGAACGAAAGCGCCATAGAAAGTAAGGTATAATAAAGCGAGACCCAAATACGCCCGAGTGCCCCCTACTAAATTGATGAGTTTAGAATAATTTAGAGATTATTTATTATATTTTTTATAATCTAGCGAATAAATTAGAGAGAGGGTAAATAACTAAAACTTATGAAAAAATAAAATGTGGAAACGAAAAGTAGGTTAGAATTTGGGAAGTAACTAATCTCTGTTTGGCAAGTCAGATCCGCTAGCTTATAACAGATTTGACTAGCGAATGGCGGATGAAAAAAATTAGACGTGTTTGGCAAGTAGTAGGAGTTAGTGTTTTTGAGGTAGCTTATAACGTTTTTTGAAACGCTACTGCATGTAACGTTTGAGCTTATAGCGTTTCATCTTTACCCTCACTAAATTTATTATATTCCTTCTCTGTCCTTAAAAAAATAAGATAAAATATTTAATACCGTTAATAATTTTAATTATACAACCTCACACTGATAAAAAAAATACCTTACATAGCTTTGTTTTTTGTGTTATTCAAAAGATCCAATACAATCAGATTAGGTCTTCAAACACCTCACATACAAAAGCCAGAGTAGCTCCTACACGAGCCAGCAAATCCGCCGCGCTGTCTGCCATTCTATTCAGGTGAAGCCATACCTCTTATATCTACTACAATATATTAAAATCAAGTGTCAGAATATTAGGGTATTTTTGTAAATTCATTGCAAAATAACAAAAAAAAATCAGTTTTTTCTGCACAAAAATGTGTCAAAAAAGCAGCTTTTTCCTGCAAAAACAAAAACGCAGCTTTTCCTGCAAAAAAAAACGCAGCTTTTTCCTGCAAAAATAAAAACGTAGCTTTTCCTGCAAATCAGATGCAGCTTTTTCCTGCAAAAAAAAAAGAAACGCAGCTTTTCCTGCAAAAAAGTCAATGGAGACAAAAACTGGCAGCGCCTAATGCAGACAAAAAATTTACAATTTACTTTTTTTTTTCAAAATCAAATATTTACCGTTTTCAATTATCTATTAAAACTACTAAAACCAATCAATTTACTCACTAACAATTGTCAAGAAAAATGTTACCACCATCAAAATTTTCAAAATAACTTTTTTTACACAATTTTATTCAAATTATTAAATTGATATTTGTAACATCCTAGTATTTCAACCTTCGAGACCGAGACTTCCATCAATAGCATACATCTGAGTACTAATCCTGCTTAAGTGAACAAAACAAACTCAACTCGATAAATAATTTATCAACTATCCTTTAAAGTAACCATGTTTCTTAAAAAGGATTAACTAATGACAATGATACAGAGTTCAAAAGTCATTCGTAAACTCTATTGTTCAAGTTCGCAAGAGAAGAATTCTTAAACGATACATAACTCCGATTACAAATCAACAGTTAAAGTATCAAATACAAACTTGTTACATAATGTAACACTAGGGTCAGCTAGGCAAACAATAAATAAACTTGATCATAAAGATCCTTCTATAACTCATAGCCCAAAAGACCAGCTACTTCCTCTCTGTTTGCTTTTGCTTTCCCTGCTCATATGTAAACCACCACATAATAAACAGTCAAATAATAATCTCAGTGAGTTCTTTCGGGACCACTTACCTTAATCTCTCGGTATTTTATGCATCCTCTCTCTTTTCTTAGCACAACACCGGACAACCACTATACGGTTCCCTTGGTGAACCCACTCGATAATAGCTTACCGAGTCAATTTATTTTGGGCCTAGGTTCTGGGTTCATGACTTCCCTCCCCTAGTGTACTATTAACTCAGGATCGTCATCCCCTTGATGTTTTATGATTTTACTTGACACTTAGGTCATTTTCTCACTCGATACAACGTTACTCGGTTTGTTTATAAAACCTAACATAAAGTTACTCATTGCATCATAAAAATACATAAAATGTGTCTTAACTTTGTTCAATTATCATTGGGAAGGGTTAAGAAAGGGATTAGGGAAGGATTGGAGTCAAAAGGAATAGCATTTGATGCATTTAAAATTGGGTGACAGAAGGTTCGGCACTGACCGAGACCCTTGGCGCACAGACCGGGCTCCCTGGCAAGCCAACAACAACGGGCTACCAAATGGGGGTGCACGGACCGGGCTTCTGGAGGCGCGTAGACTGTGCATCCCCTGCAGTTCAGAAATAGCTTGGTTTTCTCGAAAATTGGCCTTTCCTATGACTCCAATACTTATCATACTTCATTCTTAACACATCAACAGTCATTTAACAGCATTTTAACACTTCCAAACAATCAGATATGTTGCAATTAAACAATCAAATGGAACAACATAGTGACATTTAATCATACAACACTTCCTCAACACAATTTCAATACTATGGCTTCCCAATGAGCATCTCTTCAGATTTTTATCAATCCAAATGTACATGCATGACTGATTATTCAAAATAGACCACATGCAATCACAAAAACTTCAAACAAAACGAAATTCTGTGAAGAATTAACCTCAATTTCGTGGAAACAACAACAAAATAAGCAAGCAAATTTGAAACTTGTGCATCAAGTAGCTTCTAAACCCCAAACTCGAACTCAGCCTCTAATCTTCACTTTGAATGTTTCTAATCCACAATGTGGCTATTGAAAAACCTTAATCCAGCTTCTAGGTAAACATGCAAGCCAAGTTTTACCCAATCTAGCACACTCTTACCACTTTTACGAAAATGGAGACGGAAATGGAGGGAAGGAAATGCATCCAGCTAAACCTTTAGGTTCTAACCTCTTTAAAGATGGTGAAATCGAAAATGGGATGAGAAGAGGGTGAGAACTTTTCCAGTTTTTAGCTTGTTTGAGGTGCTGGGGTTTCTCTCCTTTTCTCTCTTCTATTTCTTTCTCTTTGCACTCCTCTCTCTTTCTCTCAAACTCTTTCCTTTTTTCTTCTTTTGTGTTGTGTGTGTAATTATGAAAATGAGGAAAGTGCTGAAAATGAGGGCAAGTGTGGGAGTGAGAGTGTTTTGTTCAGCTGAAAGTTAAGTAACTTGGATGGAAATCCCCACTTTGTCCTTGTGTTTGCACTCCACTATTACTCATACACTACCCAATGCAACTTACTCAAACTAGCACACAATGCACCTAAATATTTCATTTACCCATGTATTCAAGCAATATTTAATAATCAAGTATTGACTCAAACAACAATTGAACAACTTGATTAGCCATAATAATTAAAATTATCAACTAATCACAAGAACTAAACTTAGCCACTTTGGGATGTTACAATATTAAATGATCTAAAATCTAATAATTACTATAATCTACTAAAAGTCTAAGACCAGTCAATTTAATCACTACCAATTGTAGACAAATTTTTTACCACTATAAAAAATTCAAAAATAACCTTTTTTGTAATTTAATAATTTAATTAATATGATTAAATTAGGCTAAAGTGCTCCCGGAGTCCCTTATTTTTATTTAAAGTAACGATTTAGTACTTTATCTTTTTTTTGTCCCAAATCAGTCCTTTATGTTTTAAACTTTTGACACATATATCCTTTTCTGTCCCAAACCAGTCCTTTATGTTTCAAATTTTTAACACATAAATCCTTTTTTTGACACATAAATCAGCACTGTTAACGGAAAAGGATTTATGTGTCAAAAATTTGAAAGATAAAGGACTTATTTGGGACAAAAAAAACATAAAGTACTATTTCGTTAGTTTAAATAAAGATAAGGGACCCCGGGAGCACTTTAGCCATTAAATTAATACTAAATCATATAAAATATACTATTTACTATAATCTGGAACTACTAAAGCCAATCAATTTAGCCACTAACAATTGTCAATAAAAAGTTAACCACGGCCCAAAAATTCCAAAATAATTTTTTAAATTATTTAATATTTTTTAAAAATGATTAAATTAATACTAAATAAGCTAAAGATTACTATTTACTATAATCTACTGAAACTACTAAAACCAGTCAATTTAACCACGAGCCATTGTCTAGAAAAATTTAATCACTATCAAAAATTCCAAATTAACTTTTTTGCTAATAATTTAATTAAAATGATTAAATTAATAAAAAATATCTAGAATAAAAAATATAAACAAGTGACAACGGGAGTGGCAACGAGAGACCACAACGGGAGCTACAACGGGGGAGGCAACAGGGAGCGGCAATGAGAGACTGATGCGCGCAGTCTTTTTTTTTAAAAAAATCAGTAATTTATTTATTTTTTTCAAAATCAGTAATTTTTTTCAAAATTCTTTTTTTTTGTGTTTAAATTTTTTAATAAAAAATCAGTAACTAATTTTTTATTTTTTAAAAATCACTAATTTTTTTAAATCACTAATTCGTGAGCGGCAATGAGAGCGCCAACGAGGATGCATATTTTATATTAAATCACATTTTCGGTTTTCCCATTTTTACACCACCAACAAAGGTTGGTCTAAGTGGTAACTGGACTTGGATCCCACCCCAAGGTCTCGGGTTCCAATCATGGGTGCGGCAAAAACTCTGTTGGGAGGGGAGAACCACGCGGGCCGGCAAAGCCGAAAATTTGTGGCCAGTCAGGTTCCCCGGCGTAGATTAGTCACGTGGAAACTACGCACCAATGACATGGTTACCAAAAAAATAAGAACATATATACCGACTTTTATTTTAACTTTTTGGAACTTTCAAGGTATTTACAATTTCATAACAAGTTATAACAAATATAGTATCACTTGTGCGTATGCACGGGTAAAAAACTGGTTTTTGATCAAAGCTTTACGTCTTATTTCTTATTCTTTTTTTGACGCAATCTTTTCTTTAATTGGATCTACATAAGGCTACTCTATCTAATTGGCCACCACTCTCACTCTCACTCTGTTCCCTCTCAGTTTTCCTCTCCCACCACTCTTCCTCCCTAAAATCAGTCACCACCACCAAACAAACAGAAAAGGTCTTCTTCTTCCTCAAGGGTAAGTTTTCTGCTTCTATTTAACACAAAAGCCTAATTTTTGATAAACTTGAAACCCTAACCCCTTTTCCCAATTTGACAGCTTTAATCCGAACCCCAACCCCTCTTCCTAATTCAACAGATCACTACATGAAAAAAGGGTATTAGCGAGGGAAATTTGCGAGGGATAAAGGTTCCCTCGCTAATCCACCAATTAGCGAGGGAATGTGGTTTTATCACATGGAAGACCATTAGCGACGAAATTAAGGTCTTTAGCGACGAACTTGGTCCCTCGCAATGCATATTGGCGCCAGTTTGAAATTTCCAGCACACAAAACTAGGTGATTAGCGACAGATTGCATAGTTCCCTCGCTAATCTGACTGTTGGCAGATAATAGGGTTCCATGCATGTGATTAGCGACAGATTAATAGTTCCCTCGCTAATATTAGCGACGGATTGCATAGTTCCCTCGCTAATTTCTGACTGTTGGCAAATAATAGGATTCCGTGCACTTTCACACTTCTCTCTACTAAAACACACTCTTCTCTCACACACTCTTCACTCTTCTCTTTTCTTCTCTCACAAACTCTTCACTCTTCTCTCTTCTTCTCTCCCACCTTCGCATAACTTCCACCACCACCACCACCACCACGTACGAACCTCTCTCTCCTACTCTCCTCTCTACGAACCTCACACTCTTCACTCTTCTCTCTTCTTCTCTCCCACCTTCCCATAACTTCCACCACCACCAACACACCTCCACACCACCACCACATAGGATCCTTTCCTCTTCCTCTCCTCTCTCTCTCTCTCTTACGAATTTCTTTCCTCTTTCTCTCTTCTCTCCACCTTCCACCACCATCACATAGCTCCTCCCACCACCACCACCACGAACTCCACGAACTCCAATCCTCTCTCTCCTACGAAGTGAACTACAACCACCACCACATAGCTCCTCCCAACCACCACCACATTACTAATATAATAACAAATATATTAAAAACAGGTTTAAAAAAAATTAAAACAACACATAAAACAAGTAATTCAAATTGGGCCACGTGGCAGTCAGAATTTGGACGTGTGGCAGTCAAAATTAGCGAGGGAAATTGGTCCCTCGCTAATTCCCTCGCAAATGATGATTAGCGACGTAATATGGACGTTTTGCGAGGGAAAATTCCCTCGCTAATATCTTTTTTTGTAGTGGATTCATTTGTCATTATATATCATTCATTTGTAATCTATTCAGTTTTGTTTCATTTTTGTAGCTCAATTTGTTCGTTACTTTGCAATTCAGTTGGGTTCAAATGCCGGTTGTATTGATATTTCTTTTATTTTGTAGCTCAATCTTTCTCGTTAATTGACTTTTTTTGTTCTTTTTGTACTTGTATGGTAGATGAAATGCTGGTTGTATTGATTTTCTTTTTATCTTGTTTGACTTGAGAGGAGGAAGAGCCAAATTAGCTATTGTTTTCCATTTAGCTAGATTATAAAATGATTTTCTTTCTAAATGCATAATTGTTATTTCTATATTCGCTGAAAGTGTTGTATATGATGATCAATGAAATAGGGGGAGTTGTCTTTGGCCGAAGACAACCCCATTTGTTTTTTTATTACATTGTTTTTTTCCTTCTTTTAATTAAACGGTGTGTATATTACAAGATAGATATGAAGAGGAAGCGCACGTCGGGAATTCAGGTTAAGATATTAAGGAAGATATATTACAAGTGTTTAGCCTCGATTCAAGTCTGGAAATTCAGGAAGAGGTTTTATTTCTTGTTCTGATTCTTTTGAATTTCTTATTATTTTTTTATTTTTATTGTTTTTGTTGTTAACTAGTATTTTACCCGTGCGTTGCACGGATGATACTGTATGGTCGGTGTGTTGCCATGAAGTCATAATAGTAATTTGAAAGATAATTATAAGTTGTGAACAATGTCCAAAATGTATGATTTGAAATTCAAAGTGGAAAGAGATTGACAATCAGAATTACATTGATCCATAATAATGTATTTGGATATTAGAGGTAAAATATGCATCACTGTTGACACTCCAGTTTGCATACTCGTTGACCCTCCCGTTGGCGCTCCTGTTGCAGCTCTCATTGCCACTCCCGTTGCAGCTCTCATTGCCAGTCTCTCGTTAACTCTCTTAGTGGTTAAATTGATTGATTTTAATAGTTTTAATAGAGAGATTATAGTAAATAAAAAAATTTAGATGGAGTAAAAATGAAGAAAAAAGAAAATAAGATTTTTTAAAATATGCATCCACGTTGGCGCTCTGTTGGCGCTCTCCTTGCCTCTCATGTTCCCGTTGTCGCTCTCGTTGTTTATTCCATTGCCAGTCTCGCATTGCCGCTCTCGTTGTGTTGCAAATTTTGTCTTTTAGGGGTGAATTTTCTAAAATAGTTGTGTTGCAAAAAGTTAAAACAAAATCGGTATTTATTATTACAATTGTTAGTGGTTAAATTGATTGATTTTATTTATTACATGAAAAACTGATTTATTTTAGTAGTTTTAATAGAGAGATTATATTAAATAGTAAATTTTAAATTATTTAATTATTGAGTGTGATATTAATTTAATAATTACTTTTTTTGGAATAAATAATTTTGAAACTATTGTTAGAGGTATGGTTTTTTTTGACAATTGGTAGTAGTTAAATTGATTAATTTTAGTAGTTTGAGTAAATTATAGAAATAGTTAAAAAAATTATGTTTTTAGTAAAAAAAAAACTGACAAAAAAGTGATTTTTTATGGAAAGAAAAACTGAAAAAAAAATTGGAAAAAAAAACTGAAAAAAAAGTTGGTTTTAAAATTTGCTATTTTTTGTCTCTCACTTTTTTGTCCCTCAAGCATTGCCACTCCCGTGGCCTCTCCCGTTGGCACTCTCGTTGCCACTCCCATTTGCGCTCTCGTTGCCACTCCCGTTGGCCTTTTACTCATTTTTAGTAATTATAAAATAGTTATTTGGTAATTTTTTGTAGTGGTTAAATTGATTGATTTTAACAAAAGTAGTTAAATTGATTAGTTTTAGTAGTTATTTTGTAGTTTTTGGTAGGGGTTAAAGTTTTTTTACAATTCTTTTTTTGACAATGGATAGTGGCTAATTGATTTATAGTGACTAATTATTTTATTAATTTTAGTAGTTTGAGTAGATTATAAAAATAGTGAAAATTGATTTATAGTGACTAATTGTTTTTATAAAAATATTGACAACCGTTTTTTAAAAAAAATTAAAAAAAACAGTGTATAATTTTTTTTTAAAAAAATCAGTTTTTTTGAAAAAAATTGAATTTAAAAAAATGTATTGGCAACGTAGCGCATCAAAAACGTCACTGTGGCGTATTGTAGAGTGACATAAGCGGTACTGTAGCGCGTTAAAAACGTCACTGTAGCGCACTGATACCGTAGCATTTTGTCTTTATGTGGTGAATTGTCTATTTTGGTCTCTCACGTGTTTAATTGTTTTAGCGCACTGTAGCTCGTTAAAAACAGTGTTTAATTGTTTTAATTGTTTTAATTGTTTTAATGTTTTAATTGAATTAAATAATAACGCGAGGGACCAAAATGAAACGAAAATGAAACATAAATGACCAAAACAGACAAAAAAAAGATAAAGGACCAAAGTAAAATCTGGAGCAAAGATAAATGACCAAAAGTGCTATTTAGCCGATTAATATTTTCACGGTATCTTCATCAAATGACAATTTTTTTTGTTCAGACTGTGGTGGTCATTAATAGGGTCGAGATTGTAGTGCCTAATATCAAATGTTTTTAATTTTGCATAAAAACTTGATGGCAGTACTATTTTCGGCTCACTATTTTATGTTGGTCATGACACTTCATGGGAAGCAACAAAGCACTTTTCTATGGCAAACATTTGGGGATATCATTAGACCTCATGATGGGGAAAAAAATTCGTTTTATAGATAATGTTCGCAAAAGTGAAGTTTATCTAAGATATCATTTACAAATTAGAAGTGCTCAGCGACACGTGGAAACTTCTATCACCCAATAACGTGAGTCTAATTTTATTTTTATTTATAAAAACGTTGTTGAATTTTTTTTGTTTTAATTTTTCATTTTAATTGTTTACTCTCAATCGAAGCCAAGAGTTGATATACATCTTTACTAAAGATTTGTTGGGTTTCATTCAAAGAGTTCGGGATGATGGTCAAGCACAAATCCTAAATTATCCTCCTAAGTGGTACCTCTACTGAATTAGAGACCCATTCGGATTGATGATTTTAATCTAGTATTGGAGATCCAAACAAAATTATATGGTACGTTGGATTGAGAAACATGATACTAGAATAATACACATCGATGCCCTTTTTCCCACCCTCGCAAGGTGTTTTGTACCGTGCTTCCGATCTTGAAACAGTTGGTAGGAGTTGTCCTTGATCTGCGACGTTCGACCTTGAGATGCCGATGTTCGATCTTTGAGATGGCGATGTTGTACCTGCAATGACACCCCGATGCTAAAGTCAATATCTGAGTGAGTCAGTGTTTTGTATTAGAAATTGCTTACATTTATGAGCATTGAGTATGGTATTTATAGAGTTTGTGTGATGTTTGTTTTGTCGACCCTGAGCCGTTAGATCTTTTAGAGGCATATGTATCATTGATTAACTAGACTAGATTTTCTGGATATGGGCTGGTTTGGTTATTGGGCCTTCTAGGGGGTGTAAATATCATTTTAGGCCTTTTACTAATTGCCATAACAGTGGCCCCCCAAGTCTGGTCGCCTAAGGGGCGATATTGGCTTGACGGTAGCCTTCTTTTTGAGGAGTTGAGGATGCACCGAGCTTTCTTTTTTAGGGACTCAAGATGTACCGAGCTTTAATCGATCTTGAATTTTATCGAGGGTGATCTTGGCCTGACGGTAGCTCTCGTTGTCGATCATATGATGCACCGAGCTTAGTTTTTTGAGGAGCTCGAGATACGCCGAGCTTCAAACGATTTTGAGATGTTCCGAGCTTTCTTTCTGAGCCAAGGGGTCCAACGCCTCATTATCAGTGTCAGGCATTAAATGTTTCTGACACGGCGCGTATAACGATGGCGGCTAATGATGGTGATGTTTTTGTTTTTTAGTGTCTGACTTTTGGGCTTCGATTGGACGCGTTGATTCGACTTCCAGGCCCAACCCACGATTTTCTGGCCCACTATAAATAGGGGGTCACTTCCATTCATTTGTTGCTGCGTAACTCTTTATGCTCTGATCACCGATCTTAAGACGTCGAGGTTTCCATTGAGCGAGGCGAACGAGGCGTTTGATTTTGAGGTCGACAAAGAGATTCGAGCTTCTTATCTGCATTTGTTTCGAGGTTAGTTTTTGTTTCCTAATTTGTACTTGTGTTTCGGGCCCTTCTTAGTTTTTTCTTTTGTTCGCTCAGAGTGGGGGTCGTCAGGTCAGGTTCCGACTTGCTCGCGGACCCATTTGCGATTTTCTTTGTCCTGACATTTCGTCCCCCATATCTGTAGCTTTTAAGATCTGGCGAGAACAAAACAAACCCGTAGGGATATAACGGAGTATAGAAACGAGTTTGTTAAGATCATGACCTCTAGTGGTGTCGTTCCTGAGGATCAAGACAATCAGCTGATGGTTGGTTCTCCAGATGAGCAAGACCATCCGCCTTCGTCTCCTACCAGCGAACAGGCGGAGCAGAACGTCGATATTGAAACTATTTCTCCGGCTGACGATGTTAAAGGAGACGATGCGGATGTTGCGAAAGCAGTGGAGGAAGATCGCAGGATTGAAGTGGTAGCTCTTTCTTCTGACTCCGATGGTGGTGCACAATCTGGGGGAAGTCAGGGGAGCTCGGACACTGTTGAATCGGAGAGCTCCGACCCTGAGTTTGGGAGAAGCTTGACATCGGAAAATCAGGATGGTGCTGATGATACGGAGCAGCCAAGTCCTAGCCGAGCTTCTAAATCTTCAGCCGACGGTTATTCCAACACCGATCCTGGAGCTCATGATGTGCCGGTGCGGGAGGTTCGACCGTATGATTGGGTTTCTGCCAAGATTCTGGAGGTCGAGTATTTATATCGTTCGGGCCATAACTTGGAGTTGGTTGGACCAAAAGTTGCAGGGCGTTCTGAGAGAAATATTTGGAGGGTCGAGGGCATGAAGGATGGAGAGCATGTGGCTTCTTGGGCAGGAGATCTTAAGTTCACTATGTACCATGTGATCATTAATGACATGAATATCCGGCCTCCTTTTACCTCTCTCGAACAGACCGTTCTGGCAGAGCTTGATGTAGCACCGTCACAGCTCCTCCCAAATGCGTGGGGCTTCCTTCGAGCTTTTGAGTTGATGTGTATTCACTTGGAGAGACCGGTGTCGTCCCAACTATTCTTTCATTTGTTTGAGCTCAATCGGAATAGCGAGGAGGATAAGTCTGGTCGTGAGCATGTCAGCTTTCGCTTGAGGCGAGGTGCGAAAATTTTTAAAGCCTACGCGGACTCCCTGAGGGGAAGCTGGAAGCAGCTCTATTATTGGGTTGAACCGGTCAATGATAGGGCCATCGATAGTGTGGGGAAGTTCGGAGCGGATGGTCGGACTCTAGTGTCAACCAAGTTTCCTATAGGTTGGAGTAATGGTCATTTCAATCGATCTTCCCATTCCTATACCGTTGGGGAGGATCGTCTGAGCGCAAAAGATTGTCTCACCAAAGCAATTTTGATCTTTATTTCCCAGAGGGTTCCGTTTTCAAAACATAAGTACAGGGGTATCCCTACGGGTCGATTAGTTCAGGCTGGGAAGCGTGTGCGGGTGCAACGGGTTCTAGGTAGATTGTTTTTCAGTAGGGGATATTTGTGTGTTTTGATTTTTCTTTGAGTTTATATAACTCGTATATTCGTTGTTTTTTTTTTCAGATACGATGGCGCCTAAGGAGCTTGCGTTTTTGAAGAAACTGGTGATGCAATCTGCTGGTGACGAGCCAATAGGGGTACCTGCTGGTGTCGAGCCTGCAGGGGTACCTTTACAAATATTACCCCAAACTGGACCCGTTGTCGATGCTGAAGAGGTCGGCATTAGTGTTGAACCAGTTAATATGGTTACCCAAAAAGATCTGGCACGGGCTGAGGCAAAAAGGGGGAAGAGGGGTCGATGCTGGGACCTACGTAAAAAGGGGACGTGAAGCCGATGATGAGTCGGGATCGGCTAAGAAATCAAAGACTGGAAAGAAGTCTAAGCGCAAATATAAGGCTATGCCCCTGGATGAGAAGTTTTTGGAGCAAAATTTTGAGTAGTGGAGGGAGGATCCTATCTTAGTATCGGCCCAAATCTTCCTCAACTTCGCCGAAGTTCACAAGATCGCCAAAGCGAAGTATGAGAGGCGAGCTGAAGGTGAGTTTCTTTCTTAATTTTGCTGGTTTTGTTTATTTGTTTATGATATTCTTCCTCGTATTGACCGTTTTTCTTGGCACATCTGTAGAGATGCTGGAGGCTGACAAGTCCAAACGTTTTAAGGCGTTGGAGGAATTGTCGATGAAGACCAATGAGCTTGGTCGAGTCAAGTCTGAGCTCCGATCTTTGAAGGAGAATGAGACGACCCTGACATCGTTGAAGGTGACCGCTCTAACCCGAGCTGAGACTGCTGAAGCCCGTGTGAGGCTGCTCGAAGACCAGGTCAAGGTTTTAGAGGAGTCTGAGGCTGTGGTTAAAAGAAATTTGAGGGTCTCGGAGGAACGAATTGTCGAACTTGAAGACAGTTTGAAAAAAGCTTTGGAAATGAGGGCGGAAGCTAGTACCGATCCTGATGCTCGTATCACTAATCTTCAGGCTGCTCTCAATCAAAGTAAGAGGGATGCCAAGGAGGCTGCCGAAGCGGCGCTCGATATGTACAAAGAAGGTTTTCAATGTGACCTTCTGCGGGTTCTATTGGTCCATCCTTTCCTCGCTTTAAACCCGTCAATCGTTAATGTCGATCATGAGGTTGATGGAACGAGTATTGTCAGGGTCGACCCAGTGACGGAGCAGAAGACCGTCATTTTCCCGACCTCCGATGTTTAATAACTTCCAGTACTTTTGTAGAAGTTCTAAGTGTATACTTTTTCGTTTTTAGTTTTGTATAGACTTAGAACTTCATCATGTATTTTTTGGGATTTTGAGGGTTCGGCCCTGTGCTTGTAATCGATAATATTTTGAATCGATCTTCATTTTGGACCTCAGTTCGAGCTTTATGAATGCTTTTTAATTTCTGCAGGTCATATGCGTCGTTTCTTAGAGATAGTTTCGCACCTGAGGGACTCGAGGTGGTCATAAATGTTGGCCCATAGAGCAATTTACTAGGACT
Source organism: Astragalus membranaceus (assembly GCA_039519185.1). Lineage (NCBI taxonomy): Eukaryota > Viridiplantae > Streptophyta > Magnoliopsida > Fabales > Fabaceae > Astragalus > Astragalus membranaceus. Next base: position 130,460,115 of record CM076851.1, on the reverse strand, counting down.
CGGCCTAGATTTAACTCGCCCTATAGGGGTATTGGCAGTTGTGGCCAATGGTCGTTCTGAGGATATCTTGACCCTAGAAGACCTGAACCCTTTGAAATAGTTTACCAAGACTCGACTTGGATTTAACTGGTAACAAAGGGTTTGCGAGCATGTTTGATCGCTTTGGGGGATCCCCAGATCGTACTTGAGGGCCTCAAGATACGAGTCTCTTCTGTAGTTGTATTTTTTATTTTGCAAGTTTACTGAAACTCAATTTATCATTTAAATGAGGAACTCAATTTACAATGATAGGAGCGGAGAGGGATACAATATCCGATTTTTAAATGAAATAACTCTTCAGCTTTGTTGCATTCCAAGTCCTTTGTATCTTTTTTCCTTGGAGGGTCTCCAATTCAAAAGCGCCTTTACCGGTTTGAGAAACAACACGGTAAGGTCCTTCCCAGTTTGGTGCGAGCTTTCCTTGGGAAGCATTTTTAAGTCCTATGTCAGCCCTTCGAAGAACCAGATCGCCCAGATTGAAATCTCTGGGGACGACTTTTGCATTGTATCTGGTTGTCACTCCTTGTTTGACGATTGATTCTCGGAGCGAGGCTTGGCTACAAACCTCATCAACGAGGTCGAGCTCTTATCTCAAGACTTGGTTGTTTTCGTTTTGAGTTTTGGGGTTTGCCGTTCTCCAGGTGAGTTCGCCAATCTCGACGGGTATCACTGCCTCGCTACCGTAAGAAAGTCGGAACGACGTTTCCCCTGTGGAGCTTTGTTGGGTAGTCATGTATCCCCAGAGGACATAAGGTAGCTCTTCTACCCAGTTTCCTTTTGCGTCGTTAAGACGTCGTCGTAGGTCGTTTAGAATTATTTTGTTCGCCGCTTCGACCTGTCCGTTGGTTTGAGGGTGTTCGACTGATGTGAAGCGGTGTTTGATTTTTAGGTCGGTCATCAATGCTCTGAAACCCTTGTCAGTAAATTGAGTCCCATTGTCTGTTATCACTACCTCGGGGATCCCGAACCTGCTCATGATGTTTTTTCTAAAAAATTTTATGCAGTTCCTTGCAGTGATGGTGGCCAGGGGTTCCGCCTCTATCCATTTGCTGAAGTAATCGACAACGACGATTAAGTATTTGATTTGGCCTGGAGCTGTTGAGAATGGTCCTAGGAGGTCGATTCCCCACCATGCAAAGGGCCATGTGGAGGACAAGCTTGTTAGGTCGGTTGGAGGAGCAATGTGGAGATTGGCGTGAGTTTGGCATTTTTTGCATTTTTTAACATGAGTACTGGCATCGACCGACATGGTCGGCCAGTAATATCCGGCGCGGAGGGCTTTTCGAGCTAAAGATCGACCTCTGAGGTGATGACCGCGGATTCCCTCATGGATTTCAGCTAGGACGTAAGCTGCTTCTTCCCCCTCGATACATTTGAATAATGGGGAGGAGAGGCTTCTTTTGTATAATGCTCCATCAATGACTGAATAGGCGGAAGCCTTTCTTCTGATGAGTTTAGCGTCGCTCGGGTCTGGGGGTTCCATGCCTGTGATGATGTATTCTAAGATCGGGACGATCCAACTGTGAGGTTTTGTGGAAGCTCCAATTGTGCAAATGATCGAGCCAGATTCAGGGTCGGGGGATACACTGGGTTTATGGAGGATCTCATGTATGAACGTTCGGTGATTTCCTGGAGCTTTCGTGCTAGCGAGTTTGGCGAGGATGTCAGCTCTTTGGTTCTCCGCCCTCAGCACGTGTTTTACTTCTGTCGTTTCAATTTGAGCTAATAATGTCCGGACCCGAAGCAGATATTTCTGTAAGATTGGTTCTTTGGTCTCGTATTGATTGCTGATTTGGGAGACCACCAATAGAGAATCTGTGTACAGCTTTACCCGGGTGACTCAGAGGTCGACAGCCAAGCGTAGACCAGCGATGCAAGCCTCGTATTCTGCCTGGTTGTTCGAGGTTGAGAAGCCGAATGTTAAAGAAACTTCGATGATGTTGCCATTCGGGCTTTCTAACAAGATACCAGCGCCACTTCTTTTCGGATTGGAGGATCCGTCGACGTGTAGGATCCAGGTATCGTTTTCGACGCTTGCTGGTGTCATTTCTGCCACGAAATCTACCAGGACTTGTGCTTTCATAGCCGTTCGGGCTTCGTATTTGATTCTGAATTCCGACAGCTCTACTACCCATTTGATCATTCTACCTGCGAGGTCGGGTCTATGAAGTATTTGTCGGATGGGGTAATTAGTTCGTACGACCACCTGATGGGCGACGAAGTAAGGTCGTAGACGTCGGGCTGCGATGATGAGGGCCAAAGCAATTTTTTCGACCTTTTGATAGCGACTCTCTGGTCCGTGTAGAGCTTTGCTTGCAAAGTAGACTGGGCTCTGTCCTGTTTTTAGCTCCCTCACAAGAACGGCCCCCAAGGCTTCCTCCGAGATGGCAAGATATAAGTACAAAGTTTCACCTTTGCTTGGTGTAGTCAAGATCGGAGGTTCGGAGAGGGCTTTTTTGAGCTGGTTCAAGGCTTTATCTTGCTCAGCGGTCCATTTGAATTCCCCTTCCTCTTTTTTAAGTAATTTGAACAAGGGAAGGGATTTGAATGCCGCATTTGATATGAAACGAGATAAGGCGGCGATCATACCGTTGAGCTTTTGGACTTCCTTTTTGGTCGTCGGAGTTCGCATTTCTGTTACGGATCGACATTTATCTGGATTTGCTTCGATTCCTCTTTCTGTTAAGTAGAAACCTAAGAATTTCCCAGTTCGGACCCCGAAGGTGCATTTTTCTGGATTTAATCTCATGTTATTTTTGCGGACTTCGGAGAAGATCACCCTAAGATCGTTGACGTGTTTGTCATCGTTTTCACTTTTGGCGATCATGTCGTCGAGGTAGACTTCAACACTTTTGCCGATTTGTTTATGGAAGACCTTGTTCATCATCCTCTGGTATGTAGCTCCGGCATTTTTCAAGCCAAAAGGCATGACGCGATAAGCGAAGTTGCCTTGGTCGGTCATGAAAGCAGTTTTTTCTTGGTCCAGGGGGAACATGGCGATCTGGTTATACCCAGAATATGCATCCATGAATGACAACAATCGAAAGCCCGAAGCGTTGTCTATGAGTCGGTCTATGCTGGGGGACAGGGAAAGCGTCTTTTGGGTAGGCTTTGTTAAGATCGGTGTAATCTATGCACATGCTCCATTTTCCGTTACTCTTCTTAACTAGCACCGGATTTGATAACTAGGTCGTGTATTTGACTTCAGAAATGAAGTTCGCTTTTAAGAGATCGTCCACGGCATTCTCCGCGGCCTTGGCTTTCTCGCTACACTAGGCCCGTTTTCTTTGGGCAACCCACTTCGCTCCTGGGTTAACTGCGAGCTGGTGGCAAGCGACTTCTGGAGGAATCCCGGGCATGTCCTCTGTAGACCAGGCAAAGATGTCTGCATGCTCTTGGAGACATTGGGTTAAATCCTTTTTAACCTCTTTAGATAAATCGGCTCCGATCTTGATTGTTTTAGAGGGGTCTTCGCCGAGCTGTATTGCGATGAACTCCCCATTGGGTTGGGGTCTTTTCATTTTTCTTTTGAGCTCTTTTGCCAGCTCGTCATCATCTTCATCATTCGCGCTATGAGGGTCGTACCTTGCGTCGATGTCCGTTGCATTTATCTCTGTAGATCGGCCTTTGCTCTGTTTGGGAGAAGGACTATTGGGAAGGGGAACCCCTTCCTGGTCCCAAGCTTTTTGTTCGGTTTTGGTCCATAAGAAGAAGCACCTGGAAGCAGATTCTAGGTCGGAGTTTAAAGTGATAACGTTATTGCAGAGAGAGTGGAACTTCATTTTCAAGTGCGTGGTAGACGTTACCGCTCCGAGCCTTCCTACCGTCGGTCTTCCGATGATAACATTGTAGATTGATTCGCAAGGTAGTATAAGGAACTTAGTTTTGATGGTTCTCACCATTGGCTCAGCTCCGTAGGAAACCATTAATTCCAAATGGCCAAGAGGCTTTGTCCGGGATCAATTAAATCCGGATAGGGCCGTTCCTCGATAGGGGGTGACCTCCTCTCTGTCGATCCCCATTCTGTCGAGGAGATCGACAAAAATGATGTCAGATGAGCTTCCTTGGTCCACCAAGATTCTTCTTACTTCTTTGTTGGCAATGACAGCCGAGATTATTAGGGGTACATGTTTGTTGGCCTTCCCATCTATAAGCTCGTCATCACCAAAAGATAGTAGAGGTCGATTTGTGGTGGTCGGTGTAGCTGAGGTTAAGGCCACGTTTACCAATTCTTTCCACTTTCGCTTCATTGTCTTCCCGGATTCTTCAAGCTCGAACCCTCCCGCGATCATCATCATTACTGAGCGACCCTTCGATGTTCTAATATCGTGATTTTCATTGTCGGAGTCGATCTTCTGGAATTTGCTCTTCTTCGCTGGCTCGTCATTTCTCTCGTTTTTAATCTCGCGGGAATTTACTCCTGGATTTTTTACATAACTGGACAACTTTCCCCGTATGATCAAATCTTCAATGTCGTCTTTCAAAGCATTGCAGTGGTTCGTGTCATGGCCATTATTTCTATGATACCTGCAGTACTTGCCGGAGCGTTGTCCAGCTCGGGGGTAATGGTTTGGGAGTTCTTACGTCTCTGAACTAGACATTCCAACATTCCCCATATAGTTGGGCGTTGGAGACGTTGAGTTCGGTGTACACTTGGTGACGATTCTGAGGTCGGGGATCCCTATTACCTCGGTTGTCATATCCTTGGTTTTCTCTTCCGCCACAGGATTTCAATGGTGCGGCATGTGATGACGGATTTCCGATCTTGATGCTTTCTTCCTCATTGATGAAACATTGGGATAGTTGTAGGAAATCCTGCAAGGTAGTAGGTTCCCAAGTGTTGACGTGTTTTTTGAAAGGGCTTCCAGGGAGTAGGCCTTGCGTCATAAAGAAAATACGGAAAGCGTTGTCAAGTTCCCGAACTTGGAAAGCTTCGTTGTTGAACCTCTCTATGTATTCCCTGAGAGGTTCGTCCTCCTTTTGGATGACAGACATCAATACTGCTTTGTTCTTGGGTTTACTTTTGAAATGGGCGAAGTGAATCGAAAAGAGTTTTGCCAATTGTTCTCAAGAAGAAACGGAGTTCGTTTTTAAGGTCTGAAACCATTCCGACGCTATTTTGTCCAGAGTTAAGGGGAAGATACGACATTTCATTTCCATGGGCACATTACGGTATTGCATAATGGTGTCGAATTGATCGATGTGCCTGTCAGGGTCGCCCGTTCCATCATACGTTTTCAGACCTCCGGGCGGTTTTTCGAGGTATCTTGGGACTCCGTAATTGTCTATTGTCTCAGTGAACGGGCATTTTCTTTGGGTTAATCGTGCCTGGGGGTGTGGCCGATGTGGATCACGACTATCGGGATAAACGTAGTGTCGAGGTTGTGCCTTGTCAGGGTTATCCTCTCGACTTCTGGAGCGTCTTCTTGGTGACGAAGAGGCTAGAATTGAGCGAGGCTGGGGAGAGTTATCCAGTTCGTTAAGACCATCATGTCGTCGAGCCGGAGGAGAACGGGAACCATTCCCTCGTTGTCGGCGAGGAGGAGAACGATGATAGTGTCTTCTCCTGGGTGGGGAACGATGTCTTCTCCGGATCGGGAGTCTTGTTTTTGGGGAGCTCAGGCCGGGTGATTCCTGGTCCGGAATGTTTTGTGCCCGGAGATTTGCTACCTCGTCCGCAAGGTCGGTGAAGTGATGGCTTCTTTCTTGGTTCACGACTTCCTGTCGGGCCAGCAGTTGGACGAGCTGTTGAACAGCATCGGTGAGGGCTGGAAGCAATGGAGGGGGAGGTGGTAAACTATTTCTGTATGAGCTTGTCTGGGAACGAGCGAGGTTCGAGTTGGGGGAGTGTGCCCGAGCTCGGGTGGAATTCGTAATGTCCTGGACATGACCCTCAAGTGTTTGATGAGTTTCGACCTCGGGTACATTCAGTCTTACCCCTGGCCCGACCACGAGACTGGCCGGTCTTGAACGGAGTTTGGGTGCCATTTTGTGGATCAAGGTAATGGGAGAGGAAATGAGTATAGATCCTCCCACTGTGGTCGCCAATGTTCTGTACTGTGCTTCCGATCTTGAAACAGTTGGTAGGAGTTGTCCTTGATCTGCGACATTCGACCTTGAGATGCCGATGTTCGATCTTTGAAATGGCGATGTTGTACCTGCAATGACACTCCGATGCTAAAGTCAGTATCTGAGTGAGTCAGTGTTTTGTATTAGAAATTGCTTACATTTATGAGCATTGAGTGTGGTATTTATAGAGTTTGTGTGATGTTTGTTTTGTGGACCCTGAGCCGTTAGATCTTTCAGAGGCATTTGTACCGTTGATTAAATGGACTAGATTTTCTGGATATGGGCTGGTTTGGTTATTGGGCCTTATAGGGGGTGTAAATATCATTTTAGGCCTTTTACTAATTGCCATAACAGTGGCCCCCCAAGTCTGGTCGCCTAAGGGGCGATATTGGCTTGACGGTAGCCTTCTTTTTGAGGAGTTGAGGATGCACCGAGCTTTCTTTTTTAGGGACTCAAGATGTACCGAGCTTTAATCGATCTTGAATTTTATCGAGGGTGATCTTGGCCTGACGGTAGCTCTCGTTGTCGATCATATGATGCACCGAGCTTAGTTTTTTGAGGAGCTCGAGATACGCCGAGCTTCAAACGATTTTGAGATGTTCCGAGCTTTCTTTCTGAGCCAAGGGGTCCAACGCCTCATTATCAGTGTCAGGCATTAAATGTTTCTGACACATTTAATGATATTTACCATTTTACTCCGGAAATACCATTTTTTGAAGTATTTCGGGAAGGTTAATTTCCAGGGAATTCCGGAAATACATCAAAAAGACGTATTTCCGGAAGCCAAAATGGCTTCCAGAAATACCTCTTTTTGAGGTATTTCCGAAATTCCCTGGAAGTTAACCTTCTAGAAATACCTCAAAAAGTGGTATTTCTGAAATGTTTTTTTTTTGAAATTTCGTTTTAATTAATTTTTTTTTGCTTTTTCAGTGGCATCCAGAGCAAGAAACATAGAGCGAGGCGAGCATTTAAGAGCAGGACGAGGAGATGAGCAGAGTCCTTCTGGCGGTAGGAGCAGGTTCAGATTGAGGACTAGACAGGCCGGACACACGTCTGAGCGTCAGAGGCGTGTCCGAGAACGAGAGCAGGAGCAGGAGCATTATTATCACGAGCCTGCTGAGCCAGACGCCATGCATGTAGATGACCAGGCTGAGGCTGAGGTTGCTCAGCATGATGATGAGGCTGCTGAGCAGGTTTTATTACACCGGTTTCATGTCCACTGCGTCCACAGACTACTACAGACGGGACAGGTCATACTTTTAATAATTTGTTTATTTTTTAACAATTAATTACTTTTAATAATTTATTAATTACTTTTATATTTTTTTTACAGGACCGGGGTAAGATTAAAGTTGCTTCTCATGGGGGGGAGATACTGAAGATGAGACCTCAGCAGCACCACCCACATATAGCAGGATGGTTGCAGCAGGCCCATCTGTTTGAGCTGGACATCACACCTCTCGGCAACATCAACCACGAGCTCATATCAGCTTTTGTGGAGAGGTGGCATTCTGAGACCTGCTCATTCCACATGCCCTGGAGGGAGATGACAGTGACGTTGGACGACGTGTCCGCGTTGCTCCACTTGCCGCTCACCGGCACACCGTTGGAGCATCGGCCACATTTTGACATTGTCGATGCTATTCGGGCTGGAGTTGACCTGCTGGGCATAGACCACACAGCCTGCTGGGCAGAGTGTCAGTTCAACAGGGGACCGACATTCCGATTTTCTTTCTTGATGGCCGCATACACACAGAACATGGAGCGTGGCCATCTTGATCAGGCGGCACGCGCTGCTATCTGCTACACTTGTTGGGTAGCACCATTTTTGCCGACAAGAGTCACACATAGGAATGTCAACGGGGCGGGGCGGGCACGGGTATCTCACTACCCGGACCCGCCCCGTTTATTATAAATAGGCCCCGGACCCGTCCCGGACCCGTGACGGGTACCCGTTTAACGGGTTTTAAACGGATACTTTTTTAAACGGGTACCCGCGGGTACCCGCGGGTATTTATAAATTAATAAATAAAAAACTTTTAAAAATAAAATTTGAAATACCATAGAAAATTAGTTTTTTTAACACTATTTTTTTGATTCATTTATATAAAAAAATTACGCATTTTGATATGCATTTATCATATCAACTATTTATTAATATATAATTGTTAATAAATTGAGATAAAAAAATTAAAATTATGAAAATAGAAACTTAAAAAATAACAACTAAACATTATCCAAAATATTAGGATAAAAGATACAACAAAATGTGAATAAACATCCACTTAAACAACAACAACAATAGATGATAAAAAAAAGTAAGAAACAACATAATTTTTAACGGGTACGGGTACCCGCGGGTCCGGGTACCCTGCTACCCGGACCCGCCCCGTTTATTGACGGGTAGCCAAAATACCCGTTTATTTGGCCCGCGGGTCCCCGTTTAACTACCCGCTCCGGACCCGTGACGGGTTTTACCCGCGGGTACCCACGGGTCCGGGTTTTTTTGACACCCCTAGTCACACATCTGTCCCTGTCAAGTGGGTGACTCTTATTTCTGACTTTGACCTGTGTGGCCAGTGGGCTTGGGGTCCAGCTGCTCTAGCTATTCTCTACGAGTAGCAGAATGATGCTTGTTACTGGGAGACGTCGCAGATTTGCGGATACGCTTCTCTGCTGCAAGTAAATAATTAATTAATTATTTTTATTTCTTTTTAATTATTTTTATTTATATAATTACTTATTTATTTTTTTTATTATTTTAGTACTGGATATATGAGTATTTCCCCACCATCGTGGTGCGAAAAGACTTCGATGCCAGTGAACTTCCACGTTGCAGCAGGTAGGCGAACAAGAAGTGCGATAATATTAAGCTTCCGGAGTTTCGGCAGCTGCTGGATGACTTGCAGAGGGAGCAGGTCATATGGAGCCCCTGGGACGACCATAGACAGTACCTCCGGTTTCACAACATTTCATTATTCAGAGGCTGGCTGCTGTGGGGGGATGTGGTTGTGCCTTATATGCCAGACAGGGTCCGTTGGCAGTTGGGATATGTCCAGCAGATTCCTGATCCACCTATTTCGGGCCCACGTCCATCTCCGGAGTTCATAGTACAGCAGCTGATGTTCTATCAGTCCCCAGCGCGGGCTTTCAAGGACAGCGGTCGACGGACACCCGTCCAGGGTGCTTGTGATGACGAGTACCTACCAAGGTACTTGCAGGTGTCCATTCCCCGCCTGACTCCGCCTTCACCTCCAGCTCCGCCTTCCCCTCTAGAGGATGTTGGTCCACTTCCCTTAGAGTCCAGGATAGAGAGAGCAGCTAGGCATGTCCAGGATGTCTATGATAGTCTTTTGGCAGTCGACGGCATTCCTGGGGATGTCTATGATAGTCTGTTGGCTGCTTTACAGCTTTTGGACATTTAGTTGTATTATTTTTTATATTTTTACTGTATTGATACTGTATTATTATTGTTTATTAGTTTAGCGAGTTTCGTTACATTTAATTATTTCACGTAATTTTTTTTAATTTAAAAAAAAATTAAATTTCCGGAAATACACATATTTCCGGAAGGGAGAAATATGTGTTTTTCGGAAATACCTCAAAAAGAGGTATTTCCGGAAGCCAAAATGGCTTCCGGAAATACCTCTTTTTGAGGTATTTCCGGAAAACACATATTTCTGCATTCCGGAAATATGTGTATTTCCGGAAATTTTAAAAAAAAAAAAATTAACGAAAAAATAGGGGTATTTTAGAGATTTATGGTAAAATGGGGGTATGGGATCTAATGAGGGGGGTAAAAAAAACTGCCATGTTTTTAGGCTTCTGATTCTTCATATCTTACTGAGCCCAAAACACACTAACCCTTTTAGATATGTTTTTAAGCTTCTGATTCTTCATATCAAGAGAGATTGATCATGAATCACGAGAAATGAGAAACTGAGCTGAAATTTATAGAACCCTTTTAGACTAAGTTACTTTTTTGGCCCTGTTGTGTTCTAAATCCTTTTTTTACATTTTTTACTTTTAAAAAGGCTTCAATAGAAAGCAAAAGTAGAAAAAGAAATAAAATCATCTAAACATTTTTTCCGCTTCTGGTTGATGCTCTTAAATGCTTCTGGTTGATGCTCTCTTTTTTTTGAATGGCATATTTTATGCTTCTTTAGCCAATTAAAGGCACTTCTACATTTTTGCAAACCACCTTAAGAAGTGAAGTATTCTTTTTTATTTTTTTGTAAAGTAAATTCAAGCTATTCTTATTATACAATGGAACATGCATGGTTTGTTTTTATTTTCTATTTTGGTTGATGTGGAGCATTCATGATGTATTAAAGCAATGACAAATGAACAATTAATGAATCGTGGGAATGAATCGTATGATGGATGAGAGCAGGGCCGGCCCTGTAGGCCGGAGGTAAGACCTCTTAGGGCCCACGTTTGTAGGGGGGCCAAAAAATTTTATACTAAGTCTATTATACTAGTGTTATAATGAAAAAAGTTAAGTAAAAAATGCTTAAAATAAAATCTACACCAACTATTTCTCTTTCCAAAAATAAACTCATACAAAGACAAAGAGTGATGCGGAAAGTTTGATTAATGCACAAAAAAGTCTTGAATTTTTGTTTGGTGTGGTTATTTGGTATGATATCTTATTTTCTATTAATATGGTTAGCAAAGGTTGTAATCTAAGTATGTGCGCATCGATGCTACCATAAAACAATTGAAAGATGTGTTATCCTATTTTGAAAATATCGAGTAGCATTTGCTTACAGAGTTTTAGTGACGGTGCCTGTGACCGTAGCATCGACGGAGAGAAGTAATTCAAAACTGAAGTTGATTAAAACCTACATGATATCATCAATGTCACGAGAGATATTGAACGGTTTGACAAATTTGTCAATTGAGAATAATATGTAAGAGAACATTGATGTTGATGAGATTATAAATGATTTTGCATCTCAAAATGCTCAAAGAAACCGCTTATTGTGACTTTACGAGAAAAGAGAAGTTTTTTGATATTTTGTAAAACTATTATTATATATTAAGGCGTATTATATATTATTTTTTATCTTTTATTGAAAAAATTTCAAATTAAAAAATAGTTATATATGAGGGTCATTTTCCCACAATTTGCCTAGGGCCCATAAAATATCGGCACTCGATGGGAGTGATCAAGCCATTGAGAGGGGAGAAAAGTTCTTTTATTTCCTAATATACCTTTGCTGTTTTCCTCATACATTAGAGTACAATAGCTTTTATAGTCTGCTCTGCTATAGTATTTTGTAGTCATAGAGGGAAATAACTAGACTCAGAGGCTATGTGTAACACCCCGATATTTCTAGCTTGTAGAAATACCAAAGTGCACAACATGGCATACATCAGAGTAATTTCCTGTTATTGAATATTGAACACAACTAAAACTTTCGATAAATAATTTATCAAATGGTTCCATGAACCTCATTAAACTTGACAAAGTACCTAAGTCTCATGACTTAAATCTTATACAATCCTGGTGTTCAATACCCAAAACATAAGTAGCGGAAGCGATTTACAACTTGTAACAATTATAAGTCGTACAATCGAAGATACAAAGTTTAACCATAGAAAATAACATAAACATTTTAAACTAAAGCTTCGACATCTCCTTTCGGTTGTACCGTAGCCGTGCCTCATCGCCTTTGACTGTTCTCTGTAAAACCACAAAACATGAAGGGTAAGATAACATTATCTCAGTGAGTCCTATCGAGACCCCTTACTAACTCTCTCGGTTCATTTATGAAACCTTTTTATTCGTAGTTCAATATATATAACTACGTGCATAAGACTTATCTTTACCTAATACATCACCTTATATCATATTACCCGCATTGGGTCGTCACATATACTATTCCCGCATTGGGCCGTCACGTATACTATTCCCGCATTGGGCCGTCACGTATACTTGTCATAAACATAACCTCAACCTCATTATTATAACCTCAACCTCATTTAGACATTAATTCATTAAACAACTTTCATGACCTCATTCGTGGTTACTAACGTTCATTAACATGACTTAGGGAACATCACAATCCAGTCCAAACATCATTATTTCAATCACAATCAATATTACCCGCATCGGGCCGTCACCTATACTATGTATACTATACCCGCATTGGGCCGTCACGTATACTATATCCGCATTGGACCGTCACGTATACTATATCCACATTGGACCGTCACATATATTTGACATGAACATAACATAACCTCGACCTCATTATAACCTCCACCTCAAGGAACATTAATCCATTTAAACAATTATCATGCATTAACCTCAACCTCATGGGACTTATAGTCCACTTATCATGACATCACATAATCACATTTAAACATAACATGACATTACCTCAACTTCCTGGTCATTCACATAGAACATTCGCATCACATCAATAAAACATAACATAATCACATTCAACATCAACACATAGGGTTGGGGAAAGGATTAGAATAGGTTTGGAATCAATTAGGAAGGCTTTGGACACATTTTAAAACCTGGGACAGAAAGATCAGCACGGGTCGTGCCAAAATCAGCACAGGTTGTGTTGACTTATCAGCATTTCTAAAATCTGGGACAGAAATATCAGCACGGGTCGTGCCAAAATCAGCACGGGTCGTGCTGACTTATCAGCATTTCCAGAAATCCTGTTTTCGTGTGAAATTCTCATTCCGATCGATTCCGAAACTTATTCCGATCGATACCCAACACAATCAAATATTATTCCAGTCCAACACACATCAAACATAGCATCAAATCATCCAATCTCAATCATTCAAACATTCATAACCAAATACATTTTCCTAATTACAGTTTTCGCAAAACAACGGCTTTCAATGAAATCGAACGAAACGAAACACCAAAACCTATTTTCAGTCACATGCAAGGTTGACACAATTCAAATGAAAACCCTAAGCGAGTATAGAACTCACCTATCGTGATGAAAATCACGAAACACCGAGAACTCCGTAATGCTCGAAACGCGAAACCGCACGAACGATCCTCGTATTCGACCAAACCGCTTCAAAACGAAATCAGCAGCTCCTCTTTCAAAACTCCAAGTTCCTTGGCTACTGAAATTGCTCCCAAATAGTTCCTGACCACAATGTAGCTTCAAACTTGCGATTCCAACTTCACCCAACACACCTAGAGCTCCAAAGTTACATGCACAAGCTCAAAAGCTCCAAAGCTTCCACCAAGAGCTTCAAGAACCATCAATGGCAAAATGAAAAGGAGAGGGATTCAGCTTCCATCAAGGGTATCATTGGAAAGGAAACTAAAAAGGGAGGAGAAGGAAGTATCTAAGACTTACATGCAAGACCTTAGAAGCTCCAAAACTCCATTGTTGGTTCTTCAAGCTTCAAACTTCCATAAATGGTGAAAAGGAATGGAGGAGGAAAATGTTTCTGAAGGTGATATCAATTGAAAGAGGATGGAAAAAGGAAGAGGATGATGCTATTTTCACCTACATGCAATGGCGTCCATGGAGATTCTCTCAATTCTCTCTTCTCCCTCTTGTCGCCCCACTCTCTCTTTTGAGGTTTCTTTCACTTATTTTCTCAATTTCAGAATTTGATGAATGAGAGGGTGATGTTGTCTGCTTACAATATTTGGAGCTGAGGGTTTAATGAGTGGTAAAAGACCAAATTGCCCTTAGTTCTCTAATCCTCACATAATCCATTTTACTCCATTAAGCACTCATCAATTCCTATGACTTAGGAATTCAACTACCATTCCCATGATCCTACCATGACTAGGACCCAATCTATTATTTCGTCGGATGATACATCTTCAATATGAGGTGAAATGACGATTTTACCCTTCTAGTTGCTAAACACCTCACTCTCTCATTTAATTCATTTCTAATCACTCAATTATCCCATAACTCTCTTAACTATTTTAATAAGTGAAATTAGCTAAATTGGGGATGTTACACTATGCTATGCTTGCTTTCATTACATTATCATTATAGTGATGACTAGCAGTTTAGATAGGAAAATTGATGGTCTTTTGGAACACATTTTAATTGCTGGTACCAAATATGGCTTTCAAGTCATTGGTACCATCTTTTCCGTCTTTTCTTATCACTGCTTGAGTGTTCGTAGTTTACCCCTTCTGTTTTTATAGATTTGAATATCCACTTGTCTAATTCCTATATAATTCTTGTATTCCCATCTTTCTTCACTTATAGAATCTAAACCTCTTCTCCATTTCCATTGTAGCATGATGATGTTCCTCCTCATTCATTGGAGCATCAATGTTCCACCATGTTGCTCATCAAATTGATTTCGTGTTCTTTGGTTGGTTTGATGGTACTGACAATAATTGAGTGTGTTGTAATGTACTTTGATTTTTTCTTGAATTGAACAATTTTCACTCTACTGATTTTTAGCTATTTAATCATAATAGGGAAAAGAGCAAACTTGATCACATTAAGTACTACTACAGATACAAGATCACACACAACAGCAGAATAAATATAAAAATAAATTTAACCATGAAATATTTTGAGGTAAATTAATGGAAAATAACAATGAAAATTGAATGAGAATTATAAGTGAACTATATAAGTACCCTTTAATTCTTGAAATCACTATTTTGTAAGAGCAACTATGTTTTGTTGTGAAAACCACAAAGTATATCATCCCCAGTTCAATTTTTGAGCTCATGATTTGACTTGCTTGAAAAAGGGTCACTTTTTGTTGATATGCTCACAAAATGACAGCAAAATTTTTGCAATAGCATCGTATCATTAAATCTTTGAATAGTTCCAAGTAGTGTGTCTATATACTAAAGAACCATTCAAAGTAAACTAGGGCCCAAGCATCTGCCAACTAACATCTCTGCCCGTCCCTGCCTTCTTGTGTGTACCATACGTGGGATGTCTTGTTAATTTTCTTGTTATTTTGTTACTTTTTTGTTGTAAATAGTATATAATGTGTTACATGTTTCCACATTCTCACGATCTGATATCTGCTCGTAAACTCACCCGTGATCAGAACTGTAAAGTAACATTTTTCACTTCTTATTTTGTTTTCAGGATCTTACCACGGGGAAGACGATTCTAGTTGCTAAGGAAAAATGAGGGTTATACTATTTATCTGATGAACCAAATTGTTCGAAGGTGCTGACTTTCTGCTTGCAGACCAAGTCTTCTAAGTCTTCTCACTCTGCCGCAAAAATGGCTTCAGCACAAGCGCCTTGGTCATACTCCATTCTCTTTAGTTAAGTCTACGTTTCCTTCCTTGTTTTTACATCATTCAGTTGAGACTTTTAAATGTGAAGTTTGTGAGTTAGCTAAACATCATTGTATCTCTTTTCCTCCTAGTTTCAATAAAAGTGTTGAACCTTTTGATCTTATACATTCTGATGTTAGGAAAACTGCACCTATTTCTAATGTTTTGGGTGCTAAATGACTTGTGTCATTTATTGATGATTGTATTCAAGCAACTTGGATTTTTTTTTATGCATGATAAATCAGAAGTACCTGAATTATTTATCAGATTTCATCACATGGTGCAAACACAGTTTGGCAAAGGCAATAAAAGAATTGGTCTGACAATGGCAAGCAATATGCCAATCAGAATCTTTCAAATTTTACTAGTCAACAAAGAATTCTTCATGAGTTTACATGTGTCGACACCCCACAGCAAAATGATGGTGCAGAAAGAAAGAATCGTTATTTACTTGAAGTTGCTCGAGTCATTCTCTTCCAAATGAAAGTTCCCAACTCATAATGGGGAGAAGCAGTACTGACTGCTGTCTACTTGATTAAACAGGTCCCATCTCGCATGTTAGGTAATGGCAGCCCTGTTCGGTTTATGACTTCACGGTTTCCTTCTGTTCATGTTTAGCAGAAATCATTTTCCACACTTTCTTTTGTGTAGTTCTTTTGTTTGAATTTTGATTGTATCCTTCATAAAATTTTAGTTGAAGTTGGTCAGAACAAAAGTAAGAGTGAGCTTGCCTAATAAGGTGCATAAGTTGAAAGAAAACTAAATAAACAGAAACAAGTCAGTTACATCTAGGGATATAAGGTTGCATGAACTGAATTCTACATAAACCTTATGTATTGCATTATTTTAGTAAACTTGAGAGGAAATATATATTAAGAGAAAAATCATGGTTGTAGCGACCGAAAAATCCGAGCGAGGATTCCTCGAAGGTTCAAAAGATGAAGCCGCCACCAAAGTTTAGTTTAAGGGCAAACATTGGAAAATCCCTTTTGGAATGGATAAGGGTCCTTGAGACCAGATTTGGGTTCGGGAGTCGGTTATGCGTGGGGAAGGTATTAGCACCCCACGACATCCTTCCTAAGGAAGGTTACCTGCTAATTAGTTGTAAGAGCGGAAGTTAATTTTGAAAACATTTATTTTTACCCTTTTATTGTGAACTAAAAAGAAAGAAGAAAATTGATATTTTATTTAGGAAAATGATTATTTTGGAAAAGACTAAAAAAGGTTTTTTATTAGTGCAATTGACAGATGTGGGCCCCCATCTGCTCCTACGTATCTCTTGGTAGAGAATCAAATCACACGTAGTTCTTGGTAGAAAAATGTTTGTTGGTTGGTATTTTTTAATATAGGGATCTTAGGACTCCTGAGTGATCAGTTCATTTGTCCTAAAACGATGACTAACCCGTCTGTATAGTCGGCTTAGTCCCCTACTTTGTGAAAATAGAGTTTTTGGAAGTTTTGAAGTGTGTTTGTTTGATTTTATTGGAATAGGGGTTTTAGGATTCCTGAGCCGTACGGCTCATTTATCCTAGAACGCTGACGAACCCGTCTGTACAGTCGGCTTAGTCCCCTAATTTGAGAATTTGATTTGTGGGAAGAAACGTGTTTGTGTTTATTTTAATTTAGAAATTTGTTTGTTTTAAATAGGGATTTTAGGCCATGATCCGTAACGGTTCATTAGTGACCTAAAAAGCAGACTAACCCGACTGTACAGTCGACTTAGTCCCCTATTTATATTTTTTGGGAATTAAGTAAATTATTTAGGTATTTTGTAGGCTTTTTGTAAGAGAAATTAAATAAAAACGAAAAGAAGGGTGCAGCAGTAAAATGGGGTG
The DNA here is from genome assembly GCA_039519185.1 of Astragalus membranaceus. Classification (NCBI taxonomy): domain Eukaryota; kingdom Viridiplantae; phylum Streptophyta; class Magnoliopsida; order Fabales; family Fabaceae; genus Astragalus; species Astragalus membranaceus. The sequence continues at coordinate 130,442,899 of CM076851.1, read as the reverse complement.
TGATTAGCTGCAGGGGCTGTAAAGGGAGGTGTGGAAAGCAGTAGGGGTGTTGTATCATTAAACAGGAGGTGTGACTATGAGTAGTCCACGCTTTGGTTTCTGGGTTGGGCTGCGAATGGGCTTAAGCAGAGGGCGCTGTAGTTGTGAAATGGAGGCGGTGCGTATAGTAATCTGATTATTTTGATTTTTAAATAAAATAAGTAAGTAAAAGGGGGAGGGTATAAAAGGGAGATTAGGTTTTTTTTGCTAGACCTAATTTCATTCTCCTCTAGCACTTGCTGCGCCGCAGCAATTCTTTCAAGAGAGAGAGAAGCTTGCGACATTTCAGGAGAGGGAGGGAGCAAAAATCGTGGAGAAGACAGAGGGATTTCCGGCGAGAAAAAAGGGTGAGGTTTGCGGAGAGAGAGAGATCCAAGGGACGAAGGGGAAGAGAAGAGGTTCACGGTGGTAGTGGCTATGTTGTCGTTCGGTTTTAAGGGTCGCAAGGGGAGAGGAACGACGAGGGCTCAGTTGAGGAGGGCTGATGACGGTGCTTAGGGCGGACAGCCACCGTCTACGGTGGCCGGAACTGGTGGGTAAGGTTTCGGTTCCTCCTATCCTTTTTATTTTTCATATTTTCTCTTTTCTCTTCACTCCTCTAATCTGATTGTTTTTGTTTCTTGCTTTTCCTGGTGATTCACGGCCAACGATGACAGGAGGGACGACGGCGAGCCTTACGGCGGTGCTCGCTGATAGTGATGACGTGATTGGGGAAGACGACCACCGTCTACGGTGGTCAGGGCTAAGGGGTAAGCTTCGTTCTGATTTGTCTTATTTTACGTCTCTTTTCATTTTTGATTCTGTTTTTACCTGTTTGGCTCCTGATTCCTTAAAAAAACTAAACCCTAATTTCAACTAAAACATTTGCCTGTTTTCTTTGAAGCAAATTTCTGGATAAATTGCTGATTTCATCTTCCTTTCCAAAACAAATTAACAGAACCCTATTCTTTCTAAAAAAACAAGCAGAAGTTGTGCGTAACCAATACCGTACCTGTTTAGCTCCTAGTTTTTTTTTTAAAAAAAGGCCTAATCTATTCCTACAAAATGTATACAGAGTACGTGAATCACAAAAAGAATGATATATGTGCGATTTACTTAACATGTGAACGTCTAAAAGGTTAAAGCATCACAGATTGCACCTATGCCTACATGATTTTGGTATTCTGGATAAGAGAAACACCAACCTGTCTTCCAGCTTCTGATCTTTTGTTTCATTGCTGCTGTTATCTAACCACTGCTGCTGTTATCCTGGTTGTTCCTGCTCCTGCTATCTCTGTTTCTGATTTCTTAATGTTTCGTGATTAGGGTTTCAATGTGAAAACCCTAATCTTTCGGTCCCGAATTCTATGTATTTCTGTCTGTGTGAATTGCTGTCCTTTTCTCTCTGACTTCAGCTTGTTTATATAGGCAGATTTTAGGGTTTTTTCTAATCCTTCTCCAATTTCTTTCCTTTTTCAGGTATTTGGACCTCTTGAGGAAACTTGCTCAGCAAGAACACGCCCAAGGACTGCTGTTGCTGCTTTTATTTTTATTTATTTTCGTTTTTGATTTTTTTGTATTTTTGGTTATTTTCGGTTTTGTATTATTTTTTAATTTAATTTTTGATTTTTTGGATTATTGTAAACATTTGTAAATTATTTTTATTGACTTTTGATTATATTTGCTATGGACAGATTTTTGTTTTTTGGTTGAAGTGGATGAGAATGATTAAATTGGGCCAAGCCCAATCAAAACTAAACATAGGCCCAACTTAGAAAAATGGCTGAAACGAAGCCCAATTAGAACAAATTTAAGATCAGGTCCAATCTAGCCCCATAGGTCCATTTAGGCAAACATTAGACATAAGCCCAATTATTAAAAACTGGTTCAAAACACTAAGCGTAAGCTCAAATAGGCAAGCTAATGAAATCATGCCCAAAAAGGTTGGACATAGGCCCAATTGGACAAATCGGTCCAAATCAAAAACAAAACAGCGCTCGAAGTGCCATAGGCTTGTGACACGGGGCTAAAACTAGTACGATAAAAGGATCAGGCAAAATTAGGGTATAAGAATGGTTATTAAGAAACAGATGGTGTTGTCCTTAATTTCTTTTGTTTCCTTTTATTATTGTGGTACGAAGACAACGCATTTTTAGTGAAGCAGATATTTTATCACCGAAGCAAATAACTATGGGGAATTGATTGGTTTGAAAATTGAAATAAGAATTTTTGCACGGTCTTTTCCTTAGTTTGACCAGGCCTTCACATATTTTCTAAAGGTGTGCAAATTTATTAAATAATTGTCAATATTGTTAGAAAAAGATTTATTCACTCAGGATTTTTTTTTGTTACTGCTAGGATTAGAAATATCACACCTCGTTTACAGTTTTTAGAAAAATCAGCCGCTAAAGTTTACACTAGGGAGATTTTCAAACTATACTAATAATAAATTAATAGATAATAAATATTTGTAAGTTATTACTCTCTTTGTGGGAAACGTATACTAATAAACAAAGACATTTATCCATGGTAGGGCCTTCCATTCCATCGCATAATGGAAAACTAGAGAAGTGGATATCACCAAAAAAAAATACCGGAAAAGTGGAGACAAAAACTGAGAAGTTGAATGAATATTTGGCTTTGGAATATTTATAGATATTGGTCTCTTTTTTATCATTAAATACATTATAAATACCCACTTTCATAAACTTAGGTGGCTCGGTTGACGAGCTAAGAAACATGAAAGACATGCAAAGTTGCAAGACGGGATCCAGAGTTCAAATCCTGAAAACTAACATTTCCCCGCCCCCATTTGCTTATTAAAAAAAAGGTATATGTAATAAATATAAGGTTTTCAATTTATTGTCAAAAAAAGGTCTTCAATTTAAATAATAAATAACAAATTCACTACTACATAAAATATAAGTACACCCTATAAATTTTTTTACCAAATAAGTACATCACATAATCATTAATTATTATTTTTAAAAATGAAGTAACGTAATCCATATGCAATATTCAAAATCTCAATAGTTATCATGTTTGTAGTTTGTTCCCGTTATTCACTCTGCTAATGTTCCAACGTTGACAGTGACAAGGCCTCTGTCCTTTTATCACACCTTCGCTAATTAAAAAGTTAAGGTCTGTACTTTAAATTTTTTTTTTCCAAAAAAAAGAGTATGTATTTTTATTTAAATTGTTAGATAAATTTTCAATGAAAGTACGCAAAAAAAGCAAAACTTTACCAACAAGGATCGGTCCAAGCACTACAAGAAAAATTGGACTTTTCGGCGGGCAAAGTCCGCCGGAAAAGCCAAAAATCCACCGTAATTGTGGACTTTTCGGCGGATTTTGTAATGAACAATGCAAGTCAGGTCAACAAGTCAAAAGAGAATACTTTGGTGACTCAGCAGACCACCTGTGAGCCAAGTCACGGAGGAAGATGCGTGGGGAACATGGCGCGTAAAGCCAATGTGAGGCTTGAGGGGTTCACACTTAAGTAATGGGAATAGAATGGATTTGGGGATTGTTGTATCTGTTGAGAATTGATTCTCTCTCTCTGTACTCTCTTCTCTTCTATCTGTGACCCTTCTATTGTACTGAAAGTCCCCTTTTCTCATTTGAGCTAAATAAATCAGTACTTTCCCTGCTATTGTATGCGTTTGTTACTGTTAATTGCTTGATTCATTACATTGGTGCTTTCATCACCTCCTGCCATGGCTGAGAACACTCGATTTAAGGAAATTAACAACGATTTGCGACGTCTAGCAGAAACAGTGGAGAAGAACCATGCCGAGCTTCAAACAGCGATGAAACGACAAGAGATCGAGAACCAACAGAAGTTTGAGCGCATGGAGCTTGCAGTTCTGAGCGCAGAGTCAAATTTTGCGAAGATCATGACGGTAATTGACGAGTTGAAGAAGAACTCCGTTGCGTCTTCTACTCTGTCTAGTGGGTCGTCTCTGAAGCAGAAGTCTCCACAAGTAATTTCACCTCAGAACCCGAAGGCTGCTTTCCAAGTAAGATCTATTAAATTAGATTTTCCTCGCTTTGATGGTAGTAATGTTGTGTGTTGGATATTTAAGGCTGAACAATTTTTCGATTATTATGGTACTCCGGATGTGGAACGAATTACCATTGCCTCGGTACATTTGGATCAGGATATCATTCCTTGGTTCCAAATGATGCAGAAGGTTAATGCGTTTCAGTCGTGGAATGAATTTACGAAAGCCTTAGAAACGGAATTTGGACCACCACCGTTTGATTGCCCTCGTTCACAGTTGTTTAAGTTGATCCAATCTAGTTTGGTCGCTGAATATTATTTGGAATTTACTGCATTAGCCAATAGATCGGAAGGTGTGACTAGTGAAGCATTACTTGACTGTTTTATTGGTGGTTTGAGTGATGATATTCGCAGAGACGTGAAAGCTCTGTCACCACCATCTTTGGTGAAAGTTGTGGCACTTGCCAAGCTATTTGAAGAGAAGTTCCAGAATCAGCCTAGAAACCGAAACAGTACCTTTAACCAGAAACAAAATCTCACAACACCTTTGAGCCCCATTCAATCCAAATTCACCTCACAAAACACCAAATCAGATACGCCCATTCATTCACCAAAACAAAACACATTACCCCCCTTACTTCCCAAACCTGCCACAAAGCCCTTTAATAACAATCTCAGGACACAGCAACTGAAAAACATGTCTCCAGCAGAGATTCAATTGAGGAGGGATAAGGGATTGTGCTACTTTTGTGATGAGAAGTTTTCTTATACACATAAGTGTGCAAATAAGAACCAAATATTGATGTTACAAATGGATGATGATGAGGAAACTGCCACAATTAATTCTGACCCACCAGACCCAAACACCAGCCCAAGCCAAGACAATTCTTCTCCTAGTGAACATCATCTATCACTAAATGCTATGAAAGGCGGTACAGGTACAGGCACCATACGTTTCACTGGTACAATTGGTAACATTGCAGTGCAAATATTGCTTGATGGTGGGAGTTCTGAGAGTTTCCTTCAACCAAGAATAGCTCAATTTCTCAAACTTCCAGTAGCACCAGTTTCGAGTTTCAGAGTGCTTATTGGAAATGGACAATATATGCAGACTGAAGGCCATGTTTCTGAATTATGTGTACAAATTCAAAATCAGGAGTTACAGCTTCCGGTATACCTCTTACATGTGGTGGGGGTTGATCTTATATTGGGTTCTACATGGCTTGCCACATTGGGTCCCCATGTAGCTGATTATGCTTCTTCAAGCATCAAGTTCCTGCACAAAGGAATTTTATCACACTTTTGGGTGATAAAACATTGCAGCCAACACCAGCTCATTTTCATCAATTGAAAAGAATGTATAACACTAATGCTATTTCTGAGTTGTTTTCTGTTCAGGTAATTAGTCCAGTTGCGGCTGAGGACGAATTGTTGGAGCTGCCTACTAATGTGGAACCGGAACTTGCCACATTATTACACACGTATAGGACTGTGTTTCAGACACCCTCGGGGCTACCTCCTAGCAGAGACAAGAACCATGCTATTGTGCTACAAACAGATGTCAAGCCAGTGAAGACCCGTCCGTACAGGTACCCTCGTAGTCACAAGGAGCAAATTGAGATTATGCTTCAAGAAATGCTGAGCCAGGGCATTATACAGAACAGCAACAGTCCATTTTCCTCTCCCATTGTGTTAGTCAAGAAGAAAGATGGCAATTGGCGCTTTTGTACAAATTACAGGGCTTTGAATGCCATTACTGTGAAAGATTCTTTTCCCATGCCTACTGTGGATGAATTGCTGGATGAATTGTATGGAGCTGCGTACTTTTCTAAATTGGACTTAAGGGCAGGGTATCACCAAATACTGTTACAACCCGAGGACAGGCACAAGACTGCTTTTCGGACTCACCATGGGCATTATGAATGGTTGGTTATGCCATTTGGGCTCACCAATGCCCCTGCAACATTCCAGAGCTTGATGAACCAAATATTCCAAAAAGAACTTAGGAAATGTGTCTTAGTTTTTTTTTGATGATATTTTGGTCTATAGCCCTTCATGGAAGTCTCATTTGGTTCATTTGGAATTAGTGTTGAAGACTTTGCAGCAACATCAATTGTATGCTAGACTCTCCAAGTGCTCATTTGGATTGGTGGAAGTAGATTATTTTGGTCATAAGGTTAGTGGAGCAGGTGTCTCCATGGATGCAACCAAAATACAAGCTGTTAAAGAGTGGCCAAGGCGTACCAATGTGAAGCAAGTAAGAGGGTTCTTGGGTCTCACAGGGTACTACAGAAGATTTATTAAGAACTATGCTTCTATTGCAAGTCCCTTAACTGATCTTCTCAAGAAGGAAGGGTTCAAGTGGTCTGAAGAGGTAGAAAATGCTTTCCAACAGCTCAAGTCAGCCATCACAGCAGCTCCTGTATTAGCTTTACCCAATTTTACTCAGCCTTTTGTTCTGGAAACTGATGCTTCAGGGACTGGTGTAGGGGCTGTCCTCAGTCAACAAGGGCACCCTATAGCATACTTCTCCAAGAAGATGGTGCCAAGGATGCAAAAACAATCAGCTTACACTAGGGAGTTGTTTGCTATCACGGAAGCTTTGGCAAAATTTCGTCATTATTTGTTGGGACATCAGTTTGTCATTAAAACTGATCAGAAAAGTTTGAGAAGTCCGTTGGATCAATCGTTGCAGACACCTGAACAACAAGCTTGGCTCCACAAATTTATGGGGTATGACTTCAAGATTGAATATAAGCCAGGGAAAGAGAATTTAGCTGCTGATGCCTTGAGCAGAGTTTTGTTTATGGCTTGGTCAGAGCCACAGTCACAGTTTCTGCAGGAACTCCGAGATGCTGTGAAGAAGGATACTGAGTTACAAACTATTGTGCAATAATGTGTGCAGAACACTTACACAGGACATGAGTATGTGGTGAGAGATGGGCTCTTGTATTGGAAAGATAGACTTGTTGTGCCTAATCAAGAAGCATTGATTCAGCAAATTTTAAGAGAATATCATGCTTCACCAGTTGGTGGTCATGCTGGTATGACTAGATCAGTGGCTCGAATTAGTGCTCAATTCCATTGGCCTAAATTGAGGGAGCACGTGAAGGAGTTTATCAAAAATTGCTCTATTTGTCAGCAAGCAAAGGCTGCAAATACTCATCCAGCAGGGTTACTGAGCCCCCTTCCAATTCCAGCACAAGTGTGGGAAGATGTGGCAATGGACTTTATCACAGGGCTACCAAATTCTCAAGGTTTCAATGTAATTATGGTGGTGGTCGATCAGTTGACTAAATACGCACATTTCGTGGCAATGAAGGCTGACTACACTAGCAAAAGTGTTGCTGAGGCATTTATGGATTATGTTGTGAAACTCCATGGAATGCCTAAGTCCATTGTTTCAGACAGAGACAAGGTTTTTATAAGCTCATTCTGGCAGCATCTATTTAAGTTGCAGGGCACTACATTAGCTATGACATCTGCTTATCACCCACAGTCTGATGGACAATCTGAAATTCTCAATAGGTGCCTTGAAATGTATTTGCGCTGTTTTACATTTGAGAATCCAAAAAGTTGGTTCAAAGCACTAGCGTGGGCTGAATATTGGTACAATTCGGCATTTCATACGAGCCTAGGTATGACACCTTTCAAAGCTGTGTATGGAAGGGATCCTCCCACACTATCTCGGCCTGAATACACTACTGCGGAGTCACCAGAAGTAGTGGCGCAACTGGCGGACAGAACTGCTCTGTTGCAGCAGCTTAAGGCTAATTTGTTGAAGGCACAACAGAGGATTAAAGTGCAGGCTGATAAGAACCGTAAAGATATGGAGCTGGCTGTAGGAGACAGAGTTTTGGTTAAATTGCAACCATATAGACAACATTCCTTGGCTCTGAGAAAAAATCAGAAACTGTCTATGCGTTATTTTGGGCCCTTTGAGGTGAGGCTTGAGGGGTTCACACCTAAGTAATGGGAATAGAATGGATTTGGGGATTGTTGTATCTGTTGAGAATTGATTCTCTCTCTCTGTACTCTCTTCTCTTCTATCTGTGACCCTTCTATTGTACTGAAAGTACCCTTTTCTCATTTAAGCTAAATAAATCAGTACTTTCCCTGGTATTGTATGCGTTTGTTACTGTTAATTGCTTGATTCATTACAGATTTTTGGCGCCGGTAGCCAGCTCGCAACAAAAGGTTTCCGGCGGATTTCGTGGCGCCAAAAAATCCGCCGGAATATCCAAAAAAAAATTCGCATGAGTTGATCCGCCGGAAAGTCCACAAATCCGCTGGAAATTTCCGGCGGATTATCCGCCGGAAAGTCCACAAATCCGCCGGAAAAACCATTTTTTTTTTAAAAAGTAACTATTTTCAAAAAACAAATATTTTTTTTTTTAAAAATCGTTTTATTTAAAAAATTAATATTATTTTATTAAAAACTTTAATTAGTTATTTTATTAAAAACTTTAATTATTGATAAAAAAAATTAATAATTAATCAATTTACTATTTAAAAAAATAAAAATTAGGAATGAAAATTAATAATTAATTTAAATAAATATCCATACAACAACAAAAAATATCCATACAATAAAAAAATATTCATACAACAAAATAAAATAATCCAAAGCTACTGGGGTGGCTGCTGGGCTGCTGGGGTGACCGTCCCTGGGGTGCTGGTTTGGCTGGTGGGGTGACTGCTGATGGTATGGCTGGTACGGCTAAGGTGCATACGGCTGGGAATACTCGAGTGCATACTGCTGCTGAGGCCACTGCTGAAATGCACCACCGTAATGCTGCTGCGGCTGCTGCGGGAGGTAGGATGACATATGTGATGAGGATGGCCTCGAGTGCTGAGACATCAGCTGATCCTGCAAAAACTTAAAGCGCTCCTCATTTAGCCTAGCCTGTTCCGTAGCTACCCTAGCTTGCTCCTCCATGCGCTACTCAGCTATCCTGGCTTTCTCCCGAAGCGCCCGCACTTCCCGTCCATTTTGCTTCTGCCGCTCGGCAAACTGCCGCTGGGCCTCGCTCAGTTGCTGCGTCAATTGCGTAACAGCATTCAACTCACCAGCATTGGGAACATAAGAGCGACCAGTACTCGAGGATCCAGAATGTGAAGCTGATAGACTCGGAATAATGCTTGCTCGGAAAGTAGCCGGTCCAATACCACCTGATCCTACCATACGATTACTCTTTTGGGGACTAACTGCTCTCTCCCAAATATCACGAGCTACTCTAGCCTCCTCCACTGGATCGATATCAGGTGCCCCACTTCTCTGTTGTGACTCATGGTACTCAGCCAGCCCACTCTGGAAGCTCTCCTGAAAAAACATAACCCAACAAATAAATAACTATAGCAAAAGTCGTTTTAATATAATATTCCTCGCCCGATATAAAGATTAATATAAATAATAAACATTAATATATAATTGTAAAAGTAGTTTTACCTGAATATTCCTCGCCTGATCTGTAGCAAACTCACCAGTGTCCTCCCGCATATGAAGGTAGCGATGCAACTCAGGCAAAGTGATTGTCATTTGTTCCCCCGCCTCCTATATATATATATACATATTATTAATTAATACACATGAAAATGACTAGTTAATTATAAATAATTAATTAATCAAGTAATAAAGTAATAAATTTACCAAATGCATGTGATGCGTTGCAGTATTAACACTCCCCCCTGTGTGTGTGCAGCCACCTTTTTCAGACACACGATTCTACTTGGCTTTCTCACAATAATTCATAAATTCTGGTGTCTGCCAGTACTCCTTTAACCCAACCCAAGTTTAGTCTCCCATATAAGATGACTTCGCATTCTTATCGCGCGCCTCCCACAGTAGTTCAGAATAGCGATGAGAACATCTCTTATGGGACACTCTCTCAACTTCTCTTTGCTGCTCTCGTAATCATGTACATTTTTCCTATTTAAGAAATTTACAATAATGTTGTTAATTATAAGACAAATTAATTAATCAAGTCAATAAGATAATACACCAAATTAATTATTTCGTAGAACAACTTACCAAAAATGATTTTAACATCCTTTCAATTGCCTCTTTATCTTTTCTAAAAGCCGTCCAATTCTTCCAGCTGCTGGTGAAATTCTCCTTGATTGTTTTTGTGATGGCGGTAGCTGTAGCTTTCGAAGGAAGAAACCTGCATTAAAAAATGATGAATTTTATTACACCAAATTATATAAGTTATATAAAAGGCAAAAAAAATAAATTAATAAATAATATATATATACTTACGAATCGCCAGCAGTCTCCAATATGATACGCCCAGCAGTCTCCAATTTAATTTTAACTTTCAATTTTTTTAAGACAATATCTGTTAATAAAATTTATAATGAACTTAATAAATAAGTTTTTTCAATATAATTATTTTGTATTATTATTGCAAACAAAATTTGTAACAAAATTTTACTATAAATAGTGAAGTAATTAATATTTTATTAATTTTAATATTCTACCAAAAATGTGATTTGAGAAAACCAACTTCTAAGACACGACAATGGGACACAGGAACATGTATTCAAATCATCGACAATAAGCGTTATTAAAAGTCACCAAGGACTAAAAGAAAAAATCCAAATTTTATGGTGACCAAAAGTTGGTAAAATTTTTTTAGACACTAAAAACAAAAAATCCATATATATATATATATATATATATATATATATATATATATTGATATATTAATTACTTTACTTTGATAACTAACCGTAGTAAAGAGAAGACTCTGACTTGAAGCGTATCCCCAACTCAAACAAAGAGGAAAAAAGAGGAATGCAAACTCAAACAATACCTAAACAAACAACACCACAATTAGTAACAAACTCATTTTATAAAATAATTCAAAAACTAAAACTATTAACTCATGTGACAAACATACCTTAGATCGAAGAAATTTGCCAAAGAGAGGAAGAGATTTAGTAGAGAGAAGTAGAGAATTCGTAGGGAGGAAGAGAGGAATTTCAAGAAGAGATATAGTAGAGAGAATGAGAGTATTGGTAGAGGTGTGAAGAAGAAGAAGAAGTGGAGAAGGGATTTATATAGAGGAAACGAAGTCAAACGGTCAAAAGGCAGAATCCGCCGGAAATGTCATTTACCGGCAGATTTAGGGGATTTCCGGCGAATCAGGGGATTTTCGGCGGATTTTCAAGGATTTCCGGTGGATTTTCAAATATCAAATCCCCGCTTTTTTAAAAAAAATCCACCGGAAATGATGTTTCCGGCGGATTTTAGTCGGGTTGTCATTTCTGGCGGATTTTCGAAATTCAAAATTGGGTGTCCTTGACCCCCATACTCGGCTCGGAATCATCTCCACTGAGATGATATCGATGCCACTAACTTGATAGGTTATTGGGAATGTTATGGGAATCTAACACGTTTTCTTAAATGCGTGTAGATGAATTGGTATGAATTTAATCGTGATTGGGTGTATGATCGGTTATTTCCTAGAAGAGCGGGTTTGAAGGAATCTTTTGTAATTGGGGTTGAACAGTTTCTTGTGGTAGCGTGGCGACATGAATTGGCTATACAGGAAAAGGGGGTTAGATGTCCATGCTTAAAATGCGACGATGTACCTATTAGGACCGATGATGAAATCAGGGAGCACTTGTATCATTGGGGGTTTAGGCCTAATGACTGGATTTGGGTGGACCATGGAGAACAATGACGTCCAAATTTTGAGGTAGGGGCTTCAAGCAGTTCTGGTGTTGGTGTTCCACGTAATGAAATTTTTGAGTCGATGGAAAACATGATTTGTGATGGTCTCAGGGTGAATGTGCGATTTGATGAGCCTCAGTATGACGATCATGATGAACTTCCAAATGAAGAAGCACAAAAATTTTATAATTTGTTAAGAGATTCAAACAAACTGTTGTTCGAAGGCTCGACACAGTCAAAATTATCTATGTGTGTGAAACTTTTAGCTCTCAAGTCCGTGAGTAATATTTCTGAGTTGGGTTTAGACTATGTGACTGAAATGATGGTGGAAGCGACGCCTAATAAGGATAATTAGCCAAAAAGTTATTATGAAAGAAATATGTTAGTTTCGAAGCTGGGGATTGGAATTTAAGAAGATTGATTGTTGTGAGAAAGGGCACGTGTTGTTTTACAACAACGAATTTGGTAAAAACGATGGTGAGCTACTTGAATGCAAATTTTGTGAAAAGCTAAGGTATCATGATCGTAAAGGGGCAAAACGTAATTATAAACCTATCCCTGTAAAGTCGATGTTCTATTTGCCTATAGTTCCAAGGTTGCAAAAAATGTCTGCATTGATCGAAATTGTGCAAAAAATGACTTGGCATTATGACAATAGGCGTACCTGAGACATTTTACGCCACTCATCTGACAGTGAAGTGTGGAAGCACTTTGATCAAGTGCATTCAGATTTTACCTCAAACCTACGGAATGTTCGGCTTCGCTTGTGCTCTGATGGATTTACTCCATATATCCAAGCATCGGCGTCACCCTACTCTTGTTGGCCCGTCATTGTTAGCCCTCACAATCTTTCTCCTGAGATGTGCATGACTAAACCGTATATTTTTTTGACTTGTCTGATACCTGGTCCATCCAGTCCAAAAGCTAACATTGATATCTTGTTGGAACCTTTGATTGATGATCTTAAGAGATTGTGGGGGGGGGGGGTGTTTTGACATATGATGCAGCACGAAAGAAGAATTTTATGATGAGAGCGGCATTGATGTGGACAATTAACGACTTTCCTGCTTATGGTATGTTGTCTGGTTGGGAGACTCACGGTAAATTGACATGTCCCCACTGCATGGAACACACAAAGGCATTTACGCTAAAGTACGGGGGCAAGAGTTCTTGGTTTGACTCGCAACGTAGATTCTTACCACAAGATCATAAATTTAGAAAGAGCAAGAAGGCCTTCAAGAAAGGGGTAGTTGAAACCGATGGACTACAACCTTTGTTGACATCAGGTGAAATCTGGAGCAGAGTTATGGATTTGCCACAAGCCATGGAGGTAGGGGAGCTCACTCGGCTAGATGGTTATGGACGGGTGCACAATTGGACCAAAAAAAGCATATTTTGGAATCTCCCATATTGGAAAGATAATTTGTTGAGGCACAATCTCGATGTTATACACATCGAGAAGAATTTCTTTGACAACATATTTGTCACTGTGATGAATGTGAAAGATAAAACCAAAGACAATAATAAGGCAAGATTGGATTCTGCTATTTACTGTAGCAAACATCGATCCGATTTGAATTTGGTGGAAATGCCTAATGGGAAGATGTTAAAACCCAAATCCAAATACTGTCTAATACCAGATGAAGCGAAAGATGTTTGTCGATGGTTTAAAGGATTGAGAATGCCAGATGGTTATTCTTCTAACCTTGCAAGATGTGCCAATGTGAACATTGGGAAGATGTATGCGATGAAAAATCATGATTGTCATGTATTCAAGGAGTGTTTTCTTCCTATTGCTTTTAATTCAATACCAAAGTGTGTTTTGGAACCACTTATTGAAGTGAGTCAATTTTTTAAAAATATGTGCTCTTCAACATTGAGAAGGGATGATCTTATTAAGATGGAGCAGAATATTTCTTTCATTATCTGTAAGTTAGAGAGAATATTTCCTCCCGATTTCTTTGATTCCATGGAGCATCTACCGGTTCACCTTGCGTATGAAGCAAGGCTTGGTGGACCAGTTCATTATAGGTGGATGTATCCATTTGAGAGGTAATTATCTATTTCAACATTTTATTAAAGTTATCTTAATTAGTATGATTATTAGTTTAATGAAGTGTTTTTCGTTCATATGTAGATTAATGAGTGATTATAAACGATCGGTGAAAAATAAAGCTAGAGTTGAAGGATCGATCTGCACAGCTTACCAACACTGTGAAACAATTTATTTTTGTTCACATTATTTCAACAACTTTATGTTGTCAACAAATAATAGAAACGAAATGGAGATTGAAGAAGAAAGACACCCGCTCATTTTATGTGTTTAGCAAACCTGGTCGCCCATTGGGAAAGAAGTCAACCAATTACTTATCAGATAAATAGCATAAATTAGCACATGTTCATGTCTTGATCAATTGCACTGAAGTTAAACCATATCTTGAGTAAGTATGCTCCAATTCAGTTGTTAATCTATACACCTTTAGAGTATGAAGTTAAATCAGGTTTTGATCAACTTTCAATCTAAAGAGTATGAATAATTCTTTTTCAATGCATTCTTACGAATTGAGGGTATAGGCGAAGAATCTTCTATTCGTATACATGAAAGTTTTCCATCCTGTTTTAAGGCTAGAGTAAGTAAATAAAACTATTGTGAGTAATGTCACACATTTATATATGAGACATGACTTATTTTTTCCATATGTGGTTACTTGGGTTTATGAAGCGGAACCAACTCCCCAAATCCGACACTTGAGGAACTTAGCCGATGGTCCTTTTCTTGAGGTGACCGAGTGGCACACGTACCTAGTTAACGGTTACAAATTTGACACCCAATCATGGAGTGAGGGGAAAAAAACAATTAATATTGGGGTATATGTTAAAGGTGAAACAGGAGGAGGTGAAAATGACTACTACGGTGTGATCGAACACATATATGAACTTGAATACCCACGGTTAGACCATGAAAAGATAATAGTTTTGTTTTTTTGTAGATGGTTTGTTCCATCTGTTAGAGGAACGAAATTGAATCCAAAATGTAATACCGTGGACATTCGAATGAATGGAATGTATAAACTTTATGATCCGATTATCATGGCAGAAAATGTGAGGCAGGTGTATTATGTTCCATATCCATCAACTCAGAGAGGATGGTGTGTTGCAATTAAGACAAAACCATGGGGTCGCATTGAAGCCACTGATGTGGAGGATGATGTTCCTTATCAAGTGGATGAAATTTCGGGTTTAGGAAGAGAATGAATATGAAGAAGATGAATAATTTGATTCATCTTATGTTGTATTTAAATTTATTAGAATCATTAATATAGCAATATTGTTCTTGTTAATTTACTTTCTTTAATTTATTTATAAATATATATATCATTAATGTTGTTAGTATCATATTTCGTTTCTATTTTTTCATAGATATGCATCCAGGAGGAGGTTCTGACCCACCGAGACGTCATCATAAAGGGAAGCGGACTATGGCCGATGAACCTCCTAAGAGGAGGCATAATCGTGAGGTGGTACGACTTAATATTGGGAATATGAGGGGTCATACATTTGCGGGCCCACCAGCTACCGCTCCAATTTCCCCACAACCTCCGTCTCCATCTGGCCCCGGATGGTATCATTTACCATCACATGGGCATTATATGGGCCCACCAGCTGGGTATATGGGCACACCAGCTGGGTATATGGGCTCATCATCTGGGCATATGAGCCCATCATGATTGTCATGTATTCAAGGAGTGTTTTCTTCCTATTGCTTTTGATTCAATACCAAAGTGTGTTTTGGAACCACTTATTGAAGTGAGTCAATTTTTTAAAAATATGTGCTCTTCAACATTGAGAAGGGATGATCTTATTAAGATGGAGCAGAATATTTCTTTCATTATCTGTAAGTTGGAGAGAATATTTCCTCCCGATTTCTTTGATTCCATGGAGCATCTACCGGTTCACCTTGCGTATGAAGCAAGGCTTGGTGGACCAGTTCATTATAGGTGGATGTATCCATTTGAGAGGTAATTATCTATTTCAACATTTTATTAAAGTTATCTTAATTAGTATGATTATTAGTTTAATGAAGTGTTTTTCGTTCATATGTAGATTAATGAGTGATTATAAACGATCGGTGAAAATTAAAGCTAGAGTTGAAGGATCGATCTGCACAGCTTACCAACACCGTGAAACAATTTATTTTTGTTCACATTATTTCAACAACTTTATGTTGTCAACAAATAATAGAAACGAAATGGAGATTGAAGAAGAAAGACACCCGCTCACTTTATATGTTTAGCAAACCTGGTCGCCCCTTGGGAAAGAAGTCAACCAATTACTTATCAGATAAAGAGCATAAATTAGCACATGTTCATGTCTTGATCAATTGCACTGAAGTTAAACCATATCTTGAGTAAGTATGCTCCAATTCAGTTGTTAATCTATACACCTTTAGAGTATGAAGTTAAATCAGGTTTTGATCAACTTTCAATCTAAAGAGTATGAATAATTCTTTTTCAGTGCATTCTTACGAATTGAGGGTATAGGTGAAGAATCTTCTATTCGTATACATGAAAGTTTTCCATCCTGTTTTAAGGCTAGAGTAAGTAAATAAAACTAATGTGAGTAATGTCACACATTTATATATGAGACATGAATTATTTTTTCCATATGTGGTTACTTGGGTTTATGAAGCGGAACCAACTCCCCAAATCCGACACTTGAGGAACTTAGCCGATGGTCCTTTTCTTGAGGTGACCGAGTGGCACACGTACCTAGTTAACGGTTACAAATTTGACACCCAATCATGGAGTGAGGGGGAAAAAAACAATTAATAGTGGGGTATATGTTAAAGGTGAAACAGGAGGAGGTGAAAAGGACTACTACGGTGTGATCGAACACATATATGAACTTGAATACCCACGGTTAGACCATGAAAAGAGAATAGTTTTGTTTTTTTGTAGATGGTTTGATCCATCTGTTAGAGGAACGAAATTGAATCCAAAATGTAATACCGTGGACATTCGAATGAATGGAATGTATAAACTTTATGATCCGTTTATCATGGCAGAAAATGTGAGGCAGGTGTATTATGTTCCATATCCATCAACTCAAAGAGGATGGTGTGTTGCAATTAAGACAAAACCATGGGGTCGCATTGAAGCCACTGATGTGGAGGATGATGTTCCTTATCAAGTGGATGAAATTTCGGGTTTAGGAAGAGAATGAATATGAAGAAGATGAATAATTTGATTCATCTTATGTTGTATTTAAATTTATTAGAATCATTAATATAGCAATATTGTTCTTGTTAATTTACTTTCTTTAATTTATTTATAAATATATATATCATTAATGTTGTTAGTATCATATTTCGTTTCTATTTTTTCATAGATATGCATCCAGGAGGAGGTTCTGACCCACCGAGACGTCATCATAAAGGGAAGCGGACTATGGCCGATGAACCTCCTAAGAGGAGGCATAATCGTGAGGTGGTACGACTTAATATTGGGAATATGAGGGGTCATACATTTGTGGGCCCACCAGCTACCGCTCCAATTTCCCCACAACCTCCGTCTCCATCTGGCCCCGGATGGTATCATTTACCATCACATGGGCATTATATGGGCCCACCAAATGCGTATGCAGCAGGGCATATGGGCACACCAGCTGGGTATATGGGCACACCAGCTGGGTATATGGGCTCATCATCTGGGTATATGAGCCGCCCGATATTGGTGGTGGTAATGTTGATTCCCATTCATCAACCAATGACGAGAGAGTGGAGGTGGTTGTTATTAATGGTGTTAAACTCAAAGTCATTTATAGTCGTGGTAACGCGTAAGTATTATATTGTTTGTTTTTTTAAAGTTAATTATGCAACAACTTGTATATATTTGATTGTTTGATATATCTTTCATTATGCAGGCTTCTTCCTGCAAAGGTAGCTTCATCAAGCATCACTCATGTCATCCGCAAAAGGTATTTTCAAACGTTCCATAAAAAGTGGAGTAAAGTCGATGAAAATGACAGGAAGGATCTGCTGTACTTCTTTAGGGTAAGTGTCAATTATTTTGTCATTACTTATATTGTTAGTTTAAATTTTATGTTTAATAACATTTAATATAATTACTAATACATATTTTCTTTTTACTGAATACAGACCAAAGTGATATGGGACATAGAAGAGAAAGACAATGCGCAAAGACTTTTTTTAAAAGGATGAGCTCTCAAATATCAGATTTGTTTTATAAGTTGCGGTGTAAAGATAAGAAGCCTGACTATATGAGTGATAAAATTTGGAATGCCTTCAAGGACCATTGGGCTACAGAGACATTCAAGAGAAATTCTGCAAAAGCCAAGAATAATAGAAACTCAGAAAAGGGTGGCTCGCTTCACTACGGCGGGTCCATCAACCAGGCTCAGCATGCTCTTAGATTGGTAAATTATTTTAAAAATCTGTGTCTTTTTACATTAGTTAATTAGTTAGCAATTTTTGAAAATGTGTTTTATTTTACAGAGTCAGAAGACAGGACCCCCTATCACTGCTCCTGAGCTGCATAGAGCCACCCATGTGAGGAAAGGAACTAGCGAGTATGTTGATGAGCGCTCCAGGATGACTCAGGTAAATATACAACTTGATTTGTATTATATAATGTTGCTTTGTCATAATGGAGCGCTAATTTGTGGTTATTCAAAACAGGAGCAAATGAATGAGATCAAGACTCAGCTGACTCATGGGAGCTGGGACCCTGAGTCACTAGGCCAACTTACTCCTGAGATGATAGATCTGGCAAACAAAAATTGGGAGATTACAGTAGGTTGGTAAGGGTCGCCTGTATGGTACGGGGCCCTTGGCTCCATGTATGGGCCAGTTTGGGGCCAGGAGCAGCAAAAGACACGGTCGAACAGCTTCTATTCTTGTGGAGACAGCATATTAGGCAGCTGGAGAAGGAGTTGTAGTCTACTCGACAGGAGCTGCACGATACTCGACGGGAGGTCAGGACCTCTACTGAGGCGATGAAAAAGATGCAGGAGGACTTTGCGAAGGTGGCCCGTAGGCAGGAGCCGATGTTTAGGTATTTAAGAATATGGAGCAAGATGAGGAGCAAGCTGAGAAGTCTGGGGAGTCTAATGGCAGTAGCTTTTAGGATTTGTTGTATCAGTTTGACATTTCAGTATTTTGTTATAACATTTCAGACTAAGTTATGTTGATTCAGATTTTATGTTACTGAAGAATTTTATTCTCAGAATTTTTATTTTAAACTATTTTAGGTATTTTAGATTTTATTATTTATTAATAAAATAAACAGGTATAAAAGCAGGTCTATCAAAAAAAATCAATCAGTTGTGAATTAGCGAGGGAATTCAATCAAAAAAAATTCAATCAGTTTTTTATTTTAAACTGTTGAGGCACAATCTCGATGTTATGCACATCGAGAAGAACTTCTTTGCAACATACTTGTCACTGTGATGAATGTGAACGATAAAACCAAAGACAATAATAAGGATAGATTGGATTCTGCTCTTTACTGTAGCAAACATCGATCCGATTTGAATTTGGTGGAAATGCCTAATGGGAAGATGGTGAAACCCAAAGCCAAATACTTTCTAACGCCAGATGAAGCGAAAGATGTTTGTCGATGGTTGAAAGGATTGAGGATGCCAGATGGTTATTCT
This sequence comes from Astragalus membranaceus, assembly GCA_039519185.1. Taxonomy (NCBI): domain Eukaryota; kingdom Viridiplantae; phylum Streptophyta; class Magnoliopsida; order Fabales; family Fabaceae; genus Astragalus; species Astragalus membranaceus. The sequence goes on along the minus strand of CM076851.1, from coordinate 130,423,526 downwards.
TCTAACCTTGCAAGATGTGCCAATGTGAACACCGGGAAGATGTATGCGATGAAAAGTCATGAATGTCATGTATTCATGGAGTGTTTGCTTTCAACTGCTTTTAATTCATTACCAAAGTGTGTTTTGGAACCACTTACTGAAGTGAGTCATTTAGCGAGGGAACCTGTCCATCGCTAATTCCCTCGCAAAACAGGAATCCTCGCTAATTCCCTCGCAAAACAGGAATTAGCGACGGATTTGGGACCATTTGCGAGGGAAAAATCCCTCGCTAATGATCAATTTTTTTGTAGTGGAGCTGCATGGACTATGTTGCTTTCTTATTGTTGGAATTGAAACCACATTTGAAATCATTTTTTACAACGAAAAACTATCTCCCATTTTCTTTTCTTTTTTTATGAAAAAATTTTAATTTTCCAACATTTCTCGCCATTGACCAAGGATTTTTTTTGGAATATATGTGACCAAAAACTTAGTATCGTGTTCTGACGAGAGGTGTTCGTGGTGTGTTTGTTTTGTTTCAATTATTTTGATTTTTGATATGACAAAACATAATTTAAAATATAGTTAAAATTAACTAATATTTAATCCTAGACATGAACTAATTGGGTTCACGGCAGCCTCCATTATCAGGGTCATAACAATTCTTAATTCCAATTCCAGTACTAACATTTCCAAACATGTTTTCTTTGTTTCTTATACCTTCATTTCACCTCCAATTCCATTAATAATTGCCTTTCACTTTTTCATCTTCCAATATTAAAGTACGTACTCTTGTGTATAGCAAATTGTTGGAAAGATAGGGGTGTTGATGTTTCCAACCATTTACTTCTTTAAAAATATAGATATAAAAAAATCATGTCCTTTTTAAATAAAGTAACTTAAGTTACAGTACTCTTTTATTAAACACAAAATGGGTTGTTATGACATGACATAAGTTCAACACACATTAAGCTCATGACTAGTCAAATGCATTCCACTAAGGGACAAATTTAAATAAACAATAGCAGGACTAAAAGGGTTTGCATAAATAGATAAAACAGTGCAATAGTTTGCAAAAATATAAAATCAACTTTCTCAATTAGAATTAACTTTTCTCATACAAGTAAAAAACTTTCATCCGAACTTTTGAACTAAGTTAATTGAAATTAATTAATATTTAAAAAATCCTTAAATTTACCGGTTACAATAATTAAAAAGAACTAATGATACGGTTTCAAAATTTAATCAACTATATATTTTTTTTGGTATGGACCAGGGAGTGTCCCAACGCTTTCAACGAAAGACTAATATTCGCTCGTGCTTAAGATCAAATTTCGCACTTTTAATCACAACATGACTCTTAATCACCAAATTAAAGCATAAAATTCAAAAGATAATTATATGTATTTTTTTTTATTTACTTAGATAAATTGGCAAATAAATACCATGTAAACACAACCACTCGCCACAATCAGGTTCGAACCCGAGAGCCGACGTCCCCATATCGCTGGAACTGCGAAGACAACCAACATGAAATTGCCAAGGCAACCGACAGTGAGGGGCATATGTATTTTACTTATAAATGTATCTTTCATTATTCACTCTTCTCTTGTCCCATTAAACTGACAGATATAATCCAAAAAAAATACAAGACTACTTAAGTTTTTATTTTTGACAAAACAACAAATGAAACTACTAATAAATCTTTATGAATTAGACTTTTTCTTTTTTTTTTAAAAGAAAAAGAATTTTGTTGAGGTAAATCTAGTTCCAGCATCATATGTGCGGACTCTACCCACCTTCTATGAAGGGTTGCAAAGAGCACAAAACAATCATATGCTAGAAGAACAAGACCGAAACAAATACACCATCAGTCCTGAGGTACAAGACTAATAGCTCCCATTTAGAAAGGGAGGTACACCAACACAGTTTAATCCTAAAAGATACAATTTGGTTTAGGACCAATCACTTAAACCCAATAAAAAGAAGCTGAAAACTAAACACTAAACTAAAATAAAGCCAACTATCAGCCCAAAGATGGTTGTGTAGACCAACCCCCACTTTGATATTTTTACTCCAAAGGAAAAGTTTGCTCCCGCAAAGATGCCCATAAGCCATTTCAAACATGGAAACACAAATCCAGAATACCCTCTTTTGACCTAAACGTGACTAGTTGCAATATAAACTTTTCTGGAAGTCAATAGAAGATATGGCTTATTTATAGCACGAAGACAACACTCCTACAAAGACCCATACTCCGTACAACAAACACAACATAACAACAATCTAACAACGCCAAGACAACACACCTGCAAAGACCAAAGAGCAGTAGCATAACAGCATACCGACAACACCAAAATAGCACACCTGCAAAGACCAAAGCACCAAACAACAGTACAACATAACAACAAACTTACGGTGTCCAGACAACACACAAGACAAAAAAAAACATCATACAACACCATTAAAAAGACACTCCTGCCAAAAAGAAAATGAAAACTAAAAACAAAGCAACGGGGAACTCCACCAATCGGAGACGGAGGAGCATGAAGAACCATATGTTTTTCCAAGAAATCACTCCAAAGAAATATGCTTGATTTTGTTTACTATAAGTAGTGTTTCAGCCAAATTCCCACCAAAGACTACAGTATTTCTTTCCCCCCAAATAATCCACATAGCTGCCAAAGAACCTAAAATGATTTATCCCTTCCAAACCTTCAACTTGATCCAGGCCCAACCAAGTAATAAGATGTTGCCAAATAGCTTTGGAGAAATTACAATGATAAAATATATGGTGAATAGATTCCTCAAAAATATTACAAAACGGGCAAGACATATTATCAACGACCACCAACCTCTTAACAAGATTATCCCTTGTTGGCAACCTGCCTAAAAAGAAACGCCAACAGAAAAAAGTCACTTTTGATGGCACAACAGATTTCCAAATTGCATCCAAAATTACAAGGATCTCACCTGATATATGTGTACCGGACAACATAGACATTATAAAAGTATAGCAAGAGCTTACTGAAAAAGTTATAGTATTAATAATACTCCATACCCATTTATCATGAGCATCTGCCGCCAACTTCACCTCATGAAGAATAGTTGTTAGTAAATGTAGATCAGCTTCTTCTAATGGAGAAAGCTGTCAGGACCAAGAAAAATACCACTGCCATTGGTCCTCCTCCCAATAACCCATATTGGCCACTGTTGCTTTAGGCTGTAAGGAGCAGAGGAAAAGATTCGGAAACCCATCCATAAAAGGAGCATTTCCTAACCACTTATGATACCAAAACCTGATGGAAGTCTCATTCCCTAAAGAACAACTAAGAACTTGTTGAAAGAAATTTTGTTCAAAGTACAAATCATCTCCCAAGAGCATCAAATCCCTCCAACACAATGAGTCCTTTTGACCCCCACATCTCTCATCCCTACTTGTCAATTTAGAAAGAACATCCTCGTATCTGTGAACCTTGGTATGTCATATTTTCGCATAGGGGTTAGGTCATGTACTTTCAATTGAGTAGGCAAGACCAATGACCAAGGTAGCCAAATAAATCACCAACTATTTTAACACAATAGCCAACCCTCCTTAGTCGAAAACTATTATGACATATCACTGTGTCTTCATATGGGACACCAAAGAAGGGTACTCTGAACCTTGGTATGTCATATTTTCGCATAGGGGTTAGGTCATGTACTTTCAAAAAAAAAATTTATATCTTTTTTCCCAACACTACAGTTTAGTATTATACTTTGTCTACAAGGTATAATATTTAAAAAAAAAAATTAAATTCGTGAGAAAAATTGTCCTAAACTTAGGTAAAAAACCATTTTAATACCCTTCTGATTCTCTGTTTTCTCTGTGCGAAATTTACAATTAAAAAAAAAGAATGTAGAAGAAATTAGGCACCCTCCGCAGTACCTAAATGAAACTCCTTTTTACTGAAATACCCTTCTGATTCTCTGTTTAATTCTGTGCGAATTTTACAATTAAAAAAAATAATGTAATATTTGTTAATTTATTTAATAATTAACAAAAGCAAAGAAACAAATAAGGTTGTCTCTCACACGCACTCCCTCCTCCCTCGCAGTCTCTCACACGCACTCCCTCCTCCCTCGCGGTCTCTCACACGCACTCCCTCCTCCCTCGCGGTGTCTCCTCCGTCGCCCTGCTCTCCCGTTGAAGCTCTCACCGCCGTACGCCGCCATTCACGAAGTTAGCCTCATTTTCTCCCTCTAATCGCGCCTCTTCTCTGCTCCATTCCTCTCCGTCGTGTCTCCGCCGTGACTACGCCGTTTCGCAGCTTCTTCACCTCTTCTCCACAACCTTCTTCCACTCAGGTAATTTATAGTGATTTATTCCTTAATTTGTCCCTAATTTGACTGATTGCAAAAACCCCAATTTAATTTGAAACGAAACCCTATGAGTAACTGGAGTAAACATTTGGCTAGACTAAACATTTGGTTCCCATTCAGCTTGGGCTTTGATATCCGTACAAATTATAGGTCTTTAAAAAAAACAATGGATTTATTTATGTTTGCATTTTTGTACTCAGGTTCCATTTGAATCTTAATGTTATGTGTCTGTAATGCAAATGTGATTGATTGGGATATAATGTCGGACAGGTATAATGTCGGTGCGTTTGCGACACAAGTGTACAACAAACTATATAGGCAAAGTTAATCAGAATCTTACAAAATGTCAAAAGGAAAGGATTCATGGTACCCCTTTTAAATGGTTAATGTTCTTACCGGGAAAAATAAACATATCTGGAATTCTGTTGGAAGAATTATGTAGACGTTGGGACGAAAAAAGAGGGGGGTTTAGAATACAGAATAAGATAGTTGATTTTAGTCCTTTAGATGTGTGTTATGCCGTAGGACTTGGCATAGTGGGAGAAGAAGTGGTTTTTGAGGATGACATTAGTTCATATACCCTCACTTTACTTGAAGGAACAAATATGAGTACATCCGCAATTTATGAAAAACTGATGACGCTTTCCGGGGATGAGAATGTGGATGATTTTTGTAGACTGTATATACTGCTTGCAATGGAAGAGTTTTACTTCCCCAACTCATCCACTGGTATTAGTTGTAGATGCATTAAGCTATTAGACAATCTAGATGACCTTGGAACATTTAATTGGGGTCTTGCAGTGTATAATAATTTGGTGCAGAAGTTGACAAAAGTTTTGCATACTTTGGAACAATCAAATACCTCAACAATTTTGTATCTTATGGGCTGTGTGGTTGTGCTACAGGTATTTTATTGTGTTGTCATAAAATATGTCAATTCTTTTTCCTTGTATGTTATATCTTTTACCATCCAATATATATTACTCTATAGGTGTGGGGAATTGAACATGTCTGGCCAAACAGCAAGATGAGTCCGAAAGTTAAAATGTTGTTTCCGCGTTGTTTGAAGTGGCCTGATTTTTGGCTTGATAGGAAACAAGTTTTGGCCTCATTTCAGAATAACCAGGTAATACTATTGGGAAACATATGTCAGTAACTTTGTATTTGATTTTTACATGGCAACTGTCATAAGTTGTGGCTTGACAACTCATTCTTTTCATATTGGTATATTGTTACTAGGTTTTTCAACTCTTGAATGCAACACAACAAGAGATTGAAATTGATCTTGTGAGAGAAGCATTAAAAGAGGCACCAAATGGATTTCAGAATTTGCGACAGGTGAAAATTGAATTGAAGAATCAAAATGCCCTGAATGAACAGCTAGAGGCGGAGCAGAAGCTACTTGAAGAAAGACTAGCTAAAGTTGAACGCGATTTAAGTCAGCTAAAAAGCTTACCTCAATCAGAAAGGGAAATACTTGAACGCAAAATATGTGAACTTGAACGTGAATTACAAGAAGTAAAAGAAGCAAAAGAAGCTAAACATTCACAGTGTATTGAAGAACAGTCAAGTCAACCGGCTCCTGAACCACAAAATGTTGAGCACCTAAACATTGAAAGACAGTTAGTTAATGATGACCATGATGAATCAAATATGCAGACTCGACGAAGGAAGAATCCAAGAAAGATCCAAGATAGTACAGCAATGCGAACACCATATAAGGCTTTCCACAGGGGGAAAAAGAAGTAGGCTGTGTATTCCACGATTTGTTCTAATTAAAGATATTTATGTTTTCCAGGAGTTTTTTTGAAACCTTTAGTCCATTAGACATATATGTATTCCACGAGTTGTTGTAATAGTTGTTACTACATTCTGGTTGTGGTGCATGCACAACAAAACTTTTTAGTTATTATCCAAAGTTTTTATAATGAGCTTCTTTGGTATTTTATCCCAACTTTTGTTTTACTTAAACTAATGCAAAATGTAATATCTGAATCCTGGGTTATCAAACCCATTATGAAATTGAGTATGTTCTGTATGCAGCACCTCCACAGCTTCGAACTGGGCATGCTATGGTATGAACTGGGCATGCTACTGACTTTAATGCATGTATGATATTGAATGCAATATTTATTTGATACTTACTACATACGGAAAAATAAACTAAAACGGCCTTCGTGAGGAATACAACCATAACAGGGTAAATCCTCATGCTATTATTCGTCAGATAAGTCCCCATCTGTACAATACTCCGGGTAATTTTGTAAGTCCATTTCGTCAGGAATGGTTCGTGCCCAATCATGTCTTCTACATGCAGCGTGTACAAGTTGGTGCCTGTTAATTCGAATTTGCATCTGGTTATTTTCGTGCCTAACCATGTTAACTGCCTTTTCTAGAGACTCATCGTTGTCTTCAGTGACTTCAAGTGATTTTTGCTTTGGTGCCTTAATGCAGCATTGTCGTAGCTCTTGTCTCATCCTTATAGACTCCTCAAGACGATATTCCCACTCTCTACGATACTCATTCATGTTTAATATTGAGTATCGGTCTTGGGGGCACAAACTATATTGAAACAAGCCTCGCTCTAACACCCATACTCGACCCATACTTTCTAGTATTTCGTGTGGTCTATATGTTGTTCCAATTAAATTTGAATAGAAGGAAAATTCGAAGTAATCCATGTCAGTTGCGTTTTTTTCCTACACAACAACTACATATTAGAATAACAACAACTACATATTTATACTACTTTGGGAGATACATTGACATAATCAGGTTCAGAGTACCATTATTAGGTGCCCCATGTGAAGACACAGTGATATGTCATAATGGTTTTTAGACTGCGGGGGTTGGCTATTGTGTTACAAAACTTGGTGAATTGAGTGGACACCTTGGCCATTGGTCTTGGCTACTCAAATTAAAGGACATGACCTAACCCCTATGCGAATATATGACATAATCAGGTTCAGAGTACCATTATTAGGTGCCCCATGTAAAGACACAGTGATATGTCATAATGGTTTTTAGACTGAGGGGGGATGGCTATTGTGTTAAAAAAGTTGGTGAATTGAGTGGACACCTTGGCCATTGGTCTTGGCTACTCAAATTAAAGGACATGACCTAACCCCTATGCGAATATATGACATAATCAGGTTCAGAGTACCATTATTAGGTGCCCCATGTGAAGACACAGTGATATGTCATAATGGTTTTTAGACTGAGGGGGGTTGGCTATTGTGTTAAAAAAGTTGGTGAATTGAGTGGACACCTTGGCCATTAGTCTTGGCTACTCAAATTAAAGGACATGACCTAACCCCTATGCGAATATATGACATAATCAGGTTCAGAGTACCATTATTAGGTGCCCCATGTGAAGACACAGTGATATGTCATAATGGTTGTTAGACTGAGGGGGGTTGGCTATTGTGTTAAAAAAGTTGGTGAATTGAGTGGACACCTTGGCCATTGGTCATTGGTCATTGGTCATTGTTCAATGTGGTCTTCTTTATATACAGATCTGGTGGTCTTCTTTGAACCCACAATATTTCTTTTATCAATTTGATCAAATTGCCTACATAATGAAAGATTATAGAGACCTATTACTTCAACTAGATTGGTGTTATGAGAACACAGATAATACACTCGCAGGAAAAAAGGCCATTAAAAAGGAATGGCGCCTCCGATTTCGAGAGTCTGTTTCTCTTCAATCAGACTTAAGAGAGTTGGAGGCACCAATTCCGGATTTAAAAGCGGCGGAGATGTGGCAAGATGCACAGCATAAATACGTTGAAATGCAGAAAGCCTTAAATCGCCTTAGGATTGAGAATAACATTATGGCAATAAGGAGAGTACGATTTGGGATGGTCCATGTATGCAAAACATTTCTACACGCCAATAGTCATCGTATGTCTCAAGCAGAGGAAGAAAACATACTTTGCGCAGATGAGTACTTATCAAATACCGATGAAGAGTGAACTTCAACGTTAAGTGTATGTCGTCGTCCCCAACGACGTTTAAACTTCCTTTGTATTTAGTTGTACTATATCATGTTGTGATAAGAAAATATGTTTATCCCAGTCTTAAAAGTTGGTTGTTTTTAACACTGATATAGTTAATTTAAGAAAAACTGATAATTATTGTTGACAACTTTGATATAATCCATACATAAACTTTAACACTCCTACGTTCAAAGACATCTGAAAAAAAAAAGAAATGGCAAACTACAATACGTTTAGCATAGTAAACTAATTGTATGACCTTCACTGTGGTTCCCGGAACAACTCCATGATCTCTTCTACGGACCTCGTAACTGGTGGGTCAACCGAAGGAGCTAGTGTCGTGCGAATACACAACTCGATTGGGAAATCACTATAACTGTGTCTGCAGTGGTGCGAGATAATACTACGAACATGGTTAGTTGTTAGTACATCATACATGGACCACATACACCTTCCTTCTCGATCATATCGAGGATAACGGTACTTCATAGTACTGATCACGTGTTGTTCGAGCCTCAATTTATGGTGAATCTTTTGCTTCAACTCCTCAAAAGTTATATTGTGTTGAAGCCTAAGTGGTTCAGGTGGGTTTGAATCAAAAGCAACAAACTTGACTCCATCCCTTGCATTAACTATTTCACACCTGTAGTATATATAAGACAGCACTGACCCCGGCGGCCAAGGAGATAACTCATTTTGACGCTCAATATCAATACGTCTAGCAAATTTAGCACTCAACTCTATTGGACCTTTAGAGCGAAAGGACATATATTGTGCTAACATATTTTGTACGCATAAATCAGTTATAATCTCCATGCTCACATACTCAACACTCCCATAAGCTGGCTCTGGACGTCGATAGAAGATTGAACGCAATATCCTTGACTCATCTCCACCCTTCTGTTGAATTATGGTTTTCAGTTCTTCAAAGCTCATGTCATCCTTGATCCTGATGGACTTCATCTTATGACTTTCAAACTTTACTCCATTAATCAAGTCTTTATGTTCCCCATCAATATAAACAACGCCCAACTTTGTGCCAATTTGGAATTGTGTTACCTGAGAAAGGGGCATCGGTCGGTCCACTTCTGCTTGTAGGTTGCATATGATTTTCAAGTTGTGTTTGTTTGCCAAGAAATAAGTGTGTTGTGCTAGTATTTATATATGTCTCAATTACTCGTGCCCTGACGTGGGACCCTAAATTAGGGGAATGGGACCCTTATTAGAGAATGCATACCCCTGTGCGAATATCTGACATATCAATATTCATAGTACCCTACATTGGTGTCCCATGTATCGACACAGTCATATGTCATAATGGTATTGAAGTAAGGAGGGTTGGCTATTGTGTTAAAAAAGTTGGTGAATTGATTGGCTACCTTGGTCATTGGTCTTGACAACTCAAATGAAAGGACATGACCTAACCCCAAGCTCACATGCTCACATATCAAGGTTTAGAGTACCATTATTTGGTGTCCCATGTATCCACACAGTGATATGTCTTAATGGTTTTCGACTAAGGAGGGTTGGCTATCGTGTTAAAAAATTTGGTGAATTGTTTGGCTACCTTGGTCATTGGTCATTGATCATTGTTCAATCTGTTTTAGCTTTCATTTTTTTCAGTACAGAGCACACACTCATAGTAAAGTCTATAATCTTAGCTACATGGAGAATTACACATTATGCATTCATAACTTTTTAGAGACATTAATAATCAAACCGAATGCACATTATGCATTCACCAACTTTTAGAGGCAGCATTGTGCAATGCTCAGCTGGGTGAAATTTTTGACCATAACAAACGAGCCTACGTCAACAGAAGTTCAGCTGCTTAATAAAATCTTATCATTCAATATCAAATTTACGAAAACATTCAAAATCAATTGATACCGAAGGAGCATTTGATACATAATCTTTGAGAAAATATAAATTACAGTTAATTAATGTACAATTCATACTTCTGCATAACAATTTATACTTCTGCCAAAATCATAATTTATATACAATTTTGCTTTCATGAAAACTTCTGCCAAAATAACAATTTATACTCTTTCCCCATTTCCACATGAGGGAAGGACCTGTCCAACCATATCAGAATTTGCTTCAACAGCTCCATAGAGGCAGTGACCATCAGGCTTTATTTCTCTGTTCCCTGTCGACTTCTTGTTGAGGTTTTTTTGTCGCGCCTCTGTTTGCCATTGCTGACTTTTGTATTCTCAGGTTCACTACTAACAGATACACCACTTCTGCTAATACATCAAATGTTCCGGAACTTTCGCGTCTGCCAATACCTTTTCTTTAAATGTATTTCTTTCATCAAGTACCCATTTCAACACATACTCTCGACGAAATTTAAGTACATCGTCCTAAACAAATGTTTTTTTTTGTTAATACGAAATCACTAAAAGTCTAACATTTTTAATTCAAATACAAAATACAAAACAAATTTTCATTTACCTCCGAGTAGTAAGGCATTGTATTTTCACCATTCCACAATTCCAAGTATTTTAACACATATATTCCACAGTCATGGCTGTATCGACAAACAAGATGCATTTCAGAACATAAAAATAAAGATAATCAAAACCAACTAACAAATGAAACATTTATAGAAGAAACCAATTAAATGACTTACCAATTATGTTGTTTGGGCAAATTTTCATGATGGATCTTCACAGCATTGTCAACAACTTCCCTTTGAACAATGATACTCAGCAACTCTTCAAAACGGGAGCACTAAAAAATCACAATTATTTAAATTGTCAATTTATTTGGAAGGCCTGAAAAGTGTTAAATGAAAATGAAAAACCTGAAAATCAAAAAGTGTTATCATAACACAATACCATTGCCAAATCAAGCAAATACCAATTCTCATCCCTTTCGTGTTCCAATGAGTCCAACACATACATCTTCGTTTCGTGTTTGTTTAGCACGTAGCACACCCAATGCCCATTAAAGACGGCTGGTGCAAAAATCTAAAAAATATATACAACTTAATTAGGTAATTTTCATACTTTTAACATGTACAACAATGGGACCCAAAGAGCTCAAAATACACGCTTACCAAATTGGAAGACCGTAAGTGATAAATGGGTTTTCCCGGGAACTTCTGATAGTGGCAATAATCTTTCAAAGTCCAACGCTTTTGGGACCCATTTTGGAACATTGGTATATCACGAATAACTTTCTCCTACATTATAAATCACTACGCTCAGTCAAACTGTATTAACAAAATGTTCCATAAATGAAATGCCTTAAATAAAAGAGTTTTAGATTTCCTCACAGCAAAGAATGAATTAAATACGAAACGGCTGACAACACCCGTTCTATTAATTTCTTCTTCCATCATCCAAAGCGAAGTAAATGCAAACACCTGGAAAAAATGAACACACATAAAATACTAGTTCATAAAAATAAGTAAAAAATCAAATAAAATAAAATAACAACTCATATTCAATAAAGGGTGTTACTACTTACAAAGTTGTCAACCCAACTCCTGGGACTAAAGGTTGTGAGGCTAGATCTTGTAAGAATATTGCCCTTCAAGTCAACCAAAGTTCTGCATAAATTAGACGAACCATTGTCAATAAATGTACTTATTCAGAAGTCAAATTATCAAAAAGATTAACACTTACTCGTCCCGGTTTGACGTTGTCACTCGGCGGGTGCAAAATCGATACAAATCAACCAACGATTTGTTCAATTCACTCCCGTTTCCAACAATATCTTTGCTACCATCAGCTTTTGTAGCAACTTTCAATTCATCCTCAATCATTGACAGCCTCATCCCAATGTCCTTTTGTTTTTTTGATAATCTTTTCTTTTGGGATGAGCAGCCCCTTTGGACGTTTTCAATGACTTCAATGACAACTTCATTTGTACAATCTTCATCATTTAAAGGTAAATCCTCAACAACCTAATAACAAAAATATAAAATAAATCATTATAAATCACCAGCTTTTACAACAACCATAGGAAATCATTTATTAAATAACCTTTTCTAACCTTTTCGGGATCGAATATTTTTGTAACTAAACACTTGCCGGACCCTACATCAATCCAATCTAAAAGACGGGGAAAACGCGTCTTTTTTGAACTATCCCGCAATGATAGGTGGTCAACCCTCCAAATCTACATCATCACCGATTCACCATATAGTTCAATAGTCAAAATTTAATACTCAGTAATAAAAACTTTAAACTAATGTAACTTTTTAGTTGTACCTGTAGTAATTCTGCACAGCCTGCAATATAGAACGAATCTTTGTTCTTCCCTTCATTTAAACGAGGAGCGACACGGTCTAGGCTAGAAACTAATACCCTATAAACTTCACCACCCCAATTGTATTTACAAAGGCTACCTAAATCATTTAATAGCCTAAATGGTAGGGTATGGACATCTGTGGTAGTTTTTGGAAAGTATAAGGTTTTGAAAGCAAGAAGAATGTACAACCTACAAAAATCCTCTACATCATTATCATCGGTCAACTCTCCCATTTTCTCAACTATGGTTGACACTGTAATCACCCCCCCATTGAACAAATCTTTGACTCTAGATTCATTCCCATCATCAACATGAACGGGCTCTCCAACAATGCGAAGCCCCAACCCAACACAAACATCTAAGGTCGTGAAGGAAATAATCCTATTCCCAACCCGGATACCATGACTGTGTATATCCCACCTATGCACTAACTCTTTAAGTAAGACACAAGAAATCTTGTTTCTTTTCTCAAGATCAATGAGGGATTTAAAAGGTGTCATTCGAAGACATTTCTTTTGTTTTGGAGTCAAAGATGCATTCATCTTCACTAAAGATTCAGTATTCACAACGTGCCTCAGTCTTCCCATGATGTACAAGGAGCTGTATACTTGAATAAATGGACAAATTTTCACAAAACAGGAAGTCTAACACTTGAAAAAATGTTGGTGAATTATACAAACGAGAAGTCTAGCACTTGAAAAACATCATGATTTCAATTTTAGAACAGACCTACATAACACAATCAAAATAAATCCTACACTTTTTGAAACATAACCAAACAATAGAGATTCCAGGAGCTGATATGAGCTACAGCAAAACCAAGCTTAAAATCTTTATTATGTTTGTCGTGTAGATTAGAATAAGAAAGATAGAAAACATCAATTATGGAAACATATATTTGTTAGACTCAATAGTATCTTCTGTGACCATGTTGATGGAATAATTCACAATTTGACTCACCTCCTTAATATAACATAACCAACAGGAAAGAAAGAATCAACAAGGGAAAACGAACATTACTCCTACTCCTACAGTAAAGCACATCCATGACAACAACGAAACAGAGCACAAACTCCACAGCTCCAAGCTATCAAATACAACTCTATCCCTCCAAAATCTAAAATATGAATTTGTTAACATCAACTTTCTTTCAAAATGAGTTTCGCTTGGTATTAGGGTTTCAAAACGATTTGCAAGAAAACATTACCAGATACAAAAGGAATAGACAGATTCAGGATTTCAGTATCATAATATAATACACAGCAAATCCAAATAAACTTGTGAGTTTCATATGAAAATCATGTGTACCAACCTGTTTACAGAATCGCGAAAGGTCAGAAGAGAGAGGTGGAGACGCGATGCCGGCGAAAATGGCAACGAGCACGAACGCAGTGACGGCGGAAGACAACCCCTTTTTTGGTAGTGAGTGTGCGAGCTAGGGATGCAAGAGAATGCGAGGGATGCAAGAGAGTGCGAGATTTACGGTGGTGCGAGAAGAAGCGTGTTTTTGAGTGTGGTATTTATGGCGGCGGAGCGAGATTGAAGGAGACGATGAGATGAGAGATTGAAGGGGAGAGCAATGCGAGGGAGGAGAGACCGCAAGGGATGCGACAGAGTGGAGGGAGGAGAGACTGTGTGGGAGTGATGATTTTTTCTAAAAAATTTCTAAACATTTGTTTTATTTTTTTCAATGAAATGATAGCTGGTCCCACCACCGTATTTCTTTTATTTTTTGGCTGGTCCCACCTCCGTATTTCCATTGTATAATACGTATTCTGTTTTTTTTGGCTGTATTTTGGCTAGGTTTTTTGGCTGAATAGCATTATTGTTTTTATTATATTGTACTTTTTTTAGTTGTTCTGACCCTATAGGTAACCAATTTTGATTACTTCTTATTAGTATGTCTCTTGTTTTAAAAAAACCATGTTGATCCATATCCAAAAAAAATCAGCCCATTTATGACTGTCATACTCTAATTTTGTCCGGCTAATTTAAAGTTTACTAGAAAATCTAAAATATTGTGTGTCGTTCCCAGTCGCGTATAGGCGCGTTACTTCTCATTGGTGCGCGTGTGCTTTTTTTAATAATGTACACATTTTTGTCCCTGTTGCGGACACGCGTTCGCGTCTCACCGTGTACGTATCTTTATCGTCGTTGTTGTCAATTTTGTTATAAAAATCCAATAAAAATCAGATTGTGAATAAATGTTTTTTTTATATAATCAGTTTTTTACCAAGTCAGCTTTTAGTAAACATGTATAGACAAAATAAATAGATAATAGAGAAAACCATAAATAGAGTTGTCTTTATTGTTACAACCATATACATAAATAAAATTAATACAAGATTAGAATCAGAATTAATTAAATAAGGAAAAAAGAAAAAAATAATATTGGATGCTATCCTTGTCTCTTTTTAGAATTAGAGCCTGCCTTTTAAATGTTTCTTGCTTTTTTACATTATTAGTCAAAGTAAAGATGGTCCTACAAGAAACTAAGCTGGCTCCACGGCATTGCCTGCTAAAAACTTCCAACAGTGTCCATTCTCCTTTCTTTCACGCAAGCACCAATGTCACAAGAAAACAGCATCACAAATCCACTGCTTTACGCCATCCACTACTCCACGCCACCCCCATGTGAACCAGCAATACTCAGTAGTGCACACTGCTTTCTTGGCTTCCCTCTCACAGCTTTAAACCCATCAGACCTTTTACATCCTTTGACAGCTGGATACGACAACAAAAACAAGCAAACACATTAACACTCTCTTTTTAAAAAAGGGGGAAAAACGATTTGAAGGGGAGCGGTTTTCAGAACAGAGGAGGGGGATCAGTTAGAGAAAATTGGAAATAGCAAGACGGAGAAAAATCAAAAGGGAAATGAGAGAAATGTAGAGGGGGGATGAGGTAAAAAAAAAAGAGTCAGTAGTCTCTAACTGAGATACTAACTCGCCCAAAAAAAAAATAGAGAGCAATGTAGAAGTAGGAAGAGATTTCTATTCCACCTCCAAAGAAGCCATTTTCTCCTAACACACCATCATCTCCACTCCAAACAAACAGCAACACACAGAGACACAATACCCATTCAAAATAAAATAAGGAAAAACAGAGAATCCCAAAAATCAAAAGGGAAAGAGAGAGTACCTATGTGCACGCTCACCATCGCCACCGTGACCTCCGGTGAGCACCACCGCCACGGCCACCGCGAGCTCCTCCCCTCTCCTTACCGGAGCCTTCTCCCTCTCAGCGCTGTAGCCCTCTCTCTCTCTCTCTCTCTCTCTCTCGAAATCTCTCTCCACCACAAATCGCCACAACCACCACACTCCGGCGAAACCTCCGCCGCGAGCCACCATACCACCGCCATCAACCAACCAAGAAGACCGTGTCTCTCCCCTTCAGTTTCGTTTCTCTCTCTCTCTGTAGATCTTCTTTCTTTCTTTCTCTCTCTCTCTCTCTCTCTCTCTTTCTTTCTTCTCTCAAGCTTCTTTTCTTTCTCATGAAAATGGGATGCGGCTGATGATTGTAGGGTTTCAATCCTTGTTGTTTCACTTTGCCATTTATATATTTTCTATTCATGTTAATTTATTCTTAAATAATAATTGAAAAAAAAGTGTTTAAACCCCCATATCAGCGAGAGTATTGCCCACTCTCCCCATTTTGTGGCTTTTTGTTTTTTTGTTTTGTTTAATTGTATTCTATCTTTGTTGTTACCATTAGTATCATTATTATTATTATTATCCTTATTTATTTTTTAATGATCAAATGTCTATTACTCTATCCAACGTCGCTACTAACACCTTTTTTTTCAGATTTAATATCCCCTTTTATTTGAATACATTATTGTTATCATTCATATGGTGTTTTAGCTTGATTAATTATTTTTGGTAATATTTATTATTCGTTATTTTATTTACTTATTTTTAAATAAATATTGAATACTTTGCATCATATCTTTTTATATTTCTAACTCATTTTAGTTTAGGTTTTGCCTCACTCTTTTTACTTTCACTAAACAATGAGTCCAATTCATCATTTCACTCTTAACTATTTTTTTTTAGATAATGTTTCCAAGCAAACATTTCCAAACAATCAAACACTCAATCTCGAATCAGTCATCTACAATACTCACTCTGGGTTTAACTCGTTTGAATATTGCGAACACATTACATTTCGAATAGGCTATTAGTGGTGACCACTCTGGATTTGTCTGTTTGGTCATTATGAATGCCCTCCAATTTCAAAAACATTCAAATAATAAAAAATACCAACAAACAAACTTTTTCTACCAAGAACTACGTGCGATTTGATTCTCTACCAGGAGATACGTAGGACCGGAGGGCGGCCGACCTCTGTCAATTGCATTAATAAAAAACCCTTTTTAGTCTTTTCTAAACATTTCCTTCCTTAGTTCTCAACAAAAATACAAAAACAATTATTTTCATTAAGTCTTTCGCAATTCATTTCATAAAAAAGGGAAATAAATATTTTTCAAAGTTAATATGTTTTGCGCAACTAATCAGAGGTAACCTTTTTAGAGAGGATGCTGTGGGGTGCTAATACCTTCCCCGCGCATAATCGACTCCCGAACCCAAAACCTGTTTTTTAAGACCATTTCCAAAAACAAAGGTTTTTTCAATGTTTTCCTAAAAATAAATATTGATGGCGGCTCCACCACTGTTCAAAACAACGAAGGATCCCTCCTCCGGATTCTTCGGTCGCTACAATGACTCATACTTGGACGACTTAGATTCACCCAATCGATCAACGACACAAAGTCTGCACGCATCCCTATAAATACTTGCTCACATTGCCATAAATAGGTACATTATGATTCCTTGCTATACTACTCTCTAATTCCCGATACTGACTTGAGCGTCGGAGTGAAATCGCAGGTACCCCACCCGGGACACTTTGGCATACTGCTTGACCAGCTAGAGACCTACCAGCTGCAGTCTCTACAACACTACAAGGTACTTAACAATAATAGTAATAATAATAAATTCAACTAAAAATAATAATAACAATAATGGTAGCAATATGATAATAACGCAAAACCGCTAATGACTAGCCAATGATACGCGTAAGCAATTAAAAATTTAAGATGCATAATAAATCATACTTTTGCGATTTTTGAAAACAAGAAAAATACCCGTTGCAATTAAATGTCCACAATTTTATTATTTTTTAACAAACTTAACGGAAAATTGTACAAATAATCTCTACTCCTTTGAGAGAATGAAATTAGATAACTAAAATTAATTGTATTAATCTTTAATTAAAAAATTAGAGTATAACCCCAAATTCTTATTTTTCAAACTATAATAGTATAATTTATAAAGTGGATTAATTAAAACACGTGGACATCACCTGGAATTAAAATACACTACTTATATATTAGAGATGTATAGATGGTGTGAAATATAATTGGTAATTCAATTTTAATTAATTTAGTTAAACCCATTTTCCTCATAACTTTTGTTTTTCATGTCAAGTAATTTATATCAAATCAAAATTTACAAAGTACGATAATGACACTGAAAATTGTCATAAGCATATTTGTGTTATATTTTTTGGTTACCATGTCATGTCATTGATGCGTAGTTTTTACTAGTTTTTGCCGATGACTAATCTACGTCGTGGAACTTGGCTGGCCACGGGTTTTGGGCTTTGCTGGCCCGTGTGGTTCTTCCCTCCAAACAGAGTTTTTTGCCACATCCAAGATTCGAACCCGAGACCTTTGAGTGGGGTTCCAAGTTCAGTTACCACTTGGACCACCATCGTTGGTACTATATTCGTATTATATACTAATGTATTAACCATTGCCAGAACTAATTTTGTTGAATTGATCTTTTCAATTTTTTTTTTAATGGACCAGCAAAGCTGGGAATCCCTCTGCCACTACTCTCAATCCTGGCTTTTATCTCTCATTGAATTCATTCGTCCATTTTAAAGTACAAAGGCTGCCAAACAAATAATCCTAAACCGTAGATAATAAGATCAAATCCAACGGTCCTCTTTACTCTCAACAAGATGCCAATCTTATTCCAAAAACCTCTATAAATAAGAGGGCAAAATTGCAACCACTCCATCCCTCTCTCCCTCTGTTTCTCCCACGTGCTGCTCACCAGTCTCTCTCAGCTCCATCGGTTTCTCGCCAACAGTTCTACTTTTTTCCTTGGCCCTTCTTGCCAACTCAACTTTAAAGCATTTGAATATAATTTTGCTCCATCCGTGATCAAAATAAAAGCTTCATTAAAATATTAAATTATTTTTATTTCTATCTCAGTCTCGAGACTCTTCCATTATTCTCCATTCATTTTCTCTGAACTATTTTTTTCAGTTTTTCATCTTTCATTTCTCTCTCAAATACTCAACACTCTCATCTCTCGATAATCACACCCATCTCTCAAATCTTTGGGCCAGCACCTTCTCTATCTCACTCATACATAATCTATCTTATCTCTCCGCGTTTTTGCTCACCCTCATTCATCTCACTCTCATCTTTCAATGCATATCTGCTAGTGTGACAACATTAAGCTCAACGGAGCAACGACGGCGATCTAGCGGAGCAACAGCAGTAGATCGACGGTGGTAACTCTGGTATTTTCTTATCGGATTTTTCTCATTTTTCTTAGATCCCTAGATCTGAGTATTTTCTATGAACGAATAACTCTGGTATGGTAACTTTTCTGTGTTTCATATGGACTCTGGTTTGTAATAGAAGTTAAGATCTATGGTTTTTTTTTCTTATTTTCTGCTTTTCCATCAAATAGAGTGAATATTTTATTTCAAAGAAATGTTACGAACCAGTTGCTTATTTTATCCCTCACGCCTCTTCCTCTCCCTTTTCTCTCATTCTATCGCTCTCAACAGGGTCGCTCTCGCTCTCAAGTCTCAACAGAGTCGCAAAATACCAGAATCGTGCCACCACACCCTCACCGCTTCGCCACCGTCACGCAGAGACTATTCAGGACGCCACAGCTTCTGTTTTTTCAAGTGAGTTTAAAAGTTAGCATTTTTCACTCATACCGGAACCAGTTGCTTGTTTTTTTTGATTTATTTGAATTTTTTTAATTAGGGGCCTCATTTTTCAGAGTTGCAAGGCTTCCAAATTGTTTAAGACGGTTATGATGATTCGTACCATCAATTTGTGGCAACATGCTGCTCAGGAAATCTTATTGCACCCCGAACTCCATAGCCACCGGAGAGATTTCAAAGTTAGGGATCCTCCCTGACCTTGTTTCTACTTTAGCAGAACAAGGTGTAACAAACCTCTTGCCGATTCAGGTAAGCTTTCTAGGGTTTCATATTATGTGATAAGACAATAAATATATATATTTTTCGATCCAGACAGCCTGCAGTGATCTTTTGTATTAATGTTATTAATTGTATATTTTTTTGTTATTTGAACTACAGAGGTTTGTCTTCGAGCCTGCTATTGAGGGTCGGGATATCATTGGTATCGTGGAAAGAGTGGCAGGAAAAAGTATTGCTTTTGGCATACCCATTATTGAGACGATAATGCAGCAGCGGTCTGTTTTTTATTTATTTTTGATGATAAGCATTTGTTTTTCTTTTTTTGTCAATGGTGTCTCTAACAAAAGCAGTGTTGTGACAGAATCCTATCAATCAAGATGTCTTTAGCATTGGCATTGGCGCCCACAAGAAAAGCAGTTGAGATGCTTTGGCTCCAAATATATTATAGTTCTAAGGTGAAGGTGATGTGTGCCTTGGGGATACAGTAATCAATACGTATGTGGAGGACCTTAGATATGGTACGGATATTTTGGTGGGCACACGTAGTAGAATATTGGAGCTTCTTAATATAGGTATTCTGATATTGAATGAGAAAGTATATAGTGCTCGATAAAGTAGATGAATTGTCAAGCTTAAAAAAAGAAGTGAATGAGATACTCGAGAAGGGTCATTCGAAGAGACGAACTTTTGTGTTTTTGAAAAAAATAATCAAATTAGTATTGGACAAGTCACAATTTCTTAAATAATCCTATGATTATTCATCTTGTAAGTATACAGGTATATATTCTACACACTTGAAATTTCATGTGTAAATTTCATATATGAAATTTCATGTGTAGAATATAAATCTGTATACTTATAAGGTCAATAATCATAGGATTATTTAGGAAATTGTGGCTTGTCTAATACCAATTTGACTTTTTTGTCGCGAACACGAAAATTTGTCTTTTCGAATAACACTTCTCGAGTATTTCATTCACTTATTTTTTTAAGCTTAACAATTTATCAGCTTCATCGAACACTACATACTTCCTCATTCAATATCTGAATACCTATATCAAGAAGCTCCAATATTCTACTGGGTGTGCCCACCAAAATATCTGTACCATATCTAAGGTCCTTCACATGCGTCTTGATTGCTGTATCCCCCGAGGCACACATCACCCTCACCTTAGAGCTATAATATATTTGGAGCCAAAGCGTCTCAACTGCTTTTCTTGTGGGCGCCAATGCCAATGCTAAAGGCATCTTGGTTGATAGGATTCTGTCACAACACTGCTTTTGTTAGAGACACCATTGACAAAAAAAGAAAAATAAATGCTTATCATCAAAAATAAATAAAAAATAGACCCCTGCTGCATTATTGTCTTAATAATGGGTATGCCAAAAGTAAGACTTTTTCTCCCTCTTTTCGCGATACCAATGATATCCCGACCCTCAATAGCAGGTCCGAAGACAGAACTTTGTAGTTCAAATAACAAAAAAAATATACAATTAATAACATTAATACAAAAGAGCACTGCAGGCTATCTGGATTGGAAAAAATATATATTTATTGTCTTATCACATAATTAGAAAGCTTACCTGAATCGGCAAGAGGTTTGTTACACCTTGTTTTGCTAAAGTAGAAACAAGGTCAGGGAGGATCCCTAACTTTGAAATCTCTCCATTGGCTATGGAGTTCGGGGTGCAATAAGATCTCTTGAGCTGATTCCATGTAGGAATTGATGGTACGAATCATCATGACCGTCTTAAACAATTTGGAAGCCTGTGCAACTCTGAAAAATTGGGCCCCTAATTAAAAAAATTCAAATAAATCAAAATTTCTCCGGCCAGCTGCCTATACCCCTTACTGTCCATCCTTACTGTCCATCATGTATCATAAAACTTGTGAATGAAGTATATTGTTGTGCTTTTTCTCAACCGAGAACAGTTTTGAGTCTCAAGTCTCAACTGATAAATCAAGGTATAGTAATAAAAAGAAGTAGAAGTTAATATTATAACCATTCCATTGTGAATGGTTCTTGTAGCTGAAGTTTTAAACTTACTTTCAGACAGTAGTACAATTTAATATCCCTATATATTATTACAAGATCTACTTTATGTTTTTTTAGCGCCAAATCCCCCTCCCCCCTACCCCCTCCCCCCCCTCCCCCCCCCCCCACCCCTACCCCCCCCCACCCCCACCCCCTCCCCCCTATACTGTAGAAATATTAAATGACAAGTCCGACTGGTGTTGTGTGATTCAGGCCCGACGTTAATTGAAAGTGCTAAAATAAATTGTCTACGCCGAAATTTGAAAATTATCCTAACATCAGATGGTGTACGAGAGAGTCTTCGAATGTAAACCTTATCACTAATATTATTTCCTGATGTCTCTTAGCCGCATCATTTAAACCACCTCGTGCATAGCACGCCAATATTATTTCCTGATATGACTTTACGTTAACCTTACTGTTTCATAGTTGCCACGCGTGTCTCTTAGCCGCATCATTTAAACCACCCCGTGGATAGCACGGGGGTGTACGGTCCTAGTTATACTATAAGGTACCATGGTAAAAGGACAGCTTTTGTCTTTTGAATTTTTATTTATTTTTTTATTCTTATTGTTTTTGTTGTTAATTTTCAAACGATGTGCACATGCAAATATATGATGTGCAGAGTTGTGATTTTTGAGCGCGGGGGATTATATTATATAAATCACGACTCTTTGGTAAAAGATTGCCCCGAGGACTTACGCTTCATTAATATCTTCACGGTTACGAGGGTGAGGGAGAAGAGGGCGAGCGGTGAGGTTTATTATTCGAGTATGCGTGGAAACGCAAGCAATTCCCAAAATGCAATATAAGTATATTATTTCATTGGTTCATTTTGCCTCAATTGGTGAAATAAGTAAGCGGCCCGACATAAAAGAATTGTAGAAATTTATAAGGGCAATGAGGAAAAAATGAAAGCAAAAGAAAGTAAAGTAGTAGAAACTCATGTGGTTGTTGAAACGAATATCTAGGAGTTTAATGAAACAATTTCCCCCCTGCAAAATTAAAAGAACATTCATGAAGAGTAAGTCGTCCTTATTATAACTATATTTACTATTTAATTGGCTTCTAAACGTTGTTGGTAAACTGTCAACTGACTACTTTGCATTTAGAAGAATCTAGCTCCCATGAAGATATCTTGAGGAAGCAATTTCAACAATTAAGTGCAGAAGGCTAGAATCGAGGAAGCGATGAAAACAGTTTCAACGGACTTATCTCAAAAAGATACTCAAGTACTCAGGATGCAGAGTTTCTTTTAAGGCTCTTGAGAGAGGTCAAACTACAGAAATCTAATTGCAAATTAGTGACTTTGTTATATTAATGATTTTGTTATTAAATCGTCAAAGTTACCAATTATCATTACAGTTGCAGGATTCTCAATATTGAGGAAAATTACGATCAGCTAAACAACAAACAGTATGTGCTTTTAGTTGTTAATACTTAATAGTGAACATGGGCGGTAGAGTTGTTACGATCAGCTAAACATCATTGTGTCTCTTTTCCTCCTTAGTTCCAATAAAAGTGTTGAACCTTTTGATCTTATACATTCTGATGTTAGGAAACCTGCACCTATTTCTAATGTTTTGGGTGCTACATGACTTGTGTCGTTTATTGATGATTGTACTCAAGCAACTTGGATTTTTTTGATGATGGGTAAATCGGAAGTACCTGAATTATTTATCAGATTTCATCACATGGTGCAAACACAGTTTGGCAAAGGCAATAAAAGAATTGGCCTGACAATGGCAAGGAATATGCCAATCAGAATCTTTCAAATTTTACTAGTCAACAAAGAATTCTTCATGAGTTTACATGTGTCGACACCCCACAGCAAAATGATGTTACAGAAAGAAAGAATCGTTATTTACTTGAAGTTGCTCGAGTCATTCTCTTCCAAATAGCAGTTCCCAACTCATACTGGGGAGAAGCAGTTTTGGCTGCTGTCTACTTGATTAATCGGGTCCCATCTCGCATGTTAGGTAATGGCAGTCTTGTTCGGTTTATGACTTCACGATTTCCTTCTGTTCATGTTTAGCAGAAATCATTTTCCACACTTTCTTTTGTTTGAATTTTGATTGTATCCTTCATAAAGTTTTAGTTGAAGTTGGTCACAACAAAAGTAAGAGTGAGCTTGCCTAATAAGGTGCATAAGTTGAAAGAAAACTAAATAAACAGAAACAAGTCAGTTACATCTAAGGATATAAGGTTGCATGAACTGAATTCTACATAAATCTTATTTATTGCATTATTTAAGTAAACATGAGAGGAAATATATATTGAGAGAAAAATCTTGGTTATTAAAAAATAGATGGAGTTGTCCTTAATTTCTTTTGTTTCCTTTTATTATTGTGGTACGAAGAAGACAACACATCTTTAGTGAAGCAGATATTTTATCACTGAAGCAAATAACTATGAGGGATTGATTGGTTTGAAATAAGAATTTTTGCATGGTCTTTTCCTTAGTTTGACCAGGCCTTCACATATTTTCTAAAGGTGTGCATATTTATTAAATAATTGTCAATATTGTTAGAAAAAGATTTATTCACTCAGGATTTTTTTTGTTACTGCTAGGATTAGAAATATCACACCTCGTTTACAGTTTTTAGAAAAATCAGCCGCTAAAGTTTACGCTAGGGAGATTTTCACACTATACTAATAATAAATTAATAGATAATAAATATTTGTAAGTTATTACTCTTTGGGAGAAACGTATACTAATAAACAAAGATATTTATCCATGGTAGGGCTTCCATTCCATCGCATAATGGAAAACTAGAGAAGTGGATATCACCAAAAAAAGTACTGGAGAAGTGGAGACAAAAACTGAGAAGTTGAATGAATATTTGGCTTTCATAAACTTAGGTAGCTCGGTTGACGAGCTAATAAACATGAAGGACAAACAAAGTTGCAAGATGGAGGTCCAGAGTTCAAATCCCGAAAACTAACGTTTCCCCGCCCCCACTTGTTTATTAAAAAAAAGGTATATGTAATAAATATAAGGTCTTCAATTTATTGTCAAAAAAAGGTCTTCAATTTAAATAATAAATAACAAATTCACTACTACATAAAATATAAG
Source organism: Astragalus membranaceus (assembly GCA_039519185.1). Lineage (NCBI taxonomy): Eukaryota > Viridiplantae > Streptophyta > Magnoliopsida > Fabales > Fabaceae > Astragalus > Astragalus membranaceus. The sequence continues at coordinate 130,398,558 of CM076851.1, read as the reverse complement.
TACACCCTATAAATTGTTTTACCAAATAAGTACATCGCATAATCATTAATTATTATTTTTTAAAATGAAGTAACATAATCCATATGCAGTATTCAAAATCTCAATAGTTATCCCGTTTGAAGTTTGTTCCCATTATTCACTCTGCTTAAGTTCCAACGTTGACGGTGACAAGGCCTCTGTCCTTTTATCACACCTTCGCTAATTAAAAATTTAAGAGTCAGTACTTTTATTTTTTTTTTTTACCAGAAAAAAGAGTCTGTACTTTTATTTAAATTGTTAGATAAATTTTCAATGAAAGTACACAAAAAAGCAAAACTTTACCGTCAAGTAACGGTCCAAGTGGTAACTGGACTTAATTGGATCTCATTTTAAGGTCTCGGGTTCGAATCATGGTCTGACAAAAAACTCTGTTGTGAGGGGAGAACCACACAGGCCGGGAAGTCGGGCCGGCCAGGTTCCCCAGCGTAGATTAGTCGCCGGCAAAGTCGGTGGAAACTACGCACCAATAATGGTAGAGCATTACAAAAAAACAATATATTTGTGAGGGACATTAGCGAGGGAATAATTGTCCCTCGCAAAAACTGGCATTAGCGACGGGTTTTGTGAGGGAATAATGGTCCCTCGCAAAGTTAAGAATTAGCGACGGAAATTTGACTGGTCCGTCGCTAACCATTGAGCGCCAATTTGAAATCTGCTAGCACGCAAACGTAGACAATTAGCGACAGATTTGGCTGGTCCCTCGCTATTACGAATTCACCACCACCACCCACGAACTCACCTCCTCTTCCTCTCTCTTTCTCTTTATTACGAATACCTCTCCTCTCTCTCTCTCTTACGAATTTATTTCCCCTTTCTCTCTTCTTCTCTCCACCTTCCACCACACCACCACCACCACCACGCATCACCACCACTGGAGCTCTCCTTTTGTAAGTTTTGATTTTGATTTTTTATAATATTGTTTTGATTTTAAATTTTATTGAATTTGTTTTGATTTATGTTTTTTGCTTGAAATTGAAATTGTTTAGGATTGAAATTGTTGGAGTTTGAAGTCTCACAACCGCACCGGAGTGCGCAACGTCACCGAACCACCGCACCTGACCTCAATCTCATAACGGTTAGTTTTTAAAATAAATTTGTTGTTGTTTTTGTGTGTTAGAATTGAGTGTTGTTGTGAAATGTGAGTTAGAATTGAGTGTTAGAATTAAGTGTTGTTGTGAAATGTGAGTTAAATTGAGTGTCAAATGTGAGTTAGAATTTGTTTTTGTTGTTGTTAAAATAAACTTGTTTTAAAGGTTGTAAGAAACATGAAGGACATGCAAAGTTACAAGACGGATGTCCAGAGTTGAAATCCCGGAAACAAACATTTCCCCACCCCCGCTTGCTTATTCAAAAACAGGTATATGTAATAAATATATGGTCTTCAATTTATTGTCAAAAAGAGGTCTTCAATTTAAATAATAAATAACAAATTCACTACTACATAAAATATAAGTACACCCTATAAATTTTTTTACCAAATAAGTACATCGCATAATCATTAATTATTATTTTTGAAAATGAAGTAACGTTGTCCATATGCGGTATTCAAAATCTCAATAGTTATCCCGTTTGTAGTTTGTTCCCGTTATTCACTCTGCTTATATCCCAACGTTGACAGACTGACAGTGACAAGGCCTCTGTCCTTTTATCACACCTTCGCTAATTAAAAAGTTAAGAGTCGGTACTTTTAAATTTTTTTTACCAGAAAAAAGAGTCTGCACTTTTATTTAAATTGTTAGATAAATTTTCAATGAAAGTACACAAAAAACAAAACTTTACCATCAATGATCGGTCCAAGTGGTAACTGGACTTAATTGGATCTCATCCCAAGGTATCGGGTTCGAATCTTGTGTGACAAAAACTCTGTTGGGAGGGGAGAACCACACGGGCCGGCAAGCCGGACCAGCCAAGTTCCCCGTCATAGATTAGTCACCGGCAAAGTTGGTAGAAACTACGCAACAATGACATGGTAGAGCACTACAAAAAAATAATATATTTGTGAGGGACATTAGCGAAGGAATAATAGTCTCTCGCAAAAACTGACATTAGCGACGGATTTTGCGAGGGAATAATGGTCCCTCGCAAAGTTAAGAATTAGCGACGGAAATTTGGTCATTAGCGATGGACTGGTCCGTCGCTAACCATTGAGCGCCAATTTGAAATCTGCCAGCACGTAAACCTAGACAATTAGCGGCGGATTTGGCTGGTCCCTCGCTATTACGAATTCACCACCACCACCCACGAACCACCACCACGACCCAGGAACTCGCCTCCTCTTCCTCTCTCTCTATTACGAATTCCTTTCCTCTCTCTCTCTCTCTCTTACGAATTTATTTCCCCTTTCTCTCTTCTTCTCTCCACCTTCCACCACACCACCACCACCACCACGCATCACCAGCACTGGAGCTTTCCTTTTGTAGGTTTTGATTTTTATATTTTATAATATTGTTTTGATTTTAACTTTTTATTGAATTTGTTTTGATTTATGTTTTTTGATTGAAATTGAAATTGTTTAGGATTGAAATGGTTGGTGTTTGAAGTCTCACAACCGCAGCGGAGTGCGCAACGTCACCGAACCACCGCACCTGACCTCAATCTCATAACAGTTAGTTTTTAAAATAAATTTGTTGTTGTTGTTGTGTGTTGGAATTGAGTGTTGTTGTGAAATGTGAGTTAGAATTGAGTGTTAGGATTAAGTGTTGTTGTGAAATGTGAGTTAAATTGAGTGTGAAATGTGAGTTAGAATTTGTTTTTGTTGTTGTTAAAATAAACTTGTTTTAAAGGTTGTAAGAAACATGAAGGACATGCAAAGTTACAAGACGGAGGTATTTGTTGTTGTTAAAATAAACTTGTTTTAACATGAAGGTTGTTAAAATAAAATTGAAAAGTGTATGTTGTTAGAGCAAGACTTAATTAGAGATGTTAATTGAAATGTTTGAAAAGTGTATTATTTTAGAGTTGTTAGTTGAAAACTGTTTAATTGGTTTTTTGATGAACCCTAGGTTAGATGATTGCGTGTTGTTGATGGAAAAGGGTGAGGTGTTGTCCCTCACCCCCATGCATATGCGATTTGATGAGCCTCGGTATGACGATCATGATGAACTTCCAAATGAAGAAGCACAAAAATTTTATAATTTGTTAAGAGATTCAAACAAACCGTTGTTCGAAGGCTCGCCACAGTCAAAATTATCTATGTGTGTGAAACTTTTAGCTCTCAAGTCCATGAGTAATATTTCTGAGGTGGGTTAAGACTATGTGACTGAAATGATGTTGGAAGCGACACCTAATAAGGATAATTTGCCAAAATGTTATTATGAAGCAAAGATGTTAGTTTCGAAGCTGAGATTGAAATTTAAGAAGATTGATTGTTGTGAGAAAGGGCACATGTTGTTTTACAACAACGAATTTGGAAAAATGATGGTGAGCTACTTGAATGCAAATTCTGTGGAAACCCAAGGTATCATGATCGTAAATGGGCAAAACGTAATTATAAACCTATCCCTGTAAAGTCGATGTTCTATTTGCCGATAGTTACAAGGTTGCAAAGAATGTTTGCATCGACCGAAATTGCGAAGAAAATGACTTGGCATTAATACAATAGGCGTACCTCAGACGACATTTTACGCCACCCATCTGACGGTGAAGCGTGGAAGCACTTTGATCAAGTGCATTCAGATTTTGCCTCAGACCGAAGGAATGTTCGGCTTGGCTTGTGCTCTGATGGATTTACTCCATATATCCAAGCATCGGCGTCACCCTACTCTTGTTGGCCCGTCTTTGTTAGCCCTTACAATCTTTCTCCTGAGATGTGCATGACTAAATCGTATATGTTTTTGACTTGTCTGATACCTGGTCCATCCAGTCCAAAAGCTAACATTGATATCTTTTTGGAACCTTTGATTGATGATCTTAAGAGATTGTGGGGGGGTGTTTTGACATATGATGCAGCACGAAAGAAGAATTTTATGATGAGAGCGGCATTGATGTGGACAATTAACGACTTTCCTGCTTATGGTATGTTGTCTGGTTGGGAGACTCACGGTAAATTGACATGTCCCCACTGCATCGAACACACAAAGGCGTTTACGCTAAAGTACGGGGGCAAGAGTTCTTGGTTTGACTCGCATCGTAGAATCTTACTGCAAGATCATAAATTTGGAAAGAACAAGAAGGCCTTCAAGAAAGGGGTAGTTGAAACAGATGGACCACCGCCTTTGTTGACATAGGGTGAAATCTGGAGCAGAGTTATGGATTTGCCACAAGCCATGGAGGTAGGGGAGCTCACCCGGCTGGATGGTTATGGACGGGTGCACAATTGGACAAAAAAAGCATATTTTGGAATCTTCCATATTGGAAAGATAATCTGTTGAGGCACAATCTCGATGTTATGCACATCGAGAAGAACTTCTTTGCAACATATTTGTCACTGTGATGAATGTGAAAGATAAAACCAAAGACAATAATAAGGCTAGATTGGATTCTGCTCTTTACTGTAGCAAACATCGATCCGATTTGAATTTGGTGGAAATGTTTAATGGGAAGATGGTGAAACCCAAAGCCAAATACTGTCTAACACCAGATGAAGCGAAAGATGTTTGTCGATGGTTGAAAGGATTGAGGATGCCAGATGGTTATTCTTCTAACCTTGCAAGATGTGCCGATGTGAACACCGGGAAGATGTATGCGATGAAAAGTCATGATTGTCATGTATTCATGGAATGTTTGCTTCCAATTGCTTTTAATTCATTACCAAAGTGTGTTTTGGAGCCACTTACTGAAGTGAATCAATTTTTTAAAAATATGTGCTCTTCAACATTGAGAAGGGATGATCTTATTAAGATGGAGCAGAATATTCCTTTCATTATCTGTAAGTTGGAAAGAATATTTCCTCCCGGATTCTTTGATTCCATGGAACTTCTACTAGTTCACCTTGCGTATGAAGCAAGGCTTAGTGGACCAGTTCATTATAGGTGGATGTATCCATTTGAGAGGTAATTATCTATTTCAACATTTTATTAAAGTTAACTTAATTAGTATGATTATTAGTTTAATGAAGTGTTTTTCGTTCATATGTAGATTAATGGGTGATTATAAACGATCGGCGAAGAATAAAGCTAGAGTTAAAGGATCGATCTGCACAGCTTACCTACACCGTGAAACAATTTATTTTTGTTCACATTATTTCAACAACTTTATGTTGTCAACAAATAATAGAAACGAAATGGAGGTTGAAGAAGAAAGACACCCGCTCACTTTATCTGTGTATCATGGCAGAAAATGTGAGGCAGGTGTATTATGTTTCATATCCATCAACTCAGAGAGGATGGTGTGTTGCAATTAAGACAAAACCACGAGGTCGCATTGGTGCAGAGGATGAGGTTCCTTATCAGGTGATTGAAATTTCGGGAGTAGATGAGGTAATTGAAGTTGAACCGATTGACCCATTATGTGATGATCGGCTCCAAGTTGAAGAAGTTGAAGCGTATTAGAAGTTAATGAAGATGAAGAACAGAATGAAGATGAACAAGATGAAGACGAAAATCAACATGAAGAAGATGAAGAAGAGAATGAAGATGAATAATTTTAGTAATCTTATGTTGTATTTAAATTTATTAGAGTCATTATTGTTCTTGTGTTTTCTTATGTTGTCTACTTATGTTGACTCCTTATGTTGTCTTTAAATTTATTAGAATCATTAATATATCCATATTGTTCTTGTTAATTTACTTCTTTAATTTATTTATAAATATATATCATTAATGTTGTTAGTATCACATTTCATTTCTCTTTTTTTATAGATATGCATCCAGGAAGTTCTGACTCACCGAGACGTCATGATGAGGTTCTGACTCACATGGACATTTTATGGGCCCACCAAATGCGTATACAGCAGGGTATATGGGCACACCATCTGGGCATATGGGCTCACCATCTGGGCATATGGGCTCATCATCTGGGCATATGGGACCAGTTGGGTTGTCTATGCCTACACCAGAGCCCCAGGATGATATTGAGCCCGATATTGGTGGTGGTAATGTTGATTCTGATTCACTGACTGGAGACGAGAGAGTGGAGGTGATTGTTATTAATAGTGTTAAACTCAAAGTCATTTATACACGTGGTGACGCGTAAGTGTTGACTCTCAATCATATGATGTAAGTTATGCATTTTTTTGGACCAATTGTGCAGGTTTTTCATTGTATCACAGTCATTCTCTGGGAATTTAGTCTAGTTTTAGATAAATGTAGTAGGAAGTTCATTTGTAAGTAATTCCTTCACTTTTGGAGCTAAATTGGACTTGAATACCTCTAATTGATTGTGGCATCTTTCGGCAAACCAGACACTTGCCCGGAAATGCAGCAAAATGGAGGGATTTAATTTCTGTCCAATATCGCGTCGCGACGCGACCAGGAGGGTTCGCGACGCGACCAGGAAGAGTTTTGCGAAGCCAGATGTTTCTGTCCTATTTCGCGACGGGCACGGGCCGCGTCGCGATGGTGCGTGAAAATTAGGGTTTTTAAAGCATTTTCAGCGTTTTTCACAAACACTTCGTCTGGAGATCTGAGCCACATTTTGGAGCAGCTGGAGGGTGCGATTTTGGGGCCTTCTCACCACTTGGGAACAAGGGATTGAAGGTTCTAATGTCTTCCTTTATGTTTGTTTTCTATTTTATGTTGGTTTCTACTCTTAGGATGGATTGTAACTAATTTGCTTAGATTAGGGAGAGATGAATCTCCCAACCCTATCATGTGAACCATTGTTCTAATCAATTCAGTTGTTATTCGATTTACTTTGTCTAAATACCTATGTTCTTAATGCTTTTCAATTACATATGATAATTGTGATGATCCAGGCTAGTGATTGCATAGGAATATGAATTAGTAGCTGGAAATTGGGTAGTTAGATCATCTGCTAGTAATCAGCATAGGGATATGTGATGGCTTAGGTGAATTCGTGTAAAATTCTCGATCGTAATGCATTACCCTTTGGCATGTCTCACCTAAGGAATTAGGGTCACTCTTAGGGTAATAGGGGTCTTGAGGCAAGGAATTGCCCTTGACCTTAATTAGTGAATTGAATCTAGAAATTGAATAATTAACTTGAATTGGCTAAGGTTCATGTGATAGGCAAGGTGAGAGGATTCGATCCCTAGTCGTTTTTCTCGTATTCTTAAATCACGTTTGTGTACTGTTACTGATTACTCAAATTACCAAAACCTTTACAATCTAAGAATTTACAACTTTGCTATTGTTTTCAACGCGCAATCCCTGTGGATCGAACGGTTCTTACCGATATTTTATTACTTGCGACGACAATTGGTACACTTGCCAAAAGTCTTAACAAGTTTTTGGCGCTGTTGCCGGGGATTGTTGACTTTGTTGTCGACAAGGCAAACGAGTTGATTCTAGATTTTCAGTTTTTGATTGTTTTTAGTTACTTAATTTTGCTACTTGTTGGTTTCTTGAACTTGTTGACGTTTACTTCAGTGTTTCAGAGATTTGTGCATGCGGAGCAAGGGTCCACAAGAACTCTTGTTTGACCCGGAAATTGAAAAACTAGCAAAGGCAAATCGAAGAAAAGCTAAGCTTACCAAGCAGCAAGCAAGGGAATTGTCACAGGTACAGTCAACCTCTACCTCGATACCGGAAGATTTTTCGAGTGAAGAGGAAGAGATGGCTGATCCCCCACCTCCACCACGACGTACTCTAGGTGACTTTGGGCGAAGAAATCAAGGTGCCCAAGCATTAGCATTTCAGCCAGTGGGCGTGGCCCAGTTTGATATCAAATTCTCTGTGCTCACAGCCTTGAAATCAGAGCAATTCTCTGGGTCGGATGCCGAAGACCCTTATCAGCACTTGTTTCAATTCTACGAGATATGTGGGACTACACACCCTGAGGGAGTAACCGATAGTGCAAAGAAGGTCCGGCTATTCCCTTTCACTCTCACAGGGAGGGCCAAGGATTGGCTGAACACTCTCCCAGGGACAATCAACACGTGGAATGACCTTGAGAACAAGTTCTTGGAGAGGTTCTTCCCAATCTCCAAGTTCATAAGGAAAAGAGCTGATATCTCCAATTTTCAACGCGCAATCCCTGTGGATCGACCGGTTCTTACCGATATTTTATTACTTGCGATGACAATTGGTACACTTGCCAAAAGTCTTAACAGTAAGTATTATATTTTTTGTTTTTTTAAAGTTAATTATGCAACAACTTATATATATTTGATTGTTTGATGAGATATCTTTCATTATGCAGGCTTCTTCTTGCAAAGGTAGCTTCATCAACCATCACCCATGTCATCCGCAAAATGTACTTTCAAAAATTCCAAAAAATGTGGAGTAAAGTCGATGAAGATGACATGAAGGATTTGTTGGACTTCTTTAGGGTAAGTGTCAATTATGTCATTACTTATATTGTTAGTTTAAATTTAATGTTTAATAACATTTAATATAATTACTAACACATATTTTTATTTTACTTAATACAGACCAAAGTGACATGGGACATAAAAGATAAAGAAGATGTGCAGAGACCTTTTTTTAAAAGGATGAGCTCTCAAATATCAGATTTGCTTTATAAGTTGCTGTGTAAAGATAAGAAGCCAAACTACATGAGTGATGAAATTTGGAATGCCTTCAAGGGCCATTGGGATAAAGAGACATTCAAGAGAAATTTTGCAAAAGCCAAGAATAATAGAAACTCAGAAAAGGGTGGCTCACTTCACTGCGGCGGGTCCATCAACCAGGCTCAACATGCTCTTAGATTGGTAAATTATTTTAAAAATATGTGTGTTTTTTTACATTAGTTAATTAGTTAGCAATTTTTGAAATCGTGTTTCATTTTACAGAGTAAGAAGGCGGGACGCCCTATCACTGCTCCTGAGCTGCATAGAGCCACCCATGTGAGGAAAGGCACTAGCGAGTATGTTGATGAGTGCTCCAGGATGACTCAGGTAATACAACTTGATTTGTATTTTATAATGTTGATTTGTTAAAATGAAGCGCTAATTTGTGGCTTCCAATGAGTACAGGATCCAAAATGATAGGGGGGCTGTAGGAAAGAAAGGCGTGCTGGAGCTTGATTCAAACAGCGCGATGTTAGCCCAACAGAAACTAATGACCATGCAAATCGAGGCTCTCACTAAGCAATTAGCGGCAGCGTGTGAAGTAGGTTCCAAAGCTCCAGCAACAGTACAAGCAGTGCAAGCAGGCGGGTGCAATTATTGTGGTTGGGAATCCCACGAAGGTGATTGTACAGCTTATGGAGAAGCATTGGAACATGCCAACTATATGGGAAACTTCCAAAGACAAGGCGGGAATCCATTTTCTAACACCTACAATCCAGGGTGGAAGAATCATCCCAACTTTTCTTGGAAGAATAATAATGAAGGCACGAGTTCCAACCAACAACAGTCTCAGGCACCTGCCAATCAACAACAGAAACCACCTTCTAGGTTAGAGGATGCATTGACACAGTTTATGCAGATGACCAAAAATACCTTCCAAGCTCAAGAGCAGGTAATGAAAAACATGGAGAAAAACCATGAAGCATCAATGAAAAATTTGGAGGTACAGATTGGTCAGTTATCGAAGCAACTTGCGGATACATCCAAAAGTGGCTTCCCTGCCAACTCTGTGGACAACCCGAGGAATGAGAATTGCAATGCCATCTATCTGAGAAGTGGTAAGGAGTTGGAACCGTCTGAAGTAACCAAGCCCCGGGAAAAGAAAACAAATGAAAAGAGTGAGGAAACAAATGAAAAGAGTGAGGGAGCGGGGAAAGACAAACCTCAAGTGGAACCCAAAGAAACACCATCGTACATGAAACTGCCCTATTCTCAGGTAAGCAAGAAAAATCAGAAGGATGAGCAGTTCTCCAAGTTCATGAAGGTGTTCAGAAGCCTCCAGATCAATATACCTTTTGCTGACGCCCTGGAAAAGATGCCGGTCTATGCGAAGTTCATGAAACAGCTATTAACCAAAAAGAAAAGGTTAAAGGAGAATGAAACAGTAGCGTTAACAGAGGAGTGCAGTGCTATCATTCAAAACAAAATTCCCCCTAAACTGAAGGATCCAGGAAGCTTCACCATTCCCTGTGCAATTGGTGATGTCACTATAGATAAGGCCCTCTGTGACTTGGGGGCAAGCATAAACCTAATGCCCTTGGGAATGTGGAAAAAGCTCGGGGGAGGTGAAGTCAAATCGACTCACATGACCCTGCAACTGGCTGATAGGTCAATAAGGCATCCGTATGGTATTGTGGAGGATGTCCTAGTAAAGGTGGGAAAATTCCTCTTCCCGGTAGATTTTGTGATTCTGCGTTTGGATGGTGACACTGAGGTCAAGAGTTCAATGGATGGGGAAAATGACATCCCCTTCATCTTGGGAAGACCTTTCCTAGCCACCAGTAGAGCTGTCATAGATGTGGCAGATGGGACTGTGAAGCTGAGAGTGCAAGATGAAGAGGTGACCCTAAAAGTGATCAAGGCAGCAAGAAAGGATGAGAAAAAGGAAGGGTGCTATAGTGTTGAGGAACTCAACCTAAAAGCCAAAAACAGAATGCACATTCACTCGCCACCAGATAAGTCATCCAGCGAGTGGGTAGATCTAAAAGAAGTGGTGGGTGAGCCTAGCTGGAAATTCTATGAAGAAGGTTCTGAAGGAGCTGTGAATGGGGCACTTAAGAATCCAAAGGCTCCACCTGGGCCAATGTGAGGCATCTTCTGAACCGTCAAGCTAGTGACGTTAAAGAAGCGCTGAGTGGGAGGCAACCCACTGAGGTACCAAGTCTTTAATTCAATTTCAATTTAAGTCTTTAATTCACTTTATTTTGCTGTTAGTCTTAGGCATGAGAAGAAAATTTTTGTGTTCGGTCATGTTCGTGTCGCAAAAGGGAAGTAATTTCAAAGAAAATGTTTCTGGGTTATTTCGCGTCGCGAACCAGTGATGTCGCGACGCGGTGGGTTGAAAATTTTTCAAGAAAAAGGTTTCTGTTTGATTTCGCGTCGCGATTGAGGCTTGTCGCGTCGCGATGCTTCAAAATTTTTGAACCTGGAACGGTTTCTGTGTAATCTCGCGACGCGAAGCACACGGCCCGCGTCGCGATGCAACGTCTTTTAGCCCAGAAACTGGACAGTCCGAACACAAACCAATTTTTTTCAAAATTTGCCTTTGTTTCTTCTCTGGTGCGCCACTTCCCCCATTTCCCCCATTACTGTTTTGCTCTTATTTGGTGGTGAATTTGCACACTTTCACACGGATTCTTCCTTGTCTACATCTCCAGGTAACGATTCTCCTCCATCCCCATCTTCAATTTGCAATTTTCTTCTTTAGTTTTAGGTGATTTGGGGGGACACGAATTGTGAGTTTGGGGCGGAATTAGGAGTTGAATTGTTGTCCCCCACCCCTCTACATTGCATGCTTGCTGTAATTTCTGAATTAGGGGGCTTTGTTAATCGAATTGGGATTGGATTCTTGTTGATTTTGATTGTATACGAGGTGTTTGTTAAAATGCCTCAATGAAGTTTTTGGTGTTCACCAAGTGTTTGTGAAATTACTCCAATGAGTTTTGGCTAAGCAACCCAAATGTTTGTGGAAATGTCTAAGTGAAGTCTGTTTTGGGGTTGCTGGCCTGTTTCTAATTTTGCACAAATTCACAACCTTAGGGTAGATGACTTTGAGTCCAGAAACTATGTTTTGGCTGTTGATTATTTTTCTCTGCTGGAGTGGGGCCCACACCCGGGACCCACCGAGAACTAACAATTTGGACTGGGTTCTGGTTATTTGCCTGCAGGAAAATTTTCTTAAACCAGTGCTAGCATGGACAAAAGAGCAAAGACCGGCACATCTAGGAAGAGGAGGGGGCCTCACCATCAGAGGTTGACAGATTCAGGTCCCCCGTACATGAGGAGAGGTACCAGCAGGTTGTCAAAGGCAAGAAGATCAATCCGGAGAGGGCCTTTGACCTCTCTACAGATGAGTTTCCGATTATCACTTCCACACTGCGAGAGTTGGGATGGCTTCCATTCAATGCAAGAATTAAGCAGGCTAACCAGAGCCTGGTCAGGGAGTTCTACTCAAACGCCTATTGGGAGGAGGAGCAGGACAGGTCTACATCCGTCTATGTTAGAGGTAAGACTGTGTCCTACTCCGCGGATAGCATCAACAGCCTGTTGGGGCTACCTACAGCGCAGTACTGTGCTATGTGCCACGTTGCAGTTGATCCCAGGAGCATTGATTATGAGGGGACTTTGAGAGAGCTGTGTCGTCCGGGGGCACAATGGGCCCCATCCATGCACCTTCCACGCCGTTTCTGCAACATGGGGCTGAAGCCAATCCCAAAGGCCTGGAATGCATTTTTCAATCAGTCGATCATATCCTGTTCTAACTCTTCATATGTGAAGGTCAAAGTGGCCATGGGATTATTGGCTATCATGAGGGGCGAGCGGGTAAACCTGGGCAGAGCTATTTCTGAGAGCATAGCTGAGATTGTCAGATGTCCGAGGACCAGATTGGGGCATGCCTCTGTGATTCATGCCTTGTGTTCACAACAGGGGTGTCCTGAATACTCGGACGACTTGCTAGTTGATCCCAAGGAACCTATCACTGCCGCTTGGATTATGAAGCAGCCCGATGGACCCATGGATGGAGCAGCACCACAGCAGCCAGCACCTCCAGCACCGCAGCAGCCAGCAGGCCCATCTTACCGGGAGCAGTTTCAGACCGACTCCTCTTTCCAGTATGACCTCCTCATGGCCAGCTGGTGCGGGCCGTCTCTGTCATTGCAGCAGCAGGGCATAGATACTTCACACCTGGCATCATACAGAGTCCACCGTGCTGTTGAGGAGTATATGGCCGAGAACAGAGCAGCCGCCGCTTCATCTTCATCAGTACCCCATGCAGAGCAGCAGCAGGACCCCCAAGATCCACTTCTTTCAGGGGATGAGTATTTGGAGGAGCACATTTCATTTCCTCGAGCACGAGGCTCATTTATTTTCCTGTTTTATTCAGACATTTTATTTTTCACTCTGGATTGTATTTTGCCCTATTTTGACTTTATTTCGCACTTTGGTCTGTACTTATTATTATAACTTACTCTGTGATATTGGGGCACCACTGCCCTATATTTTGTCTTTGTTTTGTTAAAGCAGCTTCAATAGTGATGATGTGTGGCATTTGGGGTCGCATGTTTGCATTTTTCCTTTTGACACTCGCACTTCAAGTTTTATCATCAAGTAATAGCAGGGGTCATGACAAACGTTGCGGAAGTTTTTTATCATCTGTGAGCAGCATCTCTCAAGTTCCATCTCTACGATCCCAACTGTGAGGTTTGAGCCTAAACACGTTCTTATATATATTGTGTGTATTCCTTGCCTGCATTAGTCTGCAGAACTTGACATTGTGCTTAATTGTTTTTGCATTTGATTTTCATACACACTGAGGCATTTCTTTTGGCACCCTTGAGCCTTTCAAACCACACCTAATTAATGTTTATCCTCTGCTAGCCCCTCTGAGCCTATTGTTAAAAATTGTATGCTGTTTCTCTGAAAATCATAGCCTAGTTAATTCTTAACTTGGAGTTAGGTAACAAAAGTTGTGAGAGTGGGGAAATTTTTAAGTTTGGGGTTGCTCGTGGAATAGCAACAATATAAGTTTGGGGTGGTATACAAGAGAAGGAACAAGAAAAGAAAAAATATATATATGTATATATATACATCTAAAAAAAATAATAAATAAATAAATAAATAAAATCATTCTCTTGTTTTGTTGAATGCTTTGGGAAAATGGGTGAGTAAGTGAATTGTGTGAAATTGACAAAAAGAGAGGTAGGCCTAACTCCAAGTGCAACCTACTTATCCAAATGTATCCACCCTTACCTAAGCCCCACTATAACCCTTAAAGTCCTCAAAATGTGTGTATGCATTTCATTTGTATAGAATGATATAGAACTCTGTCAAGCCTATGAAACGATGATGCAGGTACTGTGAATTGAGTGAATACCCGAAACACCTCAAGAGTGAAGCACTGGTGAGATGTGCGTACAGAGAAAACTTGAGAATGCTGCCTGCTTATGATTCGGTATTTCCAATTCAGTTGTCCTGCCACTGTATTAGGTTAATGATGATAGTTGATGTGCTGATGTGTTTAAGGTTGAAGTATTATATGTAACAGCTAAATCAAAAACAGCCACAGTCTGAATTGATTGTTTGCTTGAGGACAAGCAAAAGTTTAAGTTTGGGGTTGTGTTGGCTCTCAATCATATGATGTAAGTTATGCATTTTTTTGGACCAATTGTGCAGGTTTTTCATGGTATCACAGTCATTCTCTGGGGATTTTGTCTAGTTTTAGATAATTGTAGTAGGAAGTTCATTTGTAAGTAATTCCTTCACTTTTGGAGCTAAATTGGACTTGAAGACCTCTAATTGATTGTGGCATCTTTCGGCGAACCAGACACTTGCCCGTAAATGCAACAAAATGGAGGGATTTAATTTCTGTCCAATATCGCGTCGCAACCAGGAGGGTTCGCGACGCGACCAGGAGGAGTTTTGCGAAGCCAGATGTTTCTGTCCTATTTCGCGACGCGACAGGCACGGGCCGCGTCGCGATGGTGCGTGAAAATTAGGGTTTTTAAAGCATTTTCAGCGTTTTTCACAAACACTTCGTCTGGGGATCTGAGCCACATTTTGGAGCAGCTGGAGGGTGCGATTTTGGGGCCTTCTCACCACTTGGGAACAAGGGATTGAAGGTTCTATTGTCTTCCTTTATGTTTGTTTTCTATTTTATGTTGGTTTCTACTCTTAGGATGGATTGTAACTAATTTGCTTAGATTAGGGAGAGATGAATCTCCCAACCCTATCATGTGAACCATTGTTCTAATCAATTCAGTTGTTATTCGATTTACTTTGTCTAAATACCTATGTTCTTAATGCTTTTCAATTACATATGATAATTGTGATGATCCAGGCTAGTGATTGCATAGGAATATGAATTAGTAGCTGGAAATTGGGTAGTTAGATCATCTGCTAGTAATCAGCATAGGGATATGTGATGGCTTAGGTGAATTCGTGTAAAATTCTCGATCGTAATGCATTACCCTTTGGCATGTCTCACCTAAGGAATTAGGGTCACTCTTAGGGTAATAGGGGTCTTGAGGCAAGGAATTGCCCTTGACCTTAATTAGTGAATTGAATCTAGAAATTGAATAATTAACTTGAATTGGCTAAGGTTCATGTGATAGGCGAGGTGAGAGGATTCGATCCCTAGTCATTTTTCTCGTATTCTTAAATCACGTTTGTGTACTGTTACTGATTACTCAAATTACCAAAACCTTTACAATCTAAGAATTTACAACTTTGCTATTGTTTTCAACGCGCAATCCCTGTGGATCGACCGGTTCTTACCGATATTTTATTACTTGCGACGACAATTGGTACACTTGCCAAAAGTCTTAACAAGTTTTTGGCGCCGTTGCCGGGGATTGTTGACTTTGTTGTCGACAAGGCAAACGAGTTGATTCTAGATTTTCAGTTTTTGATTGTTTTTAGTTACTTAATTTTGCTACTTGTTGGTTTCTTGAACTTGTTGACGTTTGCTTCAGTGTTTCAGAGATTTGTGCATGCGGAGCAAGGGTCCACAAGAACTCTTGTTTGACCCGGAAATTGAAAAACTAGCAAAGGCAAATCGAAGAAAGGCTAAGCTTACCAAGCAGCAAGCAAGGGAATTGTCACAGGTACAGTCAACCTCTACCTCGATACCGGAAGATTTTTCGAGTGAAGAGGAAGAGATGGCTGATCCTCCACCTCCACCACGACGTACTCTAGGTGACTTCGGGCGAAGAAATCAAGGTGCCCAAGCATTAGCATTTCAGCCAGTGGGCGTGGCCCAGTTTGATATCAAATTCTCTGTGCTCACAGCCTTGAAATCAGAGCAAGGATGCCGAAGACCCTAATCAGCACTTGTTTCAATTCTACGAGATATGTGGGACTACACACCCTGAGGGAGTAACCGATAGTGCAAAGAAGGTCCGGCTATTCCCTTTCACTCTCACAGGGAGGGCCAAGGATTGGCTGAACACTCTCCCAGGGACAATCAACACGTGGAATGACCTTGAGAACAAGTTCTTGGAGAGGTTCTTCCCAATCTCCAAGTTCATAAGGAAAAGAGCTGATATCTCCAATTTTCAACGCGCAATCCCTGTGGATCGACCGGTTCTTACCGATATTTTATTACTTGCGACGACAATTGGTACACTTGCCAAAAGTCTTAACAGTAAGTATTATATTTTTTTTTAAAGTTAATTATGCAACAACTTATATATATTTGATTGTTTGATGATATATCTCTCATTATGCAGGCTTCTTCTTGCAAATGTAGCTTCATCAACCATCACCCATATCATCCGCAAAATGTACTTTCAAAAATTCCAAAAAATGTGGAGTAAAGTCGATGAAGATGACATGAAGGATTTGTTGGACTTCTTTAGGGTAAGTGTCAATTATGTCATTACTTATATTGTTAGTTTAAATTTAATGTTTAATAACATTTAATATAATTACTAACACATATTTTTATTTTACTTAATACAGACCAAAGTGACATGGGACATAAAAGATAAAGAAGATGTGCAGAGACTTTTTTTTAAAAGGATGAGCTCTCAAATATCATATTTGCTTTATAAGTTGCTGCGTAAAGATAAGAAGCCAAACTACATGAGTGATGAAATTTGGAATGCCTTCAAGGGCCATTGGGATACAGAGACATTCAAGAGAAATTTTGCAAAAGCCAAGAATAATAGAAACTCAGAAAAGGGTGGCTCACTTCACTGCGGCGGGTCCATCAACCAGGCTCAGCATGCTCTTAGATTGGTAAATTATTTTAAAAATATGTGTGTTTTTTTACATTAGTTAATTAGTTAGCAATTTTTGAAATCGTGTTTCATTTTACAGAGTAAGAAGGCGGGACGCCCTATCACTGCTCCTGAGCTGCATAGAGCCACCCATGTGAGGAAAGGCACTAGCGAGTATGTTAATGAGTGCTCCAGGATGACTCAGGTAATACAACTTGATTTGTATTTTATAATGTTGATTTGTTAAAATGAAGCGCTAATTTGTGGTTATGCAAAACAGGAGCAAATTAATGAGATCATGAGCCAGCTGACTCAGGGGGAACTGGGACCCTGAATCACTTGGTCAACTTACTCCTGAGATGATAGATTTGGCAAACAAAATTAGGGAGAAGACAGTAGGTTGGTATAAGAGTCTCCTGTATGGTACGGGGCCGGTGGCTCCATGTATGGGCCAGTCTGGGGCTGGGAGTAGCAGACGACGCAGTCGACCAGCTCCTACTTCTTCAGCTGCGGAGACAGAGCAGCTTAGGCAGTAGCTGCAGTCTACTCAACAGGAGCTGCAGGATTCTTGACAGGAGGTCCGGACCTCTACCGAGGCTATGAAAAATACTTTGCGAAGGTGACCCGTAAGCAGGAGCTGATGTTTAGGTATTTTAAGAATATGGGGCAAGATGAGGAGCATGATGAGGAGCAAGCTGAGGAGTCTGATGGCAGTTTTTAGGATTTGTTGTATCAGTTTGACATTTCAGTATTGATAAGTCCTAATTTAGTGTGTTTTTAGTATTTATTTTAAGTAATTTATTTGTTGTTTTAATTCTATTCTAGAGCCATTTTACTACCTATTGTTAGTTTTGATTCTCAGGGTTAATTATGGAGCAAATGAGGAATTTTGATGTTTAAAGAGCAAGGATCAAGAGACAATAGGATGAGGAGAAGAATCAAGCAATATAAAGTGAAAAATCAAGTTTAGACGCACGGTCCATGCGTGATCCAGCATGATCCGTGCGCTCTGTCCGCAAAAGAAGAAAGAAATGAAGAAAAGGAAGCACACGATCCGTGCGCCCAGTGAGCACGAACCGTGCGGACCGTTCGTAAATCAGAAGGCCAAAAGTTTCACAGCGCACGATCCGTGCGCCTCCTTAGCACGAACCGTGCGCCCTGTGCTGTTTCAAATTCCAACAGGATTACACTAGGCACGATCCGTGCGCCTGCATAGCACGATCCGTGCACCCTTTCTAAATTCCAAAGATGTTACAAACTTTTCCCATTCTCTTCTTTATGGATTATAATTTGTACTTATTGCTTTGTCTACTGATCCTAGACTATAAAAAGGACCTCAATGCAGCTTCCTAAGGATCTCTCACCATTGTAGTTTCATTCCAAAGTTTAATCTAAAGTTCTTGCATTTTTTCTTAAGGTTTTGTTCTATTGTTATTTTGTTCTTTCTATTCTTGCAACTTTACTTTCTGTCTTTATTTTCTAGCGCTTTTATTTCCTTGTTATTTATATTCTGTTATTTAAATTATGTCATTCTCTTCTACTCCTTTGTCTACTATGATCATGTGTGAGTAGACTTCTTTAGTCTTGGGATTGTGGGAAACAATCCAATGATGGGTCCCTAAAACAATTCCAAGGCTAAACTCTATCTTATTAGAATTTGCTTTGTTTTAATCTAAGTTCATCGTACAAACTTTATAAAACAAATGTCAAGTGAAGTACCGAGAGGTGAAGCTTGACATTGGAACAAATGAATTTAGACAAGGTCAATTAAAGCATGAGAATAGCTTTGATAGCCTTGGGACAATAAGGTTGTGCTCAATGGGTCTCTGCAATGATCAACCATGAGAATAGGCTTGATCGTTGTTTCGAGACACGTTCTTGTATTCCGAAAGGAAACTTGAATTACACCAAAGAATACTTTTTCCTTAAAACACAAATTTAATTATAAGATAGAGGATAGTTAAGGGGTTGTTTTAGCTCCGTCATTGGGATTTAACCATAATCCCAAGGCGCTTTTTTCTTGAAATTTAACCAAACATACTTTTCTACTAAATCATCCCATTTCAGCTAATCACCACTAAAAATTAGATTGATAATCACATTTAACTCCCTGTGGATCGATACTTTCTATTACGCGATATACCGTATAGTTGCGGCCTATCAAGTTTTTGGCGCCGTTGCCGGGGAGTTAGTGATATTAATCAACTTTTTGGTACCGGTTAGACTGAAAATTTTATTTTCTTTTGTTTTCTTTTTCTCCCCTTCTTTGAATGCGAAGAGTCTGAAGTCTCGGAGAAATTGTTCAACCAATTCCTGAGATTGAAAGATTTCTACATAGAAGAAGAAGAGAATTGCGCAATAACAAAGATGAGGAGCAAGCTGAGGAGTCTGATGGCAGTTTTTAGGATTTGTTGTATCAGTTTGACATTTCAGTATTTTGTTCTAACATGTTAGACTAAGTTATGTTGATTCGGATCTTATGTTATTGAAATATTTTATTCTCGGAATTTTTAGCTATTTTAGATTTTATTATTTATTAATAAAATAAACAGGTATAAAAGCAGGTTTAGCAAAAAAAATTAAATCAGTTGGGAATTAGCGAGGGAAACTGGACGCGTGACTGTCAGAATTTGGCCACGTGGCTGTCGTTCTCACTACAAAAAACTTGCTAATTAGCGACGGATTATTCCCTCGCTACATGCCCCAAACTTGATAAACCTACTTTTATACCTGTTTATTTTATTAATAAATAATAAAATCTAAAATGCATAAAAATTCTTCAATAACATAAAATTCGAATCAACAACACTTAATCTGAAATGTTATAACAAAATATTGAAATGTCAAACTGATACAACAAATCCTAATAGCTGCCGCCAACAGACTCCTCAGGCTCCCCAAACTCCCCAGACTCCTCAGCTTGCTCCTCATCTTGCTGCCCATCTTGCTGCATATTCTTAAAAAACCTAAACATCAGCTCCTGCCTACGGGTCACCTTCGCAAAGTCTTCCTACATCTTTTTCATAGGGTCAGTAGAGGTCCTGACCTCCTGTCGAGTATCGTGCAGCTCCTGTCGAGTAGACTGCAGGTCCTGCTCCAGCTGCCTAATATGCTCTGTCTCCGCAAGAGTAGAAGCTGGTCGACTGCGTCTTCTGCTGCTCCCAGCCACAGACTGGGCCATACATGGAGCCAAGGGCCAGGTACCATACAGGCGACCCTTAGACCAACCTACCGTCTTCTCCCAATTTTTGTTTACCAGATCTATCATCTCAGGAGTAAGTTGGCCAAGTGATTCAGGGTCCCAACTCCCCTGAGTCAGCTGAGTCATGATCTCATTTATTTGCTCCTGTTTTGAATAACCACAAATTAGCGCTCCATTTTGACAGAGCAACATTATATAATACAAATCAAGTTGTATATTTACCCGAGTCATCCTGGAGCGCTCATCAACATACTCGCCAGTGCCTTTCCTCACATGGGTGGCTCTATGCAGCTCAGGAGCAGTGATAGGGCGTCCTCCCTTCTTACTCTGTAAAATGAAACACATTTTCAAAAAATGCTAACTAATTAACTAATGTAAAAAAACACATAAATTTTAAAAATAATTTACAAATCTAGAAGCATGCTGAGTCTGGTTGATGGACCCGACACAGTGAAGCGAGCCACCCTTTTCTGAGTTTCTATTATTCTTGGATTTTGCAGCATTATTCTTGAAAGTCTCTGTAGCCCAATGGCCCTTGAAGGCATTCCAAATTTCACCACTCATGTAGTCAGGTTTCTTATCGTTACACCGCAACTTATAAAGCAAATCTGATATTTGAGCGCCCATCCTTTTAAAAAAAGTCTCTGCACATTGTCCTCATCTTCTATGTTCCATGTCACTTTGGTCTGTATTAAGTAAAATGAAAATATGTATTAGTAATTATATTAAACGTTATTAAACATAAAATTTAAACTAACAATATAAGTAATGACAAAATAATTGACACTTACCCTAAAGAAGTCCAGCAGATCCTTCCTGTCATAATCATCGACTTTACTCCACTTTTTATGGAACTTTTGAAAATATCTTTTGCGGATGACATGAGTGATGCTTGATGAAGCTGTCTTTGCAGGAAGAAGCCTGCATAATGAAAGATATATCAAACAATCAAATATATATAAGTTGTTGCATAATTAACTTTAAAAAAACAAAATATAATATCCATAATCAAATATATATATATATATAAGTTGTTGCATAATCAAATATCCATAACTCTGCTCCAGATTTCACCTGATGTCAACAAAGGTGATGGTCCATCTGTTTCAACTGCCCCTTTCTCGAAGGCCTTCTTGTTCTTTCTAAATTTATGATCTCGCGGTAAGAATCTATGATGCGAGTCAAACCAAGAACTCTTGCACCCGTACTTTAGGGTAAACGCCTTTGTGTGTTCCATGCAGTGGGGACATGCCAATTTACCGTGAGTCCCCCAACCAGACAACATACCATAAGTAGGAAAGTCGTTAATTGTCCACATCAATGCGGCTCTCATCATAAAATTCTTCTTTCGTGCTGCATCATATGTCAAAACACCAGCCCACAATCTCTTAAGATCATCAATCAGAGGTTCCAAAAAGATATCAATGTTAGCTTTTGGATTGGATCGACCAAGTATCAGACAATTCAAAAACATATACGGTTTAGTCATGCACATCTCAGGAGGAAGATTGTAAGGGGTAACAATGACTGGCCAACAAGAGTAGGGTGACGCCGATGCTTGGATATATGGAGTAAATCCATCAGAGCACAAGCCAAGCCGAACATTCCGTGGGTCTGAGGCAAAATCTGAATGCACTTGATCAAAGTGCTTCCACGCTTCACCGTCAGATGGGTGGCGTAAAATGTCGTCTGAGGTACGCCTATTGTATTAATGCCAAGTCATTTTCTTTGCAATTTCGGTCGATGCAAACATTCTTTGCAACCTTGTAACTATCGGCAAATAGAACATCGACTTTACAGGGATAGGTTTATAATTACGTTTTGCCCATTTACGATCATGATACCTTGGGTTTCCACAGAATTTGCATTCAAGTAGCTCACCATCATTTTTCCAAATTCGTTGTTGTAAAACAACATGTGCCCTTTCTCACAACAATCAATCTTCTTAAATTTCAATCTCAGCTTCGAAACTAACATCTTTGTTTCATAATAACATTTTGGCAAATTATCCTTATTAGGTGTCGCTTCCAACATCATTTCAGTCACATAGTCTAAACCCACCTCAGAAATATTACTCATGGACTTGAGAGCTAAAAGTTTCACACACATAGATAATTTTGACTGTGGCGAGCCTTCAAACAACGGTTTGTTTGAATCTCCTAACAAATTATAAAATTTTTGTGCTTCTTCATTTGGAAGTTCATCATGATCGTCATATTGAGGCTCATCAAATGGCACATTCACCCTGAGACCATCACAAATCATGTTTTCCATCGACCCAAAAATTTCATTACGTGGAACACCAACACCAGAACTACTTGAAGCCCTACCTCAAAATTTGGACGTCGTTGTTCTCCATGGTCCACCCAAATCCAATAATTAGGCCTAAACCCCCAATGATACAAGTGCTCCCTGATTTCATCATCGATCCTAATAGGTACACCGTCGCATTTTAAGCATGGACATCTAACCCCTTTTTCCCGTTTAGCCAATTCATGTCACCACGCTACCACAAGAAACTGTTCAACACCAATTACAAAAGATTCCTTCAAACCCGCTCTTCTCAGATATAACCGATCATACACCCAATCACGATTAAATTCATACAAATTCATCTACACGCATTTAAGAAAATGTGTTAGATTCCCTTAACATTCCCAATAATCTTTCAAGTTAACGGCATCGATTTGATCTCAGTGGAGATGATTTCGAGCCGAATATGGGGTTAAGGACAGATCAGACAAAACCCTTTTCCATATAAATAGTGAAGGAAGTTATTTCTAACTCTCAACCTTAATTTTGTTAGTATCGTCTCGCAATTATCTCAATGGAGATGATTTCGGGCAAAATATGGGGGTGAGGGACATCACCTCACCCTTTTCCATCAACAACACACAATCATCTAACACAGGGTTCATCAAAACAACAATTAAACACTTTTCAATTAACAACTCTAAAATAATACACTTTTCAATAACACATTTCAATTAGCATCTCTAATTAAGTCTTGCTCTAACAACATACACTTTTCAATTTCAACAATTAAACACAATTTAACACAATAAAATCGCATTTCACAACAACACTAATCCTGACACTCAATTATAACACACATTTCACAACAACACTCAATTCTAAAACAACAACAACAACAAATTTATTTTAAAAATCAAAAAAAATTATTTAAAAAATCAAAATCAAAACGATATCATAAAAATAAAAATCAAAACCTACAAAAGGGAGAGCTCCGGTCGTGGTGGTGTTAATGACAGTCGTAGGAGAGAGAGGACAGAAACTCGTGGTGGTGGTGGTGGTGGTGTTGGTGGTGCACTTCGAAGCTTAAGAGAGAGTAGAGGAAGAGGAGAAGAAGAGCTCCGGTCGTGGTTGTGTGGTGGTGGTTGTGTGGTGGTGGGTTAGGGTTCGTAGGTGAGAGAGAGAGAGAGAGAGAGAGAGAGTAGAGGAAGAGGAGAGGAGGTCGTAGGTGATGGTGGTTGTGTGGTTGTGATGGTGGTGGTGGTGGTTGTGTGGCCGTAGGAGAGAGAGAGAGAGAGAGAGAGAGAGAGAGAGAGTGAGTAGAAGAAGAATGGGGGAATGTGTTCTGAGAATCTGATTTGGAAAAAAAATTAACGTTAGCGACAGATTTAGTGACGGAATGGTCCGTCGCTAAATGCAGCACACATTCTCAAAATTTGAACGGTCAAAATTCGTTTGCGAGGGATCTTATTTCCGTCGCTAACTTTCCCGCCCAAGCCATTAGCGACGGAGTAGCCGTCACTATCGCCTAAATTTCCGTCGCTAATTCTCAAAAATACGACAGACCCTATTCCCTCGCAAATTCCGTCGCTAATTCCAGTTTTTGCGAGGGAACACTAGTTTCTCGCTAATATCCGTCACTAATAACTCTTTTTTTTGTAGTGTCTTAGCGAGGGATTTGGGTCCCCTGCTAATTAGTGAGGGGTGCAAATTCCCTCACAAATCCCATTAGCGAGGAGTAATTTAGCGAGGGAACCCGTCCCTCACAAATTCCCTCGCAAAACAGGAATTAGCGACGGATTTGGGACCATTTGCGAGGGAAAAATCCCTCGCTAATGATCAATATTTTTAGTGGAGCTGCATGGACTATGTTGCTTTCTTATTGTTGGAATTGAAACCACATTTGAAATCAATTTTTTACAACGAAAGACTATCTGCCATTTTCTTTTCTTTTTTTATGAAATTTTTTTAATTTTCCAACATTTCCCGTCATTGACCAAGGAAATTTTTTGGAATACATGTGACCAAAAACCTAGTATCCTGTTCTGACGAGAGGTGTTCGTGGTGTGTTTGTTTTGTTTCAATTATTTTGATTTTTTATGTGACAAAACATAATTTAAAATATAGTTAAAATTAACTAATATTTAATCCTAGACATGTACTAATTGGGTTCACGGCGGCCTCCATTATCAGGGTCATAACAATTCTTAATTCCAGTTCCAGTACTAACATTTCCAAACATGTTTTCTTTGTTTCTTATACCTTCATTTCACCTCCAATTCCATTAACAATTGCCTTTCACTTTTTCATCTTCCAATATTAAAGTACTCTTGTGTATAGCAAATTGTTGGAAAGATAGGGGTGTTGATGTTTCCAACCATTTACTTCTTCAAAAATATAGATATAAAAAAAATCATGTCCTTTTTAAATAAAGTAACTTACGTTACGGTACTGCTTTTATAAATAACAGTATTATAAACACAAAATGGGTTGTTATGACATGACATAAGTTCAACACACATTAAGTTGACTGGTCAAATGCATTCCACTAAGGGACAAAATTAAATAAACAATAGCAGGACTAAAAGGGTTTGCATAAATAGATAAAACAGTGCAATAGTCTGCAAAAATATAAAATCAACTTTCTCAATTAGACATAATTTTTCTCATACAAGTAAAAACTTTCATCCGAACTTTTTAACTACGTTAATTGAAATTAATTAATATTTAAAAGATCCTTAAATTTACCGGTTACAATAATTAAAAAGAACTAATGATACGGTTTCAAAATTTAATCAACTATATATTTTTTTGGTATGGACCAGGGAGTGTCTCAACGCTTTCAACGAAAGACTAATATTCGCTCGTGCTTAGGATCAAATTTCGCACTTTTAATCACAACATGACTCTTAATCACCAAATTAAAGCATAAAATTCAAAAGATAATTATATGTATTTTTTTTTGGTTTACTTAGATAAATTGGCAAATAAATACCATGTAAACACAACCACTCGCCACACTCAGGTTCGAACCCGGGAGCCGACGTCCCCATATCACTGAAATTGCCAAGACAACCAACTCAAAATTACCAAGGCAACCAACAGTGAGGGGATATGTATTTTACTTATGCTAATTTAGGCAAGTTAGGGTTTTTATATGTTGGCATTGACTTTATAGTTTTAATTACTTAAATTATATATCTTTCATTATTCACTCTTCTCTTGTCCCATTAAACTGACAGATATAATCCAACAAAAAGATACAAGACTACTTAAGTTTTTAGTTTTGACAAAACAACAAATGAAACTACTAATAAATGTTTATCAATTAGACTTTTTCTTTTGTTTTTAAAAGAAAGAATTTTATTGAGGTAAATCTAGTTCCAGCATTATATGTACGGACTCTACCCACCTTCTATGAAGGGTTTGAAAGAGCACAAAACAATCATATGCTAGAAGAACTAGACCGAAACAAATACACCATCAGTCCTGAGGTACAAGACTAATAGCTCCCATTTAGAAAGGGAGGTACACCAACACAGTTTAATCCTAAAAGATACAATCTGGTTTAGGACAAATCACTTAAACCCAATAGAAAGAAGCTGAAAACTAGACACTAAACTAAATAAAGCCAACACTATCAGCCCAAAGATGGTTGTGTTGACCAACCCCCACTTTGATAATTTTACTCCAAAAGAAAAGTTTGCTCCCGCAAAGATGCCCATAAGCCATTTCAAACATGGAAACACAAATCCAGAATACCTTCTTCTGACCTAAATGTGACTAGTTACAATATAAACTTTTCTAGAAGTCAATAGAAGATATGGCTTATTTATAGCACGAAGGCAACACTCCTACAAAGACCCATACTCCGTACAACAAACAGAACATAACAACAATCTAACAACGCCAAGACAACACACCTGCAAAGACCAAAGAGCAGTAGCATAACAGCAGACCGACAACACCAAAATAGCACACCTACAAAGACCAATGCACCAAACAACAGTACAACATAACAACAAACTTACGGCGTCCAAACAACACACAAGACAAAAAAAACATCATACAACACCATTAAAAAGACACTCCTGCCAAAAAGAAAATGAAAACTAAAAACAAAGCAACGGGGAACTCCACCAATCGGAGACGGAGGAGCATGAAGAACCATATGTTTTTCCAAGAAATCACTCCGAAGAAATATGCTTGATTTTGTTTACTATAAGTAGTGTTTCAGCCAAATTCCCACCAAAGACTATAGTATTTCTTCCCCTCCAAATAATCCACATAGCTGCCAAAGAACCTAAAATGATTTATCCCTTCCAAACCTTCAACCTGATCCAGCCCCAACCAAGTAACAAGATGTTGCCAAATAGCTTTGGAGAAATTAAAATGATAGAATATATGGTGAATAGATTTCTCAAAAATATTACAAAACGGGCAAGACATATTATCAACGACCACAAACCTCTTAACAAGATTATCCCTTGTTGGCAACTTGCCTAAAAAAAACGCCAACAGAAAAAAGCCACTTTTGATGGCACAACAGATTTCCAAATTGCATCCAAAATTACAAGGATCTCACCTAATATATGTGTACCGGACAACATAGACATTATAAAAGTATAGCAAGAGCTTACTGAAAAAGTTATAGTATTAATGATACTCCATACCCATTTATCATGAGCATCTGCCGCCAACTTCACCTCATGAAGAATAGTTGTTAGTAAATGTAGATCAGCTTCTTCTGATGGAGAAAGCTGTCAGGACCAAGAAAAATACCACTGCCATTGGTCCTCCTCCCGATAACCCATATTGGCCACTGTTGCTTTAGGCTGTAAGGAGCAGAGGAAAATATTCGGAAACACATCCATAAAAGGAGCATTCCCTAACCACTTATGATACCAAAACCTGATGGAAGTCTCATTCCCTAAAGAACAACTAAGAACTTGTTGAAAGAAATTTTGTTCCAAGTCCAAATCATCCCCCAAGAGAATCAAATCCCTCCACCACAATGAGTCCTTTTGACCCCAACATCTTTCATCCCTACTTGTCAATTTAGAAAGAACATCCTCGTATCTGTATGAAAGTAAATCCCACCATATGACACAAGTATCATTAGTGCAACGCCATTTCCACTTCGCAAGGAAGGAAATATTGAACAATTCTTTACCCCTATATCACTCCCTTTATTGGCCTACAAATGACATTCCAAGCCACCCAACAAATCTTCCTACCTTCCTCGGTAGATCCCCAAAGAAAATCCCTCGGAATCTTAATGAAATCCTTAACAGCCGATTTTGGAGCTTTGTAAAAAGAGAAAAAATAGAGGGGGAGACTTGAAAGTACCGAATTGTTGAGTGTGACTAATTTACCCCCAATGGAAAGATGGGTCCCTCCAAGAAGAAAGTTATGAACACATAGAATCCAAGACCGGCTTCCAAGTATACCTCCTCCTGGGTTTATTAATTAGACTTAATTTTTTGATGGTCTAAATGTTGATTTTGCATTAGTGGGGCAAGGCCCAACCAATTTAAACAAAAAGTATTAAGCAAGAAGTCCAAAAAACAAAGTTAGGCCAACAAAAAAATTAAAATAAAAAAACAAATTCTCGCAGCAAAACAACCCATCCAATGGGATCAAGTTTGAAATATCAAAAATAATTACAATCAAATAAAAGGACTTTATATTAAATAAGTTAAAAATGGTGTGGTAAACATCAACCAAGTTGTAAGTTCTGAATCACAACCACCCAAAATATATATATATATATATATATATATATATATATATATATATATATATATATATATATATATATATATATTAAATCAATGGTGGAAAACAACGTCTGAGTATGGTATGCAAATATTTTATTTGCATTGTTTTAGGGGAACTCTATAACATGAAACACCACCCGTTACCCGTGAGGCAGCTGACGAGATGTGGCAAATTTCAACAACCATATTATTCAGCGTGGTCCGGAGGTAGAGGATAGGAGCCCAGACACAGTTGAAAACTACTTTGCCTGGTATAGGAGGGTATCCCACCCATACCTACAGTCAGAAAATTACCCCATGGCTGATGATGGAGAGTTGAGACAGGTATCCATTTTATTTTAGTCTTATGGTTTTATTTTCAGCCTCATATTATTAAAGTTGTCATTATTTTAATTATTGTCTCTTTTGTCTCATAGGCTATACCAGAGATGGTGGACCTGTTTAATGAGATGGAGCAGGTGCTTGAGGGTAGGATTCCACGACAGACCCGTGCATGGGAAATACTTGAGAGGCTGAAGACATTGGCGAGGCCATTCACACGAGGGATTAAGAAGTTTGGTTGTGTCTACCAGCGGAGAGGGAGGCAGACACAATAGTTGTACTTTTATTTGTTTTTTATGAACAAATTTGTATTTGTAAGACAACTTTATTTATATATATGAGTAGCATTTTATTTATATGTGTTCCTTGCTGAAAATAAGGCAGTTCAGAACTTATTAAAAATAAGGCACTTAGTTAATTTCAGGACTTGTTAAGAATATAAGCAAAGTTGTCTGTGGTACAGCAGTTCGCACCCAATCCTTTGAATAGGTTCGATGTAAAAATCTCGAACTAGTTTGTTCCACATCCATCGAACATGTAACAAAAGCATAAAAGGGGTGGCTTTGCTTTGATTCGTGAAAATAACACACTCGGTGCTTAAGATCCGAACTGGTTTGGTACTTATGGTCCGAACCATCGTAAATCCAGAAAAAAAAGGCGCACACAAGATTCATTAATGATAATTTGGTCTTTTTGCTCGTTTTGGGGGTGTCCACTGAGTGGAGGGGGTGGTTGTACGAAGTATGGCCCCCGATTTAAATGGCATGAATGTGGGGTTACAAGTTTACTGTTTTTTTAAAAGGCCCATGGGCTTGACAGATCCACTGAGTTATGTGGGCCATTTTTTCCAGTTTTTGGTGCAAAAAGTAAAAAAAAAACAGGGTCATGGGCTGGTCTAGGTCCAGAACAAAGAAGACACAAAATGTTGAATGGGGTTATTATGGCCTTCAACATTGAGAACAAAGAAGATGGATTTTTATGCATTCAACATTGAACCCAAAACAAAAACAACATTGAACCCTCTTTCTTCTTATTCTCAACTCCCCCTTCAACATTACCGTTAAACCCCAAAATAACAACACTAAACCAGAAATCTGAAAAACAAAAACTTGGAAAATACCCACCCTAGACAATAAAATCCCCAATTTTTTGCCGTGAATCTTCATCTTTGACCTTGTAAACCTAGAAAATGCCATTGGAAATGTTGTTGCCTTCAAAAATGAAAACCCAGCAAATGCAATCAATGAGGAAATTGAAACTAAAACAAAAATGGTTGTTCCCTTCAATCTTCGTCCTCAATCCAAAATGTTTTTGGGAAAACAAAATGAAATACATTTTTCTGGATTCCGGGTAATTTTGGATTAATGAATTCTGGATTCTGAGTAATTTGGGTAATTTTGAGATGAAGAAGATGAATGTTTTTGATTTAGGGATCAAATGGAGGTGAAGAAGATGAAGATGGAAGTTCTTGCGTTTTTGTCAATTTGGTCCCCCATTTGCTACATCAGTTAATGAATTTCAAGTCAGCCCTAACACTTAAGACACCACGTCAACAATTAACTACCAACGTGGCGTCTGTTAAGTTAATGGACGGAAAATACCAAAAAAGAACCAAAATGACACAGAAATGGAAAATGAGGGATCAAAACGAGAAAAAAGAAGATAAATGACCAAAATGAAACCAAAGTCAAAAATAAATGACCAAAAGTGTAATTTAGCCTATTTTATGTAATATCTCAAAAGTTATAAGTAAAATTGATTTGCCTCAAAAAAAACTTATTTTAAAATTATTTATTAGATTTATTGTTATTGTCAAATTGTTCCCTTATGTACTTTAATGATCAATCAATTTGATCGGTTATGATTTCTACTCTTATTACTTTCAAAGTTTTAATTTATTTTTATTGTTTTCAATGATTAGCATAATAGTGTATTATTGTTTACTCAATGTTGAAAAATATTAATAACTCTTCATACACATTAATCCTTTCATGAGTTTTTAGCCGTTTCCTACAATAATATATACATTATTATATTAGCTAAATATCAGTTTTAGTCATTTATCTTTGCTCTTGGTTTCACTTTGGTCCTTTATCTTTTTTTTGGTCCGTTTTGGTCCTTTATCTTTCATTTTCGTTTCATTTTGGTCCATGCCGTTATTTTTTTCTAACAGACGCCATGCTGGCAGTTAACTGCTAACTTGGCGTCCATCTTCATTAAATGACGTGGCAAAATTAATATTATTTAATTCCAAAACAAAGTTCTTCCCTGATCTCTCTTCTTCCAAAATTAAAAAAAAGTGCTCCAAAAACCCAGATTTATAAAGTTCCAAAATTAAAAAAAAAAGTGCTCCAAAAACCCAGATTTACAAAGTTCTTCCCTAATCTCTCTTCTTCCTTAATTTCTCTTCTTCTTCCCTCATGTCTCTTGCAATTCCAAATTTACAATTTCGTTTTGCAATTTCATTTCGCATTTGAAGACAGAATATGCAAGATTTCTTTGGAATCAAAATGACATTGTAATTTTATCATAAATAAAACAAAAACAGAAAAAGAAATCAAGCGATTCGTCACCTTGTTCCTCTTCTCATTTCCATCTTCATACCCAAACTCATACAAAAACAACAAAGAAGAACAACAACAAAAACTCAGAACCCAGAACTCTGCGTCAACAACAACAATAACATAAACTTAGATCGTTTTCGTTTCAGATCCCAGACCCAGAACTCTGCGTCTTCGTTTTCTTTTCTTCGGTTTCGATTTCATCTTCGTTTTCGAAACTAAAACAGAAAAACACTAACAGATCTGCTTCTACCCAGATTTTACAACGAAGAAGAACAACAACAAAAAAACCCAGATTTGATTCTTGTTCTTTCTTGTTTCTGTTCGTTCTTGTTCCTCTTATCTGGTTCGTTCTTCTTCGTTCTTGTTCCTGTTCGTTCTTGTTCGTACTTGAATCAAACCTGGGTTCGTTCTTGTCCCTCTTATCTGGTTCATTCTTGTTCCTCTTATCTGGTTCGTTCTTGTTCCTGGGTTTTGATTTTCTGGATCTGTTCATGTTCATGTTTTAATTGTTCAGGAAGAGGAGAATTATGTTTTAATTGATTTATTTATTTTGATGTTTTTAGTGTTTTAATTCTACTGATTTTAATGTTTTAATTGTTTTATCAATTAAAAAAGTTTAATGCTGATGTGTTATTATCAATTGGAATTAAATAATGTTAATTTTGCCACGTCATTTAATGAAGATGGACGCCACATCAACAGTTAACTGCCAGCGTGGCGTCCATTAGCTTAAACTGAAGGCAATGACCAAAATGAAACGAAAATAAAGGATAAAGGACCAAAACAGACCCAAAAAAAGATAAAAGACCAAAGTGAAACCAAGAGCAAAGAAGTGAAACCAAGAACAAAGATAAAGGACCAAAACTGATATTTAACCTATTATATAATAATCACTTTTCTTTTATAACCGTAAAATGCTTTTAACCATTGTTATAAGAGTTATGATTGCGATTAAAATTTCTTATGAAAACGTTGACACAAGTGATGGTTGGAATCGTATTCGCCGGGGGGGGGGGGGTCGATCCGATTTGCTCCCGGGTTCGATTCCCTCTAGCGTTAAAACTCGTGTTGGCCAGCAAAAACAAGGTGCAAGTAGCGAGCGGAGATTAGTCCTTCGTTGAAAGGATTGGGATCACTCCGTTGATAGCCGGTAATAGTCCGAACCAAAAAAAAAGTGATGGTTGGAATGTGACTCTACGACTCAAGCTTTCAAGTCTACTAAAATAAGTCCCTTGGACTCTTAGTAATAGTTGGCTAAATTGCTAAGATGACAAAACCAAAATTTAACCTAATTTGAAGTACTAAAATCATATTTAAGCCTTTATAATTCTATCGAGAGACAAACCAACAGAAACTTAGTCAAAATGATAAGTTGAGAATCCGTAATTACATCTAGCATATGGAGAATTTTATAAAGAGTTGACACATAAAAGATCAAATATATTCATACAAGTTTCAATATACGTCTTGCAGGAGAATGAAAGCAATCAACTATAGTTCAGACGATTCTCCCAAATTTCCATTTCAATTTGACAGTTAATAACATACACTTCAACTATTGTTATTTGAGGTCAAAGGCTTCAACCCAATCATCAGGCGCCACTAGCATATAACCGGGTCCATTCCTTGGCTGCAGATTTAGATACCATCAGTGTCATAAAAGAATATTGCATATAGCATGCTTGATGCTATGATTAAAAAATAACTAATTTTGATGTAATCATGCAAGCAGAAAAGACATACCTGTTTCAACAGCCTCGGCCTCATTACTTTTCCAGTGTTTAGCAATGTTCTCAGAAAGTGGATCATCTGGGTTTGGTGCACTTAAAAGAGCTTGAATACTATAACAGGGAACACAAAATTTACGTTATCAGTATATAACATTCTATCCAATTCCGAGACAGGTTAATTTAATATTTTCACTGACTTGGCACAATGTTATGACCATGGAAGGAGTTGGAACTCGGTAATCAAAACTAGATCCAGCTAGACCAACACATAAAAATTGACAGCGACAGCAAATTTTTTCCAATTCCCCTTTCTTTTATGTATTGAATTAGTAAATTGATGGTTTAAAAAAGTGTTTATGTAGGTAATGAAACCATCTGTTTTTCTACAAAGTTTAACCAAACAAAATTTCCATAGAAATGATTTAAGATGCATAACTTCTTTAGTTAAAAAAGTTGTATTTTCATACGTGCAAATCTGTCACATTTGAGCCAAGACTCAAGACTGTGTAAAGCCAACTAACATTTACACCTTTATAGAAAATGAATAGAGTAAACTTCATCAAAAAGTATATCAAGTACCTCAAAAGTACAGTGCGAATTTGAAGTGCGGGACTCCACTTATCTTTCAGAATATCAAGACATATCCTGCCAAGCTGCATCGAACCTCAACCAGTCAGATAAGTTAATACACAAGAAAAATTGAGAAGGGAAGCAAAGTCCAAAGTGCACCTTATCAATGTTTGGATGATATATTTTTGTCAG
Organism: Astragalus membranaceus; assembly: GCA_039519185.1. Taxonomy (NCBI): domain Eukaryota; kingdom Viridiplantae; phylum Streptophyta; class Magnoliopsida; order Fabales; family Fabaceae; genus Astragalus; species Astragalus membranaceus. Next base: position 130,365,059 of record CM076851.1, on the reverse strand, counting down.
GAACCTAACCTGGAAGAAGCAATGCATGATTGAATTAGGAATAGGAGGAACGACTGGAGAAATTTAAAAAATTGCACATTTTAAACCCATCTGTATGGTATTACTTTCATAAGAAAAAAACTTAAAAATAGTCGGCAAAATAAGCAAAACCTGCACAATCACAATTCTGAAAGGATAGATATAATTACGGTTCAAATGACAAATGACCCCTTTGGTATTAGTAATGGCATCAAATATACTAATTAGTGCCCTAGTTCAGTGTCCTTGAAAAATGCTATGACTTAAAAGTTCTCTTATCATCTTTATATCAGACCACATAGGAAAGTTGAGCGTTGTATGCAACCCCATCTTATGAAGAAAATGTTTCAATATATTATTAAATAATAAATAAAAAGGATATTATGACTCTATTTGGCAATAATATAAGAGATAATAGATAGCGAAGATGAAGCATCATGGACGAAGATGAAGCATCAAAAGAAACACCACTTTTTCATGTTTGGTTACAGGGAAGTTTAATCTGAAACCATTATTTTATTGTCTAGTTTTTACAATTTTTTCATTCTGCAAAACCATTCCCGTGTCCCGCTTCATCATCCGGTGTCCCGCATGTTCGCTCCCGTGTCTGGCTCCCGTTTCGGCATTAAAAAATAAAATAAAAAAAAAAGGACATCTCAGACAGGTGTCTGACACGTGTCGGAAAAATGTCAGACACTAACACATGTCAGAACCTGGACACACCACTCAGGAGCAGTGTCCGTGCTTCATAGGTTTTGATCAGATGAGCTATAAATATAAAATGAAATTAAAAATGCTAATAATATAAATAAGACAAAATTAATGAAATCGGTGAAAAACAGTATCCATTAAAAAACAATTACTTTTTTTAAATAAAGATAAACAATGTTTTGAGTAAACTTTTTAAGAAACCTATATATTAAAAGGGGGAAATTGAAAAATGAATGTAGGGAAAATGATTGTTGTGATTTTCAACAGTAGAAGATGAAAGACAACTGCCCACTTTCTCAAATGATGTAGCAGAGAACTCTTTCGGAAGTGTGCATTAATTACTACACAACATCGATACACACAATCCCTGCCTTATCACATCACACCATCTATAATTTTTCACAACAGAAGGAAATCAATAAAATTTGTAAAACCAATTAAGATCTTAAATGAAGACTACAAACAGAAACTAAGGAAATTGCAAACAAGTTAAAGCGAGGAGGAAGAGATAAACACGAAGGAGGAGATGCAGTTCCGTGTGTGAAGGCAGCGTATATACAGAGAGAGGAAGAGAAGTAGCAAACCCTAAAATACCAATCTATTAAGCTCAGACACTACCCAAAGTAACATTTAGAAAGACGCTTCAAGCTTGTGAGAGATCCACTTATTTACCAAACACCATAAATTTGGCTAAACAAGTTTAAAAAGTAGTCAAACAAACTATACGCTAGTTCATAGTGGTAAGAAATAGAGCCTAGATTAAGACTGTTTACTTGTTTCAGTTTCAACAAAAGGGGACATGAAGAACAAGGCAGAGTGTGCTAACCACAAGGCTGTGCGATTAATTGCGATTTTAAAGGATATCCTATTTCATGGCATTTAGAAGTTGAGGAGTCCTAATGTCCTATTAGATCATCAAGTACCAAAATGCAAAATATGCAGCAACTAAAAGTTTTAAAACAATTTATAGGTAAAAAAGCTATATTATTTATCTTGTCGTCTCTTTTTGGTAGACAAGAACACAGCAAAAACTTAACAGCTAAACCAATAAATCACCACAATGTATATGGAAAAAAATAAACAATGATTAAACCGTGTACCTTTGGAGCAGCCATTGGATATTCTTCCGGCAAAAATAGTTCTAGCTTGAATACACCCCCTATAATATATTAAATTCTTAAACAGGAAAAGTATGGAAAAGAGTACATTCTTGTAAAATTATTCAAATCAAGTGTTTTAACTGTCATGCATGACCAAAACCATCCTACTAGTATGAAGAGGACCAGGATGGCTTTCAACTAGGAGCACAAGAAATGCACCATTTTATCTAGTGATGAACCCTAGATCAGTTTCTTTATGGATAAGAAATGAAGCCTATAGTAATTGATTATACGTGTGGTAAAAAATGGAAAATATAATACCAATAATATTCAAGAAATTTTTTTCAGGTAAGTGATGAGAATAAAGGGAAGAAAGAACTCATGATAAGAAGACAAGATATATGTGAGAAGCAGATATTTTATAGCTATTTGTAACTATAATGGTATGACCTATAATTCCGATTTCAACCTCCATTAATCAAATAAACCACCCAATGTAACTACTAATGGTCTGTTAGATTAGATTCCGAGACCTCCAGAATTGATTCCACTGGAATAAGTTGCTTGAAAGAATTTGCATTGGGACTTGGTTTTTGCCATTTGCGAATGGAAATTCTAAAACAAACACGCCATAGCTAATGGGATACCATTTTACATAACAAGGCCACTAGTAGAGTAAAAAAGCTAGTGTTTTACTATAAGATATTAAAAGCAGTGAAGTTGAAATTCATTGCCAAAAAGGAAAGCAGTATTATTTCAGATTCAGAGCCCTTATCAAAGCACATGTGTACAACTCAAAATAATTGTTTAAAGAAAACATCAATGCACTACTCAAAGCCCCAAATCAAACAGAAAATCAATTCCACATTTCTGGTAGAGACAACAAATCATTATGCATTTCAAGGTGCAAAACCAAGCTGTTGGTATCATTAATACCTTCATATGGAGACTGGGTAGGGCCAAGGATCATCACATTGAAATATCGCATATTCTCTTCAGAAGGAGACGCACTAATTCCGGGCGCTGCATCATCAGAACAAATCTATGAAATCAACTCAGCAAAACAAAAACAAGAAGGATGCAACACTTGGCATTCAAGATATGGTCAAAATCAAAATATCAAAATACTATACTAAAACAGAAGCCACAACAATAAGAGCCACAAAACAATAACTATCCATTTAACTCAGGGCATGCTTCCAAAAGCACAAAAACGAGGGCAAAGTGAAACTTCAAATAACGCATGCAATAAGAAGTTACCTGGCTCACTGAGCAAACGCTGTGTTTCCTGTTAAGATCAAAGAAAGAGGTGTGAGCAAAACATTCACATAAATCAAATTCAAAAAGAACAAAAAAAAATCAGGAACTAAAATTCAACACCAACGAAGATCAAAGCAGAAAAAGGGAAAGTTGAATCCCTATTAAGCACATAACACTTTCAATTTTCATTTTTTGGTCATCATTACTGAAATAAAGTAAATTAATTAAGCTAGGTAAAGTGAAAAGGAAGCCAATCTGAAAATCAACAAAGCATGCTACCATGGAAAAAACGATTCGATTAGAGAAATTGAAATGGAGATCTTAACAAGAAAAGGGATACAAACCTTGATGATTCTTCGAGGGAGATTACTGTTGGCCATTATCAGGGTCGATTGAAAAGCACGCGCAAGGGGGTTTTGAGAACTTTTTCTACCTAGCAGCACAAACCAGAACAAAGCTTAACCGATTCTTTCGCTGATTGTATTTATACAAAGCTTTCATTAAAAACAAATTATTTATACAAAAAGCTTTTTTTAAGATAATTTATACAAAAAGCTAAATTATACTTTTTTTACTCAAGCTAAATTATACTTTTTTTTGACAATTAAATTATACTTTTAGTAGCTTATGTTTTATTTTAGGTTTTCATTTGGTATTTGGTATTTTATGTGTTAAAAATATCAAATTGGTCACCTATTTGTAAATTTATATCAATATCCATATCAATGTGATCTTATTGTTTTTATTTTGAAATGATATCTTATTAAAAAAATGGCTAAATTGTTGTTTAGGCCCTTTATCTTTGGGGTTGGTGTCACTTTGGCCCTTTATCTTTTTTTCCTCGTTTTAGACCCTCGTGTTTTTTGTGTGTGTCATTTTGGCCCCTGCCGTTAGTTTTTTCTAACGGACGCCACGCTGGCAGTAACTGCTGACGTGGCGTCTTAAATGTCAGGGTTGACTTAGACCTGATTTGGTGATGTGGCACATAAGGGACCAAATTGAAACTGAAAAAGAACATGGGGGGCCAAATTGACACAAACACAAAACATTCATCTTCTTCCTCCAAACACCACCTCCGTCTTCATCTTCTCCGGCGACCCACCACCACCTCCGGTGAGCCTCCGCCACCACCACCAGAAACAGTGACATTGTCTCTCTCTCTCCCCCTCCCCCCTCTCTCTCTCTGCGTTCGTCATTGAAAAACCCAAAAAACCGTAAAACGTGAATCTACATTTCCATTTCGTTCTCAATTCTTTATCATTTTTGTTGAAATCTTTTGCTAACAGTCAGTTACTGCACCAATTTCAACTCTATTGCAAGTGGTTTGGTGAATTTTGGTTGAGTTTTGAAGGTTTCCCCAATTTGCAAAACCCAAAACGCGTTTTCCTCTGAAAATCACGTTTTTGATTAAGTTCTTCCACTTTTTTGTGAGAATTGGTGATGGATTCTAGTTCCTTGTGAAATTTCGCATGAAATGCACTATTTATTTGCTTGATTTGGTGAAGAATTGAGAATTTTGGTGTTCTTGAGGAGAGAGAGAGGGAGAGAGAGAGAGAGAGAGAGAGAGAGAGAGAGAAGTGTTGTCACTGTTTGTGGTGGTGGTGGCGGAGGCTCATCGGAGGTGGTGGTGGCTCGCCGGAGAAGATGAAGATGGAGGTGGTGTTTGGAGGAAGAAGATGAATGTTTTGTGTTTGTGTCAATTTGGCCCCCCATGTTCTTTTTGAATTTCAATTTGGTCCCTTATGTGCCACATCACCAAATCAGGTCCAAGTCAACCCTGACATTTAAGACGCCACGTCAGCAATTAACTGCCAACGCGGCCTCCGTTAGAAAAAACTAACGGCAGGGGCCAAAATGACACACACAAAAAACATGAGGGTTTAAAACGAGAAAAAAAAAGATAAAGGGCCAAAGTGACACCAACCCCAAAGATAAAGGGCCAAAACAGCAATTTAGCCTAAAAAAATCATATAGTTGTGGGGTCTTTTTTGCCTAATATTTTACCAACATACCTACCGATCAAGTCACGAGTTTTTTTTTTGATAAGCAATAATTTCATTGAAAGGAAGCACAATGGGTGCCCAACCCTTACAATGGGGAAAAAGAAAAAGGGGGAGGGCCTCCTCAAAACCTCTCTGAGCCAAAATCCATTGGGAAAAAGACTCAGGGAGGAAAAAGAGTACCTCGTACAATCTGCACTACAGTGAGGACAACCAACCTAACCCACTATTTCACCCCCTACTAGATTACATATTGTTTAGACATTGTAGTGGATTAATCCACCACATTGAAATTGAAAAAGATGAGCAACAATTCAAATGATAAACACACCAACTCCAAGTTAAGCTTTTGATGTGGGTTATTACTACTTTGACACTTGGTTCCTCATTCTTAAAGATAGCGCTATTCCTTGCAAGCCAAATACTCCAGCAAGTTGTTGGCCAAAACATATGCTTCGTTCGCTTTGCCTTTTTACCATTGCATAAACGACCACAAGCTAGAAAGAGATCAACAATATCCGAAGACAAATCAAAATAAAATCCGAGCCAATTCCCCATCTGCTGCCAAACAGCTTGCGCGAACCTGCCAGAAAAAAACAAATGGTTGACCGATTCCGAGTTGTTGCTGCAAAGAGAGCAAGACGCCTCTTGCTCAGAGTGAAGAACATTCCTGCGCAAAAGAGCGTCACGCACAGGCAGAGAGTTGAGCAACAAGCGCCAGCCAAAAACCACAACCTTCGACGGAACAATTGATTTCCCCAATTCTCCCAAAAAATGTTGCGGGGCAGAATCATTGGAAGAAGCATCTGTGCAGATCAGCTTTTGATAAAAAAGACTTCACTGTAAAACACTTTGAATTATCGTGTGGCCACACCCAACTATCTTGCTTCCCTTTAGTTGGCTGGATTGCTTGCAATATACTGTCCAAAATCATCCATTCAGATTTGCGAACCCGATCTTGATATTGATTCCATGGATTGAGCCATTGCCACGCCTCTTCAGTCAAATTACCGAATTCAGCAACAGTAAGTTGTTGCTGAACAACTCCAGCAAATAACAACGGAAACACCTTGAACAAAGGCTCGATGCCTAGCCATTGGTCCTTCCAAAAAAGGATCGATGCTCCATCACCCAAACCTCTTTTTGCACACCAAGCAAACCTCCTCTGCTCCTCTAAATTAACATCCAAGCCAATCAAATCTCTCCACCAAATCGAACCAACATTCTGGCGAGAAATTCCTTCCAGCGAGTCGTGAATGAAACAAGAAGCAAAGTCCCCATATCTATAACGCAACAACCCACTCCAGCTCGCATCACAATTCGTCAATGCCCTCCATTTCTACTTGGTTAACAGAGCTATGTTATATAGTTCAAGATTTTTAATACCGAGGCCACCCTCATTTTTTGGCTTGCACACTCTATCCCAAGCCACCCAATACATTCCATTATCACTCTCTTTAATGCCCCAAAGGAAGTCCCGCTGAATTTTAACCATCTTCTTTATAACCACTTTCGAAGCTTTGTAAAAGGAAAACATGTAAAGAGGAATACTATTCAAGACAGAGTTGATGAGGGTTACCTGGCCACCGATGGATAGAAGACGACCCTTCCAAGAAGCCAATCTCTTACGCATACCCCCTAAAATCGAACTCCAAGTAGCTTCACGCATTGGATTAGCGCCTATTGGGATTCCCAAGAACTTGCATGAACGGTATTGCTTCCGTTCTACAAAAGAGGAAGACGCTAGCCCTATCCATAAACCCATCGGGGACGTTAATACCAATCAACTTGCTCTTGTGGAAATTTACTTTCAAGCAGGACAAAAGCTCGAAGGCTCTCAACAACGACTTTATACACCAAACATTTTCCCAAGTGGCATTGCCCAACAACATTGTGTCATCCGCAAATTGCAACATAGAAAAACGGATGTCTTGGCTAATGAAGAAGTCATGATATAAACCAGTCTCAATTGCCATTCGCATTAAACATGCCAAACCTTCAGCGACAATGAGAAATAAAAACGGTGACAAAGGATCCCCTTGTCGCAAACCCCTACAAGCATTGAAGTCTTGCGTTGGGCTACCATTTACAAGAACTGACATGGAACTAGTGCACACACAAGATCTTATCCAAGAAATCCATCTACTAGGAAAACCCATTATTTGCAACATATAGATTAAAAAACCCCAAGAAATAGAGTCGTAAGCTTTCTCAAAATCTACTTTGAACATCAAACATTCTTCCTTACCCCGCTTAGCATAATCCACCACTTCATTGACAATCGCGACCCCATCTAAAATTTGTCTTCCCCCGATGAAAGCAGATTGGTGATTGGAAATAATTTTGGGCATTACCTTCTTCAATCGATTTGCCAACACTTTGGCCAAAATTGTGTATAAACTCCCTATCAAACAAATAGGCATGAATTCACTCAAACTTTGAGGATTGTCATTCTTAGGGATCAATGCAATAAAAGAAGCTGTGATTGCTTTTGGAAGATAGGCGTACTCAAAGAATTCATTAAAAAAACCCACAACATCCTCCTTCAACAAACTCCAACAACGCTTAATGAAATTGAGATTGAATCCGTCAGGGCCCGGGCTCTTATCTCCATCACAATCCCACACTCCCATCCTTATCTCTTCTTTGGAGAAAGGTTGAATTAGGGGATCCGACTCAGATGGCAATAATTGATTGAAATGTAGGCCATCAAGAGTTGGGCGATTGAGATTTGGCTCCACAAAACAGTTCTCAAAATGATGCTTGACGAACAACTTCACTTCATCTACATCCTCCACTGGGTTCCCGTTCTCCCTAATAATCACCACATTACATCTTCTTCTTCTATAACGTAAGAGGGAGTGGAAGTACTTCGAGTTCATGTCCCCTTCCTTAATCCATCTTGCTCTTGATTTTTGGGCCAAAAAAGACTCTTTCACCCGGATTTCTTTTCAAAGCGAGGCGGAGACTTCCTTCCTATTTACCACGGCATCGCTATCCCAACCTTCACTAACAATGGTATCTAAAGTATTCATATCTCGGACCAAATTATCAATATTCAAGTCTAACTTACCGAACACCTCTTTGTTCCACCCTCTGATGCTCCCCTTAAGCAATTTCATCTTTTCTTTTAGGATAGGACGAATGCCTTACAACCCGATATGTTAACCTCATTCCAGCATCGGTGAACAAAAGGCAAAAAATCTTCGTGCTCCAGCCAAGCATTAAAGAAGCGGAATGGCTTTGGACCCCATTCTTTCGATGCTTGCAAAAGCCAGATAGGAGAGTGATCAGAAATGTCCCGGTTACCAATCCACTGGCCCGTGACTCCCCAATCTGATATCAGCCCTTCTGAAACCAAGAACCTGTCTAGCCTGCTCATAGAACCGTCTGAACAAAACCATGAGAACTTCTTACCTGTCACCGGAACATCGACTAAGTCCATGTCAACCATAAAGCTAATGAAATAATCCATCTCCACCTCTGAGGTACTCCCGCTTCTGCCCTTTCTTTCATTTGCGCAAGACACTGCATTAAAGTCACCAACAATGCACTGTTCACCATCCCCCAACCTTTGTTTAACTTCTACCAATTCAGTCCAAACCCTTCTCTTTGATACTGTCGAACAAGGAGCATACACATTAACCACATGAATAACTTTACCACGAGACACCGTATTGAGCCCAAGAAAACCAACACCGAAAAAATGCGACGTCACCGTACATGCACCCTCAAGCCAAGAACACAGAATACCCCCTGAGGAACCCCGGGAAGGTTGATGAATCCATTGAAACGAACGATTGCCCCAAAGCATACCAACCTCCTGCTCAACCATCACCTCCCTCTTCGTCTCTTGAACACAAATAAAATCAAATGACCATGAGTTAATAAGAGCCACCAACTGGCGTCGTTTCCCACGATCGGCCACCCTCTCATATTTAAAGATAAAATATTCATGAAGGCCGAGAGGAATTCGCCATCTTACTGCTTTCAGCTTCATCTCTTCTCTCACCATCCTCTATCAAATCAACATATCTGTCATCACGCAAATTACCTTGTACCCCGAGAAGCTTAGCATTCTCCCAGACCTTCCTTGCTACCGCCTTGCTTTGGAGAGCCCAAAATTTATTGTTGCACGCGGCAATATCACCACTCAAAATCGAACCCCCGCATAGAACCGTACCAGCAGAAAATAAAGAAGATTGATTTCTACTAACCACGTGAGAATTCTCTGGTGCTTGAGAGCCCTGAATTGAACCAACCGAGACTTCCTTTAACTCACGTGGAGCCAGAGGTAATTTACCTGCGTGTTTCTTCCTTTTCTCTCCAACCATTAAAAGTTTTCGCTGCTTGTGAGACCTTGCGCAACCAGCTTTCGATTTGGGCCTATTTTGGATTGAAGGCAGATCTATAGAATGAACATCACCAGATGGAGTTTCTGTACCAGAATGTTGAGCTTTGAGAAGAAGAGAGGGATTTGTTTCCTCGACGTAACTACCCTCCGAAGTGATAGGAGATTCTTTAGCAAATTGAATATCTCCTTTATTGGATATTGAAGCCACCTCATGATTGTTAGGTAAATATTTGTTGGATCCACTGGCCATAATTGATGGGTCAATCTTCCCTGTGTTTCTCACTACAGTAAGAAATGCATTCAATTCCAATTCTTCAACCTCTTCCTCATCCTGAATATCATCAGCACCGGAAAACATATGGTCGGGCTCACCGTCGGAGCTTGAATCAATACGATCCCCATCACCAGTTAGTTTGGGTTAGGCTCACAGATTATACAACACAAAGCAAATTAATAAAAATTCTAAAACATGCCGCGCTTGAAAATACAAGTGGTTTGCTAATATAAAAAGGTTTACAAATATAACAAATCTTTCAAAGATATAGAAAAATTTGTTATGCAGTAAGGATTTTCATTGATTCAAAATAAAGAGAATAATCGTTATATATATATAAATTAAATGTCATGTCACTATGTCCCCAAGTTGAGGTTGCAAGTATAAAATAGAAAACTCAATTTCCTAACCAAAGTACAACAAATGTGATTAAGTGGATTTGGATTGAATCAAACTTCTACGAATTCAAGTTTGACTTGAACTTGAACAAGTTTCAAAAAACAAACAAATCTTAAAAATATACCTACGATAGATAATCGGTTAGCCTCAAAGCTAATTTTTTTAAATAAGCCTAGACTTTGCAAAGCCTAGCCCAATCTACCATTTTCTCATATGTATACAAACTAGTTAAAATTCATTTTTTTTTAAAACGATATTTAAAATTTAAAATAGTAAACATAGGCAAATTAGCTTTTACTCATCTTAAAAGCTTCTTAAAAATAATCTCTAAATTGTTTTATAACAAAATCATTTATTTGAACTTTGTAGCAAACTAGTCCTAAAGACATTCTCACAAATAGGAAATGATGACATGAGAGGGTGAGGTTAGAAAGGGCTTAACAACTCAATACCACTATAGGGTTTTTTCAATTCTCTAAGGTGAGTTCCTTTCCTATGTATGTGCGAAAGAGAGATTGGGCGACCAAAAATTTCAATGCTAATTGAAAAATTCTTCAAAGAATGTTGTTTGTTTAAGGTTGTAAAGATTTATGAATGCGTTATCTCGCTCCCATTATCTTGAAGCTTGCATGTTTAGTTGTTATCGATTTTGAGAGGACATAGATATTGTGAATGATGCATATATACTAATTGAATTTGATTCTAGTGTTTTACCTTGACAATTGTTGATTTGGGTGTTTGGATTTTGATTGGATCATTCCATTAGATGAAATGAGTTGTTGTTTGGAAAGGGTTCCTCACAAAGTTAGTTTGAAAGTTGGATATTATTCTCTTTCATTAACCTTGGTATGTGAAGGCAGGGTGTTTGATAGAATGATTCTTAGTAAAAAAAACCGTATTTCCTAAGGCGTGGGCATGCCTAAGCTTTAGAGCACTTCTTCCCATTATTTGTTTACGTGATTAAATGTATTGTGTTAGCTTATACAACATCTCTAAAAGAGTTAAGGTATAAATTCGGACAATCCTTAGTGAGAAATGAGCTATTATAAAGCATATGTTTTGAGCTTAAATAACTCTGAATAAAGCATATGTTTTATGCATGTTGTATTGTTATTGTCCAACACAACCTATAAGCTTTAGTAATCGTTCTTCCCTTACTCCCTTGATCACCAAGAAAAACACTGATTATTTCTTAGTAAGAGTATTGTGATAGACTACACTAAGCTAAACACTAGATCTAGGGTTGCAAGAGAAGAAATAAACATAAAAACAACTTCTGATATTTCATATCCCTCAATAGAGGCAGCATTACAATATATATAGCTAGGGTTATGCTGCTGACAGATAATTGGGCCGTGGGACACTTAAGGACAATTCACTAAAGAAATAAAAAAATTACTGGACTACTAAAAGATTGCCTAGATAAATCCATTCAGCCATTTGGGCTTCTTAGTCTCCCTTTTGGGCCTCATTTTCGCCCCACTAACATTACTCACGGGTCCAAGAAAAACCTTGTCCTCAAGGTTTGAGGTGCCACGTGGCTGGTCGTGAATGGTTGGGGAGGAAGGTGCATGGATGGTGCTGGTGTCCACAGTTGGAGAACGCGAGCCGTTCATAGATGGGAGATCCAACGGTGCTCGTGGGAACGCGTCGCCTGCATTGGATGCTGTTGATGTGCGCTGGCGTGTGGGAGTGGGCTTCGATGGCTGAGATGCAGTGGGCAGAGGACTGTTGGGATCCCACGGTTGAGAGGAAGTTACGTTGTCCACTGAGGCAGAGCAGGCGCGCAGAGCGTCAGCACTTGGAAAGCCTGCTGCGTCCTTGATATCCGGATCTGTATCCAACGGACGAGGTGAAACGTGCTGAGATCCGTTGGCATCGTGTGGCGCAGGATGCAGCGCGCTGTTCCAAGGAGTCAGAGCAGGCGCGCGTTTCATGGAATGGGCAGGCGCGTCCAGCGCTTTTTTCAGGCGCGTGTGTCAGCCACTGAGTAGGCGTGGGGGGCGCGCGAGATCAGATGGTGAGGAGAGCTTGCGTGAATCGAGATCAGGATCAGACGGTGCAGCGTGGTTGGCGTGTATTGGGTGCTGGGCTGCGCCATTTACTCCATCTTGAGGGTATCCAATGTATTTCAATGGGTCTGATGCATCTTTAAAATTCAATGGTCCAGATTTAATAGCTGTTGATGTGTTCCGCGAACCCTTATAAATAGCACCCTTAGGCGCCCATGTGGTTGCATTTTCGTTTAAGTCCCTTGTAACTGTACTTGAACTTCTCACTTTAGCTTTCTTTGTCTCAGAAACTTCAACCAAGTCTAGCTGTTTGGCTTTAGGAACCCTCGAATTTTCAGATAGAAATGTCTCACCCTCAGTTAAAGAACTTAGCTGTTCTTCTGTCTTCCCATTCACACCCAACTCGTTTCTCTCTCTGTCTTCTTCAGACTTCCCTTCTTTTTCTGCTAAGTCCATAGGATTCGAACCATCTTCCTTATCTTTGAGCTCCGCCAGATTATGAGCTTGAAAATCACCTCCAAAATAAGGACGCTGCTGCGAAACGTGAACCACCGGGTGTATACGAGATTCAGAGGGGAGCTCCAGTTCATATTCTACCTTCCCAATGCGCCGGAGGACCTTAAATGGGCCGTATTAGCGCTTGGCCAGCTTCTGTGAAGATCTGCGTGCAGCAGTTTGTTGGCGGTAAGACTGTAAACGCAAAAGAGCCAGATCTCCAATGTTGAAGGTATAGTCCCTCCTTTTTTGTTAGCTTGGTCTACCATTCTTTGTCTGCTTCTTTTTAAGTTCTCTTTCAAAGCTTTCAGTATCTCTTGTCTCTGTTGTAGAGTGGACTCCAGGTTGTCTAGATCTGTTGCACCTGTAACATAATCTGGGACTGCTGGAGGTGGACGGCCGTAGAGAGCTTGGAAGGGGGACATCTGAATTGCTGAATGAAAGGAGGAGTTATGCCAATACTCTGCAAGATGCAAGAACTTGAACCATTTACGAGGGTGATCACTCGTGAAACAGTGAAGATACGTCTCTAGGGTGCGGTTGACAACCTCAGTCTGGCCATCGGTCTCAGGGTGGTATGCAGTGCTGTACTTTAGTGTTTTCCCCTGTACGCGGAAAAGTTCCTTCCAGAAGTTTCTTAAAAACAAGGGGTCTCTGTCAGTTATGATGGATTTAGGGATATGCCATGGAGGCGGCAGATCTCAACTGAGAATCTAGTGGCCAGATCTACTGGAGAGTATCTGGTTGGTAGTGCTATGAAGTGAACAAACTTTGTGAGCCTGTCGCAAATCGCCCAGATGGCAGTGTGTCCAAAAGAGTTTGGAAGGTGAGTTATGAAATCCATTGTAAGTTCTTCCCAAACCTGATTTGGTGATGATAATGGTTGAAGTAACCCTTGTTTTTTTGTGGTAGGTACTTGTTCTGCTGGCAAGTGGTGCAGTGTTTGATGAAGAGTTTAACATCTTTGTGGATTCCTAGCCATGAAAAGGAAGCTGAGAGTCTCGCCAAAATGGGTTTAACACCTGAGTGACCAGCTACAGGGGTGCTGTGATATTCATGCAGAAGGGTCCTTCGTAGATCGGCGGAGTCAGGTATGAAGAGTTTGCCCTTGTAATAGATCAAGTCATTTGAGTAACTGTAGTTGTTCTTCATGTCTGTGTCTGATGTGCACTTTTGAACTAATTCCTTTCCATTGTCATCTGTCTTGTAAAACTGTTGTAGTTGAGCAATAAGCGTTGGGACTGGAGATGAGATTGCTGAGAGCAGTGTTGCATCCTGTGTATTTGCGGCTAAGTGCGTCCGCAACCAGATTAGACTTGCCAGGTTTGTATTAAATATCAAAACTGAACCCTTGTAACTTAAATTCCCATTTCTGTTGTTCTGGTGTTTGAATCTTCTGAACAAGGAGGCTCTTAAGGCTCTTCTGATCTGTGTACAGGTGAAAATGTCATCCTAAGAGGTACTGACGCCACTTTTTGATTGCTTCGCTGCAAACATTTCTCGCACATACACTGAGGCAGCTTGCATCCGAGGGCACATCTTTTTGCTGAAGAAGGCTAAGGGGTGACCGTCTTGGGAGAGGACAGCACCAATGGCAGTAGCGGAGGCATCAGTTTCAACCACAAAGACCTTGGTAAAATCAGGGAGAGCAAGCACTGGCACTGATGTATTTTTCTGCTTTAACTCTGTAAATGCCTCTTCGGCATCTGTACTCCATGTAAACTTAGTGGAACGCAACAAATCGGTGAGAGGAGCGGCGAGAGAGGCGTAGAGACGCACAAATCGTCTATAGAATCCGGTGAGGCCTAAAAATCCCCTGAGTGCCGTGAGTGAACGTGGCTTTGGCTAGTCTAGTATAGCTTGAACTTTATCAGGATCTGGGGATACACCATTAACAGAAATAACATGGCCTAGGTAATGAACAACATCAACTGCAAAAACACACTTAGACAGCTTTGCAACAAAGTGCTGGGTCTGAAGTAAATCTAAAACAAGTCTTAAATGAAGTAGGTGATCAGATAAACAACGGCTATAGATTAAAATATCATCAAAGAAAACCAGAACAAACCGTCGTAAAAAAGGTCTTAGTAAATCGTTCATTGCTGATTGAAATGTAGACGGCGCGTTAGACAGCCCAAAAGGCATGACTAAGAACTCGTAATGTCCGTCAAAAGTGCGAAAAGCTGTTTTATGAGTGTCTTCCGGTGCAACCCGAATCTGGTGATAACCTGAGCGTAGATCTATCTTGGTGAATATTTTAGCTGAGCCAAGTTCATCAAGGAGTTCATCTATAGTGGGGATTGGGAATCTGTCCTTAACAGTGACTGCATTTAGTGCTCTGTAGTCAACACAGAACCTCCAAGTTCCATCTTTCTTTTTAACCAACAAAACTGGGGAGGAGTAAGGGCTGTTGCTAGGGACAATAGTGCCTTCTTGTAGCATGTCATGGATTAGGGAGGTCATGGCTTCTTTTTGGGAGTGAGGGTAACGATAGAGTTTGACATTGATGGGAGGTGTGTTTGAGAGTAGTGGGATGTGGTGGTCATGAGGTCTGGGGGGTGGTAGGCCATATGGTTCTTGAAAAACAGTTGGGTAGTTTTGGAGTATAGAGTTAACCTCAGGTGATAAGGTATGGGCTATTGAGTCAATGAGGTTGTTGGTGGTTTGGTGGGGTTTCAAGGCTTTGTCAGTGGGCTCAAAGCTTAGGAGGTGAAGTGAGGCAATTGAGTCTGTAATGTAGTAGGTGACAGAGTTGGTGATAGGTAGTTTGGGCTGGGTTGGGTTTAGGTTCTCCCTTTAGTGTGATGGGCTCATTATTGTGTTGGAAAGTGATTGATGGTATGGAGAAATTTGCTTGAATTGGGCCCAAGGTTCTAAGCCATTCCATCCCAAGGACTACATCAGCACCTTCAATTGGGAGTAAATAAAATGGTAAGCAAAATGACTAGTTTTGTAGGTTGATAGGAACATCATTACAAATCCCTTCACATAGTAAGTGGGAACCATTTCCAACCATGAAAAAATGCTGGGATTTTTGAAGTGGGCAGTTTCAAATGCTCAGCAATTCTTGGTTGCAGTATGTTATGTGTGCTCCCAGTGTCAACTAGAACCATAACTATCAGTCCACCAATTAGGCCATAAAATCTGAGTATTTGAGGGGCAAATTGACCTGTTAGAGCCTGAGGTGATAGTTGAAAGTAAGATTCTTCTGGTCAACTTTCAATTTCCTCATTTTGATATTCAGTGGGGTCTAGTTCTTCACCTTCCTCAAGCATGAGTAAGAGATAGCGACCATTAGCACATTTATGCCCCGGAACAAACTTTTCATCACAATTGTAACATAGACCTTGAGCACGGCGTTCTTTCCGTTGGGCTGGACTGATGCGCCTTATAGAGTATTTAGGTTGGTTTGGTTTTGGTGTGTTTCAGGTGTTTTGGGTGGTAGGTGTAGTGGTTGGGTGTTGGGCTGGCTTGTGTGTAGGTGGGTTTGTGTTTGAGGTTTGGCCATAGGTTTGGGGAAAGGGTCTGGAGAATTTGGGTTTGTTGGCTTTAATCTTATCCTCAATGAGTTTGGCTAGACCAATAGCTTGAGAAATTGAATAGGGTCGTTGTATGGCTATTTCATTTCTGATTTCTGGGTTTAAGCCCGAGATAAAACAGTTTAAAATCGCATCAGGTGGTAGCCCTAAGACTCTATTTCCCAATTTCTCAAAGTTAGCTTGGTATTCAGCAACAGACCCAGTTTGTCTAAGCTTAAAAAGTTCGGCTTGGTGATTTTGATAGGTAGAGGGACCAAACCTTAGCTCTAGCGCTCTAGCAAAGGTTGTCCAATCAGCAAGTTGGCTGTTGTGATGCATCCACTTAAACCAACTTAGTGCTTCCCCTTTCATATAAAATGAAACCATAGGCAAACGATTTACCATAGGAATGTTGTAAAAGGAGAAAAACTGCTCAGCTTGGAACAACCATTCCAAAGGGTCTGTTCCATCAAAAATTCTCATTTCTACTTTTGGTTGTCTATAAGGGATTTGAGGGGTAGTTTGGGAAAACTGTGGAGAGTACATCTGCTGCATAAAATTAGGGAACATATTTTGGTAAGGTGAGGGGTTGTATCGGGGAATTTGGGCGAATGCAGGGTAGGTTGTTAGGCCATATATGTTAGGGGGTGGTATAGGTGGTGGTATAGGTGGTGGTTCAGATCCAGAAAGGGAAACAGTGGGTTGGGTCGAGGTGGGTTGAGTCAGAACTGTGGGTATTGGGGTAGAGACAGTGTGGGTAACAGCATGTTCATAACCAGGGGGTAATAAAGGGGAAGAAGGGTTACCTGATGAAGGAGAGTGCTGTTGTGCAGGCAATCTGTCATTAATCAGTTTTGTGAGTGTCTCAAATCGTGAATCCATTAGCTGTTGTTGATTATCCAGCCTTGTATTCACAGTACCCAGCTGTTCACCCAATTGTTGCTCAAGCTGCTGGTTATTTTCATGGAGGACAACATCCATGTGTTGATAGGAAGCTTGAATGGCATCATCCAGATCCTTGGATGTTGGGTTGGTAGCTTTTGGAGGCATTGAGAAACAAAATGAAAGCACCAATTGATAGACTACACTAAGCTAAACACTAGATCTAGGGTTGCAAGAGAAGAAATAAACATAAAAACAACTTCTGATATTTCATATCCCTCAATAGAGGCAGCATTACAATATATATAGCTAGGGTTATGCTGCTGACAGATAATTGGGCCGTGGGCCACTTAAGGACAATTCACTAAAGAAATAAAAAAATTACTGGACTACTAAAAGATTGCCTAGATAAATCCATTCAGCCATTTGGGCTTCTTAGTCTCCCTTTTGGGCCTCATTTTCGCCCCACTAACATATTGTCTAAGATTAGACTTAGATAGACTTTGCAACTAATGTTAATAGTCACTGTTTCCTAGTGCCTATATGTTAAGTACATGTTTAAGGATGGATAATCATAATTGAGTAATGAGTTTTTCAACAAGAGTTATTATGCTTGAATTTGGATTATTTTAGATTGTTGAGAATGTTATATAAACTTCAACAAAGACCTTCCCTAGCGAGAAGGCGAGATAAGACCTTCCCAAGCATGAAGACATAGCTTGTAACGGTCTCCCCCAACTCAGTAGTAGACATGGTTCACATTATATGGGTTGTCGTGGTTTGGTGCTTGTGATTAATGAGAAACTAAAGTATTGTTTATTTTTAGAAGAGTATTGGCACATATTAAGGCCTATCTCGGGGTTGACTTAGGGGAGTCGATGTTCATGTATCTTGACACATATTAAGGTTTTATCTTACACGCTTAGATTCACTTTTAGGAGAGTCAAAAGTGATTTTGAAGACATAAAGTTGTTTTTGATTTTGACATAGTTGTTCTTGAGTAAAATTGATTTTGTCTCTAAAATTCTCGAGCAACATACCAAGAGATTCATAGAATTTTAATTAGGTGCGACTGACTATATTGTAGGAAAGTAAGACGCACGAAGACAAAGTGAATTCCTTTTATCAATTAACAGCCCATTTGTATTAGTTATTGTATTAGTGCATTGGGAGGATAAATTAATATGGTTATTGTTGCGGTGAGAACAATCATAAATAAAATTTGATAAAAAAATGCTTTTAGAGGGTGATTTGTTGATAAGACGAGAATTAGTGATTAATTACTTCCTGTGACAACTGGCACAAGTCTATATAATGTGTGTGTTTGGAAAGTAGTGATTTACGCGGCAAGTTGGACCCGTGAAAGCTATTGAGAGTATCTTCATGGGAATTGTACGTCTGTGAATTGTTTGATGTGGTTCCAAACGAATCAAATTCTCATCCAACTTTTAATTAAGTGTAAGTGAATTGTTAAACAAAATTAACAACACATATTTGCAAAGAATAAATGGTTTGAATTGATATAGGTCAGTTGAGCCAAAATAAGTCACCACATAAATAAATGGTGATATATTTGTTTTTATTGTTAAGTTAGAAATGGATCATGTCTTAAATATTAAGCTTCAAGCATGTCCAAACCCAATTCCTTGACAACTTTGCGACATTGGCCATCAACTGCCTTAGTCTTGAACCCAAGGGGATTAACAAGGCGAGTCAAGGAAGAGCTACCCATGTTGTTTGTGAGGACAATCCTATCGGATTTGTTTGTCATAGCTTCTGTGCATTTACCCTTTCCTGTTGACTCAGGTTTCACCTCACAAATCTCATCTTCATGATCACCATCAACCAAAATCTTGTATACACCATTAGCGTCGGTTTTAGCCTCCTTCACATATGTCGCCTTGTTACTGTCTGCCTTTCTGCAGTTCAAATTCACCTTAACACCTGCACATATATATACACACACATAATCATTATTTTTCACTAGCTATATGTATATATCAACTCATGAATACTATGATGGTAACTAGAGCTCTCCATTGGGCCCAATGGACCGATTCGATGACCCAGTATTTTGGGTTGTGCTTAAAAAATAGAGCCCTAGAAGAATCGGTCATTTTTGGTCCAACCCAATTGGCCCATGGGCTAAACTGAGCCTTTTTTTATAGTTCTTCAAACACTTTTTGTGTTTTTCTTTGTTAAAATGTAAAGTGGGTCAGACCGGCCCGCTAGGTCTAATGTTTTGGGCTGGGCCGGGTTGCAAAAAACACAGCCCAGTAGTTAGTTGGGTCGGTCCAACCCAACCCATTTTTGCAGTTTGACCCATTGGGTTGGGCCGAGCCGCCCAGTTTGGCAGTTTTAATGGTAACACAGATTGCATAAATATCTATACTTGAAAGTTTTCGTATTAGCTAATTTTTTAATGTATAACTTTTTTAAACCATTATATCGGTTAATCAACTAATTTTTAAAATGAATATTTAAATTTTAAAATCAATAAACTACTATACATTTTTTAAAACCGAACATCAAATAGAACAATAGCTAGCATGAAAAAGAGTGCAAAACATGAATTTGAAACTTTTAATTTTCTACTTTTTTTTTTTAACTTTTTTATCTTCTACGTAGAATGCAAAAGAAGAGAAATTAGCAAGAATGATGAAATGTGTGTACGCATTAATGCAATAACAAAAGTTGAAAGGCGAGCACGATAGAGCTAGTATTTTTGCTTGTAATATAATAATATAAAAACTAGTCTCTTGAAATATAGAAGTTTATTTAAGAGACTGATCTCTCCTAGTTAATATATCTATATCTATATATATATATATATATATATATATATATATATATATATATATATTTTGATGGATCAATTCATTTTCAAGGAATAGATTAATTCATGTTATTTTCTTTCATATCTTGAATCTCAAACACTAGAGTTTAATATGCCGAAGGAGAGAGTGACCGTACGTTTAAAATACATCATGTTTCACTATTTGTGAGAATCCACTCCCAAATTTTCATCATTTGTGGCGAAAAAAGTCTGTAATATTTCTCAAAAAAATATCAAAAAATTCTATAGAATACATAATTTCATGAGAAAAAGATCTTAAAATACCTAAATTTCTACAAATTATAAAGTTAAAGGGATAAATTTAGTGTCCCGAATCTTTTGGGAATTTCTACATTTTTTTTTTCAAAAAAATATAAAACAAAACTATTATATATTTTTAAGTAACAAAAATGTTTTGGAGGTAATTGCTCTCGATCCTCTCCGCATGGATTTGTCTCCCCTCCCTCTTTCTATATATATGCTCATATAAAGATATTATCGGCTATACCTTCTAGGGGGGTGCTAAGCCTTGACAGAAATTCGAAGCGGCAAGGATCACAGTAAATCTTGCCAACAACGGTGAATGGCCCAGCGTGTGGTGCCTTGCGATACACAGTAGATGACTCAACACGTGGTGCCTTGCGAGCCAAGACAGATGAGAAGCAGAGAGCAGAGACAAGGAAGGCAACGACAACAAATGACCTAGCCATTTTGGTTTATAGGTTGATGGTGATTGGTTCTTCTTCTTCCTCCTTCTTAGTCCCCTTGTGATAGGAAACAATGTGGGATTAATGAATGTTATATAGGCACATGCAAAAGCCTTGCTTCTTTTGTTTGTGTGGTAACCTTTGAAATTTGCTATATTTGGCGACAGAAAGACTTGTTCTCGTTTTGGTTTTCCTCCACCCATTTCTTTGAATTGTACAACTGTTTTTGTGATACAATTTCTGGTACCTTTTTTTTTTTCTTTTCAAATCAAGTTGTAATTTAATTACCATGTTCACGTTTGTTTTGTTATCTTGAAAAACAAAAATCAATATATTATAATTTTCGTTAACAAAATTTATTTTTGATAACAAACAGAAAAAAATAAAATGCTTGTTTGTAATTGGGAAAAGCAAAACGCAAAAAACAAAAATTATATATATCATGATGTTGGTTTTTTTGGTCAAAGGCCTATGACTACTACAGCTACGACTGTTTTTTTGACAACACAGCTACGACTGTTGGGGGTCGATCGATCAATTGTCATAAAGAGGCGTGGAAGGATCTTCAAGATCGACAACCAATATAATGGATCCCCTACATTCAACTCTCTCTCTCTCTCTCTCTCTCTCTCTCTCTCTCTCTCTCTCTCTCTCTCTCTCTCTCTCTCTCTCTGATTTCATGGAAGGATCTTCAAGATCGTTTCGATCAAGGCGACATGTTTAGAATCGGTGATCTTCAGGAGGAAATCTACAAACAATCGCAAAGCACGCGTGATGTATCCGAATACTATACTGAACTTAAATCACTTTGGGACGAACTTGAGAGTGTTCGCCCAATTTCATCTCGTGTCTGTGCAACTCCTTGCACCTGTGATGCATCACAGGATATCAAGAAATTTCGTGATCAGGATTATACAATTAGGTTCCTAAAAGGTCTTAATGAAGAGTATTCGCATGTAAGGAGCCAAATTATGATGATGGAACCCTTTCCCTTAATTGCTAAGGCTGTATCTCTTGTGATTCAGCAAGAACGAAATATGAACATCACCAATCCACAACCTGCAACACAGAAACTGAAAATGAAACCAAAAGTGCTCCAATTGCAAACCATGTACAGACCTTTAACAGAGGAGGTGATAATGGTCGTGGCAGGGGAAGATTTGGTTGTGGATCAGGCAGGGGTCAGTCACGCTTGTGCACTCATTGTAACAAAACAAACCACACAGTGGATACTTGCTATTTCCTACATGGATTTCCACCAGGTTATCAAACTGCTCAAACACGAAATCGGAAAAATTCCACAAATTCAGTTAACAGTGAGAATGAACCACAACAGAACAAAGACATAGACACTGGGAATAACAGTATGGCATTCACTCAAGATCAGTATAAGGGACTTCTTGATTTGCTGCAGCAGTCCATATCTCAAAAGTCTGCACACTCTGCCAACACAGTGATGTCTTACAACCCTGTTTCCAATTCGGTTTCCAGCTCTAACACCTATGCCGATCAAATTTCTAGTGAGAAATTTATATTTTGGATAGTAGATACAGAAGCTACAGATCACATTATCTCTGATTTCAGTTTGTTTTTTAGTTATAAACCAATTAAACACACTATTATTAACTGTCCCAATCACACCTCAACTGTTGCAACTAACATAGGAACTGTGCACATTACCAATGATATAGTTTTGTACAATGTCCTTTATGTTGAGAATTTTGGATCAAACCTTATGTCAGTACCAGAACTTGCGCTTAGCAGCAAGATCAATGTGTTTTTTGATGATGAAGGTTGTTATATTTTTCAGGCCCATACCAAGCAGATGATTGGATCAGCTAAGCTGGAAAGAAAGCTTTACAAGTTCTCCACACAAGTAACTGAGCCTGTTAATGACATAAATTCTGTTTATAATGTTGTCCTCCCATCTAGTTCAAACTGTAAGTCCACCACATCCGTCATAGATAATAGTAGGCTATGGCATATGAGATTAGGACATGTATCTCATCAAAGGCATCATTGTATATCAAACCAATTTCCCTTTATTCAGTTTGAAAATAATACATTTCCTTGTGATATTTGTCATTTTGCAAAGCAAAGAAAACTTTCCTTTCCTCTTAGTACTTCTACAACTACACACGGTTTTGAGCTGCTACATGCAGATATTTGGGGACCTTATTCCCACACTTCTATGCTTGGGCATAAATACTTTCTAACATTAGTGGATGATTTTAGTAGATACACTTGGTTCATTCTTATGAAAAACAAATCAGAAACCCGTACACACCTTACATCTTTCATAACCTACGTAGAAACACAATTTAACACCAAATTAAAATGCCTTAGAAGTGTCAATGGTGTGGAATTCCTCATGCATGGGTTTTACTCTAGCAAAGGCATCATACACCAAAGATCATGTGTTGAAACTCCTCAAAAAAATGGTCTTGTTGAATGCAAACACCAACACATTCTCAATGTTGCCCGAGCCCTTTTCTTTCAAGCCAACTTGCCCCACAAACTATGGAATTTTGCTGTTCAACATTCAGTACACTTAATCAATAGAATTCCTACACCAATACTTCACAACAAAACACCATTTGAAATACTTCACAAACAACCACCCTCACTTACACACTTAAAAACTTTTGGTTGTCTTGCTTATGCATCCACCTTGACTGCCAACAGAACAAAATTTGACCCAAGAGCTAGAAAAACAATTTTTATGGGGTTTAAAGAGGGTCTCAAAGGGTACACCCTCTATGACCTATCCTCACACCAACTTTTACAATCTAGAAATGTGATCTTCTATGAAGACCATTTTCCTTTTCACAACTCACCACCATCACAAAATACCTCCTCTGAACCAACAAAACTACCTACATTTTCCCTTGATCCAACAGTGTTCAGTATACCAGAACCAATACTTCACCAACCAGTTCCTACACTCACCTTATCTTCTAACTCTGCTGACTTTTCAGCCTTTGTTCCTGCTCCTGCCACAGAAACCCCTACAGCCATTGATCCTTCACCAACAGAATCTACTAGCTCTATCTCACAACCTTCCACATTCCCTGATCCACCTCTACCACTTAGACATTCAACTAGAGTTACTCATCAACCCAGTTACTTGCAAGATTATCATTGTAGCTTTTCAAGCTGGGCCAATCATCCAAAAGGTATCTCTTCACCCTATCCCTTATCTTCAGTCGTTTCTTATGATAACGACTCCTTACCTTATAAAACTTTCTACTGTAATGTTTCCTCAACCACTGATCCCATCACCTTTAACTAAGCTTCCTTACAATCATGCTGGCAAAAGGCAATGCAAGATGAGCTTAATGCCCTTGCATTGAACAACACTTGGTCTCTGGTTGATCTTCCTCCAGGTAAAACACCAATTGGGGGTGTAAATGGGTTTACAAAATCAAGTATAGAGCAGATGGATCACTTGAAAGGTACAAAGATAGACTTGTGGCTAAGGGTTACAATCAATTGGAAGGGGTGGATTACTTTGAAATATTCAGTCCTGTGGTCAAGATCACAATTGTTCGGGTTATCTTAGCAATTGCTGCTTCTAAGAACTGGTTTCTTGAGCAATTGGATGTAAATAATGCATTCTTACATGGTGAGTTAAGTGAGGAGGTCTACATGACCATTCCTCCAGGATCACTAGTTTCAGATTATGACAGATCTACCAAGGTGTGTAAGCTTCACAAATCCCTTTATGGCTTGAAGCAAGCTAGTCGTCAGTGGAATCACAAGTTAACCACAACTCTCTTTTCCATGGGCTACAAACAATCTCAAGCTGGCCATTCTCTCTTTGTGAAATCCACAACTACTTCTATCACTATTTTGCTGGTATATGTAGATGACATTGTGTTGGCCGGTAACAGTATGGTTGAAATTACTAATGTCTGGCAACTTCTGGATTCTAAGTTTCGCATCAAAGATCTTGGTGCATTGAGATTTTTCCTTGGGCTTGAAGTGGCACGCTCTAAAAAGGGCATTGTTCCTTAACCAAAGGAAATACACACTGGAGCTTCTTGAGGACAGTGGTAACCTCGCTGCCAAGCCTTCATCTACACCAGCTGATCCGTCTATCAAGCTAAGCAGCGGTGTTACAAGTTAGAAATTCTACAAGTTAGAAATTATCAGGGTGTTACATTTGGTATTTCTAGAATTGTTGCATTTTCTCAATTCTTGTTGCATATGGTGTATGACCAGGTCTAATACTGTTAATTTGCATCCCTTTGACCCTGAAATTGAGAGAACAATACATCGCAGACTTAGAGTGCATATAGAGGATAGTGGTAGTGATAATGATAGCATCTTTAGCCATAATCTCTTTGAACTTGAATCTGATCTTGATTCTGTCATGGCTGGTAGAACCCTTAGAGAACTTGTTGCACCTGATGTTACTTACAATGCTCTTTGTATTAATTATCCTGATGTTGATGTTTCTTTTGAATTGAAATCTGGTTTAATACACTTGTTGCCAAAGTTTAATGGTCTTGCAGGTGAGGATCCTCACAAACATCTCAAGGAGTTCCACATTGTGTGCTCAACCATGAAACCCCAAGGAATTCCAGAGGAGCACATTAAACTTAGGGCCTTCCCCTTCTCACTCCAAGATGCAGCCAAGGATTGTTTGTATTACCTCCAACCAGGTTCTGCTGAAAATTGGAATGACTTGAAAAAGTTGTTCCTAGAGAAGTTCTTTTCCGCATCCAGAGTTGCTTCAATCAGAAAAGAGATATGTGGTATCACACAAAACTCCACTGAGTCTCTACATGAATACTGGGAAAGATTCAAGAAATTGTGCATAAGCTGCCCTCACCACCAGATCTCTGAACAACTGCTCATCCAGTACTTCTATGAAGGGTTACTATCCATGGACCGTAATATCATGGATACTGCTAGTGGAGGTGCACTTGTAGACAAGACCCCAGCAGATGCAAGAGCTTTAATAGAAAATATGTCAACTAACTCCCAACAATTCACAACCAGAAGCAACTCTGCACTTCTAACAAGGGGGGTAAATAAGATACATGCTAATAATCATAAGAGCTTAGAGAACAGGTTGGATGAACTCACGATTTTGGTAAAAAAATAGGCAACAGGTCAGATAGCAATGGTTTGTGGTATTTGCACCTCTACAGAGCACCCCACAGATTCTTGTCCTACGCTACAAGAGGATCCTAATGCTGTTACCCCTCAAGCATATGCAACCAACATATTTAACCCTCACAGGTATCACCCAAACTGGAGGAACCATCCAAACCTGAGATGGGGAAATCCAGCTACACAACAAGCTGTTGTCAGGCCTGAACCTTCATTAGAGGATCTAGTTAAGCAGATAGCTGCCCAGAATCTCGAGTTCCAACAGAGAACAGATGCCTCAATTCGGAATTTGCAGACACAAATGGGACAGATGACTACCACAATTAATCAGATGCAAGCTCGGGGGGCAGACCAACTGTCTGCTCAAGTTGTGGTTAATCCAAATGCACCAAAACCAAATGTTAGTGCTATCACATTGAGATCTGGGAAGGCTGTTGACACCCCAAAGGTGCCTGAAACTACTGTTTTGAAGAATAATAAGGCACCTGAACATGTTTCTAATGAACAAGAAATACCACTCCCTTTCCCTCATAGAGCAATGAGTATTAAAAAACAAGATGAGGCGGATAGAGACAGTGAGATCTTAAATACTTTTAGGAAGGTGGAAGTCAATATTCCCCTCCCGGAGGCAATCAAGCAGATTCCAAAATATGTCAGATTTCTGAAAGAGTTGTGCACACACAAGAGAAGGAGAAGGCTCATGAAAGGAACTGAAAAAGTCAATGTGGGGTATAATGTTTCAGCCCTCAAGTAGAGGTACCTAGAACAACCAATTAAGAAAACAGTGATGATACATTTGCAAATGAAAATATATGAGATGAAGGAAAAGACAGTGTAGATGCACAGAATAGCAAGTGTATTCATTTTTAAATTCAGGATACAATACGGTTCGAATTTTATGTCACATTTGAAGTCGGTTTGTTCAAATAGCCAACTCCAAATGTGGATGCCGAAAGATTCTGAGGCCTCAAAATACTTACATTTGGAGTCTGTTGTTTCCAATACCCAACGCCAACTGTCACGTTTGGAGCGCGGTTATTTTAAACACCTGACTCCAAATGTTAGTATTTTGAGGCCTAAAAGGCTTTTGATAGCCACATTTAGAGTCGGGTGTTTAAACAATTGACTCCAAATGTATAACTTTTCATGACCAAACAAATGGCGTCGAATCCAAAGCCAACATTAAATGTCCAACGGTCCAACATACCCAACTTTAAATATCTTTTCTGATATACTTCTTAAAGATATAGTGGTAACCAAAAAAGTGATATAATTCTTAACAATTCTTCCGGGGGTTATAGAAATCATGGTATACAACTAGACGTAATAACTCCATTCATGCAAGAAATGAGAACTTGTTATAACATCATACCATTCTTAACATCCTAGCACGACATCATGAATATTAGAGTAAGAAAAGGTCATTACTATCGCCTAACGATGGGACTCAATTCACAGAATAGAAAAATTCCATAACTAGAAATGTTGCAATAGTCATGACCTAGCTGCCCAAGGCCGTCGTTAGGCGACCACAGACATTGTTACGCGACCGTGGACAATTTTGAGCTCTTTGCAGCCAAAGACTTCTTCCATCTCATGAAAGCTTCCACATATATACCTTCTACTCTTATTCTCATGTCTTCGGTCACCCTTCCTCGAGTTATCTCCCTCTGACTCCCACTCTATGTTTTTCTTTTCTTTTGTTTTCTTCTCTAAGTTTTGGTGTGCGAAGAAAAATCGGTTCTCTCCCTTAGTTCTCCACCTAATGGTTATGTAAGGGATTGGTGTTGATGGATGGGTGAGGGGTGAGTAAGGGTAAGAGGAAGGGAGTGATGTTTTGAAAATGGATAAGTGTTGGTTCTCCGTTCTCCTAATATTACCTCTCAAAATTACAAATTTTAACATCCCTATTTAAGAATACCTCAAAACAATTATACATTCATACTTAATTATATGGAGTAAAAAAGACAGCAACATATATGTAATATTTAATTTAACTGGATTTTACAAAATGCAACATGTTCAAATTAAATGTTTGTGTTGTGCAATCTCTAGGTTATTGAAGACCAATAATTGCTCAAAAGAAGAAAAGGTGCATGACGACGAGTGAATATCCAAACTTCCAATTTATCTCTTAACACATAATTCCGGAATGTAATTTGTTGATTTTTTTCTGGAAGTATCCCATACTCATAATTCTGGAAGCAAAAAATTGAGTTTTCCTTTGCGGATTTATCATTTCAACATAATTCCGGAACAATAAAATGCCTTCCGGATTTATGTTATGATAAATCCAGAAGAGACTAAATTTTTTACTTCCGGAATCATCTAATTGTGATAAATCTGGAATACACTTTTATAATTTCAGATTTACGTGAGTTAGGTGATTACGGGAATTAAAAAAGCAGTTCCGAAATTACCTTTTTTGTGATAAACCCTAATTTATTTTTTTGATGGGGTATTTTGAGGTTAAATGGAAATTGGGGGTATAAAGTCCAAGGGTATGTAAATTAAAAGCCTTAATATTATATTTGAATAACGAAAGTAATTAATGCAACCTTAAACTATCAAAATGACAACTAAAAAGATATAAATTTATTCTTTTTTTTGACCAAAGATATAAATTTATTCTTAAAAAGGACAAATAAAAAGAAATGAAGAGAGTACGCTCATTTATTGGTATTTCAACTATTTATACTAATTAGTTTTTCAACCTGGATTTTAGTATTTGAAGTGTATTTTAGTCAAAATATATTAATTAATTTACCTCAAAAATAAATATTACAATGAGGTAAATTTAAACTTGAAATCACATAATCATTTATGACTACAAGGCCTCGTTTATAAGGATATTTAAGTACAGAAGTACAAATCACTATTGCCATGTAGGACAAATGTTAAAACTTGTGCCATGACATTTAAAAAGTTTCAAAATCGCTTCCTCCTTCTTCTCCCTTTTCCTTTGCTTCCCCTTCCTGTCGTAGAACCAATGGGAAGAGGATTTGAACCACTTTGTTGAGAACGCTCTGTAATTGAGGAAATAGAATCAGCAAGACAAGAACTTCGCTAATTACTGCAACTAAGTATTAAGGGTTTACTTACTTGAATCTTTTAAAAATACATTTTTGGTTTTAAAAGTAAACGAAAAGAACAAAAAATATTCTTAATTTTTTAATAAAAAACTGATTTTAAAAAGATAATCAAACCTAGCAACAACATTTTTATATTATGATAATTGTTCCTTACCTAGTTCACCGTTGGTCTCTCCCATGAGCATTTTCTTGTCCTTTAAGAATTTGACAAGGTCTTGTAGGCATTCTCCTGCATCAGCAATTATTGTTTCTCCTGCATCAGAAACCTTTGTTAGTTCTCCTGCAATTTGTGCTGGAGTCAGTTGGACTTGTGTTAGAAGCCCTTCAATCTCTTCAAAGAGCTTGTGTTCGGAAATGTCAAGATAATTGTTGGCCAACTGCTTAAAAGCAGAGAAGGTGCAGTATGACAAGTGAATTTGCATGTCCATTCTACCAGGTCTTAACAGAGCAGGATCAAGCCTTTCTTTGTGATTGGTTGTGAAAACAATAATGCGCTCCTCTACACAACATGACCAGAGGCCATCTATAACATTCAACAGTCCCGACAGCGTTATCTGTAACATACATTAAAATCATATCATCAATATTTATATACTAGCTAGTTTTTTTAATATATATATATATATATATATATATATATATATATATATATATATATATATATATATATATATATGACACGATGGAGGTGGTGTTTGGAGGAAGAAGATGAATGTTTTGTGTTTGTGTCAATTTGGCCTCCCATGTTCTTTTTAAGTTTCAATTTGGTCCCTTATGTGCCACATCACCAAATCAGGTCTAAGTCAACCCTGACATATAAGACGCCACGTCAGCAGTTAACTGCCAGCGTGTCGTCCGTTAGAAAAAACTAGCGGCAGGGGCCAAAATGACACACAAAAAACATGAGGGTCTAAAACGAGAAAAAAAAAGATAAAGGACCAAAGTGACAACAACCCCAAAGATAAAGGGCCAAAACAGCAATTTAGTCTAAAACTTAAAGGTGAGTGATATATTTAAAGAGAAAGACATACCTTATTGTGTCCATTATCCACAGGTTCATTATCTTCTTCCCGGTTCTGCAGTTTTATAGAGCAGTCAATATCCTCTATCACAAGTATGGAACTGTTGGACATGTTAAGCATCCTATCCCTCAAGTACGTATTGTCATTTACATATGTGAGATCCATGTCATAAATATCATAGTTGAGATAGTTGGCCATGGCTGCAATAAGGCTGGACTTGCCAGTTCCAGGAGGACCATACAACAAGTAGCCACGTTTCCAAGCTCTCCCAGTTTTGTGGTAGAAGTTCTTCCTCTTGACAAACCTATCCAAATCATTTATTATATCCCTTTTCAACTCTGCATCAATTGCAAGAGTCTTGAAAGTCATTGGATGATTAAATTTGGCAGATGTATAACCATAGTCAACTTGGTGAATCTTTAGTGTCATGTTTTCTTGTTTGATAGCCTTGGCCACCTCCATTACATAAGGAAGATATGAATTGAAGATCTTTTCTTTGTATTTTATGTGAAAGGTTAGCTCATAAGATCTCAGTTCTGACCGTGAAGAAGAATTCTCATCATGGTGTAGAATACGAGATGAGTCAACTTGTACGCAAATTAGCTTCCACTTTACTGTAGCCCCTTCAAAATCATCACCCACTTCTTCATCTCTATCTACACCAAATGATAGATTTTTATCATCTTCACATTTTCTTACTTGAACTCTTTGATTTGAGCTAGCGGCTTTGGTGCCAAGATAGGCCTCTACAGCCTCAAAAACTTGGTTTCTAAACTTCCCTTGAAACTCTTCAACAACAACAGTGAATGGGGGTGAGAAGAAGTGACGAGAAAGGTATTCAAGTCCCAAGTGAAAGTAGTTTCGAAGTTCATGAGGAATCAATTCATTGGCAACAGTTCGAGTTAGCACAACCGAGGCTGCAAGAGAGGCTACGGTAGAGAAAAGTTGTGTGTTGCTATCTGACATCATCATTTTGACTATTTAGTTGTGTATTGAAGTGTCCACCTAAAATATAACAAAGAGCGTGATTAATTTATTATACATATAAAGTAAGTTACTTCCTCAATATAAGAATAAATAATATTAAAATAAAATCATGCTAAGACAATTATCTATTATTTGGTTTTGTTTAGCGTGACGAAATAATAAATTGGAATTGATAATGCATGGTAGTATTTTTAATAATGGTTTCAAATGTGTTCTTTTTGTGTGTATATTTAGGACATGAGATGGAAATGAGGGAATAAAGAGGTAGAAAATGGAGCGTTGCAGGTTTGAACATGCATTTTGATACACATGGAGACCCAAGTGGTGCAAATATAGAAGGAGGAAGTGGTGCATTTTGTTTATTTAGTTGTGTAATGAAGTGTTCACCTAATATATAATAAAAAGCAGAATTAATATTAATATATATACGTAGAAAATTAAGTTCTTACCTCACTATAATAATAAATAATATTAAAATAAGCTGCTAGAACATATATATTATAAAAGAAAAAAAAACATAAAACAAAGTAACAATAAACGTAAAAAATCAAATGACAATAAACGTAAAAGAAAAAACTAGAATGAATCAACAAATAAAATAAAAAAATAGAATGAATCAAAATAACATATATATTATAAAAAAAAATAGAACACAATAACAATAAACGTAAAGAATTAAATAAATTAGAATGAATCAACAAAAAAAATATGAGAACAAGTGAACAACCTACTGTATAGTTAACGAGTTAGTTGGACTTTCAATTGGAATAAATCGAAGAAATGAAAATAAACTAATATTATATATGTATATATATATGCACCTTGGTGAGCGAAGATGAGAAGATGGAGACGCGCTTAGAGGTGTAATTTTTGAGAAGAAAATGACTAATAGAACTTATGAAAGGCTGCATGAAATCCCTCTTTATATAAGCACCAACTCACCATACCAAATTAATTAATTTTTATTTTTATTATCTTAATCCTTAAGATTCCTTTGTCAAAAAAAAAAATCTTAATCCTTAAGATTGAACAAATTAACTTCTCCAGCTGTATCACTCTGACTTTTGTTTATCTTTTTTTTTTGGTAAATGCTTTTGTTTATCTTTTTTTTGGTTTAATTTCTCAAAATGGTTCCATTAATTAATTAAGCACCAACTCACCATACCAAATTGATTAATTTTTATTTTTATTTTAATCCTTTGAATTAACAAATTAGCAACTTCAGCTGTACCACTGTGACTTTTGTTTATCTTTCTTTGGTTCAATTTCTCAAAATGGTTCAATTCCAACTCACAGTAATTGAACTCTTTACAGAATTGGTTCAATTCCATTCAAGCTGTGGCTGTCCTATATTATTTTGTTTAGCTATTAGCTAAGTATGTTATAGTTTTTGGTGTTTTGGTTGTTTAGGATTCCTCATGGAATTTGGACCTTTTTAGCAATTAGTGTTTGTAATTTCAACCTTGTCTATCTTGAAGTAAATGATAGGGAGTCTTTTTACTATCCTTCATAGAAGATAGGTTGTGTTGTACTCTATAATCAAATATTTACATTTCTTATAATAACAAGTGTCGTACATATAAATATTTACATTTCACATGAGTCGTACATATAAATATAATCATTTAGTGATAGTCATTAATATTTATAAAAAATGATAATGATTAATCAATTTCCATTTCTTTATAATTTATTTAATACAAAATATTAAATATTCACTTCTACTATATTTTGTGTCCCTAGTACAAACAAATATTCAATTCTAATTTATTGATAAAAAAAATCAATTCTAACTTAAATAGTCAAATAAATATTGCAATTAATACAAATATTCAAATATTTAATTCTACTTTACACATGCCAGAATCATGCATTCAATTAAAAATAAAGTTTCATTTACTCTCATAAATGAATTTCATCATTTTAATAATTTATTGTTGTAAAAAAAATCATTTTAATAATTTATTGAAATATTATTATTAAATTACTTTTTTATAAGAATAAACTCATATCATTTCTTTGTCGAAAAAAAAAACTCATAATTTCTTTATGCAAAATAGTCTCAATATAGGTTGAAATGAAATCAAAAACGTGGGAACTAGCATATAGTCTTGATGCCTATGCTGGACTATGAGCGGCAAGATTTGCTTGTCTCCTAACAAAGCTAACTTGAAAGCTTGTAAAATTATCAAGAGAATTCCAACACTTGGATACTAAAGAACCAAACTCGGTATTCGGTAAATGGTTTGTCTTCAAGCCATTTAGAAGTGGTAAACAATCCAGCTCTGTGGAAACAAAAGTCAGCCCCAGTTCCTCCAACAAAAGTAAGGTTTGCCAAAGTCCCATAATGCCAAAGAAAGCGTGCCATTTGGTTTCTGCGTCATCTTAACACATTGGACAGATTTCCACACACTCCACATGTCTTCTTCGAAGATTACCTCGAGTAGGAAGAACACCTCTTGCAAGTCTCCACAAAAATAACTTAACTTTCGATGGTATTTTGCATTTCCAAATTGTCATCCAAGCACCCTCAAGCCGTAGATTGGAGCTATTAATGAAATTCCCCATTAGTGCATAGTAGGCTGATCTAACACAATCATGACGTCCCTTAACCAAGGATCATGCCAAACCCAAATATTCTCACCCTTTCCAATTCTCCAACGCGCTCCCAAATTAACAATCACCTGGGAAGTGAAGATACTACACCAAACATAATTGGGATTATGGCCCAAGTGAGCCCCATGAAATCACTATTCAGAAATTATTTAGTTTTGAACACTTAAACTACTAAAATATTTATCACGTGTATACTATATAGATGTTCTTTAAAGTTTTATGTAATTTTATCGAGAATGAGACCCACAGGACATGAGGTATGATCCTCATCTCCATATGTAATTTCATCACAAGAAGAGAGAGTACAATCAGAAGAAATTACGTCCCGAATCATGGGTGGAGTAGCCACAATGCACATTTGATTAGGGTTCTTAGTGGCCCATTTTACTAAAACATGGGCAGCATTAATTGTTACACTCTCTAGAGACATGGGCAACAGGCAAAAAGGGTAATTGGGCTTCTAAAATGGAACACCCATCAATAATTTGGGGGATTTTTTTTACCCCCATCATATCACCATATACCCTCATCATAATTGATAAACCGAAAATACCCCTATCAAACTAAAACTCGCTCGGATTTACCCTCACTCAAGGTAAATCCGCTTTGTTATTTTCCAAAGCGGATTTATCTACCCAATAGGTAAATCCGATTTTTAAATAACAAAGCGGATTTACCTTATGTGGGGGTACATCCGCTTTTAAAATTAACAAAAGCGGATTTACCTAATGTGGGGGTAAATCCGATTTTCTTTTTTTTTAGGGAAATCGGATTTATCTTTTTTAGGTAAATCCGCTTTGTTATTTTTCAAAGCGGATTTATCTACACAATAGGTAAATCCACCTTTTAAATAACAAAGCGGATTTACCTTATGTGGGGGTACATCCGCTTTTAAAATTAACAAAAGCAGATTTACCTAATGTGGGGATAAATCCGATTTTGAAATTAAAATTAGTTTTTTTTTAGAAATATAAAATAGATATGAATATCGGTCGCCTTTTAGAAATATAAAATAAATATAAACCACAGCCATTAAATCCGAAAAAATCATGGATCAAGACTCCTGAAGAAGTGACTTCTTTCAAGATAGGGGAGCTCAAAATCCAAAATTCCATCGTTTACTATTTTTTATTAATTTTTATAATTTTTTATAATCTCCAAAAAATCTGAAAAAATTTGCATAACCTTATTTTGGTTTTATTAGATTTATAGTGGTGTTTTTATAATTTTTAGATTAGTTTTGACTCATTGACGAATTTTTAGTAGTATTTTTATAACATTTTTTAAAAAAATTAAATAAAAAATAGGTATTTTTAATACAGAAAGCGGATTTAACCCCCACCTAAGGTAAATCTGCTTTTAAAATTAACAAAAGCGGATTTACCTTAGGTGGGGGTAAATCCGATTTTCTTTTTTTTAAGGAAAATCGGATTTACCTACTAAAAGATAAATCCAATTTTGGGAAAAAACCAATCGGATTTATCTTTTAGTAGGTAAATCCGAGCGAATTTTTTAAGTGAGGGGTATTTTTGGATTTCACTTTTATGTGAGGGTATATGGTGATATGATGGGGGTATAAAAAAAGACCCATAATTTGGCCAAAGAAGGACCAATCCAGACCACCAAAACTCCTGTGCATATGCGAGACCACCACAAGAGAGTCCATTTCCATAAAAATTCTTTCGAAGCAACAGTCAGCTGAGAAGTGAAAGGCACCACAAAGCGCAAGAGCTTCAGCTACGCACGACTCGTTCCAGCACAGCTTCGACCACGCACACGCAGCGAGCACCTCTCCGGAGTCATCCCTAACAATGGCATTAGCTTCTGCACAAACATGGAAATCATGACATGCATGAGTTGGAACAAACTTGAAAAGCTCAACGTGTAACCAAACAGGCACGTACAAATTAGCCCTAAAATAAGTCTAAGCTCAATCCACAAGTTGTAGAGTTTTTATCAAAAAAAAATATAATAATATTACAACTGGACAAAAATTTACAAAAATAAAAATACTAAAAATAGAAAAAATAAATAAAAAAATATACAAAAATCAGCCACATATTCTGATCTCAATAGGAGATTCTTTGTTCATCTCTTCAAACCCTAAACCTAATAATTCTAATAAAAGAAACAAAACAAAATAAAATCAATCAAAAAATCAATCAACATAAATCATTCTCAATCACACCTAATTTTTTGATTCTGAAAAAATCCCTATAAATAGTAAACGAGAATCATAGACAAGGGAAGAAAAAAATTTGATCACTGAGAAAAGAATTAGTAACTCTATATTTCGGAGTCCTAATTCACTGTACTATAGACACTAAAAAGAGAGGAAATAAAATTTCTGGTGAAAGGGAGTTAAGCAGACCGCGAGCAATTCAAAAAAAGAAATAGCAGCAGAGGCTATTCAGAAACTGGGAATTAAGGTTGGCTTCTTTACATGTCTCATGCCCTTTATTTTTTTCTTGTCTTAATCAAACATGTGATGATTGTTGTTGATGCTTTATTAGTGATAATAAGTTAATAACATAAATTTGTATTTTAACCAAGTAGGTGTGGCACAAGTGGTAAGTTGCTTGGACCCCTTAAGTATTTGGTCAGGGGTTCGATCCCTGGCCGGTGTGTATGGAGAGACATCGCTTGGGAGAGGTCAGCCTTTAAAATGAACTCCAGTACCTCGAGTGATTAGTCTCCACAGTCACCGTGGAGGTGTTAGCCTGTATTTTCGACAGGCTAAAATTAAATGCAGTCAACAAGGTTTGACTTAACAGATTCAAGGAGAAGAACTACTATTTCGACAGCAAGAAGAGGTATACTGGGAAATCAGCATAGTTCATAACTTAGCGAAAAATTGGAAAGCTGAAGCCAGTGGTTCAACAGAGATGAGAGTAATAGCCAGATAGTAAGCCAAATCAAAGGGCGTTGTCGAATGGGATAGCAGCAGCATGGTCGAAAGAAAGGAGCAGTTACCTAGTCGAAGCGCCTAGCAGTTATCTTATTTTTAAACTGCCATGTAGTTATTGTTTTACTCTTTTAGTATAAATAGGAGTTTTTTTTTCATAGAATAAGGTCGCAATTCATTTCTACATAGTTTCTAAAAAACTCATACTTCCGCATTCAGAGAAAAAGAGTCTACAGAAATCAATGTATGAATCCGCGTACCATCTCTTTAAATTCAATGCAATTATGTTTCTGTCTTTTTAAGATTCCTGCACATTTACTCGCATTTAATCTCTCTTTCCATTGTTTAAATCTTCTGCATTTTATTTGTTTCTCTTTTCCTTCATCTCCAATTCCTTCTCACTTGAAGATTACTTTAACGTTCATCTTTATTTCCCTTTTGTTATCGTTTTTCTTTCATTAAACGGTTATCACCATCATTTTCAAACAAACCGTAAGAACCTTAAATCACTTTCAACAAAGATTTTAACACAAATGTTCTGAGATGTTTCTAGTTGGTCTCGCAAGCAACACACACGTGTAACTAGCGGTGTTTACCAAAAACCACGGTAAACAAATTGGCACGCCCGGTGGGACCTTTGTGCTAAGTTTTTAAAAGCTTTTTGTTCAAAACTCTGGGTTCATTATCAAACCCAAAACTAGTATTTTATACTGTGTATGCGTTTAAGAAGTGGTAAAAACGTTGCAGAAATGCCTCGTTCTAACATGAACACTGCTTCCACATCTAATGCACCTTCCCAAGCGGCGGTTAATGATACCAACGTTGCAAGTATTTCAGGAGTAACCTCCCCTGTATCTTTACCAGGAGTAACTGCTCATGTATCTTCTCCAACCATAGCGGGAGTAACCGCTCCACTACCTTCTTCGACAGGTATGGACGTAATTGCTGTAACCGCTCCTACCATTAACCCTGTGTCGAATATCATGGTCCCTGTACCACCAATTTTAAATTCGACTAGTCCCTTAATGGCAAACTCCATGATTGGAAATGTGCTGTTTAATTTCCCCATGAATGGTAGAAATTATCCATATGGTATGCCAACAGCCATGATGGTAGGGCTTCAAACAAACGCATCTACGTATGCCGAAAACATAGCGTCAAGTTTTTCGCCTATACATAATTCCCCAGAAAATATTTATAGTCGAAATGCTCAACCTTCGATAACCACATCGTCTTTATTGGCACTAAGACAACAAATGGATGATAGTAATCATGACATGGTTAACATGCTGACACAACAGATAGGCACTGTCTTTAATCCTTTGATTCAAAACACAAACGACAGTTACCAAATGTTAGCAACCCAAATAGGTCGAATTGCTGATTTCTTCGGCACTCCACCAGTACATAATCAGCTTATTCCCCAAATGCAAAATGTCAGGCCTATTGATGTACCTGTCGAAAGGCCCAACAATGCAATCCCCATGAACCAGGTACAACAATTTGTTGTCGAAGATCCTGTCCCTGAAGTGGTGCTAGTAAATAGAAACCAAAATGCTGACGAAGTAGTCAGGCAAGTCCAACAAAATAACTTTGGGCTTCAAAATAATTTGGCTAATCTTGTCGAAATTATACTAGCACAAAATGGCTTAAATGTAGGCCTCCATAGGCCTAACTTCGTATCACCTTTGTCGGAGTATATCTTACAAACTGAGTTGCCAAGGGGATGGAAACTTCCTAAATTCACCAAATTTGCTGGTGAAACTAACGAATCCACTGTCGAACACGTTACCCGTTACTTAATTGAGACAGGAGACTTGGTGCACAATGAGAACCTAAGGCTAAAATATTTCCCAAATTCTCTAACTAAAAACGCCTTTACTTGGTTCACCACTCTACCCCCACATTCCATATTTAACTGGGGGCAATTAGAGAAAGCTTTCCATGAACAATTCTACATGGGGCAATCCACGATTAGCCTTAAAAAATTGGCTAGTGTTCGACGCAATGTGCCAGAGTCTATTGATGAATATCTCAATAGATTTAGACTACTCAAGGCAAGGTGCTTTACTCAAGTGTCTGAACATGAGTTAGTCGAAATGGCTGCTGGTGGCCTAGACTACTCTATTAAAAAAAAGCTGGATACTCTACACTTAAGAGACATGGCACAATTAGTCGATAGGGTTCGACAAGTCGAAAGACTCAAAGCAGAGAAAGTTTCGAGGACTAGATTTAATAATAAAAAAGAAAAAGTGGCATTTGTCAATGTTGATAATAATAGCCAAGAATTCGACGTATCATATGAGGATGTCGAAGAGCAGGTTAACGTTGCAGAATTAAAACCTGGACCTCCATATACATGTAAATTATTAAATCCTTCTGATGGGAAAAATCCTGTCGAACCAAAAAATGATAAATTTGTTGCAAAAACATACACCTTTGATGTCACAAAATGTGACCAAATATTTGATCTTTTGGTGACTAATGGTCAAATTTTAGTGCCTAAGGGTCTAAAAATACCACCATTAGAACAACAAAAGAAAAGAGGTTATTGCAAATATCACAATTTTTGGGGTCATAATACCTCTCGATGTGTACTTTTCAGGGATCTAGTTCAAAAGGCACTAAATGAAGGAAGGCTGAAGTTTGACGACAAGTCGAAACCTCCGATGCAAATTGACAACAACCCTTTGCCAACAGTAGAGGCGAATTACACTGAAGTCGACATTCTTGTTGTCGAAACCAGCCAAATTGCTGCTGGAACCAACAATGTGTCCAAGAGTGCTGAAATTCCTGAGGCAAATATCAAAATGGTCACCAAAGACCAATATGATGAGAAAATGCAGGTGGTGTATCCACAAGCTGAGGAGGAACTAATTGATTTCCTCAACAGGTGCAAGATCAATAACACTGAGGTAATGTTGTGCCCACGGTGCAGTTTGGTGTTCGACAAGGAGGCTGCCAGAAGCCTTGAAAATTTTACTCCTCAATCAAAGAGGAAAAGCAAGCAGGTCGATAATAGGCCCAAGTTCAGCTTTAATTCAAGGGGTGTACCATACAAGGTCACACCTTCGACAAAGCAACCTCCAAGGGCTCAAATGAAGACATTTGTGCCATCTGCAAAAACCCCTGTCGAAAGATGGGTATACTCAGGAGGTAAAGAAACAGGATACTACCCAAAAATGGCAAAAGGAAGCTCCAGTGCCATAAACCAAAATAAGGCACCTGATTCCAATAGGTATGCCTACAATAACAATTACAAGGGTAAAAACCCAATGACAATGGCACAATGGCGAAGATATCAACGCCAGATGAAAATTGCTGCTGCAGAGAGAAGCAGAAACCAAGACACAAATAAGGGAAAACAATTAGCTTCTCTTGTCGAAGTTCCAAGAAAGACTGCAAAGGAGAGGATATTCCCTCCACTTTCAGTCATCAAAAAAGGCCTCGATCCTGAAGAAGGCCTCAACTTAGACGACGAAGAAATGGATTCTGAATTCTCAGATTCGGAACCAGATTTCGACGTTATATGTGTCGTTTCAATTCTTCCGATTGAATTCGACGTGGTGTTAGAAGTAAATGAGGTCGAGAAGGACTTCGATGAAGACATGGCTAAACACAAGCCAATTTGTTACTATGTGTTAAATAATGGTTGCATGGAAGAACAGAGTGCTATCTTCGAAAGACCATATGGGGGATGAAATACCACCTCAAGCCACTGTTCATTCAAGCCAAGGTCAACAAAGTGTTGGTTGATGGAGGCGCTGCAGTTAACCTAATGCCTCAACATATGCTGGCGAAGATTGGCAAGTCAGACACCGATCTGAGGCCACATAATATAGTTCTCACTAACTATGAAGGCAAATCTGGCTACTCACTCGAAGCCATAGAAGTTGAGTTGGTGGTAGGAAGCGTAAAAAGACTAACCATGTTCATCGTTATCCCTACCAAAGCAAACTTTAACTTATTGCTGGGTAGAGAATGGATACATGGAGTGGGGGCAGTTCCTTCGACACTCCATCAAAGAATCTCCATTTGGAGAGAAGACGGCTTGGTCGAAAACGTGGAAGGAGACCAAAGTTATTTTTTGGCTGAGGTCGACCACATCACCAAGCAAACCTTCGACAAGCAGTTGGCGAATATTGCGCCATGCACACCTTCTGACAATGCATATGTCCCTCAGGACAATGTCTATGCATCATTAGATCTCCACCCTACTCACGGTTTTATTTGGGAAAGGGAGGTGATTGGTGAATCAAGCTGCCCAAGAGGCTTCTGCAAGCCTACAGGGTGGGATGGTCCCTAGACGTTGATGATGTCTAAACCCACTGCATGGGATCGAATCACGGCCTACGTGGCCGAGAATAAACAAAATGCGGCTTTGGAGGCCGAATTGCAACAAAAGATGGTTAATCAAACCAATGAAGTTAACAATGAAGTTAACATTGAAGACAATATGGTCGAAGGCCAAAGGCTCGACTGCATCTATGATGATGAGCCTTTAGGTTTTGAAAAATACCCAATGGGTTTCGACCAAGAAGATTCATGTAAGATCCCCTAATTGGCTAATTTAATTTATTTAAATTAGCGAAAAGGTTAAGGCGAATTGTTGGTTAAATCGAAGGTCTAGCATATGAAGTTATTAAGATTCGAATTAGTTAGCATAACTATGTAATTATGTGAGGTTGGAATATATGATTGATTGTTGTGTATAAGTAAAATCTTGTGTTAGGTTAATAGGATTTGGCTAGTTCAATTGATTAGGCCATGTCATAAGTGGATGAAGTGAACAAGGGGCAAAGTTGTAAACACACCAAAACCCCTCAGCTGACCAAGTCAACCCCCACACTCCCCACTTTTCCCATTTCTGAAAAATTAGAAAGAACAAGAGAGAGAGAAGGGAGGAGAGTCGCAAGAGAGGAGGAGGAGGAAGAGGAGTCCAGCCAAGCCATTTCTGGATGCATGTCTCAATCTTAAGCACCATTGAAATCACCTTTTCTTTCTCTTCACACTGATACCCACCTCATCACCATCACCCTCCTCCATGCTAAATCACCATTGAAGAGCAAGCAAGCTCAACTTGAGAAAATCTGGGTTATAAACCTTGCATGTCCTTGTTGTAGCCCCAACATTCGAAACCAAGGTTCACGTTCAGGAACAACTGAGTTTGAATTTCCCTTGAGGCAGCTAGGATTCGAAATGAGTAGCTTTCCTAAGGTGTAAGCAGCTGAGTTTGTTAGAGAAGCGGTGGGAGAGTTTGGGTGTTCGTAGTTCGTTATCCTCCGTCAAAGTCTCGGTATTTTGCGTGATTCTCATCACGTTAGGTGAGTTCTATAACTCGCTTAGGGATTTTGTGTGTTTTGAGTTCTCTGTTTCGGAAACCAGAGTTGTGTTCAATTGGTCTCGAGAAGAAATAAGGTCGAAAAACTGTTTTCAGAAAATTACAAGTTTAAATTGATCAATTGCATGTGTAATTGTTTGGATGCGCTGGTTTGATTTGAATATATTGCTGTGTTATACTGTTCTGTGTGTATTCAAGTTTGAGTCTCGATGGGAAGGGAAATTGGAATCGGAATGGAATGGAATTTACTCATGAAAATCTGTTTTCTGGAAAACTGATGGAGACGCACGGATCGTGTGCCTCTGTGCACGGGTCGTGCGCCCCCATCTGATGCTACACGAACTGAATTTTTAAACACACACGGATCGTGCGCCTAGTCGCACGGGTCGTGCGTATCCTTCTGAAACTTTTATTCAAACAACGCCTGGATCGTGCGCTTAGTCGCACGGGTCGTGCGTATCTTTCTGAAAACCTTCTACAACTTTGTTCAACAGCGCACGGATCGTGCGCCTACACGCACGGGTCGTGTGAGACCTTCCGATCCTCAAATTCAAAGTACCTTTTTATCCATCCCAAATGATTCCAATCCTCTTCTAATCCATTCCTCATGGTTCCCCAACAATGTAAAGATACTGACATCATGAAATTGAACATGTTTGATAGAAAACTTGTGTGTTATGAACGTAACGGAAAATCGTATTTAGAGAACGCGAGAGAACATAAGTTGTCATACCCCAATTTTGTCCGGCTTAGGTCCAAACCCTAATTTTCCACACAAAAATAAATTATGCATTGCATTTTGGGTCCTAGAAACCGCTCCAAAGTTTTTGAAATCATTTTTAGGGTTAGAATGCACTTTTTGGGGAAATTAGGGTTTTAGGGTCAAAAAGGGCATTTTGGTCATTTCTCACAAAAGGTTTTATAAGAATAATTTTTTCATTAAACCTCATGCATGCAAGATAAAATAGGACAAGCACATGTGTTATGAAGTATAAAATCGATTTTATCA
The DNA here is from genome assembly GCA_039519185.1 of Astragalus membranaceus. Classification (NCBI taxonomy): domain Eukaryota; kingdom Viridiplantae; phylum Streptophyta; class Magnoliopsida; order Fabales; family Fabaceae; genus Astragalus; species Astragalus membranaceus. The sequence goes on along the minus strand of CM076851.1, from coordinate 130,322,400 downwards.
TGCATATAATATATTCTTGATGAATAAGGAAGTTATCCATGTTTTTAGGAAGGCACTCAATCGATTACATCATATCCTTCCTTCAAGCAAATAATCGATTATTCCACTCCTTTCAGTCAGGAGCATAATCGATTATTCACTCTGAAATAAATTCAGGAGCATAATCGATTATCATCTCCTTTTCAACTAAGTCCATAATCGATTACTCACCTGAAAAATAGTTAAGAGCATAATCGATTATCCCACTTTAGAACTACTTAGCCTAATCGATTATCAACTATTTTTGGTAAGTATCAACATTTTTGGAAAGCTTATAATCGATTATACAAGGAGTATAATCGATTATCTACTCTGAAAAACAAGAAGCATAATCGATTATCTACTTGAAAAAACAAGGAGCATAATCGATTATCTACTCTGAAACAATTCAGGAGCATAATCGATTATCCCATGTTTTCACTAAGGTCCATAATCGATTATCAACATTTTTGGAAAGTACCTAATCGATTAATTCAGGCTCCTAATCGATTATCTACTTGAAAATCAATGAGCCAATAATCGATTACATCTCTCAAGTTATTTCCAACATAATCGATTATCATGTTTCCTAAAATAGATCAAATCTGATTTCCTATAAATAGGACGCTCATTTTTTCATTTCAGAAAACGGATTCTCACGATCTATCACTTCTGAGATCCAATTTCGCAAATCTCACATCTTAGAAAAAACTCTTCTACACTTTATTTTTGCTCTATTCGTTCCGTTGGTCCGTCTGAGCTGATCTTCTGCAAGAGTTAGTTGGGGTTGCATTCTTCAAAGTTATAATATCTGCCTTCATTAGAGGTATTTCTGTCTTTACATTTGTTATTATTTAATTATTGTGGTCCGTGCCAAAACTGCCCTATGTGATTCAACTTAGCTTTAGTGTTTACTTACTCGTTCTTGTATATTATTGTCCATGGTTGATGATGAATCATATGATTCCCACTTATGCCTAATGCATCATATTCTAAGTGGTGAAGATGGTTTCAGATGATTAAACCTCCCCCTTTTTTAACTTCTTAATGAATAAAAGATAGTTAGGTTTATGGTTTAAGGTCCATGGGGTATTGCAAAGGATAGGTTACCCAAAACCTTAATGCTCCCTCCTCTTTGATTGTGTTACTAGCCTTTGAGCACTTATTCCTGAATGCAAAGGATGGGCTTACCTTAGCCTTGATGCAATTTCCCCTTTTGTTCATGTTATTGAGAAATCGTTGCTCATATGTTCCTTAGTTTAATTAAGATCATTCTATGCCTATGATCAACTGCTTGCTTGTTTTTGATGCATTTTAAATGTCTTGATTCAATACGCCATTCCATCCATGTGTATGACCTCCTAATGAAGACGTAAGTCTACATGCTTGTTGTAGCATAGAGTCATTAGGGTAAATACACTCCTTCCTACACACACACACACACACACACACACACTTGCTTTGAGAACTTTACCTTGCATCCCTGATAAGTGGGTCTTTTGATCATGTTGGCATATTTAGTCTTGATTAAATGTTCAACATATGCATGATTTCGTGATTATTGAATGTGCTTAAAAGGATCGTTTTCAAATCCATTGTTGCTAGTAGCTCATCAGAGCCTTTGTTCGTTTAGCTATTAGTGGCAATGTCCTTTTTCTCATAAGAATAATAAACGATGATCCATCATAACCTTTGTTAGTTTGATCATCGTGCAAATCAATCTTTTTCGAAAATCACTTTCAAAAAGATAATAAAAACAAGTTGTTATCAATAGTCCATCAGAACCTTTGTTCGTTTGACTAGCGGTACAACTCTTTTTGAGTATTTAGCAGTGATTCATCATAGCCTCTGCTAGTTTAATCATTTGCTAATGCTCGTCCTATTTCAAAAACTCACTAAAAAAGATTAAAAAAAACAAAAACTTTTCAAAAAGAACCAAGAACTACGTAGCTTTGAATTCTCCATCGCACCGGGAGATACGTAGGAGCGGGCCATGTCCCGTCGAGCACTTTTTTCTAAAAACCCTTTTCTTCCCCCTCTCTCGCCAAAAATAGAATTTTCATTAAGTTTTTCCATTCATTCTTCAAATAAATAGGCAAATCTAGATATTTTTCAAATCAAACGTTAAAACCACACATTTAATTAAAGGTTCCCTTTCGGTAGAAAGGACGTGCGCGGTGCTAACACCTTCCTCGCACGTAATCGACCCCCGAACCTATATCTCTAGTTTTCAAAAGACCACCCGCCTTGTCCAAAAGACCTTTTTTCAATGTTTTGGTCTTAAAATTAAAATATTGGTGGCGGCTCCAAAATTTTTTCCACGTTGTACATTGAGAAACCCAACCCGGGGATTTTTTGGGGTGCAACATAAGTCGAGAAATGTTAACGGACCTTGAGTCCAATCATGTTAAGATAACGAACTTCCAAGTCATCATGTCATGTAAGCTAATTGATTGTAAGTCTATAAAGACACAAAAACTCTCAATTCATGTAAACACAATTCAAGTTACTTTCCCTCGGGGAAAGGTAGATGGTATATCTTGTGTATATCGAGGATGACGATCCTCCAGTTATTAGCATACTAGGGGAGGGGAAGTCATGAGCCCCAGAACCTAGGCTCTCATGTTGCTCACTTGGATTACTGGGGATGGGTTCACTGAGACGTCCTAACCTTAGCTAAGGCGGGCTTCGAGGTGTTGTGCTAAGTTCATGTTAAAATATGATCCGTAGTCGCTTATTAGGGCTACATCAGGAAAAATCAGAAATGTAACGAGTAGTCACTTATTAGGGCTACAAGTTACGAGAAAACACCATGTATTCACGTGGTCGCTTATTAGGGCCATGAGTTCAGATTCAAGTATAATAAACCGTTAGAGTTGGTCAGGGGTCTCGATAGGACTCACTGAGATAATGTTTATCTCACCCTTTATGTATTGTGGTTTTTCAGAGAAGCAAAGGAAAGCTAAGGCGAAGGTTCACGGTTAGTCGGTGTGACTCGAGGAGTCCGGAAGTCTATGTTTCATGTTTTAGGCCCTTGCCCTTCGGTAGTACTTTTGTTATCGGTTGTATAACTATCATGTATAAGTTATAAATCGTTTCCGCTAATTTCATGTTTTGAGTATTGAACACCAGGATAATGTAAGTTTAAGTCTTAAGACTTCAGATCTTTCCGATTATACATGGAGGTTCATTGAACCATTGATACTTATATCGAAAATTTTAGTTGTGTTCAATATTTCATTAACAGGAAGTTACTCTGATGTATGTCATGTAGTGCATTTCGGTGATTCTACATGTTAGAATTATCGGGGTGTTACAATTCAAGCTCAAGACCCCCTAGAGGAAGTCGATTTAGGAGATGGCCCCATAAAAAGGCCAACGTTTATCAGTGCTAAAATCGACAAAGGTTTGACAGATCGAACCATAGAGCTATTGGAAGAATACAAAGATTGATTTGCCTGGGATTACAACGAAATGCCTGGACTGCGTCGAGAAGTAGTTGAATTAAAGCTGGCCATTCGACCAGATAAGAAACCAGTGAAGCAAACACCAAGAAGAGTTGCACCGCAGATTCTGTCGAAGATAAAAGAAGAAATCGAAAGACTACTCAAAAGTAACTTCATCAGAACTGCCAAGTATGTTGATTGGTTAGCTAATATTGTTCCTGTCATTAAGAAAAATGGAACACTAAGAGTCTGCATAGACTTTAGAGATTTAAATAATGCTACACCCAAAGATCAATATCCTATGCTTGTGGCAGAAATGCTAGTTGATTCGGCAGCAGGATTTGAGTACCTAAGTATGCTAGATGGGTATTCAGGGTATAATCAAATTTTTATTGCCGAAGAAGATGTATCGAAAACATCATTTCGTTGCCCAGGGGCCTTAGGCGTTTATGAATGGGTAGTAATGCCTTTTGGCCTAAAAAATGCTGGTGCAACATACCAGAGGGCAATGAATTCTATGTTTCATGATTTTATAGAAAATTTTATGCAAGTGTACATAGATGATATTGTTGTTAAATCTTCGACAGAAACTGGTCATATAGACCATCTTCGACAGTCATTCGAAAGAATGAGAAAATATGGATTGAAAATGAATCCAATAAAATGTGCCTTTCTGTGTACGTGCAGGTGATTTCTTGGGATTTGTTGTCCACAAAAAAGGCATCGAAATCAATCAAAACAAGACCAAGGCAATCCTAGAAACAAGGGCGCCTTCGACTAAAAAAGAGCTCCAGTCATTGTTAGGAAAAATCAATTTCCTTAGAAGGTTCATCTCAAACCTAAGTGGCAAGACTCAAGTTTTCTCGCCATTGCTTCGATTGAAGAAGGAAGATGTGTTCAGATGGGATCCAGAGCACCAGAAAGCCTTCGACGAGATAAAATCTTATCTAGTTAAACCACCTGTATTGTTACCACCTATCAGAGATAAGGTGATGAAATTGTACATAGCAGCATCAGAGCTGTCAATAGGTAGTATGTTAGCACAAGAGGATGATAATGGTGTCGAAAGAGCCATATATTACCTTAGTAGGGTTTTAAATGATGCTGAAACTAGATATCATCCAACGGAGAAATTGTTCCTTTGCTTGTATTTCTCTTGTACAAAATTAAAGTAATATATAAAGCCTATTGATGTGTATGTTTACTCTCATTTTGATATTATTAAACATATCTTGTCGAAACCAATATTGCATAGTCGAATTGGTAAATGGGCTTTAGCTCTTTCTGAATATTCACTGACATATCAGCCTTTAAAAGCTATTAAGGGTCAAATTGTTGTTGATTTCATTGTCGACCACTCATTGGTCGAAGCAACATTAAATTGTGTGAATACTCAATCTTGGAAATTGTACTTCGACGGTTCAAGCCATAAAAATGGTTCTGGAATTGGGATTCTAATTATTTCTCCAATGAATATCCCAACGAAGTATAAATTTAAAATTAAAGGATTTTGTTCCAATAATGAGGCTGAATACGAAGCCTTAATAGCCGAACCTGAAATTTTGCTAGAATTGGGGGCAAAAGCTGTCGAAATTAGAGGTGACTCTGAAATAGTTGTGAGACAATTAACTAAAGAATATAAATGCATTAAAGAAAATTTGATAATGTATTTTGTCACTGCCAATACGTTGTTGAAACATTTCGACTATGTTAACATCAAACACGTGCCTCGATCTGACAACCAAGAGGCCAATGATTTGGCACAAATTGCTTCAGGCTATAAAGTTTCTAAAGAGAAACTAGAAAGATTAATAGAGATAAAAGAAAAACTCATTTCGACAGAATACGCTTCGACTGAATTGTCAACGCCAAAACTTGGGGGGGCAGAAGAAATATTATCACCTCCAATTAGCGAGGAAAATTGGTTTCCAATATGTCGAAATTTTTGCAATTGACAATATGTCGAATGATGATTGGCGAAAGCGCATTGTCGAATACTTGGAAAATCCAACAGGAATAACAAACAAAAAAACAAAGTATAGGGCATTAAGCTATGTGATTATTGGAAACGAATTGTTCAAGAAAACTCCTGAAGGAGTTTTACTTAAATGTCTTAGTGAAAATGAGGCATACTTAGCAATATCCAATACTCACAGTGGGACTTGTGGATCTCATCAAGCAGGTCACAAGATGAAATGGCTCTTGTTTCGACAAGGAGTATACTGGCCAACTATGTTAAAAGAGTGCATAGAATTCGCTAAAGGATGCCAGGAATGTCAAAAACATGCAGGAGTGCAACATGTACCTGCAAGTGAATTACATTCAATAATAAAACCTTGGCCTTTTAGGGGTTGGGCCTTAGATATAATTGGTGAAATTAAACCAACATCGTCGAAAGGCCACTGTTATATACTAGTGGGTATCGACTACTTCACTAAATGGGTCGAAGCTATCCCCTTAGCTAATGTAGACCAAGAGGCAGTAAAAAAATTTATTCAAAACCATATTTTATATAGGTTTGGGATTCCAGAAACCATTACTACAGATCAAGGCTCAGTTTTTACTGGTCGAAAAATGGTAGAATTTGCTGCTGAAAGTGGATTTAAGTTATTAAGTTCGACACCATATTATGCGCAAGCAAATGGTCAAGTCGAAGCAGCCAATAAAATTATCATTAATTTAATTAAAAAAAATATTGGGCAAAAGCCTAGGAATTGGCACAAAACCCTTGATCAAGCATTATGGGCTTGTCGAAATTCTCCTAGAGAATCAATTAACACTACTCCATTTAGGCTCACCTTTGGGCATGATGCAGTATTACCTGTCGAAATCTATCTACAGTCAACCAGAATTCAAAGGCAATTTGAGATCCCATCGGATCATGATTGGGACATGATTTTAGACGAATTGGTTGAGTTAGATGAAGAAAGGTTATTTGCATTAGATATCCTTATAAGGCAAAAGGAGAGAGTAGCTAAAGCCTACAACAAAAAGGTTAAATCAAAAATTTTTGTCCTAGGAGACTTAGTGTGGAAAGTTATCCTACCTATGGACAGAAAAGATAGAGCCTTAGGTAAATGGTCACCGAATTGGGAAGCACCATTCAAAATTTTACAAGTGTTTTCGAACGGTGCTTATGAAGTTGAAGAGTTAAGCGCTGATAATCGAATTTTACGTATAAATGGCAAGTACTTAAAAAGGTATAAGCCAATGTTGCAAGAGATTAAAATAACGCAAGATTGAGATTGAGAGGAAGTATAAACATGGCACATTAAAAAACTTAAGTGCCAATTGTAATGATACAAAAGGAACATCGAGAACAAAAGTCAAAACTCAAATTACATAAGCATTTTTAAGCCTTTCAAAGGCAGTCTTAGCATACTTCAATCTAGTATTAAGGAGGGTTTCATCTGCAGTCAGTCTCTAAACTGCTTCATCGTGTTTCCTAACCCTCTCCAAATGTTCGATTGCTAAAGTTGCCTCAGATTCTAGTGCAGTTTCCAAAGGAATTAAAGTTTTCTTTTGAATAGAGGATTTCTTCTGTTCTGCTGCTGCAATCTTTGACTGCAAATCTTTGATTTGTTCTTGATATTCAAAAATGATGGCTTCACAATCAGCTACTTCTTTGCGCTCAGCAGATGTTTAAATTTCCAGTGTCGAAATCTGGTTTTCTGAAGCTTCGACTGCAGCACTTTCCTCTTTAAGAAGTTCAATCTCGCACTCTTTATTCACCACAATGCTCTTCCTCTTCTGTATATCTCTGGAAATCTGATCCAGCAAAGGCTCAAATTCGACAATAAAGCCTATAAGAGAATTACTGGATTCAGGAGTATTAAGTTTGTTGAGCAAGGCTTTGATTTTGAAAGTAATCATATGATCCTCTTCAATAGCCTTGAACAAATCTACCTCAAAGAGGGTTGCTCGTAGCTCTCGGATCAGGTCATCTTGAAGGCCTCTAGAGGTGTCGCCTGTAACGCCCCAAAAATAATTGGCTAATTATTTTATTAATTATTGGGAATTAGGTTGTGGAAAAATATTAGAAATAATAAAATGGTATTTTATTAAATCAAGGGGGTGGTGTTAACAATTAATTAAGTGGTAAAAAGGGGGGGCCATGACCCAAAGGCCCCATTAGGCGCATGAGGTGATGGGGTTTACCTAGGGTTGGCTCATTTGGAGCAATTGTAAGAAAAGAAAAGAAGAAGCTAGCGAAGGAGAGAAGAGAGAAGAGGGACGGCGCGATGGAGAGAGAAGGAGAAGGAGGAGTTTTTGGTTGCTGTGATTCTTGGGTTTTCGTGCTAGGGGACCTCCTTCAACAAAACTCTAAGGTAAGGGTGGGTCTTACTTTATAATAGGGCATATGATGGGATGTATGTGGGGTTAGGATCTATGTCACTCTTGGTTGTGATTTTCGAGTGAATTGATGTTGTTTGTTATGTAAGAACGTATTGATGATGATTGGATGCATGCTAGGTGCTTGTTGAAAGGTGTTTGACTTGTTAGTTGTATGAGGTGATTGGAGTGCACGTTAGGTGCTTGATAAAATGTGTATTTGATGATGTTAGGACGAATATGTGGTGTTTGAAATTATTGTTGATGGTTGAACACATGAAAATCTAGAAAAAATTGGATTTAGGAGGAGTCTAGGCGCCAAGGGCGCCATTTTGTGTTGATGTGTGCGCCCTTGTCTAAGTGCTGGGCGCCAATGTGGCTGCCCAGGACGCCTATTGTGCGCCTGTGTCTAGGCGTGTCTGAGTGCTGTGCGCCTGTGTTGCTGTTCCTGATTTCTGCGCCAGGTTCCATGTGCCTGGGCGCCAAGGGCGCCTAATTTTGGCTGCCCGTGTTGCGTTCCTAAGTTGTGTTTCCGTATAGTTATGTTGTCTGGATGTCATTGGTGCTGAGTTTTGGTTGCTAAGTTGCGTATTCTGAAATGTCACTAGGATCCCCTATGGGCGCCAGGATCCCTTTCCTGCGCCAGTTTCTGTGTTGCTGTGTTGCTGGGCGCCAGGATCCCTTTCCTGCGCCAGTTTCTGTGTTGTTGTGTTGCTGGGCGCCAGGATCCCTTTCCTGCGCCAGTTTCTGTGTTGCTGTGTTGCTGGGCGCCAGGATCCCCTTCCTGCGCCAGTTTGTGTTGCTGGGCTCCAGGATCCCCTTCCTGCGCCAGTTCCTGTTGCTGGCCAGTTTCCAGCGTGTTCCCTGCTAGGCGCCCAGTGCCTGGGCGCCATTTTCAGGATGTTGCCCAAATGTTCCCCGGTTTTGTTTTTGACATATCTTTTGACTCGGGTGTCCGTTTTAAGTGTTTCAAAGTGCGTTGTGAAGCTTATTCAGTTTCCTACTAGTATATTCTATTTTAAGGTAAAAATTAGTATTTTTATGATGGTTTCTGGGCGCCTCAAGTGGCTGTCCCCGGTATGAATATGTTGTTGTAAAATTATGTACTGTGTTGTGTTGTGAGTTGCTGTTGGGCGCCAATCTTGTGCTGCCATGTTGATGTTGATGACGATGGGTCTAATGACCAAATGATTTCGATGTTGTTAATGACGATGGGTCTAATGACCAAATGATGATGATGATATGGACGATGTTGTTGTTGTGATGACTATGATCTGCTGGTTGTTCATGAGTCGCATGCATTACATATGCATATATTGACGATGTAAGGCTTCGGCCTCGAGCTATTGACGATGATGATGCTCAAATATTGACGATGTGCCCAATGGCAAAATTATTGACGATGATGGTACCACATGCATTGTAGTTCATACATTCATCCTTATCATTGATGATATTACTTTGGTTGATATGTATATATTTATGTGACAGATATAAATATTGATGTGGTTGTGTAGTAATTGCTGTATATATATATATATATATATATATATATATATATATATATATATATATATATATTAATATGGTTGTTATATATATATTAAATGGTTGTTATATACATATATTGGTGTAGTCGCCGTGAATATATTGTAGTAGTTGTTATATATATATATATATATATATATATATATATATATATATATATATATATATATATATATATATATTGCTGTGGTTGATGTAGTTCATTACTCTGGCATACTGCCTATCATAAACTTTATTATATTGTTTGAGACTCACCCCTTATGTTGAATATTACTCTACAGGTAACCGTACGTGAAGGCTTTTAACCCTTCATTCCTCGAGTCGGTCGTTGCTCTGATACGTAGCACCTGGGGGGCGAACACTAGCTATCTTAGTTGTTATGTTATGTGATACTGTTGGATGTTTTGTATTAGTACCGTCATAACAATGTTTTGGGAACTGTTTCCTTTTATTCCGCTGCGTGATGATGAACTATTATTGTGTAGACTGACTAGTTGTTGAGGGTTCGCCCCTTATTTGATGAGCTACGTATCATGTCTTTTGAAATGATGATTTATTATCAATTTGTGTTTGTTGATTTGAAGTAAATGTAGCATCCCTTTTTGGATGTACTTAAAAATGAGTTTTAAACTCTGATATTTTTATTATAAATTGCTGGGTAGAAATTGGGTGTTACATCGCCAACTGAGGCAGTCGAAGCGCTAGGCTTACTCTCCGTCGAAGACAAACCACTCACCATTCGTTTAAATGCTTCAAGAGGATTCTTATTCTTTAAAGCTGAAAATTCCTTTGGGCTCAGGTTGGTGTGGTGTGTCGAAGCCCCAGAGCGGGGGAAATTGGCTGCCTCAGGAGATTCACCTTTCTCTTCTCTTTCCTCTTCTTCATCAGCCTCATTCCCTTCTTCACTGCATTCTTGTTCCTCCACGTTTGGAGAAGAAGATATACTGATTTCAGCCCTACCTTGGCCAGCATCATATCCTTCATCAACGTCCATATCAGCTTGCTCTTGGCCATGCTCAGGAACCTCTTTTATAACATCAGCAGGGGCAATTGCTTCAGTCATTGGAGTATCTCCAACAACAGTAAGAGGTTGGTTATGAATCAGCTTTTCTTCTTCGACACCTTTTTCAGCAGTTGGTGTCTTTGGAGGGGAGTGAATAGAGGTAGGCGTAGCCTACTTTTTCTGAGCTTCGGGGTTGAGGATTTCAATTCCCTGATAATGAAGCTAAGTGAGTGTTACCATAGATAAATAAAATTCTCAAAGTGGATATAAGTTTTGATCAGTTACCTTGGATTTGGCGTCTTCGACACGAGAGTGTGCACTCTCAGGTTTCTTGAGAAGCTTTTTGGGTGCCTTCTTTGAGATGATTGGGGCTTTCTCTTTGGTTTTACTCTCTTCCCTTTTCTGTTGCCTTTCGACAGAGGCGGTTTGAGGAGTGATTCTGGAGACATCCTGAGAGTTTTTTGTTTTCTTCTCTCTCTCCACTGCAGAAGTTTGGATCTTGACAGGCTTGGACCTAGCCAATGGCTCTTCCTCAGACTGAAAATGCAATACTTGTAAATATGAGCAAACTAGAGGAAGGATAAATATAGATGAGCAAAAAGGTAAGAGTTTTGACCTCTGAGTCACTCACAACTGTTGTGCTAGCCCTTTTTATTTTCTTCGGAGTAGTAACCACGGCTACTAGACCTCTTTCGACTCTGCAAAACAGAAGGTCAATTAGTCAACAAACATAGTGATGATTCAAAAAGAAAATGTATAGAGACTTACTTTTTTCTCTTTTGGGGGGGGGGGGGGGGTTATGTCTTTCTCCGTCTTTGGTGCTCTGACTTCATCTGTCGAATCTGAAGTAATAGAGACTACTTTTTCTAAGAGTCTTATACATCACCTTCTCTGATAGTAGATGTGACTCGCACATGTTGAATATCCAAATGGAGATTACCCTCAAATGTGTCTAAATCATACTTAGTTGAAACTACTTTCTCAGCTGTTTTATTTGAAAGAAAATTGTACAGTGCCTTAGTCGAACCACATAGAAACCACTGTGGAAGTGGTGGTCGAAATGCCAAAGCCAATTTACTGGTGGGCAAAGGCGGAAATCTAAGTTTATTGTGTTTTAAAGCAAAAAAGTACTTATCAGTTACATACGATGGAAAAACCATTGTTGGAATTTTGTCGATAAGTTTTTGTTTGAAAATTTTTGCAGCTTGAGAAACAGTTCGACTAAGTTTATTCGGGTCATATACAGTTTCAAAAAAAATTTGGAATGCCTGAATCTCTTGAATATGCGTACCTTTCGACTTGGTCTTCTTTTTCTGCGAAGAGGGAAAAGCAGAAATTAGATTAACCAGTAGAATAGCCTCTTCGACACCAGTAGACTTGCTGGTGAGATACTCTTTCCACCACTTAGAAAATTCGTTGGTGCAAGAGAAGATTGGTTCAAAAGGGATGGGAGAAAAATTAAAAGAATCCTTGGGAAAATTGTTGAGGCGTTCTACCCATTCTTCCTCACTCTCAGGAACCATCATTTCCCTCCTAGACCTGAAGAAAGGACTAGGTCGAAGTTGGCATAACCCAAATTGTCTTGCAATTAAACTGGGGTGATATGAGTAAATTCCAAATAGGGATGATGATCTCCCAGGAGAGATTCTGGATGATAAAAATTTAGGAGTTAAAAAGGCCTCTCAAATCTGGTTAGTTTCCTCCTCTTCGACGAGAGTAGACGCAGGAAACTCTCTGGTGAACCAAGCTGGTCCATAAATCCTTCCAGCAAAAGGTTCCATTGAAGGAATAAACTCCGTACAATTCAAGAACATGTTGAAAGATTGCGAAAAAAGATCTTGGACAGGCAATGCTATCTCCCTAGGCCTTAACAAAGCTAGTTGTTCACCTTCAACACCTCTGTTTTCGACCACACCAGCAAGGTCATCAGGGACATACATTCGTAACGACGAATCAAAAGTGGCAAGGAGCCACAATTGAAACAACCAGATTGGTCCAGAGACCAAATACTTCCCTTCTGGTCGAAGTTCCTTTAGGTCAAGAACCCCTTGTTTCAGGCTGTCGAAGAGAGACCCTAAAATAAGAGTGGCCAAATTTATGTTTCGACGCTCATGCAGTTGAATGTCTAGGGGAATATACATCTTAGCCACCTGAAGTGACGAAGAGCAAAACACATAGAAAGATAGCCAGAAGGTAAGAAAAGCAATGTGCTCTTCGTCAGAAACGTCCTCAGAGTCAGTAACGTGGTGATCCTCAACATACCCTTTAAAAGTGGCTCGTTTGAAGTCGAAAGTATGCTGGGTGCTAGTGGTAGCAGGGTCGAAGACCTCTCCCAGTGGCTTCAAACCTGTGATAGCAGCTACGTCAAGTAAAGTGGGGGCAAGCATGCCACACTTTAAGTGAAGGCTATTGGTGGTGAGCTCCCAAAAATGCAGAGCTGCGATAAGCATTGGGCTTTGATATTTAGACCCATGTCTTGATATTTGAATCAGGTCGAAGATGCCCTGATTTCTCCAAACGTCTCCCTTTTTCGACTCTATCTTATTGAGCCAGTCGATGTAGGGCATATTCTTTTCGATTGGGAGAGAAGATCTAAAAACCCTATTCGGGTTGCCCATGAAATCCATTATGTGGGGACCCTTACTGAAGATCCTAGGGCTGTATTTGTGGTAGCTAGGGAAAACCTCCCTAATCTTGGGTAAATCATCACCAGTGAGAGGAAGTGGGCCTAAAAATGCATGATTTAAAGGTTTAGAGGAGGGGATGAGTACCTGAGATTGATAAATTTTGGTTTCCTCCATGGTCAAGGCTGGTTCAGAAATAACAGTTTGCTTTTCAGAAGCTACAGCGCAAGGAATAGTGGTGGAAGAAGACGCCATTGTTGTGAAAATAGAGCTCGTGGAGAAGTAAAGTGTTTCGTAAAGTGTTGTCTGCCTCGCGTAATGAAGAAGAAGAAGAAGTAAAAAGGGTACTCGCAAAAGAGAGGTTAAATGGAGATTCGCAAGAGCAAAGGGGGAAGAAGACGAAGTTGCTGGAAAAAAGAAAAATGAAAAGGCACAGTTACCTTTTATAGACGTTGTGGCCACGAGTATTATATTAAAAAGAAAACGTGGGTACCCACGGCGTTTGGTGGGGAAACGTGGGATCATGGAAGATCCCAACAGTTACTTTGTCACACGTGGCGTAATACCAGTGAAGGAAAGCGCCAGCAAGCGAGATTTGGCGCAGAAACGTCTCCACATACCCTGAGAGAAGATATTAAATGATGACAAAAGATTTGGTGCAGAATATTCGAATGATTCAAAAAGTCATTTTCTATCTTCATTCAAAACTCAGTCGAAAACGTCTTTTTGGGGGGCAATTTGTTAGCCTGTATTTTCGACAGGCTAAAATTAAATGCAGTCAACAAAGTTTGACTTAACAGATTCAAGGAGAAGAACTACTATTTCGACAGCAAGAAGAAGTATACTGGGAAATCAGCATAGTTCATAACTTAGCGAAAAATTGGAAAGCTGAAGCCAGTGGTTCGACAGAGATGAGAGTAAGAGCCAGATAGTAAGCCAAATCAAAGGGCGTTGTCGAATGGGATAGCAGCAGCATGGTCGAAAGAAAGGAGCAGTTACCTAGTCGAAGCGCCTAGCAGTTATCTTATTTTTAAACTGCTGTGTAGTTATTGTTTTACTCTTTTAGTATAAATAGGAGTTTCTTTTCATAGAATAAGGTCGCAATTCATTTCTACATAGTTTCTAAAAAACTCATACTTCCGCATTCAGAGAAAAAGAGTCTACAGAAATCAATGTATGAATCTGCGTACCATCTCTTTAAATTCAATGCAATTATGTTTCTGTCTCTTTTAAGATTCCTGCACATTTACTCGCATTTAATCTCTCTTTCCATTGTTTAAATCTTCCGCATTTTATTTGTTTCTCTTTTCCTTCATCTCCAATTCCTTCTCACTTGAAGATTACTTTAACGTTCATCTTTATTCCCCTTTTATTATCGTTTTTCTTTCATTAAACGGTTATCACCATCATTTTCAAACAAACCGTAAGAACCTTAAATCACTTTCAACAAAGATTTTAACACAAATGTTCTGAGATGTTTTTAGTTGGTCTCGCAAGCAACACACGCGTGTAACTAGAAGTGTTTACCAAAAACCACGGTAAACAGGAGGATACCCGAGTTTACCCAAAAATAAATCTGTATTTAAAAAAACCAAAGAATAAAGTGGCGAGATGTGAAAGTAAGAATAAAAAATCAAAGGAAAGGATCAAGATCATAATCAGAATAAAAATAGAAAAATAGGATTAGTAGCAGATAGGCAAAACAAATAGGACAAAAAAAAAAGGGAACAACAAAGGAAAAGCCCCATACCGGTACCGCCACCGGAGGCGAACTCTGGCCACCACCAACGGTGGCCATCCTTCCAAGCACACTCCTCTATATGTGGTCTCAACGTCTTTTCAATAGCAAATTCATTCTGATGGTGTGTTTGGATATATTTTTTTTGACAAAGTGTTTGGATATTTGGATAGCGTATTTCTTGGCTAATGTAATTTTTGGGAGAATTGAAATTTTTTTCCCAAAAGTTACATTACCCCAAAAAAATACCTCATCCAAACACACACTTAGGGTTCCTATAGGTTTCTGTTTAAAGCCCAATCTTTTCTTGTTTTTCTTTTAATTTTTTTCTTTAGTTTTTTTATACACTCTTTTTTAGGGAATAGATCCCTTAACTTTTCCTACCTTTAGGCAAATATGAGGGTAATGTAGTAATTTAAGATGGAGAGAGAAAGCAAAATAAGAGAAAGGTAGGGAAAATTAGGGGATAAAAAGCAATAAAAACGATTTCAATTAAAAAACACAATTTCTCAAACTATTTTCCCCAAAAAGAATGTTGTACCTATGAACAATCTTTTCATGAATATCTAACTTTTCAAACATAGGATTAAGTCCACTGTACTATCGGATTAATCTGTATTTTAAGACGAATACGTTGTACCATTCATAAATCATTAATTAAAAAACACCAACACACAAATGTTTTCTAAACAAAAAGTACATAGGGGGCGTTTGTTTGGGAGTTACAAAGATGGTTCCAAGGAATCTAGGTTGGGAAATAAAGATTATTGTGTTTGTTTTGACAAAAGAAAAAAATACATTCCAAGGAATGTTGCTTGGTCTGGAAAGTTGCTTCCAACCTCTACAGGAATCTGATGCCATCCAAAAGTAGTGGTAATGTTTCATTCCAAGATGGGGAGTTTCAATTTTTTGCACAAAATTACGTTACTAACCCCACTTATCCCACTCACCCACTACCTAAAAAACACCCGCTAAAAAACCACTGCTACCCGCCTTTTCCCTTTTTAATGAAACTGACTCGTTACCTTCCTTCTTTTTCTTTTTTCCTTACTTTGCATGTGAGCCTGAAAGCGTGAAAGCGACATCACAGAGGTATGTATCAGTACCTTCCTTGCTTTGCTTTTTTCCTTGCTTTGATTTTTTCTTTTATGTATTCGTACTAGCATCAATAACAAAACAATGTAGTCGATTTTATTTCATACTTGTACAATCAGACTCATGAAATCACCATACACCCATGGATAGTGCTTTGCTTTTGTGTATTTGTATTGATATATTATAACTTTTATGTATCACAGTACCTGCCAATTTATGTTGCTACTTATTTTTATTATTTAATCTTGTTCTTATTTTTTTAATAATTAAGTTATCTTCTTGTGTAATGATGTAGCTTGCGTTTTTGCTATCATTAAAACCTGGTTCCAGAAATATAATTGTCTCTTGTATTTTGAAAAGTTAATATTCAATAGTGTTATTTTTAATTTTAAAACATGTCTGAGATAATATTATGATATTGCAGCAAATAAATAGTTCAATTTTTTTTAATCATGGCACGTTTGATGGAAGCACGTGAAAAGAAAATGATGGTAGTAATATTGATCATAAATTTGGAGGTGTTGAATTACATTACTTTGATGATAAAGCTAATATGCTTTGATTTTCTAAGAAAGCGCTTGAGAAAGCGAAAGAGGTCGTGGGATTGTTATGAAAGAAGTTTAGTGAGAGAAGTGCATTTTCGTAGAATTATTTACCTGAGTGATGTTGCTTGTATTGAGAATACCAGGATGGACAGGGATGCGTTCCATAAATTATGTGACATGCTGAAAGTTGTTGGTGGATTACTTCCTACTCGACATATGTGTGTGGAGGAGTTAGTGGCCATCTTTTTGCACATATTGGCACATCATGTTAAGAATAGAATCATTAAAAGACAATTTGTTAGGTCTGGTGAAACGATTAGTAGGCATTTTAAATATGTTTTATTAGCGGTTTTGAGGTGTCACAAAGAACTCTTAAAGCAGCCCAAACCAATTTTGGAGAGCAACACCGATGAAAGGTGGAAATACTTCAAGGTATATAATTAAAATCCAATCAATAATTTTTTATGTGTGACTTAATCTTTGATTTCAAAGTAGTAATGTTTGTAACTGTGAAATTATATGTAGAATTGTTTAGGAGCTATTGATGGCACCTACATCAAGGTTAACGTGCCCGAAGCTGATAAAAGTAGATACAGAACAAGGAAGGGTGAGATAGCTATAAATGTCTTGGGTGTGTGTTCACCAGATCTACAATTTATATATGTTTTGCCTGGATGGGAGGGTTCGGCTGCTGACTCTAGAGTTCTTAGAGATGCTATTTCTCAACCAAATGGATTAAGGGTCCCTCAAGGTACAATTAACAATATATAGTCATATAAACAAAACTTTTCATGCATGATATAAGATAATAACTTAAATTTTATTGGTGGTAGGGTATTATTACTTATGTGATGCTGGATACATGAATGGAGAGGGATTTTTGACTCCTTACAGAAGTCAAAGGTATCATCTAAGTGAGTGGAGGAATGGCTTACAACCGGCTACACCCAAAGAGTTTTTTAATATGAAACATTCTTCAGCTAGGAATATAATAGAAAGATGCTATGGCCTTTTGAAAGCGCGTTGGGCTATATTGAGGGAGAAATCATTCTATCCTTTGAAAACACAAGGAAGAATAATAACAGCTTGTTGTCTTTTACATAATCATATTCGTAAAGAAATGGCATCAGATCCTTTGGAAAGGAATTTAAGGGATGATGAGTCCTCTAATGATGTCATGGGTGGTGACATGATAACTATGGAGGAGCCAAGTAATGCATGGAGTCAGTGGAGGGATAATTTAGCAATTGAAATGTTTAATACATGGAGAGCGGGAAATCATTGATAGATTTTGTATTTGTTGTTTGTCATGACTATTTTGATGTACTTTTTATTTTGATTGCAGTATTAACTTTGACTTAACAGTTTCATTAAATAAATGTAATTGTGTTTATAGATTTTTATCCATGTAATTATTATTATTACTTTGAAATAAAGTGGTTTTATTTTTATATTGTGTTTAATTTTAACGTTTATACTTGCTGATCGCTGTACAGATGGAACCATCTTCAGAAAATCAAAGTGCAAAAAGCACAAAGCGGCAATGGACCATAGAAGAAGATGCTGTATTTAGTGCATGGTTTATTACAATTGGTGGATGATGGCTGGAAGGCCGATGCTGGTTCATTTAAACCTGGGTATACTAAAGTACTGGAGAAATATCTGAAAAGCAAAATTCTGAATTGCACACTAAAAGCTAATCCACATATTGAGTCAAGAGTGAAACGGCTAAAAGCACAATATGTTGCAATCAAAGATATGTTGGGTCCAAATGCAAGTGGTTTTGGATGGGATGATACTAGAAAGATGATTATTGTTGAGAAGGAGATTTATAGTCAATGGTGCAAGGTAATATTCAATTTAAATTTATGATTTTTGAGGACTATTTGAGAGATGAATGAGTTTTTCATAAAAAATATGCAGAGTTTTTTCTATACTTCTTTTTTTGGGGTCTATGCATCAACCAAGTATTTATTTCTATTTGTACTATTACTTCTTTAATTTATGTCTTAAACATTTTCCTTTTCAATGCAGTCTCATTCTACTGCAGTTGGCTTGTATGGAAAACCATTTCCACACTTTGATAGCTTGGATATAGCATTTGGCAAAGATAGAGCAGTTGGTAGTGCCGCAGAAGATCCAGTTGACATGCCTATTGAGATGGAGAGGGAATTTTTTCAAGAAACACAAGGCGGTGATGAAACACAAGGGGGTGACTTAGGCTTCAATTTCAATGGAGATGAAGCAAGTTTTGGGACACAGATACCGGAAACACCTACCTATAATACTACTACTACCCAAGCACCAAATCCAATAGATCAACCAACAAGCAGTGCTACTTCATACAGAACTGGAAAGCGTGGAGGTAAAAGGGTAAATTATAATGATGATGATGTTTCTGAAAAGTTATTAACTTCGGTTAACAAATTAGGTGAGTCTTATGCTGGAACAATGGAGAATATCCAACAAATCACATCTTGTTTTTTGTATGACAAACACAATGCTGAAAGGATAGCCGAAAGGAAGAGTCAAATTTTCCCCATGTTGCAAGAAACTGAAGGACTATCTGCGGTAGATGTTGTTAAGGCTCATGTGTCACATCAATAACGAAAACCTTTGTGAGTCCTTTTTTGCTATGGCCACTCCTGAATTGAGGAAGGCATTTGTTTACATTTTTTTAATTAATTAACAATGATGCTCCGTAGAAAACTTATGTAGGAATTGTCTTTACTAGTTTTATTATTTGTTTGTATTTGTATTTCTTTGTAAGAATATGGTAACAATATGGTTGTGACATGTTCTGACAGCACCTATCCATTTGTATTAATTTATATATGCAGAGGCACGTTTCGACAACAAGTATGCATTGATATTAATGAATAACGTTCTTTTTTTCACCGCACGTGTGTGTGTGTCTATATATATATATATATATATATATATATATATATATATATATATATATATATATATATAAAGATATAATTTTTTAACAAAATACATTATTACAAAAGATTATTGAAAAAAAGAAGTTAATAATCACTTTAATTTTATACTTTTATTTCCCCTTCAATAACTTAGAAAGTTAAAATAACATGTCATATAAACAGATGGGTATTTTGATAATTACAATGTTGATTCCCAGGAATGTATGGTACGAACCAAACAAGTTTATAAATTGTTCCCAAGAATAGGATTCCTAAACTTGTAACGAACCAAACATATTTTAGAAAAGACTCAACAATTACGTTCCAAGTCATGGGATTCCTGAGCATGGGATTCCTTGGAGTGTAATTTCTAACCGGAAAACAAACGCCCCCATAGCTTTTGATTCTTCATTGCATATGGAGATATCTAAGAGCGAGGGTAAATAGCATTTTCTTAGTTAATAAAAAGGGTAAATAAAAACATTTTTAGAATTAACACTATTTTTCAAAATTAATTAAAAGATAATATTTCCTAGATTCAGAGATTTTAGATTAGATTGTTTTGTTTCTGTTTATTTTCATTTATCTGCATTATTTCATTGTTCCAATTTTCTTGCCCACGTTTAGGATATATTGTTAGTGTGTGGGTTAGTTTCCTATTTTTTAGCGAGTCTCTCGTAGTGCTAACTCTATAAACTTACCCTTTTTTCACAGAATAGCAGAAACGTGATTTCCCTTCCAATTCATTTTTCTGAGGAATCCTCAATTTGAGGTTAGTACTTCTTCAAATTCATTATTTTTTTCTAAGAAATTTTTAAACTAGGTTCATTCAAGTTTTATGTTTTTATGCCTATTAATTAACCTGAATTACTTTAAATGTTTTACTGCAATTTAGACATGTTTATGTATATTTTGATGCTAGCCATGATCCTATACACAATAAGGAAAAAGAAGAAGAAAACATAGAATGCAACTAACATTAACATGCCAATATTTATGCATAGAGTACACGACACTCTCATTTGATCTAATCTGCAACATTATGACTACTTTCTAATTTGCATTTTTTTCAAAACAAAATAATAGACAGTCGCCTTAGCATGATCTAAATTTAATGTTATTTCTTATTATATTGAGGTAACATCTTATTTCCAAGTACAAATTAATCCTGTTCTTTATTATATATCTTTTAGGTGGACACTTCAATACACAACTAAATAATCAAAATGATGTCAGATAGCAACACACAACTGTTATCTACCGTGGCCTCTCTTGCAGCCTCGGTTGTGCTAACTCGATCGGTTGCCAACGATTTGATTCCTCATGAACTTAGAAACTACTTTCACTTGGGACTTGAATACCTTTCTCGTCATTTCTTCCCAGCCCCATTCACTATTATTGTTGAAGAGTTCCAAAGGAGGTTGAGAAACCAAGTTTTTGAGGCCGTAGAAGCTTATCTTGGCACCAAAAGCAACTCACTCTAATCAAAATGTTCTAGCAAGAAAATGTGAAGATGATAAAAACCTATCATTTGGTGTAGATAGAGATGAAGAAGTGCATGATGATTTTGAAGGGGCAAAAGTAAAGTGGAAACAAATTTTCATACCAGTTGAGTCACATCTTATTCCACACGATGAGATGTCCTCTTCACGGTCAGAACTAAGATCCTATGAGCTAACCAGCTTTCACAAGAATCACAAAGAAAAAATCTTCAATTCTTATCTTCCATATGTAATGGAGAGAGCCAAGGCTATCAAACAAGAAAACATGATACTAAAGATTCATCAAGTTGGTTACTGCTCTACATCAAGCAAACTTAATCACCCAATGACTTTCAAGACTCTTGCAATTGATGCAGAGCTAAAAAGGGATATAATGAATGATTTGGATACGTTAGTTAAGAAAAAGGAGTTCTACAAAAAAAAGGAAGAGCTTGGAAATGTGGCTACTTGTTGTATGGTCCTCCTGAAACTGGCAAGTCTAGCCTTATTGCAGCCATGGCCAACTATCTCAACTATGACATCTATGACTTGGATCTCACACTTGTAAATAACAATTTTTAATTGAGGGAGATGCTTCTTAAAATGTCCAACAGATCCATACTTATGATAGAGGACATTGACTGCTCTGTAAAATTGCAAAACAGAGAAGAAGATGATGAAGATATAGAACCAGTTCATAATGGATTCAATAAGGTATGTGCTTCTCTTCAAATATGAAATTTAAATTTGATTCATACGTAACAGCCAAAGGGATACTAGAAAATATATAAAATATAATGGCATACATGAATCTATTTTAGATATATTTCAGGGTATGCATTTAATGTTAGGCACGATCGTCGGCTCATCGTGTTGTATATCTTGTCCCATCTACCCCGCCAATTTGTTGGGCCTCAAGTAGTGTCGGGAGTGTGGGAAGGGCTAGCCCGTTGAACAAATACACTTGGGTTTTTTTTTTTATACCCCCATCAGCTTCCATGTACCCCCACCCAAAAACGTTATTCCAAAAATACCCCTGACATAAATTACAAAAATTGACTTTTGGAAGATTCTCTGGTGGGGGACCACTTAATCTGGAAATCGGATTTACCTAAATGGAAGGTAAATCCGATTAGCTGTAAATACGATTTAATTCTGATTCTGAGGCAAAATATTTACAAATCGGATTTAGCTAAATCCGATGCGAAATCGGATTTAGCTAAATCCGCCTTTATTGTTTAAGAAATCGGATATACCTGGTGAAGCTATATCCGATTTGTAAAAATTAGAAAACGGATTTACCTTTAAAGTCACCTAAATCCGCTTTGTTTTTTTTATTTTTAAATATATACTTTATAACTGTTGTTCTATTTTGAAATAAATACAGTGAATACAGAGTCGCAGGTCGTTCCTTTTGTGGTAGACACTACAGAGGCATTCTGGACAGAGAGGGTATATTTTTGAAACCAATTTTCTTAATTAAAGTTTGGTAGATATTTAATTAATTAAGTACCCCCATTTATCTATTTATTCTATTTTGTAGATTTTTTCTACACGCCAGGATGTTGAAGAGTGGGCTAACGCAGTTGGGAGGCGTATTGGAGTTGTGGTTATCATCGTAAGATCTGACAAAGCTGGAGGTAAAAGGGGTTCTAGAGATAAGATTATATTTGGTTGTGAGAAGCAAGGGAATTGGTCTAATGATTCTAGAGTTTTCGGGTCTAAAAGAAGAAGCTGTCCGTTTACATTGAGAGCTACTTGTACAAAACGTCATGGGGGTTGGCGTGTTAGTGTTAGGTGTGGTCTTCACACACATCAGTTGCTTACTACCCCGGTTGGGTCGACAGCTTTTGGTCGTTTAACTAAGCCGCAGAAAGCTATTGTTAATGAGCACACTGATTTGAATGTTGCCCCGAAAGATTGTCTTACTGCTTTGAAGAACCATTATCCGGACAACGTCACTTCTCTTCCTCAAATATATAGGCAGCGTTACGCCTATAGGTCTTCTAAGAGGGGTCCTAGAACGGACATTCAAGAGCTATTGAGATTGATTGAGACGCAAAATTATTTATGTTGGAGCAGAAAATTTGAGGGTTCCGATGTGGTCAGTGACATCATGTGGGCGCATCCCACTTCTATTAAGTTATTCCGGTTGTTTCCAAAGGTTCTTATTCTTGACACCACCTACAAGACCAACAAATACAATCTACCTCTATTGGAGATTGTAGGTGTCACTTCAACGGAGTTAACTTTCTCGGTTGCTTTTGCCTATATTTCACACGAGCTTGGAATTCATTTTACTTGGGCATTGCAGCAACTAAAAGAATTATTTGCCTTGCACGGACTTCAGCCTCAGGTGTTGTTGACTGATAGAGATCTTGGTCTTATGTCCGGTATTGTTGATGTCTTTCCTTCCGCTACAAATTTGTTATGTTCTTGGCACGTGACTAAAAATGTGAAAGCGAAGATTAAAGAGTTGGTGCATGTGGATAGGCAAAAGGACGTCATCTGTCTTTGGCATAACATTATTGATTCACTTGACGAGTCAGAGTACTCAGGTCACTTGAAGATTTTTGAGGACTCCTGCGTTGATTTGCCCGCTCTTATTAAGTATGTGCATGACACGTGGTTGACAAAGCATAAGGAAAGATTTATCTTGGCATGGACAAACCAGATCCCACACTTCGGGAATCAGACCACCAATAGGTATTTTTATCGTAGTTTAAATTTTTTTGACACGTGTTTAGTATTTTTATCGTAGTTTAAATTTTTTTGACACGTGTTTAGTATTTTTATCTTAGTTTAAATTTTTTTGACACGTGTTTAGTATTTTTATCTTAGTTTAAATTTTTTTGACACGTGTTTAGTATTTTTATCTTAGTTTAAATTTTTTTGACACGTGTTTAGTATTTTTATCTTAGTTTAAATTTTTTTGACACGTGTTTAGTATTTTTATCGTAGTTTAAATTTTTTTGACACGTGTTTAGTATTTTTATCGTAGTTTAAATTTTTTTGACACGTGTTTAGTATTTTTATCTTAGTTTAAATTTTTTTGACACGTGTTTAGTATTTTTATCTTAGTTTAAATTTTTTTGACACGTGTTTAGTATTTTTATCTTAGTTTAAATTTTTTTGACACGTGTTTAGTATTTTTATCTTAGTTTAAATTTTTTTGACACGTGTTTATTGTTATTATTTAAGAGTCGAGTCAGCTCATTGGACTTTGAAGAGACAGTTGAGGACTTCTGGAGGTGACTTGTCTAAGTCTTTTACATCTATGCATGAGATGCTTACTATTCAATTTGATAAAGTCATCGGGTCTTTTCAAAGAAGCATCAACCGTATTGAAGTGGCTTCCAATACTCCTTTGTTTAAAAAGCTTCGCGGTCTTGTCTCTTTAAAGGCTTTGGATCATATTGTTAAAGAGTTTTCAAAATCGACATCTGGGGTTGGATATGACAAAGCCCGCTGTGGGTGCATTATTAGAAAGACACATCTTCTTCCTTGTGCTTGTGAGCTAGGTGTGTACCATGTCTCCGGTACTCCTATTCCGTTGGATGTTATAGATGACCATTGGAAAAAATTGAGTTTGGATTCTATGGATGATAAATTCTCGCAGGAAAAATCGACTGACTGTGATATTTCTTACCAAATAGAGATGATTTGGGCGAGATATAATCGTATGACTCCTGAGGAGAGATTTGTATTCAAGAAACAACTTAATGAGCTTGCATTCCCTACCACTTCTTCAATGGTTGCACCACCATTTAAAGTTAAAACAAAAGGTGCACCAAAGAAGAAGAAGCAGAAATTATATGATGTCAAGCGTGATCCTTCTGGATGGGAGCATGTGGATGAGAAGATGAAACTGACTCAAGAATCTGGAACTTCTTCCAAAAATTCATCACAGCGGTCTTCTTGTATAAAATCATCACAGCGGTGTTCAATCCTATCTCAGAGTGTTTCTAAGAAATTAACACATCAAGGTGACACAAAATTCAATTTGCCGTCGGTTCCTCATCACGTGCAACCATATGTGGAAAAAATTATTGATGTTGAACGGGATGGTAATTGTGGGTTCCGAGCAGTAGCGGTTGGTCTCGATCTTGGTGAGGATAGTTGGCCTATAATTAGGCAAGATTTAATCAAAGAAACAAAGGAGAGGGAGCAACTATATAGTTACATGTTTGGAAAGGACAGACTTGCTGTGCTTAGAAAAGCGTTATCCATTGAATACCCCGGTTTCCAGAAGGAGGATAAGTGGTTGAGTTTGCCTGAGATGGGGTACTTTATAGCTACTAAGTATAATGTGGCCCTAGTTCAATTGTCTTTGGATATGAATTTTACTTATCTTCCTTTGAGAGGTAGTTATTCTTCTTCCAAGTATAAAATCATATGTATTCTTAACGTCAGAGATATCCATTGGATGCATATTTCGATCTCCCCTGTCTGTCCGTTGCCTCCAGTTGCTTTGATGTGGTCTCACAATCGATCAGATGAATCTACTTCATGGCTGGATCCTTATACCGGTCGTTTTGCCCTTTGGCAGTCTACCGCTTTGAAGATGCCCTGTCTCCCTCCCACTTTTGTAGACTTAACCCATGATTCCGACGATTTACATTGACATTTATTGTATTTATTATTTACATTGACATTTTTTATAACTATCTATCCATATATACCAAATACAAATATTAAGTGTTTTAACTGTTTTTTTAAGTCGGATTTACCCTGGAAGAAGGTAAATCCGCTTCGTAATTTAGCAAAGCGGATGTACCCCCACAAAAGGTATATCCGATTTACTAAATTACGAAGCGGATTTACTTGCGTTGTAGATACATCCGATTCACTAAATTACGAAGCGGATTTACCTTTGAGGAGTAAATCCGATGCGAAATTTATAAACTCAATCGGATCCAGTTAAATCCGATTTTGAGCTGGTGAGATCGGATTTACCTAAAATTGGTTAGATCCGCTTTGCAATTTTGGATAGATCCGCTTTGATCAACGGTGCAGATTGCACCGACAATATCAACGGTTGATAATGGTTGACGAACTCTATAAATACCTATTCTTGTCAAACCTCATTCTTGTCACTCCAAAAAAATGAGCGGGATTCATCCCTTACTATATGAGCGACTATATGAGCGGGATTCATCCCTCACTATCATTCATCATCAGGGCATCATCACCAACAAAGATGATGGTGTCTGTTTCGAGGGGCGTGACACAATGCAGTGCAGGCTTAAACACAACATAACATTCGCTCAGTTAAAAGATAAACTGCTGGGTAAAGTGCAAGTGGAGGGCGACGAGCGAGAGATAACTCGTATAGTTTATCGGAAAAAGGATTGGGTTGATGGACGTGTGTTTTGCTCTACAATGGATATCAAGAACGACAGTGACGTCCAAGCAATGATGTCCATGCATGTTATGTTTAAGTGGCACGGTTATCTGCATTTGCACGTCGAAACGACACGGACCGTCGCTGAGATCCTTCGTCGTTTCACTCCACCAGCTCAGTAGTTTGTCGTTTTATCATTTTCACTGTCGCTCACTTATTTCAGGAAAATGTATCTTTTATATTTTATTGTTATTGTAGTTGGTTATGTTTTATCTTGTATCGCATGAAATCGAACTTATATCTTTTATCCACAAAAATAATAAACAAGAAATATTAATTAACAAAAAATACTAATAATCAAGTAATATAAAAATAGTTCAAACATAAAATCCCGCAAAACCCTCTAGTCACGCCTCGGTACCATATCCAGTAACTGCGTGAGGCGAGTGTACGTCTGAGTACCCATCCTAATGTCTCCCACCCTAAGCCCCCTCCGAATCTCCGCCTCCATAAGCTGATAAAGCTCGAGCAACTCTGGCTGTGCTGGTGGTACTGGTGGTGGTGGTGATGCAACCCGTAAGAGTCTAGGAATAGATGCCCTCACATACCAATGTATGGCTCGGACGATCGGTAAGAGGGTGACGTGGGATGACCTGCACGTACCCAAGCTGTCTGAGGCACCTATCGGGCATGTAGGGAACAGTGATGTCTCCCCAGCTGATGTGGCCCCTGTAAAATGAGACCATGTGAAAGTCTCTACCCTCCTCCCGGTGCTCCTCAAATGGTCGCCAGCAGACATCATCCGAGGTAAGTGCATCAATCCTCTGCCTGTATACCCCCAGCTTCACTCCATCTGTCTTCTTCTTCCTCCAACGCCCACACAGTGCTCCAAGCCGCAATCCACTCCTCCTCTCCACCAGCTGAGGGAAATACCATAAAATCCAGCTCTGAAAAAAAGAAGATAACTTAAAAATTGTTTAACAGAAATTTAACCAAACTCGGAAAATATAACTTAAAATTATTACCTGTAAGAGGGTCGCATACCCTCCTAACTGATGCGCCTGATCCAAGCAGGAGTAGTTCAGCTGGTCATACATGAAAGCAAGCCCTGCTGCCCCCCATGCATATGATCCCACTCCAGCTTCACTGACATCCTCAAGTAGCAGCAGCCACTTAGCCTCAGCTCTGTCGCCGGTCTTGACCGTGAAGATGGACCAGCTCAGAATCAGAAGGATAAAGGCCCTGACAGCAGGACGCATGTCATCCTCTATGGACCCTCTAGTAACAATTTCCTGCAGCCACTCAAAACGGTAATACGGGCCAGATGAAGCTCGACACTCCAGCCCCGCCTCCTCTATAGTCACACCTAGATAAACATGTGCTAGGTGGATGGCCTGATCAGTGGTGACCGAGGTAGGTGGGGCTCTGAAGTAGTTCCCCGTAATGGGTAGATGCAGCAAACAGGAGACATCATCCAAAGTAATCGTCATTTCACCAAATGGTAGGTGAAATGACGATGTCTCAGAGTGCCACCTCTCAACAAAAGCAGACAGCAGCTCATGGTCCACCTTTGTATGACCGGTCGAGACAAGAGGGGCTAATCCGGAACCTGTGATAAAGGCCCATAACTGGTGGTTTTGGGAAAACCCAAGCAATCTCTGAGCCAGCTTGTTACCATGGTTGGTAACCTTCAATTTACGCTCATATGTCTGCATTATAGAAAAATAAAAAAATAAGGCTATGTAAAAAAATTAAACTAAAAAGGCTACGTAAATAAATAAAACTTACCGGGTCTCTCAATATAATAGAACAGACATGAGATCCTAGTCCAGTGAATAGCTCATGCTGCTCCTCATGCTGCTCCTCATGCTGCTGAGGCTGATGATAGGGCTCCTCCTGGTACTGCTGCTGCTGATAATACTCCTGCTCAGCCATAGAATGCTCATCAAGAGGATGCCCCTGCTGGCCCTCCTCATACTGATAGTCCGGGGCCTCCTCCACCTGCTGATACTGCTGCTGTCGCCTATGGCGGGCAGACGCATGTCCCGCAATCCTGTGGCGGGTGCGTGTACTCGGAGCACCTGGTGATGCCCGAGACGAAGACTCCCCTCGATACCTGTTTGACACTGAAAAAACAAATTTTTAGAAAAATAAAAACCAAATCGGATCTACCTATATCCGATGGGAAATCGGATTTAGGTATATACGATTGGAGAATCGGATTTACGTAATTCCGACTCACTTGTTTACGAAGCGGATGTGTGGATCGGATATAGCTACGTCCGATGCGTAATTCCGATGGGAAATCGGATGTATCTCTGAAGGTTAAATCCGATGATCTCTAAAAAAAATCTGGTCAAACGGATGAAAGTGATAAATGATAAATGTTTTGTAATTTTATCAAAATTTTAAGGGTATTTTGGTATTTTCATAGGGCTGATGGGGGTAGATGAGAGTTGATGGGGGTACAAAAAAAAAACCCAATACACTTTCTTAGTTTATTTCTTGTTTTTTGGCCGGTTGTGGTGGGTCAACCTGCCATCTTTTCCTTCCTTGGACGGGTTTGGCCAGGTCAATGTTGCGTCAAAGACACACTTAGAGCAAGTGTACTCTATCGCAGAAGTAGTATAAAAAATATCGTCTCCACAGGGATTAATTAATAAGTACCAAACTACTCGAGATTAATTATTATTTAGACGAACGAATGTTTGGTTGTTATAAAACTAAAATAAAAAGAAATAAATAGCAATAATTAAAATGTAAAGTTTAACCAATGGAGAGAGGCCTAGGGTCACGGTTTCACTTGCAAGTTTCGATTCCTCTATGTCTAATTCTACCTGAATCCCCTTATTTTATTCAATTACCAATCCCTTTACTAAAGCTATTAACCTGTTTGGTCATTCGCGATTAATATTCTTTTCCCTAAATTAACCCTAGTTTGGTCATGCTAGAATTTAAATCGAAGGAAAGCATAAGGTACAAAAAGGTTGAATGATTGGAAGACTAAATTAAAGTTTGGTCATTCATTAATTATAGTCTCAATTATCCTATAGGTCCACCAACTAATTGCAGTACGGTCGCTGATCAACTAATTGATTATGAACATGCAAAGGGTTGTCAATCCTAATTATGTGATAAAAGCAATAGGATAATATTAATTGAAATAAAAACCAGGAATTCAAAGTATAAATTAAAACATAAAAAGGTCTCTAATCAAGCAAGATCCACCTAGACCCTAGAAGAGGATTTAGCTATCCATAGTGTTCGAGAACAATAAAATAAAACTAGGAGTCATAAATTACAGAGATAAAAATAACCCGGAATAGAGAAATTTCTGATCCTGCGAATTTCGTCTCCTTTTTCTGCTCTAGAGCTCTCTCCCGGTGTCAAGAACGGGTACCTAAAACTATCTCCTCTATTTGCCGGCGGTACTGTTTGCTTCTCGTGTGCGTGACTTTCTTCTCTATGCGGCTACTGTTCACGTTTTTTCTCGGCTCCTGTTCCTCTCCTCTTTTGATTATGAAAAATATCTCTTTTCTTTCCCTTGTTATGCGGCTCTGTATTTTATTAATTCTCTTCTTCCTTTTCTTGCGTAAAAAGTTTGTCTGCTCCTGTATGTCTGCCAATTGGATTTTTTCTTAATTGCCGCGGCTCCCTTCTTCTCATATTAGGTTTATTTGGAATTGGACTTGGACTTTATTTTTCCACACTTGGGCCACATGCTTCTTTTGCTAACGACACCCCTATTTTGCTTCAAACAACTCATTGAAACAACTTCTTTATCTATCTTCTTTCCTACAAAATAAATAGCAATTTGAGTCACTTATTTATTTAGATAATAATAATAGCTCTAAAAATGACTCAAAAGTGTCTCTAAAAATGCACTAAATTAGAGCTTATCAGTCAACCTGCCACTTTTTAGACCAAACTTTCTTTTTAGCCCGCCGACCCACAACAAAGAGACGTGGACTCAAATTTTCAACCACCACTCATTGGCCGGCCAACCTGCCAAACAACTTTTTGGCGGGCTCACTACAATGAGGGATGGCTGCCGGCCCATGTTGCCATCTGTAGTCTTTATCAAAAAGAGCCTTGGTGCAATAGTTAGATTGCTTCCTTAAGACCTAAAAGTCGTCGTTTTAAATTCTGAAATGCCTCTTTACATATGAGAATAAGACTCCTTACATTTTTCCTCATCAGACCCCATGTGGAGGTAGTCTCGCTACCATATGAAGGTAGACTACATAATGTAGTGAGATCCATAGTTTCCTGCGGAAGGAGCCTTACGCCAAGCCGAGCCAGATTTTATCCGGTTTTCACATGTATATGTGATGGGGGGGTTTGAGATTCCACCACCCCAGCGCTCCTACCCATAGATTCCAGAAAAAATGGCAATGAAGGAAGAGGTGTTGGATTGATTCCATCTCCAAATTGCAGAGGGGACAAAAAGCTTCGTTTGTGTTTATCAGGTTAAGTTTATGGAGCCTATCTTTGGTGTTCAGCTTACCATGCATTATGAACCAAACCAGTAATTCAGCTCTAGGTGGAGCAAGGCCTTTCCAAATGACTTTTTCCTTGGTGCCTTCACCACACTTGCTCCACCAAGCTCTAACAAGAGACTGAACGGAGAACTCTCCCTTCGTGTTAATGTGCCACCAAGTTTTGTCATTAGATACTTTAGAGAGGTGCATTTGTTGAAGGCGAGCCATTAGGGCTTCGAGCTGCTCCACTACCCACTGGAATAGCCTTCTCCTCCAGACAATGTTCCATTGCCAATGGAGACTGTCCCAAAAGCCCATATTAGCAATGGTTTCATTCTTTTGCAGGGAGATAGAGTAGAGTCTAAGGTCCTCCATTATGCTTCTGCATTGCTGAATATCATTTTTATATTTGCTACAAATTCTTCTACCCCACTCATCCATTTCATTGGTGCAAACATGTAACTAATTTGATAACAAATCTCCCATCGGCATTTTCTCCCAACCTGATTGCACAATGTTTTCTTGTTCTAGTTCTTGGAGCCAACCATTTACAAACCTGAATTCTTCCATACCTCCTCACCCTTTCAAAAAGTCGCAACAATAATGGTGAATGGTCAGATTTTTCTGATATGAGATTTCTAAGGTGGTGTCTTGGAAAATCTTGTGTTCCTCTTGTTTCGTCATTTGATAAAATATCGTTAAAGTCTCTCATTATACACCAAGGAGGTGTTGTGTTATTGGCCAAGTTACGAATTAAGTTCCAAGAGTCGTGACGATGACCACTATCTGGGTATCCATAAAATCTTGTGAACCTCTACACTGGTCTAGCTTGTTGCACTACCTCTTTGTTAATAAAATTTGTTGAATAATTTAAAATATGACATCGAAAAGGATGTCTCTAAAGAATAGACGACCCTCCTCCCCGACCAACTTTGTCTACAGGAAAAGCTCCATCAAAACCTAAACGAACTCTAATTTCTTCAATTTTGTTTGACTGAATAAGTATTTCACATAAAAAAATAATATCCGCATGATAAGTACGGACTATGTCACGAAGAGAGTGAGCTGATCTAGGGTTGCTCAGGCTCCAACAGTTCCAGCTTATGATACTCGTTATCCCCGGCAGGCTCCTTTGCCAAGGTTGGCCAATAATAAATGAATGTCAAGTTGGTCAAATTCTATTTGAGTAGTAATTGCCAATAAATAAGAGCATTTGCATGATTGGTCAAAAAAAGAGTATTTGCATGATTCCTTTTTATCTAATGGTTTTAAAGAAGAAATTTATTCCTTTTTATCGGCCATTGTGATAGTTTGAAGTTACATTAACTCCCTTTTTCTCAAATGTACCAGCAATTATTTATTGTAAACAGAGAAATAATTGTGAGAGAAAAATATTCTTGAAGCACGTAACAATAACTCAAAAGGCTAAAATATTCTTGTGAGAAAAGTTAACATATTCAATCACATAGCTATGATAGAATGCCAACTTAGCGATCCAACTCATCTTCTCCTTCACAAATCCTAGCTGTGCTTTCCATTTCTTGTTTCTCAAAAGGAAAATTAGATGCTTAATCATTAAATTATCCAAAAAGTCAAATTTACATGGAAGATGTAAACGTGTTGACGTGAGGTTTCATTTCTTAGAAGAATTTATTTAATAATGGTGCTATTGAGCTGAACTTTTGCAGGACAAAAGGTCGGTTAGCAAACATCATGACAAAGCCATTTAAGGTTGAAGAATTCCAACAACTACGAAGTGCTCTAGGAATGCCTGAGGAGTCTGATATAAACGAGCAAACCCTCAAATTGGTCCTCAACTATATCCTTCTCTCCAATTTAGACCGTAAACTATAAAAATAGAGTAAATAGTCTCTAAATTATTCTAAATTCTTCAATTTAGCCCCTGAACTAACCACCTTCTCTGTTACGGTCCAAGTAGCAGAAGAGGAAGACCAAGAGGAGTTTATGGGCCAAGAGGAAGACTTAGACATGCCTACACCAATGGGCCACCCAAAGAGGAACAAGACAAAGCCCAAGTGGCTCAAAGATCATATCACATTCTGAAATCCTTGTTACCATTTTATGACCATTGCTGCCTTAGTAAGAAGTGTACTAGATTATCCCTATCCTTCTAAAATGCTAGAACTTTCCTAGATTCTAACAGCTGTAATATTCTTTATCTGAGGGGTGACAGCTGTAGCTATCCTAGTACTAATTTTGGCTATTTATGGCCTCAGTGAATAAGAAAAGGCAAGCAAGAAAATTATGAATGTTAGATGTTAGTATAGAGTAGCTCATTTACTACTGTTTGCGCTAATAGATTTGTGCTCACACTTACTCTCTGGGAAAATCTTTCATAGAACTTACATTGGTGCTTTCATCATGATCTCATCCCCTGAAATCCCTGACCTAGCCTCTGCCCTCAATAAAATCCTTCGTAACCAGCAAAACTTACAGCTCGACATCACAAATCTCACCACGGAAATGAACCAAATCAGATCCCGTCTTCCACCACCAGGCTTCGCACCCTTCACCACCGACCAACAACTCACTCACGCACTTTCCTCAACCTCCATTAAGCTCGATATTCCACGCTTTAATGGATTTGATGTTCTGGGGTTGGATTTTTAAGATTAAGGAGTTCTTTGACTTCCATTTCACACCCGAAGATCAACGACTCTGTATCCCTTCCTTCTACATGGAAGGAGAAGCATTGGGTTGGTTCCGATGGATGCATTCTAACAACCAGTTGCTCACATGGCCCATCTTCCTTCATGCTCTGAAAGCAAGATTTGAGCCTTCCCAGTTCGATGACCCAAAAGGGGCACTCTTCAAACTGTGCCAAACAACCCCTGTTGGTGACTACCAAGCCTCGTTTGAAGCCTTGGCCAACCGAATCGTGGGACTTCAACCAAAGTTCTGTCTAAGTTGTTTCATATCTGGCCTGAAACCTTCCATTCGTCGAGAGGTTCAAGTGTTTAAACCCCAAACAGGACCCTGTCCAAAGCCATTAACCTTGCCAAGCTACAAGAAGACAAAATCAAGGATCGTTCATCATCCTTTACCCCTCGTCGTTCTAAAAACAACCCCTCAACATCCACACCAACAACTATCACAAACCCTAAGCCACCAAATCGTCCAGCTCCAACCACGACACCAAACACAGTGAACCCTAAACCTACCACACCCATTAAACGTTTGTCACCTGCTGAACTACAAGCGAGACACGACAAAGGTCTCTGCTACAACTGCGACGAGCTTTACCACACCGGTCACCGTTGCCGTCGCAACTTCCACCTTCTTATTGCAGAACCTAATCCTACCGATCCCACCCCATACACCTCTTCTCAGTTAATGCTTCTCGAAGAATCACCAGTTACTGAGAACCTACCTCAAAATGAACCCAATCCAACTCAAATTAGCCTTCACGCATTGATGGGTCATGCTATACCACAAACACTGCGACAAACAACCAGTGTCTATTTTGGTTGATAGTGGGAGTACCCACAACTTCATCCAAGACCGCATTGTCAAGTAACTAGGACTGATATGCAAACCTACTGAGAACTTTGAAGTCTTGGTGGGAAATGGAGAAGAACTTCATTGCTCCACAGTGTGTCATCAGTTGAACCTTCGAATTGGGTCACACAATTTCTCAGTGGATTTTTATGTTTTACCAATCAGTGGAGCAGAACTCGTATTGGGCATTCAATGGTTGCGTACCCTTGGACCAATCTTAACAGACTACGATAACCTCACTATGCAGTTTATGGTGAATGGTGAAACGGTTCAAATCCACGGTGAACCCAAACCACTGCCTCTTGAAGCTTCATTACATCAGCTCAAGAGAATGGTCTCAACAAAAGCCATTGACACTGTCATTCAATTTCACCTTCTAAACCCTAGCACTGAACCCTCACCAGAGTCCTCTACCATCACAGAACACCCCATCCCCGAAATAGCCAAACTTTTATCCAAATTTTCCCCAATTTTTGAACCACCAACACACCTTCCACCCTCAAGACCTAGTGCCCACAAAATTCCAATTCTCACCAACTTTGACCCCATCAATGTACGGCCCTACCGTTACCCTCACTTCCAAAAACATGAAATAGAATCCCAAATCGAAGACATGTTGGAGCAAGGCATCATTCGCCCTAGTTCTAGCGCCTTTTCCTCACCAGTTCTGTTAGTTCGAAAGAAAGATGGTTCGTGGAGATTTTGTGTGGATTACAGGGCTTTGAACGCAATCACGGTGAAGGATCGCTTCCCCATTTTGGCGGTAGATGAGCTACTTGATGAACTACACGGCACAACGTTCTTCTCCAAACTGGACTTGCACTCCGGATACCACCATATACGTATGAATCTGGGTGATATCCCCAACACTGCTTTCCGGACCCATCAGGGCCACTATGAATTTCTGGTAATGCCTTTTGGTTTGTGCAATGCACCTTCAACTTTTCAAGCTACCATGAACATCTTATTTCAACCCTATTTACGTCACTTTGTGATTGTGTTTTTTGATGACATTTTGGTTTTTAGTAAGTCACTACAGGAACATTTACATCATCTTGACATTGTGTTTACTTTGCTGATAGAACACAAATTTTTTCTCAAAATGTCCAAATGTTCCTTTGGTCAATCTTCTATTTCTTATTTGGGTCACATTGTATCATCACATGGCGCGGCACCAGACCCTGAAAATATTTTGGCTATGACTAGCTGGCCTGTGCCCAAAAACTTGAAACAACTACGTGGATTCCTCGGTCTAACAGGTTTTTATCGCAAGTTTGTGCATCATTATGCCTCTATTGCAGCTCCCTTAACAAATTTATTGAAGAAGGACTGTTTTCAGTGGTCCCCTGTGGCTCAAGAGGCCTTTGATGCTTTGAAGGAAGCAATGACAAAGGCCCCTGTTCTGCATCTTCCAAATTTTGAAGAAGACTTTGTTCTGGATACTGATGCCTCAGACATTGGTATGGGCGTAGTATTGTCTCAGAATGGCCATCCCATTTGTTACTTCAGCAAAAAGTTCTGCCCAAAATTACTGAGAGCTTCCACTTATGTACATGAATTATGTGCTATCACTTCGGCAGTCAAGAAATGGAGGACTTATCTTCTTGGCAGAAAATTCATTATCCACACTGATCAGAAAAGCTTGCGTGAATTAATGACTCAAGTTATCCAAACTCCAGAACAACAATTCTATCTTGCCAAGTTACTTGGGTACTCTTATGAGATTGTGTATAAACCAGGGATCCAAAACAAAGTAGCTGATGCTTTGTCACGAATTCATGAACCTCAAGCACACTGCTTGGGCTTCACCATTCCTCATTGTGAATTCTTTGACAAAGTTGCAACTATCTGTCAACAGATTCTGAGTATATACTACTTCGTGACAGAGTTCTGCAGAAACCAGATCAGTACCCTAAGTTTCAAGTAGTAAATAACATGCTCTTTTTCAAAGGTAAGCTTTACATTCCCTCTGCCCCACCACTTAAGTATACACTGATGGAGGAATTTCATTCTTCTCTAATTGGGGGACATAGTGGTGTCACTAAAACCTTGGGGAGTCTGAAAGATAATGTTTATTGGGATGGTATGCAAATGGACGTCATAACACTTGTTAGAGCTTGTATCATTTGTCAGCAAACTAAAATCCCCACTCACTTACCATATGGACTGCTTCAGCCACTACCCACTCCTAAGAATATATGGGAAGACATTCCCTAGATTTCATTGTAGAGCTCCCTTCGTTCCAAAATCACACTGTGGTGTTAGTTATTGTTGATAGACTATCCAAAGCTTCTCATTTTGGTATGCTGCCTACTGGTTATACTGTTGTGAAAGTGGTTGAACTAACACCAAAGAGTATTGTCTCCGATAGAGATCCTATCTTTCTAAGCAGATTCTGGCAAGAACTATTTCGCTTGAGTGGTACTAAGCTTCGTATGTCATCAGCTTACCATCCATAAAGTGATGGGCAAACCGAAATTGTCAACAAAGCTCTTTAACAATACCTCCGCTGTTTTGTTCACCAGCAACCTCGTACTTGGGGGAAATATCTCCATTGGGCTGAGTGGCATTATAACACCACTATTCACAGTGCCACTGGGATGTCACCTTATCAAGTTGTCTTCGGGAAACCTCCTCCAACATTGCAGCTGAACTTACCTGATTCATCAAAACTGGAAGCACTACAAACTGAACCCACTACAAGAGATGCAATTCTCATGGCTCTCAATAAGAAATTGTTAAAAGCACAAGAGGCAATGAAGATGTATGCTGACAAATGGAGACTTCCACATCCTTTTAAAGAAGGATACCTAGTAATGGTCAAATTGAGGCCCCATCGTCAAGTTTCTGTAGCAGGTCACAGGGTCAACAAATTAGCTAAGCGGTTTTATGGTCCCTACAAAATACTTCGCATCATTGGTGAAGTTGCATTTGAGCTTCAACTTTCTGATGGCAGCTAAAGCCAGGCATTGGAGCACAAGACACCACGTTGGACTTACCTCCCCAAGCCATTGACAACCAACCTATGCTATGGCCATTGGCAGTGCTTGCTCACAAGACTGTGGATAACCAGAGCTATGTTCTCATTCAATGGAGTGGACTGTTGCCCGAAGATGCTACTTGGGAGAGCTGTGAAGATATTTAGCGCACTTACCCTCAACTGAACCTTGAGGACAAGGTTCTTGCTCATGAGGAAGGAGATGTTACGGTCCATGTAGCAGAAGAGGATAACCAAGAGGAGTTTATGGGCCAAGAGGAAGACTTAGACATGCCTACACCAATGGGCCGCCCAAAGAGGAACAATACAAAGCCCAAGTGGCTCAAAGATCATATCACATTCTGAAATCCTTGTTACCATTTTATGACCGTTGCTGCCTTAGTAAGAAGTGTACTAGATTATCCTTATCCTTGTAAAATGCTAGAACTTTCCTAGATTCTGACAGCTGTAATATTCTTTATCTGAGGGGTGACAGCTGTAGCTATCCTAGTACTAATTTTGGCTATTTATGGCCTCAGTGAATAAGAAAAGGCAAGCAAGAAAATTATGAATGTTATATGTTAGTATAGAGTAGCTCATTTACCATTGTTTGCGCTAATAGCTTTGGCTCACACTTACTCTCTGCGAAAGTCTTTCATAGAACTTACATTCTCTCATATTTAAAAAATAATTGAGGGACTAAATTGATGGATATTGAATAGTTTAGGAACTATTTATTATATTTTTATAGTTTAGGAACTAAATTGGAAAGAGTGATAGTTGAGGGACCAACTTAAGTGTTTACTCGATATAAACTGTTGCAACCTCCTGCATGCACTCTTTTGGTGCGCTCATTCCGGTATCTACCAACTGAGCTACCTACTTGGGATAATGGGGGTGATTGTTGATTGAGTCAAAGATTTTAGATTTTTTTGGTTCGGACCATTGCTGGCTACCCACACAGTATCCCAACGCTTTCAACGAATGACTAATCTGCGCTCGCTACTTGCGGCAAGGATTTCGCTGGCCAACTCCCTGTTTTTAACGTGTGTGAAAATCGAACCCGGGAGCAAACCGAATCAACCCACACTACGTACCAACGGTAGCTCGACCACCGGGCCAGAGGAGCTGGTTAAAGATTTTAGATTAGATTGTTTTGTTTTTGTTTATTTTCATTTATTTGCATTATTTCATTGTTCCAATTTTCTTGCCCACGTTTAGAATATATTGTTAGTGTGTGGGTTAGTTTCCTATTTTTGAGCAAGTCTCTCGTAGTGGCTAAGTCTATAAACTTTGCTCTTTTGTTTTCACTTAATACCTGAAACTTGATAAATTCGGGAGAGTAGGAAAAGTGAAAAGGAATCTTCAATTTGAGGTTAGTTCTTCTTCAAATTCATTGTTTATTTCTTTTTTCCCTTAGAAATTTCTGAACT
Source organism: Astragalus membranaceus (assembly GCA_039519185.1). Classification (NCBI taxonomy): domain Eukaryota; kingdom Viridiplantae; phylum Streptophyta; class Magnoliopsida; order Fabales; family Fabaceae; genus Astragalus; species Astragalus membranaceus. The sequence continues at coordinate 130,283,889 of CM076851.1, read as the reverse complement.
AGGTTTATTCAACTTTTAGGGTTCCTATGTTCTGATCTGTAAAATGAATGAAACCTCTAAATGCGTGGATATTAAGGACATGTGTGGTTGAGAGTTCTATTTCAAGAACCTCTAAATGCTTATTCGACAAGAATTCTTTACACATGTATATTTTGATATTTTGATACTGGCCATGATTCTCTGATAAAGGAGAATGCAACTAACATGCCAATCTTTATGCATATTTGCAATTCCCTTAAGAACCATCACAAAGAAAATTATAACTAACAGAGCTTCTAAGATAGGCCCTTAAGAACCTTAGTCTTGGTTGTCTCTAATGCAGTAATGTAGTAATGCTTGATAGTCCACCGTGATATAGGAGGAGAAATTGGGAGAGCTTGGAAACGTGGCTACTTGTTGTATGGTCCTCCTGGAACTGGAAAGTCTAGCCTTATTGCAGCCATGGCAAACTATCTCAACTATGAAATCTATGACTTGGATGTTAGTTGTTACACTTGTAAGTAACAATTTTACTTGAGGGAGATGCTTCTTAAAATGTCCTACAGATCTATCCTTGTGATAGAGGACATTGACTGCTCTGTAAAATTGCAAAACAGAGAAGAAGAAGATGATGAAGATATAGAACCAGTTCATAATGGATTCAATAAGGTATGTGTTTCTCTTCAAATATGAAATTCATCTTTAAATTTGATTCCTACCTAACAGCCAAAGGGATACTAGAAAATATATAGAATATTATTGCATAGATGAATTTATTTTAGATATATTTCATTGTATGCATATAGGGTTAGGCACGATCGTCGGCTCGTCGTATTGTATATCTTGTCCCATCTACCCTGCCAACTTGTTGGACCTCAAGTAGTGTGCCCGCTGAACATATGCACTTTCTTAGTTTATTTCTTGTTTTTTTGGCCAGTCGTGGTGGGTCAACCTGCCATCTTTTCCTTGTTTGGTTTGGGTTGGGCAGGTTAACCTGCCACTTTTTAGACCAAACTTGTTGGAACTGAATAGGCACCACACTGTATTATCGATAATTGTCACTGAGAGTGTTACATATATATATACTAACTGCATGACATATGAAGAGTCAGCAATTAATTACACATATTAAAACATACGTGACTGAAAGGAATTTCAACAGTCAACACAAGACTTCGACAGCCAACACAAAACTTCGACTATACTGGTTTACAACAATACACCTCCTAAACCAGTTTAGTTACCTTCTTCAATCGAATGAGCTTCCTCAATTCTTCGAATCTGCTAATCTTCAATGGTTTCGTCAGCAAATCAGCAATGTTGTCCTCTGTTCGACAATATTCTACCTTCAGTTTCTGCTTTGCGACTTGATCACGTAGGAAATGAAATTTGGTCTCTATGTGCTTGCTTCGACCATGAGCAATTGGGTGTTTCGACAAATCTATGGCAGATTTGTTGTCGACTTTCAGTTCGACAGCTTCATTATTCTTCAATTTTAACTCACACAACAGCATGTCGAGCCATTGTGCTTGACATGCAGCCATAGCTGCAGCTATATACTCCGATTCACACGAGGATAATGCCACCACACTCTCCTTCTTCGAACTCCATGAAATTGGAGCATCTCAATACATGAACACATATGCTGCTGTGCTCTTTCGATCTCCTTTGTCACCGCACCAGTCAGCATCAGAATAACCAAACACTTCTTGGTTGTCTATTCCATTCCCTCTGGGATAGAACACACCCAGATCTACAGTACCCTTGATGTATCTCAATATCCGTTTTGCAGCAACCAAATGTGAGGTCTTTGGTTGCTCCATAAACCTGCTTATGAGTCCCACACCATAGGATATGTCAGGCCTTGTGTGACACAGGTACCTGAGAGATCCCACTATCTGTTTGTACAGTGTCGAATCTACAGCCTTTCCTTCGACATCACTTGTCAGCTTCACTGCTGTGTCTGTAGGAGTAGCAGCAGGATTGCAATCACTCATATTGAATCTCCTTAGAACATCAGTAGCATACTTCTTCTGATGTAGCAAGGTTCCACCTCCATTACCAACAATTTCGATTCCTAAGAAATAAGTAAGAATGCGCATATCTGACATTTCGAACTCACTCATCATGTTTTTCTTGAACTCCTCCATATCCTTCTCGCTGGTTCCTGTGAGTAGCATATCATCCACATATAGACAAACTATCAGCCAGTCTTCTATATTGGACCCCTTCACATAAATGCCATGCTCATTTACACACTTCACAAAGTTCAGTTGGGATAGAAATGAATCTATCCTTTTGTTCCAAGCTCGTGGAGCTTGTTTTAGGCCATATAGAGCCTTTTTCAATTTGTACACCTTTTCCTCCTTACCATTCATTACAAATCCTGGTGGTTGGTTAACATACACTTCTTCCTCTAAGTAACCATTGAGAAAGGCAGACTTCACATCCAATTGATACATAGACCAGTTTTTGAAACTAGCTATTGCAATGATCAATCTTATTGTCTCAATCCTTGCTACGGGAGCAAAGACTTCATTGTAATCATATCCAGCCCTTTGTAGAAATCCTCTTGCAACCAATCTTGCTTTATACTTCCCAATTTCACCATTGGGTTTGATCTTAGTTTTGAAGACCCACTTGACTTCGACAACCCTCTTCTGCTTAGGCAATTCGACCAATACCCAAGTATCATTTTTTTCGATTGAATTCAGTTCTTCTATCATTGCTTGCTTCCATTTCGACTGCTCTAGAGCTTCTTCGACAGTTATTGCTTCACAATCAGCAAGTAATGCTTCTTGCAGCAATTCTCCATTTTCTGCTATGGCATTGTCAGGAAATAGTTGAAAATCATTCAATCTCTGTGGCTGTTGTCTGTTTCTTCTTGGTCTACCACTTGCACCTCCTTGTTCATTCATCACTTCATTCACTTCCTCTTGTTGCTCATTCAATGTCACTGCCACTGGTGTGTCCTGCACAGGTTCCAGTAACACAGCTTCGACAGTGTCACTCTGTGTCGAATTGTTAGTGATGTTCGACACACTATAGTTCTGTCGAATTGTGTCTGTCGAATTGTTCCATTCCCATCCCTTCGATTCCTCAAAGATCACATCCTTGCTAATCATCACCTTTTGTCTATTTGGATCATACAACTTGTAGGCACCAGTCGAATGATAACCCAATAGAACCATTGGTTGAGCCTTGTCATCCAATTTCTTTCTCAATTGATCTGGAACATGTCTGTAACACAGTGCCCCAAACACCTTCAAATGCTTCACACTTGGTTTCTCACCACACCATGCCTGTTCAGGAGTCATTCTATCCAGTCTCTTAGTTGGGCTTCTGTTCAAGATATACACAGCAGTGGTTGCTGCTTCTCCCCAGAATTGATTTGGCATGCTTCGACTCTTCAGCATGCTCCTCACCATATTTAGTACAGTTCTGTTCTTTCTCTCTGCTGTACCATTATGTTGTGGTGTGTATGGTGCTGTGATTTCATGCCTTATTCCTTCTTCTTTGCAGAACTTCTTGAACTCTGTGGAGGTGTATTCACCACCTCCATCAGTTCTAAATCTACTGATGCAGCATCCAGATTCCTTCTCAATCATTGACTTGAAGTTTTTGAAAACTTCGAACACTTCACTTTTCTTACTAAGTAAATAGATCCACATTTTCCTAGTAAATTCATCAATGAATGAAACGAAATAGCTATTACCTCCCAATGTTTTCACTTCAAAGGGCCCACAAACATCTGAGTGAATGGCTTCAAGTTTCCTGGTTGATTGAATCTTCACTTCAGTGTTGTAGGAGTTTCTGGCTTGCTTCGACTCACAACATTCCTTGCATACTTCGACAGGAAACGTCAAAGCAGGCAATCCATGCACCATACCTTGAGCAGTTAGATTCTTCAGGTCTCTGAAATTCAAGTGCCCATACCTCTCATGCCATCTCCACACTTCATCACTGGTGACAGCCTTCAAACATTCATCATTGACTATATTCATGCCAACTTTAAAAGTTCTTCTCTTGTTCAATGTTGCTTTCAACATCAGCCTCTTCTTAGGATCATATAACTTCAGTTCCATATCCTCCATATGAACTGAACACCCCTTCTCTAGGAGTTGTCCTAGGCTTATCAAATTGCATTTCATTGATGGAACGTACAGCACATTTGTGATGAGGTCAGTTTTCCCATCATTCCTCCTGATTCTCACTGTGCCACACCCTTCAGCATTTATCACTCTATTATCACCAAACCTTATCGATTTCTTTACTGATTCGTCTAGATCAATGAACCAGTTTTTGTTGCCTGTCATGTGGCTTGAACACCCTGTGTCGAGATACCACAGATCATCATCACTATCTCTTGATTCTGCCATCATCACTAGTTCACCACCACCTACTAGTTTGGCCACTTGTTGCTGCACATCGGTGCCACTTTCACTGACTTCTGCCATCAGCATCATTTCATCATCAGATTCACCTCTGACCAACTGTGCTTCTTCGTGAGTACTCTTCGACCTGCATTCATCTGCGTAATGGCCGAATTTCTCACAGTTATAGCATTGCACCTCCTTCTTGCTATAATTCTTGCTTTCTCCTTTATTCTTTTTCCACGCTTCTTTTCTCTTTTGGAAGTCACTCTTTTGATCATTGCTCTTCTTCGACCCTTCACCTCCTTTGTTCCACTTTCCTTTCCCTTTCTTGTTCTGTGCTTGTGCCAACAGCACTTGTTCACTTTCTTTCTCAGCTTGCTTGTTGACCAATCTTGCATGAATTCTTGCTTCACTTGCTTCCAGAATTCCTTGCAATTCAGCCACCTTCAACGTATCCAAATCTTTGGATTGTTCGATTGAAGTTACAACATAGTCGAAATGTGGAGTCAGTGTTCTCAACACTTTGTCGATCTTTCTTCTATCAGTCACAGTTTTTCCATTAGTGCGCATTTGGTTCGTAATCAATGTCAGTCTATTGAAATACTCCCCAATCGTCTCTTTCTCGTTCATCTGAAGCAGTTCAAATTCCCTACGCAGCAAATTCAGTTTCACTTGCTTCAGTGATGCATCCCCAGAATAAACTGTTGCTAGTTCATCCCATGCTCCCTTCGATGTTTCATATTCTGAAATCTTCTCAAATGCTTCGCCATCAACACCTTGATGGATCAAGAATAAAGCTTTGCTGTCTTTTCTTTGCCATCCACGAAGCGCTTCTCCTGCAGCTAATTGGGGTATTCCGGTTTGCACAACATCAAGCACTTCTTGATACCGGAAAACCACCTTCATTTGCACAGTCCACTTATCGTAGTTCTTGGGATCAAGAACTGGGATCTTCGTTGAAAGGTTGTTCAGATTCGCCATTGCCACGCCTTAAGATCACGAACACGATCGTAAAATCAACGCTCTGCAATTCACTCACTCACCAACACTCGTGTTTCCCTTCCCTAGAATCAAATTGCTCACCACTCACACTTCACTCGTGTTTCCCAGGGATTTCGCACTCGCTCTGATACCAATTTGTTGGAACTGAATAGGCACCACACTGTATTATCGATAATTGTCACTGAGAGTGTTACATATATATATACTAACTGCATGACATATGAAGAGTCAGCAATTAATTACACATATTAAAACATACGTGACTGAAAGGAATTTCAACAGTCAACACAAGACTTCGACAACCAACACAAAACTTCGACTATACTGGTTTACAACAAGAAAACTTTCTTTTTAATTATATTTATATTTATTTATTTTATGGGCGGACTAGCTCGTCGACCTGCAACTGAGAGAGGTGGACTCAAATTTTCAACCACCACTCATTGGCCAGCCAACCTCCCAAACATTTTGGCGGGCTCACTACAATGAGGGATGGGGTATTGCTTTTCCCAATGAGGGATGAGGGATGGGGTATTGCTCACTACAATGACATCGTTCGAGTGTGTTAAATTTTGACTTCACACCCTTTTGGGTGTTTTTCACCTGTTCGCATGGTTCGCATGACCTCGTTCGAACACATTCGAACGACATCGTTCGAGTGTGTTAAATTTTGACTTCACACCCTTTTGGGCGTTTTTAAACTGTTCGCATGAGGTCATGCGAACCTGTTCGAACAAGGTCGTTCGAACAGTCATAAAACACGTCCTCGAAGCGTCTCACGCGAGGTTATTTTTGGAATAAAATTTGTTAAGGGGTGTGAAAGAGTAGGAGGGGGTGTGGGAAAAGCAAAACCCTGAGGGATGGCTTCCGGCCCATGTTGCCATTCACTCTCTTTATCAGAGAGAGTCTTGGCGCAATAGTTAGGTTGCTTCCTTGAGACCTAAAAGGCGTTGTTTTAAATTTTGAAATGTCTCTCCACATGTGAGAATAAGACTCCTTACATTTTTCCTCATCAGACCCCACCTGGAGGTAGTCTCGCTGCGCTGCCCTTTTTATTCATTTATTTATGAACATCAGTATTTTTCACAAAGAAAGTAGATTGATACTAGATGAATGCAACTCCATCTTAAATTCTCATCAAATATATATTTTAGAAAAAGCTAGCTTCCAAGACCTTTGATATAAATAAGGATAACATGATTTTTATTTTGGCTAATGTTTATTGATAATTTTTCAACAAATGACATTGTCGGGACTGTTGCATGTTATAGATGGTCTCGCTGCGCATCATTGTTTTCACAACCAATCACAAAGAAAGATTGGATCCTGCTTTATTAAGACCTGGTCGAATGGACGTGCAAATTCACCTATCATATTGCTACTTCCCTGCTTTTGAGCAATTGGCCAAAAACTACCTTGGCATTTTCGAACACAAGATCTTGTCAAATTCCTCAACGACAAGAAAATGGTCAAAGGAGAGACTAACAGTGAACAAGGTAGAGAATAATTATCATAAGATAAAAATGTTAAATATGATAAATTTCACAAAAGTGTCACCATTGCTATGTTTGATTAGTTTATTAAGCATATTTTTTTAAAAAAATTAAGAAAAATTGATTTTGTTCTTTGCTAACTGTTTTTAACAGTTTCGAAAAAATATAATTAATAAGTCCTTAATACGTGAGTTGGAGTCATTAGCGAAGTTCTTGTTTTTTCATTCTTTTTAGTTCTATTTCCTAACATATAGAGATTTCTTAACAACTTGGCTCAAATCCTCCACGGTGCAGTACAATTCTCGTTGGAGGAATCGATTGAAACATCAAAATTATGACCCAATCAACATGCAAAAAATTCATGATCATTCTAATTGGGTATTGGAGGATTCACCAATCAACAATGAGTTAGAGAATTATGTTAATATTGTTTTGAGTTTTTTCCAGAGATTTTCAAGAGATTTTCAAGGTATGGTAAAAAAAATTGGTAGCTTTGTGAAGTATGAATTTATACATGTCATGCTTATTTTTGTTGGCTTTTAGTAGTGTCACGAGTCATACGGTCCGGCTAATGACCCAACACTTCGACCATTGATCCAGAGTTGAGCTATGATTCTGTAATGTTTCTCGCTAGTCACTACAACTAGGGATGTCAATATTAATGAAAGTACTCCCTCCGGACTCGATTATTAGCAACAAAAAAAGTCATTTATTTTGGTCAAAAATATAAGCAACTTTCCCTACTTTTTATTCTCTTTAATGCACCATTCCAAAAATATCCTTAGTCACCCTTATTTAGCTTTCAAATCAGTCACCCTTCAATCAATTGTTAGTGAGAGTAATATCGGAAAAAGTGATGCTTTTTAACTATCCTCCTTAATTTTTGTGCACCACATTTTTGTTGCTAATAATCGAGAGGGAGTACTCTCTAGCTCCTCGAATTCTATATTATTCCTCATTCTCATCCTCACTCCCCACCTTAGAGAGTTTTTCCTTCCCTACCCATGTCCCTGATATAAACACCATAGTTCGTAAAAAAAAGTAATATATAACAGAATAGAAATGGAGAAAATTCCCCGTGAGCAAGCTACCAAAATGATCTCAATTATAACAGAATAGAAATGAAGGAATCATGCATTGCAAACAATTGGTTTTATTGATACAGAAACACAAACAACACCAGCCAACAATAGCATACAAATGAAGCACCTGATTTAAATATGCTGCAACTCTAAATTAACAATAAACCAAAAGGTTATTCACTACAATGGAGGAAATATTCAATCTCATAGCTATATGATAGAATGCCAACTTAACGTCCCAACTCATCTTCTCCTGTGCTTTCCATTTTTTGGTCCCCTGAAAAGGAAAACTATTTATCAGTAAATCCAAAGAAACAAAAGTTCAATCTATCATTCCTGACAAGAAGGACTGTTTGAATTGACTTATTTGTGTTTATCTATTGGCATAACTTCATAAGCACTTGCGAAACTGTTTGAGAGAGTTTATGGAAATAACTTAGGACACTTTTTTAAGTTGTTTTCAATTGATTTTTATAAACTGTCTTAGATAGCTTATATGAAAACAATTTAACTTTATTTTATTTTTTATCATAGAAATAGCTTATGAATAAACACTAACATGATAAGCGCTTAATTAAGCTGTTTATCTAAACATGGCCTAAGATTGAAACATCAACTAAAATGCCCTGATACTTGGATGCGCTTCGCTCCTATAGAAACCGATTGTGACCATATTATGTAACATTATTATCTTACCACCATCTTCTGGGATATGAGAAGTCCATAAAGTAAGGTTGTCTCTTAAGAGCTGCATGATCAAGGTACTGTCTTTGTAAGAATCTTCATTCAGGGTATCCAGCTCTGAAACAGCATCATCAAAGGCTTGCTTTGCAAGGTGGCAGGCCCTGAAATTAAGTTACAAAAAGTAAGGATTTAGCAACCCACCTTTGTTCTAATTAGTATAATAACCATTTCCACATACCTTTCAGGTGAATTCATGATCTCATAATAAAACACTGAGAAATTTAGAGCCAGACCCAATCGGATTGGATGCGTCGGTTGTAGTTCACTCTCAGCGGTGGCAGAAGCTAACTGCAAATAAACAGAACTCCAAATCACAAAAATTTCCTATATCCATCTGACACACTATATTTTCATATTAGGGAATGTAAACAAATGATTCATTTAAGAGGAAGTCATGAACAAAAAAATCTCTTCATTAGAAAGAAAAAATCCTTAATTATATTCTATACCAAACAAACAATCAAAATGAAGTGAGAAATTACGAATCGCCAAACCATCTACAATAGGTCAAGTCCTTATTCATATGACAGAAAATAGAGATAGCAAGGACAAGGAATCTTGCAATTGCATGGAAGCAGAAGATTGTTTAGCATCTAATGAAGGATGTTCTTTGATATGGCATAGAATTATTCATGCAGCTAATCATGTGACTTTGATGGAAATGATTAGACACAGATTATGATGTACATGTTTAGATTTAAATTAGCACCAAAATGAAGACATAGATTCAAATGAAGTTTTCCTACAAAGAAAGTGACATGCATAAACAAAGGATTCGAAGTAACTGCTGATGTACAGTTTATTAACATGTTCAGATAAAATGTTAAACTTAGAGCTAATCCTTTTTACTTCAAGTGAATACCTTATATGCTTCAAGTGACTGATCTGCTACCTCTTTCTTTTCATCATCAGCTTTGAACTCTGCTAAATACCTAAAATAATCTCCTTTCCTGCATCCAAACCACTACTCAAAAAATGCTTTCAAACTCCATAATCTGAAACTAATTCATACATCTAAGGAAAATCATAATGTAAAAAAAGCATACATCTTATAATAAAACACTGTAGACTCAGCAATATTAGTGGATGGAATAAGATGCTCATCTAAAACAATCATAATGTCATTGCAAATCTTTGAAAGTTCCATCTCCACTTTCTGCCTATACTCTCTTATACGCTTAGCATTCAACTCATTCCCTTTTGATTCCTCTTTCTGCTCTATTGATGATAAGATCCTCCATGAAGCTCTTCTGGACCCCACCACCTTCTTGTACCCAACAGAGAACAAGTTTCTTTCTTCAACACTCAATTCAACATCCATCTTTGCAACATTCTTCATTGCATCCACCATTTCTGCAATGAAAACTCTAGAATCAATTCCAAAAACACATAACATACACTATTATAAATCCAAACTTTTTTCTTTTTTCTTTTTCTCTTAAGATGGTGATATGGGCATTTAATTAAGAGTGAAGTAAAGGGTCTAAGTAGAAAAGGAAAAAATGTGAACTTTTTTTGTCAAAATTTAAACTTTATCAGAACAAAAAGTAGTAATAAGGAAAAAAGAGAAAGTGGGTAGTTTGTAGCAGTTACTGAAAACATGATGGAAAATAGAATGGTGCTAAAATGATTGAGAGAGAGAACCATCGTAGCGCTCAGCTTGCTCGGTTAGTTTGGCAACATAGACTATGTTTTCACGGTCACTGGAGGAAGAAGCCATGGCTGATTTGTGCTCTCTGGTTCCACTACTTCTCTGGTTAATGCTCAATGTGGTTTAGTGGAAGGGAGAGAATAACCGCAAGTGAAGGGAAAGGTAGATACGGTTTTTATAAGGTTGGGAGAATTTATAGGTAACCTGTTTTTGCTTCTGAGAGAGATGGAGGAGTGGGGGTTACAAAATATGCACTTTGATAATTTGCCGAACCCTCTCCGGTTTCTATTTTGTCTCATATGGGTTGTTTGGTTGGTGAATGGAAAATAGAGGGGAAAAAAGAGAAAGGAAATGAAAGGGGGCGATGATGAAAATAAAAAGATGGCTTGGGTAGTGTTGAGTCATATTGGGTTTGGCCCAAACTGTTTGGAAGTGTGGGGGTGGGGGGGGGGGGGGGGGGGGGGCGTCAGCCCACCATGGTAGGGTTCAGGGGTATTGTCGTAATCTTAACTAAGTTATTATAAGTACCTATTGTAACACTAAAACCCTAATTTCATTCCAGTAATCAGACGGAACGACAGCGGCTCTGTAGTCGCAGATTGGCCGAACTGCGTGACCAATATCGTGTCTCCTATTTCCGTTTTTCGTTTCTATTATTATTTCTTTATTTATTGTTGTTGTTACAAAAATTGGTATCAGAAGATGTCTAACTCTGGTGCGAAATTCGAAGTGGCAAGGTTCGACGGGACGGGAAATTTCGGATTATGGCAAAGGAGGGTTAAGGATCTGTTAGCTTAGCAAAGTTTACAGAAGGCGCTGCGTGAGACGAAACCGGGAGACATGGCGGACGACGATTGGGCAGAGATGAAGAAGAAGGTCGCGTGATTGATACGTCTATGTGTTTCAGACGAAGTGATGTGTCATATCCTGGACCTAACTACTCCGAAGGCGGTTTAGGATAAATTGGAGAGTCAGTATATGTCAAAGGCGCTAATGAACAAGTTGAACGCGAAACAACGACTATACATCTTGAAGATGCAGAAAGGATCTGATTTGCAACAACACGTCAATACCTTCAATAACATAATCACTGATTTGGTGAGACTAGGGGTGAAGATCGATGACGAAGACAAGGTAATAATTCTGTTGTGCTCGTTGCCGGGTTCTTACGAACACTTGGTGACTACTCTTACCTACGGGAAATACACTAGCAGCCTCGATACAATTACTGCTACACTATTGTCTCATTCTCAAAGGAGACAAAGTGTAGAGGAAGGAAGTCAAGGTGAGGGTTTGTATGTGAAGGGGAGTCAAGATCGTGGCCGGAAAAAGGGTAAAGCAGGTTCTGGAAGGAGAAGGTCTAAATCCAAGAACAGAAAAACATCAAAGTGCCATATTTGCAAACATATAGGGCATTGGAAAATGGACTGTCCAAATAGAAAGCAGGGCGCATCGAGCTCTGCAAACGTGGTTCAAACCGATGATTCTGGCAGTGAAGGGGATGTTCTTTGTGTTTCATCTAGCAAGTGCACAGATGCGTGGATTCTTGATTCTGGATGCTCCTATCACATGACGTCGCACCGGGAGTGGTTTACAACATTCAGGTCAGGTGATTTTGGGTTTGTTTATTTGGGTGATGATAACGCTTGTGCTATCACAGGAATGGGACAAATCAAAATTGCTATGGACGATGGTGGCGTGCGAATGTTGAACGATGTCAGATATATTCCAGAATTGAGAAAGAATTTGATTTCTTTAGGTAATCTGCATGCAAATGGTTTTTCCTACGGGTCTGATGTAGATAGGGATATCATGAAGGTCAGCAAGGGTGCATTGACAGTGATGAGAGCAAAGAGGACTGCAGGTAACATCTACAAACTGTTGGGCTGTACAGTTGTAGGTGATGTTGTGCCAATTGAGTCTGATAATGATGCAACTAAGCTCTGGCACATGCGTTTGGGTCATCTTAGCGAGTGTGGGATGATGGAACTTCATAAGAGAAATCAATTGAAGGGTGTTCGCAGTTGCAAGCTAGATTTGTGCAAGTATTGTGTACTTGGGAAACAGTGTCGTGTTCGGTTCAAGACAGGGAAACACAAAACAAAAGGAATCCTGGACTATGTGCATTCTGATGTGTGGGGGCCTAACAAAGAGCCCTCCATGGGTGGTGCCAGGTATTTTTTGACTTTTACCGATAATTTTTCTCGCAAGGTTTGAGTGTATTTTCTAAAGCAAAAATTTGAAGTATTTCACAAGTTCAAGTTGTGGAAGGCAGAAGTAGAGAATCAAACGGTCAGAAAAATCAAGTATTTGCGGTCAGATAATGAGACTGAGTACACTGATTCAAGCTTCCAGAAATTTTGTGCAGAACATGGTATTCAGAGGCATTTTTCAGTTCAGAAGACACCACAGCAGAATGGTGTCGCAGAAAGAACGAACAGGACGCTAACTGAAAAGGCAAGATGTCTCCGGTTGAATGCTGGATTATCAGAGGGTTTCTGGGGCAGAGGCAATTAACATGGCATGTTATCTTATCAACAGGTCACCACAGGCTTCATTGGACAAGAAGGTTGCAGAGGAGGTATGGACAGGTAATCCTATTGATCTTGACAATTTAAGGATTTTTGGGTGTACAGCTTATGTGCATATATCCAGTGTGTCTTCGTTGGTTACTCAAAAGGTGTAAAGGGATTCAGGTTATGGGATCCAGTTTCAAAGAAGATGGCACTCCGTAGAGATGTTGTGTTTGATGAGCAGTCAGTTGCAACAGATGTGTCAACATCTAAAGGGGAAACTTCCAACAATAAGGTGATTTAGGTGCATATTGAGTCGTCACCAGCGAGCAATATGCGGTCGGTACCTGAACCACAAGTCGAACCAGACTCTGATACTGAAATTGAACATGGACCTGAAGATTCAGGTGGAGTTTGATTACTCTCTAGTACGCGACAGAGAGCACCCTCAGATTAAGCCACCAGATAGATATGTGTATGAAGACTTGGTAGCTTATGCACTTCTTACTAGTTCTGGAGATCCGTCCACTTTTCGAGAGGCTATAACTAGCGAAGAGAAAGATAAGTGGATGGGTGCTATGGTGGAGGAGATAGAGTCCTTGAAGAAAAATGAGACATGGGATCTTGTTCAGCTTCCTAAAGGAAAAAGGGCTATCGGTTGCAAGTGAGTGTACAAGAAAAAACCAGCAGTAACAGAAAAAGAAGGGGAAAAGTTCAAGGCTCGTCTTGTAGCAAAGGGGTACTCACAACAGATCAAGGGGATTGACTATGATGAGATTTTCTCTTCGGTCGCCAGACATACCTCTCTCAGGGCTGTGTTAGCCTTGGTAGCCAGCCGAGACATGCATTTAGAGCAGATGGATGTGAAGACAGTTTTCCTCCATGGTAATCTAGATGAGCAAATTTACATGGAGCCGTCAGAGGGTTTCAGTGATACTTGACGGGGCAGACTAGTTTGTAAATTGAAGAGGTCTTTGTTTGGTCTAAAGCAGTATCCAAGACAATGGTACAAGCGCTTTGATTCATACATGCTTCAGATTGGCTACAAAAGGTGCGAGTATGATTGTTGTGTTTATGTTAGGAGCCTTGGTGATGGTTCTTTTATTTTTCCAGTTACTGTATGTGGATGATATGTTGATTGCTGCTAATCATTTACATGACGTAAATGAACTGAAAATCATGTTGGGAAAGGAGTTTGATATGAAAGACTTAGGTGTTGCTAAGAAGATTCTTGGGATGGAAATTCACAGGCATAGGAATGCTAGAAAACTATGGCTCTCTCAGAAAAGCTATGTTGAAAAGGTGCTAGACAGATTTGACATGAGCAATTCGAAAGCTGTGGGTACTCCATTGGCGAATCACTTTAAGCTCTCATTAGATCAGTGTCCAAAGACAGATGCAGAAGCTGAGTATATGTCAAAAGTTTCTTATGCCAGTGCTGTTTGTTGTTTAATGTGTTCTATGGTCTGCACAAGACCAGATTTGGCACAAGCTGTAAGTCAAGTGTGCAAGTTTATGTCCAAACCGGGAAAGCATCATTGGGAAGCAGTCAAGTGGTTTTTCAGGTACTTAAAGGGTACAACAGGTAATGGTATCATGTTTAGCAGTGAAAGAGGTGATCCTTCAGTTGTGGGATATGTTGATTCAGACTATGCTGGTGATATTGACGATAGGAGGTCTACAACGGGATATGTCTTTACTCTTGCAGGTAGACCCATTTGCTGGAAATCATCAGTTCAATCCATAATTGCAATGTCAACAACTGAAGCAGAGTACATGGCAGTAGCTGAAGCTGCCAAAGAGGCTTTATGGCTGACAAGGTTAGTGAAGGAATTGGGTGTTGAGCAAGGTGGAGTTCAGTTGCATTGTGACAGTCAGAGTGCCATTTATTTGGCAAAGAATCAAGTGTATCACACTCGGACTAAGCATATTGATGCGAGGTTTCACAAGATTAGAGAGTTACTTGCTTCCGGACAAATATTACTTGAAAAGGTCCATACTTCAGAGACCGCAACTCATATGTTGACCAAGTCAGTCACCAGTGACAAGTTCAAGCACTGCTTGGACTTGTTACATGTTTCTCAGTGTTAAGCAGGAGCTCTACCCCCAGCACCAAGGATGTGGACGCCATGCAGTAAATCTTCATAGGGGTTTGATATTCGCCAAGGTGGAGATTGTTGAGTATGGCTCATATTGGGCTTGGCCCAAACTGTTTGGGGATGTGCTGGGGGTGTGGGGGGCGTCATCCCACCACGGTAGGGTTCAGGGGTATTGTTGTAATCTTAACTAAGTTATTATAAGTACCTATTGTAACACTGAAACCCTAATTTCATTCAAGTAATCAAACGGAACTACAACTGCTCTGTAGTCGCAGACGTGGGCAAAGATTGGCCGAACCGCGTGACCAAAATCGTGTCTCCTATTTCTATTTTTCGTTTCTATTATTATTTCTTTGTTTACTGTTGCTGTTACAACAGGTAAACTGGGACACGATTTGCTTGTCAAAAGATAAGGGAGGTATGGGGATCAAAAACTTGAAAGCATTCAACTTTGCTTTATTGAGCAAGTGGAGGTGGAAATGCTTGCTAAGTGGTGAGAGTCTTTGGCTAAAAGTTTTATACGGTAGATATGGTGACTTATCTAGTTGGTGAGACGAACCTCTTCCTTACTAGAGGCTATGGAAAGCCTCATTGTGGGGGCGTGATATCACTGTTTTGGGATCAGATTTCACGACCCCATTTGGTTCTCTAACTTAGCCACATTGCAGTTGGATTGCGGAAATAAATTAAGATTTTTGGAATGACGCTTGGTGTGGACCAATACCTTTCAAAACATTGTTTCATGACTTATATATAGTGTAACATCCCCAATTTAGCTAATTTCATTTATTGAAATTAGCAAGAGGTCAAGATAATTAATTAACATAATTGATTAAGTGAATTATGTTGTACTTGTGTGCTAAAATGTATTAGTACTTGAATTGTCAATTGATTGGCGAGCTAATTGGGATTTTAAGTGAGAATACTAGGACAAGGGTATTTTCATCTTTTCCACAAAACACCCACATATGCATTAATTAATTATTTTATAAGTAGTGTTTGATTAGAAATGAATTAAGAAGAATTTAAGGAGGTTTAAGTCAAAATTGGACATAAGGGCAACACGGTAATTTCGCCTCATTAAGTGACCCTCAGCTGGACACACACAACACTACCTCTCCTTCCTCATTTTGCTGAAATCCAGAAACATAAACTGTGAGTTTGAGAAGGAGAGATACAAAAGAGGGAAGGAGGAAAAGAGAAGAGCAAGTCCATGGAACCTTGATGCATGCTTCTTATTTTTAGTTCATTGGATTCGGCCTAATCTCCTCTCCAAATTGATGCTCATTTCACCACCAAAGAATCATCCATCCTCCTTTCACCATTTTCGAACCCAATCTCCATTTTTGGAGAAAAGTTGAGTTCCTACCTTGCATGTGATTCTAGTAGAGCTCTAGGAGTGATTTGAAGTATAGCATTTCAGTTGGAGTGTTGCTGTGCAAGATGAGGAGCCACATTTCGAATTAGAAGCACATTTGGAGAAGGTTCAGTAGCTAGGGGTGCTGAAATTCGAAGTTGGGGTTGAAGATACAACAAGTTCACCCAAAAAGAAACAAATCCAGTAGGAAACCCGTAGGAACCCTCTTCCGTGTTTACCTAATATCTCTCTGTACACAACTCATCTGAACATGATTTTTGCTTATTCAGAAACTAGACACAAAATTCTTCAATATAGACACCAGAATCATCTGATTTCATTAGATATGGAGGGAGATATCGTCTCCACAAGTTTCGTTTCAAAATCAGTCACAGTTTTGACCCAGTCCCCTTGTTTTAGCCATAACTCTCTCCATACTGGTTGAATCCGTTTGAAACCTTAACCCTCAGAAACTAGACAGAATCCCCTACATATTAGGCACTGGTTTGGATAGTTTTCGTTAAGAATTGACTAAGTTATGCGCACTCCAAAACTGCTCCCAGATGCTGTCCAGAAATAGTTCGAGTTGAAGCGAGAGTTCGAGTACGGGGATCGTTCGAGTGTTACTTTGTCGGTGCCGTTGTGCAAAATATCAATTGTTTGAGGATTCGACACTTCGGTGAGTTCTATACTTGCTTAGGGAAATTTGTCGTGATCTGAATTTATACTGTTTTCGGTTTTAAGCAAATCGAGTCAAAAACCGTAATTTCGAAATACCGTGTTTTCGGTCGTATTTGATTATTGATGTTCATGATGATTGATTGATTGATGTTTCTTCGATTGTTATGGACTGGAATTACTGGTTGTTATATCTGTTTTTAAGTCTCGGAAGTTATAAAATGTCTCGGCACCGGATTGAAAATGAAACGGAACAAAATCGAATCTTTGAAAACCTGTTTTCTGCACTTCTGGCAACCGTCGCGACCCCTTCAAATTTTTTGGCCCAAAACTATCTGTAACTCTTCGCATCGCGACGGAACCTATTCGCGTCGCGACGCAGTGTAATTTTCAGCAAACCCTACCGATTTTGTTTTCGCGATAACTTTTGATCCGCGAATCCGATTGAGGTGTTCTCAAGTGCGTTAGAAAACTTATTGAAAGGGCTAATCATATGTGTACTTAAAAATGTATAGTACTCTGTTTTGAAAGTCAAGATTGTTGGTAAAACCGTACTTTAGGTAAACGCGAGCGTACACGAGTCGAGTTAAAATAACGGACCTTGAGTCCTATTATGCCATGTTATGTTAATGATTGTAAGTCTATATAAGCTATATAAACTCTCAATCCATGTAAAAACAAATCAAGACACTTTCCCATCGGGAAGGGTAGATGGTGTACTTGTAGTAATATGAGTATATCGAGGGTGACGATTCTCCATGATCAGTACACTAGGGGAGGGGAAGTCATGAGCCCCAAATGCCACATGTTTTGCCCACTAGTGATTAGCGGGATGGGTTCACCAAAAGCCGAAAAAATAACCATGCTAAGGTAGGCTTGAGGTGTTGTGCTAAGTTAAAGGAAAGGTTAAGACATGTTATGTAGTCGCTTATTAGGGCTACAACAAGAAAGAAAGAAAGATAATAACGCGTAGTCGCTTATTAGGGCTACAAGTTACAAGAAATAAAATATATGTCCACATGGTCGCTTATTAGGACCATGAGTTCAAGGTTAAAGTTAATGAACCGCTAGAGTTAGTAAGGGGTCTCGATAGGACTCACTGAGATAATGTTTATCTCACCCTTTATATGTTGTGGTTTTTACAGAGAAGCAGGGGAAAGCAAAGGCGACGAAGCACAGTTAGCCGGTGTGACTTATGAAGTCATTGAAGATTCAGTTTTATGTTTAGGCCTTTGTCCCCTTTGTTGTCTTTATAATATCGATTGTATAACTATTAGTAGTAACAGTTGTAAATCTTTTTCGCTACTCATGTTTTGGATATTGAACACCAGGTTGTATAAGTCTTAAGTTATGAGACTTAAGTACTTTATGTTAAGTTTAATGAGGTTCATGGAACCGTTTGATAATTATTTATCGAAGTTTTTAATTGTGTTCAATATTCAATGACAGGAAGTTACTCTGATGTATGCCAAGTGGTACATTTTGGTATTTCTAGAAGCTAGAAATATCGGGGTGTTACATATAGCTTGGGAAAGGAAAAACGACACGGTGCAGCAATTTGGTAATTGGACTATTGGGCAATGGAAGTGGGAATGGGGATGGTTCGTGGGCCTATTTGGAGGTATTGTAGGCAGTGTAAACGACTTGAAGGATGTGCTTCATGAAATCACATTATCAAGGGAGAGAGAAGATAGGTGGACTTGGGAAATTGATCGTAACAAATGTTTTACTGCAAAATCTTGTTATAATTGGCTCGTTAATTTGTTTGTAGGTGAAGAAGATAATGGAAGCGTAGATGAGGTGGTGATGGCCTGTAGCAAGGTATGGAAATGCGATGCCCCAACGAAAGCCATTGTGCTCGAGTGGAGAGTGCTCAGGGACTAGCTGCCTACGAGAGAGTTGCTGAGGAGAAGAGGAGAGATTGATTTTGATCGTGACACATCCTGTGTTTTGTGCTTCAGCGAAGTAGAAAGCGTCAACCATTTGTTCAACAGTTGTAGGCGAGTACAAGAGGTGTGGCAGAAAATTGGTGATTGGTTGGACATATCAATACAATAAACACAACAGCTCGTAGAGCACTTCAGTTGGTTTGGTCAAGCCCTAAAAGGAAGAAAATTGAAGTCCTTGAAACACCTTATATGGATAGCTACAACTTGGGCAATATGGCAAGCAAGAAACAAGATCAGTTTTGAAGGAACAGTGGCATCTGATAAATCCATTATAAGTCACGTTAAACACATATCCTGGGGCTGGTTTATAGCAAGGAAGGGGAGGAAAACAAAACTAAACTTGTCCGATTGGCTAAATTTCCCATTGGGCTGTTTTATGTCTGTTTAGCATGAAACATATTATGTGCGAACTGATTTATGCTGAATTAGAGTGATAAATGTGATTAGAGTGTCCTGAATTATCCAGAACTGAAAGAGTGTTTGACTGTTTATACATCATACTGATTACAATAACTATTTCGCTTTGATTTTTGTCAAATCACATGGAATGATAGAAGCGCTGGTTGAGTGGGGTGGCGCACAGTGAAAGTGTGTGAGTGCAGTTTCGAAAGACACATGGAGTTTGATGTTGAGGCTGTCTGTTGCTTTCAATCTGGTCTCCAATCTACTATCTGAGGCACTATGTATAAGGACATTAGGAAGCTGGCAGTAATGGGCCAGGGGTTTATTTGGGTTAATGGGAAAGGAATATATGATCGTAAAATATATCTATGTTTCTTTGGTCGGTGTCGGGGCACTCTTTTTCCTATTGGGGTTTTTTCCCACGGGTTTTGGTCCCGGTAGGTTTCTAACGAGGCCCCATGTATCCACCCTTGTAATGCATTGGTGCACCCTTGTGCTCCCATTATTGCTTATCAATAAAAAAAAGGAAAAGAAGAGAAGAGGAGTGGAAAATGAGATGACTATCAAGTGGTTTGTTTCGAGTGAAAATGATAAAAAAAAAAATTGGAAGGAAAGAAACAAATATTTATTAGATGACAAAAATGTTCCTTAAAAAATACAAGATGCAACGACTTACTCATTTTAGAGGAGGACATGACATTCTTATAATTTTGTGACTTTGCATCTTATTCAATGGTTTTCTTTTCAAACTGGAAGGAAAGGTTTTTTACTTTTCTTTCTTTTCAATATTATTTATGAGAGAAATAGAAAGCACGGAGGAAGAAGGATTGGAAGGATATGATTTAAACCTATAATACTATGGTGTTGGTAGAATTTGTTCCAATGTTTGGTTTTTCGTGAAAAGATAATAATATTGCACTCAGAAGAAATGCTTGATTTATCCTTAGAATTACTCAATTTAGTTTCTATTATTATTAATATTCTTTCACCAAAAAAGCATTTTCACCAAAAAAATATTATGGGGCCCTTTTCACATATTTTCTTGTCACAAAATATAAGACTCTTTACTAATATTTAGATACATTTATTACTCTTTTTTCAAATATAACATTATCAATATCTTTAAATTGCTTTGGTATATGAAAAGTTAACATTAAATATTTCTAAACACAAGTGGTAAGTTAGTCATAGTCATGCAAAAAATAGACATATTAATTGTACTAACAACTTTTTTTAATATGCGCAAAAAGTATAATAGGGCCTTATATTTTGGGACAGGTAGAGTATTAAAATATTTTGAATTTTCTTGTAGGATTAAGTTCTTATCACTTATTTAAATTAGAAGTTGTGTGTCTTGTATTCTTATAATTAGGAGTCTCTTGTCTCGACTTCTCTTGTGTCTTATCATCAATCTTTTCAAAAATTATTATTATATTTTAAAATATCTAATATTTATTAAAAATTTAGTTTATTATATGAATTTTAATTATTAATATTTAGTTTATGTTATGGACACAGAGCTCGACGGGGGAAACCCCTTTCCGACTTTCGTACGGGACCGAGGCCGTAATCCCGGTGGAGATCGGGGAGCTGAGCTGGAGGACACTCCACCCGAAATCTCCGGGGGACAATAGCCAGGCGTTAAAGGAAAACCTCGACCTCGTCGACGAGGTCAGAGGTCAGGCTTTCCTTAAAGAAGCAATAATAAAGCAGAGGGTGGCAGTACGATATAACTCGAAAGTGATCCCCAGAGACCTTGAGATCGGTGATCTAGTTTTGCGAAGAGCCGATGTCGGTTTAAAGAACGCCGCACAGGGCAAGCTCGCCCCCAACTGGGAAGGACCTTACCGGGTTTTATCTAAAACCGGCAGAGGTGCTTACGAATTGGAGACTTTGTCCGGCAAGGCGATCCCAAGGACATGGAACGCCACTAAACTGAGGAAGTACTACAGCTAACTCTCATCTCACCTAAAAGAGCGGTGTATACCGACGTTGCAATTCATTTTATCTGAAGAACGGTGTATACCGACGTTGTAACTCATTTTATCTGAAGAACGGTGTATACCGATGTTATCGACAATGTTTACGGTGTATACCGATGTTGTAACTCGTCTTATCTAATGAACGGTGTATACCGATGTTAATATATATGATTGCGGTGTCTACCGATTTTATCGCCTATTCGATTTTTCTTTCGCTGACCGAGGTTTGTCGCTATCCTAAGGGGTGAGTTCGATCTGGGCCGAGTCCCGGTAAACTACCCCGAAGGCAATCATTATTACAATTGTGTGGCCGAGGTTGCCACAACCCTTAGGGACGAGTTCGATCTGGGCCGAGTCCCGGTAAACTGTCCTTAAGGCGACGTTCACCACTTGAGCGAATCTAACGCAAGTGCACAAACGAAAAACAACAGTATAAAAAGTAACAACCGAGGTAAATGAAACCGGAAGCACATTAAAATTACATTACAAATTATCCCGGATGCGGCCGGGTCCTCGAGTTCAAAAGGGTAATAACATGTTACAAAATTCCGGTTCCGCCCGGAACCCGGGGCTTTACTTCCCCACCGGTTCCACCCGGAACCCAAAAGAGAAGAAACAGCAAATTCAGAACCTTCCCATCAGCAGCAATCACGACCAGGAAGGGGGAGGGTAAATGATATCGAAGGCATCAGAGTCACGATAGGGCCGGACAATACGCCCATCAGCTACGGTATGGTTCAAGCGAATAAATTCCCGTTCCAGAGGAAGGGATGGGTGGATGACAGCAACTTGAGAAAGGGCTTTTTCAAAGCTCTCCTCGGCCACTTCCAGAGCCAGTTGAGCCGTCTCCACCACCTCGTCCTCCAAAGTTTCTACTTTGGCACGTACCTCTTGAAGCTCCCTTTCTAATTCAGCAACCCGAGGTAAAGAATCAACACTAGATCCGACCTGGGCCTGCCTCGCCTTCGCCAGATCGGCCTCGAGTTCCTTAATCCGAGCCCTCAGGGACGAAATAACCTCGGCAGACTGCCTATCTTGACTCTCGAGATCCTGGATTCGAACCTCGTGTTCCATGCACAAGTTGAGGGCAGAGTCCCTCTCCTTCTCAAATTTCTCCGCAGCCGCTTTAAGCTCGGCCTGATCCCTCTCCAGAGCCTCGTATTTCTTTTGCAACTCTTCCCGGGCCTTCCTTTCATTGTCCCTCTCCACCAGGGCCCCTGTAACAAATAGAAACAAGGAAGTCAACGACAGAGATAACCAGGAAAGAAAGTCAAAGAGTGAACCTCGGAACTTGGGCCCACCTTTTGCCTGATTCTCAGCCTCGACCTTCTGAAGCTTCGTCACGTCCGCAAGATGCCGGAATAACTTAAGTGACGCCTCAACCGGGTCGACCCGGGAATCCTCCAGATGCTTCTGCAGGAAGTCGGCGTCAATAGAAAGACCAGAAGACCTAGAAGTCCGGTGCTTTCCATGACGCCCCTTCTTTGAAGCCCGAGCAGCCGGGGCATTGGAGGTAGAAGCGGGGTCTGCTTGCGATGGGGGGCGCTCCCTTTTTCGGTGCGAGAGATCCGCAGCCCGATCTTCTGCTCCAGCCGAGACAGCCTCCAAGACAGTGCTAATCGGGATGGCAGCAACGGGTTTTTCTTTTTGCACCCCGGCCTTCCTTTCTGCAAGAGCCGTCAGGCGAGAGAACTTGTCCGGCCCCATGCTATCTGCAAAGAAAGGAGAATAAACAATGTTAAAAGAAACGGCAGTCAAAAAATTATGATGGGCGGGGTTATCTACCAAGAAACCTACCAAGAACGGCGACTACTTGAGATTTCGACCCAGCCCCGACCAATCGGGCTACGTCAATCCCAAATTTCTTGGGATCACGATAGACGATCAGGTCGGCAAAGTTCGTCAAGATCGCCAACGACTCCTGGTCCACCTGGGATAGCCGCCCTAAGCCGACGGTGTAAGAATGAGGCCTCCGGTTAAAATGAGAGAGAGACCATCCCAGTTGAAACTTGGTGAACTCCAATGATTTCCCATCCGCAGAATATTGGCCGACGTGCCTCACTGCCTCCTCATTCACGGGCTCCACAAAGAAATACTTATTTTTCCAGTTCTTAAGAGAGTCGGAATAAGGCATGAAAATCTTTAAGCCTCTCTTAGCCCGGAAGCTCACATGTTCCCACCGATCTTTAGTTCCATCCTCATGCCTGCGGTTAACCTCGAAAAGGTGGAAAAAGAGGTCAGAGGAGATCGGCCTCTCCAGATGAATGCACATCAACTCAAAAGCCCGGAGGAACGCCCATGAGTTGGGATGAAGCTGGGAAGGGGCGAGGTTCAAGATCTCCAAAGCCTCCTGTTGAAAAGCGGTGAACGGGGGTCTAACGTGCATATCAAGGATCGTCACCCCGTACATAACAAATTTGAGAGCTTTCGGCCAGACGGCCACATGCTGGTCTTCAGCCATTCCCTCCACATTCCAGATCTGACTCTTCCGGGAAAGGCGGTTGACGAAGAAACTCATATCGTCCCCGGTCCTGTAAAGGGACGGGATCCCCCTCAACGCCTCCGACACCCAAGAATACTCCCGGGGAACCGCGAGAGGCAGGGACACGGGAACATTGACCGGCCCTACTCCGGCTTGGGGATATTGGTCAGAGTCACCTTCTTCATATGCGGGCTCCCCGCAAGGCCCGAGACCATCTTCATTGTTTCGGCTCTCAGCCACCTCCTCCTCGCTCTCCTCCGAACTCCAACTAGTACTGCCTTGTTCCTCACGGTCGGGCTCGGCATCAGAATCACCCGATTCAAGAACCACCACCTCTGTGTTGTCTTCATCTACCGGCTCGTTGCTGGGAACCCCGGGAGACCGGTCTTCAGCTTGAGTAGGAGCGGAACCCAAGTCGTCTTGAACCTCGGGAATAGCTGACCCCGGGGGACTAGCACGAATTTCGATAGACTCTCCAAGTCCGGAAGCCATTGTTTGCGCGAAATGAGGGCGATCTGTGTCAGCAACCCGACGGGTTTGTTTCGTCCTCGCCAGATCGGTCCTGCAGAAATGGGGGCTTGATGAGTCAGGCTGATACGTAAACAGTAGGTCCACAACCAAGTCGGAACCCGACCTGACGACCCCCACTCTGTATCTACAAATGCGGGTCCAGAAAGAACCCGGTCGTGATCTAAAGGAAAAAGCAGAAAAGAGGAAACTAACCTTATGAAAATCGAAGCTCGTCGAACACTGGAGGCGGGTCGCGAACAGCAAAAGCGTCACCGAGACTCAGTACAACTCGGAAGAATGAAAGAAGCTCCGGAACGACTTTAAGACCGGGAGCAGAGCAATTCGCAGAAAAACAGTCTAAGTAAGGGGGATCCCCCCTTCTATTTATAGAGCATTAAGAAGGCCACAAATGGGCCTGGACCTAGGCTACGTTTCCCAAGGCTAGCCCCTGGACAGGCGCGTCGTTCCAAGCGCCATCATTGCCCCAATCTTCCTCGAACGACGCGTCCCATCAATGACGTTGCCAGCTGGCACAGAAATCAAGACATAGCTATGACCGGAACGCTCCGTTTCCGTTGGCTCGCCCCGGTCTCTTGACCCCGCCGTACCCGGAATCTCTCAAAGCGGTCAGCCTCGAGTCACTCGGCGCGACCTGAGTCCCTCAGATCGGCCCGGTAGGTTATACGGTGTTTCAGGCCCGGTGAAATCTCTAAACAAGTCTAGCCCGCCTTAAAGCGACCCGACTTGGGGGGCTACTGTTATGGATTGGGCCTCAATGGCCAATCCACCAAAAAGGCCCAACACCAAAGGGTCCAATTCATCTAAGGGTGGAGATTGCAGACCTAGATCCAACAGCCCTCCTCCACTCCAGATACCTATAAATAAGCATTGAATGCTCTCATTAATGGTATTCATCTCTCACTTACTCTCACTTGTAATTGACTCACTCATTGACTTGAGCGTCGGAGTGTCATTGCAGGTACCACCCCACCTCGGACCGGAGCACCAACTCGGACAACCAAGGACACACGTACCAACTATCTCGGACCGGACTACCTATCCCGGGTCGGATACGTAGCAGGAGATACGGTACCGAACAGTTTATATATTTCTAAACTATATTACATTTTAATTTTTTAAATTCTTTTTTGTGTCCGAATGGTAGTTGGATCAAGCCTATCAAGACTTGAAATGCAGGGAATCTATGTCTATTCAGGTTGAGTGTGATATTTCTTGAGATATTTGGAGGTTGCAATTGGTTTTATTAGGGTGGGTATCAAAACTATCATTGAAGTTCCTTTTTTTTCGTCATATATGTCCTTGCATAATGTTTTTTTCGGGGCTTTTGCTACCAAAATTAATAATTAATAATTAATAATTACAAACATACAAAATATTTATGGTAAAAGGACCCTTTAGTTATTCATTACAATGATTTTTGTTATCAAGAATGTTATTTTAGGACAAAAGTGAAAACCACGTCATTCGTGTTACTTATCAAAATTGAATACAACTTTGCCAATCTTGTGACCACATATGTTCGAAGGAAAATGATTCCCAAAATATAGTTGATTTTTTGAGCATGCTTGAGCGGCCCCCATTGGGGAAAAAGAAGATTTAAGTAGTATCTCAATTTTGTATTGAAACCAACACGGTTGACTTAATCTACTCTTGGACACGAAGTCGACCAGCTCCTGGGTTTGATTCCCGTAGAGGACAAACTCATTGTTAGCCAGTACAAAATTTGATCCTAAACACGAGTGGTAGAGATTAATCTTTCGTTAAAAGTGTTAAAACACTCCGTGAGTAGCCAGCAGTTGGCCAAACCAAATAAAAAAAATCTTATTCTCGCTCAAGTCCCCAATGTTTTTTTATTATTCTTCTATTGTATTATTAGTAAAATTATATTGATTTTCACTCTAGTCCCAGTGTTTTTTGTATTACTCTTCTATTGTATTCTACTCTACTATAATAAAAAGAGGTGCTAGCAAATTCCCATTTTTAGACATTTTACAAGCTTGCCACGTGTCCAAAACTAAGGGTAAAAATGTCAATTTGTCACTACAAGACAAAAATGTCATTTTTATCACTTTTTACTTTTTCTCTTACACACTTTCCCATCATCTCTCTTCTCTCTCATATCTTTCTTTATTTCTTTCTTCACTTTCTCTCTTCTAATAATCTAATCTAATATCTATCTAATAAATGACAAATAAGTAATTTTCCCGCTAAATGACAAAAATAAAGCTGACACGCCAGAAAAAAAAGAGATGCAGAGAAACTAATCTACTCTACTATAATAAAAAGAGGTGCTAGCAAATTCCCATTTTTAGACATTCTACAAGCTTGCCGCATGTCCAAAACTAAGGGTAAAAATGTCAATTTGTCACTACAAGACAAAAATTTCATTTTTATCACTTTTTACTTTTTCTCTTACACACTTTCCCATCATCTCTTTCTTTATTTACTATTTACTATAATCTACTGAAATTACATAAACCAATGAATTTAACTACTAACATTTGTAAAAAAAAAATTGAACAACTAACAAAAATTTCAAAATAACTTTTTAAAAATATTTTAATGATTTAACTAAACTGATTAAATTAATATTAAATGATCTATTAATATTAAATGATCTAAATGGGAGCGGCAACAAGAGACTGACAACGAGAGCGGCAACGAGGGAGGCAACACGAGAGGCAACGGGGAGCGGCACAGAGAGAGCGACAATGGGATCGCCAACGGGAGCGCCAACGAGTTGTATATATTTTTTTATATAAATCAGGCATCTCTGCGCGCAAGTGCAAAGACTAATCTTTCGAGCCGGGTAGGACCACATTGGGCGGCAAAACTCTCCCTCAAGAGATTTAACACTGTCGCATGTCCAAGGCTGGATTCGAGCTTATGACCTTGGTTAAGATGGAAGACACTCCTACCATCGCATCCAAGTGCTCTTGGGGTAAGAAGGGGTGGGGGGAGCGCCAACGGATGTGCATATCTTATATTGAATCTCATTTTCTTTTTTCCTGATTTATACTTCATTATTAATATTATACCGACTTTTTTTAAACTTTTTTCAATAGAAGTATTTTAATAAATTTGAAATATAGACTTCTATCGAGTTTTCCCTTTTTCTTTTGTTATATTTTGCAATTTTCAACAAATATAAATTTCATAGTAAATTAAAACAAATACAGTGTCGCCCGTACAGATGCACGGGTAAAATACTAGTTCTAGTAAAATTGTGGTGCACTGCAAATGATAGATAGTGGTTGAAATGGTAGCTTTATTGTAATGTTTGCAAGCAAATTTCTTCAAAGAAAATACAAAAATAAATGAGGATATAGAGTGGATACTGCTTGGCATTAGATCCTCGACTGGTGGCCTAATCTATTTTCATCGCTAAATGTACCATTGATCTTATGTTTAGGGAGTGATTTGGAAGATAATTCAGTGATCAAACATAAAAGCTTGATTACCAATTACCAGGATTTAAAAGATCCCAAATAAAATCAAACACGCACCAAGTTTTAAACAGCAGCACATGAAATATAGAATGTCTTAATCTACATTGCTGGACTAAAGTGTCACGAATCGCAGTAACATCAGACTTCTTAATTATACATGGTTAATAATTTGAACGCTTCCGTGGGAAAAAAACATGCCAGAGCAGATTAGAACTAAATCAAAACATTTAACAACAGATGGGGAAAAAATCCTAGAAGCTCACTGTCTAACAAAAATGGTTTTCTTCTAAAACCACCACCATGTCCAAAGAAAATCATGTGGTTATTCTTCTAAGTAGTTTATACATGCCAAAGACATTCTTTTCTTGCCATAGGTAAGGGATGAAAAAAGACCTATACAAAGGTGGTGAAAGTTCTCTATCAAGATAAGGCAATGCAGCAATAGCCTGAAATACATACAATATCCAAACACAATTAAAAGATGATATTAAATTATTAATAACATTCAATATGAGAAACTTTAGGAATGTCTTTTACCTCCCATTGTGTCAAGTCACTTCCACGAGTCAGGTAAGGCCGCTTTAGCTGAAGCTCGACAAGGAAAGAACAAGCATCGAGATCTTGGAGCTGCAAAATCAATGTTTGTCACTAGTCTGTTTCCTTCTATCAAAAAATTGAAGAGCCAAAGAAGTAGCAGAAGCAGAAGCACCGATATATGCAATTAAAAAGGACTTACGTATTGCTCGGCTGACGCCATGTTCTTATTGTTGAAGTACGCTGGCGCTGCAGCGGTCCCACCTAGGGTAGAATTAAATTGGAAGGGAAGAAGACCTCGGAAACCATCATCAATCCATTTAACTTGTCCCACAAAATGTGGGACGAAAAATGATGATGGATATCGATGCCATTCACTTCCAACACAAAGTACAGAACCTGCAACAAAAAGGAGCAAAAATATGCATTACTATGATGTTTTTGTCTACCAAGGCAATAAATTTGATCCCTAAAACTGGTTCCTGTCACATCATTTATCACTAATTCAGTTTCCAGACACATAAAAAAAGTAGAATTATCAGAGAGTGCGAAAATTTGAGCAACAACACATTAGTCTAGATTTTTGAAATACTCATTACTTCCCTTTTACAGGGAAGACATGGTATTCCATAGAAATTGCAGGTTTCACTGAATCAGTAATGACACATGATCTAATTATTACTCCATTTAATGCAAAAAATTTAAATAAAATAAAAAACGAAGGCACCAAATATTTGACTCACCATCTTCCACATCGTCATGGTGCTCTAAAATTTTGTAAACCTCCAAGGGAGCCGAGTAACCATGAATCAGAGAAAATGTACGAGCATGAGAGGCATATAGTATAAGGCTAAGAACCACTGGCCTCAGAAATTTGGCTAGCTGCATTTACCAAGAGTCAAACCCAGAATGTAAGATATGTGAAGTTATAAGTGAAATCTTAAGTAATGTGATACTTCACCTTCACTATTGCCGAATAGTCGAATGTATCATATTTGTTGCGGAAAAGATCAGGGAAGCTCTCAATGACAGCTGAAGCAGCAAGACAAATAAGTGGATATACTGGATAAAGGAACCTGAGAGGCATACAGGAAGAAGGATGACAAGAGTGGAAAAATCAGTTATTTGCATTGGTAACTGTAGATTTTATAATGACAAAATCAAATATGAAAATCATAACTGTTTCACTCAAATGCACAAGCTGAAGGAATAACACTAATTTACTAAACGAGCACGCCGTTCACTAATGTTTAAGTGTTTATCCTCTGAGTGTGTGATTATCGTAATAATTACTACCCCAATGTAGAAGATAACTATGATCATCAATCCAGGCTAGAGTCTACTACGGTCTTGCTTAGATTTATCAAAAGGGAGACCAATGCCCGCCTCTCTTCCAGAGTGAAAAACTAGGTTGAATCCCCTTAATTAACTAATCCAGAGTCCACACAGATAAACACAGATTAAGGCCTAGAATTCTGCAATTGATTTTTAACTAATACTACTCCGGTCTTTTATATAAGTAAAAAGTTACTTGTATCTAGTCCATATTTGGACTAGATACAAGTAACTTTTTACTTATATAAAAGACCGGAGGTAGTAATAGACCTAATAATAATATTAAAGATCTAGAAGACATGCTCTCAATGACTGGAGATTCCCTGTGATGCTAAACTAAAGTTTTTCTTATTCCAAATTTCACCACATGGCTGTTCAATGCTCCAAAGAAAATCACAGTAATGTAAATTTTTTGGAAATTGACTTCTATGCAACTTAAAATTTAGTGCCTATTCACAATAATAATCTAGTCCACCAATTAACAAGGTTCCGAGTTCCTCAATTACAGGTGAAGCAAAATTGGAGGTCGTTAATAATAGAAGGTAGGCAGACTTGTATAAACCAAAAGTTTTGGAAGATTTAATATTCATTTCAATCTCATAACATACAATATAATATTATACATTCTGCCTGCACTGTACAAGTGTGTTGAAAATATTCCTCTCAAATAACAGTGCGATTAAATTTGTAAAAGAAGACCGTGTAAAAAATTTGCCAAACCTTTCTTCTTTATGTGGCTGCAAAGACATAAAAGCCAGCCAAATATATAGAGGAGATATCACAATCAGTAGGTCTGGTGCATATTTCCTCTTAGCAATAGGCAAAATTACCAAGAACAGTAGAGCAAGAACAAAACAAAAATTGAAATTGTTAAATCCATTCCTCAGATAATAAAGGGGCCCTTCAGTCCCGTACAGATGGCTTTCACCGCCTCCAGCTACGTTGTATATTAGAAGATTTAAGACAGATGAAGTCCATTTTCCATAATAGTAATAGTCAGTAACTATCGACAATGCCTGTAAAACATTAAAAATGCTACCATTGTAAAGGATATGAATTTCAACAACATAAAGAGACACAAGCACAACGTGAGGCGGAAAAGTTCAACTTACAAGAAAAATTATTGATGTGACAGCCCCAGCAATAAATGCCTGTTTGAATTTTCTAGATAAAGAATAAAGTGTCACGGGAAGGAAAGCCAAAATTGAGAACGGCCAGCCAAGTATTACACCAATAGCAGAAACGGAAACTGCTGCAGCAGGTTTATCAAGAAGAAATAGACCTGATGCAAGGGAGATTGCATACATGGAAAACGAACTTGGCAAGAAACCTAGAGACAACAAACAGTTGACAAAGAAAACATTAACAAAACTGAGTCCCACTCCTACATCTCAGACCAGAATACTGAAAATTGAAATACAAAATACTTGGTCAATCTTAATTTGTCTAGGTTGGGAATTATTATCATCAAAGGCAAGTATGCATAGCAAAGAAAATGACAATGGTAAGAAACCATTTTGAAAAAAAGAAGAGCCAGAGAGACACTTACTCGTGCTAGCGAAGAAACAGCCACTGGTTAAGCACAGCATAGCAAGTGCATAAGAAGCAAATCGTTTACCATACTTTCTTGAAACAGCTACCACGAGAACAGTCTCTGTGACAACAGAGAGAAGACCAAGAAAGAATCTTACAGCATAGAACACTCTCACCTAAAACAATCAAGAAAAGTGACATGAAAAGCATAAACATGAAAAAATGCAATCTACAACAAATCAATAAGCAAGCACAAGTGGAATCTTACCTTGTCCTCAAATAACCAAGAAGCCGGTCGAGCCACTATTTCATGAAACAATAGGTACAAATACGACCGAAGAGCAAACTGTGAACTGCAACATGCACACACCATAACTCCTTTGTCAATACTAAAGAAAAAATTAGCCTGCAACTGAACCTAATGAATCTATTTTCTCAATGATATACCAACACACATTCTTTTTCCTTGTTAATACTTCTTTCAATCTATGAAGCACCGACACAATCACGAACACCAACCATGACCAACACTAGTGTCAGATACCAATAATATTTTGATAAACTGGAAGTGTTTGAATTTAACTACATTTGTTGGTGTCATGTCAGTGTTCGGACAATCTGGCGTGCCAATGATACATAGTTACTATTCATTTCTCACCGATTATAGACAAATCCTAACAAGGGGCATAATCAAAATGACCCTTTTTTACTTAAATTTCTTTTACCCTCTCATCCACAAGCTACAAGCACATAAACCATCAAAATAAAAAAAAATAAAAAAATTCTCTTCTCCCTTGACTCATTTTCTC
This sequence comes from Astragalus membranaceus, assembly GCA_039519185.1. Classification (NCBI taxonomy): domain Eukaryota; kingdom Viridiplantae; phylum Streptophyta; class Magnoliopsida; order Fabales; family Fabaceae; genus Astragalus; species Astragalus membranaceus. Next base: position 130,251,909 of record CM076851.1, on the reverse strand, counting down.
AAAAACGAACCCCAAAACCTTCCCAACAAAAATAGCAAAATAAAACACAACCTATTATCAACTTCAATCTTAAAGCAGCATAAGAAAAAAAACAACAAAATTAACATTAAACCAAGGTTAGAAAGAGAGAGAGAGAAGGAGGGAGAGAGAGAGATACCTATATTCCCAAGTCTGGAAGCCAGTTTTGTAGAGAAGGAAATGAAGGGGTTCCCAGTAATTGAAAACCTCATCACAATCGTGGATAATATTGGAGGTAGCACTCATGTACCTCAACAATCCAAGAGCCAGAAACGGTAATGCCCACCTTAACCCTTCATCTCCGTCGTCTGATTTACCGGGTTTGTCCATCTTCGAGTATGACGACGATGATGCCCGTGGATCCGACGGCTGAGACCGTCTCTGCCTTATGACCTGCGACATCAAGATCGAAATGCGGAAACGGAAAATTGAATATCGTCGTTCTTCTCCTTATATTCCCTTCTCTTCTCTCAATTCAATAACACTAAACACTGTCTTTTGAAAAGTTGACCGTTTCCTTCTCCCCAAAGCAATTTCTTCACTTTTTCCTCTAAGCCTGACTCACATTTTCCTATTCTTTTCTTACTTTCATTTTTTTAGGAAACAATAAAAGGATATAATAGGTGTATACAAGAGCTCATGCCTCCAGCCGGATAGAACTACAATGAGCGACAAAACTTTTTCTTAAGATATTTAACAATACTTCAAACCCGGTAGGACCACAATGAGGCAAAACTCTCCATCAAGATATTTAACAATAAATGATATAATTTATATACAATTAGTGTATAAGTGTTTTACACTATCTACGAATTACATGTACATCATAAGAAACAAATTAGTCGATTGGTAACCACTAGTTAGTTAATCGGTAATCAATCATTCTATGAAGTGTGTGATTGTAAAAACCGGTATGTGTATATAAATTAAACTAAAAATAAAATGTTCTTATAGTATAGGCTAAAGTGCTCCCGGATCCTTTATCTTTATTTAAAGTAACGATTTGGTCCTTTATCTTTTTTTTGTCCCAAATCAGTCATTTATGTTTCAAATTTTTAACACATAAATCCTTTTTTTTTGACACATAAATCAGCACTGTTAACGGAAAAGGATTTATGTGTCAAAAATTTGAAAGATAAATGACTTATTTGGGACAAAAAAAACATAACGGACTAATTCGTTAGTTTAAATAAAGATAAGGGACTCCGGGAGCACTTTAGCCTATAGTATAATATTAACGAAAAGGAACAAATCGCAACACAGATCTGAAACTTATTCTTCCAGATCTGTTTCTTTGGTGGAGAGATGCGCAGAGAGAAGGAGAGGAAAAGAAGGAAAAATGTGAGAGGGAGAGTGAGAGAGATGCGACGGTGATGGTGGGATGGTGGTCGTTTGGGGTTTTGGGGGTGGTCGCCGTTTGGTAGGAGGGTGGTGACGGTGGTGATGTGGGGGGTTACGGTGGTGCTAGTGAAGAAGAAGAAAGATCTGTTTTTTTTTTATTTTGATGTTTTTAAGTTTTTGTGTCTGTTTGGACCCCTATGTTTTTAATTTGTTTCAATTTGGTCCCTCAAAGACACGTCAGATTGGACAATTTGGACGCCACGTCAGCAGTTAACTGCCAGCAGCGTGGCGTCCGTTAGAAAAATCTAACGGCAGGGGCCAAAATGACACAAAAAAAACATGAGGGTCTAAAACGAGAAAATAAAAAGATAAAGGGCCAAAGTGACAGCAACCCCAAAGATAAAGGGCCAAAACAATAATTTAGCCTTGAATATACAAGTGAGTTTTCACACAAAATTGATTAGGGATTATAAGTAAATATTCATATCTAACTCAAATTGCAACAAAACCAAACAATATTGACTTACACATGTTTTTGTGTGAATTGTATGCAGAGCATGTAGGGAGCTCTTGTTAAAAACTATTTTGGTTCATTTTTGTATGTTGTCTCATTTGGAACATATTAGTATTTGGTCTTTAAGTTTGGAGAAGATATTCCGATGGAGGTTATAAGAGTTTGGAGGTTGAAGATGACACAAATGGTTTATGCATCGACAGATTTGAAAAAAGAACCAAAATAGTCCGCGGTCCTAATCTGTCTCATTTGGAACCAAATCTGTTGTCTCATTTGGAACATATTAGTATTTCAAAACATATTAGTATTTGGTCTTTAAGTATTTGGTCTTAAGCCTGCGGTTTTCTCATTTTGGCGGGGCGGGCTCAGCGGGTTAGCGGTCACAATATCTCAACCCAACCACTTTTTTTTGGTGGGTTGGCGGGCCGGCCCGACGGGTCAAACCCGTTTTGCCATCCCTACCAAAATGGGTCTTTTTTTATTCAATTGCCAAGTCTTGTTATAATTATTTGTCTTCTTGTAATTGTTTTTGTGTCTCACATCATGAAATTAAGGAATACCATAATGAGTTTTGTAACTTTCAATTCTATATATTGAATGTTGTCAAAAAAAAGTTCTATATGTTGAACTTGTTTTTATTGGAAGATAATTAGTAATTCAATATTGCTTAATTCACTTGTAATTAGTTCAGTTTTTAGTTTTGTGACTTTGCCTAGGTGGCAGTGTGATTAGCAGTTTTACATGTGTAGCATTGCTGAGCTGGCTGCCTGTGTGGCATGTATTAAATTAGTCACTACACACGTGTATACACATTTTGTATAAAAACATGTAACATTGACTTTTGTAGTACACAATTTTTCATTTTCATCATTCATTGAGTTTTGTTGCACCCCAAAAAATTCGGTTCGGACTTCTCATTGTACAACGTGGAAAAGGTATGGAGCCGCCACCAATATTTTAATTTTAAGACCAAAACATTGAAAAAAGGTCTTTTAGACAAGGCGGATGGTCTTTCGAAAACTAGAGATATGGGTTCGGGGGTCGGTTAGGCATGGGGAAGGTATTAGCACCCCGTACCTCCTTTCTACCGAAAGGGAACCTTTAATTAAATGTGTGGTTTGAAGTGTTGATTTGAAAATGTTTTTATTTTGCCCCTTTATTGAAAAGGGAGTGAGAAGACTTAATGAAAATTTTTATTTTTGGCGCTTGACGAGAGTTGGCCTCTCGCTCCTACGTATCTCTTGGTGCGATGGAGAATTCAAAGCTACGTAGTTCTTGGTTGTCCTAAAAAGGTTTTTGTTTTTTAGTCTGTTTAGATGAGTTTTCGCAGTAGGAGTGAGGATTCGCGATGACCAAACAACAACGGTTTAGAGTGGCCGCGCTACTAACTCTTTTGAAAATGAAATTATCATCAACAACCAAACGGCAACGGCGCAAGTGATCATTAACGATAATCGGTTTTGCTTTTGATTCGAGTGTTCGCGACGACCAAACAACAACGGTTTAGAGTGGCCGCGCTACTAACTCTTTTGAAAATGAAATTATCATTAACAACCAAACGGCAACGGCGCGAGTGATCATTAATGATAATCGGTTTTTATTTTAGATGATCAAAAAGGGCTTTCGCAATCGAATTAATTTTGGTTTGTTGTGCTTGACGAGGACGTGGCTCGCTCCTACGTATCCCAAATGGGAATCAAAGCGACGTAGTTCTAGAGCCTTGAAAATGAAAGTCTTTTTGTTTTGATTTTGAAAAGTGAAGGGGGTTCATAATGATCAAACTAACAAAGGTTATGGGTGATCATTACTAAAACCCCTTTAAGTGCATGTAAAATTCTCTTTTGAAAAATGAAAGCCTTCATGATGACCAAACTAACAAAGGTTATGGGTGGTCATCATTAACACTTGCTATGACTTTTGATGCTTAAGAAAATATTTTTGGAAATTGAAAGCATTCATGATAATCAAACTAACAAAGGTTATGGGTGATTATCACTAGTAGCTCATGCATATGAAAACATCTTTTTGAAACTTAGGCTCTTAGGACAATCAAACTAACAAAGGTTATGGGTGATTGTCGCTAGTCACCATTTTCATGCTAGGCCCTTTAGAAAAGAAAGTAATGAATGCAAATCGAATCCTTAGGCAAACAACAATCTCGTTTGAATTCTTGAGCAATATTAGCCTAGACTACACATATTAGACCACAACACATAAATAGGCAAAGAAGGAACTTGAATTGGGCATTGAGCAAAAATACAAGAATAGGCAAGATTGAACCTAAATGCATATCTAGTGGAAGATGCTAGGCGAGAACCATACTCAAATATTTCTACAAAACGCAAGGGAATCTAAATGCACGTCTAGTGGAAGATGCAATGTATGGAGTTGACCTATCTAAGTGTTGATGATATTTTTATATGAGAGTGGACAATGAAATTGTTAGCTTAAGGAAAAGAGTCGCCTCCATCATGATCATAGGCAAGCATAAGCAAGAAAATTATTTAGCAACCAAAGTATCAAAGAATGTTGAATCACTTTGGTCAATCCTCACACTTAAGATTAAGTGCACAAGTGCACAAGTGTGAATCACCTTGCCAATCATCAACAAAAACAAGTTTATTAAAGCAAACCCAAACCCTAATTTTTATGTTAAAACCTAGGAGCATACATACCCTAAATCAACTATTATTCATCCCCCAAATCATGAAATAAACAAAAGCATTCAAGAACCCTAAACCTAGGCCCATGGCCGAATGTCATCATGCTTGAAATGGATTTCTTATTTTTGTGAAAGTTATGCAAACATGAGTGAATATGCAAGGAAATGTGAGAAAACACAACAACAACTAGCAAATCACACTTTTATGAGAGTATGCGAAATACAACATGCCATAAAACAACATTTTATTTCATGAAAGGCAAGGATTAAGATCAACACAAATCAACATTTATTAAATGGTGAGAAGCACCATAAGCACCCAAGCCTCCCTAAGTGCTTGTCAAAGTGCTTATGACACCCCTCACCAACGACAATCAACAATATGGGAATATGAAGATGATAGGATGAATGATTTTTATATTTTGAGGAAATAATCAAAGATGATGCAAAGTTTTAAAGATTACCTTAGCTTTGAGCTAGAAAGTGAGATGAGAAGATGAAGCTAGTCACCAATCAACAAAACTCCAATATCCTTCAAAGAAGTACCTACTTGATGATGATGCTTGAACTTTGAATGAGAAATGGAGGGAGTATGTGAAAGAGGGATGCAAATGAGGTGAGTTGTTTGTTAGGGTTTTTGGTGTAGGAGAAAATGAGAAGGTTCCTTTGAGATGAAAGAAAAAACAAGAGGAAGTAAGGAAGAGGAGGGGGGCTACGAATTTCTTGGTCTTTTTGGAGAGGAGAGAAGTGAGTTTTTCTTATTCAAATCCTTGGGAGGCCAAAGATCTAATGGGTTTAAGGTTGTGAGAGGGAAATAAAGAAATTAGTGTGTATTTAGTGGTGTAGAGAGAAAGAAGGTAAAAATATGTTGTGTATTGAATGTTATTGGATTCAAAGGTGTGCTTGTCATGATGAAAGGCTTTTTTTGTGATGTGCACTTGATGGGTCTGAAGTGAAGGGCATGAGGGTGGAGTGAAGGAGGTGAAGAAATTAGTGTGTATTTAGTGGTGTAGAGAGAAGGAAGGTAAAAATATGTTGTGTATTGAATGTTATTGGACTCAAAGGTGTGCTTGTCATGATGAAAGGCTTTTTTTTGTGATGTGCACTTGATGGGGCTGAAGTGAAGGGCATGAGGGTGGAGTGAGGGAGATTGTTTGCTTGTGAAATTGGTGCTTACTTTGGCCAAAAATGGATAAAAGCAAAAAGCACCTAAAAGGAATTAGCCCTAATTCTTAAAATACCATAAGCATCCAATATTATTTTATTATTCATTTTTTATTTTGATTTCAGATTGCTTATTTTAATTGTACATATTTTTTGAGCCTTTTTGAAAAACAACCGTTACAATTGACCAAAATACCCTTTTGACTCTAAAACCCTAATTTGCCCGAAAAATGCGTTTCCATTTCAAAAATGAATCTATAACCCTAGAAATGACCTCTAGAATCTTAGAATGCATGCTCAATGACCTTCATGAGGAATTATCATTTTTATTGTGAAATGACCAAAATACCCTTTTGGACTCAAAAAAAACCTGATTTACCCAAAAAAGTGCATTTCAACTCTAAAAATGATTTTAGAAACTTTGGAATGACTTTTAGGACTCAAAATGCAATGCATGATGCTTCTCACTCCTCAACTTATTTATTTTTGTGGAAAATTAGGGTTTTGATCTAAGCTGGACAAAATTGGGGTATGACAGCTGCCCCTCTTTATTTTGATTTTACCAAGAAATATGAATTGCGCGAGACATATTTCGAAGGTAAAATAGAAATAAAGAATTCAGAAATTATACCAATTTTGTCTATTTGGAGAAACCCGAATTTTCTCCCTCTTTTTTTTGGAAAGATAGACACTTTCGTGTCGATGCGAAAACAGTAAATGAACACTAACGTGCTGACAGAAAAGGTAAAATGGGCACTTGCGTGCATACAGAAAAGTAAAACGGGCACTTGGCGTGCAGACCGAAAAGTAAAACGGGCACTTGGCGTGCAGAAAGCGGTAAATTGGGAATTCGGAGGCTGCCTAAAACCTTTTAACGGACTCTTGTTGAGTCCGAGCTCTGGGGGGGGCCTTTTCGAGCGGCCGATCAACATCAGGTCCGGAACTGATTTGATCAATGGATTTACGCCATGCCTTCGGCTAACACAACTAATCCGAAGGACTTAACGAAGTCTGATGGATCCATCGCGTGCTCGTACGCGATGTTGTGATCTGTGGGAGGAGTTCACTAACTCGGTGGGAGTTCACTAACTCTGTGTTGATGGAGTTTACTAACTCGGGGTTGAGGGAGTTTACTAACTCAGGGTTGATGGAGTTTACTAACTCGGGGTTGATGATTTTCTAAAAATGAGATTTTTGGGATTCTCTGGTCCGAAGTAACTTTTCTCTTGGATGGTGCATGAAATGCGTGCACTTGGATGTTTGGGGTGCACATGAATGCAATGATTGACTTTGGTGGGATGCCTTTTCTGTTTGATTTTTCTCTTCTTTTCCTTTTGTTATTCTTTCGCTCTTCTGAGATGCGAATTTGAAGGCGTAATGTACTGTTTGATGCCATGGAGTGATGACTGGTATGGATGATATGAGAATGATGAATGATGTGAAAATGTTGTGTTCTTTTATGTTCCGTCTTCTGTGATTTTCTTCTCTCCTTTCTTATTTGCTCTTTTTTTTCTATGGAATGCAGATATCTATGTAAATGGAGTGTGAATGTATGTTATGCAAAGTGTATGTGATGTGATGATTTCAATGGAATGATGGATGCTATGAGATGCTATTTTTGATTTTCTTCCTTTTTATTTTGGTTAAGGATCAACACTTCAAGTGCCTACAAGGTAAACATCCTAATCCCCAAGGATTAAGGTGAGCACCAAAGCCCTACAAGATAACAACCTAATCCCTGAGGATCCAGGCGAGCACTAAAACCCTACAAGATAACAACCTAATCCCTAAGGGTCCAGGCGAGCACCGAAACCCTACAAGATAACAACCTAATCCCGAAGGATCCAGGCGAGCACTGAAGCCCTACAAGATAACAACCTAATCCCTAAGGATCCAGGCGAGCACTGAAGCCCTACAAGATAACAACCTAATCCCTAAGGATCCAGGCGAGCACCGAAGCCCTACAAGATAACAACCTAATCCCTAAGGATCCAGGCGAGCACTGAAGCCCTACAAGACAACAACCTAATCCCTAAGGATCCGGGCGAGCACCGAAGCCCTACAAGATAACAACCTAATCCCTAAGGGTTAAGGCGAGCACTAAAGCCCTACAAGCGGCCAACTTTAGGCGACCCCCTCATGTGCTGAGATAGCTGGTTAAAGAATTTTTCCTATTTGTCTTTTTGCTATGTGAGGATGCAAATGCAGTATTTTGATGCATGATATGACAAAATTTTTTGGGGTATTCAAATATTTTTTTGTGAATACTTTCATAATGATGAGACGCGAGACTTTGGATGCAAAAGTGGGGGTGAATTTGATCATCCTTTTTCTTTGGAAAAACTAGTTTTGATTTAAACCGCGGTGTTCTCAAGGTTATTATTTACAAGCAAACCCATTTATGTTTTCCTCCATTCCATGATAACTGAACCTTCAATAACAATCTTGTGCTTTCTCTATGAAACATTGCCAAGTGAACACACATGAACATGCAGACGCCAGGTGAGTGTTTAGGATGAATGCCAGACTGCCCCCAATTCGGGCCTTCGGCGACTGTGAATGAATGACTTGCCCCTGTCCGGAGTGTGAAAGGAAGCGAAGTGAAAGAGCAAATACGCAGGAACTAGTTCCATGGCTGACACCGGGTGAAAGGATGAATGGCCATGGATGGACACTGAACAGACTCTCCCCAGACTAGGGTGGGCAGGTTGTGAAGAGAATACCCCAACTTTTAGATCTGAGTGGTGTTCTCAGTGCAAATCTTTGGTTCTCTGTGAATGTCTCAACTTTTGGCATGAAAGAAACCTTACTTGGTGATCACTAAACCTTGTTTTAATGCAACTTGAGTGTGTTTTGGAGTGCAAGTCCCTCTTTTTTTTATTTTGTCAGCTTTCTTTTTTCTGACTGTTCGTTTTTGTTTCCTCAGTTCTCTTTTTTTTTCTGAGGGTTTATTCTTTCTTGATCAGCTTTCTTTTTTCTGATCGTTTGTTTTTTCTTTTGAGCAAACACATTGTACATAGATAAGCTTGTTCGTCCTAAGATTAGAATCTGAGAGAACAAAAGCAATCGGTCATTGATCGGAATGGACTTTTCAGGATTGTGGTGTTTTGTGGAGGAAGGATAGTTATGCTTAATGAAGTGTTTGAGGCTAATGGGAGGATGAGTTTTGTTCGGCGTTGGTTGACGGTTAACGGTCTATGAGGGAGATGGTTATTGGGCTTATTTGGGCTTTGTTAAGGCAAATTTGTGTCTCATGGTAGAATGGCTGAGGGGTTTGGTGTTGGGGCCAAAGGAAGTGTTTGAAGGTTTATGGAACCAGGTGTTGGAAGATTTATCGAGACCAGGATCTCTTGTGCTTTGTGGCAACATGTATCAGCTCACAACTTATTATTTTTTGTCTTTTTGATTTTTTTTTTTGACTCATTTGTTTCATTTTTCGGACTTTTCTTCTTTCTTTGCTTTTGAGTCGAGTGAGCTGATGCACTATTTTTGTTTTTGATATTTGAAGTGATCCTTGTCTAGGGTGATTAGAGGGTATATTTTTGAGTTTGGTTTTTCTTGGCTTAAGGTAGGTAGGAAAAGGACTTTCTGGGATTTTGGGTTCTTGAGGGTATAGGGAGGTGGCCACACTTCATCTCAAATCCCGATGGCTTATTTATTTTTGTAAAACAAGATAACAGTTCATCTATCTATATGTGTTTGCTCCTTTCTTTGCATTTTTTCTCTTTTTTTTATGCCCTAACTTTTGCCTGGACCGCCCTTTGCGGGTTTTCGATCCATCGGGCGCTTTTTTCTGCCTAGGCCGCCCTTTGCGGGTTTTCCACCTAGCGAGCTTATTTACTTGTTTATTATTATCTTTTGAAAGACTTGCACTGAAGGAATATGATATTAACAAGGAAAATTAGTGATCACAGTCTTGCCCCAGCATGGAGGACTTAAAGCGTTAGACTGAACTAAAAGTCAAATATGCACTGATGGACTTATGATAAAACAGGGCAATGACGATTTTGAACAAAAGTGACTGAAAAGGGTAACTTTTATAGATGACGATGCTGACAAGGAAACATGTGCCCTTATTGAAATATCCTAAGGCCTTGGGCAGAGCCAGAGGATTGTATTACATAAAATTTGCTTTGAACTGAAAACTACGTGAAAATGCATGACGAAGACACAAATGCTTGACGATCAACACCTCGATCCTCTTCAACTACTGCCATCCCGGCCTGACAGCCCTGATCTCAAAGGGTTTAGTCCTTCACCTCCCTCATCAAAGGTCAACTGTTTTGTATCAATAAGATCCTGAACCGACTGCTTCAAAGGACGACAGTTCTCAGTAGAGTGACCAATTGCCCCAGAATGGAATTCACAGGTAGCCTTTGCATTATACCTTCTTGGGAATGGAGGTTGGACTGGCTTCATCCCACGAGGAGAGATCAACCTATGGTTGATTAGATAGCTGCACAAATCAGTGTACGACACAGGAATGGGGTCGTACTGACGTGACTTTCCTTGTCCCACTATAGCATTGATTTCTCCATTTTTCCTTGCAGGCAAATCACTAGCATTGTCGGCGCCAGTAGGATTGCAGGGGATTCTTCCTCTCTTCATCCCGACTTCAAGTCTTGCCCCTATTTTGATCACATCTGAGAAGCTTGAGGACCCACTTCCAACCAGACGTTCATAGAAAACAGCTGGGAGAGTCTCCATAAACATGTACACCATCTCCTTTTCAGTCAATGGTGGCTTCACCTGAGCAGCTATGCTCCTCCATCTTTGAGCATATTCCTTAAAGGACTCATGATCTTTCTTGCTCATATACTGCAGCTGAATCCGATCTGGAGCCATGTCTTTGTTGTATTCGTACTCCTTTAAGAAAGCTTCAGAAAGGTCCTTCCAACTGTGGATGTCGGAAGGCTGCAACTGCATGTACCAATCCAGAGATGCCCCAGTTAGGCTGTACTGGAAGTAGTGGATGAGCAGTTTGTCGTCGTGATTGTATGCGGTCATCCTTCGGGCGTACATGGTTACGTGTCTATTTGGGCAGCTGGTACCACAATATTGGTCAAAGACTGACACCTTCATCTTTGGGGGAATAACCAAGTCTGGAACAAGACATAGATCACGGGCGTCTTTAGCTTTGGTCTTTGAATCCTCTATGGCTTTTAAACGCTTTTCCAACTCATGCAACTGATCTCTGGGTTGAGAGTTCTCAAATAGGTGACCTTGAGGATCACTATCCATATTGAAAAGAGAAACCTCATGTGGATCAGCACCTCCCAGGGCGTGAGCAGGATAGTTAACCCCAGATCCCGGATGGGGAATAGCAGTCACAGCTTCAGCGGGTCCCGAGGTAGGAAGGATGGTTGCGGCCCCACCTGGGTTTACAACAGCAGTATCTTCGGTAGTGGTCCCGTTTTTCAAAGCTTGCAGGGTGCCCATCATTTCAGTCATCTGCATTCTTATCGCATCCATCTGCATTTCTATCACCCCGACTTTATTATTTAACGCCTGATTCTCTTGGACTAGTGCCTGATTCCCTTGGACTAGCTGCTTGAGGACTTCCATAATCGGATTATCTAGACCTGAATTGCCGGGATTCTCAATCACTAGGTTTCCTTGATTGGTCGCCATGAATCTTGAGTCTGAAGCGGATATCGGCAAACCAGTTGGCCTCTTCCTAGAGATAACAGGGCACACAACATAAGCGCAAGAACGAATGACTGAACAAATGCATGCGACACTTTAGGCTTTACGGGCGGGGCTAGACTAGGACGGGGAATGATGATAAAGCAGGGAAACTGACGGACACGGACAGGGGCGACTGCACATGGCATGCATGCCTAGAAGATGCTTCACATGATAGAAAAAATTTATGAACAATTTTAATCTTTTATCATGGGATGGATGAGATGCAAAAATTTTGAAGTTATGTGAATGAGCTGCTGACTCGAGAACTGGGTACTTTGGAACACCTTTAGTTTTTTTTTTTTTTTTTTGGGAATGACTATTTTGCAAAATCGTCTCGTCTCTCATCAAAACTTTTATTGTACAGATCATGATATGCAAATGCATGGAAAAATGACCACTTGAGAAGTGTACTTATTCTAAAAGATAAAAAAAAAAAAAAATTGTTTTTTTTTTGTGCAAGATGAAATACAAAATTTCAATGCATTTTTGAATGCAAGAATGATGCTTTTTCAAAATGGCTTTTTTCATTTGTTATGCTTGACGGGGCGGACCCGCTCCTACGTATCCTCACTGTGATGAGGAATCAAAGCGTACGTAGTTCTACCGTGTCTTTTTTGAAATAATGCTTATGTATGAATGCCTCGTCTTGGATGAACTTGATGAAGATTTTTTGCATGATTATAAATGAAATGCTTATGCTATGCAGATGATAATTGTTTTTTGTTTTATCTTTATGTAATGAAAGGGAATGCAAGATGAATGATTCTTTTCAAAATGGGAACTTTATTTAATGCAAATGACGCAATGATGTAATGATGCAATGATGCAGGATGCAAGATACTTCTTTTTGTTTTTTTTTTGAAAAATGCGGGCTATACGTGGTTTCATATGGCCCTAGTAAGAGAAAGGCTACAACGGCAGCTCGTTCTCTCTTTTTTTGAAAAGAGTGGGCCATATGTCACTTCGTACGGACCGGCAGAAGAAAGGCTACAACGGCAGCTCTTTCTCTACTTTTTTATTTGAAAAACCTCCTGCTCTTTTTTGAAAACATGTCTATATTACGATGCAACACACAATTTGGTATGCCCCTTGTGTCCTACGAAGGTGGGGACCTAGGTTCTAGGACAACTCAAATGTTCCTCCCATGTGGGTTCTAGTCACTTCCTCACCAGGTTACCAAAGCTAATTCTCTTTCACAGTAGCACCCACAACGATGGAACGCCATCTGGTGTGAGGCATCATGAAAGAGCATACTCTGGCTGAAACTTTCGTGAGAGTCGGAAGGACAACAGTCCAATTGCCAGTCACTACTCGTTTCCACTCCCCTAAGTCTTGTCAGACCTTGGGTTTTAGGCCTCTCTCAAAGCACATAATCATAAGGCTGTGAGTGTGTGTGGTAAAGGCGTACCACTTAAAACTACCCGACACATATTACCCCACCTGCAAGTGAGACGCCAGAACAGTCCAGAAAAAGCAAGGTAACAACATGTCGTCTACACTAGGGTTCAATATCAAATAAGCTAGCCTGGGGTTTCAACAACAATCAGGTACTTTGCTTACCTCAAGAAAGGGAGCCAAGAAAGGGGGATCCGGATAGAATTGGGGAGAAATGCATGAGCATAAGCAATAAAAGAAAAGGAGATAGGGAACAAACATAGAAGAAGACAAATGCGTATGCCTACAATTAATGATAAGAAAGAAAGGAAAAAGAATGAAGGCAAACAAGGTATCAGTCAAATCAACAATACATTAAACCACACATCTTAATTAGTTAGGCTTGACCCACTTAAAAAAGAAAAGTCCCCAGTGGAGTCGCCAGCTGTTGCACCCCAAAAAATCCGGTTCGGACTTCTCATTGTACAACGTGGAAAAGGTATGGAGCCGCCACCAATATTTTAATTTTAAGACCAAAACATTGAAAAAAGGTCTTTTAGACAAGGCGGATGGTCTTTCGAAAACTAGAGATATGGGTTCGGGGGTCGGTTAGGCATGGGGAAGGTATTAGCACCCCGTACCTCCTTTCTACCGAAAGGGAACCTTTAATTAAATGTGTGGTTTGAAGTGTTGATTTGAAAATGTTTTTATTTTGCCCCTTTATTGAAAAGGGAGTGAGAAGACTTAATGAAAATTTTTATTTTTGGCGCTTGACGAGAGTTGGCCTCTCGCTCCTACGTATCTCCTGGTGCGATGGAGAATTCAAAGCTACGTAGTTCTTGGTTGTCCTAAAAAGGTTTTTGTTTTTTAGTCTGTTTAGATGAGTTTTCGCAGTAGGAGTGAGGATTCGCGATGACCAAACAACAACGGTTTAGAGTGGCCGCGCTACTAACTCTTTTGAAAATGAAATTATCATTAACAACCAAACGGCAACGGCGCAAGTGATCATTAACGATAATCGGTTTTGCTTTTGATTCGAGTGTTCGCGACGACCAAACAACAACGGTTTAGAGTGGCCGCGCTACTAACTCTTTTGAAAATGAAATTATCATTAACAACCAAACGGCAACGGCGCGAGTGATCATTAATGATAATCGGTTTTTATTTTAGATGATCAAAAAGGGCTTTCGCAATCGAATTAATTTTGGTTTGTTGTGCTTGACGAGGACGTGGCTCGCTCCTACGTATCCCAAATGGGAATCAAAGCGACGTAGTTCTAGAGCCTTGAAAATGAAAGTCTTTTTGTTTTGATTTTGAAAAGTGAAGGGGGTTCATAATGATCAAACTAACAAAGGTTATGGGTGATCATTACTAAAACCCCTTTAAGTGCATGTAAAAATCTCTTTTGAAAATTGAAAGCCTTCATGATGACCAAACTAACAAAGGTTATGGGTGGTCATCATTAACACTTGCTATGACTTTTGATGCTTAAGAAAATATTTTTGGAAATTGAAAGCATTCATGATAATCAAACTAACAAAGGTTATGGGTGATTATCACTAGTAGCTCATGCATATGAAAACATCTTTTTGAAACTTAGGCTCTTAGGACAATCAAACTAACAAAGGTTATGGGTGATTGTCGCTAGTCACCATTTTCATGCTAGGCCCTTTAGAAAAGAAAGTAATGAATGCAAATCGAATCCTTAGGCAAACAACAATCTCGTTTGAATTCTTGAGCAAATATTAGCCTAGACTACACATATTAGACCACAACACATAAATAGGCAAAGAAGGAACTTGAATTGGGCATTGAGCAAAAATACAAGAATAGGCAAGATTGAACCTAAATGCATATCTAGTGGAAGATGCTAGGCGAGAACCATACTCAAATATTTCTACAAAACGCAAGGGAATCTAAATGGACGTCTAGTGGAAGATGCAATGTATGGAGTTGACCTATCTAAGTGTTGATGATATTTTTATATGAGAGTGGACAATGAAATTGTTAGCTTAAGGAAAAGAGTCGCCTCCATCATGATCATAGGCAAGCATAAGCAAGAAAATTATTTAGCAACCAAAGTATCAAAGAATGTTGAATCACTTTGGTCAATCCTCACACTTAAGATTAAGTGCACAAGTGCACAAGTGTGAATCACCTTGCCAATCATCAACAAAAACAAGTTTATTAAAGCAAACCCAAACCCTAATTTTTATGTTAAAACCTAGGAGCATACATACCCTAAATCAACTATTATTCATCCCCAAATCATGAAATAAACAAAAGCATTCAAGAACCCTAAACCTAGGCCCATGGCCGAATGTCATCATGCTTGAAATGGGTTTCTTATTTTTGTGAAAGTTATGCAAACATGAGTGAATATGCAAGGAAATGTGAGAAAACACAACAACAACTAGCAAATCACACTTTTATGAGAGTATGCGAAATACAACATGCCATAAAACAACATTTTATTTCATGAAAGGCAAGGATTAAGATCAACACAAATCAACATTTATTAAAGGGTGAGAAGCACCATAAGCACCCAAGCCTCCCTAAGTGCTTGTCAAAGTGCTTATGACACCCCTCACCAACGACAATCAACAATATGGGAATATGAAGATGATAGGATGAATGCTTTTTATATTTTGAGGAAATACTCAAAGATGATGCAAAGTTTTAAAGATTACATTTGCTTTGAGCTAGAAAGTGAGATGAGAAGATGAAGCTAGTCACCAATCAACAAAACTCCAATATCCTTCAAAGAAGTACCTACTTGATGATGATGCTTGAACTTTGAATGAGAAATGGAGGGAGTATGTGAAAGAGGGACGCAAATGAGGTGAGTTGTTTGTTAGGGTTTTTGGTGTAGGAGAAAATGAGAAGGTTCCTTTGAGATGAAAGAAAAAACAAGAGGAAGTGAGGAAGAGGAGGGGGGCTACGAATTTCTTGGTCTTTTTGGAGAGGAGAGAAGTGAGTTGTTCTTATTCAAATCCTTGGGAGGCCAAAGATCTAATGGGTTTAAGGTTGTGAGAGGGAAATAAAGAAATTAGTGTGTATTTAGTGGTGTAGAGAGAAAGAAGGTAAAAATATGTTGTGTATTGAATGTTATTGGATTCAAAGGTGTGCTTGTCATGATGAAAGGCTTTTTTTGTGATGTGCACTTGATGGGGCTGAAGTGAAGGGCATGAGGGTGGAGTGAAGGAGGTGAAGAAATTAGTGTGTATTTAGTGGTGTAGAGAGAAGGAAGGTAAAAATATGTTGTGTAGTGAATGTTATTGGACTCAAAGGTGTGCTTGTCATGATGAAAGGCTTTTTTTTGTGATGTGCACTTGATGGGGCTGAAGTGAAGGGCATGAGGGTGGAGTGAGGGAGATTGTTTGCTTGTGAAATTGGTGCTTACTTTGGCCAAAAATGGATAAAAGCAAAAAGCACCTAAAAGGAATTAGCCCTAATTCTAAAAATACCATAAGCATCCAATATTATTTTATTATTCATTTTTTATTTTGATTTCAGATTGCTTATTTTAATTGTACATATTTTTTGAGCCTTTTTGAAAAACAACCGTTACAATTGACCAAAATACCCTTTTGACTCTAAAACCCTAATTTGCCCGAAAAATGCGTTTCCATTTCAAAAATGAATCTATAACCCTAGAAATGACCTCTAGAATCTTAGAATGCATGCTCAATGACCTTCATGAGGAATTATCATTTTTATTGTGAAATGACCAAAATACCCTTTTGGACTCAAAAAAAACCTGATTTACCCAAAAAAGTGCATTTCAACTCTAAAAATGATTTTAGAAACTTTGGAATGACTTTTAGGACTCAAAATGCAATGCATGATGCTTCTCACTCCTCAACTTATTTATTTTTGTGGAAAATTAGGGTTTTGATCTAAGCTGGACAAAATTGGGGTATGACAAGTTTGTTACAGTTACAATAATAAAATTCTCTGCTAGTTAGTTCCCTTTATCCCCAACAAATAGGAATCAGAGCTTCAAGATCCAAAAAAGATTCATCAATGGCGACGCGAGACAATCAAGGGATCCCGTCAAATCTGCCCATTTTCAAAGGGAATTACTACGACCGATGGTGTGCGCAAATGAATGTGTTGTTTCGTTTTCAAGATGTGCTGGAAATCAAGAATGATAGCATTCCACCACTTGAAGAAAATGCGACTGAAGCGCAGAGGAATAATCACCATGCACTGCGAAAAAGAGATGGAAAAGGATTGTTCTTGACTCATCAAAGTGTTGATGAAAACATCCTAGAATTGATCATTGACTGTGATTCCGCGAAGAATGCGTGGGATATTCTCAAGAATTCATATGGAGGAGCAGATCGATTGAAGCAAGTTCGATTGCAGTCACTTCGGAAACAATATGAAGCATTGAAGATGAATGATGGAGAGTCAATTGGGGAATTCATCATGATGTTAGTTGCTCTAACAAATCAAATGAAAGGTAATGGGAAAAATGTGTGAGAAAAGTAAAGTAGAAAAGGTGCTTAGATCTTTAACTCTAGATTTCGATTATGTTGTAACTGCTATTGAAGAACCAAGAACATAGGTGAAATGAAGTTAGATGAACTTCAAGGTTCCTTAGAGGCTCATGAATTGAGAATTAGGCAGAGAAGTTCAGAGAAAGAAACTGAACAAGCCTTGTTGACACACTCCTTTAAGAAAAATTAAAAGGCGGGAAACAAGAAAGAAAAGGGAAAATGGAAGAGTAAAGATAAAGATTTTGGTAATAAGAAAGACGAACATAAGAATTCTGATAGTAAAAAACTTGATTTGAGTAAGATCCAATGCTATAATTGTCAGCAATTTGGGCATTATAGGAACAAATGCAAGAACAAGAAAGTTCCTAGGGATAGAGATGCAGAAGCCAAATTTGCAGATGATGATAACTCTGACTCTGATTCAGATGGATTGGTGCTAATGGCAGTCATAGATGATGAGATTTTTGCAGATGGATTGTTGCTGAGAGTAGTGAGCAAGACAGTGGGAACACTTGTGACAGTGGAAACACTTGTAATGCTCAAAATACTTGTGCAATAATTGTGGGGCAAGCAGTGCAGACACTGTTGATGCCTCCAACATTGCTAGCAATGATGATGAATGCTTATCTCTCATGACAGTCACTGATATTGAATTGCTACTGTTAAAAGCAGATACAAATCAAGTAGATGAGAAATCTGATGAATGGTCTTTAGATACAGGATGCTCAAATCATATGTGTTGTCACAATAAATGGTTTATTGAGATGAAACAAATAAACAAGAGAATTAGATTTGCTAATAATAGCAAAGTTATGGCAGAGGGAATAGGCACTGTGAAATTTCTCTCAAGGGATGGTAAGTGGTGCTATATCCAAGAAGTGTTTTATGTACCAATGATGAGAAGCAACTTGCTGAGTCTTGGTCAGATGATTGAGAAAAAATACTCAATTGAAATGGAAGATGATTCCCTCAAAGTGTTTGATCCAAATAAGAAATTGATCTTGAAGGTTCAAATGCAAAGTAACAGAACCTTCAAAATCAAGCTTCAAGTAATACAAGAACAGTACCTCGCAACCACAGTTGATAGTGAGAATTGGAAGTGGCACAAGAGATATGGTCATTTAAACTTCAAGAGCTTGAGTAAAGGTATGGTGCATGGTCTTCCCACAATCAAAACACCTAGTGAAGTGTGTTAGAAGTGCTGTGAGTCAAAACAACCAAGGAAGACTTTCAAATCAGAAGCTCCAAGTAGGTCAAAGAAGAAGTTAGAAGTGGTGTTCTCTGATGTATGTGGTCCTTTTGGATGCAACTCACCAGGAGGGAACAAATATTTTGTTACATTTATTGATGAGTACACTAGAATGACTTGGGTGTACTTAATCAAAAGAAAGAGTGAAGTTTTTGAAGTTTTCAAGAAGTTCAAAGTGATGATTGAGAAGCAAAGTGAGTGCATGATCAAGATTCTTAGAACTAATGGAGGTGGGGAGTATACCTCACATGATTTTAAGAACTTCTGTGAGAATGAGGGGATAATACATGAGATAACATCACCATATACGCCTCAGCATAATGAGATTGCTGAGAGAAAGAATGTAACACCCCGGAAATAATTTAGTTACATTATTTAATTGAATTATTAATTTTATAGGAGGCATGATTAAATTAATTAGTATGATGGGTGATGTTCAGGAGGTGGAACGAGTAAAGAGGGTGGTGTTGGCGTAGGGGGCCCAGCGCTCGCTGAGCCCACGGCTTAAACCCTAGGAGTCTAAGCGCAACTCTCTCATTTACGCAAAATTGAGAGAGAGCTGCGAAAGTTAGAGAGAGTGAGAAGGGAGAAGTCTTGCGCGACGCTAAAGGAGAAGAAGGAAGGGAATTCTCTCGAGGTTTCGTTAGGTAAGAGTTCTCAATCCTTCCTTGTCGTTTTTCTTCCTTTCCTAGTGTTGTGACTTTCAAGCCCTAATCTCCGTGTGTTGATTTCCCCCTTGATCAAGAAGTAGGCGTGACTACGGTTTCGAAGGAGGAAGGAGAAGCTTCGTTCGTTGTGTTGCTGGGTTTTGTTCGTGACTCTCCGTCATTGTCTTCCGGAACACGCAAAATACGAGGTAAGGGTGAGCGTTTTGGTTTAACGTAATTGAGTATATAAATTAGGGTCTTGTAAATCTCTTTTTGGGTATTGTTGTGAAATCGATACGAAATGACGTAATATAGAGGAGAATAGAAAGAATTTGTAAATTGATATGTTTGATGAGTTATGGGTATTTCTCGTGATGAATTGTGATGTTTTCTTAAATGAATCTTGATGGTTATTTTGATGGAGTCGGTGCTTTCTTGATGAATTCTTGGTGATTGTCTGTGATAAATTTTTGGTGATCCTCCGTTGGTGAATTTGATGATTTTATTGGTGACATTTTGATGATTTGTGTGATGGACAAATCGTATTTTTTTTATGTTGGTGACGGTGAGAAAGGGATTATGATTAAACATGGTTTAGAAAAATTTTGAAATCTGAATAATTCTGCAAGTGAAGCTGTTTCTGACCAACTGCGCCTCACTCGCGCTCGGGTCGCGCCCCAGGCGCAAGGCGTGCTGCGCTGGGCGTGTTGTTGTTGTCCTTTGGCGCCCCGCTCGCGCCCCGCTCGCGCCTCCGAGCGCGAGCCATTGTTTTCCACTGTTTCTCACTGTTTCTCCACTGTTTTTCTTGCTGTTTTTCACACTGTTTTCTCCAATTAAAAATGTGATACTTTCCCAATGAAAATATGATGTTTTCACTATTAAAATATGGGGTCTATCTCAAATTTAAAATGTGATGTTTCTCTATAAATGTGAAGTTTTCCCAATTAAAAATGTGGTGTTTTTCTAAAATTAAAAGTGATGTTCCCTCTTTTAAAATGTGAAGTTTTTCCAATTAAAACTAGGATGATATCTCAAACTTGAATTATGATGTTTCCTTTATAAAAAGGTGTTGCTGCCACTATAAAAAAAAATGTGATGCTGTGTGTATATAAATGAGTCTCTGTGAAACGTTATACTACTAGTGTACTAATTGACTATGGCTAGACTGTGGTTTACCACTAAGGTCAGAATTTCTTTCACTGGTGTATTTACAAGGGCATCACTGAGAGTCTTGCAAATGTGGCCAATGCCTGTTGCAAGTAGTATCAGTTACTTGAGTAATCCCATAGTTAATCAGTTTACTATTTTATAACACACTAAGCTAAAAGACAACTGAAATGTATACATATATACTTAGTGATGACGATGATAGGTATGACTATGATGATGTTGCAATATAATTTTGATGAATATGACGAGTTCACTCCATGAGTGATTATGATGATGTGATATATATGATTTTGATGATTACGACGAATACACTCTATGAGTGTTTGATGATGATGATGATGATGAGTACTCCAGGTGAGTGTTTTGATGAAATGCACATGTGTATATAGAGTCTCATGGCATGTGCATAATGTGAGGAATAGGCTTCGGCCTCTTGTGAAGAATAGGCTTCGGCCTCCTGTGAAGAATAGGCTTCGGCCTCTTAATTGTGATGAATATGGTACCATCATGCATATGCCCTGGTGGGGGTTGCATTTACAAGCATGATCATGATTGTGGCTTGTTGCCAAACTGTGTTGTGAATTGGTGTTTGGTGGTGATGATGTGATGTTAATAATGATGTTGTAGAATTGTTTGTCTCCATTACTCTATCATATGCTTGATTATGTTTTGTTAAAATTCTCACCCCTTCTGCTTGGAATGTTGCTCTATTGTGGCAACGCTGCAGGTAATCGCGAGTGAAGGATCTGCTGCCTTCCTTTTAGCTCTTGGGATGTATTTTGTGTCGCTCTCTGATACTGTAACACCTAGGGGGCGTGGGTGAATTTTGATAAGCGATTTAATTAGTTGTTTTAATGATCTTATTGATATATTTGAGACGTGTTTGAGAGTTATTGGTGAGTTGTTGTTTATTCCGCTGTGATGTGAATTTTGAGGATTTGATTTTCCATGAAGGATGTTTTGTTGCCCAAATTTGAAGAGTGCAATTGATGAGTTTGTTTTTAATGAAGTTGTCGCATTTCTTTTCTATCAATGAAAATAATATTTTCGAAAGGGATTACTCTGATAAATGACGCGTAATATAAGGGTAGAAAAGGGGTGTTACAAAGAACAGAACCATACTTAATATGGTGAGAAGTATGATGAAAGAGAAGAATCTTCCTCACTGCCTTTGGGGAGAATTGGCATCCACAGCTGTATATCTCATTAACAAATGCCCAACAAAGAAATTGGTTGGCAAAACACCCGAAGAAGCCTGGTCAGGAAGAAGACCAAGTGCCAAACATCTTAGAATAATTGGCTCAGTGTGCTACAAACATGTTCCTGAACAACTCAGGAGAAAGTTGGATGATAGAGCTCAACAAATGGTTCTTGTTGGATATCATCCAACTGGTGCATATAAGCTATATGACCCTGTTTAGAAGAAAGTTGTGAGGAGTAGTGATGTTGTAGTAGATGAAGCAAGTAGCTGGGTTTGGGAGAAGCATAACACAGAAGGTGGTGCGAGAACCACTGTGTTAGATCTTGATGAAGTGATAGATCATGATGAACAAATTGAAGTTCCTGTACCAGTAGAACCAGAATTGTCAAATGTAGAAGCACCGGTTAGAAGGTCAACAAGGAATAGGCAAATGTCTACAAGACTTGATGGCTTTCAAGTGTTGTTAGATCCTGTCATATCTGCAGAAGGTGAGCTTGTGCATTTTGCTTTGCTTGCTGAAGCAGAACCAGTAAGTTTGGAACAGACCCTAAAACACAAGCATTGGAACGAAGCAATGCTTGAAGAATTGAAATCTATAGAGAAAAATGGAACTTGGGAGTTCGTTGAACTTCCACAACAAAAAAAGCTATCGATGTCCAACGGGTCTACAAGACAAAGATAAAACCAAATGGTGAGATATCCAAGTACAAGGCCAGATTGGTGGGAAGAGGATTTCTGCAGAAAGCTGGGTTAGACTTCAATGAAATTTTTGCACTGTAGCAAGAATTGAAACAATAAGGTTGGTAGTAGCATTGGCTAGTGGAAAAGGTTGGTCTATGCATCAACTTGATGTAAAATCAGCCTTCCTCAATGGACCATTGGAGGAAGAAGTGTATATTACTCAACCACCAGGTTTTGAAATCAAAGGGAAAGAAAGGAAAGTGTTTAAACTGAAGAAAGCCTTATATGGCTTAAAGCAAGCCCCTAGGGCATGGAACAAGAGAATAAACTTCTTTCTCTTGAAACAAAAATTCACAAAGTGTACTATCGAACATGGTGTCTATGTGAAAAGTTCAAATGAAGATCAACTACTGATCTGTCTTTATGTGGATGACTTATTAGTCACTGGAAGCAGTGAAGCAGAGATTGACACCTTTAAGAAGGTGATGATGGAAGAGTTTGAGATGAGTGACTTGGGTTACTTGTCATATTTTATGGGAATTGAGTTTGTGAAGACTGATGAAGGCATTTTCTTGCATCAAAACAAGTATGCTGCTGACATTTTAAAAAGATTTGAGATGAATGAGAGCAAGCCTGTCTCAACTCCAGTAGATATGAGCAATAAACTTGACAAGGATAGTGATGAATGTGAAGTAGATGCAACCATGTACAAGCAGATGGTTGGCTCTCTTAGATACATTTGCAACTCAAGACCAGACATTGCATTTGGTGTAGGCTTGATAAGTAGGTTTATGAAGAAACCTAAGACCTCTCATCTAATTGCTCCCAAGAGATTGTTGAGGTACATAAAGGGAACACAAGATTATGGTATTCTATGCCCTAAGCAAGTGAAGTGTTCTGAAATTGGTGAAGTAATGGGCTACACAGACTCTGATTGGAGTGGAGATAGAAGTGACAGAAAAAGCACTGGAGGTTATGTCTTCATGTGTGAAAGCACCAACCTCATGGTGTTCAAAGAAGCAAAGTGTAGTAGCTCTGTCCTCTTGTGAAGCAGAGTACATTGCTGCCTCTTTTGCTGCTTGCCAAGCATCATGGCTAAGCATGCTTCTGTCTGAAATTGGTCTTCACAGGAACACTGCCATGAAGTTGTTAATTGACAACAAATCAGCCATAGATTTGGCAAAAAATCCTGTAGCACATGGTCGATCAAAACAAATAGATACAAGATATCACGTCCTTCGTGATCAAGTAAGCAAAGAAAAGCTGAAATTGGTTCACTGCAGAATTGAGTTGCAGATAGCAGATGCAATGACAAAGCCACTACAGAAAGGAAGATTTGAAGAGCTGAGATCATTGCTTGGAATGAAATCTCTTGGCAATATGAATTAAGAAGGTGTATTGGAAGATAATTATTAGTAATTCAATATTGCTAAATTCACTTGTAATTAGTTCAGTTTTTAGTTTTGTGATTTTGCCTATGTGGCAGTGTGATTAGCAGTTTTACATGTGTAGCATTGCTGAGCTGGCTGCCTGTGTGGCATGTATTAAATCAGTCACTATACACGTGTATTCATCATTCATTGAGTTTGTTACGGTTACAATAATAAAATTCTCTGCTAGTTAGTTTCCTTTATCCCCAACAGTTTTTACTTCTAGAATTTATTATGGGTTCCGAGGGTTGTACAGAGTCTAAACCAAACATGCATATATTAAAGATTTTCTAGAATCAAAGGAAATACATTGGTACAAGAAAAGAGGTAGTAGTGATAGTATTCAATAAAACTTCCGCATTGAAACTTAACGTCATTTTCATTGACTCATTTGTGTGGTAGCAAAGTACAAAATCATAACAACGAAAGTGGTTATGAGATTCTTATGAAAGAAAAAAAAGGGTACTCACTTGGAGTAGGATTTATGATATCTTTGCAGACTTGCAAGGAAAAAAAGCAAATACAAGTAATGTAAACAAAAAAAAAGGCAATGACAAAAACTTAACCAGTGTTCTGCATGCCAGCAGCAATACCCTTCATGGTGAGAATGAGTGTGTCTTCCAAACCAGGTGCATATTCACTTGTTGGGTTCAGTGTTACAAGTTCATCAGCTGGCTTACTTGTTTCTGAAGACTCTTTCGAAATGCGGGGGCGTGCCGTCACCTTATAGTTTGGATCACGAATACGTTTCAATGTGTAAGCTTGGAAAACATTCAGGGTGGTAATGTAGGAATCGCGCAGCCTGAGTCTTTGTTTCAGGTAGGGATCTCCTTCAAGAACTTCCTTGTGTGCAGCCACCTAAAAGTACATCAGAACACAAAAATCAGCTTGTGAAATAACTAAATTGTTTAATATAGTTACATGGTATTAGTAGAAGTAGCATTACCTGAAGTAAGAGTTGCTTAGTTTCTTCATATTTGTTCCTCAATTGTTCCCCAAATGGCCAGAGATCCTTTGAAACAAGGAGGTTGTCATTTAGAGCAGCGATTCCGGGGTCTCCCTTGGCGAAAACCATTTCCACTAAATCAATGGTGACTCTAAAGAAAGGCCATTGATTGTACATCTCTTGCAGCATACGTAGATTCTTAACATCCTTCGCAATAGCTTGTTTAAATGCTGCTCCAAAGCCTAGCCAAACCGGAAGGTGAAACCTTGTTTGTGTCCATGCGAAAATCCAAGGAATCGCACGCAATGTTTCGATGCCTCCACTAGGCCTTCTCTTTGCCGGTCGACTTCCAATGTTCATCCTGCCATACTCCATTTCTGGTGTAGCCTACATGACACAAAGAAGCAGACAATTATTGTTAGTTATAATCTAAATGCATGTCGACTTACAGTGACATAGTGGTCACATCTAAAGTTCAGAAGTATAAACTGCGCAAGAATAAACAACATTTCGGCTTACTTGACAGCCAAGTTAATGATTTTGTGATATCTTACCAGGCGGAAATACTCAACAAAACGAGGTTCCTTGAACACGATTGAACGGTATTCTTCGGTTGCAATGACAGCCATCTGATCCATCAAATCACGCCATTCGGGTTTTGGAGCGATCGGTGGTTGCATTCCATGTTCTAGAGTAGCAGCAGTGAAACGTTGAAGTGTTCTAAAGCACAAGTTTTGCTCTCCAAATGATTGTTCAATAACTTCACCTTGGACCGTCACACGAAGTGATCCATGGATTGTGTCTGGAGGTTGAGACAAGATAGCAAGATGAGTAGGTCCACCTCCTCTTCCAACGGTTCCACCACGACCGTGGAACATGGTTAGCTTAATACCAAACTTCTTAGCAACTTTTATGAGATCTTCTTGAGCCTTATATAGTTGCCATGCTGCAGAAAACCTTCCAGCATCTTTTCCTGAATCCGAGTATCCAATCATGACTTCTTGTTTCCCATCAATCCGATTTCTGTACCAATCGATCGAGAACAATCTAGCCAAAGCAGCAGGAGCAGCCTCAAGATCATCAAGCTTCTCAAACAACGGAACAACTCTTAATGGATACTTGACGTGGCATTCGCGTTGAAGCAGTTCGACTGCTAGCACATCAGATGGTGCAGTTGCCATTGATATGATATAGGCTCCAAAGTTGTCTGATGGTAGTTCTGCTATGACATGAAATGTCTCCAAAACCTCTTTGATTTCATCAGTTTGGGAAAGGTCAGGCCCAAATAGTGGCCTTTTGCCACTCAACTCAGATAACAGCCATTCTTGTCTTTTTTCTTCAGACCATTCTTGGTAGGAGCCTATTTCCAAATGTTTGGTAATGGCATCCATCACATCGGTGTGGCGATCTGACTCTTGCCTGATATCAAGCCTTACTAGTGACAGTCCGAAAGTGGAGACCTGCCTCAAAAAATCAAGAAGGCTTCCATCGGCAATCGCGCGATCACCACAAGCACATAGTGATCTGTAGCAGAGTTCAAGAGGTTCCAGGAACTAGACAAATTAACTTTAGTTAGTGTCTCTCAAATAAAAGATATTCAAGGAAAAAATAAGTTCATTCAACTAAGAAGTAACATGTCATAGAACTAAATATTCCAAATAAAACACATAACTAGGTGTAATTAAACCCAACAAACATTGTTCATAAAAAAAGCAAACCATAGAGCCTATCAAATGGATACCTCCTCAACATTGGTGAAAGTGGCTTCTTCTGGAATGTCAGAATACCCTTGAGCTAGCAAATGGCGAGAACGCTCACGAGTACGATAGAGCCTATCCCTTACTTCACCGAGTACCACACGGTATGGCTCATTTGGAGGAACTTTTTTCCAGAATTCTGCACCATGAAGAAAGTGAAGATTATCAAAAAAAGTGAGCTAACCAACATATTTTCACAATGTGTAGATATCACCCTTGCTCCATTGTGATGTAACCTTATG
The DNA here is from genome assembly GCA_039519185.1 of Astragalus membranaceus. Taxonomy (NCBI): domain Eukaryota; kingdom Viridiplantae; phylum Streptophyta; class Magnoliopsida; order Fabales; family Fabaceae; genus Astragalus; species Astragalus membranaceus. The sequence goes on along the minus strand of CM076851.1, from coordinate 130,225,320 downwards.
TAAATGTGTAGATATCATTCTTTACATGTCATTGCAAAATATAGTATTAACATTTGTCTACTAAGTCTAAAGAAAGTGTATGGTAAACACCTATATAGTGCTTTGCAACTTCATCTTTATTGGAATTCCTGTGAAGTTCTTCCGCGTGAACACGAAGCTCGTCATTGCAGCGCCACATAGATAGCTAAAGATACAAGAAATGGAATCAGTAAAATGGTGCCAGAATAATAAACTTTCCACAATGATCATTTCAAGATTCTAAAGAAGAGAAAGCTGTAATTACTTCAAACATAAGATCCTCTATCTGGGAATAATACAAATTAGCAGCCATCATTCTTGCTAGTAAGCAAACATCCCTTGTCACTTCGGGAGTTACTCTTGGATTACCTGCATCACATTTTTCACATAGTTAACATAAGCTAGATTATCTCATTTTGAAACCACATTGGATTTCCTTTTTTACAATATACAGAGATAACATACATACATACATATATACATAACAGATAAAAATCATACCATCACGATCGCCTCCCATCCAAGAAGAAAACTGAATAAGAGGAGCATTGTATGGAACACGCTCATTGATTCCTATATTCTTCAAAGCCGTATCAACACGGCGTAGAAATCTCGGAACACCCTTCCAAATTGTTTCATGGAAGTAGCTCATCCCTGCTCTCATCTCATCTTGTGGTGTCGGAGGAGTCCTCCTGATTTCATCAGTTCGGAAAGCAGCTTGAATCTACATAAACACGAGTTACACATGAAAAAAAATACTTACAACAACAACAATAAATATGATAAATCATTTCAATTTGGCAATATATCAAACATTTAAAAGATTGTGACACTAACCTCTCTCTGAAGAGCCTCATCAAGTTCTTGTTTATCATCAGGAGTGATATCTTTCGCATACAATTGTGATAAACAATCGCGCACTCTGAAAAGAAATCAAAACCTCAATTTTCTTAACTATGCAACAATTTTTTTTAACATAACTAAAATGTACTATATCCTGAAACAAACCTAGCATGTTTTTGAAGCAAAGATCGACGAACGGATTGAGTAGGATGAGCAGTAAGAACAAGATCAACAGTCTGATTCTTAAGTGCATCAAAAACTTCTTGAGGAGACTTCTTCAGTTTAAATACAAGTTTCTTAAGAGTTTCTTCAATATCAGATTCTGTAGTTGCATTGTTTTCATCTACAAAATCTCCTTTCTTCAACTTGTTCCTTCGACGATGAGAAATTTGAACCTCTTCAGCTAAGTTAGCCAAGTTAAGCATGTGGGAAAAGGACTTAGCAACAACAATAGAGTCTCCTGCATCTAAACTTGTTATCACATTTCCTAGTTTTTCTAGTTTCTTTGGGTCATGCTTTCTTTCATACTCAGCTGATAGTTCATACACTTCTTGAACCTGCATAACACATTTTCAACATCTTAATTATCTCTTTGAAAATAGTTCCCAAGCTCATATGCCAAAAAGCAATGCAAGAACACAACAATATCTGGTATAGTATGAAAAACTAGAAAATCAGCTGAAAACAAAATTTGACAATATGTTCCTTTTAGTTTACTTATTACTCCTTCTCGTTCAATTTATAAGAAAAAAATACAATTCTTAGTTCATTGAATAATTGGATCTGCAATGAACTTAAAACTGTAATTTTTTCTTATAAATAAGACCAGAGCGGTACATATCTACCTCCTAGGCTTTCACAACATAATTGAGATATTTAAGTCCAAACTAAGGTTGTTGAAATCGTGAGTTAACTCGTGAACTCACGATTTCACGAGTTTTGGTGTCATTTTCTTGTTACTGCTAGTGACCAAAAGGAATTCTCAGCACACAAACAAATGTGTGGTCCAGTGCACGAGACTCCCTAGGAGGGTAGATATTCCACTTTAATCCCCACTAGCGGAAAGACTATTTCTCGAATTTGAACCCATGACCTTTAGATCACAAGACATCAACCTTATCATTGGGCAAAGGTGTCATTTCGACTACAAATCAAACATATAAAAAGTTTTGTTTCCTTAAAACATTCAAAAGTAAATACACTTGACCCAGAGAAACAAAGTTGCAATCTTTCTCTCACCAAACCAATCATATATCAAACTCTCACAACATAATTGAGGGGACTAGATCCTATGCAGTCGCAAATATGGTGTAGTCATGATGCTTTCAGTACATCAGGACTGTTCAATCTTGATCGGACGGTCATGATTTTTAACTTTAAAACACATACAAAAGATAAAGTTAAAATCTAAATCATCAGATCAAAATTGGGCCTTCTCAATCAGCTGAATGCATGAATGCACCAAATGGTGACTACTGCACACAACCCAAATCCATAATTGAGACATATAAGTACAATCAACAGTGAGTGACCAAAATGAATTGAGAACAGAAAAACAAAACTAAGAAGAATTTGAAACATTTCAAATTAGAGAGACAAAAAACATAAAGAAAACTCAAAACTCACAGTTTCCTTCAGATCCTCGCCATGTAAATCCTGAAGAATATCAAGGAAGCGATCCAGCAAGAGGGCATCATACTCAATAAGTTTGTCATCTTCACTCACTTTTGCAGGTGCCAATTGTCTTAACTGGGCATCAATTGATGCCATTTTCTCCATCTTATTTGCCATTGTAGCCATTCACTCCCTCAATCTCTGTACAAAAAAAAACAAAACACCAATTTACCCCACATGAAAACATAAAAAAAAACATGAACCCAAAACCAAGGGACAAATCAAAACAACACCCATATATTATTATCACAACCCGAAAATAATGAAGAGGTTGACATAAGAATTTGATGGGTAGATGACACGTGTTGAGATTATATACTACTAGTACTAATGTTACATAACAATAGCAGAAAAAAGTGGTTATGAAACAAAATGAAAAACATAGGATTTTTGCATGACCCATGAAATGATTCAATATAGTACCTGAGTTAGATACGAGGAAGCAAAAGAAGAAGAAGACAAGGAATGGAAAATTGGATCAGAGGGACAAAGTTGTGATACCAAGTAGTGCAAGTGAGGTGGCTTTATATAGAAAACTAGAGACATTCTTATTACGTATAATAAGAATAAGAATAAATAAGTTCTTTTATTTATTTATTTTTTTACTTTTTAATTTGTATTTTTAGCATAAAATGGAATATGCTATTGGTTTAGAAAAAGGTTCACTTTTTTATCTTCTTTTTATTCGCATCACAAGATTGGAAAATGATATTAATGTACCTATTTAATGACATTAAAATACATTACGGTTGGTTTCTCTTTTAAATCTCAAAAGTGAAACTGATCAAATTATAAATTTCTTACTTTTTTCTTAATAGGATTTCTTACTTATTTGGGTTAAACTATATAATAATGTTTTTCTTTTTTTTTTTGTATGATTAATGAATTGTCTGTGATTATTTTATGAAAAATATTTGGAATTTTAACTGATTTAACTACCATTCAAGGCTTGGGGGAAAAAAATACCATGTATTAAAAATTGAGTTCTAAAATGGAAGAAAAACAATATACCATGTATTAATAGAAAAATCGATTAAATAAGTAAAACTAAATCCTTGGCATATCATTCCATTTCCACCACAAATATAATTCTTTGTTATTGTTGAAGACAAATATTCATTCAACAATGTGAATATCATGGGTTCGATCCTAATCTTGTGTATGGAGCAGTTTTAAATCTCTGTGCCAACTGTTCCACCCTTCGAGGTGCCTCCAATTCAGCGAGGGGATTAGTCACTGCGTCGCGGTGGATACCCTGGTATATACCATATAAAAACAATGTGAATATGATGTGGGGTTATGTTTGGAGGCATTAACATTGTTTGATATTGTAAAAAAACATTGAGCCTTAGTTCGTCATGTTGTGCTACTTCCACTAGACTAAATTTCCTTGATTAAAATTGCATTTCTATTTTGATGGTTTATATTTCAAATTTGGATGATTCTGTGCAAGAGCAAAGACTTTTCTTTTATTTCTGCTTCACTTAATTTCAAAAATAAAAAATGGAAACATTCATAATATTTTTTGTATTATTACTGCACAAAATATGAATAAATAAAAGCCATACTTGTACCTAATTTATTATTTATTATTATATATAGTTGTCATGGTCGTGGTGGTCCTTTTATCTGTTTCTCTACATATAACATTTTGATTTTGATAAAAGAAAAAGGCTAATCAGGGGAAGTAAGCACACAGTTTTTCAACTGGAGAAATTAATTGTTTATGCTGCTAGACACCAGTGATGGGTATGCTGGTGGATCATGACTCAAGATGTATTAACCATTGTGTTTTTTAATTTGTACTATTTTAATTACTATGATTACGTCGTAACTACCAAGAACTAACTATGAGTCATTGACTATTTTTTTAATTACTATTTTAATTACTATGCTCCTTGTCGTAACTATTCTTTTAAATTTGAGAATGCTTGGTTGTGTGAGCCTGATGTGGACGAGGTGGTTCATGAGGGGTGGATTCTAGGGAGCGAAGGGGATATACAGTCTCACTTGAGTGGTTGTGCTGTGTCTTTGTCTACTTGGGGGCGGAACTTGAGGATGAGATTTATTGTTGATATTAATTCGTGTAAGAAGGCTATGGAGGCTACGAGGGATAGGAGGGATAGGCAGGGAGTGCTGCGTTTTAATAGATTGAAGAGTAAGCTGAACAAATTAATTTTGCAGGAGGAGGCTTTTTGGAGGCAGCGCTCTAAGTCTTTTTGGCTTCGAGATGGGGACCGTAACACCAGATATTTTCATGCTAACGCTACATGCAGGTACAAGAAGAAGAATATAGAAAATTTGCAGCGCGATGATGGGACCATTGCATGTAACCCAGATGCTCTTAGGAATGTGGCTGGTGACTACTTCTGCAATCTGTTTTGCAGTCAGGCAGGTGTTTATGACCCGGTGGTGAGAGCGCTGGAGGTTAAGTTGACGGATGATGATAATAATTCGTTAACTAGACCTTTTGAAAAAGCTGAATTCAAGGATGCCCTCATGGATATGGATGATGACAAGGCTCCGGGCACTGATGGTTTTAATCCTGGCTTCTTTAAGCGATATTGGGGTACGTATGGGGATGAAATCTACTCTTGTTGTTTATCATGGCTGCATCGTGGGGAGCTACCCCCGTCTTTGAATGATACCAATCTGGCACTTATCCCAAAGAATGATAACCCAAGATCTATGGCTGATTGGCGCCCCATTGCTCTGTTATATTGAACAGTCTGCTTTTGTTCCTGATAGATCTATTTTAGATAATGCAATGATTGCGTTCGAGGTTATTCATTATCTAAAAAACAAACGAAAAGGTAAAAAAGGAGAAGTTGCCTTGAAAATTGATATGAGTAAAGCCTATGATCGGGTGGATTGGGGCTATATTTATGCGGTGATGGGAAGATTGGGTTTTTGTGATCAGTGGATTAAGTGGATGAGAATGTGTATTGAATCTGTTTCTTTGTCTGTGCTTGTTAACCAACATTCTGTTGGTCCTATACTTCCGGGTCGTGGCATTCGTTAAGGGGATCCCCTATCCCCTTATTTGTTTATTTTGTGTTCAAAGGGACTCACAGCTCTTTTGCATAAGGCTATGGCTAGAGGAGATAGGAGATTTACATGGTCTCACTATTTGTCGAGGAGCGCCAACTATATCTCATCTTTTATTTGCAGATGATTGCTTTCTGTTTTTCAGGGCAAATAGAGGCGAAGTTACACAGATACGAGGCATCCTAGATGTGTATGAGAAGGCGTCAGGGCCGAAAATAAACTTCCAAAAATCAGAAATTTTTTTTAGTAGAAATGTTCAACAAGTTGAAAAGGAGATTATTGCTACTCAGTTGGGGGTGAATGTTTGCTTGGGCACTGGGAAATATTTGGGTCTTCCGTCTATGGTGGGTAGGAGCAAGAAATCCTTATTCAAGTTCATCAAGGATAGAATTTGGCGTAAAATTAATTCTTGGGATGGAAGAATGCTTACTAAGGCGGGTAAAGAGGTTTTGATCAAATCGGTCCTACAATCAATACCGACGTATTTTATGAGTCTTTTTCTAATCCCGTCTACTTTGATTGATGAAATTGAGAGACTGTTGCAGTGTTTTTGGTGGGGTGGTAGTGGTAGTAGAAATAAGGGTATCCGTTGGTTGGCTTGGGATAAGTTATGCATCGCAAAGGAGGAAGGTGGTTTGGGCTTCCGCAACTTGAAGGCTTTTAACTTGGCTCTTTTGGGAAAACAAGCATGGCGCCTAATGACTCAACCCGATCTTTTGGTCTCTCGTTTGTATAAGGCTCGGTATTTTCCCCATGGAGAGTTGTTGGATGCGGGAAGACGTAGTAATGGGAGCTTTGTTTGGAATAGTATCATTGATTCCAAGGATGTTTTGAATGAGGGAATGACTTGGAACATTGGAGATGGGCATCGTGTACCACTTTTTGATAATAAATGGGCTATTAATAGGTGCAATATTAAACCAAGAACTTATGGACTGTATAATCCTCTGCTTCGTGCTGATTATTTGATGAAGAGTGAAAGTAAATCCTGGAATGAGGCGCTTGTTCGGTTCATGCTGGATGACAATTCGGCTGTAGCTGTGTTGAAAACGCCCATGTATTCTTGTGTGACAGCACACTTTATGAGTTGGCGGTGTGAGAAATCTGGGTTATATATTGTGCGTAGTGCCTACAGGTTGATAATGCAAAATATGTTGAACACGTAGCAGCTTAAGGTAGAAGGCGGCTGGAAAATGCTTTGGAAGTTGAAGCTGCCCCCGAAAATTAAGAACTTCATGTGGAGGTTATGTAGAAACTGTATCCCAACTCGCTCTATTCTCGCTCGTCGTGGTATTACGGTGTCGAATGTCTGTCCTCTGTGTAATGAAGCTGAAGAAACGCTTCTGCATCTGTTTGCAGCACATCGCTTGCTGGCGAGTGCTGGGTGTGGATACGACAGTGACTGGTTGCGCTGCTGGTGCATCTTCGGCCAGCAACTTTATCTTCACAGTTCTAGCCCAACTGATTGGTGAGGCAAGGGTGGCGTGGTGTATGACTTTGTGGAGTCTTTGGTCAAGTCGCAATCAATTGTGCGCGCCAGCCAGCTGCTTTTGGACTGGACAGAAGCCAGCAAATCCCCTTCTCGCACTCAGCCTGCCAGATCGGCTACTACTGTTAATGGGGAGCAGTTTTCGTGGCAAAAAAACCCTGTGGGCGTTGTTAAATGCAACGTAGATGCTTCTTTTGACAGGGGAGGTAATAAGATTGGCATTGGTATGTGCCTCCGAGATGCTAATGGAGTTTTTATTGCAGCAAAAATGTGTTCTTTTGCTCCAATTGTTGATGTATACAAGGGTGAGGCTTTGGGACTCATGCTAGCTATGGAATGGATTCGTGAACTTCATTTCAAAGATGTCATCTTTGAATTAGATGCGAAGATGGTGGTGGACGACTTCCACAAATGTTCTTCTTTTAATTCGGATTATGGTTGTATTTTACATTCTTTCAAGCAGACCTTTAATTTTTTTAGTAACAACTCTCATATGGAGTTCTCTAGGAGAGAGACTAACAAGGTGGCTCATTCTCTAGCAGGGGTAGCCTTGTTTTCAGTTTCTTTTCATACTTTGTTTGATATCCCGACATGTATTTTGCACTTATTTTGAATGAAATGAACTAGCTTCCGTTTGTCAAAAAAAAAACTATGAGTCATTGAGCATGCTAGGACGGGGAACGAAATTATTAATTAATTAAATAATGGCATGAAAATATTCGTGCATTAGGACAACTCGTCCCATGTGATTTCTTGGCTAAAATATTGCAGTACTATCGAAAAATAGACCTCCAAAACCCGAAACGCCAGGGTTATCGAGGCTACTACCATCAACGTTCAAAACCATACCACCTTCGTTGTCTGCCTTCCAAGTTATCAATCTTGTGGAAGGAGTAGGAGTGTTCTTGAGAAAGCATCAGGAAAGCAGGTTAGCATAATTAACAATGAGCATTTTCAATGTATAGGAAGCAAGCGATTCATTCACAAAGCACAATTTATTCCTGGCTCGCCACAACCACAAGCAAGCAGCCAAGAAAAGGAAACTATAGTCTCCATCAGCACCACTTCTCAGCCAAGCATAGAAATTATCCTCTTGAAAGAACTTAGGGTCCGTGATACCAATAGATTTCCATAAACATTTTGCAAAATCACAGTCTCTCAGACAATATTGCATAGTAGTTTCAGCCGATTGGTTGCACCTGGGACAAAGATTCGTGTGAAGCATACCACGATTGCACAACATAGATTTTGTCGAAAGAGACTCATGCAAAGCTGTCCAAAGAAAGAATTTCAACTTTTCAGGAGCAAAAATATGCCACAACCAGCTCCAAGAAATGTTATCCTCTGCCTTACGCACAAAATCATGTCTATTGAGTCAATAATATCCATCCTTAGCAGTGTATATACCATCTAAGTTTCTTTTCCAAGTGAACCTATTAGGCACTAGAAAATTTATGCAAATAGGCATTGCTTTGAGGCGGTCACAGACAACAGGAGGAATGTTAGTGTACAACAAATTGAATTTCCAATTCCCTTCCTCATAGACATCATCAACACACAAATCCAGATCATGGATATCCACATAAAGTACCTGCTCAGCTAATTTCCCCACTTCTGACTAGTTGGGGAACCAGAAGGAGGAGGTATCATCACGCAGTCTAAATTCAAAACCCTCCTTAATAGAAGTTTGGGCTTTCATAATGGCGTTCCAAGTTACCGAGCTAGATTTCTTTCTAATTAATATCTAGGAAAGACTCCTCATTGACATATTTATGCTTCAGAACCTGGACCCAAAGAGTACCACAATCCTGATGGAGATTCCAAACCAACTTTCCCAAATGGAGGTATTAGCCTCTCTTGCTTTCCTAATACCCATGCCACCCAGCTTCTTAGGCCTAGTTATTTTATGCCATCCAACAAGATGAACACCAGAAGTAGAATTACCCTTCCAAATAAAATTCTGAGACATCCTATCAATAAAATCACAAGTTGACTGACGTAACCAAGTCAATTGCATATAGTAATTAGGAAGAGAATTCAAAACAGACCTCACTAGAGTCAAACGACCAGCCTTATTTAGCAATTTATGCTGCCAAGAGGCTAGTCTCTAACTGATTTTCTCCTCTAGGAACTCAAAATCCTTGCACTGGAGGCGACCATGCAACATAGGAAAACCCAAATATTTCTCAAGGGATAGAGTTTTTCTGATACCTGTGTTGGAGACAATTAAGTCCATTTTACTTCTCTTAGTGGCAGCCGAGAAGAAAACCTTAGATTTAGCAACATTAACTTTGAGACTAGAAAGTGTGGCTGTTGAAACTTTGTTAAGTGTGAATTGGAAAAAGTCTCACATTGGGTAGACTAAACACCTCTACAGTGTAAAAAGACTATAAAAGGGAGACTCCTCCTCACTTATTTCTCACACCAAACTTGATGATAAAGCATCTCTCCTCAAGTTTTTCTCTCTTCTCTCTAAACTTCTTTGTTCTTCTCTAGAAAGCTTGAAGCATTTCCAAGCTAAAGAGTGGTTTTCATAACCATATTGATGGTGTATATCTTAGAGCGAATTTTCACGGTGCAGTGAACTTTCGTAGCAAATTTTGACTGGGCTGTTTTATCCTGGGGACGTCGTGGTTGATAGCCTGCTTGCACCTTGGAGCAATGCCACGAAACGTCTTAAAAAGAGCGACCTAGTCTGCGACTCATCCCAGTAATCTCTTCGGCTTGATTTTTGAAAACAGTGTTGTTTTAGGGAAAGTTCTGGCTAGGAAAGACTTGGTACTTAAGAGTGTCCATTGTGACCCACCTCTCTTTCCTGGGAACCTACTCGGACTAACATTTTTAAGACGTTTCTAATTCAGCCATGACAACCGAAGAAATTACTGGTGCTGGTTCCGCTGCCTCTGACTTCAACAAACCATTCTGGTTTGAGGGAGCTCACTTCAAACGTTGGCAACAAAAGATGCTTTTCTTCTTGACTGTGAAAAAGGTTGCCAATGTTTTGACTGATGAGATTCCAGTGGCGGATGAAACCGCTGAACTGGATGAACAAGCCAAAACTGCAAAAGAAATACTCCTATGGAATGAGCATGACTATCTCTGTAAGAATTTTATTCTTAACAGACTTGCTGATGATCTTTATGATTATTACAGCACTTGCAGGTCTGCCAGGGATGTATGGAATGCTCTGATAAAGAAATATGATACTGAGGAAGTTGGTGCTAAAAAATATGCTGTGAGCCGCTACCTCAATTACAACATGTCAGATGAAAAATCTGTAGAGACTCAGTCACTTGAGATTCAGAAAATAGCTCATGAAATTATATCTGAAAGCATGGTTGTTGCGTTAAAAACACAATTAGAGCAAGTGTACTCTTTCGCAGAAGTAGTATAAAAGATTATCGTATCCACAGGGATTAATTAACAAGTACCAAACTAGTCAAGATTATATATTGTTTAGACGAACCAATGATTTAGTTGTAATGAAAACAAATAAAAAAAAATAAATAACAAGAATTAAAATACTAGATTTAATTGATGGAGAGAGGTCTAGGGTCACGGTTTCACTTGCAAGCTTCGATTCCCCTATGTCTAATTCCTACTTGAATTCCTTTATTTTATTTAATTACCAATCCCTTTTTTAAAGCTATTAATCCGTTTGGTCATTCGTGATTAATATTCTTTTTCCTAAATTAACTCTTGTTTGGTCATGCAAGAATTTAAATTCAAGAAAAGCATAAAGAGCAAAAAGGTTGAATGATTGGAAGACTAAATTAACGTTTGGTCATGCATTAATTATAGTCTCAATTATCCTATAGGTCCACCAACTAATTGCAGTACGGTCGCTGATCAACTAATTGATTATGAACATGCATAGGGTAGCTAATCCTAATTATGTGATAAAAACAATAGGACAATATTAATTGAAATAAAACTGGAATTCAAATATGAAATTAGAACATAAAAAGGTCTCTAAACATGCAAGATCCACCTAAGACCCTAGAAGAGGATTTAGCTATCCAAAATCATAAAGAACAATAAAATAGAAATTAGAGTCATGGATTACAGAGATAAAAATAACCCGGAAATTAGAGAAATTATTATTCTGAGTCTCCAGTCTCCTTTTTCTGCTCCAAAGCTCTCTCACGGTGTCAAGAACGGGTACCAAATCTTCCTCCTCCACTATGCCGGGGCTACTGTTGGTGCGTCTTCTCCTCTCACGCGGCTACTGTTTCTATTCTTTTAATTGATCCGTACGTTCCTTTCTCACGCCTCAGGGTTCTCCTCATTTATATTGTTAATTCTCTAACTAATTAATTCACCAATTCCTCTTTGTGCCGTATCTCAGTTCCATTCAGGTCGTGGGCCTCCTTTTTCATTGGGCTGATAACAAAGCCAACTAAGAATTTGGCTTTGATTTCTTCTTTTATTTTTGAGCCCATATATATATTGAACTTTGAGTGACATAAAATTGGATTTTTATTCTTTTTATCTTTTTCTATCTTTCTGCAAAATAAGAGCAAATTAAGTTAGTAATTTATATTATTAATAATAACTGCTCTAAAAATGACTCAAAAGTGTCTCTAAAAACTGCACTAAAATGGAGCTTATCAACTCCCCCACACTTAACTTTTGCTTGTCCTCGAGCAAATTTTCTGGCTCAATAAATTTTTCAAAAAAGTAACAGAGACAGCCAAATAAGGGATCCAAAATTAAAAGCACAATGACAGACAATAGACAGTATAGCACAAATGAGGTGTCAAAAGGTTGCCCAATTAGAGGCTCAAGTCCCTGAAGAATACATTTCTGTGAACAAAGGCACTCACTCACAATCTCTCTTAGTGTTTAGGGACTAGGGAAAATATACACTCAAGTTTCAACAAAATGCACATTACCATATGTTTGTAATTTGACCAAATCTCCACTAAATAGTTCACATGCATGCAAAAGATTGGGTGTTAAGGGTTGTAATGGGGCCAGGGTGAATTCATGTAGAGTAGGAAATAAGAAAGAAGGGATAATCAAGAGGCTAAAAACAAGAAATGAATAGTAACATTTGAAATCAAATATGGAGCTCCTATCTATTTTACAATTTTTGCTCAAACTCCAAATTAATTCCATTTCCTTCTTCACTCTTTTTCTATTGAGTAGACTCTTTTGGATTTGCCTTTTTTCTTGAGTAGGCCCTTTCATTTTTTTTTTGATTTGCCCTTTGACTCTTTCATTCTTTTGATGTGCCTTTTCCTCCTTGTTGCTTTCCTCTTTTTTTTTTTCAAATTTTCTTCCTTTTTTTTTTGGAGGAAAAGGTAAGTACATGATTCACTCTTTTTTTTTGACAAGATAGACAACTAAAGAATAGGACGAAGTTTCAGTCCTAACAATATAGACAACTAAAAATATAGGACGAAATTGTAATTTTCAATAGTTGCTCCACATTGAATTCCAAATGGTTACCACAAACAAAAAAGAGAAAAATTATATCAGGGTACCAAAGAAAAAATATAACAATTAAGCTCAAAGGGGGCAACTAAGGGATAAATTCAACAACCAACTCTGAGACCAGAAAAATACCTAAATTACCCAAATCTTTTTACATGATGCAAATCAATTTTCGCCTTGAAATGGTCAAAAGACAAATTCTAGAATGTAGCAAATTGGGAAACACACTCATAGAAAGAAAAGGGGTAAAAATTTATGATTTAGTATCAATCCCCTTATGAAGGCTCAAATCTCACCTTTAGAAGCTAGTTCACAAAAAGTACTCAACAGAAACAAATGCTAATTATCAGCTTCCTAAGGACATCCTCACAGTTACAATTAAGCACAAGTCTGTCAAGTAAATTGATTATGGGATCCCCTAAAGGCAAAATCTCTATTTTTTCAGTTTCTATATCCAAAACTAGCCAGAAAAAATGCTATGAACATATGTAGTGGGTATATGCATTAATAGAGATGAATTGACAAAGTTAAACTCTCCTCCCCCACACTAGCATAAAACATGGTCCTCAATGCAAAATATCAAATTGGCACAACAATAAATAAATGAGAGAGTAAGAGTGACTTCCCTGAGAGAGCTTGTAGTCTGAGCTTATTCCTAAAAACAAAACAAAACAAAAAGAAAATGAAAATAACTGAAAATAAAACACAGGTTGCCTCCTGCGAAGCGCTTGTTTAACGTCATGAGCCTGACGATAGTTGGTGCTCAATCTGGGGGCTCTCCAAGAGCAAATTTTACATCTAACGCAGTACACGTTCTTAACTTTCTAACCATGTGGTTCACATTGTTCTTTCTTTTTCCACGTGGTGGATGAACTTCAAAAGATGGTGAAATTTTTATTTTATCTCCATCCACCATTATGCTAGGATCCTGCAAAATAAGACTTTTTTCCAAAAGGTATCGCATCTTTAATTCACTAAATATGTTAGTTTCAACCACATCATCAAAATAAGGAGAAGTTAAAGAAGAGAAATTTTCATTGGAACTTAAAGCTTTAATAACATCATCTTCTTTACCACTCCTTAAAGTTACCTTTTCCCGGTGAACCTCAATCACAGCATCACCAAATGGTTAAAACAATTTGCCCAAAAATGGGCGCTTTCTCTTCTTTCTCCAAATCCAGAACCATGGGATCTTTCTCACTGTCCTCATAAATGCTCCCTTCAGTAGGAGCTACTATTTTGATTTGACTCCCTTTAGTAGGAGTCTCCTCATCTCTCTTGAGAGCTTCTTCCTCCAGATTATATTCCATAGAGACACATTCATTTCTCGAAGGAATACTTTCTTTGTATTGCTCAGCTTCTTCATTTTGGGTAGACTTAGTTTGTGAAGGAGTTTCTTGGGCCTCTTGAGATAACAAAGCAATGAGAGTTGAGATTTGACCCTTCAGGCTTCCAAATTCGTTGTTCATGGCTCCAATTTGACCCTCCAAGCTTTCAAATTTGTTGTTCATGGCTCCCTTCAAGCTTTCAAATTTTTCATTTGTCTGCTGCATAAATTTGGCCAAGACCTCATTGACATCCGACTTTTCCTCCTCTTGCCCTTGCACTTGTAGTGACTCATAATTATCCCAGTGGGAGAAATAAGGAGGTGGCTCATAGTCATCCCAATAGTCTGAATAAGGTTCATAAGGAGGAGGAGAAATTTGCATCTGACATTGAGACATATACCAATATGACTTCTCTAAATTTCTTTGTGCCTCTGCCTCTCTAATATAATCTCGAATTGTCTTATCCCTGATTTAAACTTTTATCTGCAAAAAATGAACTGCAGCGGTCTATTGGGAAAGTATTAGCAGTTTTTTTTATATATTTTTTTTCAATAAGAAAAATAAAAAAAAGTTAAAACTAGTGCATAAAAAAAGTCTAAAACAATAAAAATCTTTTTCGTTTAATATTGCTAAATTAATCCCCGGCAACGGCGCCAAAAACTTGTTGCGTTAAAAACACACTTAGAGCAAGTGTACTCTTTCGCAGAAGTAGTATAAAAGATTATCGTATCCACAGGGATTAATTAACAAGTACCAAACTAGTCAAGATTATATATTGTTTAGACAAACCAATGATTTAGTTGTAATGAAAACAAATAAAAAGAAATAAATAACAAGAATTAAAATACTAGATTTAATCGATGGAGAGAGGTCTAGGGTCACGGTTTCACTTGCAAGCTTCGATTCCCCTATGTCTAATTCCTACTTGAATTCCTTTATTTTATTTAATTACCAATCCCTTTACTAAAGCTATTAATCCGTTTGGTCATTCGTGACTAATATTCTTTTTCCTAAATTAACTCTTGTTTGGTCATGCAAGAATTTAAATTCAAGAAAAGCATAAAGAGCAAAAAGGTTGAATGATTGGAAGACTAAATTAACGTTTGGTCATGCATTAATTATAGTCTCAATTATCCTATAGGTCCACCAACTAATTGCAGTACGGTCGCTGATCAACTAATTGATTATGAACATGCATAGGTTAGCTAATCCTAATTATGTGATAAAAACAATAGGACAATATTAATTGAAATAAAACTGGAATTCAAATATGAAATTAGAACATAAAAAGGTCTCTAAACATGCAAGATTCACCTAAGACCCTAGAAGAGGATTTAGCTATCCAAAATCATAAAGAACAATAAAATAGAAATTAGAGTCATGGATTACAGAGATAAAAATAACCCGGAAATTAGAGAAATTATTATTCTGAGTCTCCAGTTTCCTTTTTCTGCTCCAAAGCTCTCTCACGGTGTCAAGAACGGGTACCAAATCTTCCTCCTCCACTATGCCGGCGCTACTGTTGGTGCGTCTTCTCCTCTTACGCGGCTACTGTTTCTATTCTTTTAATTGATCCGTACGTTCCTTTCTCACGCCTCACGGTTCTCCTCATTTATATTGTTAATTCTCTAATTAATAAATTCTCTAATTAATTAATTCTCCAATTCCTCTTTGTGTCGTATCTCAGCTCCATTCAGGCCGTGGGCCTCCTTTTTCATTGGGCTGATAACAAAGCCAACTAAGAATTTGGCTTTGATTTCTTCTTTTATTTTTGAGCCCATATATATATTGAACTTTGAGTGACATAAAATTGGATTTTTATTCTTTTTATCTTTTTCTATCTTTCTGCAAAATAAGAGCAAATTAAGTTAGTAATTTATATTATTAATAATAACTGCTCTAAAAATGACTCAAAAGTGTCTCTAAAAACTGCACTAAAATGGAGCTTATCAACTCCCCCACACTTAACTTTTGCTTGTCCTCGAGCAAATTTTCTGGCTCAATAAATTTTTCAAAAAAGTAACAGAGACAGCCAAATAATGGATCCAAAATTAAAAGCACAATGACAGACAATAGACAGTATAGCACAAATGAGGTGTCAAAAGGTTGCCCAATTAGAGGCTCAAGTCCCTGAAGAATACATTTCTGTGAACAAAGGCACTCACTCACAATCTCTCTTAGTGTTTAGGGACTAGGGAAAATATACACTCAAGTTTCAACAAAATGCACATTACCATATGTTTGTAATTTGACCAAATCTCCACTAAATAGTTCACATGCATGCAAAAGATTGGGTGTTAAGGGTTGTAATGGGGCCAGGGTGAATTCATGTAGAGTAGGAAATAAGAAAGAAGGGATAATCAAGAGGCTAAAAACAAGAAATGAATAGTAACATTTGAAATCAAATATGGAGCTCCTATCTATTTTACAATTTTTGCTCAAACTCCAAATTAATTCCATTTCCTTCTTCACTCTTTTTCTATTGAGTAGACTCTTTTGGATTTGCCTTTTTTCTTGAGTAGGCCCTTTCATTTTTTTTTTGATTTGCCCTTTGACTCTTTCATTCTTTTGATGTGCCTTTTCCTCCTTGTTGCTTTCCTCTTTTTTTTTTCAAATTTTCTTCCTTTTTTTTTTGGAGGAAAAGGTAAGTACATGATTCACTCTTTTTTTTTGACAAGATAGACAACTAAAGAATAGGACGAAGTTTCAGTCCTAACAATATAGACAACTAAAAATATAGGACGAAATTGTAATTTTCAATAGTTGCTCCACATTGAATTCCAAATGGTTACCACAAACAAAAAAGAGAAAAATTATATCAGGGTACCAAAGAAAAAATATAACAATTAAGCTCAAAGGGGGCAACTAAGGGATAAATTCAACAACCAACTCTGAGACCAGAAAAATACCTAAATTACCCAAATCTTTTTACATGATGCAAATCAATTTTCGCCTTGAAATGGTCAAAAGACAAATTCTAGAATGTAGCAAATTGGGAAACACACTCATAGAAAGAAAAGGGGTAAAAATTTATGATTTAGTATCAATCCCCTTATGAAGGCTCAAATCTCACCTTTAGAAGCTAGTTCACAAAAAGTACTCAACAGAAACAAATGCTAATTATCAGCTTCCTAAGGACATCCTCACAGTTACAATTAAGCACAAGTCTGTCAAGTAAATTGATTATGGGATCCCCTAAAGGCAAAATCTCTA
Organism: Astragalus membranaceus; assembly: GCA_039519185.1. Taxonomy (NCBI): domain Eukaryota; kingdom Viridiplantae; phylum Streptophyta; class Magnoliopsida; order Fabales; family Fabaceae; genus Astragalus; species Astragalus membranaceus. The sequence goes on along the minus strand of CM076851.1, from coordinate 130,208,268 downwards.
TTTTTTCAGTTTCTATATCCAAAACTAGCCAGAAAAAATGCTATGAACATATGTAGTGGGTATATGCATTAATAGAGATGAATTGACAAAGTTAAACTCTCCTCCCCCACACTAGCATAAAACATGGTCCTCAATGCAAAATATCAAATTGGCACAACAATAAATAAATGAGAGAGTAAGAGTGACTTCCCTGAGAGAGCTTGTAGTCTGAGCTTATTCCTAAAAACAAAACAAAACAAAAAGAAAATGAAAATAACTGAAAATAAAACACAGGTTGCCTCCTGCGAAGCGCTTGTTTAACGTCATGAGCCTGACGATAGTTGGTGCTCAATCTGGGGGCTCTCCAAGAGCAAATTTTACATCTAACGCAGTACACGTTCTTAACTTTCTAACCATGTGGTTCACATTGTTCTTTCTTTTTCCACGTGGTGGATGAACTTCAAAGGATGGTGAAATTTTTATTTTATCTCCATCCACCATTATGCTAGGATCCTGCAAAATAAGACTTTTTTCCAAAAGGTCTCGCATCTTTAATTCACTAAATATGTTAGTTTCAACCACATCATCAAAATAAGGAGAAGTTAAAGAAGAGAAATTTTCATTGGAACTTAAAGCTTTAATAACATCATCTTCTTTACCACTCCTTAAAGTTACCTTTCCCCGGTGAACCTCAATCACAGCATCACCAAATGGTTAAAACAATTTGCCCAAAAATGGGCGCTTTCTCTTCTTTCTCCAAATCCAGAACCATGGGATCTTTCTCACTGTCCTCATAAATGCTCCCTTCAGTAGGAGCTACTATTTTGATTTGACTCCCTTTAGTAGGAGTCTCCTCATCTCTCTTGAGAGCTTCTTCCTCCAGATTATATTCCATAGAGACACATTCATTTCTCGAAGGAATACTTTCTTTGTATTGCTCAGCTTCTTCATTTTGGGTAGACTTAGTTTGTGAAGGAGTTTCTTGGGCCTCTTGAGATAACAAAGCAATGAGAGTTGAGATTTGACCCTTCAGGCTTCCAAATTCGTTGTTCATGGCTCCAATTTGACCCTCCAAGCTTTCAAATTTGTTGTTCATGGCTCCCTTCAAGCTTTCAAATTTTTCATTTGTCTGCTGCATAAATTTGGCCAAGACCTCATTGACATCCGACTTTTCCTCCTCTTGCCCTTGCACTTGTAGTGACTCATAATTATCCCAGTGGGAGAAATAAGGAGGTGGCTCATAGTCATCCCAATAGTCTGAATAAGGTTCATAAGGAGGAGGAGAAATTTGCATCTGACATTGAGACATATACCAATATGACTTCTCTAAATTTCTTTGTGCCTCTGCCTCTCTAATATAATCTCGAATTGTCTTATCCCTGATTTAAACTTTTATCTGCAAAAAATGAACTGCAGCGGTCTATTGGGAAAGTATTAGCAGTTTTTTTTATATATTTTTTTTCAATAAGAAAAATAAAAAAAAAAGTTAAAACTAGTGCATAAAAAAAGTCTAAAACAATAAAAATCTTTTTCGTTTAATATTGCTAAATTAATCCCCGGCAACGGCGCCAAAAACTTGTTGCGTTAAAAACACACTTAGAGCAAGTGTACTCTTTCGCAGAAGTAGTATAAAAGATTATCGTATCCACAGGGATTAATTAACAAGTACCAAACTAGTCAAGATTATATATTGTTTAGACAAACCAATGATTTAGTTGTAATGAAAACAAATAAAAAGAAATAAATAACAAGAATTAAAATACTAGATTTAATCGATGGAGAGAGGTCTAGGGTCACGGTTTCACTTGCAAGCTTCGATTCCCCTATGTCTAATTCCTACTTGAATTCCTTTATTTTATTTAATTACCAATCCCTTTACTAAAGCTATTAATCCGTTTGGTCATTCGTGACTAATATTCTTTTTCCTAAATTAACTCTTGTTTGGTCATGCAAGAATTTAAATTCAAGAAAAGCATAAAGAGCAAAAAGGTTGAATGATTGGAAGACTAAATTAACGTTTGGTCATGCATTAATTATAGTCTCAATTATCCTATAGGTCCACCAACTAATTGCAGTACGGTCGCTGATCAACTAATTGATTATGAACATGCATAGGTTAGCTAATCCTAATTATGTGATAAAAACAATAGGACAATATTAATTGAAATAAAACTGGAATTCAAATATGAAATTAGAACATAAAAAGGTCTCTAAACATGCAAGATTCACCTAAGACCCTAGAAGAGGATTTAGCTATCCAAAATCATAAAGAACAATAAAATAGAAATTAGAGTCATGGATTACAGAGATAAAAATAACCCGGAAATTAGAGAAATTATTATTCTGAGTCTCCAGTTTCCTTTTTCTGCTCCAAAGCTCTCTCACGGTGTCAAGAACGGGTACCAAATCTTCCTCCTCCACTATGCCGGCGCTACTGTTGGTGCGTCTTCTCCTCTTACGCGGCTACTGTTTCTATTCTTTTAATTGATCCGTACGTTCCTTTCTCACGCCTCACGGTTCTCCTCATTTATATTGTTAATTCTCTAATTAATAAATTCTCTAATTAATTAATTCTCCAATTCCTCTTTGTGTCGTATCTCAGCTCCATTCAGGCCGTGGGCCTCCTTTTTCATTGGGCTGATAACAAAGCCAACTAAGAATTTGGCTTTGATTTCTTCTTTTATTTTTGAGCCCATATATATATTGAACTTTGAGTGACATAAAATTGGATTTTTATTCTTTTTATCTTTTTCTATCTTTCTGCAAAATAAGAGCAAATTAAGTTAGTAATTTATATTATTAATAATAACTGCTCTAAAAATGACTCAAAAGTGTCTCTAAAAACTGCACTAAAATGGAGCTTATCAATGGCCTTAGATGAACAATTTCAAGTAGCTGTTATTATTGACAAGCTTCCTCCTGCTTGGAAGGATTTCAAAAATTCTCTCAGGTACAAAACCAAGGAATTTTCTCTAGAAAGTCTGATCACCCGACTCCGAATTGAGGAGGAATCTCGGAAACAAGATCAGAGAGATGAAGTCTTGTATGTTTCAAACAACAAGAAAACAGGAGCGGTTCTGAAGCTAGCTGGCAAACCTTTCAAGAATCAGAACCGTAATCAGATTCAAAGAAACCGCAACAAGAATGGGAACCCACAAAAATCCCCAAATCCTCAGCCTCAACCACCTCCACAATCTAAGAATGATACTGCTCCTCCATTTACTTGTTACAACTGTGGAAGAACAGGTCATATGGCACACAAGTGTAGGAACAGGCGTAATCCTGCTTCGCAGGCTAACCTGACTGAAGAGCATTTTACTGCTATGATTTCTGAAATCAACCTTGTTGGTGGATCTGAAGGATGGTGGTTGGGTACTGGATCATCTATCCATGACCGTGCTATGTTCAAAACATACACGGCTGCTGATGATAAGAAAGTGCTGCTGGGAGATGCTCACACCACTATTGTTGTTGGTACTGGAGATGTGGAACTGAAATTCACTTCTGGAAAGATTCTGATCCTGAAAGATGTGAAGCACACTCCAGAGATAAGGAAGAATCTAGTTTCTGGTTTCCTTCTGAATAAGGCAGGGTTCGCTCAGACTATTGGGGGTGGGGGGGTTATATACTTTGACTAAAAATAGTATTTTTGTTGGGAAAGGGTACGCCACTGATGGCATGTTCAAACTGAATGTTGAAATGAATAAAACTTCTCCTTTTGCTTATATGTTGTGTGATTTTAATATCTGGCATGCTCGTTTTTGTCATGTTAATAAACACATTATTTCTAATATGAGCAACTTAGGATTACTCCCTAAGTTATCCTTAAATGATTTTAAAAAATGCGAATTTTGTAGTCAAGCAAAAATTATGAAAACATCGCATAAATCAGTAACGAAAGAATCTGAACCCTTGGATCTAATTCATTCAGATATATGTGAATTAGACGGAACGTTAACAAGAAATGGTAGACGTTATTTGATCACTTTTATTGATGATTGTTCAGACTACACTTTTGTATACCTTATGAAAAATAAAAGTGAAGCGCTTGACATGTTCAAAGTTTTTGTAACAGAAGTTGAAAATCAATTTGAAAAAAGATAAAGCGTTTTCGAAGTGATAGAGGAACTGGGTATGATTCCCAATTATTTAATGATTTTTATAGATCAAATGGAATCATACATGAAACGACTGCACCATATTCTCCCGAAATGAATGGTAAAGCAGAAAGAAAGAATAGAACTTTTACCGAATTGGTAGTTGCTATTATGCTTTATTCTGGTGCTGCATCTCACTGGTGGGGGGAAATTTTGTTAACCGTAAGTTATGTCCTGAATAGACTTCCAAAGTCTAAAAGCAAAATTTCTCCTTATGAAATCATAAAGAAAAGACGACCTAATGTGTCTTATTTTTGAATCTGGGGTTGCTTGGCTTATGTCAGGATTCCAGACCCAAAAAGAGTTAAACTCGCCAGTAGAGCCTACGAACGTGTATTCATTGGATATGCAGTAAACAGTAAAGCTTACAGGTTTTATGACCTTAAAGCTAAAATGATCATAGAGTCAAATGATGTTGACTTTTATGAAAACGAATTCCCTTTTAAATCTAGAAATAGTGGGGGCACCGGAACTAGTCAAGTCTCTGTGCCTAAGAACGTTGAAAACAACGAACAAAGGGAAATAGAACCTCGAAGAGGTAAGAGAGCACGTGTTGCTAAGGACTATGGACCCGATTATATGGTCTATACGTTAGAAGAGGATCCAACTAGCTTTCAGGAAGCATTGTCTTCTTTGGATGCCGATTTGTGGAAAGAAGCCATCAATGACGAGATGGATTCTCTAGAGTCTAACAAGACATGGCACTTAGTGGACTTGCCTCCTGGTTGCAATCAATTGGATGTAAATGGATTTTGAAAAAGAAACTAAAACCCGATGGCACTGTTGATAAACACAAGGCTCGTCTTGTAGCCAAAGGTTTTAGACAAAGAGAGAATATAGATTTCTTTGACACATATTCACCTATTACTAGAATTACATCCATAAGGGTACTAATTTCGTTCGCCGCTATTTACAATTTGATAGTACACCAAATGGATGTCAAAACTGCTTTCTTAAATGGTGAATTGGAAGAAGAAATCTATATGGAGCAACTTGAAGGTTTTGTAATTCACGGGGAAGAACACAAGGTCTGTAAGTTGGATAAGTCTTTGTACGGTCTCAAACAAGCTCCTAAACAATGGCATGAGAAGTTTGATAATTTGATAATATCGAATGGGTTTAAAGTGAATGAAAGTGACAAATGCATTTATTAAAAAACCGAAAATGACATTTGCACAATCATATGTCTCTATGTAGACGACTTACTCATATTTGGATCAAACATTCATGCTGTAAATAAAGTGAAATCACTGTTGTGCAACAACTTTGATATGAAAGACCTTGGAGAAGCAAGTGTAATACTTGGTATTAAGATCACTAGGTCCGAAAAAGGAATTTCCTTGGATCAATCTCATTATATTGAGAATATCTTAAAGAAATACAATTATTTTGATTGTAAACCTTCTTGTACACCTTATGATCTGAGTGTCAAACTTTTTAAGAACACTGGTGACAGTGTCAGACAAACGGAATATGCGAGCATCATTGGCAGCCTAAGGTATACCGCTGATTGTACTAGACCCGACATTGCCTATGTTGTGGGATTGCTTTGCAGGTTTACTAGTCAACCTAGCATAGAGCATTGGCACGCTATCGAGAGAGTCATGAGATACCTTAAGGACCATGAATCTCGGACTACATTATCAGAGATTTCCTGCTGTACTTGAAGGATACAGTGATGCAGATTGGAATACTCTATCAGATGATTCCAAAGCAACTAGTGGCTATATATTTAGTATAGCTGGTGGTGTTGTCTCTTGGAAATCTAAGAAACATACCATATTAGCTCAGTCCACTATGGAGTCTGAAATGACAGCATTGGAAACCGCTAGTGAAGAAGCTAGCTGGTTGAGATGCTTACTAGCAGAGATCCCTTTATGGGAAAAACCGATGCCAACTGTGTTGATCCACTGCGATAGTACCGCGGCTATTGCAAAAATAGAGAACCGTTATTTCAACGGTAAAAGACGACAAATACGTCGTAAGCACAGCACTGTGAGAGAATGTCTCTCAAAAGGAGTTGTGAGAGTGGATCATGTACGCACTGATCAGAACTTAGCTGATCCTTTGACGAAAGGATTAGCTAGGGAGAAAGTCCAAAATACATCTCAAAGGATGGGACTACTGCCTTTAGAATCATGAGTCACTCACGATGGTAACCCGACCTAAAAGACTGGAGATCCCAAGAATTAGGTTCAATGGGTAATAACAAGTTGTAAAGTGATACGAGATGAACATGCTATTATAAGTAAAGCAGCATGATTCCTGGAGCGACGTATGGTTGAGGTAATAGAAACTCTTAATGAGATCTATACTCTATGTGGAGTGGAGTACCTAGCTACAGGAGTACTCTTGATAGACTCACCTTTGTGAATGTGGAAGTGGGGCCGCTTCCTATGGAATCATTGGCAGGATTCCTAGAGCGTTCAATAAACTGGGATAGACGTGCAGGGCCATAAAAGCACGTGCTTATAAGAATACACCCATGGAAAAGGTTGCGTGTGGTTTTGATGATTAGAGATAGAGTTCAAGACTACGAGTCACTCTTGTTGAATCTAAATCTTAACCGCTATGCAAAGGTTCAAGTCGTAAGACACCTCTGTTTACGCACAATCTTATGGAAGCATTTGACGCTACTTCTGAAACTCTTTTTTAAATTCAAGTGGGGGGTTTGTTGAAACTTTGTTAAGTGTGAATTGGAAAAAGTCCCACATTGGGTAGACTAAACACCTCTATAGTGTAAAAAGATTATAAAAGAGAGACTCCTCCTCACTTATTTCTCACACCAAACTTGACGATAAAGCATCTCTCCTCAAGTTTTTCTCTCTTCTCTCTAAACTTCTTTGTTCTTCTCTAGAAAGCTTGAAGCATTTCCAAGCTAAAGAGTGGTTTTCATAACCATATTGAGGGTGTATATCTTAGAGCGAATTTTCACGGTGTAGTGAACTTTCGTAGCAGTTTTTGACTGGGCTGTTTTATCCCGGGGACGTCGTGGTTGATAGCCTGCTTGCACCTTGGAGCAGTGCCACGAAACGTCTTAAAGAGAGCGACCTAGTCCGCGACTCATCCCAGTAATCTCTTTGGCTTGATTTTTGAAAACAGTGTTGTTTTGGGGAAAGTTCTGGCTAGAAAATACTTGGTACTTAAGAGTGTCCATTGTGACCCACCTCTCTTTCCTGAGAACCTACTCGGACTAACAGTGGCAAATCTAGCCAAAATATCTACAACTATCGTTACTTGAAAATTTGAAGCTTTAGCAAAATGAAGAACATCATCATCAGAAAATAAATGCGAGAGAGGAGGACCAGGACGAGATAGTCTGACTGGTTTGTATTGATTCTCATTCATTGCTTTGAGGATTGTCTGAGACAAGAATTCCATACAAATAACAAAGAGATAGGGTGAGAAGGGATCACCTTGCTGTAAGTCTCTAGTAGGTGTAAAATTAGGCAGCCGTCTTCTATTCCAAATAATAGACAAAAGAGCTAGTTACACAATGCATAATCAATTTGGTTGTTGTAGGAGGGAACCCGCTTCTCTGCAAACAAAACTCCAAAAATTCCCAATTTACATGATCATAAGCCTTTTTAAAGTCTATTTTAAACCGCATGTCGCCTTTCTTTCTTTTAGATTTTCTCATGAATAGCTTTTAAAAGGCAGTGGTTTAGGGTACTAAGCATAATGCTTAGTAACAAATACTAAAGGGTAGATTAGTAACTACCCATATTTTCTTTGAATATCTCTTCATCTCCTTTAACAACTTCCCTCATCACCGCTGCCGAGATTCAATCTGAATTCTCCCACCATGACCACTCCGTCGCTCGAATCAACAACGACAGCTTCGATTGCTGTCCCGCTTCCATCATCGCCGCTCAACAAGACTGGCAACTTAAATACCTCCGCCAACCTGACCACTTCTACTTCAACCACCAATGAAATAACCAGATGAATTGAAATAACCAGATGAATGAAGCGCTACTGGGAGAGAGAGAGAGAGAGAGAGAGAAGAGAGAGAGAGAGAGAGAGAGAGAGAGAGAAGAAAGGGAAGACAGAACGACGGAGGAAGGGGACGGACGCCGTGGTGCGGCGTCGGTGGCGAAGCGCTACTGGGAGAGAGAGAGAGAGAGAGAGAGAGAGAGAGAGAGAGAGAGAGAGAGAGAGAGAGGGAAGACAGAACGACGGAGGAAAAAGTATTAACCACAATTGTACTAATCTGCGGTTAGTGGCCACTAACCAGTGTTGTGCATATCTGTGGTTAGTGGCCACTAACCACAAACTAGTGCCCAATGGTTAGTGGCCACTAACCACAGATTAGTATTAAAATGGTTAAAACTGAGACCAACACATTAACAGAATCACAACATGGAGTAAACGTGAAATCTGATTGCATCAACATGAATTAATCGTGAAATCTGAAGTAATAGTTATTGAGAAGCTATATTGTTAGTGACAAGTAATCGTTATGGAAATCTATGCCATCTAGAAAGTATTAACCACAATTGTACTCATTGATTTATAACTGATGTTTTGACTTGATCGGTGATTGTAAGACGATGATTTTGCATCAAATGAAGTGTGTTATGTTGTTCTGGTTTATCTCCTTCGTTATGGAAATCTGTGTCATTTAGAAAGTATTAACCACAATTGTACTAAACTGCGGTTAGTGGCCACTAACCAGTGTTGTGCATATCTGTGGTTAGTGGCCACTAACCACAAACTAGTGCCCCAATGGTTAGTGGCCACTAACCACAGATTAGTATTAAAATGGTTAAAACTGAGACCAACACATTAACAGAATCACAACATGGAGTAAACGTGAAATCTGATTGCATCAACATGAATTAATCGTGAAATCTGAAGTAATAGTTATTGAGAAGCTATATTGTTAGTGACAAGTAATCGTTATGGAAATCTATGCCATCTAGAAAGTATTAACCACAATTGTACTAATCTGCGGTTAGTGGCCACTAACCAGTGTTGTGCATATCTGTGGTTAGTGGCCACTAACCACAAACTAGCGCCCCAATGGTTAGTGGCCACTAACCACAGATATGCATAATTGTGGTTAGTGGCCACTAACCACAGAATAGTGCAACTGTGGTTAAATTCCAGAAAACAGGTTCAATCAATTCCAGAAATTCCATTAAATATAATCCAACCAGATGAATGAAATAACCAGATGAATTGAAATAACCAGATGAATGAAGCGCTACTGGGAGAGAGAGAGAGAGAGAGAGAGAGAGAGAGAGAGAGAGAGAGAGAGAGAAGAAAGGGAAGACAGAACGACGGAGGAAGGGGACGGACGCCGTGGTGCGGCGTCGGTGGCGAAGCGCTACTGGGAGAGAGAGAGAGAGAGAGAGAGAGAGAGAGGGAAGACAGAACGACGGAGGAAGGGGACGGACGCCGTGGTGCGGCGTCGATGGCGGTGAGAGAGAGAAAACGTGGTGGTTGCCGTGGATGGTGCGCGCGAAGAAGGAAGAAGGTGGTTGCAGGTCGTTGCAGGAAGTGATGCGTGGGAATGGAAGGCTGCTGTGTTAAATGACAAAACTGCCCTCTTTGAGTGACAGCCCTTAGATCATATTTCATTAAAATTAGAGGCATCCAACGGCTCAGTATAATTTAGTAAAAAATACTAAGGATATGCCTTAGTATCCTAAACCACTCTCCTTTTAAAATAAAATAAAACAAGATTTGTATTTTCCTTATTTTTGCTTTGAAACCCACCTTCATCAATCTTTGGGCCAAGTGGGTCTACCAAGCTACCTACATAGCTTAAGGCCTCTAGGCCTACTATGGGACTAATCCCTGATTCAACTGATTATGCATGATTTATCCTCTAAGCTCTCGACCTCTCATAAGTGTGACTCCACAAATTCAAACTCGAGGTCTCTAAATTAATCTCTTTATGGACCAAGTTACTTTCACCCACCCAACACCTCATTGATTAGATTTATAATTTTCTATTTATCATACTTCTATCTATGGTCTTTCATATATGACAATTATAACATTAATTATGCACAGTTTGAGTCAAAAGAAAACATTATGCACGGCAAATATATGCTTTTATATATATGTTCATACAAAAGTTCTCACGAGAGTAATAGTAACTAATATAGGACTCTCCGTGTTGGCCAGCGAAATCCTTGCCGCAAGTAGCGAGCGGAGATTAGTCATTCGTTGAAAGCATTGGGACACTCCGTGGGTAGCCAACAATGGTCCTAAATAAAAAAAAAACTAATATAGGACTCGCATTTTGTATTTTATATTTTAAATAATATAATATAACGGTTAAACTTTTGGTTTAAATCAATGTTTAATCCAATATAACAGATTTGGGGATGGGCAGCGCGCTTTTTTTTAGCCATGGGTAGCGCTCCTGCTAAACTTGGCGCTGCTGATTCCACTCCCACAATGGGCAGCGTTTAAGAAGCGCTGCTCATTGATAGCCATGGGTAGCGCTCCTGCGAAAAACGCTACTCATCATGTTAGCGCATTTTGGGAATGGGCAGTGCTTTTTAGCGTAAGCGCTGCTCATTCCCAAAAGGCGCTAACACAATGGGCAGCACTTTGTCCTAAAAGCGCTACTTATTTCCTTAGCGCTTTTAGGAATGGGTAGCGCTTGCTCATAAAAGCGCTACCCATTCCTAAAAGCGCTAAGGCAATGAGCAGCGCTTTGTCCTAAAAGCGCTGCCCATTGTATAAATTTTTTTATTTTTTTTTCTGTTTTTGTTTATTTTCCTTTTTACATTTGCAATTTTCCTGGTCATATTTGCTCATTTGGCTTCCCAACTTTAAACACTTGTTTCCCAATTCATTCCAATTATATTTCTCAGCAAGTAAACCAGCAAAATCACACAATTTCACACATTGTATTGGGTCATTCAATAAAACAACTTCAATTCAAACTAACATCAAGCATAGGTTATTCAAAGCATAATTTGACATTCAAATTCATTTAAACCCATTTCAGCACATATAGTTGCAATCAACATTTTCTCAGCTTTAAACTAGAACAACCACAAACTTAGCAATTACTTCAGGACATTCATCATAGTAATGCAACAAAAATCACCAAATAAACACAAGGTATAGGAACTCACTTCAAATGTTGAAATTTAACTCCAAAACAAGAAAAATGAGAGTCCTAAGCACACCACAAGTTCATACAGCCAGAATCAAAACAAACTAGCTATATATATATACCCAACAAGATGAACCAAAACAAACTAGCTAACAAGTTATTATCCAATTCATATGTATCCAAAACTAGCTAAACTTACAATATGAACCAAAACTAGCTTAGCTATATGTATCCAAATCAAACTCTAACGACTTACAATATTACATTCTATCCAAAATAAAAAAAACGGGAGACATAACGGCACCACTCTCTCCTAAGCTCAAGTAGTTGCTCATCAGAGTATGTCCTCACCCGACAATCAGGAAAATACTGAAATTATATAAATAAATAAAATTAGAATTGAAATGGTTAAATGGAATTAACTATTATTATATCAAAATCAAACAGAATTCTAAGTAGATACCTGTCGGGGAATAGTCGTTTGGTTGTGGGTAATAATTTCCTTCAAAAATTTCATTACATAATACCCACAATCATTGCTATTGGGTTGTTTTGGACACTACAAAACAAAAGATTAGTTAATTGTTAAATTTAATTTAATACATTTTTTCACAAAATAATGTAATTAAATATATAAGAACATTGTACATACTTACATCTATTGGTATCCATTTGATCATTGATTGTTCCAATCCCCAATATGTTTTCAAACAACTGAACACAATGTCATATAACTATACTATTCGAAATACATACGTATATAAGTAAAACTAAGAAATATGCAGAGGGATCGAAATACACACACACCTATTAAATATCTCGATCAACTCGGGGTAGTTGTTGAAATGACCATGCAATGAATCAATGAAGTACACCGTATCTTTCTTAGAATTTATTGCTATCAGAATCCATTGTTGCCTACAAAATAAAATTTTGAATAAGTAATTGACTAGTATTTAAAAAATGCATGTTATATAAGAATGGATTAAATCTCTCACTGTAAAAGACACGGTGCCAAAAACATGGTATCAACGCTTGTACTTTGAGCTTCCCAGAAGTGTTGAGTGATATAATTTTTAACCTCTGTCTTGTTTTGTTCCACAAGCGTCTCATAATTACGCAGCTTCGGGGACACTTCACGCAGGTTTGTATTATCCGGACACAAGAACACAAATCTGTGTCTGTTCCGAAGGGACCAAAATGTCCTCGTACAAGTACCTATAATTAGAGATATATACAAATTAAATTAACGATATAATAAAAAAATCAATGATGTCAAATAATAAATTACATACGTACCTGACATATGCTCTAATAGAAGTATTGGTTGCCCACTTCAATTTACATACATCATCGATAATCATTTCATCCTCATGCGGAGAATCCGCCGGGTGTCGTAGCATACCATCTTTAATCCTTTCACCCCCATGCCATGTCAAGTGTTTTGCATCTTCTGAGCTACGGTACATGCGCCTAAATCGAGGAATTATGGGAAAATACCACAACACCTTTTCTGAAGCAGATTATTTCTTATTATACCGCGATGCATTACATTTAGGACACCACTTTAACAATGCATGTTCATTCCGAAATAAAATGAAATCATTGGGACAAGCGTGTATCTTCTCGTAGTTCAAGCCAATGGACCCTAACATTTGTTTTGCATCATACGTCCGAGAAGGGAGCACATTATCCTTCGGCAACATTTCTTTCAATAGTGCGAGTAATTCCGTAAAGTTCTTATCCGTCCATCCGTGGCAAGTTTTCAAGTTATACAACTTTATCACAGCCAATAATTTTGTGAATTCAGTACAACCCGAATACAACGGTGTCTCCGCATCCGTTATCAATTTCTCAAACATTTGAGGACAGTCATTAAGATCGTCTTCAACAGCCTTTGTCGTCTCTTCAAATTCGCCCCCATCAAATGTAGGTCTTTCGGTGTCAACCGGCGCACTTCTCTCAGTACTATTATCCATATTTGAAGATTCACCTCTTTCCTCACCATGCATTGTCCAACAAGTGTAACTTTGATCAATTCTGTAACCCTTTAAATGTCCTGCCAACTCCTCTGCATTAACTGATTTTACATAATAACAACTTAAACAAGGATACTTGATATTACTAGAAGTCCCTAAACGTTCAACAGCACAATTGACAAAATAATCCACTCCATCGACATATTCCTTGGATAGACGATTGGCAGACATCCACTTTCTATCCATAATTTCCCAATATTTACAATAAAATCCTGATAAGAGAACTTAAACCTATTATAGGTGAAAAACACACAACGTACAATTTTTTGAATAACTAACTATAGGTGAGAAACACACAACCTATTATAGGTGAAGCTAAGACATTCAACAATTTTCAGCTAAAAAAATCAAAGACTTTGATGTCTTCCATATTGCCATTCTTCATATAATAAATACAAGAAAACAACAAAAGTACCAGAACAAGTGGAAGCAACAATGAACTCGAATGAATTAGAACGAACACTCGAACCAGGACGAACTCGAACAATGAACGCGAAGCTCCAGAAAAACAAACTCGCAAAACCTAATAAACAATTCGCATATTCGACTTAGGCATATTCGTTTTTAATTTGCTAGTTTCATTCACCACAAATATACAATTTAACATGTTCAAACACAACATAAAATTGAAACCCAACATGCATCCATATCAAATAACTAATTTCAATCATTCATTTACAACATTCACATGATTATTGAAATTATGAACACCAAGTGGTATTTTGAATAACTAATTTCCATATCAAATAACTAATTTCCATATCACAGTAGTTAGACATTTTGAACTATATTACAACTTTAGTTAGACATTCTGTAAAACAGTTTATAGTCAGTTAGACAACTAACTAAAATCATAGTAAGCATTATGCAGCAAAGGAAGCATAAACAAATTGTTTTCAAAAATTTGAAGTATCACAAACCTCTAGCTATCCGTAAGCACCAACTCTTCTAACTAAGCTTACGAACTCTTCAACGAACTCATTCCTCTTCAGCTTCCTACTTCACATAGCACCAACGTTCAATAGAGTTTTCGTTTGGGGTTAATGCGTTTAATAACCTTCAAAAAATAATATGAAAATGAAGAAGATGCAAAGCCAAATTAATAAAATAATATCAAAAGAACAACAAAAAAGGTGAAGAATTCCAACTCACCTTCTTACACGGTGCTACAACAACGAAGGACGAACGACGAACGACGACGGTGGAGGATTCCAACGAACGACGACGGTGGGGGATTCCAACGAACGATGGCGCTGTAACAACGAACCAACACGGTGGAACGACAATGGTGGAACGACGGTGGAACGAGGACGTGAGGACGTGAGGACGTGTGGAGAGAGCTTGAGCTTGAGCAGAGAGAGAAAAAAGAGAAAGAAAGGGTTTCTGAGAAGTCTAAGCGTTAATGAGAAAGAAAGGAACGCGAGGGAATTGAAAAAAATTATAGCAATGGGCAGCGCTCAGGTAAAAAGCGCTGCTCATTGCAGAACGCATATTCATCATAGGTAGAGCTCTCGCAGGAAGCGTTTCTCATTGGAGGACGTGTTTCACCTATAAGCAGCGCTTTTATCCTAAGTGCTGCCCATTGCCCAGGCGCGTTTCACCTATAAGTAGCGCTTTTATCCCAAGCGCTGCCCATTCCTGTTTCGTTCTAACATTGCGTAGCGTTTAATAAGGAAGCGATGCTTATGGATGCGCTCTTTTTTCCAACATCTGGCGTAGTGAATGTTTTTAAAACCGGACCGGAGATTGAACCAGAGCAACCTTCGGGTCATGGTTCAATCGGTTCACTCGGTTCAACCATGGTTGAACCAGATGAGTAATTATTAAATAAAAAATAAAAAATATTAAATTTTGGAGAAAAAAGTAAATTAAAAAAGCAAAAATTGCATTTCGGGCAGTTCAACCCGGGTCGATTGGCGGTTCAAAGTGGTTGAACCGCGGTTCAACCCGGTCCAATCCGGTTCTGAACGTTTCAATTGGATTGTGGTTCAAATGGGGTTGAACCAACCGCCGAACTGCCCGGTTCCCGATTCAACCGGTTGAACCGGCAGGTTCGGTCCGGTTCTTACAACACTAGTACTATACCCGTGCATCCGCACGGGCCGATCGCGTTACGTCATACGATTACCTCAAATAGAAACGTTAGAGGAAGACTTGCATACGGATAGGTGCTGTCGTGTTCTTTTTAGGAATGAATTTAGACAGTATTTAAATAGTCTGAACATTACCCCGTGAAAATAAAGAAAAATTTAAAGTAGATAAAAAATGAGTTTCAAATAAAAAATTGATAAATATTAAAACTAAAAATGTAAGTATCATTTAAAAACAATATGTGCATTTATCCCGTGTGTTTTTAAATATCAGTGCAGTGTTTTTTTATATATCAGTGTTGTTATCCCATGTTTTTTTTATATATTAGTGCAACTATCCCGTGTTTTTATATTTATCATTACAATTATCCCCGTATTTTTTTATATATCAGTGCAGCTGTTCAGTATTTTTTTTATGTATCAGTGCAGTTATCTCATAGTTTCAATTGATTATTTGAGTTGATTAGTAGATTATGGTAGATAGTAAAAGATAGATAGTAGGTTACCAATACCAAATATTTATCCCGTGTTTTTTTATATATCAGTAACAATTATTTGTCTTTTTTTAGGTAGTAGTGACAAATATTTGTCGCGTGTGTTTTAAATATTAATCAGTTTAAAATAGTCATTAAGCCTTTTTTTTAGATAGTAGTTTTCAAAAACTATAATTATCAATGGCAAATATTAATCCCGTGTTTTTTATATATCACTGCAGTTATCCTGTGTTTTTTATATATCCGTGCAGTTATCTGGTAGTTTCAATTGATTATTTTAGTTGATAGTAGATTATAGTAGATAGTAAATTTGTTAGATAGTAGATTATCAATAAGAAATAATTGTTTTAAATATTAATTAGTAATTTAAATAGTCATTAAGTCTGCTTATTTTTTAGATAGTAGGTTTGTAGTAGTAGGTTTCAAAAATTTTAATTATCAATGACAAATATTAATCTAGTGTTTTTTTTATATATCAGTGCAGTTATCTCGTAGTTTCAATTAATTATTTTAGTTGATTAATAGATTATAGTAGATAGTAAAAGAGAGATAGTTGATTATCAATAAGAAATATTTATTTTAAATATTAATCAGTAGTTTAAATAGTCATTAAATATTATTGTTTTTTTGATAGTAGGTTTATAGTAGTCTTCAAAAAATTTAATTATCAATGCAAATATTAATCCTGTGTCTTTTTATATATTTGTGTAGTTATCCCGTGTATTTTTATATATCATTGCAGTTATCTCATAGTTTCAATTGATTATTTGAGTTGATTAGTAGATTATAGTAGATTATTGTAGTTATCTCGTGCTTTTATATTAGATTATTTGATTTGATTAGTAGATTATAGTAGATTATTGCAGTTATCATGTGTTTTTTTAGATCGTAGTTTTATCGCAGTTATCAATGGTAAATATTAATCCCATGTTTTTTTATATATCACTGTAGTTATCCCGTGTTTTTTATTTATCAGTGCAGTTATCTCGTAGTTTCAATGGATTATTTTAGTTGATTAGTAGATTATAGTAGATAATAAAAGTTAGATATTAGATTATCAATAAGAGATATTTGATCCCAAGTAGGTAGCTCAGTTGGCGAGCTAAGGGATATCGAAGGAGTGCACCAAAAGAGTGCAAGAAGGAGGTCCCGGGTTCAAACCCCAGAAACTAACATTCCCCCACCCCCACTAACATTGCTTATCAAAAAAAACATAAGAGATATTTATTTTAAATATTAATTACTAATTTAAATAGTCATTAATTACTAATTTTAATAGTCATTATGTCTTCTTGTTTTTAGATAGTAGGTTTATAGTAGTAGTCTTCACAATTTTTAATTAAAGTAGTGTTTGTATAAATTTAGAAATTTAGTTAAAAGAATTAAAGTGAAGTGATAAGAGAAAGAGAATAATTATTTATGAGAAAAGTAAAGTAAAAAGAAAAAAAGGAGGAAAGAGAGTGTAAAAGAAAAGTGAAAAGGAGGAAAGAGAGTGTAAGAAAAAAGAGAAAAAAGGAAGAAAGAGAGTGTAAGAGAAAAGTGAAAAGTAAGAAAGAGAGTGTAAGAATAAAGAGAAAAAAAAGAAAAAAATAGAGTGTAATGACATTTTTACCCTCAAAAATTTGAGGTGTCTTTTAAATAGAATGGGGGTATTGGTAAAATCATATGTGGTGGATTTGCATAAATCTATAGTAGATTGGTTTAATCCTTACAAATATAGTGAATATGGAGTTTTGTCTTTTGAAATTTCTTTTTTCCTTTTCCTTCCTGGAAAATCAAATGTCTTTATTTTCGGTCCCTGACGTCCACCTCCTGACCAAAAAAATATTACTCCACCACATTGGATGATGGTGACAAGTGGCGTTGATGAGACACATCAACATTGTCACATAGTATTTCCATGTTATAATTTGCCATGTCAACACGACCACGTAGCACTGCCATGGTACGTCAGAAAACAAGAAAAAAAATTGTTTTCAATTTTTAACTTCAACCAATACATTCGCAAGTTTATCTTCACGATAAAATAATAAAATTTGTGTCTATCTCCTCTTTTTCATTGTAAAGCTCTATCTTGTGAGTACACATTTATCATAGTTCACTGATAACAAGTGGGTAACATTTGTGTAGGGCACTTTAATGGACCCAACTCTAAAGGCTTGTGGGGGGGCAACTCAAGTAACTTAGGGTTGGCGAATGAATGAGTGGAAGAGATAGATAGAAGAGGAGCGATGAGTCAAGGAAGGAAGAACGAAATGGAGATAATTAATGACGATATATGTCTCAGGCTGAGCCAAGGCTGTTAGGAGTCCCACATTGAGTAAATAAGAAGGCTCAATGTGGCTCTTAAGCAATGAGGCTCTCCCAGCTAATGGAATAGTTTTTTGGGTGTAACTCTCCACATGTGCTTAAGTCTAACAATTGGTGCTTTCATTCAGAGTTGGGCAACGAAAAGGGATACATACAGGTTGGATTAAGGTACTCCACCAAATACTAATAAGTATGTGAAGCCGCCAAAAAAAAGGAAAGTGCTACCACTGAGTCAATGTTGATATATAATGAAAGTCGTCGTGGGCGTCGACTCTTAAAGGGAGTGGCAATGTTAGAAGTCTCACATTGAGTAGATAAGAAGGCTCAATGTGGTACTTAAGCCATGAGGCTCTCCCACCTAATGGACTATCTTTTGGGTTGGTCTCTCCTCGTGGGTTTAAGTCCTAACAATTGGTGCTTTCGCTAAGAGTTGGGCTACAGAAAGGGCTACCTATAGGCTGAATTAAGGTACTCCATCAAATATTGATAAGTGTGTGAAGCCGCAAAAAAGGAAAGGGCTATCATCGGGTCAGTACCGATAGAGTGAAAGCCACTGTGGACGATTTCTCTTAAAGGGGGTGGCAATGTTAGGAGTCCCACATTTAGTAGATAAGAAGGCTCAATGTGGCTCTCCCACCTAGTCGACTAGTCTTTGGGTTGAGCTCTCCTCATGGGCTTAAATCCTAACAAAGGCTCATCTAAATTCGGCCACTTGGGGTAAGCCCATGAATACCTCATATTTTGAGCGAGTCTTCCTTTTACTCCACAAGATCGTATCCGAAGATAAAGCACATCCCTCACTTTGATCAATGACTTTCAACCGAAGAATCTTCATAATTACTCACGTAAGTGTCTTAAGCTCCTCCACGCATCACATAACAAACCACTCGCCCAAATATTCGCTCACAAGGGTCTACTCCTAACAGTTTCACAACATCAATGATCCTCTCACGTCCCCTTTAAATAGGCATGACCCTCATTTGGGATTACATTATACTACTTACTTCACACACTCTACTAATAACGACTTAAGTATCAGAGTGTTTGCAGGTACCACACCACCATCGCGTGTTATTGTGAACTTCGACTTCAACTGTCACTCCCACATATCATCCCACTGACCTCAACCTATTGACATCAGATCATTTTCAATATGATGATTTCTATAGACTAGATACTTGTTAATTTGTATTCGTTATAACTTCTCGATACATCTTGGCAATTTGTAAAGAATGGAAACTCATTGATTTGATAAGAACGATATTTAATTTCACAATGCGAGAGAGAGACACATGGATGTACAAAAAACTGAGGCATTAGTGGAGGTGAGAGGAGCAATCTTTTTGCCTCTTCTCAAACCACGATGAGGAGAGAAATAGAGCTTTGAATGAGTAGCCTACAAACTAGGGAGTAATTTCACCAAAATCTTGCAGCAACAACCCAAAAACAAAAGAACATTGCAGCAACAACCCAAAAATCTTGATAACTCATCAAAATCAAGGAAATGACGTTCATACAAAAACAAAAGAAAAACCATTTCTGAAACATCCACAAGATTGAAGATCTGAAACAAAAACAAAAATGGCGTCCATCTCCAATAACAACAGTTCATCTTCTTCATCGATGTTGATGTTTTGTTGTTGTGGTTCGTGTTGTGTAGAAGGAGTTTAGCTTCGTGCTCCTCGTCATTCTCTCCTCTTCGATCTTAAGACTGAACATTTTACAAATTAACAAAATTTTGCAGATTTGGGGATTTAGGGTTCCTTTTAATTGGGATCTACAGAGATAGATGATTTTGGTTTTTTTTTAGGGTTCATTTTAATTGGGACGATTTCATGTAGGTTTATTTAGTTTTGGGGTTGAATGTAGTGTAGGGAGGAAGAATGGATTAGAGGAAGAAAGCCAGTGTGTTGAGGGAATAAGATGATGAATTTATTTTCTCTTTTTAAATTTATTAAAATAGAAAAATTTTGGTAAAAAAAAAGCCACCTGGATAAAAAATGGATGACAACTAATTTAATTGTGCCACGTACATTAAAAAATGCCACCTGTACGGTTGTTGATAAGCATGACTTACGACGCTTTTCCCACAAGCACGTTGCACGGTTGTTGATAAGCTATTTTCTTGGTTACATGATGATAAGTTAAATTAACTATATAATGCCCTCAATTATATGTGCTTTTAAATTATCAGTTGCTTATCAGAGTAATCAGTTCATTTTCATATCAGAAGGAAACTATATATTATATTGAAATTATCAAAGTCATAATTAGGGAAGCCCCACATATGCATGTGAGTGTGATGCAAATATAAGTCCATAATTATGGACCAATATTTTTTGTTTACTTATTCCTCTAACACACCCCCCCCCCTCCCCCCGTCGGTTTCAAAGTTGTCACGATTGGTAAATAATTTGTCATATATAATAGTTGACTTTGTTATAAATAATTTTTTTGACACATTATAAATAAATTATTGTCATATATAATAGTTTGTAACAATAATTCTTCCAAATTGTCAAAAAAAAACAATAATTCTTCCAAGAAAATATATTTTAAAGTCGTATGAATTAACCATTATTTAGTGATAAACTCATATATAATTTGTAACAATAATTCTTTCGAGATAATATATTCTAAATTCGTACAAATTAACTATTACAATTATTTAGTGTTACAGTACTTATATATTCTTTTGATACAATGTTAATGTTGACATTTAAATTTTTTATCAACAACGTTAGAAATATTAATTCTTTAAAAGGCATCTTTCTGTTTATGGTCATGAAACAGTGTTTTTTTTCTTTCTTGTGGCCATTATTCATGCTGTCCCGTGACTTTCATGTTCTGAGTTTGGAAATTTCCTATTTTCTCTAAAACAAACCTTTAAAAATATTTGAAGGGAAGAAATTGTAAAGAAAGAGACTTTCTCTTTCTCTAAATTGGAGACAAAGTTTTGTTGGAGTGCCGAAAAGTCTTTTCTCGATAAACAATGATTTATTGATAAAAGCACTAGGTGTGCTCAAATCAAATACAAAAGAATATCTCAACAGTTGTTAATATACAGAAAATCATTATTTCATCACGTGGAAGGGGGATTGCTAGAGTGTCGACCAACTCTATATATAAACCAACTCTAAAGAAGATAGTCACAAGCTAACTAGATACACCAACATGTTGCCAGCCACAAAATATACTTCACCTTACACGTTTTTTTCCCTTTGCACAACTTGTCAAACCCAAAAACTGATACTACGCCACACCTCGCGAGCTATACTGCAATGCAAAAATAAATGCTGCAATTCCTCACCCTCGTCACTACACATCGGACAAACAACAAGCACAGTAGAAGATATCACATGACGACGAAGTTACACCGCGTGCACAGGGAGAGAATTATTGAACATCCTCCAACTAAAAATAATGACTTTTGAAGGGATAGATGTGCTCCAAAAGTCCCTAAAAGCCCCACTAACCTCACTACCAGCAACATAATTAAGAGCAACCAGAACAATGTAATCATAACAAGAGCTTACAGAAAAGTTCTTTGTAGCTTCCAAAACCTAATTCCAAAAATCTTCTTTACCATACTTAATGTTCAGTTCAGGAACAATAGAAGACAAGGTGCGGGCCTCCTCCAAGACGGTTTGGTCAACCAAACCACTCCACGGGAAACTCTAATGCCACACACTATTGATCCAACCCACCATTTCGTTTACTACTAAAGGCTGGTTATGACAAGCTGCAAACATGTTTTGGAAATCCAATCTAAGGGGTTGGTGACAAATCCAGTGATGATTCCAAAAATCTACTCGGCGACTATCACCCAAACCTCTAGGCACATAAGCCTCAAACCACCCCTGCTCTTTACCCAAACAAACAATATCTCTCCACTACAAATAATCAATCCCTCTTCCCGACCGAGAATCATGATTGAATAAAGTAAAATGAAGGTCACCATACCTATGTGTTAAAAGACCTCTCCAACTAGATTCCACATCCGTCAATAAACGCCACTTCCACTTAGACAAAAGAGCTATATTGAATAATTCAAATTTTTTGATGCCTAGCCCGCCTTCCTTCTTAGACTTGCAAACCTTATCCCAAGCTACCCAATGCATTCCCCTTCCATCATCTTTAATACCTAAAGGAAATCCCTTTGAATCTTGATCATAGAACTAATCACTACCTTTGGGGGCTTATAAAAGGAGAAAAAATGTAAATGGATGCTATTTAAAACAGAATTAATGAGAGTTACTCGTTCTCCAATGGATAAGTTACGCCCCTTCCATGAAGCAAGTCTTTTACCGAGCGAGTCTAACATCGGTTTCCAAGTAGCTGCCCTCCTAGGATTGGCTCCCACGGGGATCTCCAGGAATTTAAATGGAATAGATTCTGTGCGACAAAGCAAAAAGAAGATTCTAAATGCATAAAATCCTCCGCCACATTAACGGCAATAAGCTTGCTCTTATGAAAGTTGATTTTTAAATCCGAGACATGTTCAAAACTTTTAAGAATAGATTTGATGCTCCAAATATTCTCCCATGATGCTTTACCCAACATAATAGTGTCGTCAGTGAATTATAGAATCATCAACCTTTTGACCAACAAACAAACCAACTTCAATAGCTTTAGCCACGTACCTGACAAATCTTCTGCCAAAATAAGAAACAAGAACGAAGATAAGGGATCCCCTTGCCGAAGATCTCTTCTCCCCTGAAAATATTTAGTGGGGCTACCATTCACAAGCATAGAAAGCGAACTAGAAAAAAACATGCCTTCATCCATTTAATCCAAATAGAGTTGAAACCCATTCTCTCCATCATATACACCAAAAAATTCCAAGAAATCGAATCATAGGCTTCTCGAAATCAACCTTAAACAACAAACATTCTTCCTTCTCTTCCCAAGATCAACTACCTCATTTACAACTATCACCCGATCTCCTCAAAAAAGCGGATTGACAATTGTAATCTATCATGTACTAATAGATTGGATATCATTAGGTATGTACGCAAATCAACGTTTGGATAGATGGATTAATTGTATTAATTTTGGGCCCATGACTATAAGTTGGTATGGGATGAGTCAATTATGACAACATCTTGTTTTTGGATATTGACAAACTGGATTTAATTGAAGGGCCCATGATTCATTATTAATTATGGGAATAATATGATTATTTATCATATTTTGTTAAATCAACTTTGACAATTGACTTATTGTAATTGGGTCAAACGAGATTTGTGTACCTCTGAACAATTAAATGTATAACATCTTGTATTTTAGTGATGATTAAAATTATGGGTGTTACATCCCTCGAGCCGGATAGAACTACAATGAGCGGCAAAACTTTCTCTCAAGAGATTTAACACTACATTCCGTAGATTTAACACGACAAAACTCTCCCTCAACGTTTTCATTTTTTGAAAGTATGAAAAATTTCAAACTTCTCATATTGTGAAATTTATTGAAATTTCAAACTTTGAAAGTTTCATAATTACAAAAAAAGCTGTTGTTTCAAGATATTTCACATTTTTAAAATTCTGAATTCCGTAAATTTTAAATGTGGAATATCCGAAACTTATTATTATTATTATTATTATTATTATTAAAAAAAATTAAAATTTATTTATATTTCGGAATGGTATTTTTGTTTAAACATACCGGAAATTTTCAAAAAAGAAATTAAATTTATTTATATAAAGTTCACTTAGTGGACTTCAATTAACACATTAGGAGAGTGAAAACTCACTTCATGCGTGTTTTTACCCCCACCTGGATACATTATACCTCCACGATGCGTGTGAAAAATCTAAAATACCCCTATCAAAATTTTTTGCTTTCCGTTTTATCCCTATTGTTTTTGCCAAATGGATTTAGTAGATAAATCCGTTTAACATGAAATTGCTAAACAGATTTATCTAATAAAGAGATAAATCCGTTTTGTAAAAATTGATTAACGGATTTATCTCTTTATTAGACTTTATCCGTTATTAATTTTTTACAAAACGGATTTATCATTTTACTAGATAAATTCATTTTGCACTTTTGAAAACTAGATTTATCTATTAAAATGATAAATCCGTTTTGTATTAAAAGATAATAATTATTTTATTTAAGTTTTTAAAAAAGGTTATAAAAACACCACTAAAAATCGGTTAAAGAATCTAAACTAATCTAATAAAATCAAAAGAAGGTTATGCAATTTTTTTTTAATTTTTTTGGAGATTATGAAAAATTAAAAAATTAATAAAAAATAGTAAACGATGGAATTTGAGATTAATAAAAAATTAAATCATAACAAAAATGGATTTATATTTTGCTTAGGTAAATCTATTTTGTTATTTTTGAAAACCAGATTATCTATTCTTGAACTAAATCCGTAATGTATTTTTTTCTAAATCGGATCTATCTAACTAAAAGATAAATCCGTTAATGTAAAATTCACGAGGGGCATTCTGGAATAAAAGATTGTGGGGGTATAAGGTCTCATAATGGGGGTAAAAAAGTAACTTTGCCTATGTTTATAAAGTAACTTTTAGGAACACCCCACGGTTTTCATACATACACCCCTAAACCCATTTTTGCTCCAAAATTCCTCCGCATGTCCCTCACCCTTTCCCCTAACTCCCTCCCCTCCACCCCTACCCCATTTTCCTGACCCCTCTCTCACAACCCCACTCCCCCACCCTACCACCACATCATGTGACCTCCCCCCATCTATTGCAAAACAAAGATGGAAGGGATTAGGCAAGGGAATGAGTTGGATGCTTAAAAAGCGTGGGGTCTACATAACACTCGCCTATAATTAATACCTTATTTGAGAGGCTATAACTTCATAAACTCCCTCCCTACTCAAGAGACACCCCCTCCCCTTATTAAAAGACAAAAATACCCTTTACCAATACTTTGAAATCCCAAACTTATCTTTCTTCTTTCTTCTTCACCTCTTCTCCCACACACCCCTCTCCTAAACCCCTAAACCTCTCATCACTCTCACTCCATACCCTCTCATTTTTCTTACCTATTTTGCTCAAATCCTCTTCCCATTATCAAGTATATTACTGTATGTAGCATATCCCTTCATCGCTTTCATTTATTTTCGCGCATTTTGGTTCATTTGCTGGTTTAGGTTGTTTTGAAATCGCGCTCAGTTCGGACTTAAAAGTCCGAACCGGTCCGGAATTTAAGGTCCGAACTTGTTAAGTGTGTGTGTGTTTATGGGTGGTTCGGACCACCGTGTTCCGAACCGGTTCGAACCTTTATGTTCGAACGGGTTCGAATTTAAAGCACCGAACCGTGCTGTTTAACAGATTATGTAGAAATTCTGTTTTTAACAGATATGTTTAATTTTTTGACTTTTATAGGTCCTAAAATGGCTGAAATTGGTTCCCAAGCAGATTTAATGGTTGTGGATCATACAAGTTCATTCCAGACTGATCAACTCTTTGCTACTCCTGATGAATTGCATGTATATGTACATTCTATTGCGCGTACTCTTTGGATGGTTATTGTCATATCCCGATCTGACAACGGACGGAGGTAAAGTCACCTATGTTATGAAATCTTTGATGCAACAACATAGGGACCCAGTGGAGAATTGGATGACTATCCCAGAATGTTCTTATTTGATTGCAAATAAATACAAGGTCGTGATTGTTTGCTGGTCTCTTAAAGCATCCTATACATGTTTCCCATTTCAAGTTGCACTTATTAAGAATGCACCCGTGTTCAATATATGCTTCACAGGGGACCACTTTGTACAAGTAGTTTTGAAGAAATGTTTCCCAATGCCCCCAACGAATATCTACTGGAATAGATACAGAGCAGACATAACAAAGGATTGGGTCAAGCCATTCATAGGACGCTTGCAACAATGGAAAGCTTTAACCTTAGATCTAGATCCCCTATGTATTGACTTAGCAAAAGATTGATGTTTATTTGAATATGCTTGTATTGACTTAAATTAGTTAATTTCTAGTTGAAATTACACTATTTTTGTAAGTTTTTTGGTTAAAGTAGTTTCTGTCCAGAAACTTTATTTCTGTCCAGTAACAGATAGTTTCTGTCCAGTAACAGATAGTTTCGGACCTTATGATCTGAACCGGATCGGTTCATATATTCCGAGGCCAGTGATAAAACCAGACACCCCCTTAATGGTTGGGGGTGTAATTCTCGAACTGGTTTGGTAGTTATGCACCGAACCACGTTTTTTCTATACTCGGTAGGTAATTGTCGAACTGGTTCGAACTACGGTCCCCCGAACCTGATAATGGAACAGCGTCCACGTGTTTCCCACGTGAGGGCTGGCTGTGATGTAGGGAAGAAAAATGAAAGTGATGAGGAAGCCATTTGTTCTAGACTGGACCAAGAGGCCCATTCAGCAAATGGACATGGATAGGCCCAATCACGTTGATCCATATCCACAATATATAAGCCCACCTATGATCCTAACACTTGGATGGCTCAGATCCACTCAAATGATCTGGCGGCTCAAAAAGGGCACGTGTCCCTATAAATACTGACTCACAATGCCATGATTAGGTACATTCTCATCCTAGATATCACTACTCTGTTATTCCCTACACTGACTTGGGCGTCGGAATGGCATTGCAGGTACCCCCTCCGGGATTCATTCAACACTCTGCTCGAATTGCAAGAGTCCTACCATCAGCAAGAGTCCTACCAACAGTAGTCACTGTAGCACTGTTAGGTACAGAACATTGGCGACCACAGTGGGAGCTGTCTAGCTCTCACCTCATCTCTACTCTTAAGAATTTTCTCTTGCATTGCGATGGCCCCCCGAGGCAGACCACGACTTCGCAGCATTGCAGTGGCTCAGTCTCAGCCTCAACCAGAGGGCACCCCTAAAGGTGTTGCGGTAACCTTGCCAGGCAGCGCCTCTCAAGTCCCGACTGTAACACCCCGTATTTTCGTATATGGTATTTCTCTAAATATTTTTTGGGTAAACCCGGGTATCCACCGCACGGACAGCAGTGACTTATCCCTCGCTCATTGGAGGTGCCTCGAGGGGCAGGAGAGCTGGCTCAGAATTTTAACGCTGCTCCGTGCCCAAGGTGGGGATCGAACCCCCGACCCTTGGTTAAGGGAAGATCAGCCCCAACCGCTGAACCCCACGCTCTGGGTTGGTATTTCTCTAAATATGTGTTATATATATATTTACTTTAGTGATTATTTTGATTGATTGATTTAATATTCTTTTTCTATGCATTGTGTATTTAATTATTGTTTATTTTAGCGTTTTGACGTTGTGCCTTAATAGTGTCTGCACTGTTCCTGATTCTATAATTTTATACTTATGAAATTGTAGTTTGAGCTATCACGATTATAGAGATAATATTCTACTATTATTGCTGATTAGATCTTTTAGATAATTATTTTTTTACAAAAGATCTTTTAGATTTTCACCCATTGATTTAATTTATATATTTATATATATTAGATTTATAATTTATAATTATAATAAGTTCCTAAGTAATTAGATTGTTTGCGATATTAAAAGATTATTTTCTAAACCAAATATACGATATGCCATATTGTTATTAGCTTATGTTTTTATACCGGCTATGTAACTTCAATCATATAGAATAAATGGGTGTGGAACAAGTGGTAAGATGTTTGGGCCCCTTAAACATTTGGCCAGGTGTTCGATTCCTGACCGGTGCGTATGAAGAGACATCGCTTGGGAGATGTCAGCCCCTTAAATGGATCTCCATTACCTCTGAAGGATTAGCCTCCCCAGTCAACGGGGAGGATAGCTTGGGAAACTAAAAGAAACTTCAATCATATATTATATTATATTATATAAATAGAAGGAAACGTGAAACAAAAGAATTGCTAACTCCTAATTTGCTGACCTAATGGACAAAACGATTAGCCTATTATTCTGGCGGCGAATATTCAATATAGGAGGAAGGTAAAACAAAGTGAGAACCAGCATTGTAATTCTTGTTCGTTAGACCTCACCTTCATCAATTGATATCATATGCGATTTTGATCATCTTCAAAAATGGGTGGTTTATTACACATCCGCTCATCCACACCCACTATTCCACCAATATGTTTCTTGTCCTGCTAATGTAGTGATCGGACTCTTTATCTTCATTGTCTCCGAAAAGTTACACGTCATGTCGTCGAACTCAAATTAGGATCGTGGGTTCGTGACCGATCTTTGTCGATTCGCTATTGAGATACAACTCCTTATCAGGTAAGAGGGGAGATTATTTTACTTCGTCCACTTTACCACTGACTATATACCCACCTTTCTTGGAACTTTCCTCAATTGTTCCTTTGAATCCTCTGTCCAAGGTTGCATTGGCACCATTTTCTCACCATTCAACCAATGCTTCACATTGGCAATAATTTCCCGTGGATTATAATTGGGAATATAAGAAGTCCAGCCTGTCCTGATCCTCTCCCTACTACCATTGACAAGAACCAAAGGTATAATAGGAATGTACCTATTCGGACAAGCAGAATTTGAATAAGTTCTAAGTATTGTTCCTTGGTTGTTACTTGTTACTAGTTATTAATTACTAATCCATAAAAATTATATAGCCTTTAGAAAGAGAGGAGGAAACAAATTACCACTTTGGTTCAATTGACCTCCCACCCTCATCCAAGTATTCAAGAAGCTTGTCATCGTTCTCATGGAAGAGGTGTTGAACCAAGGACAAACACTCGTTGTTTTGTATGATAACAAATTACACTTTATCTACTAATGGTTCAAGTTGAATTAAGTACAGGACATAAAGCAAAAAGCAGGAAGCATTAAAGTGGAGCAGCTTGGAGAAGAAGCCACCTCAGCAGTTGAAGACCTAATTGTTTTTCCGCTTTCTTTAGGACACTGTGTAAGGTCCTATCACTGAAGGTCTATGACTTTTAGTAGCTGAGAGATGAGTTTTTCAAAACATGCATGGTGCATCAAAATAGTTGTGAAAAATATTTTATAAAATTGCATGCATGCATAAGGTGGCACCTGAACCTAAAAATAATTTTGTGGAAAGCTAGAAATCGATTTCTATCATTTTCTAAATCATGAAATCGATTTCCTAATCCTATTTTAAAGGTTGAAATCGATTTCCCTAGCCTATGTTAAAACAAAGAATCGATTTCTACATATACTCAAGCCAAAGCCAAGAATCGATTTCCTTCTATTCCAAAAGACTATGAAATCGATTTTCAAGCAATCATATAGGCTATGAATCGATTCCTCCTCATTTTAAACAAAGTAAGAATCGATTCCTACCTTATTCAGGATGTCCTGAAAATCGATTCCCACCTATTTCCAAAGAAACAAACAATCGATTCCTATGTTCTCCATATGTAAAGAATCGATTCCTCAATTTTTTAACTAGCCATATAATCGATTCTTATGTCTTCTAAAATGATAAGAATCGATTCATCAACATTTTAACTTCATCAAACAATCGATTCATCATTTCATTAAATGTTTTTTTCAAAATCCTACGCTTTCCTAAGCCTATAAATAGGCAGGTGTGAAACACTTTTCATTTCACTCATCCACACCACAAATCACATCTTCTCTACTTCTCACATACATTTTCTAGATCTGAGAAAGAGAAAAATAGAGCTATCACTTTCATATCATTTTTATAGATCTAGCCACTCATCTCTCTCAGCTGTTATATTGTCATATTATCTTAGGTGATTAGATCATAGCTTCTATATTGTAATCTACTATTGTGGGGGTCACTCTGAAATCCTGGGATTTGTTCTTGGGTCTCTCAATCAGGAGATTGAGTTGGTTTGAAATCCTGGGAAGTTTTCTTGGGTCTCTCAATCAGGAGATTGAGTTGGTTTGAAATCCTGGGAGGTAATCTTGGGTCGTTCAATCAGGGAAGATTGAAGTGGTATTGAAATCCTGGGAGGTGCTCTTGGGTCGTTCAATCAGGAGATTGAAGCGGTGTTGAAATCCTTAGCTAGGAGCTCGGGTTCTCAATTCAGGGGAATTGAGATTTGCTATTTGAAGTTGATTGTTTGTAAAACATTGGTTCTTCATATAGTGGTTATCAGCAAAGTCCAAAGGTTGCAAAGCCGGAGGCCGAGGACGTAGGGCTTTTATCCCGAACCTCGTAAAATTCCTGGTGTATCTCTATCCCTCTCTCTTTACTTTATTTACTGTTTATATCTGTTTATAATAGAACTACTCTGATCTGAATCTGTTAATCTGGTTGTATAACTATATCCCTACTCTGATCTGAATCTGTTAATCTGGTTATAGTTATACTCGTTGTACTACAGATCTGTTTATCTATCATCTTCTCTATCACTTCTGTAGATCTGCTATATTCAATATCATTGCATTACTTATAAAACAATCTTATTGTAAATATTGAATATAGAATAATATCTCATTGTGCCTAATCTGCCTACTTGCATATATCTGAAAAGTTCAAATCTCTTTTTCCGCATTTGATTTAAACAAACTTATCATTTATTTCGAAAAGAATCCAAGAATTACACATAACCTTATTCACCCCCCCTCTAAGGTTATACTCTAAGTCTAACAAGAGGCACCGAGTAACTGGATTCAGTTCAGTGTAGATGTGTCTGGCACTTGCATGATCTTTACCTCCCTGGAAGAGTAGATCACCCAGTAAATATAAATTTCAATAAGAAAGGCAGCAACTATTGCAATAAACTTGGCTGGGGCATTGGAAATTATAACCAAAACTCCAATAAACTTGTTCATGCATATTCATTCTTACTAACTAAAAATTTATTTATGATAAAATAAACTAAAATATAGTACATTTCATATAAAAATATATTAAAATTAACTAAGTAAATAATATATATTTTAAGTAATTAAAATTTGCTTTGCCAAAAAAAAGTAATTTAAATTTGATTTAGCTACTCGAGATAGATCTCTAAACTGACAAATTTTTTGATTGGGTCTTTGAACTTGTCAACATATTGAATAGAACACAAGAATGTAATTATAAAGTATTAAAAGGGAATGCGGCAGCGTTAAATCTCTTGAGGGAGAGCTTTACCGTCCATTGTAGTCCTACCCGGATCGAGACAAAAAAAGTATTGAAGAGTTTAGAGCTCGAATATAAATACTTTCCTTTCAAAAATGTATTATTTAACAATTTTCAAAGTTAAAGT
Organism: Astragalus membranaceus; assembly: GCA_039519185.1. NCBI lineage: Eukaryota > Viridiplantae > Streptophyta > Magnoliopsida > Fabales > Fabaceae > Astragalus > Astragalus membranaceus. The sequence continues at coordinate 130,176,957 of CM076851.1, read as the reverse complement.
ACATACGTTTTGTCAAAAAAAACCAAAAGTTAAAGTACATACGTAATAATTAAAATTAAAGTCTTTTAATTAATTTAAAGTTAGGAGAGTGGGGGATATATGAGTGGTGTTCGGAGGGGTGGTGGTTTGAAGCGAATGTTAGAAAGGGTTTGGGCGATGGTCGTAATGTGAATTTTTGGCACCACCATTTGATTGGGAAGCACCCGTTGAAACCGAAGTTCACTAATATATTTGCAAGTTGTTCTATAATAAGAAGGCGAAGATTGTAGAATTGGGAGCGTGGCATCAGAGTCGCTGGCGTTGGAACTTGTCCTTGGTTTTGAACGATGTTCAACTTCGTAGTGTTGAAGGGAAAGTGTTGCTTGATATTTTAAGGGAGGTGAGCTTAAATTGTGATGGAGCAGATTTTTTGAGCTGGATCTTAGAGTCTTCAAAACGCTTTTAGTTCCTATAACTTATCTCAACACTTTATCCTGTTTGATAACTTCTGTATAGGGAAAAAAGCTAAGAAGGTGTGGTTTTTACCCTGGTTGACAACTTATTGGTGTCTCTGGTTAGCCCGAAATGAAGTTTATTTTAGAGGAGAAGAAGCCAAGATTTATTGGGTTGTGGCGCATATTAATTGCTTGTGTTGGCGTCAGGGCCGTCCCAAACAATTTAGGGGTCCTGTTCAAATTTTAAAATTTGGGTCCCTAATTGGGCTCTACAATTTTTCTGTTTTCTATTGGTATATAATACATTTTCGTATTAACAATGGTATATATATGTTACTTGTGAAGTTGTCCAAGAAGTTGTATAATAAAGAAGTAGCGGTCTGTTGGTTTTGGCTGAATTTTTCTAACCACAACTAACAGGGATCGAATCTCAGAGTTGAGTCTTTTATGTCCAAATTTTTTTTCTTGCTAAAACAGAAATTAACAGTGAAAATTACAGCCCCAGAATTCGAACACACACTCTCGAACTCGTGGAATACATGCTTGACCGTGAGACAAGAAGAATTTCCCCACCTTATATACAATACACAATATATACGCATTTCATAATTAACTTTGGGCCGCTATGGAAATTTTGGGGCCCTAAAAAACTATTTCTGGGCCGAGGCCATGTGGTACATCACAGGGTCCTCTTGCTTATGGCCGGCCCTGGTTGGCGTTGGTTTATTTTTAGGGTGGAAAGAGATTCTAGTTTGTCTTCGCCACTATGGTGGAACAATACTCTTACTTGTATCAATAATTTATGATTTCCTTTTGTATTTGTGGTTTTAAGCATCCCTAATGCTCTGATCAATAAATCATTGCTTATCGAAAAAAAATTAATTTAAAGTTAAAGTCTATCAACTCAGAAAATAAATTAAAATTAAAGTTCTAACGTAAATATAAAAGAAAAATCCTTTTGATTGAGTTTTTAGTGCAAGTCTTTGAATAATATTTATTTTTGATTGGGTGATATTTCAAAAGGATTTTTCTTTTATATTTATGTTAGTACTTTAATTTTAATTTAATTTATGAGTTGATAGACTTTAACTTTAAATTAATTTTTTAGTGCAAGTCTTTGAATAATTTTATTTTTGATTGGGTGATATTTCAAAAGGATTTTTCTTTTGAAACTTTAGTACTTGGTTGATTAAGTAGAACGTGGTAGCAATTATGCAAGTCTTTGAATAATATTTAATTTTGATTGAGTTTTTAGTTTTACTTTCTTCTGACTTTTAGTGTTACACGACTTTTAATAATGTTTATAAAATATTAAAAAAATGCTTTAAAAAACACGAAGCATTATTAAAAGTTATTAAAGACTAAAACGATAATGTAGAAATAAAATGTAAGGACCAAAAGTAAAAGTAGATCAAAATTTTTTAAGAATCTAAAAACAAAAAAATCCAAATTTTTATAAGACCACCGACATATTTATCTCAAAAAAATATCATTCATGCCATCTCTCATCAATATTACAACGCGGCAACTTGTCACAAATGGCATCTTTCTCATCAATATTATATTTTTTTATCAACACATTTTATTCTCATCAATATTATATAATTTATATTTCTTTCTGTTCTGTACCGTATTTTTGACCTTGGAGGCGATCCGAGATAGTTAGTAGTTGTTGGGCTTGATCAACAATGTTTCGATCCGACCCGGGAGGTGTGGTACCTGCAAAGACACTTCGATGCTCTAGTTAGGAGGTGGATCTAAGACAGGAGTAAGTGTGGTTAAACAGTGTACCTTTAATGCTTGCATTGAAAGCTTATTTTTAGAGTCAAAGTGATGTTTGACCTAATCGATCTAGGCCGTTTGATCTGGCGCTTAGATCTTGGCCGTTGGTTAATGGATCTGTTCATGTTTTATGGACCTCACTATTGTGGATTGGGCTCAATCCGTTACAGTTGCCCCCCAAGTTAGGTCACCTGAGAAGCGATCCTGACTTGTAAACTTGTCTGGGCTTCATAGCCGAGTTTATTTTCGTGAAGGTTCCGTTGACCCTTCCAGAGAACGACAGGGATCTTGTTCCGGAGCTATGATCTTTTACATAGTCGGGAGTGTGTTTCTGTGGGTTGTTGCCCCCAGCTCCGATCTATATAAGGCCGAGCTGGTGCCATCGAGGCAGAGGTGACCGTTGAGTGACTCAAGGTTTTTGATCAATGGTGGCGCTTCGATTTACGCTCCAGTCATTAATAATGCTGATTCAGCACGCCTTTCAATGGCGGCTAGAGTAATGATGGCACTTCAATTCCTGTGCGCGTGCCATTGTTGCTGACGAGACGCGCCTTTTGGGTTTTGGACCAATTTAGAACCTTAGGCCCACTATATATAGGGGTTCAATCCTCATTCATTTGTTCTGAATCTTCGCTATTCGCTCTGAGAAACGATCTTTACATCGTCTTTCCGAGTTTCGATCTCTGATCCAGAACTTCGTGGCGAAGGTCTCCGTCGAAACGTCCCCCGCCTTGGAAGCCGAAACGTCATCCGCCACATTAGCAAGAGTCGAAAGGCTAGGGCTAGCATCACCCTCTTCTACTCCACCCTCACACCATGGACAAGCCGTTATCTAAAAAAATGAAAGAAAAAAAATTGATTAAATGAATGTACTTAAAATAAATACATATCGTTAAAATGCATAAGATGCACTAAGGCATATTCGTTTTGGGTGCGGTATTGCTGTAGATCCGTCTAAGGTTGATGCTGTGATGCAGTGGGATAGTCTGAAGCCGGCTACGGAGATTAGAAGCTTCTTAGGGTTGGCTGGTTACTATAGAAGGTTCATCGAAGGTTTTTCTAAGTTGGCCCTTCCGTTGACGCAGTTGACTTGTAAGGGTAAGGCTTTTATGTGGAATGCTCGTTGTGAAGAAAGTTTCCTTGAGTTGAAGAAGAGATTGACGACGTCCCCTGTTTTGACGTTGCCAAATCCGGGAGAGCCGTTCGTGGTGTATTGTGATGCTTTGAAGATGGGTCTAGGTGGTGTGCTTATGCAAGATGGGAAGGTGATTGCTTATGCGTCGAGGCAGTTAAGGGTTCATGAGAAGAATTATCCAACACATGATTTGGAGCTGGCTGCAGTGGTCTTTGTGTTGAAGATTTGGAGGCACTATTTGTACGGTTCCAGATTTGAGGTGTTCAGTGATCATAAGAGTTTGAAATATTTGTTTGACCAGAAGGAGCTGAATATGAGGCAGCGAAGGTGGTTGGAATTGTTGAAAGACTATGATTTCAGTTTGAACTATCATCCAGGCAAAGCTAATGTCGTGGCTGATGCTTTAAGTCGAAAGTCCTTGCATATGTCGGCAATGATGGCTAAGGAGTTAGAGTTGATTGAGGAATTCAGAGATCTGAGTTTGGTTTGTGAAGTGTCGCCTCAGAGTGTCAAGTTGGGTATGTTGAAGGTTAATAATGAGTTTTTGATCAGTATCAGAGAAGCCCAGAAGTTGGAAATCAAGTTGGTAGATTTGATGGTCGGGGATGATCAGCCTGAGGGTAGTGGCTTTAAGTTGGATGTGCATGGTGTTTTGAGGTTTCGTGATAGGATTTGTATTCCTGAAGACGCAGAGCTGAAGAGAGCAATTTTAGAAGAGGGTCATCGAAGTAAGTTGAGTATTCATCCCGGAGCGACGAAGATGTATCAGGACCTGAAGAAGTTGTTTTGGTGGCATGGTATGAAGAGAGATGTAGCGAAGTTTGTGTATGCCTGTTTGACTTGCCAGAAGTCAAAGGTGGAGCATCAGAAGCCTGCTGGGCTGATGCAACCGTTAGAAATTCCGGAGTGGAAATGGGATAGCATTTCGATGGATTTTGTGACGGGATTGCCTAATACTGCGAAAGGGTATGATGCAATCTGGGTGATTGTTGACAGGTTAACAAAATCGTCTCATTTTGTTCCTATTAGCATCACGTATCTGGTGTCGAAGTTGGCAGAAGTGTATATTTGCGAGATTGTGAAGCTTCATGGAGTTCCTATGAGTATTGTTTCAGATAGAGATCCAAGGTTCACGTCAGATTTCTAGAGGAGTTTGCACGAGAAGTTGGGTTCTAAGTTGAGGCTGAGTTCGGCGTATCATCCTCAAACCGATGGTCAGTCAGAGAGGACAATTCAGTCGCTAGAAGATTTGTTGAGGGCTTGTGTTTTGGAGCATGGAGGGTCGTGGGATTCCTACCTTTCGTTGATTGAGTTCACGTATAACAATAGTTACCATTCTAGTATCGGAATGGCACCTTTTGAAGCATTATACGGTCGGAAGTGTAGAACCCCGTTGTGTTGGTATGAGTCTGGAGAGAGTATGGTGCTTGGACCAGAGATTGTTCGAGAGACAACAGAGAAGATAAAGTTGATCCGTGAGAAGATGAAGACTTCGCAGAGTCGTCAGAAGAGTTATCACGACAAGAGGAGAAAAGATTTAGAGTTTCAGGAGGGTGAGCATGTATTTTTGAGAGTCACTCCAGTGACCGGTGTTGGGCGTGCGTTGAAGTCGAAGAAGCTCACTCCTCGATTCATTGGTCCTTATCAGATTTCAGGGAGAGTTGGAAATGTTGCATATAGAGTGGCTTTACCGCCAAATCTTTTGAATTTGCACGACGTGTTTCAGGTGTCGCAACTTCGGAAGTATATTCCGGATCCATCTCATGTGATTAGTATGGACGATGTGGAGGTGCGGGATAATCTCACGGTGGAGACTATGCCTGTTCGGATTGAAGATCATGAGGTGAAAGTTCTAAGGGGTAAGGAAATTGCATTGGTGAAGGTGGTCTGGCTAGGAGCTACCGGGGAGAGTATGACTTGGGAGTTGGAGAGTAAGATGCGGGAGTCCTATCCCGAGCTGTTTGATTCCGGTGAGTTTTCGAGGACGAAAACATTCTAAGTGGGGGAGAGTTGTAACACCCATATATTTAATTAAATTATTTAATTAAATATTTAGGTATTCAATTATTTTAATTATTTATTTTATTTGGTGTGGTTAAATTAATATTTAATTAGGTGGTGTATAATTGGATATTAGGTGATGGTTCTAGTAATCGGGCTTAAGTTGGAGGAAAGCCCGTGATCCATATCCATGAGGGTTAGGCGCTTAAGTAGATGAGAATTAGGGTTTGGCTTGTCATTAGCACAAACCCTAAGAAAGAAAGAAAGAAAGAAAGAAAGAAAGAAAGAAGAGGCGCACATCCAAGGGAAAAGAGAGGAGAGGCGCAAATCCAAGAGAGAAGAAGAGAAGGAGAATTTCGTGAGTTCAAGAGAAGAAAGAAGCGGTGTTGCTGTGGCTCTGTTGGTGACTTGATCAAAGGAGTTGTGTTCTCTCAATTATAAGGTAAGGGTGGGGTTCTTCCTTATAATAGGGTTTTATGATGGGGTATGTGGGAATAGGTCCTATGATGCCTTCTTGTTGATTTGTGTTGTTTGATTTAGTGATGGTTGATTCATGACCATGATTGATTGAAAATATTGGTTTGTTGGTGATTGTTGTAACACTAAAAAAATTGGTGTTTAGCGTTGTTATTATGAATTGCATGCCATATGTTTGATTTATGGTTGATTGGTGTTGTGCTTGGTGATTCATGATGATTAACATGAGGGGTTAATAATTGATGAGATATATTGGTGATTTAATATGGAGTTTTGAGGAAATTTAGTGAGGTGCTGTTTTGGGGTCCCTGTGTGTGGGCGCCATTCTGGGTGTTGCCATTCTGTGTGCTGCTGTGTTCTGGATGTTGCAGGAAACGGCGCCCTATGCCTGGGCGCCAAGTCTGGAGTGTGTTGCGTTTTCTGTCTGGGTTGCTGTTTTTGGCGCCCTATGCATGGGCGCCGTGTTCCAGTGTGTGTGCGTGGGTGCGTGTTGCCTGCTAGGCGCCCTGCTGCTGGGCGCCGTTTCCAGGATGTTCCTCCGTTTTTCCCCTAAATTGTTTTCGAAATATCTTTTGACTCGGGAGTCCGATTGAGACGTTTCAAAATGTTTTGGAAAGCTTATTCAGAGGCCTAGCTGAATATTCTAATTTGAGGCAAAGTGATCTATTTTTCTGGAAAATTGTTAGCCGTTGGCTTAACCGTTAAAATGTTTGTCTCTGCTGCCACTCGTTCCTACCTCTGGATTTGTTGCCTTACGACTAGGGTTTCAGTGTGAAAACCCTAGTCTTTTGGGTTCTGAATTTCTGTCTGAATCTTGGGGTCTGTTCTTGTCTGCTTTTGAGTGTGTCTAGGCTTGTTTATATAGGTAAAAATTAGGGTTTTTCTGATCCTTCTCCATATTTGTTTCCTTTTTCAGGTATTGGGCTTGGATTGGAGAAAACTTGCTCACCAAGTTGCTGAATTAGGGCTGGGAAGGCTTGTTCACCAAGGAGAGCAAGAAAGAAGAGAGGCGCAGCTGCTGTCTTTTTCTCATTTTTTTGTAATTTTCGTTTTTTTCCTATTTTTTGTATTTTTGGTTATTATTTTGTATTTTTTAGATTTTTGGATTATTGTAATTATTATTTTTAATTCTGATTTTATTTAATATTTTTTTGGGATATTTGTAAACTGCTATTTGGACAGATTTATTGTTTTTGGTCAGAATGGAAGAGAATGATTAAATTGGGCCAAGCCCAATCAAAACTAAACATGGGCCAAATAAGACCTAATTAGGACAATTTTTTAAGATCAGGTCCAATCTATACAAATTACTGTCATAGGTCCAATAGCCACATAGGTACAATTAGTCCAATGACTAAAACATTAGGCATAAGCCCGTTCATATAAAAAAAACTGGTCCGAAACACTAAGCGTAAGCCCAATTAGGCAAGCTAACAAATCAGGCCCAAAAGGTTGGGCATTGGCCCAATTGGACAAAACAACATACGAAATGCCATGGGCTTATGATACGGGGCTAAAACGAATACAATAAAAAGATCGGGCAAAATTGGGGTATAACACATTCCCAAAGGAGTCCTGAAAGCAGTTCTATATGCCCACAGAGCATCATCTAAATGATTAGACCACTCCTTTCGTGTAGGTCCTACCATCTTTTCAAGTATTCTCTTGATTTCTCTATTGGATAACTCAGCTTGGCCACTTGTCTGGGGATGATATGCTGTAGCAATTCTGTGCTTGACCCCATATTTGGCTAGAAGAGTTTCAATCAATTTGTTGCAGAAGTGAGTTCCTTCATCACTAATTATGGCCCTTGGAGTACCAAACCTTGTGAAAATATTCTTTTGCAAGAACTTGCTAACAGACTTAGCATCATTGTTAGGCTAAGCCACTGCTTCAACCCACTTTGATACATAGTCCACAGCCACAAGGATGTAAACATTGCCAAATGAAGGGGGAAAAGGTCCCATAAAATCCATGCCCCAAACATCAAAGAGTTCAATCTCTAAGATGTTGGTTAGAGGCATTTCTTGTTTATTGGAGATGTTCCCACTCCTATGGCAATTATCACACTTTTTTACTAACTCATGGGCATCCTTGAAAATGGTAGGCCAATAGTAACCAGATTGCAGCACCTTTGCTGCTGTCCTCATACCTCCAAAGTGTCCTCCATATGCTGCAGCATGACATTGCTGCAGCACTTGCTGTTGTTCTTCATCAGCCACACATCTTCTAAACAACTGATCAGGGCATTTCTTGTAGAGGAAGGGTTCATCCCAGAAATATTGCTTGACAATATGAAAGAACCTCTTCCTTTGTTGATAATTCATGTCACATGGTACCACCTTGCTAACCACGAAATTGACGATGTCAGCATACCATGGTGCTGCAGCATCATGTGCTGCAGCACTTATAGCCAATAAGTGCTCATCAGGAAAGTGCTCTTTGATTTCACCAAATGTACCTGCACTTTCATTTTCCAATCTAGACAAATGATCAGCAACCTGGTTCTCCACTCCCTTTTTATCTTTAATTTCAAGATCAAATTCTTGAAGGAGGAGAACCCATCTTATTAGCCTAGGTTTTGCATCTTTCTTGGCAATCAAATACTTAATGGCCGAGTGATCAGTGTAAACAATCACTTTTGTGCCAACTAAGTATGATCTAAATTTATCAAATGCGAAAACCACAGCTAACAATTCTTTTTCAGTAGTAGTGTAGTTTAATTGAGCATCTACAAGTGTTTTGCTAGCATAGTAAATTGAATGAAAGACTTTTCCATACCTTTGGCCAAGGACAGCACCTATGGCATAATCACTAGCATCGCACATGAGCTCAAACGGGTTGCTCCAGTCTGGAGTAACAATAACAGGTGCAGTCACCAGGGCACTCTGCAATTTCTGGAATGCTGCAGCACAGGCCTCATCAAAGACAAATGGAGTGTCATGCTGCAGCAATTGACACACAGGCTTAGAAATTTTGGAGAAGTCCTTGATGAATCTTCTATAAAACCCAGCATGCCCAAGGAAACTTCTGACACCTTTCACATTGGTTGGAGGATGCATATTCTCAATCACTTCCACCTTAGCTTTATCAACCTCAATACCTTTCTTAGAAATCTTGTGACCCAACACAATACCCTCTTGGACCATGAAGTGGCATTTCTCCCAATTAAGCACCAAATTGGTCTCCTCACATCTGTCCAGAATCTTCTCTAAGTTATCAAGGCATAGTTGGAATGTTTCCCCAAAATTAGAGTGGTCATCCATAAACACTTCCATTGACTTCTCAATAAACTCAGGGAAAATTGACATCATACACCTTTGAAAAGTTGCTGGTGCATTGCACAGCCCAAATGGCATTCTCCTGAAAGCCAAAGTACCATAGGGGCAGGTGAAAGTAGTCTTTTGCTGATCTTCAGGTACTATGGCTATTTGATTGTAACCAGAGTAACCATCCAAAAAACAATAAAACTCCTTCCCAGCCAGTCTCTCCAACATTTGATCAATGAAAGGCAAGGGAAAGTGATCCTTTCTTGTGGCTTTGTTGAGCTTCCTATAATCCATACAAATCCTCCAACCAGTTACAGTTCTTGTAGGAATAAACTCATTCTTCTCATTGGCTAACACTGTGACCCCTCCTTTCTTAGGAACACACTGCACAGGACTCACCCATGCACTGTCAGAGATGGGATACACAATGCCAGCATCCAACCACTTGATAATCTCTTTCTTCACAACTTCTTTCATAATGGGGTTTAGCCTCCTCTGTCCTTCAATGCTATTTTTAGCACCTTCTTCTAGAATGATTTTGTGCATGCAGATGGTTGGACTAATTCCCTTTATATCAGACATTTGCCAACCAATTGCTTTCTTATGCCTCTTTAGGGTAGTAATAAGATCCTGCTCTTGACTCTTAGAGAGATCAGAAGCAATGATCACAGGAAATGTATCATTTTCCCCTAAATAGGCATATTTGAGATGCTGTGGCAATTCCTTCAGTTCAAGAGTAGGGGGTTTTTCTATAGAAGGCACATTCTTCTTGAGATTAGAATCTCCAAGTTCAAGAGACTCATATTGCTTAGTCCAAATCTCCTTGAGAGTAACCTCTTCATTTAGCAGCCCTTCTTCCAATAATTCACTCTTATCCACACTTGCAAAGGCTTTCACCAGATGGTCACTTTGCTTGTTGAACTGCTTCTGAACTACAGAGTCTAGAGATACCACAAAGGAACACTCCTCAGTTCCCTTTTCAGGTAACTTCAGGGCATTCATGACATTAAACTTGATCTCTTGATCATTGACCCTCATAGTTAACTCCCCCTTCTGCACATCAATTAGAGTCTTGCCAGTAGCCAAGAAGGGTCTTCCAAGTATGATAGGCACCTCCTTATCTGCATCAAAATCTAAAATCACAAAGTCAGCTGGAAAAACAAATTTATCTACCTTTATCAGCACATCCTCAATGATTCCTTCAGGATAGGCAATAGATCTATTTGCTAGTTGGAGTGTGACAGTTGTAGGCCTGGCAACTCCAATACCCAACTGAGTAAAGACAGACTTAGGCATCAAGTTTATGCTTGCACCTAAGTCACAGAGAGCTCTACCAGTATAGGTTTCACCAATAGAACATGGGATAGTGAAACTGCCTGGATCCTTCAGCTTGCTTGGAAGCTTGCTTTGCATAATCATACTACATTCTTCTGTCATGGCCACTGTTTCAAATTCACCTAGCCTCCTCCTTTTTGTTAAGACATCCTTCATGAACTTTGCATAGTTGGGCATTTGTTGAAGAGCTTCAACCAGAGGGACATTAATGTGCAGTTGTTTCAACACCTCTAGAAACTTGCCAAATTGCTTGTCTTGCTGTGCCTTCTTCAATCTCTGAGGAAATGGTGGAGGTGGCACATCTTGATCAAGCACAGGTGGTGGCACTGGTGTTGCATCAGGTGCTGCAGCATCAATTGCTGTCGCATCTGGCTTACTCTTTTTTTCATTTTTTTCAACTTTTTCTTTTTTTTCAAAATCTTTTTCTTTTCTTTTGTCACCACCACCTATATCAAGTGATGGCCCATTCAAATCCTTCCCACTCCTTAGAGATATAGCCTTGCATGACTCCTTACCCTTGGACGATGTAGCTTCAGTAGTGGAAGGCAATGCTCCACTAGGTCTTTGGGTTAGAGCAGAAGCTATTTGGCCTATTTGGTTCTCAAGATTTTTGATTGCAGCTCCTTGTGTCTGATATTGAGTCTTTGTTTCATTCATGAAAGCCTTAAGCATGGCCTCCATAGAGTTATCAGTTGCAGGAACAGCTTGTCTTGATTGAGCAGGGAATCCGGGTGGCACAGCAGGTGCTGGAGTGGCTGTTGCAGCAGGTGTTGCTGCAGCATTGTTGCTCCATCTGAAATTTGGATGATCTCTCCACCCAGGATTGTAGGTATTTGAATATGGATTATTACCCTTGTTGTACCCAACATAGTTGACTGAGATAGGATTCACAGGACACTCCTCATAAAGATGACCTCCTCCACAATAAACACAACTTGGAGAGGAACCGCATGGAGTTGGTTCAATTGCTGCTACAGTTGCTTCAGTTGCTGCAGCAGGTGTTGCTGTAGCACTAGGTGAACCCATGTTTTTGATCATATTAGATAGTGAAGCCACTTGAGCAGACAAAGCAGTGATCTCACTTACTTCATGTACACCAGCCACCTTCTTTTGAGCACTTAACCTAGCAGTAGGCCATTGATAGCTATTTGCAGCAATATCCTCAATAAGATTATAAACATCATTGTAAGATCCTTTGAGTAGAACTCCTCCAGATGAAGCATCAAGCATGAGCCTTGTTTGGGGCTCCAATCCATTGTAGAAGGTCTCCATTTGAATGATGACAGGAATACCATGGTGTGGGCACTTCCTCAACAGTTCTTTGTATCTTTCCCATGCTTCAAACAAAGTTTCAAATTCAGTTTGCTTAAAAGAGGTAATTTCATTTCTCACCCTGGCATTCTTTATTGGAGGAAAATATTTTGTCATAAATTTTTCTGCCATCTCATTCCAAGTAGTGATAGAGTTAGGCTCTAGTGAGTTAAGCCAGGACTTTGCTCTATCCTTCAAGGAATAAGGAAACAATTTCAGTTTGAAAGCATCATCTGTAACACCAGGGAGAATGAAATTACTGCAAACCTCAACAAATTGTTTCAAATGCAGACGTGGGTCTTCAAGGGGACCACCACCAAACTGCCCAATTGTTTGAAGCATTTGGAACATCATAGGTTTGAACTCAAAATGGGTTGTAGCAATTTCTGGCCTCACTATGCCTGTTTACATAGTTTGAGGGTCAAAAATTGCATAATCCCTCATGGGTCTGTCCCTGTCATTTGCCATTTGTTGCACCCCGAAAAATCCGGTTTGGACTTCTCGATGTACAACGTGGAAAAAGTTGTGGAGCCGCCACCAATATTTTAATTTAAAGACCAAAACATTGAAAAAAGGTCTTTTTTACAAGGCGGGTGGTCTTTCGAAAACATTGAGATGTAGGTTCGGGGGTCGGTTAGGTACGGGGAAGGTATTAGCACCCCGCACCTCCTTTCTACCGAAAGGGAACCATTAACTTTGATGTGTGGCTTAGAAAAAGTTGACTTGAAATGATTTTTGTTCTACTTCCTTTCTTTTTATTTTCGTTTGAGAAACGGTTTTATTGAGAAGAAAAGTATTTTTGGTATCTTTGAAAAGCGGAACAAAACAAAGATTTTTAAAAGGGTGCTTGACGGGTTACAACCCGCTCCTACGTACCCTCTCTGGAAGAGGGATCAAATCTACGTAGTTCTAGTGGTTTTTTTAAAAGTGTGCTTGACGGGTTACGACCCGCTTCTACGTACCCTCTCTGGAAGAGGGATCAAAGCTACGTAGTTCTAGGGAACAAAACAAAGTTTTTTTTGAAAGTGTGCTTGACAGGTTACGACCCGCTCCTACGTACCCTCTCTGGAAGAGGGATCAAAGCTACGTAGTTCTAGGGAACAAAACAAAGATTTTTAAAAGGGTGTTTGACGGGTTACGACCCGCTCCTACGTACCCTCTCTGGAAGAGGGATCAAAGCTACGTAGTTCTAGGGAACAAAACAAAGATTTTTAAAAGGGTGCTTGACGGGTTACGACCCGCTCCTACGTACCCTCTCTGGAAGAGGGATCAAAGCTACGTAGTTCTAGGGGTCTTTATTAAAAGTGTGCTTGACGGGTTACGACCCGCTCCTACGTACCCTCTCTGGAAGAGGGATCAAAGCTACGTAGTTCTAGTGAACAAAACAAAGATTTTTAAAAGGGTGCTTGACGGGTTACGACCCGCTCCTACGTACCCTCTCTGGAAGAGGGATCAAAGCTACGTAGTTCTAGGGGACAAAACAAAGTTTTTTTTTAAAAGTGTGCTTGACGGGTTACGACCCGCTCCTACGTACCCTCTCTGGAAGAGGGATCAAAGCTACGTAGTTCTAGTCTTTTGGTTTTGAAAATGTTTTTGTGTTTTATCTTATTTAATTTTTTGGAGTTTTTGAAATAAGATTCAAGTGTTCACGAATACCAAAAAAGCAATGGCTTCGAGTGGCGTTCATTACTAACTCGAAAGAAAAGAGTCGAAACCGGTAATCAAACAAGCAAAGGCTTCGAGTGACTACAAGTAACGACGTTTTATTATCTTTTTTTTGAAATCATTTTTGAAAAAAAGTGAGCATTGGTGATAATTACGTTGTTTTTGAAATTGGAATTTATTTATTTTTAGTTAAGGTGTGGGAGCTTTCATGATAGTCAAACAAGCAAAGGCTTCGAGTGACTACCACTAATAACTCCTCATTAGCGATCAAACAAGCAAAGGCTTCGAGTGATGACTAATGATTTATTTAAGAGAAAAAAAAACCTTAGGGTTTTTGTTTGGGAAACATTTGACTCTTGATTTGAAACAAGTTGAGAAAAAGAATTTGATTTGGAAAAAGGGTTTTGGAAAACAAGTAGGACATTTCAATCAACATACCAATCCCTAGCCAATATACAAATCACTTAATTACAATTCATGCAAGCATTACAAATCTAAGAGACAAGCAATATGCATAAATATGTAATAGTCAAAACTAATTACAAATTGCCATAAGAAATGGTCACACAAAGGTGAAACATTAATCAATTGAAAAAGGGTAATTCATTGAATCATTTAAGGATCAACAATAAAAGCACAAGAGTTAAGTTCCTTTTGGTAATCTTTGACACTTATTAACAATGCACAAAGGCATAAATGTCTAGTCATTTTACCAAATTTTTAATGCTAAGATATGTGCAAGAGTTGAATCCCTTATAAGTAATCCTCAACATTTAGAATAGTGCTTGTAAACACATGTTGATTCCTCTTACCAATCATCAACAAATTAATGATCTAAACAAGCAACACATTTGCAAGGCTCAAAATGACCAAAATAGATTGTTCACAAGTTATCCTAAACCATTAGCAAGCAAAGAATCATAAATTCACACCTTGTTCATTTGAAGACTTAAAGAGAGTTGAATCACTTGAAGTAATCCTCATCACTTAAAGAATGGTGCCTAAAGCACAAGTGAGAGTCATCTTACACATCATCAACATTTGAAACAAATATGGTAAACCAAATTTACAAGGACAAATAACATTATAACTCAAAGGTGGTTGAATCCTCTTGAACAATCCTCATCACTTAGCAAATAGTGCTCAAAGCACGAGTGAGAGTCATTTTGTCAATCATCAACAAAAACTTGCAAGCAAATTTCATTAAAACAACTTGAGAAAACATTTTTAAGCACAAAGGCAAGCCAAAGAACCAAAAGGCAACAAAAACCCTATTTATTTTAGAAACTTGCGAAACATACATATGAATGGAAAATTATTTTTGCAAGTTTTAACATGATCCCAAGCATAATAACACAACAATCAAACATCAATGGCTAGATCAAGTATTATTAGGCAAGGATGAACAAGAAAATTATATTACACATACATTCCACATAACTTGCGAACCAAAATAGCCATAGATTCACAATTTTATTTCACCAAATGCAAAAAAACATCACAAGAACAACACATAATCAACACATAGTCACAAGAACAATTTATTTGGTGGGTGAGATGCCAACTCTCACCCACAACAGCCCCTAATCTACATTTAAATGATGTTATGAGATGCAAATATAAGTTGAAAAAGGATTTTGATGCAAGAAAGTGGATGAAAATGCAAAGGGTTTTAGGTTATACCTTAGTTCCAAGCTAAACAAGAGTAGAAATGAGAATCAAGAGTAACCAATCACCAACACTCCTCAAAAAGTCACCAACAACAACCACGTAACCTTGAAGGATCAGCCCCTTTGATGATGTAAAGGTGGAATCAAAGATGAAAGGAAGAGGATATATGAATATGGAGTGAGTTTGAGGTGATTTAGTGGATGGAAGTTGAAAAGAGAATGGAGGAGGAGGGAGGAAGGGCTACGGCCAAGAGGAGGAGGGAGGAGAGGAGTTGGTGTGCTAGGGTTTTTGAATGGAGAGTGAGGCTAAGAGCTTGTGTGGGCTGATCATATGAAGATATATATATATAGTGCTCACTTATCATTAAGGGCTTCTAGGTCAATTTATCTCCCCTTGTGCTCTAGGATTGCATCTAAATTTTGAACCAAGGGTCAAGATCAAATGTCACATGGATTAGGGGCAATTAGAAAGCACAAAGTGAGGAGAGAGAGGGCTGAGGGGCGCAACATAAGGAGGGTGGTGAAGGATAAGTTCAATTACAAAATTGTATTTTTCCATGAAGCTTATTACACAAGTGCCATTTTAATTCAAATGAAAGGTGGGGATTGCATTTAACACTTGAATGGAAGGCCATGATTTAAACACAATTTGCAACCAATAAAATAAATCAAAATTGAAGGAAAATGGGCTGGAATTCGCAGCCAAAGGAAAGAGAGTGAGTGGAATTGCAACTTGTACTATTGTACTACACTTGACCTTTCAAAATTCAAAGGGATATTCCTTATTCCTTTCAAGATGATTCTTCTAAATTCTTACCATTTTGGGCTATGTCCCATGATTCAATGATTGGGCTCTGAATTTTATGATCTCACCAATCCCAAAATTGATTTGTTGACCTCGCTCCAAAGGAAATGACCATTTTACCCTTTTGTTCAAAAACCGAATTTCATGCCAAAAATACTCCCATGATGCACAAAAAATACACAACTCCACTCACTTGGACTCACATAAATTCCTCAAGAGGTGCATAATGGTTTTTACCGAGAAATTATTTATTTTAGTGAAATGACCAAAATGCCCTTTTGGTCCCAAAAACCCTAATTTGCTCCAAACTTCATTTCCACTCTAACAATGATCCTGAGACCCTTTGGATGACTCTAAAACTCTAGAAATGCATGCATGATGAGAAAATAAGTCTTTTTGGCGAAATTACCAAAATACCCTTTGAACTAGGAAAAACCCTAGAAACCCTAGAAATGCTCTAAAGTGCTCTAAAATGCGATGCAATGCTTTTCTAACCCTAAATTGCATTATGAAACTTCTAAAATGCAAGCATGATGCCTTTCCTAACCTTTAGGATGAATGTCAAGACTTGATTTATTTATTTTTGATGGAAAATTAGGGTTTTGACCTAAGCCGGACAAAATTGGGGTATGACAGCTGCCCCTCTTTATTTGGATTTTGATAAGGAATATGAATTGGCCGAAGCATATTCCGAGGCAAAATAGAAATAAATAATTCAAAAATCATACCAATTTTGTCTACTTAGGGAAACCCGAATTTTCCTCTTTTTCTTTTTCTATATTTTTTTTTTGAATAGATGGGCTTGAGAACAAACGGGGATGGTTAACACTTGGTGCATTAACCGAGAGAGAAAATGATGGACCACTCGGGATCTGAAGGAGCACTAAGGCTCTGAAGGACCGCTCAGCGTCTGAAGGAGCACTAAGGCTCTGAAAGACCACTCAGGGTCTGAAGGAGCACTAAGGCTCTGAAGGACCACTCAGGGTCTGAAGGAGCACTAAGGCTCTGAAGGTCTAATTCGCAGTCGATGCTTGGCGCATTGATTGGAGTTAAACTGAAGGACCGACGAGGTCTGAAGGGCATGCCTAAGCCTGATGGACCAATGGGTCTGATGGAGCGCAAACTAGCAACGGTACTAGTAAAACGGTCTGCTTGGGGGGTGGCCTTTTCCGAGCGGCCATGATGGGTCAAGATCAGATCCGGAACTGATATGTTGACAATGAAGGACGTCCGCTGTGTCTTAGGCTGACACAACTAGTCTGAAGGACCACTTGGGGTCTGAAGGACTTACCCGCAGCTCGAATACGAGGTGAAGTCTGCTTTTGAAGGGACACTTGGGTCCTGAAGGGATTCACGAATCCTGTTGATTGATGGGCACTTGGGCCTGAAGGGACACTTGGGTCCTGAATGGATTTACGAATCCTGTTGATTGGTTGAGATGGCCAATGCTGCCGCGCTGGATTGAGGTACCTGCATACGTCAGCTGATGCAAGGAATGATGCAAGGAGTGTGGATGCATGTTATGCGAAGGCATGTTATGCAGATGCATGCTATGCGATGAGTTTATTGAGATGATGAATGTTCATGAAATGCCCTTTATTTTTTTACTTTGGTTTTCGTCATGTGATGAATGCACAAGATGCGGTCATCCAAATGTAATGCAGATGTATGCTACGTAGATGCATGTGACGCTGATGCCTACAATGCTGGATTTATGGGCCGACAAGCCTGGTTTATGGAGCAATATGTGTCTGCATATTGGTCTGATTTATGGACCCCAAAGGTCTGGTTTAAGGACACGAAGGTCTGGTTTATGGATCGCAATGATCTGGTTTAAGGACACAAAGGTCTGGTTTATGGATCGCAATGATCTGGTTTAAGGGCCGACATGCCTGAGTTATGGAGCAATATGTGTCTGCATATTGGTCTGGTTTATGGACCCTAAAGGCCTGGTTTAAGGACACAAAGGTCTGGTTTGACTTGATGATTTGTGGAATTTCAGTGTGCGCATGGAATGCAAGTGTATGCAATGGAAGACTTCGTTTTGTTTGTTTTTTTTTTTTTATGAGATGCATGATGCAAATGCAATGCCTTGATGCAATATTTTTGTTCTTTTACTTCTATGAAATGCAAACATTAATATGATGCAAATGAAATGCTTGAGTGCAACTGTTATGGTACATGGGGTGATGATATGAAATGGTTGATTGGGAAACATTAGGATTTTGGATGGCACGCGATGAATGCATGAAATGTGAATGCAAATGAAATGTTTGGACGCTAATGTTATGATGCATAGTGTAATGATATTAGTGGCTGGGATACAGAAACATTTTTGTAATGATGGGATGCGATGAGTGCATGAAATGCAAATGTGAATATGATTTGAATGAAATGCTTGGATGCGAATGTTATGACATGGGATGACGTGTTTTGCTTTTTCTTTCTTTTTGATGCAATGCTTTGATGCTTGATGGAATGATTTTTTTTTTATCCGTTGTTTCTTTTTTTGTTGCCTTTCATAAAATGATGATGTTGGCACGATGCAAATGAGACACTATGATGAACAAAATGGAACGCCCAAATGCATGAGGCGAAAAATACGATATGCATGATTAAACATTTTTGAGATGATGAGACGCGAGACTTTGGATGCAAAACAAAAGTGGAGGTGAATCTGGATCATTCTTTTTGAAAAAGCTAGTTTTGCTTAAAACTCTGGTGTTCTCAAGGTGTTTATTTACAAACAAGCTCACTTGTTTTCTCTTCCTTCCAATGACGACTGAATCTGAGATATCGCATGACTAACTTGTGTTCTCTCTCTTTGAAGCATTGTCTAGTAAGCATGCATAGGAGTGCAAATGTGAATGAATGAGTCAGTTAACTTGGAATTGGTTTAGGGTATGGATATTTATGGCAAGTGAAGAAATGACAGACATGGTTATTGCCGAAGCTTATGAGGGGTCAAGAGATACAAGATTGCCCCAATTCATGTCTTTGACGAATGAACAACTTGCCCCTGTCTAGTGGTGACAACAACTAGGGGTGTAGAAGATGATGAATTGGGAATGCTTCGGCTTTTGAAATGAAAGGTGCAAAAGAGATTTTGTCTCACCCCACAAAGTTTGATGTTGTCCCAGTCATAACAAGGACAAAGCTGCCCCAGTTAGAATGACAAGGCCTTGTTTAGGATAGTGAGTTGAGAGATTGCCCCGGTGAGGTTTTTTATGGGAATGAATGAGGTGGAGGAGTGGGAATGTACTTGCCCCTCACCTTGGAAGTATTGACAATTGGAGTGACATGGGATGGGCATTTGAACAGACTTTCCCAGGACCAGGGTGGGTGGGT
Source organism: Astragalus membranaceus (assembly GCA_039519185.1). Lineage (NCBI taxonomy): Eukaryota > Viridiplantae > Streptophyta > Magnoliopsida > Fabales > Fabaceae > Astragalus > Astragalus membranaceus. The sequence continues at coordinate 130,157,725 of CM076851.1, read as the reverse complement.
GGTGAAGAGAATGCCCCAACTTTTGAATTTGAGTGACGTTCTTAGTGCAAATATTTGGTTCTCTACTGATGTCTTGACTTTTGGTGCGAAAGAAGCCTCACTTGGTGATCACTAAACGTTGTTTTAATACAGTTTGAAGCTGTTTTGGAGTGCAAGTCCCTCTTTTATTTTGTCAGCTTTCTTTTTTCTGACTGTTTGTTTTTGCTCCCTCATTTCTTTTTCCTGAGGGTTTGTTTTTTTTTCTTGATCAGCTTTCTTTTTTCTGATTGTTTGTTTTTTTGTTTTGAGCAAACACATTGTAGACAGATAAACTTAGTTGTCCTAAGATTAAAACTTGAGAAAACGAAAGCAACCGGTCATTGATCGGACTGGACATTTCAGGATTGTGGTGTTTCGTGGAGGAGGGATAATTGGGCTTATCGAAGTGTTTGAGGTTGATGGGAGGATGATTTTTTATTCGGCATTGATTTGACGGTTAATGGTCTATGAGGGTTAAATGGCTTGATAGGGTGTTTGGAAATTTTATTCCTGGCTAAGGGTTTGTGAGGGGCGGGACGTCGAGGTCAAAGGAAAGTGTTTGCGGTTTATGGAAGGGGGTGTATGGGAATGATGAAGTGTTTGAAGGTTTATTGAGACAATGATCTCTTGTGTTTTGTGGTAACATGTATCAACTCACTACTTACATTTCTGTTGTATTTTTCTTTTGATTTTGAGATTTTCCCTTTTTGAATTTTTTTTTTTTTGAGCTTGGGTGAACTGATAAAGAACGATGCACTTTTTTTTTTTTTTTGGTGATCCTTGTCTAAGGCGACTTTTGGATTTTTGGCCCCTTTTTTTTTGGCTTACGGTGGGTAGGAGAGGATTTTGTTTTTCTCTTTGGGATTTTCTTGGCTTAAGGTGGGTAGGAAATGGATTTTCTGGGATTTTAGGTTTTTGAGGGTATGGAGGGATGGTCCAACTTCATTTCAAATCCCGATTGCTTATTTCTGTAAGACTTAACTTTGGAACAATAATTTATCTACCTTCATGTGCTTGCACTTTTCTTTGCATTTTTCTTTCTTTTTTTTTTGTGCCCTAACTTTTGCCTGGACCGCTCTTTGCGAGGTTTCAATCCACCGGGTGCTTTTTTTTGCCTAGGCCGCCCTTTGCGGGTTTTCAACCTAGCGAGCTTATTTTCTTGTTTATTATATTATTTTTGGAAGACTTGCACTCGAGGTATATGATATTGACAAGGAAACTTAGTGATCACAGACTTGCCCCAGCATGGAGGACTTAAAGTGTTAAAATGAACCAAAAAGTCAAGTATGCACTGATAGGGGAGAATATGCGCTTTATGGGTGGACGGGGCGGGATTAGACTTGGATGGTGATGATGACAAGGAAGGAAACTGACTGACTCAAACAAGAGAAATTGCACGTGGCATGCATGCTGACTGGAAGAACGCTTCACAGAGAGTTAGCATCAGTTAGAACATGATATAAAAACTTTTTGATGAACTGTTTCAGTCTTTTATCATGGAATGGATGAGATGCAAAATTTTTTTTTGTTTTTGAGCTACCGACTCGAGAAACTGAGCACCTTGGAACACCTTGAAATTTTGAAAGAATGATTACTTTGCAAAGCCGTCTCGTCTCTCATCAAGTCCTTTATTTTATGCAACAAACGGATGTACAGATCATGGTGTGCAAATGCATGGAAAAATGACCACTTGAGAAGTGTGATTATTCTAAAGGTTTTTATGATTTTGATGCAAAATGAAATGTATTTTGAATGGTGTGCGAAAAACGCTTTTCAAAATGAAGTTTTTTTATTTGTTATGCTTGACGGGGCGAACCCGCTCCTATGTATCCTCCCTGTGATGAGGAATCAAAGCGTACGCAGTTCTACTGTGTCCCTAAATAATGCTTATGCATGAATGCTTATGCTATGCAAATGATAATTGTTTTTTCATTTTTATGCAATGAAATGAAATGCCGGATGAATGATTCTTTCAAAATTGGAAATTTATTTAATGCAAATGACGCAATGATATAATGATGCAATGATGCAATGATGCAGTGATGCAGTGATGCAATGATGCAGTGATGCAATGATGCAGGATGCAGGATATATGTATGTTTTTTTCAAAATTTTGTTTTATGTAATGCATGATGTAAGTATGCAAATGAATGAGTATGAATGAGATACAAATGTATGCGCATGAAATGGTAATGTATGATTTTATGTTTGTTTTGACATTTATTTCATAAGAATCAAAATAAATGCATGAATAGATGTATGGACAATGTTTGCTTGATGCCGGGAACCACGGGATGCCTTATCTTGTCATAAGCGCATAAACTTTTTCCTTTTTTTTGATTTAGGAAGTGAAGTAAACGAGGAATCGAAATAGCAAATTAACCTTCTTCATAACTGGGAAGCGAGAAGTAAGTGAAGCCTTGCTATTCGATTCCATTCTGATGCTCCTATGACAAGACGGCACATTATTCGGTGATCCCCTGCAAGCAAATGCAAATGAGATGTTATATGGGTGCAAGTAAATGAATGCGGCATGATGCGACTATGATGTGAATGATGCGTGTGGAAAAAATAAAGGCGATGCATATGGACGGAAGTTCAAAAATTGAGGAGCCACGCTACGTGCCTCCTCACGCACTGGTTTATTTGATGAAGGGAAATATATTATTATTATTTTTGAAAATGAGGACCGTACGTCATTTCATATGGACCGGTACGAGAAAGGCTACAGCGGTAACCTTTTCTCTCTCTTTTTTTGAAAACGAAGCGGGCCATATGTCAATTTCGTACGGACTGGCGAAAGAAAGGGCTACAATGGCAACCCTTTCCCTCCTTTTCTTTTTTATTTTTTTTGGAAAGACATGTCTAAACTACAATGCAACATACAATCCGTATGCCCTCGTGTCTTACAAAGGTGGGGATCCTAAGTTCTAGGGCAACTTCAAAGGTTCCTCCCCTGTAGTTCTAATTCACACCCTCGCAATGGCTACCAGAGCTATAGAATCCTCATGCCGACACCACAAATGTAGAATACTACCAAGTGTGGGGCGTCATAAGAAAGCGTACTCTGGTTGAGACTTTCATGAGTATCAGACAGACAAAGGTCTCGAATGATAGTCACTAATCGTCTCCACTCCCCTAAGTGTTTGTTGGATCCGGGTATAGGAGCCCACTCATAGCACACAAATCATAAGGTGTGAAAGTGTGTGATTGAGGACATACTTCCTAAAATCTACCCATCCCCACCTGCAAGGAAAACCAGAACAGCCAGACAGAAGCAAGCAATATCAAGTCGTCTACCCTAGGGTTTAACAAAATAAACTACACTAAGATATCAACAACAAACATATAGCTTACCTCAAGAAAGGGAGCGAAGAAGAAGGGATCATAAGGGCATAATGGCATAATGCATGATATTACCTTGTAGAAAAGGAGCAAAGAAGAGGGGACATGGGAATTGAGGAATGCATGATAAGAGAAGAAAAGGAAGAAAAGGAAAAGGTAGAACAAAGTTTTCAAGTTAAACACTTTAAGCCACACATCAGGTTAACTAGGCTTGACCCTCGCCTTTTTGAAAAAGGGTCCCCAGTGAAGTCGCCAGCTGTTGCACCCCGAAAAATCCGGTTTGGACTTCTCGATGTACAACGTGGAAAAAGTTGTGGAGCCGCCACCAATATTTTAATTTAAAGACCAAAACATTGAAAAAAGGTCTTTTTTACAAGGCGGGTGGTCTTTCGAAAACATTGAGATGTAGGTTCGGGGGTCGGTTAGGTACGGGGAAGGTATTAGCACCCCGCACCTCCTTTCTACCGAAAGGGAACCATTAACTTTGATGTGTGGCTTAGAAAAAGTTGACTTGAAATGATTTTTGTTCTACTTCCTTTCTTTTTATTTTCGTTTGAGAAACGGTTTTATTGAGAAGAAAAGTATTTTTGGTATCTTTGAAAAGCGGAACAAAACAAAGATTTTTAAAAGGGTGCTTGACGGGTTACAACCCGCTCCTACGTACCCTCTCTGGAAGAGGGATCAAATCTACGTAGTTCTAGTGGTTTTTTTTAAAAGTGTGCTTGACGGGTTACGACCCGCTTCTACGTACCCTCTCTGGAAGAGGGATCAAAGCTACGTAGTTCTAGGGAACAAAACAAAGTTTTTTTTGAAAGTGTGCTTGACGGGTTACGACCCGCTCCTACGTACCCTCTCTGGAAGAGGGATCAAAGCTACGTAGTTCTAGGGAACAAAACAAAGATTTTTAAAAGGGTGCTTGACGGGTTACGACCCGCTCCTACGTACCCTCTCTGGAAGAGGGATCAAAGCTACGTAGTTCTAGGGAACAAAACAAAGATTTTTAAAAGGGTGCTTGACGGGTTACGACCCGCTCCTACGTACCCTCTCTGGAAGAGGGATCAAAGCTACGTAGTTCTAGGGGTCTTTATTAAAAGTGTGCTTGACGGGTTACGACCCGCTCCTACGTACCCTCTCTGGAAGAGGGATCAAAGCTACGTAGTTCTAGTGAACAAAACAAAGATTTTTAAAAGGGTGCTTGACGGGTTACGACCCGCTCCTACGTACCCTCTCTAGAAGAGGGATCAAAGCTACGTAGTTCTAGGGGACAAAACAAAGTTTTTTTTTAAAAGTGTGCTTGACGGGTTACGACCCGCTCCTACGTACCCTCTCTGGAAGAGGGATCAAAGCTACGTAGTTCTAGTCTTTTGGTTTTGAAAATGTTTTTGTGTTTTATCTTATTTAATTTTTTGGAGTTTTTGAAATAAGATTCAAGTGTTCACGAATACCAAACAAGCAATGGCTTCGAGTGGCGTTCATTACTAACTCGAAAGAAAAGAGTCGAAACCGGTAATCAAACAAGCAAAGGCTTCGAGTGACTACAAGTAACGACGTTTTATTATCTTTTTTTTGAAATCATTTTTGAAAAAAAGTGAGCATTGGTGATAATTACGTTGTTTTTGAAATTGGAATTTATTTATTTTTAGTTAAGGTGTGGGAGCTTTCATGATAGTCAAACAAGCAAAGGCTTCGAGTGACTACCACTAATAACTCCTCATTAGCGATCAAACAAGCAAAGGCTTCGAGTGATGACTAATGATTTATTTAAGAGAAAAAAAAAACCTTAGGGTTTTTGTTTGGGAAACATTTGACTCTTGATTTGAAACAAGTTGAGAAAAAGAATTTGATTTGGAAAAAGGGTTTTGGAAAACAAGTAGGACATTTCAATCAACATACCAATCCCTATCCAATATACAAATCACTTAATTACAATTCATGCAAGCATTACAAATCTAAGAGACAAGCAATATGCATAAATATGTAATAGTCAAAACTAATTACAAATTGCCATAAGAAATGGTCACACAAAGGTGAAACATTAATCAATTGCAAAAGGGTAATTCATTGAATCATTTAAGGATCAACAATAAAAGCACAAGAGTTAAGTTCCTTTTGGTAATCTTTGACACTTATTAACAATGCACAAAGGCATAAATGTCTAGTCATTTTACCAAATTTTTAATGCTAAGATATGTGCAAGAGTTGAATCCCTTATAAGTAATCCTCAACATTTAGAATAGTGCTTGTAAACACATGTTGATTCCTCTTACCAATCATCAACAAATTAATGATCTAAACAAGCAACACATTTGCAAGGCTCAAAATGACCAAAATAGATTGTTCACAAGTTATCCTAAACCATTAGCAAGCAAAGAATCATAAATTCACACCTTGTTCATTTGAAGACTTAAAGAGAGTTGAATCACTTGAAGTAATCCTCATCACTTAAAGAATGGTGCCTAAAGCACAAGTGAGAGTCATCTTACACATCATCAACATTTGAAACAAATATGGTAAACCAAATTTACAAGGACAAATAACATTATAACTCAAAGGTGGTTGAATCCTCTTGAACAATCCTCATCACTTAGCAAATAGTGCTCAAAGCATGAGTGAGAGTCATTTTGTCAATCATCAACAAAAACTTGCAAGCAAATTTCATTAAAACAACTTGAGAAAACATTTTTAAGCACAAAGGCAAGCCAAAGAACCAAAAGGCAACAAAAACCCTATTTATTTTAGAAACTTGCGAAACATACATATGAATGGAAAATTATTTTTGCAAGTTTTAACATGATCCCAAGCATAATAACACAACAATCAAACATCAATGGCTAGATCAAGTATTATTAGGCAAGGATGAACAAGAAAATTATATTACACATACATTCCACATAACTTGCGAACCAAAATAGCCATAGATTCACAATTTTATTTCACCAAATGCAAAAAAACATCACAAGAACAACACATAATCAACACATAGTCACAAGAACAATTTATTTGGTGGGTGAGATGCCAACTCTCACCCACAACAGCCCCTAATCTACATTTAAATGATGTTATGAGATGCAAATATAAGTTGAAAAAGGATTTTGATGCAAGAAAGTGGATGAAAATGCAAAGGGTTTTAGGTTATACCTTAGTTCCAAGCTAAACAAGAGTAGAAATGAGAATCAAGAGTAACCAATCACCAACACTCCTCAAAAAGTCACCAACAACAACCACGTAACCTTGAAGGATCAGCCCCTTTGATGATGTAAATGTGGAATCAAAGATGAAAGGAAGAGGATATATGAATATGGAGTGAGTTTGAGGTGATTTAGTGGATGGAAGTTGAAAAGAGAATGGAGGAGGAGGGAGGAAGGGCTACGGCCAAGAGGAGGAGGGAGGAGAGGAGTTGGTGTGCTAGGGTTTTTGAATGGAGAGTGAGGCTAAGAGCTTGTGTGGGCTGATCATATGAAGATATATATAGTGCTCACTTATCATTAAGGGCTTCTAGGTCAATTTATCTCCCCTTGTGCTCTAGGATTGCATCTAAATTTTGAACCAAGGGTCAAGATCAAATGTCACATGGATTAGGGGCAATTAGAAAGCACAAAGTGAGGAGAGAGAGGGCTGAGTGGCGCAGCATAAGGAGGGTGGTGAAGGATAAGTTCAATTACAAAATTGTATTTTTCCATGAAGCTTATTACACAAGTGCCATTTTAATTCAAATGAAAGGTGGGGATTGCATTTAACACTTGAATGGAAGGCCATGATTTAAACACAATTTGCAACCAATAAAATAAATCAAAATTGAAGGAAAATGGGCTGGAATTCGCAGCCAAAGGAAAGAGAGTGAGTGGAATTGCAACTTGTACTATTGTACTACACTTGACCTTTCAAAATTCAAAGGGATATTCCTTATTCCTTTCAAGATGATTCTTCTAAATTCTTACCATTTTGGGCTATGTCCCATGATTCAATGATTGGGCTCTGAATTTTATGATCTCACCAATCCCAAAATTGATTTGTTGACCTCGCTCCAAAGGAAATGACCATTTTACCCTTTTGTTCAAAAACCGAATTTCATGCCAAAAATACTCCCATGATGCACAAAAAATACACAACTCCACTCACTTGGACTCACATAAATTCCTCAAGAGGTGCATAATGGTTTTTACCGAGAAATTATTTATTTTAGTGAAATGACCAAAATGCCCTTTTGGTCCCAAAAACCCTAATTTGCTCCAAACTTCATTTCCACTCTAACAATGATCCTGAGACCCTTTGGATGACTCTAAAACTCTAGAAATGCATGCATGATGAGAAAATAAGTCTTTTTGGCGAAATTACCAAAATACCCTTTGAACTAGGAAAAACCCTAGAAACCCTAGAAATGCTCTAAAGTGCTCTAAAATGCGATGCAATGCTTTTCTAACCCTAAATTGCATTATGAAACTTCTAAAATGCAAGCATGATGCCTTTCCTAACCTTTAGGATGAATGTCAAGACTTGATTTATTTATTTTTGATGGAAAATTAGGGTTTTGACCTAAGCCGGACAAAATTGGGGTATGACACCATTCCTATGACCTTCATATCAATAATCTGTCTTCTGTACCCTCCATCACCATCACCTTGAATTGTGTGAGGTGGTGAAGGTGGTGGACTAAGATCACCATCAACAGTAGGTGTAGGACTAGCCATAGCAGCAGCTCGCCCTAATTCGATAAGTCCTGGAGTGCTGTGAACTCTTCTCAGGCTTCTAAAATGTCTTTCTATCTCTGGGTGCAACTGGAATTCTGGAGTATTGCGTCTAAGCCTGTGCATATGCTGCAGCAACAGATGTAGCAGCAACTAACGCTGTAGCAACAGAAACAACACAAACAGAATTAGTAACAAAAGGCACTAAGTTGCTAACTAATTAAACAATTAATTTAACTAAGTTCCCCGGCAACGGCGCCAAAAACTTGTTGTGTGAAAACTTAGTGCAAGTATACACTGTCTTAACAAGTAATAAAGGGTAAATGAGATCGTTCCCACGAGGAATTTAGTTAAATACAAGAGTTTAATTTTGCTAACAAATTAGTGAAGAAAGTAAATGACACACAAATTTTGGGTAACATAAACAATAATGAAAAATAAGGAAATATGGAAATGGTATTTAAGAATCAGTGATGAGAACAAGCTGAGATGCATTCACTTCAGTAACTTCATTAATATGCTATTAAGGGTATGTTCAATGCTGCAGCATTAGGTGCTGCAGCAATAAGACGTTATTCTCTCGAATACTTCACACTAGGTTTTCCTTGCAAGAGTTTATCTCTAAACCCTAAAGAAGTACCTCCTAGGCTGCTTGAGCACCGGCAGTATTCACCTTATGGGCTATACCTTCCTATCTCTAGGGTTAAGCAAGGAACATCAAGATTTCTCATTAATGTCCACTACCCATATTACCTTGTGAGATTAATTTACAAACCATCTCTGAATTTATAAATGCTATTTAGAATAGACGGCCAATCCTACTCTAAAATGGAAATATTATCACACACAAGGTAAAATGCACAACATTAAACATACTTCATAAATAACATAGAAAATCTAGTTGCATCAGATCCAGCATCTCAACTATGAGAAATTAGCTCATATTGAGCTTACAAAACATGGAAAACAACTTAAACAAAAGAGTAGAAGTCATATTACAAATTTCAAGGGAAGAAATGATACTATCAAGATGAAACAGTGAAGGAACTCTAGTAGTAGTGATGGAGATCTGCTCCAGCTCTTCTAGTAAAAATCCTCCAAGCGAAATGTAATTCCAAGTAGTGTTGTCGCAATGGTCTCAGCAATGAAGCTTGTGGGTAACAATGGTGAGCTAAGCACGCTATGAGGAGCTATCTCTAAACTTCCCCTTGACGGCAGAGCATACTAATGAAGAAAGGGAAACGTCCTTATATAGTGTCTCCTTGCACGCAACCCTAGAATGAGGGCCTTTTAGGGAAATGCGTCCTAGGTTTAAGGGCAATCATGGGAATTCCACAATAGGAAATATCTTTCCGTGTCATACAGCTCTGACACCTGTCCTTGCCTTAATTTCCGTGTTTTCCGCACTCCCCTTGAGCTTTCTCTCTCATCTTCCGCAATTCCACTATTGCGCACGCACCTGCTGCTGCAGCACTGACACTAAACACAATTAAATGCACTAAGGGCATCAAAATGCCCAAATTAAACCAATTCATTCCTGCACCATTATTTCTACCCTAAACACATAATTACATCATAATTGACACAACAAGTTTATTAAATCACTTAAATTCAAGCTAAAAAGGCAAGTAATAACCATCATAAATGATGGTTATCACACCCCCAAACTTGAATCGTTGCTTGTCCTCAAGCAATGACACTTGACACAGGCAAGCACAACTGTTAATAAGCAAACACAACCAATGAATCAATTCAACTATGAAGCATCAAGAAGAATCAAGCTGAGCATCAACTTTCAGACTATCACTCATTTGCAACCCTTCTGAATACTGAGTTCCCTAGCTTATTCCTGCTCAATAGTGCGTGTGTGACACTTAGTTTAGTTCAGAACAGAGCAAGGTTCAAGATTTCACTTAGCTAAGACATAGAGAGGTTTTCTTTTGGGAAAGCTAAAAAAAAATTTTCAAAAAGAAGGGCAGACTAACAATTCATACTCAGCAAGGGGGGTTGAGCTTGATTAAGGGCTTTGATGCAGCAATCCAGGACTTTTAAGGCAGTGCACTTATTCAATCCTAACATTAACATTGCTGCAGCATCAGTTGCTGCAGCATTACAGACTCAGAATTGTACTTTGTTCAGACTTTTGACTTGATTTTGTACTGCAATGCCTTTATTTCCATAGCATTTTTTTTTGCACACAACAGACAATTGCAGCACATTACATATTTACAGACTTTGATGCTTTGCATCCTCATTCAGATTCAAATTTACATGTCCTAAAACTATGTGCACATAACTCAGCATTGCTGCAGCAGGGGTTGCTGCAGCACTGCATTCCTTCATGCTTTGCCTTAATATATCTCAGGGAACCCCCAAACTTAGTTTCTTATTCTGCCCTAAGTTTTTAGTAGAAATTTAGCAATTCCCTAGGTTTACCAACACTAGCCTAGTTTCAGATCATCTTGAATTCACTAAGTTCCTACCTAAGTTTAAGTTTAAGTGTAGGAGCAGAAGTAAATTAGTTCACTCACTAAACAGGGGTATTTATTCACTCATTTCTCACCATTTCATCACTAAGTGTTTGCTCAACTCTACTTCTAAAATTTTAAGATTCACTAACTTTTATTTGCACTAACAGAGTACAGGCCAAGTGTATAGCTCCCCCCCACACTTAGAACTGTGCAGTGTCCTCACTGCAATTAAACTAAAGGGAGAGAGCTAAAGGACAGCAAATAAAACAAAACAGGCACAAACTAAACACAAGACGAACCACAACTAAAACAGAAACAGGTTTATTTGAACAGAAACATACTAAAACAGGAACAGAACTTAACAGAATATTAAAACAATACTAAAACTAAAACACAAGAGATTAGGGTGCAGGAGTTCCTGGTTTAGTTCTGGGGCTGGCACGCACTGCAGTACTCTTTCCTTGCTTTTTGGATGCAGACTTGGAAGATTTAGCCCCAGAGGGCTTCGGGACAGTCGCGGTTTCTGTTGCTGCAGCAATGGAATGCTGCAGCACTGATCCTGTATCTGCAACAACAGGACCAGCATCAGAAACACTTGCCTTCTTGTGGGCAAGCACGAATTCCCTAGCCTCTCTGGCTCTCCTGTCAGCTTCAGCCTTCATCCTTTCAGCAGATTCCTTTGCTATGGCCCCATTTGCTACAGCAGTTGCTATTCCTTCCATAATTGCAGCAATCACGGAGTTATCTTCCTTCTCCTTCTTATCAGGTCTTGCTTCCTCAGTGCTCTTAGCTTCCTCGGGTACCTTCTCAGTCTTCCTTTTCTTGGCAGTTTGCTTTGACCTTTTCTGCTTAGGTGACACCAGCAAATCAGAATTTGCTGCAGCATTAGAAGTTGATGCAGCATCAAGAGTAGCAGTGACAGATGGCACATCAGAAGTGGTCTGGGTTACAGGTGTTTTGGCAAGTGTTTGTGGTGGAGGGGTAGGTGTTTTGGGTTGAGGTTGAGGTTCAAGGATGGGTGGTTTGGTTGGTGAGGGCACTGGGTCAAGCTGTGAAGTTGGTGGTGGTTGGTTTTGTGTGGTGTTGGGTGGAGGCAAGGGGTCATCAAGTAAGACAGCACTTCGAGAGTTATCAGCAGTGGGGTCTCCCTCAAACTTAGAAGAAGCATCAGATCCATCAACTTCCTCACTTTCTTCACCTTCATCTTCACCATGCTCCTCCTCTTCTTCAGAGGTATCAGGGTCCTCCTCATCACTCTCCTTATTCAACTCCGCCATGATCTCCTTGTACTGCTCTTTCTCCTCTTCACTCAGTGATTCATCATCATCCGATTTTAACATCTCCTCTTCTTCCACCGGCTCATTCTGTTTCTTCTTTCCTTTCTTTATTTCCTTCCTCTTTCTCTTCTTTCGTACTACCACTTCTGCTTCAGCTTCCACATTTCCTTCTTCTGGTTCCATATTATCTTCCTCAAGCACCCATTCTGGGAATGTTGGTGCTTCTACATCAGAGAGATCCTTCCAGTTTGCAACCAATACAGCACCTATCCGGTTGTGCTGTTTCTTCAGAAATTCCCAAACAGCCCGTTGTTGCAGCATGAATTGCGGCAGCATGGTGGGGTCACCAGATGCTGCAGCAATGTTCTTCTCCCTCAACACTGTAGGAAATGCAGCCATGGGGAAACTTTTCTGTTCTCCCAGGACTTCAACACCAGCACTTATACATAGAGAAGTTATCAGGCAAGGGAAAAACAAATAAGCCGCAGTTTTACCTTTGCAAATCATGATTTCCCTACAAATCAACCGCCCAACATCAACATTCTTTTTGCCCAGAATAGCATCCAACAGCATCATTCTTTCTTTCTCTAAGTTGGTAGCATGAGAGGTAGGCAACAGGGACTGCTTGATAAAGTTGAACCAGACCTTTGCGTCGTGAATCAAGTATTGCCTCTTGATCTTGAATTCATTAGCGCTGCATGGCTCCCACGGTGCTCCAGGTACAGAAATGGTTTTCTTCACTCCTTCCATTTCTTTCTTCCTCCAATTAGCAACATTATTCCCGAAGGCAGGGCTATGATAATCCAACCCATAGCTTGCATTGATTGCGAGGGAATCAAAATCCACAGCCACTCCGCGCACCTTAGATACAAACCTTTGCTTTTCATCCTTAGGAGGCAGAATTCCATCATAGAATTCGCGAACCACCAAGGCGTAGAAGAACTTAGGATGTTGCACCAATTTTTCCCAGCCTAATGCGTTCACAACGGATGTGAACGCATCGGAAGCTCCTTTCATTTCAAGCCCTCGTTCCGCCCAGAAATTCATGTTCTGGAACTTCTCAGATTCGCTCACTTCTTGATTCTTGAGGCTTCTTCTTCGCATTTGGCTTGATTCACCACGGCCAGGGTTTGATTGGTGTTTACCAGAGGATTTGGGAGCACTAGCTTTGCTTCTAGTCATGGCGGTTTCGTTCGAGAGTAGGGAAGAATTTGTGAAGAGGTTGGGGACGGTTGCAATGGGGGTTTTGAGAGAAAAGAGGTGATTACGATGAGGGAAGTGAATGGGAGTGGGTGGTTATAAGCAATGCGATGGGACGGTTTTATTGGGAAAGGGAATTGGCGTTTTTACTTTCAAAAAGAGCCGTTGGGTCATGGGGTATGTGGACGGCTAGGATTTAGGGATGGGCCGGTTTATGACATGATGTGACCACTCACTGATGACTCATCAGATCTTTGTTCAATAACTTCATTTATTTTATTTTTCTCATAACTGTTACTCACTGCTGCAGCAACAATGTTAGAAGCATTGCTGTAGCACTGATTGCTGTCACACCCTCAAACTTCAAATTGCCCGACCTTTAACCTGCAAAACAAACACAAGACAACAACACATTCTCAATATTGCATATGCATACTACTATTAATAGAGGTCACCGCACACGTTCATCATATCACAAAAATGGCTTCTTTGCTTCACCCCAAAGTTTCCCTTTTATCATTATTGTTCATCACATTCTCCACCTTCATTGCCAATGCCATTGTTCCAAAAAATGAAACCTTCAAATTTGAAAATTCAGGTGATTTTGGAGACTTCATTGTAGAATATAGAGGTGATTATAGAATGATAAGTATCTTCAACTTACCATTCCAACTTGGTTTCTACAACACTACTCCAAATGCCTTCACTTTAGCTCTGCGCGTGGGACTCACGCGCTCAGAGCAACTTTTCTGTTGGGTTTGGGAAGTGATCAGTGCATTTTAATGCACTCTTTATAGCTTTTCACTTGGTGCTTTTGATTGTGTTCTGTGTCTAATATTTAAGTCTTAGCGCGTTTCTAGACTTTGGGTCTTATTTGAGCAATATAGCAATTTCCTGACTAATTCTTGTTTTTAGTGCATATTGACCCCTGTCTACTCTGCCGGCGAGCATGCATTGGAAAGCTAAGGAACAGAGCTACAATTCTTCTGTTGAGCTCGAAACCCAGTTCGGAAGTCTTGAAGGCCAAAACTGCGAAATACTGAAGCAGTTTAATGTAAAGCGGGTTTACGGGCCAATTTACTATTTTTATCGGGCTTCTATCATAACCCGTTTAGGGATTTAGGTATTTTGTTTTCTTTAAGACTAAATACACTTTTCAGAGCCGTCTTTGGTCTCTTACGCATTATTATACAATTTTGAGGATTTGCTGCTCTAACCTCCATAGAAGCTTAAAGCCCTATATCAATCTATTGGTGAAGGGTGCTGCTTGTAAGGATTTTGAGGTTCGGTGGTTAATGTTTAGTTCGTTTTTATGGTTTTAATTCTATCTCTATCAATCTCATCTCCGTAATTCTTGCTGCAAATTTGGTTTGTGTTTTGCTTAATTACTCAAACTCTGTGATTTGCTTATGTGATTCGTTTTAGGATTCATTTTTGCTTAATCACTTAACCATGATTCTGTTTTTGCAACTTTCATTATTCGAACTATTTTATCGCTTGTTTAATCTAGTTTGGATAGGAATTGATAGAGTCTATGACGCTTGTTTATAGGATTGATAGACTTCAGTTATGATGTTAATTGTGTTATTGGCGAATTCGTATGAACTGATTAACGCTTGTTTAGTTAGATTAATGCTTGGCGAATTGTGTTATGAGGTTAATTGTGTTATTGGCGAATTCGTAAAGTCTATGCAAGTCATCCTCAATATTTTACACTTGCTTTAAAACGGTGCGAATTCGTATGAATTGATTAACGCTTGTTTAGTTAGTTTATGATCAATCAAGAATTATCTAGCCTTGCATGAATCTTTATTTTGGAACCGATGAGAAGTCCAAGAAGCGCACTTGAAACCAATGGATTGATTGTTTATCTTTAATTGATTTTCTTCGTTGCACATCAAACTCTTTTCCTAAAAAACCTCCTTTTTATAGTTAGTTTCGTCCTTGATTCTGGTAGTCTTTAATTCAGAGGTCCTTGAGAGACGACCAATGTTAACTTCCTTGTACTATATTTTATATGTTTATAATTATTTTGACCCGCGTACAACCGCTAATCAGGAAGCAAATAGAGGCAACTCAGTTGGAGAAAATCCAACATTTTCATTAGTAGTTTTAATGAGTTTTTTTTAAAAAAATAAATAAAAATTCAAAAAAAAGCTGACAAAAATTATTTTTTAATAAAAAACGAAAAAAAAGATTTATAAAATAAATAGTTTTTAAAAAAAAATAGTATTCCAAAAAATAAAAATAAAAATAAAAAACTGACGCTGACACGCGTCAGTGCTTTTATTTTTTTTGGAAAAAGCTATTAAAAAACTGACGTGGGTCAGTATATTTTTTGTTTTTTATTATTTTTTTTTGTTTTTTTAAAAGCAGCTGAAAAGTACTGACCCGCGCCAGTACTGTTTTTTTTTATAAAAGCTGCATAAATCTGACATTTGGCATTTTTTTTCTTCGAAAAAGCTGTTTTTATTTGTCTTTTAGCGGTTCATTTACCATTTACTCCTAAATTGTGTCCAATGTCAAAATTTGAAGATGTCTAAAAATGTAAAATTGCTAGCATGTATTTTTATTATATAATAATATAATTGTTTTTTACCCGTGCATTCGCACGGGTGATACTGTATGGTCGGTGTATTGCCATGAGGTTATAATAGTAATTTGGAAGATAATCATAAGTTGTGAACAATATCCAAAATGTATGATTTGAAATTCAAAGTGGAAAGAGATAGGTATTATGCCATATAACATACAAATGAAAATTATATTGAGTCGAAGAAATTGAAGAAGTTTGACAATCAGAATTACAATGATCCATAATAATGTATTTGGACATTAGAAGTAAAATATGCATCCCCGTTGACCCTCCCGTTTGCATTCTCGTTGGCCCTCCCGTTGGCACTCTCATTGGCGCTCTCGTTACCTCTCTCGTTGCCACTTCCGTAAGCACTCATGTTGGCAGTTCCGTTGGCACTCCCGCTCTCGTTGTCACTTCCGTTGGCGCTCTCGTTGCCACTCCGTTGGTACTCTCGTTGGCATTATACTCATTTTTAGTAATTATAAAATAGTTATTTGGTAATTTTTTGTTGTGGTTAAATTGATTGATTTTAGTAATTTTAGTAGAGAGATTATAGTAAATAAAAAAAATTTGTCAGTCACTCGTTGTCGATCTCGTTGCAGTTCCCGTTGCCTCCCCCGTTGCAGCTCCCGTTGTTAGTCTCTCGTTGGCGCTTCGTTGCCAGTTTTTTATATTTTTTATTCAAGATAATTTAATTAATATTAAATTAATCAGTTTAATGAAATTGTTAAAAAAAAAGTTATTTTGAAAGTTTTTAAAGTGGTTATTTTTTTGACAATTTTTAGTGCTTAAATTAACTGGTTTTAGTAGTTTCAGTAGATCATAGTAGATAGTTAATTATAAATCATTTATAATTAATTTAATCACTTTAATTAGATTATTAAAAAAATTGAAATTTTTGATAGTGGCTACATTTTTTTACAATTGTTAGTGGTTAAATTGATTGATTTTAGTAGTTTTAATAAATAAATTATAGTAATTTAGTAAATTGTAGATAGTTTAATATGAATTTAACTATTTTAAATTGATTGGTTAAATTGACTGATTGAAGAAAAATTATTTTGGAATTTTTTTGACAATTGGTAGTGGTTAAATTAATTGATTTTAGTAGTTTGAGTAGATTATAGTAAATTCTATTTAAATAAGTATTAAATATTTATTTTTAATAAAAAATGATTTAAAAAAAAAGAAAAAAAATTAAAAAAATCGGACTGTCACGCTGCTTTTTGCAGCATTTGTTTTTTTTCTTTCTGTTTTTTTATTTTCTTACTTTTTTTTTGCTTTTTGCGGCTGTTCTTTTTTTTTGTTTTTATATTTTTATTTTTTGACTTTTTCTGCTGCTTCTGGCTTTTGTTTTCTTCCCATTTTTTATTTTTTTCTGAGAGTGCGTCAATCACTTTTGCGCGTTAGTACATTTTCTGTGCCTGTTTTTTCTCTCAACTGTCGCCTATTCCTGTCTCTTTTTCTGCAAAAGCTGAAATATTTTGGCATTTAGTGGTAAAATGACGTTTTTACCCAAAAAAGGGACAGGTGGCATAATAGTAAAATGTCTAATTGTGTCATTTTCTAGCATCTAATATATGAAAATCTTATGAAAATCTAATAAAAAGTTGATTGTTAAATAAATTTCTGAAATGACAGTTTTTATAATCAAGGCTCTAAACTTTTGAATAATTTATAACTAAATCCTTGTATTTTATTCAAAGTGTTGACAAGTTGAAAGACTCAATCAAAAAATTTGTCGGTCTAGAGATCTATTTAAAAATTTTCAAATACTTTAGGGACATCTCGAGTAGTTAAATAAAATTTTAATTACTTAAAATTCATTTTATTTACTTAAGGGTAAAATATGTTTTTAGTCCGTACAAAATCGGCTCATTCTAAGTTTAGTCCCTACATTAACGAAATAGGCGTTTTGGTCCTCACCATATTTTTCCGTTTTCAATTTTAGTCCCTCATGACTTTTAATAGCGTTTCAAAGCTTTTAATAGCGCTTATAAAAGGTCAAAAAAGCGCTATTAAAAGTTTTGAAGCGCTATTAAAAGTCATGAGGGACTAAAATTGAAAACGGCAAAATAAGATGAGGACCAAAACGCCTATTTCGTTAATGTAAGGACTAAACTTAGAAGGAGCCGATTTTGTAGAGACTAAAAACATATTTAACCCTTTACTTAATGTTAATTTTAATATATTTTTATATTAAATAAAATATCGAAAGAGGTTTTTTTTTTGACAAAAAATATCGAAAGAGGTTAGCCGGCTTCGCCTACAATATTGCACCAAACATCACTCGGATCCTACTGGAAGAGGTAATGTTGTGTTTTATTTAAAAAACTAGTACTATACCCGTGACTAAAATCACTTGTAAAATATTGAGGATGATTTGCATACGCACAGGTGCTGTCGTGTTATATCTATGAATGAATTTAGACAGTATTTGAATAGTTTGAACATTACCCTGTGAAAATAAAGAAAAAATTAAAGTAGATAAAAAATGAGTTTCAAATAAAAAATTGATAAATATTAAAACTAAAAATGTAAAAGTATCATTTAAAAACAATATGTTCATTTATCCCGTGTGTTTTTATATATCAGTGCAGTGTTTTTTTATATATCAGTGTTTTTATCCCATGTTTTTTTATATATCACTGTTGTTATCCCATGTTTTTTTATATTTAAGTGCAACTATCCCGTGTTTTTATATATATCATTGCAGTTATCCCTATACTTTTTTATATATCAGTGCAGTTGTCCAGTGTTTTTTTATGTATCAGTGCAATTATCTCATAGTTTCAATTGATTATTTGAGTTGATTAATAGATTATTGTAGATAGTAAAAGATAGATAGTAGATTAATAATAACAAATATTTATCTCGTGTTTTTTTATATATCAGTGACAATTATTTGTCCTTTTTAGGTATTATTGACAAATATTTGTCACGTGTGTTTTAAATATTAATCAGTTTAAATAGTTATTAAGTCTTCTTGTTTTTTTAGATAGTAGGTTTATAGTAGTCTTCAAAAATTATAATTTTCAATGGCAAATATTAATCCCGTGATTTTTTATATATCACTACAGTTATCCCGTGTTTTTTTATATATCAATGCAGTTATCTCAGTTTCAATTGATTATTTTAATTGATTACTAGATTATAGTAGATTGTAAAAGTTAGATAGTAGATTATCAATAAGAAATATTTGTCTTAAATATTAATTGGTATAAATTTATAGAAGATATAAATCTCGTGTTTTTTTATATATCAGTGCAACTATCTCGTAATTTCAATTGATTATTTTAGTTGATTAGTAGATTATAGTAGATAGTAAAAGAGAGATAGTAAATAATCAATAAGAAATATTTGTTTTAAATATTAAACAATAGACTAGTGGAAAAAGGGCATTTCATATCGGTTAAAATTGACATTTCATATCGGTTCCTGAACCGATGCCGAAAAAGGAGATATAAAAAATAGGGACATTTCATATCGGGTGCAAAACCGATATAAAAAGTAGTTTTAATATCGGTTCCCTGCAGAACCGTTATGAAAAGTCTTTTTTTATGAAATATAAGTGTATATTTGACATCGGGTTTTATGGCAACCGATATGAATACTTATTTTTAACATCGATTTTCTATGAGAACCGATATGAATTACTGATTTTTAACATCTGGTGAATTAAGAACCGATGTTAAAAATGGAGGTTTTTTTTTAAAAAAAAAAGTGGTTTATATTCAACAACATACATAGAATTGTGCAACATACCAGACAATCAAACATACATAGAATTCAGCAACAGATCTAACGCCAAAATATGAAGGCTCAAACAAGGTATTTCATCAATGTATTACATCCAAATACAAAACAACAATCAAACAAATTCTTATTCACATTTCAGCCTAAAAGTACTGTACCAAACAAACTAAATAAATGTGATGCTCTACTTAGACCCCCATGAACGCCCTACAGTACTGTGAATTCCAAAGTTCCTTTATTTGCTTAACCCTCTCTACCCACTCTGACTGAATCCTTTGCTCCTAGTATTCTTTACAGCTGTAAAATTATCAACATTCTCAGGTTATTAAAATACTTGCAAAGCATATAGCTATACTTTTCTACTACCAAATCCTTCTTCGAACACAGAGATATAATTTTAGCATGAATCAGCCGCTTCTCAGTTTTTTTTGTTGCAAAAGCCTCTTCTCAGTTATAGGAAATATGATTCTCTGTGATTGTAGCTACAACCTGAATAACAATAATCAGAATAAATCAGGTTGTAGCTTAGACCAGCTATAAATCATGGAAGTTTAGAAATGCTTACAGCAGCAATGGATGGACAAGGGTCCTCTCCAGATTCCGGATGAGTTACATCAGCTCCAAAAATAATTGTTGGAATGTCACTAACCAATGGAATCCTCCAACTTAGAGCATCCAAAAATAATTGTTGGAATGTCACTAACCAATGCACTATCAGCATAATGCGAAAAGGCAACAACAATTGATCAACTAACTATAGGAAAATTACCCATGGAGCTGGAAGAATCCGCGCCTCAACTGATGCAAGCTTGTTGTCTATGCTGATACCGATCGAATTCCTTTGCATATGGATTATTCTCATAATCATTTTGTTGAATTTTCTGTAAGATGTTTTCTAGATTAATTAAACCAACCCAGATCTATGCAACACAGACTTAGACATGGACACCAACAAAAAAATAAGAAGGAAAGAAATTGAGGGCGGTATTAAGAATCTATGAGAATGACCTGTAGAATATCTTTCTCGTGTTCGCCTGGCCTTTGGCATGAAACTTTTAGCAGAGAAGTTATCTCCTTCTCATTAAGACCTTTGGTATATCTCTGTCCCCCAACTATCTTACATGCCTAGTGAAAGATTCACATGAGTTGTTTATTGAAAACTTATTTGAGTAGTAGATTCAAACATAATCAGAAGCTTACCTCCATTGGCAAATAGTTTACTTTCTTTTGGTTCCTACTTGAAGGCAAGGTAGATGAGAAATACATGATTGTATATCCATACATTTCTTGAAAGTAATCAACTACTGACTTCATGTTCATTTTCTCGTCAATAGGGAAACTGCTGGGAGGAAAAGAGAAAATCATTTCCTTAGAGATTATATCTGAAAATATGTAAGTTCAATTTGCAATGTAAAAGTTACAAAGTCATACTTGAGCTCCCTTGTAGGCTGTGATGTCAATCCTATTATCCTGTACTTCCTTCTAAAACTTCCTCTATGTGTAACTTCAATTTTCACACCTCTTAAGGCTTTCTTAATCTGTTTCAGTGACACCAAAAAGATTTATTGGTTAGATGTATCTTAACAATTTCAGCATTTTCTAATTGAGCTAGGCCTAACGCATAACATGCTATGATTTGTATGTACAATTTAATTTAACGTAATCATTAGATTATTTTGTTAAATCTATCATTCGATACCTTCACACGATGTGCATCTGACAATGGCTTTAAGTGAACCTCTTTTCCCAAAATCTGAGTTACAAAGTCAATTACAGGGAGTGGTTCTATAAATTCCTTTGATGACATATTTGAAAGAAAAACAAATCATGATTATAAGAAAGAAAAGCAGCATCTTAGCATTTACAAAAACAAATTAAAATAACTTGGCAGGTATTTAAGAACCTCAATAAAATGGAAAAAAAATGAAGACTATGGTAGAAGTCTCACCAACATTGAGTGATGATCCCATCTGTGTAGGTCTTATACTCTGGTAGAAACCACGCCATGATTCTAAGCCGCCACCAAGCTTCTGTGGTTTTCTTAAATCCGGTGAATAGAGAAACCTTCCAATTGATACATAACTAAACATGCAAAAAAATATATAAGAAACAAAAAGATAATCCTGTTGCAAATAGCAATAGGCTCAATAAGTTCAAAATGCACCTTTGGGCTGCAAGCTCCCTTAATACAATGTCCATGACATTAAGAGCTTCTTGTGGAGTGTTCACTGGTTTTCCACTTAGAAGCTCACGTAACTGATGCATGCTAACACTAGCAGCAAACTTGATTGCAACTTCAAATTCTCTTCCCTAATAATTAGTGAGCAGTTAAGAACAAAATGAATTTTAAAGAAAACATGAGATAGTTTTTCTTGAATAATCAATCACCTAATAATACTAGTACCCTCATCATCATCCTCACTCAATAGTATTTGAAGTCTTTGTATGCAAAAGGAAGCAGAGCAGCAGTGTAAAGATTTCTTCCACCATCATAAACAGGTAACCTCTTTCCTAACTCAGTGTTCCTGTGAAGCCTCACTAACTCAGCCATGAAAAATTAAATTTACTTGGCATCTCCTTCAAGAACCGTTCTCAATACGTTCGCTGCTTCTCTCCTCGCGAAGTACGCTGACCGTATCTTGCGAGGCCTTAATCTCGTAAGCATAACTCTGAGATCTACCAGATCCAATCACAAACAACACACACATATTTATTCAGATCCAACCTAAACAAACACACATTCAAATTCTCATCACAATCACAAATAAAATTCAATTATTCTTAATTAGTTAATTAATTAATTAATTAATTAATTACCTTGATGCCTGGCATTTGGCCACCGAACATCATAACAACGCTCATCTGAAGGATGATTCTGAAGGTATCACGAATATTATTAGCATTAAATTCTTTGAAACTCTCAGCACAATCTCCACCTTGAAGAAGAAACGTGTTTCCCAACACAACTTCTCCTAAACACTCTTCCAAGGTTCTAGCTTCACCGGCGAAGACGATTGGTGGGAAAGCGTCGAGGGTTTTGTGAACCGAATCGAGATCCTCTTGGCTTGGGTATTCAGGAAGTTGTAACGCCTTCTTTGATTTCCAGCTTTCAATGGACCACCTTCCTGAGGCGACATTATGCGGTGCGGCGGTTGTCGGTTGAGGTTTTGGTGGTTTATCGGAGACCACATGGTTCTTTGCTGCGGATAGATGCAAGAAAGAAAAAATAGAGAGAAGAGGAAAGAAGAGTCATAGATGAGAGATGACTTTGATGATAGGGTTGCAGCGAGTTTGATGATGGACGCGAAAGGGTTTTGCGTGTGCTTTTGTTTCTGGAGTGAGGGAAGGGAGTACGCGAAAGAATTTTGGAAAATATTAGCGTTTTCTATAACGGGTGTAGCATGGACCGATATGAAAGAGGTAAATTAGCGTTTTCTGTATCGGTTCGAGAGGCAACCGATGTAAAATATTGTAAAAATAATTACAAAACTGCCCCTGTGTCATTTTTAACATCTGGTCGTTGTTGCGCCCGAAAAATCCGGTTTGGGACTTTTCGTTTGACAACGTGGAAAAAGTTTGGAGCCGCCACCAATATTTTAATTTTAAGACCAAAACATTGAAAAAAGGTCTTTTAAACAAGGCGGATGGTCTTTTGAAAACGTAGAGATGTAGGTTCGGGGGTCGGTTAGGTACGGGGAAGGTATTAGCACCCCGCACCTCCTTTCTACCGAAAGGGAACCATTAACTTGATGTGTGGTTTAGACAAAAGTTCGAGTTGAAAGAAATTTATTCTACTTCTTTTCTTTTCTTTTCTTTAAGGTTTGTTTTGTTGAAAACAGGAGGGAAGAAGAATATTTTTGGTTATCTTTGAAAATCAGGACAAAACAAAGATTTTTTAAGAGTGTGCTTGACGGGACAGGACCCCGCTCCTACGTACCCTCACTGGAAGAGGGATCAAAGCTACGTAGTTCTCGGTTTTTGGTTTTGAAAACGGCTTGAGCTTTCGCGAAGACCGAACAACAACGGTTAGAATGGTCTCGCTACTAACTCCTTTTGAAAACAACATCATCATTAATGACCTAAACGGCAACGGCGCGATTGGTGTTTAATGACAATTGGTTTATTTTTGAGAAATGAATAAGTTTTCGAAAATGGGATAGAGATTTTGCGAAGACCGAACAACAACGGTTAGAATGGCCTCACTACTAACTCTTTTGAAAACAACATCATCATTAACAACCTAATCGGCAACGGCGCGATTGGTGGTCAATGACAATTTATTTTATTCTTGTTTTGAAAATAAAAGGGTTTTCTTTTATTAATGAATCTAGGAAAGAGGTTTTTAGAAAAAGGAAAAGAAGTAGAACACTTCAAATCAATTCTAAATCCATAACCAAATGCAAATGAATGAACAAGACTCATACTTCAACAATCAAGCAATCATGAACATATTATTCATCAACCAAGATTAAGCATGCCAATACAATCAAGGGATTCAATTATCAAAGATGCAAAACAAAGTTCTCAAAGCAATTGTGTTGTGTGGGTGAGAATTGCTACGGGACGGGCAACAATCTCAAAGGAGTGTATTTACCCTAATGACTCTATGCTACAACAAGCAAGTAGGCTTACGTCTTCATTATGAGGTCATACATGTAGAAAGGATGGCACACAATTAAATCAAGACATTTAAGTTGCATCAAGAACAAGAGAATACAATTGATTATAGGCATAGAATGATCTAGGTTAGATGAATGAACATGCAAGCAATGATGTGCATGATTAGGCAAATATGCAAATGCGTGGGCATACAAGACTATGCATGAATGAATAAGCATATAAGACTATGCATGAATGAAAGATTGAGCATACAAGACTATGAATGCATGAGCATAATTATTGTGTAAGGTATGAACATTTGAGTATGCATGGACATGTGAATATGTAAGTTAGAAATGAATATGGAAGAATAAGTAAGAGGATGCATGAGAGTGTCGCATAAAATAGGGATGGATGAAGATGTATGAGGGTGAAAATGTTTTGGTAAAAGGTTTAGGTAAGAAAGTGGTAAAATGTTTTTGGGGTTTTGGTGTTTTGGAAATGAGATGAAATGTTTTTCGTCTTGAAAGTGGTAAAAGTATTTTGGGGTTTATTTTATAAAGTTAAAAAAAGTTTGAAATGCATGTGAGAAAATGTTTTGGGGTTTTTATGCAAAGATGCAAGTGGTAAAAACTTTTAGTAGAAAGTTAGTGAAATGGTAAATTTATTTTACTTGGAGTAGAAAGTAATTTTTGAAAATTAGTAAAGGTAAAAAGTGAAAAGTAAATTATTAATGAAATGGTACATGTGAAATGGTAAAAACCCAAGTGGTAAAATGTTTTGAATGAAGGTAAAAATGTTTTATGAGATGAGATGAAAATGTTTTGGTAAAAACTAAGTGAAATGGTAAAAACCAAAGTGGTAAAATGTTTTGAATGAAGGTAAAAATGTTTTATGAGATGAGATGAAAATGTTTTGGTAAAAACTAAGTGAAATGGTAAAAACCAAAGTGGTAAAATGTTTTTATGTTTTTGGTAAAAAGTTAATGAAGTGGTAAAGTAAAATGGTAAAAAGTAAATAAACACTAAAACCAAGTTGAATCACATAGAGCAATCCTCTCACTTTGAGAAAAGTGCACTAGGCACTAGTGAGAATCAACTTGCTTATCATCAACAATTTACAATAAGCAAACTAAGACACAAGAATAAGTGGACACACAAACTAAATTGAGTCATTTCTAGCAATCTTCACCACTTAGGTCAAGGTACACTAGGCACTAGTGGGAATCATATTGCTAGATCATCAACCAACAACAAAAAATAACATCTAACACTAAAATAAAATATTAACAACAAGATTAAACATCATCAAGCAAAGAACAACAACAAAATCAATTTGAAAATGTTTTTAAACATAAGCATGTGAACCCAAAGGGAACATAGATCCACACTTTTATTAAAAAAAACACAAAAGTTAACATAAAGCAACATAGATCCATTTTTGCAAAGGATTCACATGATTAAGCAAAGGATGGCATAAAACTCACATGAACCCTAAGTTTTCTACAAGCATGCGAAATGAACAATGCCACAAAACAACTCTTATTTCATGAAATTTAGTGCAAAATGTTTAGGGATGCAAGGGAAATCATTCAACCACAAGAACAACTCCTTCAAGGCCAAGGACCCATCTCAAACACCCAAGGCTCCCTAAGTCCTTGTCAAAATGTTTGAAATGGATCCTCAAAGCAACAACAACAAGCAATCAAGAAGGAGTTGGGAGTAGAAGAGAGATTATGCAAGAAGAACTAAATATGAGATGCAAAGTTTCAAAGCTTACCTCAAAATCACAAAGAAATGAAGAAGGAGATGATATGAACACAAAGATTGCTAGCTCTTAGCAATTTGATGATGCAACATTGAAGAGAATGGAAGGAATGATGATGATCTAACAAGAGATGGAAGATTTGATGGTGAAAAATTGAAGAAAAATATATGGAAGAGAGGGGAATAGGCTACGGTTTTAGGGTGAGGAAGGAGAGGGAGAGGAGGTGTTTTTGGTGTGTTAGGGTTTTAGTGTAGGAGAATGAGAGGACAAAGGATCCTTAGGTGTGGGAATGAGGGAGTATTTATAGAGCTATTTTAGGTTTAGGGGCAATTGGGTCATTGACCTTACTAAGTGCTCTAGGATTGAACTTTGATCTTGAATGGAGGGTTGAGATCACTTATCACATGGATTGAGGGTGGAGAGAAAACACAAAATGGAGAGGGAATGGGGTCATACACGAAAATTAGGAGCTTTTTGTTGCACAAAAATTGTTAAGGGCAAATAGGGTTTTGTACACAAAGTTATAACCTAGGATTTGATCTAAAATTTTAATCAATGGCTAGGAATACAAATCACATGGATCAAGGGCATGAAGAAACACAAAATGAGGTGAAAAATAGCTGGAAAATTCGGAGCAAATGAGGCCTTGGTGCCCAAGTTTGTGCAAGCTTGCCAAAAGATAGTACATTTTGTCTTATATGAGGACACTTCCTTATTTTACCATTTTTGATTATTCTTTTCATGATAATTCCACATTATTCATGCCACTTTGGGCCATATCCTAGGAATCAATCATTGGGACCAAATTCCATGATATCACCATTCCCAAAATTGATTTGATACCTCACCTTGAAGGAAATTCCCATTTTGCCCTTTTCTTTGAAGTTTGACTTTTTATGCAAAAATTTATCAATGCATGCGCATAAAATTTGATCCAAATGCATTCTTCTGATATTGAATAATGATTTTTGGTGAGAAATTGCTTAATTTTGGAAATGACCAAAATACCATTTTTGCTCCAAAAACCCTAATTTTGCTCCAAAATGCATTTCGACCCTAAAAATGATTTTAAAAGCTGTGGAATGACTTTTAGGACCCAAAATGCAATGCATAATGCTCTTCATTCTTCAATTTATTTATTTTTGTGGAAAATTAGGATTTTGACCTAAGCCGGACAAAATTGGGGTATGACAGTTGTTTTTAACCGATATGCATTACTGATATAAAATGACTTTTTTCCACTAGTGTTAGTTTTGACGATCATTAATTCTTGTTGTTTTTTAGATAATAGGTTTATAATAGTATTCAAAAATTTTAATTATCAATGACAAATATTAGTCTCGCATTTTTTGATATATCATTGCAGTTATCTCGTAGTTTCAATTGACTATTTTAGCTTATTAGTATATTATAGTAGATAGTAAAAGATAGATAGTAAATTATCAATAAGAGATGATAGTAGATTATCAATAAGAGTATAAACATATTTTGGAGAGTAGTGTTTGTATAAATTTAGAAATTTAGTTAAAAAACTAAAGTGTGGAAAAGTAAAAGTAAAGTAAAAAGAAAAAAAGGAAGAAAGAGAGTGTAAGAAAAAATGAAAAGGATTGGTAAAAAAAAAGTGAAAATGAGTAAAAAGAGTGTAGGAAGAAAGACAAAAAAAAGAAGAAAGAGAGTGTAAGAAGAAAAAAGTGTTAAAAGAGAAGAAAGATAGAGTGAAAATGTTGGACAAAGTGAAAAGTTGTTTTTGTTTTTTAATGAGTCAATTACATTTTTATCCTTAATTAGTATAGGTGTCACTTTTCCCAAATGTCTAAATTGGTAAAATCATATGTGGTGAATTGGTATAAATTTATATTAGATAGATAGAATTAGATTAGTATATGTGTCACTTTTCCCAAATGTCTAAATTGGTAAAATCATATGTGGTGAATTGATATAAATTTATATTAGATTAGATTATAATAAAATAAATTGTTCAATACTTTGAGACATGAAAATATATTTAATTCAAATCTTACGTTTCACTTGGTTTAATATATCAAGGGGTATTGGTTTTTTATCAGCATTTTGTATAATTAAATATTTGTAATTGGTTTTAAAAAGCATGTTTTAAGTTTTATCTTAATAGCTATTTATTATTAGTTTTAGTTGTTGAATGAGAAAATAAAATCTAACTTTGAATTTTATATCATTAAGCATCAATTTTGTGTTATTTTTTTTGGTTCGGACCATTGTTGGCTACCCATGCAGTGTCCCAACGCTTTCAACGAAGGACTAATCTGCGCTCGCTACTTGCGGCAAGGATGTCGCTGGCCATGTAACATCCCCTATTTAGCTAACTTCAATTATTGAAAATAACAAGAGGTCAAGTTATATATATATATATATATATTATCTTAGTTAAACGTATATTGTGCTTGACAAATGAATTAATTGTTCGAATTAATATTAGAACTTGTGTGTTTAAATTATAGGTTAATTTCATTAAGTTAAGTCACCTAGAACTAATAAGGAGTCATAAAAGAAGGGTGACAGCTGAAGGGTAATTAAGTCTTTTCCCAACCCACTTAACCCCCCAGCTGAAACCCCAAATAGAAAACACTTCACTTCATTTGAAACAAGTTTCAGAAAATGAACAAAGAGAGAGGGAGGAGAGAGTTGCGAAGAGGGAGAGGGAGAGAGGAGGAGAGAACCCAGGATTCTAAATGCATGTCCCATCTAAAAACATCACCCAAATCAGATTTCTAACCTCTATCTCCTGGTACAAACTTCATCACCTACACAACCCCCAATCTCTTTCCACCATTTTCCAGTGGTTGAGCTTCATTTTGTTAAGAATGGAGATTCTGTCTTGCATGTGTGTCTGAAGAGCTGTAGAATCCATTTCAGCACTTACATCGCGAAATAGAGCAGTTAGGAGAAGAATTAAGTCACTGAGTTCGGGTTCGGTTTTGGAGCGAGTTCGGAGACGGTTAGTGAGGCTATTTCGGGCGTGACAGCAGTAGATTCGTGGTTGTGCGATTTTCATCGCCATAGGTGAGTTCTATAACTCGCTAAGTATGTTTTGGTGTCGAGTCATGTGTGTGTTTCTGAACCGATGAATTTTTGGAAACTGTTTTGTGAAAAATAGCGAAAAACCGTTTTATCAAAAAGTTGTTGTTTTGTAGTCGATTGAATTGAATTGATTGTGGTGTGGATTGATTGATTGATTGTTTATCGCTTTCGCTGGACTGGATAATTGATGGTTATGTTAGGATATTGATCGGAACGAGATTGGAATCGAAGCGGAATGGAATTTACACGAAATCAGCAAGTGTTGGGCTACTGTCAGTTACGCAGACCACTGTTTTTAAAATTTTAGGACACACACGGACCGTGCGCCAATGGAGCACGGATCGTGCTATTTGTTCTGTTTCAAAATAAAAATATGCGTGAGGCACGCACGGGTCATGCGCCCCAGGAGCATGGACCGTGCGTAACCTTCTGTTACCCCCTTTGAAAGTGTACCTTAATCCATTTCAAATGATTCCAATCCTCTTATAATCAATTCCCCATGGTTCCCTAATGATAGAAAAGGGTCCTTATCTCGAAATTAAGTACAATAGAACGAAAACTTAGGAGTTATGAAATTCAAGAAAAACCGTACTTTAGTAAACATGTGCGCATACGAATCATGTTGAGATAACGAACCTAGAGTTCATCATGTCATGCTAAATTGATTGATTGTAAGTCTATAAAGACATTTAAACTCTCAATTCATGTAAACGCAATTCAAGTTACTTTCCCTCGGGGAAAGGTAGATGGTATACTTTAAGTATACCGAGGATGACGATCCTCTCAGATTAGCATACTAGGGTGGGGGAAGTCATGAGCCCCAAATCGTAGGACCACATGTTTTGCCCACTAGTGATTAGCGGGATGGGTTCACCAAAGGCCAGAGAAATAACCATACTAAGGTAGGCTTGAGGTGTTGTGCTAAGTTCATGAAAATATGATGTGTAGTTGCTTATCAGGGCTACATCAAGAAAATAATTAATTTAACGAGTAGTCGCTTATTAGGGCTACAAGTTACATGAAAATAATATATGTCCACGTGGTTGCTTATTAGGGCCATGAGTTCACAAGTTAAGAATAATAAACCGCTAGAGTTAGTCAGGGGTCTCGATAGGACTCACTAAGATAATGTTTATCTCACCCTTTATATGTTGTGGTTTTTACAGAGAAGCAGGGGAAAGCAAAGGCGACAAAGCACGGTTAGCCGGTGCGACTCATGGAGTCTTTGGAGACTTGATTTTCTGTTTAGGCCTTGGTGCTTTTCTAGTTATTTTACCGGTTGTATAACTATCACTGCATAAGTTGTAAAATCGTTTCCGCTACTTTATGTTTTTGAACATTGAACACCAGGATTGTATAAGTCTTAAGTTGTGAAACTTAAGCATTTTCAGGAAGTTAATGAGGTTCAGAGAACCATTTAACATGTATTATCGAAAAATTTTTAGTTGTGTTGAATATTCATTAACAGGAAGTTACTCTGATGTATGTCATTTAGTGCATTTCGGTAATTCTACATGTGAGAAATTATCGGGGTGTTACATTATGGTATCAGAGCAGTTCGACCTAGTCGGGCTTAGATAGTTAGGGTGGTTTTGTCCCTAGAGTAATTCTGCCATTTTGCTTCTTATGATGCTAAGAGACATTGAGAATGATCAACTTAATACTTGGTGTATCGTTTGCAGAATTATGGCAGGAGGACCGAGGAACACCCCACCAATTGATCCACATTCTGCATGGATGCAGAATATGATCGAGAGGCAACAAAAGATGATGGAAGATATGCTGGTGATGCAACAGAATGTGTAACAGCCCAAAATAATTGATTAATTTATTTAATTAATTATTTAGGATTTATGTGGTAGAAATAATAGAAATAATTATTTATTAGTATATGTGGAACTAATTATTAGTGTTAGTATTAGTAAATTATAAGTGTTAAGTGGAGGCCCATGATTAGGTCACGTAAGATAAGAAAAAGCCCATGAGGTTAAGTGAGTTTATAAAAGGGATAGGTTAGGGTTTTGTTGTCATGAGAAGGAAAAAGAAAAATAAGGATTAGAGAAGTGAGAAGAGGAGAGGGAATGCGTGATCCACAAGCTAGAAGAGAGAGAGAGAGGCGTGATCTACAACCAAGGAGAGAGAGAAGGAAAGCTAGGGTTTCACACATCTCCTAATCTAAGGTTTCGTTTTCTTCAAGCTAAGGTAAGGGTGGGATTTAATTCAATATAAGGGTTTATGAGGGATCTACCTGTGGGGTTTTAGGGTGTCTTGATCACCATATTGTTGTCTTGAAAAATCGCATGCCCTATGATTGTGTGCCTTGTTGAGTAATTTGATGTATGCTTGATTTCCTCACATTCCTATGCCTAAATGAAATGTTGTTATGCTCATAGTAATAATTGTTGCCATATGATGATTTGTTGTTGAGAATTTATTATTAACATGTTTGATGATGATTTGGATGTGATTGTTGGTGTTTGGTGTTGTGTGTTGTTGATTTTAAACAAAATTTCTGGTTGTACGGCGCATAGGGCGCATTCTGCGTG
This sequence comes from Astragalus membranaceus, assembly GCA_039519185.1. Lineage (NCBI taxonomy): Eukaryota > Viridiplantae > Streptophyta > Magnoliopsida > Fabales > Fabaceae > Astragalus > Astragalus membranaceus. Next base: position 130,126,426 of record CM076851.1, on the reverse strand, counting down.
TATTCTGGAAACAATCTAGCAGTCCGAAAATTATGTGATTTACCTTTTTAGAAACTAGACTTAATGCTTGTTAATTTGGCGCTAGTTTGGTTGCATTTGGAGTTGTATAGCTCGAGTTAAAGGTGTTGCAAGTTAGGTTAAAATTCTGGAAACGATCTGAGTATAGGTTCGGTTATACAGTAACTGGGAACAATATAGTTGTCTAAAAATTATGTGGTTTGTTTTTCTGGAAACTAGACACAATTTTCTACAAATTAGGCACTGAGTTTACTCAATTTGGATAAGCATAATGGGAGAATTCTTGGTTGCAAATTGGGTCAAAAATCTGGGTCGGTTTGGGATATAGGTTCAGTTTTTGTCTAATTGTGAATGCCCTGATCCTCCAAATTTCGTGGGGTTTGTTTTGTTGGAAAGTAGACTTAATTTCCTACTGAATAGGCACTGATTTCGCTAAATTTCGTTGAGAATTGAGGGAGAAGATTTGATTTCAAAATGACTAATAATTCTGTCCGAATTTTGTGGGGTTTGTTGCTCCGAATTTTGTGGGGTTTGTTACTCCAATTAAGTTGTCAATTATTAATTGTTAATTTGCTAAATTAGTTGGTTGATAATTGTTGGTTGTTGGGCGTCCGTGTGGCTGCCCGGTAGGTGCTGTCCTAAGTGTTGTCAATTAAAATGATGTTGAGTATGTGATTAACCCAAATTGTTGTGATGTTACAAATAGTGGTGATGTGGCCAAAGCGCTATAAATTGTTAAGTTGTAATTATTGACGACGATGTTTATATGACAACGACGAGTTGCCTCTGTTTATGGACAGGTGATGTGATGTAGGCCTATGGCCAGTGACGTTGATGTGTGATTGTTTGACTGTTGTGCATACATCATTGGGTCGCATGCATACCATGAACATTAGGCCTTGTGCCAGCGACGAGAAAATTAGGCCTTTGGCCAGCGACGATATTTTAGGCCCTTGTGCCAGTGACGGAAATTAGGCCTTTGGCCAGTGACGTAGGTTGGTACCACATGCATGTGCATTGCTTGAGTCTCATATCACATTCATATTGCACGACTGATTGAATGAAGTTGTTTGGCCATTGTGATGTGTTGTTAAAGTGATGTGTTGTTGTGAAAGTGACGTGTTAATGTATACTTAGCTGTTATTAACTGTTAAGAGTGATGTTGCTTGCTGTGATTAATTGATGTCTTGAGCTTCGTATGTGGTCTTTCATACACTTCTTATATTGTATGGAATCTCACCCCTTTTTGTGGTTGTTACTTTATAGGTGAGCCCGAGTGAAGATTGTAGTCTTCCTTTTTCCTGGTGTCGTCTGCTCTGATAGGTAGCACTTGGGGAAGGGTCGATTACTGTTTTTAATTAAATTTCGGTTGATGTTGAATCTTTTAGTAATTGGTGCACTTTGCACTTTGTCGGTTGTTGATGTTTTTAACGATGTTGAATAGTTCCGCTGCATGTTTTGAGAAAACTACGAGGTTTTGTTTTACGTTGAAAAATGCGACACTTTTTTGGCGCGAAAAACTCTGATAAATTATGAATAAACGATGGGTGAAAAAAAGGGTGTTACAGAATGCTCAAGCTCAGCCTCAACCAATTCCTGAGCCTCAAGTTAATCCACGACAGGTCTACTCTGATTTCCTGAAAATGAAACCTTCCGAGTTCAGAGGGGGACCGGATGTCATGGAAGCCCAACATTGGCTGGATGACATAGAGAAGATTTTCTTAACTATGCAAGTCATTGATGAGGACAAGATGAGATTGGCATGCCATATGCTGAAGGGGGAAGCCAACAACTGGTGGACTAATGCCAAGGCCATGATGGCAACTATAGGTACTCCCCAGACATGGGAGAATTTCAGGCAGACGTTTCTGGAGCAGTTCTTCCCAATTGCTATGAGGTTTAACAAGGAGAACGAGTTCTTAGCTCTTACTCAAGGAGGTTTGACTGTGGGCCAATACACGGCCAAATTTGGTGAGCTTTACCAATTCTTTGGTTTGGCTGGGTATGCTCCCAATGACAAGTGGAAGACTGACAGGTACAAGTATGGATTGAGGGAAGACATTGCTCAAAGTCCGAGTTCTTTTGCATATACCAACAATGCTGCCATGGTTCAACAAGCTCATATAGCCGAAAGTGATTTGAAGAGGTTGTATGCAAGCAGAAAAGTGTTCAATCAGAATAGGAAGAATGTTGGATCATCCAACAATCAGATGGATCCCAGACACAACTCAAACAAGGGGAAACAAGTTCAGTCGTCTAACTCCCCAAAGTTCAATTCATGTTCCAGCTGTGGAAGATATCATCAAGGGAAGTGTCAGATGGGATCCAACCAGTGCTTCTATTGTAAGAAGGAAGGTCATTATGCATCGAATTGTCCTCAGAAGAAGGGAAATGACAGCTCTCCTACTACTACTCATGGGAGAGTCTACACATTGGACGCTCAGAAGGTCACACCATCAGATAATCTACTAAGGGGTATGGGATCTCTTTTCTATAACTCCATTAGTATTTTATATGATTTGGGTGCGACTCATTGTTTTATATCTCAAATCTGTGTTGATCGGTTGGGATTGGCCTTAACTCCTTTGCCTCAACCGATCTCCATCAAGACTGCGGCTGAAGGTAGTATTCAAACCCAAGTAATATGTGAAAACTGTCTTCTATCCATCGGAGACAGAAATTTCGTAGTGGACTTCATTTGTTTGCCAATGAAGGGTATGGACGTTGTCCTAGGTAAGAGTTGAATGACGGCCAACCATGTGACTATTGATTGTTTTCATCGGACTATCGGTTTCGCCTCTGAGTCAGTGGAACTACAACCGACCAATTCTGAAGCTGTTATTTCTTTCACTTCAGCCAGTAACTGTTTGTTCCAAGGCGCAGAAGCTTATGTCATGATGTTCACTGCATCCACCGAGACAGGTCTAGATTTATCTTCTGTGCAAGTTGTTAATGAATTTCTTGATGTATTTCCTGACGAAGTTTCTTCGTTACTTCCGGATCGTGAGGTGGAGTTCTCTATAGAGTTGGTTCCAGGCACTGGGCCAATTTCTATAGCTCCGTATAGAATGTCGCCGTTAGAGTTGAAAGAGTTGAAAGTCCAATTGGAAGAGTTAATTTCCAAACATTTTATCCGGCCGAGTGCCTCACCATGGGGTGCTCCCGTGTTACTCGTCAAGAAGAAGGACGGGAGTATGAGATTGTGCATTGATTACCGTCAGTTGAATAAGGTGACTATTAAGAACAAATACCCTCTACCGAAAATTGATGATTTACTAGACCAGTTGAGAGGAGCTGCAGTATTTTCAAAGATTGATTTGAGGTCCGGCTATCACCAAATCAAAGTTCGAGCTTTGGACATCCCGAAGACTGCTTTCCGTATGAGGTATGGACACTACGAATTTGTAGTGATGCCCTTCGGTTTGACCAATGCTCCAGCCATATTCATGGACTATATGAATCGGATTTTTAATCCCCATATGGATCAGTTTGTTGTGGTATTCATTGATGACATCTTGGTATACTCTAAGACAATTGAGGAGCATGTGCAGCATCTCCGAATTGTCCTGAACGTACTCCGGGAGAAGAAGTTATATGCTAAGCCATCCAAATGTGATTTTTGGATGTCTGAAGTTAAATTTATGGGCCATGTGATATCCCTATCCGGTGTTGCAGTGGACCCCAGTAAGGTTGAAGCCGTGGTAGACTGGGAACAACCATCTACGGTTACTGAAGTGAGAAGTTTCTTGGGATTGGCTGGGTATTATCGGAGATTCATTCAAGGATTTTCTCAGCTGGTTCTTCCACTCACTCGGTTAACTCGCAAGGGTCAGTCGTTTGTTTGGGACTCAGACTGTGATGATTGTTTTGCGGAATTGAAGAGTCGTTTGACTTCTGCATCTGTCCTGATTCTTCCAGATCCGTCCATAGGATTCCAAATCTATTGTGACGCCTCTGGTAAGGGTTTGGGATGCGTCCTTATGCAGAATCAACAAGTAGTTGCTTATGCCTCCAGACAGTTGAAGCCGCATGAAGAGAATTACCCAACTCATGATTTAGAATTGGCGGCGATTGTGTTTGCCCTAAAGATTTGGAGACATTACCTGTATGGGTCTCGTTTCGAAGTCTTTACTGACCACAAGAGCCTTAAGTACTTATTCGACCAGAAGGAACTGAATAATAGGCAGAGAAGGTGGGTAGAGTTTCTGAAAGATTATGAGTTTGAATGGAAGTACCATCCGGGGAAGGCTAATGTTGTGGCCGATGCTTTGAGCAGAAAGTCTATCCACACTGCAGAGTTGATGATTCATGTGATGACATTGTTGGAATCGTTTAGAGACCTGAATTTGAAAGTGAAGCCGAGGAGGAACAGGTTGGTGTTGAGCCATATTCGAATTTCGAGTTTGAGAAATCTGATTCGCTCAGCCCAAAAGGTTGATTTAGAGCTGCAAGCGCGGAAGAGGTTGCCAAATTACACCAAAGGTGGTGATGGTATGATTTGATTTGATGGTAGAATCTGTGTGCCGAATGAGGAGAATATTAAGAGGCAGATTTTAGAAGAGGCTCATAAGAGTCAGTTCTCAATACATCCTGGATCCACCAAGATGTATCGAGATTTGAAGCAGTTGTATTGGTGGCCGGGTATGAAAGTGTAAGTTGCAGAGTTTGTGTCTCGATGCTTGACTTGTCAAAGGGTCAAGATAGAGCACCAGAAGCCAGGCGGTCAGTTACAACCGTTGAATGTGCCAGAATGGAAATGGGAAAGCATTTCTATGGATTTTGTCATGGGATTGCCACGGTCCCAAGCCGGAAATGATTCTATTTGGGTAGTGGTGGATCGCTCGACCAAGTCCGCCCATTTTATTCTGGTGCGTTCGAATCACAAAGTTGCTAAGTTAGCAGATGAGTATCTCAAGAACATTGTGAGGTTGCACGGAATCCCTACCAATATCGTCTGTGATCGTGATCCCAAGTTCACATCACGATTCTGGAGAGCATTGAATATGGCGTTGGGGACAAAGGTGTGTGCCAGCACCGCTTACCACCCATAAACGGACGGACAGACAGAGAGAACAATTCAGACATTGGAGGATATGTTGAGAGCATGTGTACTTGACAGTGGAGGCCGATGGGAGGAACATCTTCCATTGGTGGAATTTTCATACAACAACAGTTACCATTCTAGTACCGGAATGGCACTATACGAGGCATTGTATGGGAGGAAGTGTAGGACACCATTGTGTTGGTGGGATGTAGGTGAGCAGAGATTGTTGGGACCAGATTTGGTCCGTGAGACTACGGAGAGGATCCGTCAGATCAGAGAAAGGATGAAAACCGCTCAGAGTCGGCAAAAGAGTTACGCCGATAAAAGAAGAAGGCCACTAGAGTTTGAAGAAGGAGATCATGTGTTTCTGAGGCTATCTCCAACTATTGGTACCGGTATTGCCATGCGGGCGAAGAAGGTCAGTCCTCGATATATTGGGCCTTTCCAAATTATCGAGCGAGTTGGGCCAGTAGCATATCGCATTGCATTACCGCCAGCATTGTCTAGGTTGCATGATGTGTTTCATGTATCGCAACTGCGGAAGTATATCCCCGATCCGAGTCAACCGTTGAGCTCTGAGACGATTGACATCAGACCGGATTTATCTTTTCAGCCTATTCCAGTCAGGATCATCGAACGTGGCGAGAAAGCGCTCCGGACGAGATCAATTCCTATTGTCAAGGTGCTTTGGCACGGTGCCTCACCTGACGAAGCGACATGGGAAATAGAGGAAAACATGCGGGTGAAATACCCCCATCTTTTCGATTGAGGTATGTTTGTTCAATTTTGAGGACAAAATTTTTAAAAGTTGGGGTGATTGTAACATCCCCTATTTAGCTAACTTCAATTATTGAAAATAGCAAGAGGTCAAGTTATATATATATATATATATATATATATATATATATATATATATATATATATATATATTATCTTAGTTAAACGTATATTGTGCTTGACAAATGAATTAATTGTTCGAACTAATATTAGAACTTGTGTGTTTAAATTATAGGTTAATTTCATTAAGTTAAGTCACCTAGAACTAATAAGGAGTCATAAGAGAAGAGTGACAAGTTGTTGTTTTGTAGTCGATTGAATTGAATTGATTGTGGTGTGGATTGATTGATTGATTGTTTATCGCTTTCGCTGGACTGGATAATTGATGGTTATGTTAGGATATTGATCGGAACGAGATTGGAATCGAAGCGGAATGGAATTTACACGAAATCAGCAAGTGTTGGGCTACTGTCAGTTACGCAGACCACTGTTTTTAAAATTTTAGGACACGCACGGACCGTGCGCCAATGGAGCACGGATCGTGCTATCTGTTCTGTTTCAAATAAAAATATGCGTGAGGCACGCACGGGCCATGCGCCCCAGGAGCACGGACCGTGCGTAACCTTCTGTTACCCCCTTTGAAAATGTACCTTAATCCATTCCAAATGATTCCAATCCTCTTATAATCAATTCCCCATGGTTCCCTAATGATAGAAAAGGGTCCTTATCACGAAATTAAGTACCATAGAACGAAAACTTAGGAGTTATGATATTCAAGAAAAACCGTACTTTAGTAAACGTGTGCGCATACGAATCATGTTGAGATAACGAACCTAGAGTTCATCATGTCATGCTAAATTGATTGATTGTAAGTCTATAAAGACATTTAAACTCTCAATTCATGTAAACGCAATTCAAGTTACTTTCCCTCGGGGAAAGGTAGATGGTATACTTTAAGTATACCGAGGATGACGATCCTCTCAGATTAGCATACTAGGGTGGGGGAAGTCATGAGCCCCAAATCGTAGAACCACATGTTTTGCCCACTAGTGATTAGCGGGATGGGTTCACCAAAGGCCAGAGAAATAACCATACTAAGGTAGGCTTGAAGTGTTGTGCCAAGTTCATGAAAATATGATGTGTAGTTGCTTATCAGGGCTACATCAAGAAAATAATTAATTTAACGAGTAGTCGCTTATTAGGGCTACAAGTTACATGAAAATAATATATGTCCACGTGGTTGCTTATTAGGGCCATGAGTTCACAAGTTAAGAATAATAAACCGCTAGAGTTAGTCAGGGGTCTCGATAGGACTCACTGAGATAATGTTTATCTCACCCTTTATATGTTGTGGTTTTTACAGAGAAGCGGGGGAAAGCAAAGGTGACAAAGCACGATTAGCCGGTGCGACTCATGGAGTCTTTGGAGACTTGATTTTCTGTTTAGGCCTTGGTGCTTTTCTAGTTATTTTACCGATTGTATAACTGTCACTGCATAAGTTGTAAAATCGTTTCCGCTACTTTATGTTTTTGAACATTGAACACGAAGATTGTATAAGTCTTAAGTTGTGAAACTTAAGCATTTTCAGGAAGTTAATGAGGTTCAGAGAACCATTTAACATGTATTATCGAATTTTTTTTTAGTTGTGTTCAATATTCATTAACAGGAAGTTACTTTGATGTATGTCATTTAGTGCATTTCGGTAATTCTACATGTTAGAAATTATCGGTGTGTTACAGGCCAACTCCCTGTTTTAACCTGTGCGGGAATCGAACCCGGGAGCAAACCATTTTCTGTTATTTTTGATATAATGTATCAATTTGAATGAATAAATATTTTTTTAGTAAAAAAACATCTGTTTTGAGACAAAAGTGTTAACACCATTAAAACCAATTGATTTGATTTATATTTTTAATTTGTCCTAGTGTAGGACCTGAGATGAGGTTGAGATGGTTTCAATCGACGTACCCTCCGAGCTATGAGCTGATGACCGACGTGGGTGTGGTACTCGCACACACTGATCTGATGCCCAAGGTAGTATGGTGAAGTATATGGTGATACGGATTGTGTAAAGGCCGAGCTGCCCAGCATGGTACTACAAGGTCTGTTTCTGAGTTTAAGCTTTGGGCTATCTACCACGGTTTCGGCTTGGAAATGGCAAAGGTTTTACTCATAGTTGTTGAGTCTGACTCTAGAGATGCTATTTTTTTCTGAAGCATGTATGTCCGTCCAGCCACTCCCAAGCCCAACTTGTTTGTAATATTTTCGTTAATCCACCTCATCCTATTCTGGTGCTATGAGGCTAGATAGTTGTGTTTCTTTCGCTTGGGTTTACCTCTGTTCATTAAAAAAAAATTCGCTTATTCTTACATTTGGTTTTAAGCTCTTTTTTTGTTCAGGTCATTGCTAGCTATCCACGGAGTGTCCCAATGCTTTCAATGAAAGACTAATCTCCACTCGTGCTTAGGATTAAATTTCGCACTGGCTAACACCGAGTTTATCTAGTGCGAGAATCGAACACAAAAGCACCGAGTCGACCCTCGTGTCCCAGAGTAGATTAAACCACCTGGTCGTTACGACGCTGTTTCAATTGGTGTTAAGCTTAAACTCCAATCTATATTTTATCACAAGTCGTGTAATTGACGGTATAAGTTCAGTAAAAGTAATTCTCACGTTTGCATTCATATAATATAGGCTAAATATCACTTTTGGTCCTTTATCTTTGCTCTTGGTTTCACTTTGGTCCTTTATCTTTTTTTTTGGTCCGTTTTGGTCCTTTATGTTTCATTTTCGTTTCACTTTGGTCCCTGACGTTAGTTTTAGTTAACGGACGCCACGGTGGCAGTTAACTGCTGACGTGGCGTCCATTTTTCATTAAATGACGTGGAAAAAAATTATTTAATTTTAATGAAATTACACATCAGCATTGAACTATTTTAATTCTAGATCTGGTTTTTTATGTAATATATATTTGTAGTTGTGTTTAGAAACACAAATCATGTTGTGGCCTAGTGGTAATTGGACGCCCCAACCACCACCAGGTCACGAATTCAACACCCATCTCCCTACAAAACATTTATTTTTTAGTAACAAGGGTGCCTCCACTTGCAAAGTGTGTGCCACGTGGCAGCCATCCATTGGTTGCTAACGTGGCACATGTCAGTGCCACGTGGCAGTGGTGACATAGATGCTGACATGGCATGTCAGTGCCACGTGTCACCATATTATTGGGCCTGGATAAAGTTACATTTTACATTTCTTTAACAGAAAATTTAACAGCAGGGGGGTAACTGGATAACGTTACATTTTACAATGTGTTTTTTAAACTTTTTTTTTGCAGGGGGGTAACTGGATAATGGGGATATTTGCAGGAGGGTAATAACTATTTAAGCCTTTAAGTTAGTGGAATTTAATATCATTAAAAATAAAAGAAACTAAATCCAAACACAAATAGGAATAGCTTTAATTTGGAAAACCTGTCATTTCAAACATTGTGAGGTATTTCTATCCTAGTAAACACTCTTCGGAGATGCAAAAGCCAAGAGAACAAAGTAAAGTAAAATGATGATAATGGTATGGGGGAATAAGTAACTCCATGAACTGAAGTGCTCGCCCAAGGAAACGGTCGTGAGTGAGTCTTCAGCCCGAATGTATGAGTTGAGTTGAATGTTGATGTCTGGTCGTATTCTGAGCTCTGCCCGGGTTGTACCTGCAACGACACTCCGACGCCCAAGTCAGTGGAATAAGAGTGTGAGCAGAGTAACAATATGGGTAAAAAGTGTGTACCTATGAGTGTGAACAGTACTCCTTTATATAGTGTCAGAGGGGTAGCGCTGGCCCTTGGATCAGCGTGGTCGATCTCGATCGTTGATCACGCGAGTCTCTGTGAAGATCGATTTGAACCGTTGATTTTGCAAGGGTTGGCCTCTGATCTTGTTTATGGGCTGACTTCGGCCAGTCTAAGCCAGAGTGGGCTTTCGGCTCAGTCTAGAACAGTTGCCCCCCAAGCCGAAGGCATTCGCTGAACGGGTTTAGGCTTGCGAGGTATCGCTTCTGATGGTGTGGCCATGCTTTTGGGATTATCTGCCCGAGCCTTCCTGAGACCGGTTGCCCCCAGTGGAGCGGTCGGGTTAGTGGGCGATTTCCCACTCATGTTGGAACATCGTGTCTCTTTTCTTGATGATGTGGCAATCAGGTTCTGACTGATGTGACATTACGCCTTTCGATGTGATTGGCTAAGACGTTCGAGTTCTTCGTAGAGTGTGCGAAATGATGATGGTTCAATTTCCAAGGGATGCATTTAATGCTGGAAACGACGGGTCATGTCACTTCAACCTTTGGCCTGCTCCTCCTATAAATTGATGGTCTCTACTTCTCATTTTTCACTTTAGCCTTTACATTGATTGCTCTGAGAGCGACCTGCACTTTCCGGCAAGTGATCAAGATTCCGGCGAGTTTCCCGGTGGGCGACCTGCCACTCCAGTGAGATTCTTCTTCAAACCGTCTTTGCTTCGTGTCTCTGGGCGATCTCCCTACCCCTACTTCAGGTAACCACCTTAGCTTTCTTTTTATCCCTGCTTTCATTCCTACTTTTATCGAGGAGGGGGTGTCAGACCCGGGATCGACCTTGTCGCCCCCTTTTGTGAATCATCTTTCTGGGTGGTCTTGACTTCTTTGCCCCCTCCTTGCAGGGTAGTTTTATTCTGGCGCGGATGAAGCAAACCGCCCGTATTCCAGGTGAACCTCCTGTTCATTTGACTGAACACATCACTCGCCCGGCTACATGTGAAGCAATGAGCGGGTCCTTATCCGAAGGTCCTTCTTACCCTTCTCCCACTGATAGGTCGAGTTCAAATACATCTTCCGAGAATACTCCATCTATGTGTACGCCTGATCAGTCTTCTTCACTAGCAGATTCCAATCACGCCCCCTCGGTTGAACAGTCGGTCTCTCAAAGGACAGTGAATGACATCGAACCTTCTAGCAATGAAGTCGCGCCCAACAAGCTCGGTGAGCATTCAAACGATGAAGACATGCCCGATCAACCTGTTGGTGAAGTCACCCAAACTGAGCGGAGAGTTATTGAAGCCAGTGTGACTGAGGAACCAAATTGGGGTGGCACCATCGGTGACGATTGCTCTTGGGATTCGATGGACGTTATTAATATGGTGCCCTCGATAATCGCACCTAGGGACGAGTTGCTTTGGTATTATGTGAAGATGGTAGGCGATCCAAGCCAACGGCGGAGGGTCGAAGGCCCTACCGCGGATGAGCATGTGGCCGTTGTTCCTTCGATACTCAAATTCACCATGTATTCCAACGTCCTTCGCAACATGAGAGTTCGCCCGCCCATTACTTTTCCAACGTGCAGTTTTACGCTACTTGGGGGTCGCCCCTTCTTAGTTGCACCCCAACACTTGGGCGTTCATTAAGGTATTTGAGCAACTGATGGGAGTGATGGCGCGCGATTGCTCTCGCTCTCTTTTCTTTAAGATCTTTGAAATGAGAAGGCGGCCCGAGCCCAATAGCAACAGGACACGGTGGGAGCATTTAAGCATCAAAGGTCATCAGGACTTCAAAATTTTCCAGCCCTATTCCGATTCATTAAAACCTTGGAAGCATTCTTTTATGTGGATCGTGCCCGTTTGGGATCAGGCTTGCAAAGCGGTCGGTTATTTGGACAATCAGTGAAGAGTGACTGGTTTTAAATTTCCCATGGGGTGGACTTACACACATTATCGTCGTAGTCCGATCACATATAGGACTCGATGTCGCCTTCGGGATAGCGACTTGGAAACTCTTGAACTACTCGAGAATATGGCTTCTTGGATGAACTAAGAGATGATTAAATGCTACCAGTTGGCACGGGTTCGGAGTGACGCTGAGTTTAAAGTCGTCCTTGGTGCGACCGACTTTCGAAATATTCCTTTTTCGTTCATTACTCGTTCAGCGTTCTAATCGTTTTTTAATCTTCTTGTAGGTGAAATGGCCAGCGTAGGGTATGAAGAACTTATGATGAGGGCCAGGAGAGGAAAAAAGTCTCAAACCGTCCCTTCTCCCCTTGTCACTGCTCCTTTGGATGAGGGAGGGATTAACACTGAGGGTGATCAGGGGGGTGAGGTGCTCGCACAGGTTCATAAGAAAAGGGATCGTTTTTATCAAGTTGCTGGATCAAGTGGGAAGGATGCTGAGATCGACCCTCCCCACAAGAAAACAAAATCGACGAAGGAGAAAGATGCTCCGAAGAGGCCGTCCTCCAATCTCGACTTGGAAGATCTATCAGAGTCAGATTTAGACTGCTTTCATCAAAATCCTCTTCTCTTCATGGCTGATGTTGCCAAGGCGGGTGCCCGCCTGCTTGCTAAATTCAAGCAGGGGGAGGCAGAACAGACTGCAACGTCTCCTTGCCCAAAACTTTTGGTTGGAAAGTCATAACTTAGATAAAACCGATAAGCTAAATCGTGCTTATGAATATATTTCAGAGTTGCAGGCGGAGCTGGAGTCTGTAAAAAATAAACTTCTAGAGTTAAAGTCCGCCATTTAGCCCACTGCGGATGCCCTTGATGAGACCAGGACATCACTCTCCAACGTAACCAAAGAGCGGGATGATTTAAAGGCCGCCAAAGTTGAGGCGGATCAGAAAGTGAAGTCCGGGGAGATCAAACTCAACGGGTTATCGGATAAGGTTAAGGAGCTTGAAGAGGAGGTTGTCGTTCTGAGAAAAACATTGAAGTAATGGAGAAAGATCAGTCGGTCTTGCGTAAGGACAGGGAATGACATCGAACCTTCTAGCAATGAAGTCGCGCCCAACCAGCCCGTTGAGCATTCAAACGACGAAGACATGCCCGATCAACCTGTTGGTGAGTTATTGAAACCAGTGTGACTGAGGAACCAAATTGGGTTGGCACCATCGGTGGCGATCGCTCTTGGATTTCGATGGGCGTTATTAATATCGTGCCTCGATAATCGTACCTGGGAACGAGTTGCTTTGGTATTATGTGAAGATGGTAGGCGATCCAGGCCAACGGTGGAGGGTCGAAGGCCCTGCCGCGGATGAGCATGTGGCGTTGTTCCTTCGACACTCAAATTCACCATGTATTCCAACATCCTTCGCGACATGAGAGTTCGCCCAGAGTGGGATTTCAGCCCAGTCCAGAACACTCCACTAATACAGATTCATATAGTTGCATACAGTGGGTTCGAATCCAGTTTTGAGAAAACAACAGTGTTAAATCTCTTGAAGAATGGATTTGCCGCCCATTGTGATTCTAACCGATTTATACCAAAAAATATATATAGTTGCATATAGTTTCCCGGATTTGGCGTCAAATAGTTCCATACATATACCGACACATATATAGCAAGCTCCATAAACAATACTTAACAATAAGCTTAGGCTATCTTTGGTGCTCTCTGCTCACACTTTGTCAAAGAAAATAATGACAAACTGAAAATAGAAAAGAAAAATTCATTCTTTTTCATCAAACGAGAATTAAAAAGTTTAACGTCTCGCACCTAACACTGGTTTAAAGTCGGGCTGCCGTTGGGTACGTAGTGGGGGTCGATCAGGTTTGCTCCTGGGTTCGATTCCCATACACGTTAAAACAGGGAGTTGGCCAGTGAAATCTTTGCCGCAAGTAGCGAGCGTAGATTAGTCATTCGTTGAAAGCATTGGGACACTGTGTAAAGGCCTGAACCAAAAAAAAATTAGCACATAATCTCAGTTCCCAAACTTTAATATCATAAAAGAATTCAAAATTATTACATGAACATTTCTCCATGTGATTTTGAAATAATTTAAAAGAAGGGAATTTTTTTAAACACGAAATAAAATGCAACCTTTAATTAGGAAGAATTGGGGAAGTCAACATATGGTACAAAACACTTGTTTCATGGGAATTAAAGTATTTAATAACACATGTACAAAAAAAAAGTGTTTAATAACACTTGTTTCATTGGAATGATGGCCACATAAAGCTACTTAGTTTGCATCTCTACTGGCAACAAAATTATTTACTATAGTAAGATCAATAGGGTGTAAGGTTTCGGTTTATGCTTTTCATGTCTTTCTTCGAGTCTCAAGGATAATATTGAAGTGTTGTGGCTAGTCAAATTTGATTATAGTTCAATAAATTAGTTAATGTGTACTACCATAAGAAAACGTGGTACAATCACATTTTAACAATTCAAAGAATAATTTCTTTTTGGGTTTTTTTTTACCTCCCTCTTTATACCCCATACCCCATAATTCAGTTTAACCCAAAAATACCCCTCTCATTTTTACCAAAATCTGATCACACCCCACCAAAAATTGAGTTTCCCGAAATTATCTCATTTAAATGTAATTCCGAAATTTTTATTCGCATTTTATCCGGAAATACTGTATTTCTGGAACAGTTATTTGCTTCCGGAAACATGAAATTTTTAGTATTTCTAGATGTTGGGTGTTAAAGGGAAGAAGAATGGTAAAGGGAAGAAGAATAAGATCGTTTTGGGTTGCGAGAGACATGGGAGATATACTGTAGTAGATGTTGGGTGTTCTACTAGACACAAGACCTCCAAAAAGTGTGGCTGTCCTTTTAGATTGAAAGCTAAACCACTCAATCCTCCTAATTTTGATTGGAAGGTTAAAGTTATGTGTGGAAGTCACAATCATGAGCCTCATAAGACTTGGCTTGGAGCAGCAATCTTTGGTAAGTTTAACAAGGATGAGCGGTCAGTTGTTGAGGAGCATTTGTTGTTGGCAGTGAAAGCACAAAAAAGTATAGAGGCAATAAAGAGGAGATTTGCCAACAACTTGAGTAAGATCTCTCAGCTGTATAGAACTCACAGCAAACTCCGATCGGGCAGGAGAGGTAGTAGGACTGAGATGCAGGAGCTTATGAGACTGGTCGAGTCTGAGCATTACTTGTGTTGGACCAGACGGTTTGAAGGAACTGATATTGTTGAGGAGATCATGTGGACACACCCTGAGAGTTTGAAGTTATTGAGGATGTTTCCTAGTGTCTTGATTATGGACTGCACCTTCAAGACCAACAAATATGCATTGCCTCTCCTGGAGATTATTGGTGTCACTTGCACTGAGTTGACATTTTCTGTAGCATTTGCTTACTTGTCTCATGAGCGATATGGTGACTACAGATGGGCATTGCAGAGCCTAAGAGATTTGATGGTGGTAGATATCCCAATTCCGTAGATTATCCTCACTGACTGTGAGGAGGCATTGATGACTGCTATCAAGATTGTATTTCCTGGGGCAGTTAATTTGCTTTGCCGGTATCACATTAACAACAATGTCAATGCTAAGATTAAGAAGGCGGTCAAGGGAGATAGAGTGAAACAAGTGATGAGACTTTGGCATGCAATAGTTGACTACCTCTGAGGAGGAATTTTATGAGATGATGTTGCATGATTTTGAAGCTTCATGTGCTGATATACCCCAAATTGACAATTCTGTGAACTAGTATTGGTTGTATCCTCACAGGGAAAGATTTGTTGGACCGTGGACTGATAAAGTCAGACACTATGGGAATACTACGACTAATAGGTACATTAGTTTTTTTTCTTATGTCTTTTAAATTTATTTCGAGTCAATTTTTTTCTTATGTGTTTTAATTTGTTACATATAGGATTGAGTCAGCCCAATGGTCATTGAAGAGGTCACTGGGTTCTAGTTGAGGTGATTTATGCAGAAGCTGGGAGTCAATGCATGGGATGATAAATGCACAAATTGATAATATTGTCGTTTCATTTCAAAAAAGCATCAACCGTGTAGATGCCCGACACAACACTCCATTCTACAAGAGTCGACACGGTTTGGTGTCTTTGGAGGCATTGAATCATATAGTTGATGAGTTTGATGGCATGTTGGGTGGAGTAGGAACCGATAAGACCCGTTGTGGTGGTTGTGTGATTAAAGTTACCCATGGGTTACCTTGTTCTTGTGAGCTTTGTTATTTGCACCTACATGGTCGTCCAATCCCATTGGAGATGGTTGACTCTCATTGGATGAGGCTCAGTTTGGAGAGTATGGATGAGGAGCGCGTGAAACAAGCCTCACTTGAGTGTGTCATAAGCTATACAATAAAGGAGATGGGTCGTGATGTCTCTTGAGGAGAGGTTTGTCTTTAAGAGAGGTCTTGATGATTATGTCTTCCCAAGCACTACATCCTTGGTTCCACCTAAGCACAAAGTCAAGACTAGGGGTGCACCAAAGAAGAAGAATAAAGAGTATGATATGAAGAGAAGTCCTTCTTCTTGGGAGCACGTGAATTCCTCTTTGAGCTCAGTTAAGCAACCCTCCCAGAAGTCATCAAAGAAACTTCCCCAACGGTCCTCACAGCAAGTCTCCCAGCTACCATCGCAGAGGACATCTCATGAGCGGGCACAGCATGACATCCATTTTGTAAGTCACCTTCCAGAGCATATGCATAGGTACATTGATGACATTATCAATGTGAAGGGGGATGGAGACTGTGGGCATAGATGCATTGCTGCCTCACTTGACTACTCGGAGCACAGTTGGCAACTAGTTCGCAATCATTTGATTGAGGAGATGGACACAAATTATTTTCTATACTCAGAGGTGATAGGTGACGACCACTACAAAAAAAGGAGGATAGGCAACGGAAATTTCCGTCGCTAAACCTAAAAAATCTGTCGCTAAAGTGGTTTAGCGAGGGAATTAGAGACGAAATTTTTCCGTCGCTAAAAAGGGCGTTGCTAATATTTAGCGACGGAATTTTTTATTTTATCGACGGGATTTTAGCGACGGATTTTCCCTCGCTAATTAGGTAGGGAAATTAGTGAGGGCAAATCTGTCGCTAATTAGCGACGGACAAATTCCGTCGTTAATTTTCTTTAAATATTAGCGACGGATTTTAGTGAGGTAAAATCCGTCGCTAATTTAATTTTTTATAAAAAAAACTGCTTTATTTTATGCCACGTGTCGAAATTTGAAAACCTTCTTTTTTTTTAATAATTATATATCAAATGCAGCACAATTTTGAGAATACTCAAATAAAATCCATCCAAACTAACCAACAATACCAAATATCCAAATTTTTGAGAATACTCAAATAAAATCCATCCAAACTAGAACCAAGTATATCCAAACTAACCAACAATACCAAATATCCAAATCCTAAACAACTTCAAACCAGCAATAACAATCCAAATTCTAAACATGTCCAAACCAGCAAATAACAACATAATACTAAAACGAGCCATCATCAGACTCGGACTCCTCAGACTCAGAGGCATCTGGCTTCATGCTCTTATAGTACTTTAACAGCTTCTCTTGCTGACGTGCAAACCTAAAGAAGTCTGTCTGCATATCTTTCATTGTCCGACTCTACTTCTGCTGCTCCTGCTGGTGCTGAGCATGCATCTCCTGTATCTGTTGCTGGTGCTGAACGCGCATCTCCTCCATCTGCTGCCTGGGCTGCTCTGTCTCACCTGAAGGACGAGGAGGTCGACTACTAGAGGAGGGTCCGCTGGTGTCAAACTGAGCATCCTCAAATCTCAAATTTGGAGCCAAGGGCCCCGTACGATACATACGTTTCTTGTACATCCCCCTACCAACTTCTCCCAATTACGGTTTGCCAAAGCCATGATCTCAGGAGACAGTGGACCAAGTGACTCAGGGTTCCAGCTCCCCTGAGTCGGCTCAAACATCGTCTCAGCATGTTTCTCCTGTTTTGCATAACCACAAAACATAGCATAATAAGCGCTCCATTTTAAGAAAACATTATATAATATAAATCAAGTTGTATATTTACCTGAGTGGTCCTCGAGCGCTCATCAACATAAGTCTGGGTATCCTTCCTGACATGTGTGGCCCTATGCAGCTCAGCAATAATAAGAGGGCGTCCAGCCTTCTTACACTGTAAAAATGAAACAAATTCTCAAATTTTGGTAACTAATCGCCCTAACTAAACTAAAATAGTACAAATATTTTTAAAATAACCTACCAATCTCATAGCATGCTGAGCTTGGTTGACGGAGCCACAAGTGTGAAGTGAGCCACCCTTTTCTGAATTCCGATTTTTTTTCGCTTTTTCAGCATTTTTTTTGAATTTCTCACTTCTCCAAACATCCTGGTATTGATCCCAGACTTCTTGAGGGATATACCTCGGCCTTTCATTTTTACGGCGCAATTTGTAGAGCAAGTCTGCCAATTGCTTTGCCAATCTAGTCCAAAAAATTTATGCACCAATTCATCATCTTTCGGTCTCCAAGTCACTTTGGTCTGTATTAAACATAATCAAAATATGTGTGAACGCCCAATTTTAACCGGCATTTTTGTCTTTTTTCGCGAAAATTCCGAAAATATTGTTTTTGCGCATTTTTGTGATTTTAATTGATTTCGCATGTCATTTGGGGGTCGTTGGCAGTTTCGCGTTGCTATTATTATTGTTAGTTTAGTTTACTTTTGTTATAAAAAAAATCAGATTTGAATATATGCTTTTTTATAATCAAATTTTTTACAAGAAAATGGGTACAACAATAAAAGTCAACTTTGTTACACATATAGACAAATAATTAAATATAAAATAGTACAAAAATTAACTAAAAAAGCAAAAAATAAAAAAAGCAAGGCAGCACAAGTTGCTGTCCTTGCCTGCGTTGGAGAACCCTTTGGGCATTACGCCAAAGCCCATTTTTTCATCCTCTTTGATCCTTTCCATTTTTGCTCCAACAAAGTAGCTTTTGCAGGCCCCACCCTGCTGCTGCTCCCCTGCTCCATCACTGCTCCACTACCCTGCTATATTTTGTCTGTGTCCTCAATAGCAGTACTCCTCTGCTTCAACACCCACCCTACTCCACATGATTTGTATATAAACTCAGATTCAAAGCACAGGGGGGGAGAAAAACTGAGAAAAAATCAGGAACAACACAATTAAAATTAGAAAGAAAAAAGGAGAGAACAGAGAGAGGGAAAGCTACTGAGCTACCTCATCTCCGACCACTATCTGTGGTGGTCGCCGCCGTGCACCACCACCGTGCACCACCACAGAAACCCCTACACCATCTCCTTCATTCTCTCCTTCCTACCACAGAAACCAAACCTCACGGCCACACCTCCCCTCTACGAGCCATCACCGCCACGACCCCACCATCTCCACCACCGAGCCACCACCTTAGTCTCACCGTCGCCTCCCCCACGGCCAGCCTCCACCAAACGACCACCACTGAACATCTCTTCGCAACCGTCACCACCCCAAACGGCATCCTCACCGTCAACCACCCACAGTACACCAACACGACCGCAAACCTCCCTCATCACCGTAAGCCACCCCCCTTTTACGACTAAAACCTCCACCGCGAACCGCACACCCCTCCCATCGACAGCACCTACCCACAAATCGGCACCACCGTAGCCAAATAACCAGACACTGTCCCGATCGCCCAACCACCTTCGCGGAGTTACAATTTGGAGAGGAGAGGAGGAGAGTGACGCGGTGGAGAGGAGAGATGAGATTAGGGTATGTGAGAGGAGGGAAGTGAGATGGCCCTGAGAGAGAAGAAGAGGATTAGGGTTAGGGGAAGAGAGGACGGCGCCGTTGGAAAGGGAGAGAGGAGTTACGGCGGGTGGGTGGCTGAGGAAAATTTAGGGTTTGGGAGTCCTGTTTTAGGTAGGCGCCGTGGGAGAAGAGGGGAGTGAATTTTGGGGTTTCTTTTTTAGTTTTGGTTTATATCAGGGCATTTTCGCCTCTTCGCTTTTTTTCTTTTGATCCAAATCATTATTCGCACCCCCTTTTGCTCTACAGACCCCCTCGTAAGCCCATGTTTCCGAAACACGCAGCCCAGTTCCCAAAAAAAAATGAACTGGGCTCGCTGATTACACCACCCTTTTTCTAAACACAGCCCCCATGTTATCTACATCTCTCTTTTTTGCAAATACACCATGCTTTCATTCTTTTCAAATTTTTTCACTATCAAACAATTTATTTCACAAACTTACGTTTTTCCAAAATGAATAGGAGATTAATTCGGCCGTACGGCCGGGTTAGTCATCGTTTTAGCATGGATGAACCGTACGGCTCAATAGTCCTAAAATCCCTATTCCAAAAAAAAACGCCAAACACACAAATTTTTTCTATGAAAAACTACGTAACCTTTGATTCTCCGCTTCGGAGATACGTAGGAGCGGGGCTTCCCCGTCAAGCTAAATTAATTTTTTCTCAATAAATAATCATTTTTTTCTTTAACACCTATTTTCCAAAAAATTAAAAAATGAGCTTGATTGAGATGTAGATCTTGTCAACCTCGCAAACCTGGTTTAAGACGCCTGAGCTGTACAGCTTTGATCTTAAACCCCCTTTCAAAAATAAAATCAACCAATCAACAAACTTTTTCAGGAAGAACTACGTGACTTTTGAGTTTCTCATTGCACCGGAGGATACGTAGGAGCGGGGCTTCCCCGTCAAGTCAAAGTTAAATTTTCTTAAATCGGTCCCTATTTTATATTTTTCTAAATAATTCTTCTTTACTTAATTTTGGGGTAAACAAATGACTAAGTAATTTATTAATACTTGCACAATCAGATTTAGGGTAACTGTCTTAGGACAGATGTATTAGGGGTGTAGTGGAATTAAGTTTTTGCCCTTCCCTATGCATAATCGACTCCCGAATCCAACTCAGTTTACGCAGACCAATAACTTATTGTTAGGTTCTTCTCATTTTTTCCTATTAAATAAATTGGGTAGCGACTCCTAAAATCATCAATTTTTGGGCCGTCTACGTCGGGATCCCGGTCACGACAGATGGCAACTCCGCTGGGGATAGTGAGAGTCAAGCCTGGTATGTTTGGTTGTGCAATGATTATAAGGTACGTGTATTTGTTTACCCCTCTTTACTTTTATTTATTTCTTTAGTTTCTTTTCGTATATCTTTATTTTATGCTTGATAAAAACCCTAGGGTAGAAGACTATTATTTTCTGTATATGTGTTTGTTTGTTTTGCAGCTAGGGGGTATCTTTAACATTTTGCTCCTACACACACTCCACTATCACACTTCTGCACACATGCGAGAATAGTCCTATACCCGGACTAGACCATACCCTAAATTAGAACGAGACCGCGTAGTGATGGCCTACTGGATGTACGTCCTGTTGGGTGGTCACGAAAGTCTCACCTAGAGTTTGGTCCCTTTTGAGGATGCTATCACTTCTAATAGCTTGCCTATTGTCGCGATTAGCACTCTTAATTGGGGTCGTTGGCTCTAGGAACCTTATTTAGGACTCTATAGAGCTACCTTTGAGAGGTTCACTTGATAGAAAAAGCCTTAGTTCTATTCCCAAAGGGACCCCTCTAGGACACAAAGGAGCTTAATACTTTTTCATTCAAGCAAACACTAATACAATTTCCTTCCCATTTTTGAAAAAACCCAAAAATCATATTTTAATCCTGCAACCATATCTCCTGCATTCTTATTTTCTTTGCATGACAAAAAAAAATATATAGACAAACTCATGTTGCATTCATTTCAAAGACTGTCGGGAAATTATAAAACATTTTTTCTATACAAAAGAAGTGGATGAAAGTGAAAAACATGCAAGTCAGACAACCCGATTCATACTTTTCTCTTCAAATAGAAAGCTTACAATTCCCCGACACGGTGAATAAAACCATACATTCGCATATTCATTCATTCATTCATATTTTGAAAAAAAAAATCAGAGCGAAAGGCAAGTTTGGTCGTCAACACTCATGCGTCTGTTTTCCCTTTTCCAAAACACAACGAACAAAAATATTCAAAATCATGTCAAGCATCGTGTATTCTTTCCTTTCCATGCATAAAAAAAATCATTGCGAGTGTCATGCATTTTATTTCCTCTCACAAAAAAGAGTAATTTTTAGTCATATAACATGAGCATCTCAACATGCATTTCCATTCATTCATAATCATTCACAAAAATCACCATCAAATAATATAGGCATTTCATCAATTGCAACATCATGAAATGCATGTAAAAAACATAGCATTCACACACCTTTTCACTCATCCTAAAAAAAAACTGCTGTTTCATTAAATAATCCATACGCCATTTCATCCACGCATTATTTATACACCGTTTCAACATGCATCATTTCAAAAATTATGTCATCATTTTCGCATCATTCAAAGATACGTATTTAGCATTTCATTCTGATACATGAAAGAGGCTCTGCATCGGTCACATGCTGCATTGCCACCAAAAATTATTTAGAATACCTGACCTTTCCAAGTGATCATTCATTCGCATTTCATGCATTCGCTTCTGCATTTTCGTCATTCATCACCATGTGTTCCTTAATGCATTAGGCCACAAAGGGAGCTTTGTCTCTTATCTTTAATTTTCGTTGCACTTTTTTTCCTTTAAAATAAAAATAATATAAAAATCTCTAAATTTGTATAGAACTGCATTACATGCATAAAAGATCATGTTGCATTCTAAAAAAAAAATCTTTGCATATATTCAAATGAATAATATTTTTTTGCATGGTGACTCTAAAAAAAATGCATTGAATGTGGCATCGTAGGATAAACATCTGCATGATGGCTCTAAGTTCATGCATAGCATGACATCATAAGTGTCGTGACCGGGATCCCGACGTAGACGGCCCAAAAATCGATATTTCAGGGAGTCGCCACCCAATTTATTAAATAGGGAAAATTGAGAAAAACCTACCTTAAAATTAATGGTCTGCGTAAACTAGGTTGGATTCGGGAGTCGGTTATGCATAGGGAAGGGCGAAAACTTAATTCCACTACACCCCTAGTACATCCGTCCTAAGACAGTTACCCTAAATCTGATTGTGCAAATATAAATTACGAATTTATTTGTTTTACCCAAATATAAAATAGTAGAGAATAATAAGGGCTAATTTAGAAAAGTTTAATTTTGACTTGACGGGGAAGCCCCGCTCCTACGTATCCTCCGGTGCAATGAGGAACTCAAAAGTCACGTAGTTCTTCCTGAAAAATTTTGTTGGTTGGTATTTTTTAATATAGGGGTTTTAGGATTATTGAGCTGTACAGCTCATCCATCCTAGAACGCTGACTGACCCGTCTGTACAGTCGACTTAGTCCCCTATTTTATAAAAATGGAGTTTTTGGAGTTTTGGAAAATGATTTTATGTGTGTTGGTTTGATTTTATTTGAATAGGGATTTTAGGACTCTTGAACCGTACGGTTCATTTATCCTAGAATGCTGACTAACCCGTCTGTACAGTCGGCTTAGTCCCCTATTTTCGAAAAATGGAGTTTTTGATTTATGGAAAGAAATATGTTTGTGTTTATTTTGATTTAGAAATTGTTTGTTTTAAATAGGGATTTTAGGACATGATCCGTAACGGTTCATTAGTAACCTAAAAAGCTGACTAACCCGACTGTACAGTCGATTTAGTCCCCTATTTATATTTTTTTTGAAAATGAAATATTTATCTATTTATTTTTATAGGTTTTTTGTAAAAAGAAATAATAAAAACGAAAACAGAGGGTGCAATAGTAAAATGGGGTGCAGCTTGCAAAAAGGGAGTTGTATTATTGTTTGCTTGAATGCAAAAGTATTAAGCTCCTTTGTGTCCTAGAGGGGTCTCTTTGGGAATAGATCTAAGGCTTTTTCTATCAAGTGAACCTCTCAAAGGTAGCTCTATAGAGTCCTAAATAAGGTTCCTAGAGCCAACGACCCCAATTAAGAACACTGATCAACAACAATAGGCAAGCTATTAGGAGTGCCAACATTCTCAAGAGGGACCAAACTCTAGGTGAGCCTTTCGTGACCACCCAACAGGACGCACATCCAGTAGGCCATCACTACGCAGTCTCATTCTAACTTAGGTTATTCTCCAGTCCGGGTACAAGACTATTCTCACGTGTGTGCAGAAGTGTGATAGTGGAGTGTGTGTAGGAGCAAAATGTTAAATATACCCCCTAGCTGCAAAACAAACAAACACATATACAGAAAATAATAGTCTTCTACCCTAGGTTTTATATCAAGCATAAAATAAAGATATACAAAAAGAAACTAAAGAAATAAATAAATAATCAATAAATATGTACATAAATAAATAAATAAATAAACAAATAGATATAAATAAATAAATACAAAACTAACCTCAAGCTGATGAACGCGATGAACGCCGAACCGGACCGAGCAGTCTGACCAGGTCAACTGCGAACCGGACTGCTTTGAGAACCGAAAAACCGATTCAAAAAAATTACAAAATAATCAAAGACAGACTTTTAGTGTCTGGACCGCAAAGGCTAGCCCAAAAGATCACTTAATCTGCCAATGACTCCCCTCCTCAAGTCTTTGCCTCTCAGTCTCTTTTATAGTCAAATGTTAGGTGGTTCTTGTTTCTCCCAAACAATGTGGGACTAAAACAAGATAGAGAAAACCATTCTCGTTTTTCTCAAACTAGCCATTGTAACAGTGTGATTCCGGATTCGTTAACCGTTGGATCATCGTCTTTTTTTGACACCAGGTTCGTGAGACATCCCTCTTCACTTTTACCGTTCGGATCGTCGAAATGACGTCTGAGGGGAGAGAAATTGCCTTCGCAAAAGTAGAAAAAACAACCCCCGTTTTTCTCAAACCAGCCCCCGTACAAGTGCGATTCTGGATTCGTTAACCATTGGATCGTTTTCGTTTTTTTCCAGAAGGTTCTTGAGATATTCATATTCACTTTCACCGTTCGGATCGTCGAACCGAGGTCTGAAGAGAGAGAAATCACCTTCGCAAAGTAGCTGCAGTTTTGGGTATTTTGGTTTATTTTTGTATTTTTGTAACTTTGGCATTCTTGGGCCAAGTCATGTAAATGCATGTAAATGGACACTCCTTTTTTGTAATAATAATTTTTTATTGCACCTCCCCTTTTTTATTTTCTTTTGTAATTTGTATTATTTCTTATCTATTTTATTTTTTATTTTCATTTTTTAATTAAAGAGATTGTAACAAGAAAAATAAATTAAATCTACTTTGTAATTTTTTGAATTAGCATATTTTTTAAATTTTTTGTTTAACCACTAAAAAAGTAATAATAACGCAAAATTAGTAAATTAGCGCAAAATGACCTATTCGAGGGATTAGGAATCAAATATACGCGAAAAACATATTTTTGTGATTTTTTTTTGAAAAAGTAAAAATGTACCGGTTAAAATTGGGTGTTCACAATAAGAATTCTCAATATTTCATTTTTCTTTGTCTATACATAAAAATTGTTGCTGCATATTGTACATACTTACATGAGTAAATAGAATTGCATTGCATTTCAAGCATTCAAGACCATGTTGTATTCTAAAAATTGTGCATACTTTCATGAGCAAATAAAAATCTCATTGTCATTCATTTATAGTCTGTTTTTTTCAAAAAAAAAGTTGCATTGCAACTTTTAAAAAACTAAAAATAAAAATTTGAACAAATAAAAACTAGCATTGTCATTCATCATTTTTTTTTGACCAAAAACATTGTCATTCATCATGGATCATATTCTTTTCTCTTTGAAAATTTACATGCATAGCATTAAACCCGTGCACTTTCATGGAAAAGTATCACAAAATTTCTCCATATTTCATTATAGCATGTTGTCAATATCTTAGAAGTAGACGCATCAAAGTGTATTGTTATTTGTAAATTTTTATAATAGGTTTTCTAAAATAAAGTAAAAAAAAGTAGGTGCATTTCATATATAAAAGGCATTAAAAATTGTGTTGCATCCCGGAAAAATATTGTCTACATATTTGGTGCATTTTCATTAATAAAAAACTTGCATCGTGATCCATCATTCATCATAGTTCATGTACTTTCATAGCATAACATCATAAAATATTCTCATATTTCATTTTTTTCTTTGCATATACATAAAATCGTTGTTGCCTGTTGTGCATACTTCCATGTGTAAATAAAACAAATCACAATGTCATTCCCCAATATTCATAGCATGTCTCCTTTAGATAAGTACAAAAAATTGCATTTCTTTTCTGGCATAAAGAAAAGAAAAAACATTACAAAACAAATGCATATTGCATCTTAGGACGTATTTGCATACATAAAATATACCCATGCACTCCATAGCATCATTTTTTTTCTGGACACATTTTCGTTTGTCATAATTTTTCTTGAAATAAAGAATTTTAAAAGTCATTGAGTGTCCATCCACATTTTTTTCCCAAGAGAAAGTTGAATTTTGTGTGCTTGCATCAAGGTGGATATCAATCAAGCGTTGACTCGTGGAATCAGATCATTCTTTGGAGACTTGTTGGAAAGAGGCGTAAGGAAGTGTACTGAGTGGGAAGATTTCATGGGGCGTTCAAAAAGGGAAGGGAGACATAAGGTTGGGAATTAGTTCTTGAACTAAAAGCTCAAAGCAAAAAAAATATGATTGTCATTAGCGCTTTGTAATCATGTTGTGTAAAGGCAAGTTTGGCTTTGTTGAAGCTTTATATTAATGGATTTGCATGGAATTAAAAGTTCTGTCCAATTCTTTACGTCCCATTATCCCTTTCAGATTTGGTCCCCAGTTCAGCGATTGCCTCAAGCTATAATTCTCAAAGTCCTTTTGTGTGTGTCATTCGAGGATGAGTTGGCGAATGGATGTCGGTCTTGAAAGGTCCAATTCCCCCAAAAAAAATAGCAAAGAAAAAAGACAAAAAAAGAAGCAAAAGAAATAAAGAGCAAAGAATGTGTAAAAGAGTGAATGTTATTTCGAAATTAAATGTTTGAAAATGTGGAATCATGACTTGAAATGAAGAGTGGCCATTTTTCTCTATCCCAAAAATGAAGCCTTGTTGTCCCCTTTGAGCCGGTAATTTCCTTTCATTAAACCCTGGACAAGGATCGACACTCAGTAAAATTTAGTGCATTTAAATTTCCAAAGGTACAATGAGATAAAACGAAAAATGAATCCCGCAAGACTGGAAACTTGTATAGGAAGTCTTGGCAAAAATTAGGGCATAAAAGAAAGAGAATGAGAGTCATAAATGAAGAAGAGGTGAAGGATAAAATCAGCTATGCCAAATTAGAAAGAAGTGAAAAATGAGAAAAAAAAAGTGAAAAAGTAGAGGAGCGAACAGAGAGAGAGGTGAAGGATAAAATCAGCTATGCCATAAATCATTTTCTGAGCCTCCAAATCCTTTCTTTCTTAACCCATAACCCATGAGGTTCTTAAGCCTTCTAACCCTTTTGTCTTAACCTATAACCCATAAAATAATTTCTCGAGCCTTCTAACACTTCTAGTCCTAACCCATAGCCACATTACAAGCCTCTAAAAGTCCACTCTAATCGATGAATGATTGCTTTCATTTTTATAATGTTAATTTTGAGATAAATCATTTATTTTCTTTTAACAAATCTTTGCTCCAAAAAATGAAAAGAAAAAAAAAAATGAGACCCGCTAGACTGAAAACCTGCAAGGGCAGTCTAGCCAAAAATTAGGGCTTACAAAAAAATTGAATCAAAGCCCGCTAGACTGAAAACCTGCAAGGGCTGTCTAGGCAAAAATTAGGGCACAAAAGGGGAATCAGGCTACATTTGAGAAGTTTATGTTTGATATGTTCATTCACTAGCGTAATCTCTTCCTTTCGAGTCTAACCGAATGACACATTGGGGCAATTTTTGTGGTTTGAGGTAACCTTGGGAGTCTCAAGAAATCCA
This sequence comes from Astragalus membranaceus, assembly GCA_039519185.1. Lineage (NCBI taxonomy): Eukaryota > Viridiplantae > Streptophyta > Magnoliopsida > Fabales > Fabaceae > Astragalus > Astragalus membranaceus. Next base: position 130,098,946 of record CM076851.1, on the reverse strand, counting down.
CTCTGAGCCAACAAAATTTTTGCACAACCCTTCATTAATTGAACATTTCTTGCTATACCAGTTCAGTCTTCTCTCAGGGCAATGCCTTTCACCAACACTGGGGCAAGCATTTGGCAAGACGTTCATGAGTCAAACTTTGTGTGCTATGCTAGTATAGTCTCATCCCAAGAGCAATACCGTACACCAATTTTGTGGAAAAAATTTCGTATGACCCTTTAATGAGTCCAACTTCGCTTGTTACACCAGCGTAATCTTCTCTCGGGGCAATGTCTTTTCAGTAAACTGGGGCAGAAATGTTGCAAGACCTTACACCATTCAAACTATGTTTGCCACACCTGTGTGGTCTCTTCCTAGGGCAATGCCTTTTACCAATACCGGGGCAAATTTTTTGCAATAACCCTTCGTGGGTCAAATTTTGCTGTTTTCACTTTGAGAATATCATTTGCCACCTAAGGAAAATCTTTTGCAAAACCCTTCATAAGTCCAGCTTTGGTTGCTGCACCAGGTAGTCATCCCTTTGGTGTAAAACATTTTACCAATTTCTACCAAGTAAGCTGCCTCAGGTAAATAAAAATGCCCAAAAAGATTAACCTCGAGGCAAGCCTAATCCCTTTTCCCAATCATCTCGGTTTCTCTTCATCTTCCCCATTTCTTTCACTTTGTAAACAACATTCACTTCCAAGCCTTCGAAAACCCAAAACAAACAATCCAGAAACACAAAAAGAGCCCAACTTGTTAATGCCCGTGAATCTATGCATACTCATTAGGTAATGCTTCAAAAATAGTCAACTTGGAATCATTGATATGATTTAGAGCGCTAACGACAATCTGTTAGAAAGGGTCAAACTAGAATGTGTCATGCTTTGCAGGATGGGGATCGTAAAAGAAAAGAGATCCGGCAAGACAAAGATAATGATAAGTTTCCAACCGAGGACAAGCTTGATTGGTTTCAAATAAAACATGAACGAAAACATATTCTCAGCAAATATAACCTTTAGAACATGTCCATCTCTATGTGCATGCATAACTCTTACATTTCATGTCATAGCACGCATACATTTCATGTTATAACATGCATGCAATTCATATCAAACCATGCATTCCACTTCATGACAAGAAGCATGTGGTGTTCCAGTCTCTTTGTGAATAAAGCAATAATAATAATAAAAAATAGAGTCATTCAAAGCAAGACATGCATTGCATTTAATTTCCCTTCCATGCTACGGTTTAAACCTGGCACTGGTCATTTTGATTTTGTACTACGGGCCAGCCCCGGTATCGCATTTTTAGTTTTGTGCTATCGGTTACGCCCCGGCACTGCATGCTATCGGTTACGCCCTGGCATCGCATTTTAATTTCGTGCTATCGGTTACGCCCTGGCACTGCATGCTATCGGTTACGCCCTGGCATCGCATTTTTAGTTTTGTGCTATCGGTTACGCCCTGGCACTGCATGCTATCGGTTACGCCCTGGCATCCCATTTTTAGTTTTGTGCTATCGGTTACGCCCTGGCACTGCATGCTATCGTTTACGCCCTGGCATCGCATTTTTAGTTTTGTGCCATCGGTTACGCCCTGGCACTGCATGCTATTGGTTACGCCCTGGCATCACATTTTAATTTCGTGCTATCGGTTACGCCCTGGCACTGCATGCTATCGGTTACTCCCTGGCATCGCATTTTTAGTTTTGTGCTATCGATTACGCCCTGGCACTCCATGCTATCGGTTACGCCCTGGCATCGCATTTTTCGTTTTGTGTTATCGGTTATGCCCTGGGACTGCATGCTATCGGTTATGCCCTGGCATCGCATTTTAATTTCGTGCTATCGGTTACGCCCTGACATCGCATTTTTAGTTTTGTGCTATCGGTTACGCCCTGGCACTGCATGCTATCGGTTACGCCCTGGCACTGCATGCTATCGGTTACGCCCTGGCATAGCATTTTTAAGTTTTGTGCTGTCGGTTACGCCCTGGCACTGCATGCTATCGGTTACGCCCTGGCATCTCATTTTCAAGTTTTGTGCTCTCGGTTACGCCCTGGTACTGCATGCTATCGGTTACGCCCTGGCATCGCATTTTTAAGTTTTGTGCTGTCGGTTACGCCCTAGCATTGCATGCTATCGGTTACGCCCTGGCATCGCATTTTTAAGTTTTGTGCTATCGGTTACGCCCTGGCACCGCAGGCTATCGGTTACGCCCTGGCATCGCATTTTTAGTTTTGTGCTATCGATTACGCCCTGGCACTGCATGCTATCGGTTACGCCCTGGCATCGCATTTTTAGTTTTGTGCTATCGGTTATGCCCTGGCACTGCATGCTATCAGTTACGCCCTGGCATCGCATTTTAATTTCGTGCTATCGGTTACGCCCTGGCACTGCATGCTATCGATTACGCCCTGGCATCGCATTTTTAGTTTTGTGCTATCGGTTACGCCCTGGCACTGCATGCTATCGGTTATGCCATGGCATCGCATTTTTAAGTTTTGTGTTGTCGGTTACGCCCTGGCACTGCATGCTATCGGTTACGCCCTGGCATCACATTTTTAAGTTTTGTGCTCTCGGTTACGCCCTGGTACTGCATGCTATCGGTTACGCCCCGGCATCGCATTTTTAAGTTTTGTGCTGTCGGTTACGCCCTGGCACTGCATGCTATCGGTTACGCCCTGACATCGCATTTCTAAGTTTTATGCTATCGGTTGCGCCCTGACACCGCAGGCTATCGGTTACGCCCTGGCATCGCATTTTTAATTTTTGTGCTATCGGTTTTGCCCTGGGACTGCATGCTATCGGTTCCGCCCTGGCATCGCATTTTTAAGTTTTGTGCTATCGGTTACGCCCTAGCACTGCATGCTATCGGTTATGCCCTGGCATCGCATTTTATTTTTGTGCTATCGGTCTCGCCCTGGCATTTTCTTTAATTCCCATGCAATCAGTCTCGCTCTGGCATTGTCTTTAATGTTGTGCTACCGATTCAGCTCTGGCACTTTTGTGTTTTTCATGCTATCGGGCTTGCCTTGGCATTGTCGTTAATTTTGTGCTACCGATTCAGCTCTGGCACTATTTTTCTTTTAATGCTATCGGTCTTGCCCTGGCATTGTCTTTAATTTTGTGCTACCGATTCAGCTCTGGCACAATTTTTCTTTTAATGCTATCGATCTCGCGCTGGCATTGTCTTTAATTTCGCGCTACCTTTTTTTACGCATATTTCACCGATTAAAATTTAGGTTCGTATCTGTACTTATTCCTTACATTGATAATACGACAAAACATGGTTTTATGTATTATCTCGTAAGAAAGTAATTACAGAGGGGCAACTGTGAACACCCAATTTTAACCGGCATTTTTGTCTTTTTTCGCGAAAATTCCGAAAATATCATTTTTGCGCATTTTTGTGATTTTAATTGATTTCGCATGTCATTTGGGGGCCGTTGGCAGTTTCGCGTTGCTATTATTATTGTTAGTTTAGTTTACTTTTGTTATAAAAAAAATCAGATTTGAATATATGCTTTTTTATAGTCAATTTTTTTACAAGAAAAAGGGTACAACAATAAAAGTCAACTTTGTTACACATATAGACAAATAATTAAATACAAAATAATACAAAAATTAATTAAAAAAGCAAAAACTAAAAAAATCAAGGCAGCACAAGTTGCTGTCCTTGCCTGCGTTGGAGAACCCTTTGGGCATTATGCCAAAGCCCATTTCTTCATCCTCTTTGATCCTTTCCATTTTTGCTCCAACAAAGTAGCTTTTGCAGGCCCCACCCTGCTGCAGCTCCCCTGCTCCATCACTGCTCCACTACCCTGCTATATTTTGTCTATGTCCCCAATAGCAGTACTCCTCTGCTTCAACACCCCACCCTACTCCACGTGATTTGTATATAAACTCAGATTCAAAGCACAGGGGGGGAGAAAAACTGAGAAAAAAATCAGGAACAACAAAATTAAAATTAGAAAGAAAAAGGAGAGAACAGAGAGAGGGAAAGCTACTGAGCTACCTCATCTCCGACCACCATCTGTGGTGGTCGCCGCAGTGCACCACCACCGTGCACCACCACAGAAACCCCTACACCATCTCCTTCATTCTCTCCTTCCCACCATAGAAACCAAACCTCACGGCCACACCTCCCCTCTACGAGCCATCACCGCCACGACCCCACCATCTCCACCACCGAGCCACCACCTTAGTCTCACCGTCCCCTCCCCCATGGCCAGCCTCCACCAAACAACCACCACTGAACATCTCTTCGCAACCGTCTCCACCCCAAACGGCCTCCTCACCGTCAACCACCCACAGTACACCAACACAACCGCAAACCTCCCTCATCACCGTAAGCCACCCCCCTTTTACGACTAAAACCTCCACCGCGAACCGCCACACCCCTCCCATCGACAGCACCTACCCACAAATCGGCACCGCCGTAGCCAAATAACCAGACACTGTCCCGATCGCCCAACCACCTTCGCGGAGTTACGATTTGGAGAGGAGGGGAGGAGAGTGACGCGGTGGAGAGGAGAGATGAGATTAGGGTATGTGAGAGGAGGGAAGTGAAACGGCCTTGGGAGAGAATAAGAGGATTAGGGTTAGGGGGAGAGAGGACGGCGTCGTTGGAAAGGGAGAGAGGAGTTACGGCGGGTGGGTGGCTGAGGAAAATTTAGGGTTTGGGAGTCCTGTTTTAGGTAGGCGCCGTGGGAGAAGAGGGGAGTGGATTTTAGGGTTTCTTTTTTAGTTTTGGTTTATATAGTGTAGAGCCTCAGGGCATTTTCACCTCTTCGTTTTTTTCTTTTGATCCAAATCATTATTCGCACCCCCCCTTTGCTCTGCACACCCCTCGTAAGCCCATGTTTCCGAAACACGCAGCCCAGTTCGCAAAATAAGATGAACTGGGCTCGCTGATTACACCACCCTTTTTCTAAACACAGCCCCCCTGTTATCTACATGCCCCTTTTTTTTACAAATACACCATGTTTTCATTCTTTTCAAATTTTTCCACTATCAAACAATTTATTTCACAAACTTACATTTTTCCAAAATGAATAGGGGATTAATTCGGCCGTACGGCCGAGTTAGTCATCGTTTTAGGATGGATGAACCGTACGACTCAATAGTCCTAAAATCCCTATTCAAAATAAAAAAAACATTAACACACAAATATTTTCTATGAAGAACTACGTAGCCTTTGATTCTCTGCTTCAGAGATACGTAGGAGCGGGGCTTCCCCGTCAAGCTAAACTAACTTTTTCTCAATAAATAATCATTTTTTTCGTTAACACCTATTTTCCAAAAAATTAAAAAATGAGCTTGATTGAGATGTACATCTTGTCAACCTCGCAAACCTGGTTTAAGACGCCTCAGCTGTACAGCTTTGATCTTAAACCCCCTTTCAAAAATAAAATCAACCAATCAACAAACTTTTTCAGGAAGAACTACGTGACTTTTGAGTTCATCACTGCACCGGAGGATACGTAGGAGCGGGTTCCCCGTCAAGTCAAAATTAAATTTTCTTAAATCGGTCACTATTTTATATTTTTCTAAATAATTCTTCTTTACTTAATTTTGGGGTAAACAAATGACTAAGTAATTTATTAATACTTGCATAATCAGATTTAGGGGAACTGTCTTAGGACAGATGTATTAGGGGTGTAGTGGAATTAAGTTTTTGCCCTTCCCTATGCATAATCGACTCCCGAATCCAACTCAGTTTACGCAGACCAATAACTTCTAGTTAGGTTTTTCTCAATTTTTCCTATAAAATAAATTGGGTGGCGACTCCTAAAATCATCAATTTTTTTGCCGTCTACGTTGGGATCCCGGTCACGACAATAAGTATTAGTAATTATATTAAACATTAAACAATATACTAATATTATCAATATAGGTAATGACATAATTGATACTTACCCTAAACAAGTCCACAAAATCTTTCTTTTTCCTCTTATCAATTTTTGTCACCTTTTCATGGTACTCTTCAAAATAGAGTTTCTTAATGACATGAGTAATCGCTGATGAAGCAGTATTCGATCTAACAAACCTGCATAATTAAGTCGTTGCATAATTAACAAACATATATACACGTCAAACAAACAATTAATTTAAATTAAAAAAAAGTCAAACAATACTTACGCATCGTCAAAGGGATATATGACTTTGCGACGTCGACCATCAGGGTCGACAACCACCTGCTCATCCTCCGACCCGGATGATAATGGCTCTGAATCAGTATGACCATGGGGGTCAGAATGATCATCCTGTAGGGACTGATCAGTATGTACCTCGGGTGTAGGCATAGATAACCCGATTGGTGTGTCCATAGGATCCTGCAGAGGTGGGCCCATATACCTTGCTGGTGTGCCCATAGGATGTTGCAGAGGTGGACCCATATACCCTCCCGGTGTGCCCATAGGATGCTGCAGAGGTGGGCCATACCCTCCCGGTGTGCCCATAGGATGCTGCAGAGGTGGAAAATACCCATAGGATGCTGGTGTGCCAGATGGGTTTATAGGATACCAATTGGGGCCGGAGGGAGAATGAGCAATTGCAGCAGAATGTGAAGTCCCAGCTCCTCCAGCAGTAGTGGTGGTCTGGGGCATCCCCAAAAATGTATCCCCTACATTAAGTACAACCTCACGAACTCGAGTCGCCTTATAGGTTCAGCTATCTTCTCCCCCCTAACATCTCTTGGCGGGTCAGAACCTCCTCCTGGATGCATATCTATGAAAAACGAAACGCAAGAAAAATATATAATGATATATATTAATAAATGAATTTAAATACAACAACAACGTACAATAATGATAAACGAAATGTGATATATATTAATAATTAAAATTAGATGAACAATCAACAACATGCAGAGATTAACACTAATCAAACTATCTATGTGATACTAATAACATTAAAAAAAGTCTTCATCTTCTTCATCTTCTACATCTTCTACATCTTCAGTCTCATCTTCATCTTCTTCATCTTCTTCATATACTCCAATTTCTTCTTCTAATACTGGTTCAACTTCTTCAATGTGGAGTCGATCATCACATAAGGTATCAACTGGTTCAACTTCAATTACCTCATTGACCCCCGAAATTTCATCCACTTGATAAGGAACCTCATCCCCCACATCAGTGGCTTCAATTCGACCTCGTGGTTTTGTCTTAATTGCAACACAATATCCTTCCCGAGTTGATGGATATGGAACATAATATACCTGCCTCACATTTTCAGGCATGATAAATGGATCATAGGCTCTATACCTTCTATCCATTCGAATGTCCATGGTATTACATTTTGGATTCAATTTCGTTCCTCTAACCGATGGATCAAACCAACTACAATAAAACAAAACAATTTTCTTTTGATAGTCTAAATATTTGTATTCAAGTTCATATATGTGTTGGATCACCCCGTAGTACTCATCTTCAGCTCCTTCTGCAATCCCTTTTACATATACCCCACTATTAATTGTTTGTTTTCCCTCACTCCATGATTGGGTGTCAAATTTATAACCGTTAATGAGGTACGTGTGCCACTCACATGTTGGATTATGGGAGTTGGTTCCGCTTCATAAACCTAAGTAATCACATATGGAAAAAATAAGTCATCTCTGATATCTACTTTGAACTTTAGACATTAAAGCATTAATTTTATTTACTTACTCTATCATTAAACCAAGATGGAAAACTTTCATGTATATGAATAGAAGAATCTTCAGTGCGTATACCCTCAGCTTGTAAGAATGCACTGAAAAAAAATTATCCATACTCTTTAGAATGAAAATTGGTCAAGGCATGATATAACTTCATACTCTAAATGTCTATGTATTGAAAACTGAATTGAAGCACACTTACTCAAGATATGGTTTAACTTCAGTGCAATTGATCAAGACATGAATATGTGCTGATTTATACTCCATATCTGATAACCACTGAGTCGACTTCTTTCCCGAGAGGCGCCCAGGTTTGCTAAACACAGATAAAGTGAGGGCATGTCTTTCTTCTTCAACCTCTATTTCGTTTCTATTATTTCTTGACAACATAAAGTTGTTGAAATAATGAGAACATAAATAAATTGTTTCACGATGTAAGTAAGCTGCGCAGATCGATCCTTCGACTCTAGCTTTATTCTTCACCGATCGTTTATAATCACCCATCAATCTAAATATATGGAGGAAGGGGAGTTGATTAAATAAATAGGCATACTAAATATGCACTTTAATTAAAATGTTGAAATTGATAATTACCTCTCAAATGGATACATCCACCTATAATGAACTGGTCTACCAAGCCTTGCTTCATATGCAAGGTGAACCGGAAGATGCTCCATAGAATCAAAGAAACCAGGAGGAAGTATTCTCTCCAACTTACAGATAATGAAAGGAATATTCAGCTCCATCTTAATAAAATCATCTTTTCTCAATGTTGAAGAGCACATGTTTTTAAAAAATTGACTCACTTCAGTAAGTGGTTCCAAAACACACTTTGGCAATGAACTAAAAGCAATTGGAAGCAAACACTCCATGAATACATGACAATCATGACTTTTCATCCCATACATCTTCCCGGTGTTCACATCTGCACATCTTGCAAGATTAGAAGAATAGCCATCTGGTATCCTCAATCCTTTCAACCATTGACAAACATCTTTTGCTTCATCGGGTGCAAGACAATATTTGGCTTTGGGTTTTGACATCTTGCCATTAGCCATTGGCACCAAATTCAAACTGGAACGACTTTTGCTACAATAAAGAGCAGAATCCATTCTAGTCTTATTATTGTCTTTGATTTTATCTTTCACATTCATCACGGTGAACCATATGTTGTCAAAGAAATTCTTCTCAATGTGCATAACATCGAGATTGTGTCTCAATAGATTATCTTTCCAATATGGGAGATTCCAAAATATGCTTCTTTTTGTCCAGTTATGCACTCGTCCATAACCATCCAATCGGGAGAGCACACCTACCCCCGTGGCTTGTGGCAAATTCATAACTCTACTCCAAATTTCACCTGATGTCAACAAAGGCAGTGGGACATCTGTGTCAACTACCCTTTTCTTGAATGCCCTTTTGTTCTTTCTAAATACATGATCTGGCGGTAAGAATCTACGATGCGAGTCAAACCAAGAATTCTTTCCCCCATATTTCAATGTAAACGCTTTTGTGTGTTCCATGCAGTGGGGCATGCTAATTTACCATGAGTCCCCCAACCTGACAACATACCATAAGCCGGGAAGTCATTAATTGTCCACATCAATGCAGCTCTCATCATAAAATTCTTATTTCGCGCTGCATCATATGTCCCAACACCCTACCACAATCTCTTGAGATCATCAATTAGAGGTAGAGGTTCCAAGAAGATATCAATGTTAGCTTTTGGATTGGATGGACCAGGTATCAAGCAAGTCAAAAACATATACGATATAGTCATGCACATCTCAGGAGGAAGATTGTAAGGGGTAACAATGACTGGCCAACAAGAATAGGGCGAAGCTGATGCTTGGATATATGGAGTAAATCCATCAGAGCACAAACCAAGTCGAACATTCCGTGGGTTAGAGGCAAAATCTGAATGCACTCGATCAAAGTGTTTCCACGCCTCACCATCAGATGGATGGCGTAAAATGTCCGAGGTATTCCTATTCTCACAATGCCACGTCATTTTCTTTGCAATTTCAGGCGATGCAAACATTCTCTGCAACCTTGGAACTATAGGCAAATAGAACATCGACTTTACAGAAATGAGTTTATAATTACGTTTTTCCTTTACGAACTTTATACCTCGGCTTTCCACAAAATCTACAAGCCTGCAGCGCACCATCGGTTTTACCAAATTCGTTGTCGTAAAACAACATGTGCCCATCCTCACAACAATCAATCTTCTTACATTCCAATCCCAACTTCGAAACTAACATCTTTGCTTCATAATAACTTTTTGGCAAACTATCCTTATTAGGTGTCCCGTCTCAAAAATATTGCTCATGGACTTGAGAGATAAAAGTTCACACACATAGACAATTTTGACTCTGGCGAGCCATCAAACAACGTTGTGTTTGACTCTTTTAACAAACAATAAAATCTTTGTGTTTCTTCATTTGGAAGTTCATCATGATCGTCATATTGAGGCTCATCAAATGGCACATTCACTCCGAGACCATCACAAATCATGCTTTCCATCGACTCAAATTGTTCATTAGATGGAACATCAAAACTAGAACTGCCTGAAGAAGCCCCTAAGTCAAAATTTGGAAGTCGTTCTCCATGGTCCACCCAAATCCAATAATTAGGCCTAAACCCGATACGATACAAGTGCACCCTAATTTCATCATCAGGTGTAATAGGTATACCGTCACATTTGAGGCATGGACATCTAATCCCCCCTTCCTTTTTAGCCTTATCATGTCGCCACGCTACCCTAATAAACTCTTCAACCCCATTTACAAAAGTTTCCTTTAAAAATGCTCTTCCCGGATATAACCGATCATACACCCAACTACGATTCAATTGATTCCAATTCATCTACACGCATTTAAAAAAACGCATTAGATTCTCACAACTAAACCTAAAATATAACCTATCAAATTAGTGGCATCGATATGATCTCGGTGGCGATGATTTCGAGCCAAATATGGGGGTTAAGGACAGAACAAACAAAACCCTTTTCCATATAAGTAGTGAAGGAAGTTATTTCTAACTCCCAACCTTAAAATTGTTAGTATAGTCTCGCAATTATCTCAATGGAGATGATTTCGAGCAAAATATGGGGGTGAGGGACAGCACCTCACCCTTTTCCATCAAAGGCACACAATATAGTCATCTAACCTAGGGTTCATCAAACATCAAAACAACAAAAATAAATTATAACAGGCCATATAGATAAATTATAACATGCTAAGAACCAAATCATTTTTCACCAAATTTATTCACATTTCCCACCTATCAAGATGCATATAGATAAACTCTATATAAAAGTAGCTGAAACTTGGTATTACAAACATGATATTCAATCATCAAACAAATAGGCCAACAATCAAATAGCATATTTAAAGAAGGGAAAAGCACTATTGTGCTAAAAACCTTAAGGTATCTAAAGAGAGAGTGAGAGGAACTCACTTGTTGGGACTAATTTCTGGATTTTTCACAATATGTGTGTACCCACCAGAACCAAACAAGCTCCTATGACCCCAATTCGAAATGCCAAGCTCCAGTACTCCTAACTTCAATGCTTGAGTGAATCCAGCAATCCAAAAATCCAGTAAAAAGATTCTGGTTTCAACAAAAATAAATTACAACAAAAATAAAAAGGATAACAAAAATGAAATCATAGAAAACAAAAACGAAAACAAAATCATAGGAAACGAAAACGAAATCAACGAAAACGAAAACACGAAAACAAAAACGAAAACGTACCACACTTTGAGAGTGAATGGTGAGAGAAGAGAGAATGGTGGCGTTACTTGCTGCGATGGAGGGAAGGGGATGGGTGGTGGTGGCGTGGTGGTGGAGATAACTGGGTGAGTGAGGTGAGAGTGAATGGTGAGAGAAGAGTGTGTTACGGAGATAGGAAAAACTTAATTAAAATTAGCGAGGGATATTTAGCGACGGATTTGAATATTAGCGACGGAATTTAAATTTCAAGCATTCTCAAACATTAACGATGAAATAATAGCGACGGATTTTACTATTAGCGACTGATTTGGGAATCTTACGATTTCCAAGATCTGCCAACGCTCACGCATTCCCAAACATTAGCGACGGAATAATAGCGACGGATTTTACTATTAGCGACGGATTTGGGAATCTTACGATTTCCAAGATCTGCCAACGGTCACGTCAGCTTTAGCGACGGACCGTTAGCGACGGAATTGACCATTAACGACGGATTTGAATTTTTAAAAAAATGGCGCACCTTGTAGCGTCGGAATTGGCTGTCGCTAAATCCCTCGCTGAGTTCGATTTAGCGACGGATTGGGGATCCCTCGCTAAAATCCGTCGCTTATCCTGCATTTTTTTGTAGTGGACTACAACATAGTTAGGGCCTCATTAGATGCTCTCCCACAAGAAATTCAACCTCCTGAGAAGTCGATGTCGATGCCTGACATGGGACATGTTATAGCAACTAGATATCAGATAGCCCTTGTTATGTTATCACCTTCAGATGGTGGGTCAGAGCCAATTGTTCTGTGTGGGGTTGATCAGGGGGAATCATTGGATTCGGGTTATGTTGAACGGTACTTGTCCATTACCTCATATTCATCCTACTTGGAGTGCATATGCTTCATCTGAAGCCAGATCGTGGTTATATCCATATTTTGGACGTCTACAGTTATGGTCTTCTTTTGTTCCAGAGCATGTTGCACCGACCGGCCCAGTTGATTACATAAATATTACCTGATTATATTATATTATATTTTATTCCACGAGTTTATATTATATTATATTTTATTCCACGAGTTTAATATTTGACGGTCTAGTTTTTTCCGACACTTTTTAACGGTGTTGATCTTGCCGACACTTTCAACGGTCTAGATTTTGACGACCACTTTTCATCAAAGGTGGAAATCCGCTTTAGGGTTTCAGATTTTCCCTATAAATAGATCCATTATGTTTCGCATGGACACATGGAATACACAATACTCTCGTGATTCCGCACTCACTGCCCTTCACCATCAGGGCACAATCACCAATAGAGAAGATGGTGTCTATTTCTGGTGTCCAAAACCTATTTTATGTAGACTTAAAGCTGACGATCACCTTTGCTGCTCTCAAAGAAAAACTACAGAGTAAGGTGCAAGTGGAGGGTGACGAGCGAGAAGTCACTCGTATCATTTATCGCAACCCCAGTATGGCCGATAATAATCGTGTTCGCTGGTCCACAATGGATGTGAAGAACGACGATGATGTGCGAGCCATGATGGACAGTTATGACATGTTTAGACTTCGGAGTCTTTTAGAGTTGTACGTCGAAACCACAAGGAGCGTCGCTGAGATCCTTCGCCGTTTAACTCCACCATGTCAGTGGTTTTAGACCTTGTTTTTGTTTTGTTTGTTATTGTAATATGTTATTTTCAGTCAATGTAGACGGTGTTTTTAATTAATAAAATAAATGTTTAATTTCTTATTTTTGAATTCCGGAAACACCATAATATGGTATAAATCCGGAACTTAATTTATTGAGATTTCCGGAAATACCCTAAAATGAGATAAATCCGGAAGAAATATTTTTGGATTTTCCGAATTACCTCATTTTAGTGTAATTCCGGAAGGTATATTGTGTTCCGGAATTACACTAAAATGAGGTAATTCCACTCCTCCGTCACTTTTGTTCAAAGAAAGAAAGGTACGCTTTTGCTTATCATTTATTCAAAAACAAAACTTCTTGATTTATCACTACTGGAATCAGTTTTTTTTATTAAAAAATCAAGGCTTCAGAAACACAAAAGAAAAAGAAACACATTATAAAAAGGAAGCAATATTCAAATAGAATCCACTTTGTCCTACTAGGAACAGATTATAAAATGCCTTGCAAGTTACAAGTCAATCAATCTTAAGAGAAAACGGAAGAAGAGAAGAATATGTTCTAACACAATCCAATTATAAATTCATTCCACTCTTAATTTATTTTACATCTTTGATGTTCTCCAAATGGAAACATAACCAAACCAAAGTTTATTGCAATCTGATTCAACTATAGCAAATTATTAAAATCATACAATGCAATATCAAGATTCAAGACCTTCCTAAAGGTATAGAAGGTCATCTTATTACTTATTAGGCACCTTAACATAACCAACATGTGTGGTATTTGCCACTCTAGTAAGTGTTTGAAGATCATAAGCTATCCAACACCTTGAATTATCTTTGTGGTAGAAATACCCCACACACTTGCAATCCTTGGTACATTTGTTTTCACAAGTAGCTTCACTTACTCTATCCCCATTAGTATATTTACTCATATAATGCTCAACTCCTTCAATTTTGTAATAGTGGAACTCATTTGCCTTACATGATGTTAAAGGCTTAGCACTACACTTATTGCTCCATCCAAATATTCCATTCTCCAATGGACAACCAACACATTGATTATCCTCACAAAGCCCAAAACTACCACACCTTTCTGGCAATTGACACTCACTCTCATCAGAATCTCTTTCAAAGAGAGTGTAACTCAGTTTCCAAACACCATTCCTCACATCTAGAAAATTAGTGTGCATCTTAATGTTACCATCAATTCCAAGCCTAAGATATGATAAAGTGCTATTGTTCACTGGGCTATCAATAATGCTACGACCATCGTTAGTAAAATTACCCACAAAGAAATCAATTCCAAGGACAAAAGTATCTGGATCTGATATGAATGTGACATTCTTGAATGGGCTTTGATGAAAGGGGAACCAATTAGTTGAAAACCAATAGAGAACTGGCCTAGGAGAATTCTTGCTCTTATAATACAAAGCCAACCCGTTGGGCTCCAAAACTAAACTATAAGGCCCATTAACATTTTCTTTCTCTGAAAGCCTACTAACAAGTTTAGAACGCCCATTAGGTTTTAAAGACTGGCCCACCAAAAGGGTATCTGTAGGGGAATCAAAACTTTGCCAAATAAACTCTCCCTTAGCATCAATAAGCACCATGTTACCATTTGAAAGCAACCTAAAGGCAACAACACCTTTATTGGCTGTGTTAGTTTGCCAAGCAATTCTACCATCTGAATCAGCCAAAACAAGATTCCCATCACGACCTAATGAAAAAGTTGCATTTTCTCCAACTGGGTTGCCTCTATTTGCTTCCCAAACCCAACGGAAATTTTCCTCTGCGCTGAAGGTTCCCATGCACAGAGCTAAAGTGTAGGCATTTGGAGTGGTATTATAGAAAGCAACTTGGAATGGTGAGTTCAAGATGTTTATCAGTCTATAATTTCCTCTATATTCTACACTGAAGTCTAGCGAATCTCCTGAATTTTCAATTTTGAAGGTTTCTTTTTTAGGAACAGTAAAGTTAGAAGGGAAATTTTGGGGTGAAGCAAAGAAGCCATTTTTGTCGAAGTCTCGTGTTGATTGTCAAAATTCCTTTCAGTTACGTATGTTTAATGATGTGTAATTAATTGCTGACTCTTCATATGTCATGCAGTTAGTATATATATATGTAACACTCTCAGTGACAAAATTAATAATACAGTGTGGTGCCTATTCAGTTCCAACATATTGGTATCAGAGCGAGTGCGAAAATCCCTGGAAAACACGAGTGAAGTGTGAGTTGGTGAATTGCAGAGCGTTGATTTTACGATCGTGTTCGTGATCTTAAGGCGTGGCAATGGCGAATCTGAACAACCTTTCAACGAAGATCCCAGTTCTTGATCCCAAGAACTACGATAAGTGGACTGTGCAAATGAAGGTGGTTTTCCGGTATCAAGAAGTGCTTGATGTTGTGCAAACCGGAATACCCCAATTAGCTGCAGGAGAAGCGCTTCGTGGATGGCAAAGAAAAGACAGCAAAGCTTTATTCTTGATCCATCAAGGTGTTGATGGCGAAGCATTTGAGAAGATTTCAGAATATGAAACATCGAAGGGAGCATGGGATGAACTAGCAACAGTTTATTCTGGGGATGCATCACTGAAGCAAGTGAAACTGAATTCGCTGCGTAGGGAATTTGAACTGCTTCAGATGAACGAGAAAGAGACGATTAGGGAGTATTTCAATAGACTGACATTGATTACGAACCAAATGCGCACTAATGGAAAAACTGTGACTGATAGAAGAAAGATCGACAAAGTGTTGAGAACACTGACTCCACTTTTCGACTATGTTGTAACTTCAATCGAACAATCCAAAGATTTGGATACGTTGAAGGTGGCTGAATTGCAAGGAATTCTGGAAGCAAGTGAAGCAAGAATTCATGCAAGATTGGTCAACAAGCAAGCTGAGAAAGAAAGTGAACAAGTGCTGTTGGCACAATCCCAGAACAAGAAAGGGAAAGGAAAGTGGAACAAAGGAGGTGACGGGTCGAAGAAGAGCAATGATCAAAAGAGTGACTTCCAAAAGAGAAAAGAAGCGTGGAAAAAGAATAAAGGAGAAAGCAAGAATTATAGCAAGAAGGAGGTGCAATGCTATAACTGTGAGAAATTCGGCCATTACGCAGATGAATGCAGGTCGAAGAGTACTCACGAAGAAGCACAGTTGGTCAGAAGTGAATCTGATGATGAAATGATGCTGATGGCAGAAGTCAGTGAAAGTGGCACAGATGTGCAGCAACAAGTGGCCAAACTAGTAGGTGGTGGTGAACTAGTGATGATGGCAGAATCAAGAGATAGTGATGATGATCTGTGGTATCTCGACACAGGGTGTTCAAGCCACATGACAGGCAACAAAAACTGGTTCATTGATCTAGACGAATCAGTAAAGAAATCGATAAGGTTTGGTGATAATAGAGTGATAAATGCTGAAGGGTGTGGCACAGTGAGAATCAGGAGGTATGATGGGAAAACATACCTCATCACAAATGTGCTGTACGTTCCATCAATGAAATGCAATTTGATAAGTCTAGGACAACTCCTAGAGAAGGGGTGTTCAGTTCATATGGAGGATATGGAACTGAAGCTATATGATCCTAAGAAGAGGCTGATGTTGAAAGCAACATTGAAAAAGAGAAGAACTTTTAAAGTTGGTATGAATATAGTCAATGATGAATGTTTGAAGGTTGTCACCAGTGATAAAGTGTGGAGATGGCATGAGAGGTATGGGCACTTGAATTTCAGAGACCTGAAGAATCTAACTGCTCAAGGTATGGTGCATGGATTGCCTGCTTTGACGCTTCCTGTCGAAGTGTGCAAGGAATGTTGTGAGTCGAAGCAAGCCAGAAACTCCTACAACACTGAAGTGAAGATTCAATCAACCAGGAAACTTGAAGCCATTCACTCAGATGTTTGTGGGCCCTTTGAAGTGAAAACATTGGGAGGTAATAGCTATTTCGTTTCATTCATTGATGAATTTACTAGGAAAATGTGGATCTATTTACTTAGTAAGAAAAGTGAAGTGTTCAAAGTTTTCAAAAACTTCAAGTCAATGATTGAGAAGGAGTCTGGATGCTGCATCAGTAGATTTAGAACTGATGGAGGTGGTGATTACACCTCCACAGAGTTCAAGAATTTCTGCAAAGAAGAAGGAATAAGGCATGAAATCACAGCACCATACACACCACAACATAATGGTACAGCAGAGAGAAAGAACAGAACTGTACTAAATATGGTGAGGAGCATGCTGAAGAGTCGAAGCATGCCAAATCAATTCTGGGGAGAAGCAGCAACCACTGCTGTGTATATCTTAAACAGAAGCCCAACTAAGAGACTGGATAGAATGACTCCTGAACAGGCGTGGTGTGGTGAGAAACCATGTGTGAAGCATTTGAAGGTGTTTGGGGCACTGTGTTACAGACATGTTCCAGATCAATTGAGAAAGAAATTGGACGACAAGGCTCAACCAATGGTTCTATTGGGTTATCATTCAACTGGTGCCTACAAGTTGTATGATCCAAATAGACAAAAGGTGGTGATTAGCAAGGATGTGATCTTTGAGGAATCAAAGGGATGGGAATGGAACAATTCGACAGACACAATTCGACAGAACTATAGTGTGTCGAACATCACTAACAATTCGACACAGAGTGACACTGTCGAAGCTGTGCTACTGGAACCTGTGCAGGACACACCAGTGGCAGTGACATTGAATGAGCAACAAGAGGAAGTGAATGAAGTGATGAATGAACAAGGAGGTGCAAGTGGTAGACCAAGAAGAAACAGACAACAGCCACAGAGATTGAATGATTTTCAACTATTTCCTGACAATGCCATAGCAGAAAATGGAGAATTGCTGCAAGAAGCATTACTTGCTGATTGTGAACCAATAACTGTCGAAGAAGCTCTCGAGCAGTCGAAATGGAAGCAAGCAATGATAGAAGAACTGAATTCAATCGAAAAAAATGATACTTCGGTATTGGTCGAATTGCCTAAACAGAAGAGGGTTGTCGAAGTCAAGTGGGTCTTCAAAACTAAGATCAAACCCAATGGTGAAATTGGGAAGTATAAAGCAAGATTGGTTGCAAGAGGATTTCTACAAAGGGCTGGATATGATTACAATGAAGTCTTTGCTCCCGTAGCAAGGATTGAGACAATAAGATTGATCATTGCAATAGCTAGTTTCAAAAACTGGCCTATGTATCAATTGGATGTGAAGTCTGCTTTCCTCAATGGTTACTTAGAGGAAGAAGTGTATGTTAACCAACCACCAGGATTTGTAATGAATGGTAAGGAAGAAAAGGTGTACAAACTGAAAAAAGCTCTATATGGCCTAAAACAAGCTCCACGAGCTTGGAACAAAAGGATAGATTCATTTCTATCCCAACTGAACTTTGTGAAGTGTGTAAATGAGCATGGCATTTATGTTAAGGGGTCCAATATAGAAGACTGGCTGATAGTTTGTCTATATGTGGATGATATGTTACTCACAGGAACCAGCGAGAAGGATATGGAAGAGTTCAAGAAAAACATGATGAGTGAGTTCGAAATGTCAGATATGGGCATTCTTACTTATTTCTTAGGAATCGAAATTGTTGGTGATGGAGGTGGAACCTTGCTACATCAGAAGAAGTATGCTACTGATGTTCTAAGGAGATTCAATATGAGTGATTGCAATCCTGCTGCTACTCCTACAGACACAGCAGTGAAGCTGACAAGTGATGTCGAAGGAAAGGCTGTAGATTCGACACTGTACAAACAGATAGTGGGATCTCTCAGGTACCTGTGTCACACAAGGCCTGACATATCCTATGGTGTGGGGCTCATAAGCAGGTTTATGGAGCAACCAAAGACCTCACATTTGGTTGCTGCAAAACGGATATTGAGATACATCAAGGGTACTGTAGATCTGGGTGTGTTCTATCCCAGAGGGAATGGAATAGACAACCAAGAAGTGTTTGGTTATTCTGATGCTGACTGGTGCGGTGACAAAGGAGATCGAAAGAGCACAGCAGCATATGTGTTCATGTATGGAGATGCTCCAATTTCATGGAGTTCGAAGAAGGAGAGTGTGGTGGCATTATCCTCGTGTGAATCGGAGTATATAGCTGCAGCTATGGCTGCATGCCAAGCACAATGGCTCGACATGCTGTTGTGTGAGTTAAAATTGAAGAATAATGAAGCTGTCGAACTGAAAGTCGACAACAAATCTACCATAGATTTGTCGAAACACCCAATTGCTCATGGTCGAAGCAAGCACATAGAGACCAAATTTCATTTCCTACGTGATCAAGTCGCAAAGCAGAAACTGAAGGTAGAATATTGTCGAACAGAGGACAACATAGCTGATTTGCTGACGAAACCATTGAAGATTAGCAGATTCGAAGAATTGAGGAAGCTCATTGGATTGAAGAAGGTAACTAAACTGGTTTAGGAGGTGTATTGTTGTAAACCAGTATAGTCGAAGTTTTGTGTTGGCTGTCGAAGTCTCGTGTTGACTGTCAAAATTCCTTTCAGTTACGTATGTTTAATGATGTGTAATTAATTGCTGACTCTTCATATGTCATGCAGTTAGTATATATATATGTAACACTCTCAGTGACAAAATTAATAATACAGTGTGGTGCCTATTCAGTTCCAACAAAGATGATATTTAAAGATTTAGTTGGATTTGCAGAGTATTGATGATGAAGATGCCAACTGTGACAACTTGCCACGTTCTACGCTGTTGCCGACAATCATGATGAATATTTAAAGACTTTAGAAGTTGCTTGATTAATCTGAAGGTAAATTTTATCGTAACTATTTAGAGTTCGGTGGGTATTATATATTTTAGGCAAAATTAGTTTAATTGTAATTTTATTTTAAATCTTTTAAACAGGGTTTGGATATGAGATAACACACACATTGCATATTAAATAGAATTAGAACATGGTAGCATTTATGCTGTCTTTGAATAAGATCTTCTTGAATAACATACGACACAAGTCGTAGATATTTGATTTCTTAATCATTTGGTTTTGGATTCGATCTCTGACCAGTGCGTATGGAAAAACATTTGTTGGGAGAGATCAATCTCTTAAATGGATTTCAGAGACCTCGAATGATTAGTCTTCAAATTCGCCGTGGAGCGTACCTTGTTTAAAAAAAAGCATTTATGCAAATCTTTGAATAATATTTTGCAGAAAAAGGCCATTGCTTTCTAAACATGGCACCGAAGAATTTGTTTTTTTGTGTATAAAAAGGATTTTTCTTTTAAATTTGAAGGTTTAATTATTACGTAAATTCCTGTACCTTAACTTTTTTTTGAAAATAATAATAAATATTCTGAACTAAAAGACTTTAATTTTGAAAATAAGTTGTCAAAAAAAAACTTTGAAAATAATTATTACGTAAGTACTGTGACTTTAATTTATTTCTGAATCGAAAGACTTCAACTTTAGTGGGGACTATAATTTTACAAATTGGAAAAATAAAGGGACTAAATTCATAAAAAAAAAATTGAGAGACCAAAATCATGAGTTGATTAAAATAGGAGGACAAAACTGTAATTAAGCCTAATTATTTCATAAATACTTTAACTTTGAAATTTGTTAAATACATTTCTGAAATGAAAGTATCTATATTCGAGGTTCTATTTTTTAATAATTTATAAAGTCCTAGTATTTTATTCAATATGTTGACAAGTTTAAAGTTCCAATCAAAAAATTTGTCAGATTCGAGATCTATTTAGAATATCTCAAAAAATTTATGGACATCTGGAGTAGAGTTATATGAATCAAATTTTAATTACTTAAAATTCATTTTATTTACTTAATGTTAATTTTAATATATTTTTAGATTAAATAAAAGATCGAAAGAGGCTAGTCTTTTTTTTGACGTGGAAAAGAGGCTATTCTATCAAAAAGGATTTTTCTTTTAAATTTGAAGGTTTAATTATTAGGTAAGTACTTTAATTTTTTTTAAAAAAAAAAATCTGAATTAAAAGATTTTTTAACTCTGAAAATAATTATTACAGAGCTACTTTAACTTTAATTTCTGAATTGAAAGACTTTATCTTTAAAATAATTCAAAGACTCTAACTTTAATTATTACGTAAGTACTTTCACTTTGAAAATTGTTAAATAAATGTCTGAAATGACAGTTTTTATAATCAAGGCTCTAAACTTTTGAATAATTTATAACTAAATCCTTGTATTTTATTCAAAGTGTTCACAAGTTGAAAGACTCGATCAAATTTTTTGTCGGTCTAGAGATCTATTTAGAAATTTTCAAATACTTTAGAGTTAAAAATGACCAATACTTCAAAAATGGAAACGTACCCGCGTTGGATACGTATCCGATACCGATACGCACTCGATACTTTCTGATACGTACCCAAAGAGTATCTAATAATTTTTTAATTTTTTTAAAAAATATTTGACTCGATACTTTTCAAATATATCTTTGATACTTCTTACCAACTAAGAATACTTCTCAGATACTTTTTCGATACCTCTTACCAACTAAGCACATGATTGTCACTCATATATTATACACTTTAATACCTCAATAACTAAAAAAGAAAATTATATGTTTTTTCGTAATACAATAATAGAAGAAATAATACATTGTTATATGAGTGAGATAAATATACGTAACTATCTCTACTTGATAAGATCACAAGTATTTATTTCTACAATGTGATGAATATATATTGACTAATGATATGCTTATGTTTTATTGACCAATTACGTACTACAATGTGATGAATATATATTGACTAATGATATGCTTATGTTTTATTGACTAATGATATGCTTATGTTTTATTGACCAGTCAGTCCAGCACAATACCTCAATCGCAAAGTCATAACATGAAATCAATGGTCAATCACATGAGCATTCACTTAACCTGAACGTAATCCAAACACAACCAATCATATGGTACTAACATAACTTAGATCCAATTCACAGTCAATTACCACTCAATTCAGGGCAGTTCAATTATAGTATCATTGGGGAAGGTGGAAGGAGGGATCAGAAAGCAATTGGAATCGTTCGGAGTGATTGTAAGCACGTTTTAAAATAAGAAATCAGAGAGCCACGCACGACTCGTGCGCCCATACACACGATCCGTGCGTGTCTTTCATTTATCGTATCATTCCGTTCCGATCCCGAATTATTTCCCGATCGGCACTACCACTTCAGTCATAACCAAACATATAGAATTACAGTGCTCCCATCCTGGGGGAAACTTGAGGAGTGGATTGGAAGGGACTTAGGACCAACCGGAATAGCTTAGGACGTATTTCAAAATTTCGGAATCAGAAGGGTACGCACGATCCGTGCGGCTTGGCGCACGACCCGTGCGCTTGTTCAAAAACAGCACCAGTGGTTCCAGAATCTCACGCACGACCCGTGCCCAGAGGCGCACGGTCCGTGCGTGACTAACAGTATTTCAGAAAAATAGTTTTCGCGTTTTCTTTTCTATTCCGATCGTTCCCATGTTCATTCTGATTCACATTCAAACTCAATCACACATCAATACAGACATGGCAACCAGTACATTCAGTACAATCAATAATATTCATTCAACAATCACACTCATGCAATTTAACAATTTCGATCCCAATGATCTTATGACTCGATAATTCACACACGAGATTTTCGTAAACATTATCGACTCGAATTTTATAAAAACGCGAGACCTGAACCAGGACACACATGCATACACAGATTCATGGTTTCCCTAGTGAGTTATAGAACTCACCTTTTTTAAGACAACAGAAATTAAACACCGAGACTCCTCGAACACGATCACACGGTGCTTTTCACGAACTCTTCTATTTCGCTCCAAATGCACACCCACGCGAAACCCAGATTTCTAAATGTATGAATCAGAACCCAGAAACTAAATGACTCCTAGGTTGCTTCCAATTCGTAATCAGGCTTCAGAATTTGGTTCTTATGCACTCTAATTGAACATGCAAGTGACAGACATGGTGTTTGGCCAAGTGAAGCTCAAGGTGGTCTTCAATGGTGATTTGTGGTGGAGGTGGAGGATGGCTACGATTTCAATACCAAAAGAAAGAGGAGGATAACCTGATTCAGAAAGTGGAGGGGGATCAGACATGCATGAAATTTCTGAGGAACTCTCCTCTCTTCTTCTTCTCCCTCGCGCTCTCCTCTCCTCTCCCTCTCAATCTTGCTGTTTCAGAATTTTGTAAAAACAATGAAGTGTAGTCTTCTGTTTTGTTCCAGCTGAATGGGTATATAAAGGGGGCATGACAAAAGACACAACTACCCTCCACTTAAACATTTCATACCCTATGACTCCTTCACTCCTAATTAATCTAATGTGATGTAAATTAATTCAATTAAGCACATCATTTGCATAATAAACCAATCAAGTATATACCAATCCAATTAATTTATTTTAAATCAAGGCAATAGTTCACTCAATATCAATTCACGCCAAATAATTTAATTAGCAAAAATTGGGGATATTACAACTTGTCTCCTCAACCTGTTAAAATCATATGTTAAACATGGATCACAAAGGTCTTTTGAGGCTTGTAATGGGGCTTGGCTACAAACAGATTTGGTTTTTCTGGATATTCAAAAGAACCTAAAAGGTCTAAGAGAGCAATCACAAATTTTCAATACCTTTTCTAATTCCAAGCTCACTTTTTTCTTTCAACCAATATCTTTTTGGCTTTGCCACATTCTTTCTTTTCATATTTTTCTTTCTTTTCACACAAGAGAATGATTTCATTACATTTTTGCACTTTTGTGCCACTTTTCAATTTTCAATCACTTTTTCTCCCCAACTTGAATATAACCAACTCATGAGTGCTCTCTTATCCTAATAGGTATGGGGGAGATTCTTTGTTTTTCTTTTAAGGCTTAAAGGGTTATATACAAGAAAATTATTTCTTTTTCGGCTCGAAAGGGGTAATCAAAGAGATTTTATTTTCAAGGTTGGCTTTTTGGCTAAGTGGGCTTAAATGAAACAAATGCCTTGATCATATCCATGTGTCACATACAACTTTAACAGTGAGAGACTCAAGCAAAACCAACCAAGTGAAAACAATTGCGACTCTCATTTAAGTGTTTAGGATGCACACAACTCACTTTGATTTAGGTTTATGCATTTCCTGAAATCAGAAAATTTATTGACTTTATCAAAAAAAAATCCATTCAACATTTTGACAAGATCTAGACATTTATACTTACGATGCACATAACCACTAATTCACATATTTCTCCATTCAAAGATTGATCATGCAATTAAGTTGATTTTTTCAAAAACCAAATCATTTTACCAGATTTTAAAGAAACTTTCTCCTATTTAGATAATTAAACTGAACGACACCAACAACTAGAAAACATACTAACAGTATTTAATCAACCCAAAAGGTATTCAAAACAAAACTCAGTACCAAAAGTATTTAACAAAAGAAAGGGTTATGGAGCCTCGTTAAAACCTTCTGATGAAAAGAAGGAAAGAGTACTCCCCCTGCGATTTATTGAAAATCCATATTAACAGTATCTAGCAAAATGATAGCCAATATTTAAAACAAAAGCAATAAAAGCAAACACTGAGTCATGGCGTGATTTATCAAAGTAGGTCTCTTAAGGCCTCCATCCGAGCATCAATATCAGTTTGAATTCCAGCTCTTTGTTGATCAGCCTCTCCATGCTCCTTCTTTTCATGCTTCTCACTTGATTGTCAGAACATCATGGCTTTATTTGGAAAATGGTTACAATACACTAAACAACATAAAAACACAAATTTAAAATGACAATTTAAGTAAGGAATAGAAACTGGGTTGCCTCCCAGAGAGTGCTTCTTTAACGTCATAAGCTTGACGCTTGTCCCACTTGTCCCACTTGTCAAGGTAGCTAAAATGACACAGATATCACATCATCCAACTTTTTTAATTTGTTTGGAAGGAATTCCATTAATTTGAGATACAAATGTCGTGGCTTCCAGGCCTCCTTCAGTTGAATTTTGGTGAACAAGGCACAAATGAGATCTGAAACTCTATCAATCTCGTCTTTGTCCTCCTTCTCCCTCTTTTGTTTGTTTTCCTCTTCTGTCTCCTCTAAGATTTCTTTCTCTTTCTCATCCTCCTTAACAACAT
This sequence comes from Astragalus membranaceus, assembly GCA_039519185.1. Taxonomy (NCBI): domain Eukaryota; kingdom Viridiplantae; phylum Streptophyta; class Magnoliopsida; order Fabales; family Fabaceae; genus Astragalus; species Astragalus membranaceus. The sequence continues at coordinate 130,073,819 of CM076851.1, read as the reverse complement.
TCTTGGCTTTCAGAGGTAGTGTTTGGTGGAACATTTTATTACATTCAGTTTCCATCTCACTACTCTTCCCAATCACTTCATCACATATGATGCTCATACAATCTTCATGTTCCCCAGGATTGGTTTGAGTGTTAGTGTCTCTATGTTGATCAGCCAATTTTTTAGCTATTTGTCCAACCTGAAAATTAAGATTTTGAATTGAAGTATCTACTCTTTTCTGGTTTGAAATGGATACTTGCATAAATTGAATCAGAATATCCTCCAATCTTGTGATTGAGGAAGCCTTTGTATCCATCGGTCCAAGAGGATATTGACTATATTGTTGATAAGGAGGTTCCCCAAAATTTAGCCAATGATCTTGTTTCCATTCTTGGGCATAATGGTAGTTGTGGTACCCTTGGTCAGACATGGTTTCTGCCCTTTTTTAAAGAATCTGAAAAAGAAATAGCTAACAAGAGGAATATCTTTGACTAGCAAGAGGGGTTAGTCTAAAAACAAAGATTATGTAAAGTCTATTCTCAAATATACTTGCTTAAAATCTTAAAAATTTGCTGCAATGCTTAAATATTCATCACAAGTCCCCGGCAACGGTGCCAAATTTTGATAACACTTTTTCGTAAAAGCGTTACCTCCGTTCTAATACAGCAGTAAAATACTAAAGTATTAGGTATCGTATCCACAGAGACTTGGTGATATTATCGGCCATTCAATCAGATTTTTCAATCTTAAGTTATGAAAAGAAAATTGTTTGTTGTTTTGTGAACTTTAAAACTAAAAGCAATAATTTGATAAAAGAAATTAATAAGTGATGAAAAGATGTTGAGATTAGATTTTATTAACTTATTCCAATGTATTTAACTAGTTCATATACATAACTCAATTTTTTTCATTAATTCATCATCACCGTATCATCCAAATTAGCTAATTCCTTAGACTAATATGAAATCTGTAACACCCCGGTATTTTTATTTATTAAAAATACCCAAGTGCACATTAAAAATACATCAGAGATATTATTTTCTGTTCAGACACTGGATACCACTATAAATTTTTCGCTGAATTAAAACAAAACCGTCTTATTTACAAACAAGACCATACGGTACTCAGACCATAAACTGTCAGCTACTATAGTATTCAGCATCATACAAGAAAGTGGAAGAAAACATAACACTAAGGTCATAGTGTCGTAATACATAGACAACATAAAGGAAATGCAAACTTAAGCATAAAGCTAAGCTATCAGCAACCAGTCCGAGTACAACCTACACGTGCCTCATGGATTTCCGCTGTCCCCGTGTCTCTGTAAAACAACAACATTTAAACAGTGAAATACAATCTCAGTGAGTTCTACCGAGACCCCTACTAACACTCTCGGTTAAATTATGGAACCTGTTTAACTCAACATGGCACCGGCTGCGCGAACGCTACTCCCGATGAACCGCATTATTTTCCACATAGCATTCCACCGACTGCGCGAACGCTACTCCCGGGGAACCTGCTATAACTCAGTACGACACCGACTGCGCGAACGCTACTCCCGGTGAACCGCACAACAAACTTTCTAACATAACACCGACTGCGCGAACGCTACTACCGGCGAAGCCCCTTACCAATAGCATTTTTCCTAATGGCACGGAGCCTAGGGTAAGGGATCATGACTGCCCCGCCTAGTATGTTAAACCCATGGGTTGTCACCCAAACTCGATATAATATACAAATATATCCACTATCATATGAACCCATAGTTCATTTGCATTATACTTTACCACGTAGGACTCATAGTCCGCTTTGTTATCAATAAAACATATCCGCACACGTGTACTATTATTCGGTTTTTCGAAACAATTTCAACTTCAAAAGCAGTTCATTTTACCATTTAAATTGTATATTCAGTTAGACCTCTGAATAAGCTTTCCAACGCATCTTAGAACACCTCAATTGGGTTCCCGGATCATAAATTATCGCGAAAACAAAAACAGTGTACAGTTGCTGAAAATCTGCAAAGCGTCGCGACGCAAACTGCTACCGTCGCGACGCGAAATGCGGCAGAAACTTTTGTGTGACAAAACTGGGCCTGGTCGCGACGCGATGGGAACGGGTCGCGAAGCGACCATCTTCAGAAAAGTGTAGTTTTTCCGTTCCGACTGAAAACAGATTTAACAACCCGCAAAACAAACCCAACCAATACCACACAATCAGTCAAATCAATCAAAAACTCAATCGAAACGAATTTTATCAAAAACGACATATTTTTCCAATAGCGGTTTTCAAGTCAAAATCTCTCGGAATCAAATCACATAAAATTTATCGAGACACAAAAACATCCTAAGCGTGAGTAAAACTCACCCTTGAAGCGAGAGTCGTTGCCGAGCCGAATTCCCCGAGACCTCAAAATCTCTAAACGGAACCCAATCAACACCAAACCGCTCCTAACTTCGTTTCGAGCCTCCACTCGCGTTCAATCGATCTTGACTTCGATCCTAATCATGATTCCATCATCAATTTCATCACACAACTTGAAATTTCAACAAATCCTCCAACAAAACCCTTAAATTTCGTAGGTCAAAAGATAGGGGAAAAATTGGAGGAAAACTTACCTAGTTCTTGGGTTATGATGAGGGAGATGAGATGATGATGATGGTGAAGTTTGAGGGCTTGGGGTGAGAGCTTCTTCTTCTTCTCTTCTTTCTTCTTTCTTCTTTCTTTTCTCTTCTTCTCTTCTTTTCTTTCTTCTCTGCGTTTTCTTTCTTTCTTCTCCTTCTTTCTTTAATTCTTTTCTTTCTTTCCTTTCAATTAAGTGGTAATATGGTTAAATGACCATATTGCCCTTAATCTCTTATTTCTTTCCCAAATCACCCTTATTCCGCTTTATCGGCTTAACATTCCTGAGACATCCAAATAATTAACTTTAGCACTCGTTAATTACACCAATCAAGTACTAAAAATAATTAATTTGGGTCAACATCCAAATAATTCGATTAATTATTTTTGAGGATGTTACATTCTCCCCAACTTGAAGGAATTTTGTCCCCAAAATTTAACACAGCGTACCTGTTAACAATTTGGCAAGTGTACCAAATTCGTTGCAAGTAATAATTTAAACGGTAAGTACCGGTCGTATCCACAGGGATTGCGTTTTATTACGGAAAGATAATCTTTTTGGAATTTTGTAAATTAAATGCAAGATAGTGTTTGAAAATAAAGCAAGATACAAGCGATTAAGGATTGATTCATCTTCCCTACGCTATCCTATGACCTTCAGCTAATTACAGATTAGTTGTTTGAACTACCAGATTCAATTCACTATGATTGGTTAAGAGCAATTCCTTGCCTCAGAACCCCTTTTACCTAATTGAGTTACCCTAATTCCTTAGGTGAATCATTCCAATCGGTAAAGCAATAAACTCAAGAAATAAAGAATTCATGCATCCAATCCCATATTCCTATGGTGATCACAAGTACATGATCTAATACCCCATATCCAGCATGCAACCCATATTCCTATGCAATCACATAACCTAGATCATTATAAATATCATATGTAACTATAAAGCATTAAACTCAGAGGCATAGACTTATGATAATTCAAACTACTAATTGTATTAACCATAACAAAGCATTCATAGGATAGTTTTGGGAAGAGTCGTCTCTCCCTAATCAAAAGAAGCTAAGTAGACAACATCATAAGAGTAGAAATCAAGAGTAGGAGAAGATTACACAAGCAAGGATCCATTAGAACCTTCAAACCCTTGTTCCCAAGGTGAAGGAAGGCCTCCAAATTCGCCCCCAGCTGCTGCTCCAAACCCTAGCACTGCTCTCCAGACGAAGTCCCTGAACAATTCGCTGAAAACTGATATTTAACCTAACTTTCTGAAGTCCATCGCGACGCGGCCCGTAGCCATCGCGACACGATATTTCACAGAATCAACAATCCTCCTGTTTTATGCTTCCTTCGCGACGCGAACCCTCTTGGTCGCGACGCGAAATTGCTCAGAAACTCAAATCTTCCCAATTGTGCTGCATCTCCGGGCAAGTGTCTGGTTCGCCGAATGATAACACACAAATTGGAGGTCTTCAAGTACAATTTAGCTCCAAAAGTGAAGGAATTGCTTACAACAGGACTTCCTACTACAATTATCTAAAACTAAACTAAACTAAATCCCCAGATAATGACTGTGATACAATGAAAAACCTGCACAATTGGTCCTAAAAATGCACAACTTACATCATATGATAGGGAGTTAACAGTACCTCAAATAAACAAATATGGATAGCGAGTCCGCATATCATCCTCCAACTCCCACGTAGCTTCCTCAGCGGAAAAACCATCCCATACCACCTTGACTATGGGAATTGACTTCGTCCGCAGTGTCCTCTCGCCACGTTCCATGATGTAATTTGGATGAGGTTGGAAAGATAAGTCCGGTCGAAGGTCAATCGTCTCAAAATCTAACGGTTGACTTCGATCGGGAATGTACTTCCGTAACTGAGACACATGGAATACATCATGTAGATTTGACAATGGTGGAGGCAAAGCAATACGGTATGCCAGTGGCCCAACACGCTCGATAATTTGGAAAGGTCCAATATACCGAGGACTGAGTTTCTTCACCCGTAATGCCCTACCCGCACCAATTTTCGGTGACAATCTCAAAAACACATGATCGCCCGATTCAAATTCTAACGGCCTTCTCCTTTTGTCGGCATAACTCTTTTGCCTACTTTGAGCGGCTTTCATTCTTTCCCTGATCTGACGGATCTTTTCAGTAGTTTCATGAATCATCTCAGGTCCTAATAATCGGCTCTCGCCGACTTCCCACCAACACAATGGAGTTCTGCATTTTCTCCCATACAAAGCTTCAAAAGGTGCCATTCCTATGCTGGAGTGATAACTGTTGTTGTAAGCAAATTCCACCAATGGAAGATGATCCACCCATTTCTTTCCATTATCGAGCACTAAAGCCCAAAGCATATCTTCTAAACTTTGGATAGTTCTCTCCGTCTGACCATCTGTCTGCGGGTGATAAGCGGTACTCAAAAGTACTTTAGTTCCCAATGCTTCATTCAAAGCTTTCCAAAATCGAGAAGTGAACTTCGGATCTCGATCCGACACAATACTGGTAGGAACCCCATGTAACCTCACTATGATCTTCAGATACATCTCAGCTAATTTGGAAACCTTACTGCTCGAACGAACTGGAATAAAATGAGCTGATTTAGTTAACCGATCCACAACTACCCAAATGGAGTCGTTACCGGCTTGGGACCTTCGCAATGCCATTACAAAATCCATGGAAATGTCTTCCCACTTCCACACTGGCACGTCTAGTGGCCGTAACAGACCAGCAGGCTTCTGATGTTCTATCTTAACTCTTTGGCAAGTTAAGCATTGACATACGAATTCAGCAATCTCTAACTTCATTCCATGCCACCAATACATCTGCTTTAAATCTCTATACATCTTGGTGGATCCAGGATGTACAGAAAATAAACTTCGGTGTGCTTCCTCTAGCACTTGCTTTTTAATATCTTCATTATCGGGCACACAGATCCTACCGTTGAAACAAATAACTCCATCACTATCTTCGGTAAAGTCGGGCAACACTTTTTGTGATTGTAGCTTCACATCAATTTCCTGTGCTAAGCGAATAGAATCCCTTAATGAACTAGAGATCCTCAATTATTGTAATTCTTGAATATAATAATATTCTTAATTAAACGATGCAATTATTGTATTCTTTTATTTTTCATGATACCTACAATTAGTTGTAACGATTTTGAACTATTGAATATATTTATATGTCATTATTAGCCTCGTTTTCTATACGTTATTTTGAACAGTTGAAACTTTGCTAACCAATGTGTTAGTTACTTCTTTAGAATCCGAAGAAAATTGTTATTGAGGTTGCTTTGAATTGTTCTTAACTCATTTTGATTACTTCTGTTGATATATATATATATATATATATATGTGTGTGTGTATTTAATTTGATTAATTTACTAATAAAAAGTCTTGTGTTTGTACGACTTATGCATATCGTAATTGTTGTTCTTGCATGGCTTCTACTTTCTTGTTACTTTTATTTTTATTTTCGTGTTATTATTCGGCTAATGAGTTTGTAGGATCTCCATCTTAATTGATTCTTTTGTTTTAAAGATGTGTCAATTGTGTGACTGTTGTTCTGTCTGAATTTTGTACTATAGTGTTTTCCGTGTGGATGTGATAACGTATATATACTTTGTTTATGCTATTTTATTTGTAGTGAGCCTTATCTAATATTATTAGGATTGATTTTTATGCTTGCTGGTAAATGCTTAGTTTAAGAGTTTATGACAATTTACTTTACGACACGAGTTCAGAAGTTACTCTTATAGCGACTAATGACCCATGATTTTTGGGGCGTGAGTCTCTAAAGTCTCAAACTCTACTTTCAATTCTTCTTCTATACTTTTCACTAAAAGGTTGTCAAGACTCGATCATGTAACTCTTCCTTTCGAAATCTCTAAGTTAGTTTGTTGACATTCTAGCTTTATTTTCCTTGCAGTTTAAATATTCACTATCCTCGGTCATAAAATTTTCACCGTGCCTCGTCTTTTGTTGATACCTTCAGTTTCTTCCCTTGAATGTCGTTGACTTCTCATCTTTTGTGAATTTTTCAAGGTTTGGATTTTTCTCTTGTGTGTTTGAAATCTCGAAGTAATTATTATTTTAGTTTGTCTTGAGCTTATGAAATTTCGAGGACGAAATTTCTTTTAAGGGGGGTTGAATTGTAACATCCCAATTTTCGTGCGTTGTGGCTCTTTTAAAATATTTTTATTGTATTAAGTATTTTAGATTGATAAGACTAAATTATTTTAAGTTATTGTGTATTTGAGTTATTAAAATTGGTTGAAAACATATTTAAATGTACTTTATATGCTATTGGTAATATATAATTGTTATTATATATTTATTTTGTTTTTATAAATATTAGTAATTTAGATGTTATGTATTTTAAAAATCATTTTGGGCTATTGAGGTGCTAAAATAATAGTTGTAGTGAAATTGGGCTTTAAAAAATGAATTAAAATTGATTTGGGCTCTTGTTTTTCGCATACACCTTCTCTTTCCCTGCTAGATGCACCCCTGCCCACTTAACCATTCCACTAGCGCAGCCCATTAAACTGTTTCAGCCAACACCAGTCTATTGGACCCTGATCAGCGCCTGACCCGAGCCCACAACCCGGCCTGCCTTCCCTTTCTTCTTCCTTCAGCCTGCAACTCGCGCAGCTGCAACAAAAACCCTACTGTCTTCTTCCCTCAATCGCGTTGTCCTTCTCCACACCATGGCCACCCACGAAAATCCACAGACTCACTCGAAATTCCCTTCTGATTCCGTTTCTGGCCTTAGTTTCACCATTTGGAGTACCATCTTCTCCGTTGCAGTCGCACACCGCCGCCCCGTTTGAACCATAGCCGCCATCTTGGACCAAGTTGAAGCTCCTCCGTCAACCGCGACGAAGCCACACCGAATCACAACACTGAAACTCTCCAATCAGCGTTGCCACTGCCCAGAGTCTCCATTGAGCAACGAAAACCGAAAACACCATTGAAGCACTTTCAAACTCGCAACAACACCTATGATCACAATTTACTTCGTCAACGACTTCTTCGGACTCAATCTCTCCCTTCTCTTCACCGTTTATGATCATCATCTAGACAGCTCCACCGTTTTGCATTTTGGGTGATTGAAAGTGGATGTGTTAGTGCGTAGTCTCCTCTCCCCGTTCACGACTTCGAACCATCGTCTCCGTACCTTTCAATAGGTACTCCATTTGAATCACGATTAAATATCTTTAACATTTTTAGTGTATGACTTTTGTGTTGTCGTCGTTGTTGTTGCATAATTGTACGCGTTCGAGTGACACATGGTCTCGTTGGAGTTAGATCACACTCGAGAACCCGCGACATTCTGTTGTTGTGCCAAAGGAACTATTGCAACTGGATATCAGGTAAGGGTGGGGTTCTATCTCTATAATTGGGTGTATGAAGGGCTCTATGTAGAAAGGTTGATGGAACCCTAGGTGTGATTAAGTTAGAAGACCCTAGTTGTAGTTATTGAATTTTTATATGATGATTGAACATGATTGATGATGATTGAACATGAGTGATGATGATTGAACATGATTGATGATGATTGAACGTACTTGATGATGTTTTGGAATCGAAATTCTGGTCATGGGCACCATTTTTGATGTTGCTGTCTGGGCGCCATGGGCGCCGTCCCTGTCTATGTCACTGGGCGCCTCCTGGGCGCCGTTCTGTGCATGTGTTGTGGTCTGGGCGCCATGGGCGCCGTTCCTGAAAATGTTGCTGAATGCCAAGGGCGCCACCCTTTTGTGTTGTGTTGCGGTCTTGCAGGTACCTGGCGCATAGGGCGCCAAGGGCGCCTAATCCTGGCTGCCCGTTGTTGCTGTTCCTGGGCGCCATGGGCGCCGGTTGATGCTTTCCTGGCGCAAGGGCGCCAAGTCTTGGCTGCCCGATTTTGAGGTTGCTGCGTTTTCCTGGCGCAAGGGCGCCAAGTATTGGCTGCCCGATTGCGATGTTGCTGTGTCTCCTGGCGCATGGGCGCCAAGGGCGCCAAGATTTGGCTGCCCGGTTGCTGTTGTTGCGTGCTGTGTCTGGCGCAGGGGCGCCATGGGCGCCTAAATCAGGCCGCCTCGTGCTGTGTCTGGCGCAGGGGCGCCATGGGCGCCTAAATCTGGTTGCCTTGTGCTGTGTTGCGTTGCTAGGCGCCATGGGCTACAAGGGCGCCAGTTTGGCTGCCCGTTGTGCTGCTGGGCGCCAGTTTGGATGCCAATTGTGTTTCTTGGCGCAGTGGGCGCCAAGGGCGCCAAGTGTGGTTGCCCAAATGTGAATTTCACGTTTGTTATTTAAAAATGATGTTGAATATGTGATTAGGCCCAAAGTTGCCAAAATGTTGAAAGTTGCTAAGATATTGCGATGTTGCCAAAATGTTGAAAGTTGCTAAAATATTGCGATGTTGCCAAAATGTTGAAAATTGCTAAGTTGTAAATTGTTGACGACGAAGGTTGTACGAAGATGAATTTGCCTCTATTCATTGGCAGGTGATGTGTTGTAGGCCTACGGCCAATGTTGCTTTCCGATGTTGTTGCGTTGCTATGTAACCGTTGTTATTTGTTTGTGCATTTACATAGCGTCGCATGCATAGCATATTTTTACGATGGAGCTATGCTCAAACCACGACGACGATGTTGCGATGTTGATGCCCCTATTTACGGGTTTGAATTATGGTACCACATGCATTATAGGGCGGTGGCCCTGAGTTGAGCCACATTTCGCATTATGTGCATACTTATATGATTGAGATGATTTTGACTGCTGTTAAGTGATGAATTGACCTGAATTATATATTGTTTTTCATGTATCCGATTATATAGTGCGATATATCACTCCCTTCTATTTGAATGTTACCCCAATGTTGGTAACGTGCAGGTAATCACGAATGAAGGCTGCTCACCTTCGTTTGATCGAGTCGGTGTCGTCGCTCTGATACGTAGCACTCGGGGGGATGAACGTTTATTTATGTTATTTAAGTTGTTTACTGTTGGATTTTGAGTTATGAATTTTGCATAGTTGCCACGATTGTTTAGTTGAACCATTTGAATTTCCGCTGCGTAGTTAAAAGAAGTTTGACTGGTTTTGAGATGTCGTTTTATCGGTTCATCCGAAAGCGCTATGTATCTATTTTCAAAAAGCGAATTAAACCGTCCATTGTTTCCACGAAGCCAATGTGGCACTCCATTGTTTGTTGAAAAAGATTTTTATGAACTCTGATATTTTTGCATTATTTTGCCGGGTAGAAATGGGGTGTTACACGCGACGCGAACCCTCCTAGTCGCGATGCGAAATTGCTTAGAAACTCAAATCTTCCCAATTGTGCTGCATCTCCGGGTAAGTGTCTGGTTCGCCGAATGATAACACACAAATTGGAGGTCTTCAAGTACAATTTAGCTCCAAAAGTGAAGGAATTGCGTACAACAGGACTTCCTACTACAATTATCTAAAACTAAACTAAATCCCCAGATAATGACTGTGATACAATGAAAAACTTGCACAATTGGTCCTAAAAATGCACAACTTACATCATATGATAGGGAGTTAACACAACCCCAAACTTAAACTTTTGCTTGTCCTCAAGCAAACATTCAATTCAGACTGTGGCTGATTTTCTATTTAGCTGTTACATATGATACACCAACCTTAAACACATCAGCACGTCAACTGTCATCATCAACCTAATACAGTGGCAGGACAACTGAATTGGAAATACCGAATCATAAGCAGACAACATTCTCAAGTTTTCTCTTTTGCACACATCTCACTAGTGTTTCACTCTTTGAGGTGTTTAGGGTATTCACTCAATTCACAGTACCTGCATCATCATTTCATAGGCTTGACAGAGTTCTATATCTATCTATACAAATGAAATGCACACACACTTTTTGAGGACTTAAAGGGTTATAGCGGGGCTTAGGTAAGGGTGGATAATTTTGGATAAGTAGGTTGCACTTGGAGTTAGGCCTACCTTTCTCTCAGTCAATTTCACACAATTCACTTACTCACCCATTTTCCCCAAAGCATTCAACAAACAAGAGAAGGATTTTATTTATTTATTTTTTCCTTTTTTTTTTGATATATATATATATATATATTTGCTTTTTCTATTTCTTTTCTTTGTTCCTTCTCTTGTATACCATCCCAAACTTAGAATGTTGCTATTCCACGAGCAACCCCAAACTTAGAATTTTTCCCCACTCTCACAGCTTTTGTTACCTAACTCCAAGTTAAGACTTAACTAGGCTATGATTTTCAGAAAAAAAAACATACAAAATTCAATTATAGGCTCAGAGGGGCTAGCAGAGGATAAACATTAGTTAGGTGTGGTTTGAAAGGCTCAGGGGTGCCAACAGAAGTGCCTCAGTGTGTATGAAAATCAAATGCAAGACAATTAAGTACAAAGTCAAGTTCTGCAGACTAATGCAAGCAAGGAATACACACAATATAAGAAAGTGTTTAGGCTCAAACCTCACAGTTAGGATTGTAGAGATGGAACTTGAGAGATGCTGCTCACAGATGATAAAGAACTTCCGCAACATTTGTCATGACCACTGCTATTACTTGATGATAGAACTTGACGTGCAAGTGCTCAACAGGTAAAACGTAAACATGCGAAGCCAAATGCCACACTTCATCATCATTGAAGCTGCTTTAACAAAAAAAAGAATAGGGCAGTGGTACAATATCACAGAGTAAGTTATAATCATTCAGTACTGATCAAAGTGCAAAATAAGTCAAAAGGGGAATGAAAACAGAAATCAAAACTCAACACAGCAGCAATGTCTCAAAATAATAAAAATTGATAATGATAGGGTGAGCCTCCTGCTCACGGGAAGGAGAAGTGGTGCTCACCAGTGGGTTGCCTCCCACTAAGCGCTTCTTTAACGTCACTAGCTTGACGTTTGAAATGCCACTATCAAGGTGGCTGATATGACACAAAGAATACATCATCCTTCTTCTTTCGGTTCTGGGGCGAGAACATCATGAATTTGAAATATAGCTGCAGATGCTTCCATACCCTCTCAATGTGAAGGAGTCCAAGTATCTATCAAGCTCTTCACTTCTATCTTCCTTGCTACTTGAAAGATTAGTAGGAACCATGCTTTGTTGGGTTCTTTCTTGTTGGATTTTCACCCCTTCCCAACATTTGGAATTTTTAGCTTCCCTCCAAACTATGTGATCCTCCCGTTCAATCTCTTTTTGGCTAGACTTCACAACTCCCTCACTTTTTTCCTTTAACTCATTTTCGACTCCTCCCTTTTTCTGTTTCACTTTCTCCCTCAACACCTCAGTTTCACTACTCTCCTTTCCGAACTTGGGTTTGGTCACTTCAACGGGATTCAGCTCTCTACCACTTCTCCATGAAATAGCATTACAACTGGCATACCTGAAGTGATGATTAGTACTAGCATGAGCGCCACCGTTAGATGTTTCTACAAGCTGTCTTGAAAACTCCCTAATTTCAGCCTCCAAGTTCTTCATCGAAATTTCATGGTTTTTCTCCATAATTTTCATTGCTTGCTCTTGAGAGTGAAAAGTGGTCTGAGTCATTTGCAGGCATTGTTTCAGAGCATCTTCCAAATGAGTTCCGTGGTCATGAAGTTGCATTACTTGAGAAGTTGTTGGAGTGTGAGATCTTCAAAAGCAGCAGCCACTTGTTTGGTGAGAGATTCCATTTGGAGAGACATTAACTTTTGTTGAGCCAATATTGCACTATTAGAGTCCAACTCCAACATACCTTTCTTAGCTACAGCTCCACGGCCATTTTGCAATCTGTACTCATTTGAAGTCATATCCTCTACCAGCTGTTTAGCTTCCTCCCAAGTTTTAGTACCTAAGGACCCTCCTGCTGAGGCATCTAGCATCATCCTGGTTTGAGGTAGCAATCCACAACAGAAGGTTTGAAACTGCAGGAAATCATCAACACCATGCCCTGGACATTTTTTCAATAACAACTTAAATCTTTCCCAGGAATCATATAGGGACTCTGAATCCCATTGTGCAAAGTTCTAGATTTCTGCTCTCTTTTGGATAAACTTGGAGATTGGGAAGAACCTCTCTAGGAACTTGTTTTCAAGATCACTCCAAGCATTGACAGTTCCTGGTGGCAGAGTATTCAACCAATCTTTTGCCCGGCCTGTGAGAGTGAATGGAAACAGGTGCACTTTCTTTGAATTTTCATCAACCTCCTCAGGATATGTGGTTCCACAAAGCTCATGGAACTGGGATAAGTGTTGGTTGGGGTCTTCAGCATCTGACCCTGAAAACTGCTCTGATTTCAGTGCGGTGAGAATGGATGACTTGATGTCAAAGGTGGCTCTGAAGGTGTAAGCCTGAATGCTCTGATTTCTCCTCCCAAAGTCACTAAGAGTCCGCCTGGGAGGTGGATCTTCAGCCATCACTTCCTCTTGCTAATTTGGTTTTTTTTTTCGGGGTCAAACAGCAATTCTTTCAAACTTTGCCCCCGCCTGAACAACTCACTGAAACACTAAACAAACCGTCAAAATGTCCAACACAATAACTAAGGATCTAAATATATAAAACAAAATAAAATACTGAATTAAATAAAATAAAATAAAATACTGAAATTACTAACGCAAAAATAAAAACAACTAAGAATTAACACATTGCCTTGTTAATAATGAAATCAACAATCCCCGACAACGGCGCTAAAAACTTGTTAACAATTTGGCAAGTGTACCAAATTCGTTGCAAGTAATAATTTAAACGGTAAGTACCGGTCGTATCCACAGGGATTGCGTTTTATTATCAATTAGGCAAGTTTATTAATTCTTAGCGGTAGAAACGGAAAGGAATCTTTTTGGAATTTTGTAAATTAAATGCAAGATAGTGTTTGAAAATAAAGCAAGATACAAGCGATTAAGGATTGATTCATCTTCCCTACGCTATCCTATGACCTTCAGCTAATTACAGATTAGTTGTTTGAACTACCAGATTCAATTCACTATGATTGGTTAAGAGCAATTCCTTGCCTCAGAACCCCTTTTACCTAATTAAGTTACCCTAATTCCTTAGGTGAATCATGTCAATCGGTAAAGCAATAAACTCAAGAAATAAAGAATTCATGCATCCAATCCCATATTCCTATGGTGATCACAAGTACATGATCTAATACCCCATATCCAGCATGCAACCCATATTCCTATGCAATCACATAACCTAGATCATTATAAATATCATATGTAACTATAAAGCATTAAACTCAGAGGCATAGACTTATGATAATTCAAACTACTAATTGTATTAACCATAACAAAGCATTCATAGGATAGTTTTGGGAAGAGTCGTCTCTCCCTAATCAAAAGAAACTAAGTAGACAACATCATAAGAGTAGAAATCAAGAGTAGGAGAAGATTACACAAGCAAGGATCCATTAGAACCTTCAAACCCTTGTTCCCAAGGTGAAGGAAGGCCTCCAAATTCGCCCCCAGTTGCTGCTCCAAACCCTAGCACTGCTCTCCAGACGAAGTCCCTGAACAATTCGCTGAAAACTGATATTTAACCTAACTTTCTGAAGTCCATCGCGACGCGGCCCGTAGCCATCGCGACACGATATTTCACAGAATCAACAATCCTCCTGTTTTATGCTTCCTTCGCGACGCGAACCCTCTTGGTCGCGACGCGAAATTGCTCAGAAACTCAAATCTTCCCAATTGTGCTGCATCTCCGGGCAAGTGTCTGGTTCGCCGAATGATAACACACAAATTGGAGGTCTTCAAGTACAATTTAGCTCCAAAAGTGAAGGAATTGCTTACAACAGGACTTCCTACTACAATTATCTAAAACTAAACTAAATCCCCAGATAATGACTGTGATACAATGAAAAACCTGCACAATTGGTCCTAAAAATGCACAACTTACATCATATGATAGGGAGTTAACAGTACCTCAAGTAAACAAATATGGATAGCGAGTCCGCATATCATCCTCCAACTCCCACGTAGCTTCCTCAGCGGAAAAACCATCCCATACCACCTTGACTATGGGAATTGACTTCGTCCGCAGTGTCCTCTCGCCACGTTCCATGATGTAATTTGGATGAGGTTGGAAAGATAAGTCCGGTCGAAGGTCAATCGTCTCAAAATCTAACGGTTGACTTGGATCGGGAATGTACTTCCGTAACTGAGACACATGGAATACATCATGTAGATTTGACAATGGTGGAGGCAAAGCAATACGGTATGCCAGTGGCCCAACACGCTCGATAATTTGGAAAGGTCCAATATACCGAGGACTGAGTTTCTTCACCCGTAATGCCCTACCCGCACCAATTTTCGGTGACAATCTCAAAAACACATGATCGCCCGATTCAAATTCTAACGGCCTTCTCCTTTTGTCGGCATAACTCTTTTGCCTACTTTGAGCGGCTTTCATTCTTTCCCTGATCTGACGGATCTTTTCAGTAGTTTCATGAATCATCTCAGGTCCTAATAATCGGTTCTCGCCGACTTCCCACCAACACAATGGAGTTCTGCATTTTCTCCCATACAAAGCTTCAAAAGGTGCCATTCCTATGCTGGAGTGATAACTGTTGTTGTAAGCAAATTCCACCAATGGAAGATGATCCACCCATTTCTTTCCATTATCGAGCACTGAAGCCCGAAGCATATCTTCTAAAGTTTGGATAGTTCTCTCCGTCTGACCATCTCTCAGAAGTACTTTAGTTCCCAATGCTTCGTATCACTGATGTTGAAAGTAATTTACCTGCTTCCTTTGATCCTATGTCTTTTATTGCCAATATTGTGCAATTTGCCCCTTGGATCATAGACTCAGGAGCCACAGATCATGTTTGCACTACTCTAAGTTTATTTGAATCATATAGGACCATTAAACCTCTCCATGTACGCCTTCCTAATGGTGCCTCTGCTGTAGTCTCCATTATACGCTCAGTTAAACTCAATGCCAATTTTACCATCCATGATGTTTTGTACATTCCTAGCTTCAATCTTAATTTCATATCAGTTCCAAGATTGCTGGAGTATGCAATTGATGTTCATTTTTCTGCATCCAACCTTTTGTGTATCAATCAGGACCCCTCACACAAGAGGATTGGTTTGGGGCTGGTCCAAGGTAGATTGGTACACCTTGCAGCTGAAAATACGGATACTGATGCTGCTATATGTAGCATTTCTAGCAATTGTAATTCTGGTTTTGTGTTACTAGACTCTGCCATTTGGCATTACAGGTTTGGGCATGCTTTCCACTCGAAATTAGACATGTTGTTCAAGGATTTTCCTTCAATTGTTGCAAATAAAGAATTGGTGTGTGATATTTGTCACTTTGCAAGGCAACGAAAGCTTTCATTTCCTTTGAGTAACAGTAGAGCAGCTAATATTTTTGATCTCATTCATTTGGATGTCTGGGGACCTTGTTCCCTACCCTCAATTCATGCATATAAATATTTTTTGACCATTGTTGATGATCATTCCCGGTTTACTTGGGTATTTCCTTTAAAGTCCAAGTCTGATGTTAAGCAAACTGTGTTGAATTTTATTAAGATGGTTGCTAACCAATTTGGCAAGACTATTAAAACCTTTCGTAGTGACAATGGGACTGAGTTTCAGTTACACGATATATGCAACAAAGAAGGCATTATACACCAATTCAGTTGTGTTGAAACCCCTGAACAAAATGCCAGAGTAGAAAGGAAGCATCAACACATTTTATCGGTGGCTAGAGCTCTCTTACTACAATCATCTGTCCCTAAATATCTCTGGTCTTATGCTATACTGCAAGCCGTCTTCTTGATCAACAGAATGCCTTCATTGGTGCTTAATAAATGTTCCCCATATCAGCTTCTATACAACAAGTTGCCTGACCTAGATGTCCTTAAGGTCTTTGGTAGCCTGTGCTATGCTACCTCACTTGCTGCTGGAAGAACTAAGTTTGACTCATGAGCCAGGAAAGGTATTTTTCTTGGCTTCCAATCCAATACTAAAGGTTCTGTCATATATGATGTTTTTAGCAAGAATATCTTTGTCTCAAGGCATGTAGTTCACCATGAGACCATCTTCCCTTTTCATGTCCCAACTTCTTCACATCAATGTTGGGATCTGTCCACCAAACAACACTCTCCCACTACTACTACAAATGACTTAGCTACTAACACTGACTTGGCCACCTCTCCTCTCACTAATACTCTTACTGACCCAGTTATAACACCTCCCACTTCCCCTATCACTGAACCATCACCACCTTCCACACCTACTACACCACCTTGCCTACCCCTGCCACTGAACCATTACTATCCACTGACCATACAGACCATTCTACCCCACTCCCTCGCCAATCTACTCGCCCCCACAACCATCCTCCTCATTTACAAGACTATATTTACAATCTCACCACCACCTCATGTGCCTATCCCCTTCACCAATACATGTCTATGATAGTCTTTCCCCCTCTCACAAAGCCTATATAGCTAGCATAAATGCTGTTACTGAACCTTCATCCTATGCCACTGCCAGTAAGATTCCTTGCTGGCTTGATGCAATGAACAAAGAGTTCCAGGCACTAGAAGCTAATCATACATGGTCCGTTGTTGACAAACCTAATGGGTTTACTCCCATTGGATGTAAATGGGTTAACAAGGTCAAGCATAAAGCTGATGGCACCAAAGAAAGATACAAGGCTAGGCTTGTAGCCAAGGGATACACTCAAACAGAAGGTATTGACTACTTTGACACCTTCTCCCCTGTTGCAAAAATGGCTACTGTGAGAACTCTGATTGCTGTAGCTGCTATTAAAGGCTGGCACATTCACCAATTGGACGTTAACAATGATTTTCTCCATGGTGAACTCAAGGAAGATGTCTATATGGTCATTCCTCCAGGACTTCCTTCCACCTCTTCTTCCAAAGTTTGCAAATTGCTCAAGTCCCGCTATGGACTCAAGCAGGCCAGCAGGCAATGGTATGACCGTTTATCCACTTTGCTTCTCTCTATTGGTTTCAAACAAGGGCTTGCTGACCACACCCTTTTCACTCGTATCACTGAGTCCTCATACATGGCTCTTCTCATTTATGTGGATGATACAGTATTGGTTGGGGGTCATCTCTCAGATATTTCTCAACTCAAATCCACCCTTGATGCACAGTTTGGAATCAAAGATCTTGGCACTTTAAAGTTTTTCCTTGGGCTTGAAGTTGCACACTCACCATTGGGCATCCCATTATGTCAACGCCAATACTGTCTCAATCTATTGAAAGATTCTGGTAACCTTAGTAAATTTGTTTCCACTCCCGTGGAACCTGGTTCACACTTGCACATTAATGATAGTGTTCCATTTCATGACATTGCTCAATATAGAAGACTGGCTGGTAAATTGCTCTACTTAACCACCACTAGATCGGACATCACTTTCCCAGTCCAGCAGCTTTCCCAGTTTCTTTCTAAGCCAACAATTTGTCACTTCAAAGCTGCACAAAGAGTGCTTCAATACCTCAAGAGCTCACCTGGTCAGGGTATTTTCTTTAGCAGATCATCCCCTCTTGAACTCCATGGCTTCACTGACTCTGATTGGACTGGTTGCCCAGATTCCCGACGCTCTATCAGTGGTTACTGCTTCTTCCTTGGGGACTCTCTCATCAGTTGGCGCTCCAAGAAGCAATTCACCATTTCTCGTTCCAGCTCTGAAGCTGAGTATCGATCGTGCCTTAGCAGCTGCTATATGTGAACTACAGTGGCTTTTCTACTTGTTGACAGACCTTGGAATCAGTTGCAGCAACAAACCTGCTCTATATTGTGACAACAAGAGTGCGCTGCATATTGCTGCAAACCCGGTGTTTCATGAGCGCACCAAACACCTTGAGATCGACTGTCATGTTGTCAGGGACAAGGTCACAGCTGGCCTCATGAAGCTCCTTCCTTTATCCACCAAAAATCAAATTGCAGACCTGTTTGCAAAGGCTTTGGCGCCTCAACCCTTTACTCATCTCATCACTAAACTCAAGCTTCTTGACATCTATCAATCTTCAGCTTGTGAGGGGGGAGTAATACACAATTAATATAGTTAGTTTGACCACCTGTTAGTTAGCTCAATAGCTTGTTGGGTTAACCACTTTAGTTAGCTAGCCATAAGATAGTTTAGTACCTTTGTATATAAACACATTTTGTAACTCATTGGATTCAGAATGGAATAATATAATTTCTTCTCTCAAATTCAGTTGTAACTGATTTTCTCTCATGGAACTGAATTGGTTTTCAGTTCATATCACACACTCTGATGCCCAAGTCAGTATGGTGAAGTATATGGTGAGATGGGTTGTGAGATTGTACCTAGGGCATGAAGACGTGCCGGTATTTATAGGGTTAGGCGAGTTGGCTATGCGTCATTAGATGCGGGTTGATTGTGGCCCTTGATCTGGGCATGACACAGATTGCAAGCCATGCTTAGAGGCGGAGATTCTCCCGAGACCTGCCTTGGTCGTGTAAAGGTCGAGCTGCCCAGCATGGTACTACAAGGTCTGTTTCTGAGTTTAAGCTTTGGGCTATCTACCACGGTTTCTGCTTGGAAATGGCAAGGGTTTTACTCATAGTTGTTGAGTCTGACTCTAGAGATGTTATTTCTTTTATGAAGCATGTATGTCCGTCCAGCCACTCCCAAGCCCAAATTGTTTGTAATATTTTCGTTAATCCACCTCAGCCTATTCTGGTGCTATGGGGCTAGATAGTTGTGTTTCTTTCGCTTGGGTTTAACTCTGTTCATTAAAAAAAGGTAAAATTTCGCCTATTTTTACATTTGGTTTTAAGCTCTTTTTTTGTTCGGGCCATTGCTAGCCACCACGAAGTGTTCCAATGCTTTCAACAAAAGACTAATCTCCACCCGTGCTTAGGATTAAATTTCACACTCGCTAACACCGAGTTTGTTCAGTGCGGGAATCAAACCCAAGAGCACCGAGTCGACCTCCGTGTCTCAGAGTAGATTAAGCCACTTGGCCAACGACGTTGTTTCAATTAGTGTTAAGCTTAAACTCCAATCTATATTTTATCACAAGTCGTGTAATTGTCTGTATAAGTTCAGATCTCAATCTATGAATAATATCTAGAATCACATCGCACATATATAAAAATAAAAAGTAACTCTCACGTTTACATTCATATTGTCATGAATAATTGGTGGATGTCCATCTCTCCTTAGTCCTTTCATCTTACCAAGGATATTCTATAATTCCCATGAGTAAAGAGCTTTAACTCATTCTTATTGCTCTTAACTTTGTGCTTGTAAGTTACAAGATTTGCATCCTATAAATAGGACTTATATGGAAATGTAAATGACACCTTCAAGAGTAGAATGCAAATGCTCTTTTCTTCTCTCATTCTCTTTTTCTATTTCTTCTTCATCTATAGTTTATCATAATGGTTATATCTTACTCTTATTTGGATCAATTTCATAACACGTTATCAGCACGAAGTTCTACCAAAATGACGGCTTAATGAGCTTGGAGGCTATTTGGCAAAGATATGTTTTCTTCTACTATCTTATAGTTAATCTAACTCATTATCATGTTTTGTTTCTTATAGCTTTTATTTTATCATGTTAACATTTTATATTTCTTGTATAGAAATTTTATTGAGAATTTAATTTAGCTATTATGGTTATCATTTTCTATTCTTGATGAATTCCTTAAGAATTCAACATTAAAGCATCCCTGTTGGATTGCATAAAGACAATAGTATGTTTGTCAATTCTTGATGAATTCTTGAAGAATTCAATATTCAAGCATTCCTATTGGATTGCATAGGGACAACTATCATGTTTATGTATTCTTGATAAATTCTAGAAGAATTCATCATTTAGGCATCCTAAAAGTATTGCACAAAAAAAACTTAATATTGAAGCATATCGTGTTTGTCTATATTCTTGATGAATTCCAGAAGAATTCATCATTCAAGCGTCCCGGAAGGATTGCACAAATAACTAAATATTGAAGCATCCTATAGGATTTCTCAAAGTAGGAAAGTTTGTGATATAGTTCTTGAAGAACTGGAAAAAAAATGTTCAAGAATCCCTGTAGGATTGCTTAAAGAATTTTTTGTGATGATTTGTTATATAGTTCTCGAAGAACTGGAAAAAAAATATCCGAGTATTCTTGTAGGATTAAAATGTGAAGATTTGTGATAGTTCTTGAAGAACTTAAAAAAAAACTTTATATTCAACCATCCTTGGAGGATTGTTCAAAGAATTATGGTAATCATATAAACTCGTGGTCTAATTCTTGGAGAACAAATAGTTAGAAAGTATGATTTTTCTTGATCATCACTAATGAAATATTTGTGGTCAAGTTCTTGAAGAACTGAATCTTTAGACCATGATTGTAGTCTAAATGATCTATTTGATCTTAGTATAATAGAATCAAAGGAATATAAGGGAACTTTTACTTGAATATGCTCCTAGAGTCGGACAAATGAGAAAATATTTTCAAGAATATTTCGAATCAAGATTATGTGATATTGTGATTGAATAATCGCAAACTGTAACACCCCGATTTTTGTGCGTCGTGGTTTTTTTATATGTTTTTGTTTTATGAATTATTTTGAATTGCTAAAATTTAATTATTTTAATTTATGGGTGTTTTAGTTATTTAAATTAGTTGAAACCACATTTAAATGTATTTTTATAAGTTGTTGGTACAATATGATTGCTATTATATATTTATTTTATTTTTATAAATATTAGTATTTTAGATGTTATTTATTTTAAAAATTATTTTGAGCTATTGAGGTATTAAAATAATAGTTATAGTGAAGTTGGGTTTTAATAATGATTTTAAAAGGATTTTTTACTAAGTGCACCCCCACTGTAGCTCACTTAAGCCCAGCGCACCTGCTTACCCCATGAGCGAGACCCAGAACCCGCACCCGACCCGTCCAACGCTCCTTCTTCTTCCCCTGAACAACAACTCGTGAAACCCTAAACAGCTTTCTCCTCCATCTTCGTGTATCTTCCCCAGCTCACGGCCAAACCCCAAGACTCGCCCCCTGACTCGAAAATGGCCACAAATTCTGAATATAGTCTTGGTTTCTTCGATCGTGGTTCCATTTGTGAAGAGTAGCTGCGCAACCGAACAGTTTTCTTCATTCTCCGGCCACCATAACCTCCGTCCATGTGAACTGAATGTGTATATGAACTTCCCACATTAGAATCGACATTGTTGTAGTTGATTTCACCCAAACCTCCTCAATTTCAAAACTCTGTCAGTTCACGTTTTCCCTTCACTGAACCGTAACCAAATTTGTACATATTATCGCCGGAACTGTGAAGTTGTCGTACGTGGTTCAGATTCGTTATTCTGGTCGTTCAATTTGCGATTTCAAACTGCGGTCACTATAGGTACTTCTCCTTGGAAAAACACGATGAATTATCTCTTATGTTAATTGGGTAATTAATTAAATCTTCTTGTTGTCTAATCATATGTGTTCGAGTAAAACATGGTTTCGTCAAAAATGAATCACGCTCGTGAACTCGTGATTGGTCTCCATTGATTCGCTATTGCAATACGCTTCGATACCAGGTACAGGGGGAAAGGGTTTCTATTCTATATGGGAAATAGGGGATAAGACTCTAATGGTATTGATTATCACTATTCCTATTTTGTTTGTATTTATTGTTATTATTATTATAATTATTCAATCTGGATGACTGTATCAATTTAAAGGTCCGTATATCATAGGATGACTGTAAATATAATTCAATTTGGATGACTGTAATTACTCAAGATGACTGTAATGATTTAAATGGTCTGTAAATTATTTGATTATTTGATTTGGATGACTGTAACCAAATGATCTGGATGACTGTAACTAAATTATTTGGATGACTGTAGTTTTATTATTTGGATGGTTGTAGTCAATAGGTCGAGTTTATTGGATGATTCTAATATGAGTAGATTGGTAAATCACTTAGTTATAAAAGGTAATTCGAAATAATAAGAAGTTCTTGTTGTTTGAGACTTAGACAAAAATCTTAGCATAGATTGATGTAGTCAGGACTAACTTGGAATCGCTAAGGTTATTAAATGACTTGACGTTCGTGTTTGTGATGACAGCTGGTTAGCTTCATGGGTATCGTTATCGGAGATTTGTCGCACAATGGGCAAGTTATCATTCGTCGATGATTAGCAAGCTGGTTCGTGTTGAAGAATCTTATCGCAGCATGGGCAAGAACTCGTTGCAGTATGGACGAGTTGTATCTTCGTGATCGAGATTTGTTAAAGGCACATTGTCGTAGCATGGGCAGGGACTCTTTGCAGCATGGGCGAGCCGTAGCTTAAAAGTTGATGATTGTAAGAGGAACCTTGTTGTAGTATGGGCAAGGACTCATCGCAGTATGGGCGAGCCGTACCTCAATAGTTGAAATTGTATAGGAGGAACCTCGTCGCAGTATTGGCAAGGACTCGTCGCAATATGAGCGAGCCGTACCTCAAAGGATGGTGATGATGATAGGTATTGTTGTTGTTGTTGTTGTTGTTGTTGTTGTTGTTGTTGTTGTTGTTGTTGTTGTCATTTTCGTTCTCTTTGTCGTCGTTGTTGTTGTTATCGTTGTGCGATATCGCGTCTGATTAGGCTCATGTGTATCCATCTTGTTGTTGTGTTCGTCGTTGTCGTCGTCGTCGTTGTTGTTGTTGTTAGTAGGGCATTATCGGGCAAGGTATCCCGGTCCTCATAGTCCTCCCTTAGGTGTTCTTCAGGGCATTATCGGGCAAGGTATCCCGGTCCTATTGTTGTTCGTCGTAGGGCGTTATCGGGCAAGGTATCCCGTTCGGGCAAGGTATCCCAGTCCTATTGTTGTTCTTCGTAGGGCGTTATTGGGTAAGGTATCCCGGTCCTATTGTTGTTCGTCGTAGGGCGTTATCGGGCAAGGTATCCCGTTCGGGCAAGGTATCCCGGTCCTATTGTTGTTGTTTGTCGTAGGGCATTATCGGGCAAGGTATCCCGGTCCTATTGTTATTGTTATTGTTGTTGTTGTTGTTATCGTTGTTGTTGTTGTTGATGATTAACTGAGCATACATGTTATGTTTGTCGTATATACTGTAGTGATTTTAACGGTGAGATGTGACCCCTCACTTTTTACATACGAGCCCTTTGTGGCTTCACCTTGTGACATCTTGCTGTATGAACATGTTGTGTTGGTCACTCTTTTGAGAGTGACTGTTTGATATTTATTTGATGGATTGTGGTTGCCTTTGCCTTTTTAAATTGAGTTCCAGGTGTCGTTGATGTGAACTTCTACGATTGTGCAGCGGTGGAGATGTGATCACTATGGATCACCCAGCAACTTACGAAATGATGCTATACGTTGATGTCACTTTCTTTTTATTTAATTGATTAAAGGTTTATTGCTCTGATCATGTGACATCGGGACTTGGTTGTATTTTCGATATTATATTCCAGGTCATTCTAGTTACTGTATTAAAAGAAATGTTTTATCGCCTTAGGCTTTAATGCCCTTATAAATAATGTTTATATGATTTAAGGAGTTGATGACATCTTTTACTTGCGAAAGATATTTCGAAAATGAATTGCGTATATTATTTTGAACAAACAAATTTACTCATTTTTCGTACTTTTCTTTTATTATTACTTTTGGGGTAAAGGGTGTCACATTTAGTGGTATCAGAGCAGTTCGGTCCTAACCGGACTGTTTGTGTGGTTTATTGTGTTTCCGATGTGTGAACTCTTAGTAGAGTTGCATGCATTGCTTGTTTTATCCTTGGTAGTTGTGAGGCTGACCAAATTAGTTGGTTAACTTCTCAAGATAATAGGATGAGTAGTAGGTATTCTTAGGAAAGAGTATCAAGGTTAGAGCTGGTATAAAGATGTTAGAATCCAACCTAGAACCCGAACGACTCATTTCCCTTAGAGAGAATTTTTCATAGAGCCCGGTTTATTTTTGGCCTTGTGTTGTGTTTTTATTGTGTTTTCTTTGTGTGAACTCTCTAATGTTGTCATTTACTCTGTTACCTTCTTGTCCTTGAAACTTTGTATTCACAAAAGCTGCACTTTTATGATTTGACTTTGTATTGGTTATTTGCATTATGTGGTTTGTGTGTTAAAATTAAATGTTTATTGAGTCTACTTGTAACCTTATATTGAACCATTTTTTTATTGGACATTCACGATGTATTTCCTTTATTTAATTAAATTGTACTATGTCTTACACGAAGTCTTCTTATGTCTCATTGATTTACTTTTTAATGCTCTAGACTTAGTGTTTGAGGGAATTGCTTTGTTAATTATTTAAGGTTGGTACTTGACAAGTAACATGCTGTGATATTTTGATTACTGTAAAGATAATTTCGTCGCCTAAATGTTATAATTACTAAATTCTTTTGTTTTTATGAGTGAGATTGGATGTATTGATTTTGAGTGTTAACGATATTTTTATATTATTCATACTTTTGACGACTTCAATTTCTGTTTTGTATAAATGTCATTTCTTTGTATATAAATCCTATTTTTCTCTTCTAATAAGATTGGCTCTCTTCCTAACTGTGTAACCTCACTAATTTCTTGTTTTTGATCTTCTAAAGAAAATGCCCTCACTCTGGTGACAAATTTAATATCGAGGTCCTTTTTGGATAGTATTTTATATAGTTGGACAACTTTCTTATTTGGCCCATACTTACCAAAATTTTGAGTCACTGTTTTGTATATAAATTAATTTAAAAAAAAATTTCCCCTCGAATGTTGACTAATTTCTATTACACTAGTTTTTAGTTTTATTGTTGGATGCTCCCAAAGGCACTGAACTTATTTTAGTTAGTGGATACTAAGTTGTGTATAAAATCTTTGTTATAGTGTATTTTAGTTTTATATTGATGCTCTAGATGGAGTGCTATGTGGATTCGTTTAGCTAATGATTTTTTAAAGGTGTTACTCCCTTGCTGATGTGCCGAACTATTTTGATCACTATAAGTAATATTTTACTTGTTTACACGCTATAATTATTTTTTTAATTTATAATTGTGATCACGTGTAATAATTTCAATTGTAGATTGTGTTTTTATGCTATTATTATTTTTACTTATTTTACTATGGTTTGTTAAATGTGCAATGTTATGGACTCTCCTAATTAAGATATAAAATGTTCTTGTGTTCTGTATGAATAAAGTGAATGTATGTGCATGTTAACAGAGTGAATAACTTAATTAATTGTGCGAGTTTTTGTTAGTTAACTATATATAAGTGGTGCATTGTATTGTCTCTATTTCCTTCTAATACGAGTCTAGAGATGTTTGAGTAGTTTTCTCGAAAATTGACTGTAGGTGTAAAACTTATCGAATTAGGCCCTATAGAATGTTTGTGCCCATGTTTTAATTATATCTGATGACGTGCAAATAATTTGTCTCGGTAGTATTATGCGTCCTATTTGTTTTTCATGAAGCTTAGTGAAATAACATATTGGTGATTGATTGAAAATACACGCCAGTTCCTTCGTTAGAATAGAGAGGTTGAACACGATGCCTACATGTTATTTTTGTTTTAATAATGCATTAACTTTGTGTATGCTTTTTCTTTGTAAGTTGTATTAATATCATTGGAATCAATTGTAATGGTTGTTAGTAAAGTGCTTAGTTTTAGAACCAATATATTTTATTTTGCGATCTGAGTCCATTGATCACCCTTATAGTGACCAATGACTCAATATCTCTAATGGGTGTAAAACCCCACAATCCAAGCCTAACTTCTTCCTTAATCCTCCTTTGAGCATTTTCATTTGAATAACTACTTGAGCTCTATTTGAGATCCTTTTGTCTGTTCGTTGTCATTGTCTCAGATTTTCTTCTTCAAGTTAATGTACTCGCTTTGTTTTTGATTCTTTGCAATTTAAATGTTTCTTTATTAACTCTTCTTTCACTCAGGACTGTATTAGACAACTAAGGAAATGTTTTTTTTTCTTTCCATTCTTAGTCTAAAGATCTCTTACTTTTGTTAGAGTGTGTCACGACTATTCTTTCTTGAGTGGTGATACGTGTGCATACTTACGTGGAAGAATAAACTTCGATAAAGTCTTGGTTGTAAGAATGTGTTAGGCCGACACATTATTTACCATCTGAAATATATTGAAGATATTTTGTACATCGAGTGCTTACTATTCATAGTTATAAAATTTTCATTGGGCAAGTTTGTGCCTCGTCCTTTCCTAATACCTTCCATCCCTCATTCTAGATGTCGCTGGCATTTTCTCTTCCGTGATTCTGACTTGGTTTTGATTATTCTCCCATGTTACTCTTAAAGCATTCATCCTTTTGTTTTGGTCTTGAGCTTATGAAATTTCGAGGACGAAATTTCTTTTAAGGGGGGTTGAATTGTAACACCCCGATTTTCGTGCGTTGTGGTTTTTTGATATGTTTTTGTTTTATGAATTATTTTGAATTGATAAAATTTAATTATTTTAATTTATGGGTGTTTGAGTTATTTAAATTAGTTGAAACCACATTTAAATGTATTTTTATAAGTTATTGGTACAATATGATTGCTAATATATATTTATTTTATTTTTATAAATATTAGTATTTTAGATGTTATTTATTTTAAAAAGTATTTTGAGCTATTGAGGTATTAAAATAATAGCTATAGTGAAATTGGGTTTTAATAATGATTTTAAAAGGATTTTTGAGTTCTTTTTACGAATACACCCCATTTTTTTACTAAGCGCACCCCCACTGTAGCTCACTTAAGCCCAACGCACCTACCCAGCCCATGAGCGAGACCCAGAACCCGCACCCGACCCGTCCAACGCTCCTTCTTCTTCCCCTGAACAACAACTCGTGAAACCCTCAGCAGCTTTCTCCTCCATCTTCGTGTATCTTCCCCAGCTCACGGCCAAACCCCAAGACTCGCCCCCTGACTCAAAAATGGCCACAGATTCTGAATATAGTCTTGGTTTCTTCGATCGTGGTTCCATTAGTGAAGAGTAGCTACGCCACAACCGCCCAACTGTAACATCCTCAAAATAATTAGGCGAATTATTTAGATGTTAACCCAATTTAATTAATTTAGTGCTTGATTAGTGTATTTATCGAGTGCTAAAGTAATTATTTGGTCATCTCAGGATCGCTAAACCGATAGCAAGGAATAAAGGAATAAGGGCAATATGGTCATTGGACCATATTACCACTTAGTGTTTTATTAAAAAGAAAAAAAAGAAATGAAATAAAAAGGAAAAAGAAGAAAGAAAGAAGGCAGCGAGAAAGAAGAGAAAGAAGAAGAGAAAAAAAGAAGAGGAAAGAAGAAAGGAAGAAGAAGAGAAGGAGGAAGCATCAATCATCCCCAAGGTTCCAAATTTCAGCATCTTCATCATCTCACCTCCCTCTCCAAAACCCAAGAGCTAGGTAAGTTTACATCCAATTTTTCCCCCTTTTTGTGACCTACGAAATTAAGAGGGTTTTGATGGAAATTTGTTGAAATCTTGGGATGTGTGATGAAATTGATGATGAAATCATGTTTAGGATCGAAGCCAAGGAAGGTGGAACGTGTTTGGAAGCTCGAATCGAAGTTGAAAGCGGATTGGTGATTTTCGGTTCACGTTTGTGGATTTTGAAGTCTCGGTATTTTCGGCTCGGTATCGGCTCTCGCTTCAAGGGTGAGTTTTACTCACGTTTAGGATTGTTCCGTTTTGAAATGAACTTTTTGTGATTTGATTTCGAAAGATTTTGAGTCGAAAACCGTTATTTCGAAATAAATCGTATTTTGATAAAATTCGTTTAGATTGAGTTTTTGATTGATTTGATTGATTGTGTGACATTGATTGAATCTGTTTTTATGGTTGTTTGAACTGTTTTTAATCGGAACAAGAATCGGAGTTGAGCGGAATAGCGAATTTCGCAAGAAAACGGAAAACCTGCAATTTTCTGCAGATGGTCGCGTCGCGACCCGTCCCCATCGCGTCGCGACCTGGCCCAGTTTTGTCATGCAAATATTTCAGACGCTTTTCGCGTCGCGACGGTAGTAGTTCGCGTCGCGATCCTTTGCAGATTTTCAGCAACTGTGCACTGTTTTTGTTTTCGCGATAACTTTTGATCCGGGAACCCGATTGAGGTGTTCTAAGATGCGTTTGAAAGCTTATTCAGAGGTCTAACTGAATATTCTATTTTTAGGGTAAAAATGAATTGTTTTGGAGTTGTAAATTTGGTTGAAAAGTGACGAATTAGTATGCGGGAGAGAAAATGTAGATTTTGTTTATGATGCGAACTATTGGTCTGAATGCAAATGAATACTGAGTCCATGTGATTGTAGATATATATATATGTTTAAATATATATCGAGTTGGGTGACGACCCATGGTTTTAACATACTAGGCGGGGCAGTCATGATCCCCCACCCTAGGCTCCGTGCCAATAGGAGAATGTACTATTGGTAAGGGGGTTCACCGGGATTAGCACTGGATTGCAGTCGATGTTATGTTTATATGTTGTTGTACGTACACCGGGATTAGCACTGGATTGCAGTCGGTGTCGTACTGTGCGATGCACCGGGTTTAGCACAGGATTGCAGTCGGTGCCACACTTTGTTTGTTCACGTTCACCGGGATTAGCACTGGATTGCAGTCGGTGTCGTGTTAATTTAAAAGGATTATTAATTGAACCGAGAGAGTTAGTAGGGGTCTCGGTAGAACTCACTGAGATTGTATCTCATTGTTTATATGTTGTTGTTTTACAGAGAAACAGGGAAAGAAAGGACCACAGAGGCGCGGGTAGGTTGAACTCGGACTGGTTGTTGATAACTTAGCATTATGCTTAAGTTTACATTCCCTTTTTGTTTTCTATGTACCGCAACACTATAACTTTAGTGTAATGTCATTTTATTTCCGCTTTCTTGCATGATACTGAGCACAATAGTTCGCTGAATGTTATGGTCTGAGAACCTTTTGTGGTCTTATTGTATTAAGACTACCTGGTTGTTGTCCAGTGGAAACTATTTTGCAGTATTCAGTATTTACGCAGGAATTTTTATATCTCTGATGTGTTACTAATGTACACTTGGGCATTTTTAGTCAATAAAAATACCGGGGTATTACACCAACCGAATGGTTTTCTTCCTTCTCCGGCCACCATAACCTCCGTCCATGTGAACTGCATGTGTATATGAATTTCCCACATTAGAATCGACATTGTTGTAGTTGATTTCACCCAAACCTCCTCAATTTCAAAACTCTGTCAGTTCACGTTTTCCCTTCACTGAACCGTAACCAAATTTGTACATATTATTGCCGGAACTGTGAAGTTGTCGTACGTGGTTCAAATTCGTTATTCTGGTCGTTCAATTTGCGATTTCAAACTGCGGTCACTATAGGTACTTCTCTTTGGAAAAACACGATGAATTATCTCTTATGTTAATTGGGTAATTAATTAAATCTTATTGTTGTCTAATCATATGCGTTCGAGTAAAACATGGTTTTGTCAAAAATGAATCGCGCTCGTGAACTCGTGATTGGTCTCCATTGATTCACTATTGCAATACGCTTAGATACCATGTACGGGGGAAAGAGTTTCTATTCTATATGGGGAATAGGGGATAAGACTCTAATGGTGTTGATTATCACTATTCCTATTTTTGTTTGTATTTATTGTTATTGTTATTATTATTATTATTATTATTATTATTATTATTCAATCTGGATGACTGTATCAATTTAAAGGTCTGTATATCATAGGATGACTGTAAATATAATTCAATTTGGATGACTGTAATTACTCAAGATGACTCTAATGATTTAAATGGTCTGTAAATTATTTGATTATTTGATTTGGATGACTATAACCAAATGATCTGGATGACTGTAACTAAATTATTTGGATGACTGTAGTTTTATTATTTGGATGGTTGTAGTCAATAGGTCAAGTTTATTGGATGATTATAATATGAGTAGATAGGTAAATCACTTAGTTATAAAAGTGGTAGGATGAGCTAGTGTCTAATGTTTTAATAGATTAGAATGACAGGTAATTCTAAACAATAATAAGTTCTTGTTGTTTGAGACTTAGACAAAAAGCTTAGCATAGATTGATGCAGTCAGGACTAACTTGGAATCGCTAAGGTTATTAAATGACTTGTCGTTTGTGTTTGTGATGACTGCTGGTTGGCTTCATGGGTATCGTTATCGGAGACTTGTCGCCCAATGGGCAAGTTATCATTCGTCGATGATTAGCAAGCTGGTTCGTGTTGAAGAATCTTTTCGCAGCATGGGCAAGAACTCGTTGCAGTATGGACGAGCTGTATCTTCGTGATCAAGATTTGTTAAAGGCACCTTGTCGCAGCATGGGTAGGGACTCGTCGCAGCATGGGCGAGCCGTACCTTAAAAGTTGATGATTGTAAAAGGAACCTTGTCGTAGTATGGGCAAGGACTCGTCGTGTAACAGCCCAGGTCCAACGCATTGGCCACCCCAGCACTATTACATCACGGTCTTTTCTACCCCCTTGTAGAATTTTTGCCTTCCGTGGGAATCGAACCTTGCACCTGAGGCATAAGTGCAAGTTAAACACACCTCCCACTACCAATTGAGCGCTCAATTGGTAGTGGGAGGTGTGTTTAACTTGCACTTATGCCTCAGGTGCAAGGTTCGATTCCCACGGAAGGCAAAAATTCTACAAGGGGGGTAGAGAAGACCGTGATGTAATAGTGCCGGGGCGTTGGACCTGGGCTGTTACAATAAAAAGGCGCCTTTTTATATTTTTTTGTAACAGCCCAGGTCCAACGCATTGGCCACCCCAGCACTATTACCTCACGGTCTTCTCTACCCCCCTTGTAGAATTTTTGCCTTCCGTGGGAATCGAACCTTGCACCTGAGGCATAAGTGCAAGTTAAACACACCTCGCATCTGATTAGGCTCATATGTATCCATCTTGTTGTTGTTGTTGTCGTTGAACTTCTTTGACCACAAAATATGAAAAATTTGTGGTCGAGTTCCTGAAGTACTAGACTTTTAGACTGTGATTGAAATTTGTAAGATCTACTTGATCTTAGTATACTTTGAAACAAGGAAAAGTGAGAAAAACAAGTAATTTATTTCTATGTCTCACAATTATGCTCTTGAAGTAGCAAAATTGAGAAAATACTTTCAAGAATTTTTTGAAAGTTTTTAGACATAATTTGATTGAACAAATGAGTGGTTGTTGATTAAAAGGTGAAATGTCACATAACAATTGAACTTTATTCCCAAAATTGAATGGTTTATACTCAAATTTTAGAGTGTGGCAAATATTGTGGTTATGAACATTCATATTGTAGAATAACATCATCATAATTTGTGTTTATATCTTTTACTACTCCTAATAAAGGTGTTGCGGTTCTCTTTCAAGAATATAATGATGTAGTAACTGATTGACACAAAGTTAATTTCTTTAATATTTTTAATAAATGTGTTGTGGTTATGACCTTTGGTGTTACTAATAATGGTTTATTATTTTGGCATTATGGAATATGTAACTTATTTTCTTTCTCATGCTTGGAATTTCATATAAATATCTAGGAAAAAGAAATGTGTGTGCCTAATTCTTAGTTTGTAAATAGTAATTTTGTTATATGCATTAGGTAGTATTTTTATATTTCGTTCTGTGAATGATAAGAGTTTAATACATTATTTTTATTCATTGTCAATTCAAATATATATGATAGCAATTAAAATTTTGCTAAAGTAAGAGAAGTTTGCTATGCACTTATAGAAGAAAAAAAAATTTAAACCTGAAGTTTAATAGTCTACATAGTTTTACCATTTACAAGCCATATGATAGCATGTGTACTTATTTCCAACTTGCAACCAGAAGTTTGCAAATATAATAGAGGACTCTAGAAGAGCTATTGTATTGTTACTTAAAGTAACAAAATTACACATTGATATTGTATTAGATTCTCTCATCAAGTCTCATAGAAACTAATTAAGTTTCAAGGATACTCATCTAAGTGGGTATACCAAATTGAATAATAAATGAAGAAAATATTCAATGTCTGTATATCATGAGACTTACCTTAAACCAGAAGTTTATGGATCATAATAAATTTGTTGTTGGCAAGACCGGCTGGGCCATCCCGGGTCTATTATGCTGCGGAAAAAAACCATTTAGATATTTTATTATTTTAATTGATGCATCAACTAAATGACTACATCTATATAATTGTCATCAACTCACAACAAGAAGTTTCTGAGATTGTTTGCTCAACTAATTCAAGTAAAAGCTTAAGATGTGAATTATGTTGAAAGCATCTGATAAGTATTTTATGACTATTAGAATTTATATTGAACATCACATAGCATATGTTCATTCATAAAATGATCTTGAAGAACCATTCATTAGACATCTAAAGTTAATTATATGACCAATACTTATGAGATGGAACTTCCAACTTCTACTTGGGAACATGCAATCTTGCAGACTGACACATTGATACGCATCAAGCCAATAAGTTAACATATATCTGTAAGTTCTTTCATTTACAATTGATTTTTGGTCAATGACCTAATATTCTCCATCTAAGATATTTTTGATGGATCCTTAAAGAATGTTCGGAATATATGAGTATATGAATCTCCATCCATCATAAAGTATGTTGAGCCAATAGCCAGAGATGTATTTATAGCTTAATCAGCTAATTATCATTTTGATGAATTTGTTTTCCCAACATTAGGGGGAGAGATAATGTAAAGCCAATAGCCGAAACAAAGTCAACGTTGACAATTTTGTGTGTGTATAATGTAGCGCTAAATATGATAAATGATGAAGATGATCATGGACCAAACTCTATTAAGAATTTTGACAAAGCAATGATTGGCCAAAATAGGAAAATGCAATTGAAGCGGAACTAAACTTGCTTTGGAATGAAAAACGTTTTTCCGACCTATAGTCTATACAGCCGAAGTTGTGAATCTAGTTAGACTCGATGTTCTAAAGTATTCGCACAAACTTAACATTTGATTTCGAAGATAACTTCACCTGTAGTGAATTCAAGTAATGTTGAAAGACTTATATACAACGAAGGATATGTTACAATTTTGGATATGTTACAACTTTTTGTATGGCTTATTTGATAGTCATGGTTATATGAGGATCCTAGAAGGATCTAATTTTTCGAGATTGGCTGTTTCGACTCTTGAGATGATTACTCCAATTGAAATAATCCCTCAATGGGATAATATTATCTGCACACATGTGGTATAATCATCTCAATGCATAATTTAAATTGCTTAAAGAAAGAGTTTGATATGAAGGACCTCAAATTATATTTGATGGATTTGGAGGTTGAACCTCTCTGGTTGATCTCTAAATAGAAAATTCTAGAAGTATTGAAGATATAGAGAAATATCTTAAATAAATATTTCTCCTAAACAAAGTTTTGTCTCGACCTGCAGATCGATCAATTAGCTAATTGAGTCATGATAAATTATATCTCTATTGAGTACATGATGTGTGTCTCAAGAAGATATCAAATATTCCGGTCTAGAAGACTTTAAATTAATGCGCGCATATTACTAGATGTCATATGGATTGATGTGATAATATTATTTGATACATATTAGTGAGATAGAATTTATCACCAACCAAAATGCATTAGAACAAAGTGAGATATATTTATTTTATATTTTTACGATTGAATTGAAGCAATTATTTTATGAATATATGTCCATCAAATTAACCATGCAGATACAAGATATTTTTCTGGTCCAGATCAAGCCAGTTCTGAAGTATATGATTATTTACATATGACGACATTGAGGCATCATCATGATCTACATAACAATCTATGGTTATCACTTCCTCATATCATGTTCGAATACCAACAATTCAAGGAAGAAACCCCGAAGATAATACCAATTATGAATCTCAATTGAAAGGAGGTTATATTACGAAGTATATTGCTTCATATGCATCAGGGGGAGAAAATCTAAATGTATATTCTTAAGAGATTCTTCAAACAGGGGGAGAAAACTGTACTCTTTTTTCCTTGTCGTGGTTTTGTCCCATTGGGTTTTCCACGAAAGGTTTTTAACGAAGCAGTTCCCCACATAAAGGATATTGTACTCTTTTTCCTTCACTAAGAATTTTTCCCACTGGGTTTTTTCTTAGTAGGGTTTTAATGAGGCATATCCTCAATGGACATCCAAGGGGGAGTGTTATGAATAATTGGTGGATGTCCATCTCTCCTTAGTCCTTTCATCTTACTAAGGATACTCTATAACTCCCATGAGTAAAGAGCTTTAACTCATTCTTATTGCTCTTAACTTTGTGCTTGTAAGTTACAAGATTTGTATCCTATAAATAGGACTTATATGGCAATGTAAATAACACCTTCAAGAGTAGAATGCAGATGCTCTTTTCTTCTCTCATTCTCTTCTTCTATTTCTTCTTCATCTATAATTTATTATAATGGTTATATCTTACTCTTGTTTAGATCAGTTTCATAACACATATAATATATTGTAGAATACATAATTTATATATTTGGAGAAGAGGGATCATATATAATATTTAACATTAACAAAGATACTTTGTCATAAAGCAAAACATTAACAAAGAGAACAATGACTTTCAAGCATATCTTAAAAAATGTATATCATTCTAGTAAATTGATTCTTGTTACAAAACATATCAAATAATATTTTAGAATATGACCCTTCGCTCAGTCCACAGGACTCAAGATGATCAAATCTTTGGGTTGCCAACTCTTTGTGAAAAAATCTTGAAACTTTTTTGACAGAATCCTATTCTATCTTTGCTGGTCAGTCCTCCAGTAAGCAGCAAATTTGTGCAGTATGCACGAGCGGACCCACTCATAGCTTAGTAGTTAACTGCACACAAAAAAGATTAACACTATACCTTTATTAAAAAAATATCTTTCACGTTCTAAACCCTATTTTTACATTGATCTACTGCAACACACTCGCACAATCACTTACGATTCCTCACATTTTTAAGTTTTAATACACTCTTACACGTTTCCACTAGCTGGGGAAATTAAATTTTATTAATTTATTTAACTTTTTTTTTGTTTCCATCGATTCAAACTTGCGAGTTGTCTTTCTATATGCCAGTAGTACATTGTTTTTAGTACTACTTATGTTTCTATCGATACAACCTGCAAGCTTAATTATTATTTTTGTTTTTGCTTTTCTAGTGTTTCCACATCTGGTACACGTTTCTCTTATTATATTACACTATAGGACACACACCCGTGTTAT
This sequence comes from Astragalus membranaceus, assembly GCA_039519185.1. Taxonomy (NCBI): domain Eukaryota; kingdom Viridiplantae; phylum Streptophyta; class Magnoliopsida; order Fabales; family Fabaceae; genus Astragalus; species Astragalus membranaceus. The sequence continues at coordinate 130,038,002 of CM076851.1, read as the reverse complement.
GCACCCGGGGTGCTTAATGTGGTGTGTGAACCTAAAATCATTGAAGAGTGAGTAAGAACCTCTAAAAGGTGCAATGCTCGGTTTATGTATCGCACGGGTTATATTAACAATAAAGCATTATATATATATATATATATATATATATATATTCTAATAATTGTTTTTTTTAATGTTTGGTTCGTGTTTACTTTATTTCCGGAGTTGATTTAAGTTAGTGGAATTTAATATTATTAAAAATAAAAGAAACTAAATCCAAACACAAATAGGAATAGCTTTAATTTGGAAAACTTGTCATTTCAAACATTGTGAGGTATTTCTATCCTAGTAAACACTCTTTGGAGATGCAAAAGCCAAGAGAACAAAGTAAAGTAAAATGATGATAATGGTATGGGGGAATAAGTAACTCCATGAACTGAAGTGCTCGCCCAAGGAAACGACCGTGAGTGAGTCTTCAGCCCGAATGTATGAGTTGAGTTGAATGTTGATGTCTGGTCGTATTCTGAGCTCTGCCCGGGTTGTACCTGCAACGACACTCCGACGCCCAAGTCAGTGGAATAAGAATGTGAGCAGAATAACGATATGGGTAAAAAGTGTGTACCTGTTAGTGTGAACAGTACTCCTTTATATAGTGTCAGAGGGGGCAGCGCTGGCCCTTGGATCAGCGTGGTCGATATCGGCCGTTGATCACGCGAGTCTCTGTGAAGATCGATTTGAACCGTTGATTTTGCAAGGGTTGGCCTCTGATCTTGTTTATGGGCTGGCTTCGGCCAGTCTAAGCCAGAGTGGGCTTTCGGCCCAGTCTAGAACAGTTTCCCCCCAAGCCGAAGGCGTTCGCTGAACGGGTTCAGGCTTGAGAGGTATCGCTTCTGATGGTGTGGCCATGCTTTTGGGATTATCTGCCCGAGCCTGCCTGAGACCGGTTGCCCCCAGTGGAGCGGTCGGGTTAGTGGGCGATTGCCCGCTCATGTTGGAACATCGCGTCTCTTTTCTTGATGACGTGGCAATCAGGTTCTGACTGATGTGACGTTACGTTTTTCGATGTGATTGGATAAGACGTTCGAGTTCTTCGAAGAGGGTGCGCAATGATGATGGTTCAATTTCCAATGGATGCATTTAATGCTGGAAACGACGGGTCGTGTCGCTTCAACCTTTGGCCCGCTCCTCCTATAAATTGATGGTCTCTACTTCTCATTTTTCACTTTAGCCTTTACATTGATTGCTCTGAGAGCGACCTGCACTTTCCGGCAAGCGATCAAGATTCCGGTGAGTTTCCCGGTGAGCGACCTGCCACTCCGGTGAGATTCTTCTTCAGACCGTCTTTGCTTTGTGTCTCTGGGCGATCTCCCTACCCCTACTTCAGGTAACCACCTTAGCTTTCTTTTTAGCCCGGCTTTCATTCCTACTTTTATCGAGGAGGGGGTGTCAGGCCCGGGATCGACCTTGTCTCCCCCTCCTTGTAGGGTAGTTTTATTCTGGCGCGGACGAAGCAAACCGCCCGTATTCCAGGTGAACCTCCTGTTCATTTGGCAGAACACATCACTCGCCCGGCTACATGTGAAGCGATGAGCGGGTCCTTATTCGAAGGTCGTTTCTACCCTTCTCCCACTGATAGGTCGAGTTCAGATACATCTTCCGAAAATACTCCATCTATGTGTACGCCTGATCAGTCTTCTTCACGAGCAGACTCCAATCCCGCCCCCTCGGTTGAACACTCGGTCTCTCAAAGGACAGGGAATGACATCGAACGTTCTAGCAATGAAGTCGCGCCCAACCAGCTCGGTGAGCATTCAAACGACGAAGACATGCCCGATCAACCTGTTGGTGAAGTCACCCAAACTGAGCGGGGAGTTATTGAAGCCAGTGTGACTGAGGAACCAAATTGGGGTGGCACCATCGGTGACGATCGCTCTTGGGTTTCGATGGGCGTTATTAATATGGTGCCCTCGATAATCGCACCTGGGGATGAGTTGCTTTGGTATTATGTGAAGATGGTAGGCGATCCAGGCCAACGGTAGAGGGTCGAAGGCCCTGCCGCTGATGAGCATGTGGTCGTTGTTCCTTCGACACTCAAATTCACTATGTATTCCAACGTTCTTCGCGACATTAGAGTTAGCCCGCCCTTTACTTTTTTCCAACGTGCAGTTTTACGCTACTTGGGGGCCGCCCCTTCTCAGTTGCACCCCAACACTTGGGCGTTCAATAAGGTATTTGAGCAACTGATGGGAGTGATGGGGCGCGATTGCTCTCGCTCTCTTTTCTTTAAGATCTTTGAAATGAGCAGGCGACCCGAGCCCAATAGCAACAGGACGCGGTGGGAGCATTTAAGCATCAAAGGTCATCAGGACTTCAAAATTTTCCAGCCCTATTTTGATTCATTAAAACCTTGGAAGCATTCTTTTATGTGGATCGTGCCCGTTTGTGATGAGGCTTGCAAAGTGGTCGGTTCTTTGGACAATCGGGGAAGAGTGACTGGTTTTAAATTTCCCATAGGGTGGACATACACACATTATCGTCGTAGTCCGATCACATATAGGACTCGATGTCGCCTTCGGGAGAGCGGATTGGAAACTCTTGAACTACTCGAGAATATGGCTTCTTGGATGAACTAAGAGATGATTAAATGCTACCAATTGACACGGGTTCAGACTGACGCTGAGTTTAAAGTCGTTCTTGGCCAGCGTAGGGTATGAAGAACTTATGATGAGGGTCGGGAGAGGAAAAAAGTCTCAAGCCGTCCCTTCTCCCCTTGTCACTGCTCCTTTGGATGAGGGAGGGATTAACAGTGAGGCTGATCAGGGGGTGAGGTGCTCGCACAGGTTCATAAGAAAAGGGATCGTTCTTATCAAGTTGCTGGATCAAGTGGGAAGGATGCTGAGATCGACCCTCCCCACAAGAAAACAAAACCGACAAAGGAGAAAGATGCTCCGAAGAGGCCGTCCTCCAATCTCGACTTGGAAGATCTATCAGAGTCAGATTTAGACTGCCTTCGTCAAAATCCTCTTCTCTTCATGGCTGATGTTGCCATGCCGGGTGTTCGCCTGCTTGCTAAACTCAAGCAGGGGGAGGCAGAACAGACTGCAGGTAAGCGTCTCCTCGCCCAAAACTTATGGTTGGAGAGTGATAACTTAGATAAAACCGATAAGCTAAATCGTGCTTATGAATATATTTCAGAGTTGCGGGCGGAGTTGGAGTCTGTAAAAAATAAACTTCTAGAGTTAAAGTCCGCCCTTTAGCCCACTTCGGATGCCCTTGATGAGACCAGGACATCACTCTCCAACGTAACCAAAGAGCGGGATGATTTAAAGGACGCCAAAGCTGAGGCGGATCAGAAAGTCAAGTCCGGAGAGATCAAACTCAACGGGTTATCGGATAAGGTTAAGGAGTTTGAAGAGGAGGTTGTCGTTCTGAAGAAAAACGTTGAAGTAATGGAGAAAGTTCAGTCGGTCTTGCGTAAGGACAGGAAATGACATCGAACCTTCAAGCAATGAAGTCGCGCCCAACCAGCCCGTTGAGCATTCAAATGACGAAGACATGCCCGATCAACTTGTTGGTGAAGTCACCCAAATTGAGCGGGGAGTTATTGAAACCAGTGTGACTGAGGAACCAAATTGGGGTGGCACCATCGGTGACGATCGCTCTTGGGTTTCGATGGGCGTTATTAATATGGTGCCCTCGATAATCGTACCTGGGGACGAGTTGCTTTGGTATTATGTGAAGATGGTAGGCGATCCAGGCCAACGGTGGAGGGTCGAAGGCCCTGCCGCGGATGAGCATGTGGCCGTTGTTCCTTCGACACTCAAATTCACCATGTATTCCAACATCCTTCGCCACATGAGAGTTCGACCAGAGTGGGATTTCGGCCCAGTCCAGAACACTCCACTAATACAGATTCATATAGTTGCATACAGTGGGTTCGAATCCAGTTTTAGGCATACAACAGTGTTAAATCTCTTGAAGAAGAGATTTGCCGCCCATTGTGATTCTAACCGATTTATACCAAAAAATATAAAATATATATAGTTGCATATAGTTCCCAGATTTGGCGTCAAATAGTTCCATACATATACCGACACATATATAGCAAGCTCCATAAACAATACTTAACAATAAGCTTAGGCTATCTTTGGTGCTCTGCTCACACTTTGTCAAAGCAAATAATGACAAACTGAAAATAGAAAAGAAAAATTCATTCTTTTTCATCATACGAGAATTAAAAATTTTAAAGTCTCGCACCTAACACTGGTTTAAAGTTGGGCTGCCGTTGGGTACGTAGTGGGGTCGATCCGGTTTGCTCTCGGGTTCGATTCCCACACCCATTAAAACAGGGAGTTGGCCAGCGAAATCTTTGCCGCAAGTAACGAGCGCAGATTAGTCATTCGTTGAAAGCATTGGGACACTGTGTGAAGGTCCGAACCAAAAAAAAATTAGCCCATAATCTCAGTTCCCAAACTTTAATATCATAAAAGATTTCAAAATTATTACACTTCTAAATGAACATTTTTCTCCATGTGATTTTGAAATAATTTAAAAGAAGGGAATTTTTTTAAACACGAAATAAAATGCAACCTTTAATTAGGAAGAATTGGAGAAGTCAACATATGGTACAAAACACTTGTTTCATGGGAAATAAAGTATTTAATAACACATGTACAAAAAAAAGTGTTTAATAACACTTGTTTCATTGGAATGATGGCTACATAAAGTTACTTAGTTTGCATCTCTACTGGCAACAAAATTATTTACTATAGTAAGATCAATAGGGTGTAAGGTTTCGGTTTATGCTTTTGAAGTGTTGTTGTGGCTACTCAAATTTGATTCTATTGCTACAGTTCAATAAATTAATGTGTACTACCATAAGAAAACGTGGTAAAATCACATTTTAACAATTCAAAGAATAATTTCTTTTTGGGTTTTTTTTTACCCAGCTCTTTATACCCCATACCCCCATAATTCAGTTTAACCCAAAAATATCCCTCTCATTTTTACTAAAATCTAATCAGACCCTACCAAAAATTGAGTTTCCCGAAATTATCTCATTTAAAGGTAATTCCGAAATTTTTATTCGCATTTTATCCGAAAATACTGTATTTCCGGAACAGTTATTTGCTTCCGGAAACATCAAATTTTTAGTATTTTCGGAAACATTGTTTTTTTAGTATCAGGAAACAATGTATTTTCGGAAAGTTTTTTTTTTTACCTTCCGGAAATACCGTTTTTTACCTGTTTCCGAAAGTTTTAAAACGTCTCTTCTGGAATTACGTGTATTTTCGGTAATTCCGGAAGTTGTTGTTAAATTTGTTTTTTACTTTTTCGTTATTTTACAGATATGGCTACGGATGACGGCAGACTTCTGTTTACTATAGATTTATCAGACGAGTTTACTACCTCAGAGGTATATATCTTCCTAAAGCGCTTCTTGTTTATTATTTTTATAAGTTATTAATTTAGTTTACGATTATTTTGTAGCTTTTTCCTACTCGGGATAATCTTGTACGTTGGGCTAGAGATATTGGGAAAGCCAACGGAGTCATTGTTATTATTATTCGATCCGAGTCCACGGAGAATGGTTAAGGGAAGAAGAATAAGATCGTTTTGGGTTGCGAGAGACATGGGAGATATACTGCAGTAGATGTTGGGTGTTCTACTAGACACAAGACCTCAAAAAAGTGTGGCTGTCCTTTTAGATGGAAAGCTAAACCACTCAATCCTCCTAATTTTGATTGGAAGGTTAAAGTTATGTGTGGAAGTCACAATCATGAGCCTCATAAGACTTGGCTTGGAGCAGCAATCTTTGGTAAGTTTAACAAGGAGGAGCGGTCAGTTGTTGAAGAGCATTTGTTGTTGGCAGTGGAAGCACAAAAAAGTCTAGAGGCAATAAAGAGGAAATTTGCCAACAACTTGAGTAAGATCTCTCAGCTGTATAGAACTCAAAGCAAACTCCGATCGGGCAGGAGAGGTAGTAGGGCTGAGATGCAGGAGCTTATGAGACTGATCGAGTCTGAGCATTACTTGTGTTGGACCAGACGGCTTGAAGAAACTGATATTGTTGAGGAGATCATGTGGACACACCCTGAGAGTTTGAAGTTATTGAGGATGTTTCCAAGTGTCTTGATTATGGAATGCACCTTAAAGACCAACAAATATGCATTGCCTCTCCTGGAGATTGTTGGTGTCACTTGCATTGAGTTGACATTTTCAGTAGCATTTGCTTACTTGTCTCATGAGCGATATGGTGACTACAGATGGGCATTGCAGAGCCTAAGAGATTTGATGGTGGTAGATATCCCAATTCCGTAGATTATCTTCACTGACTGTGAGGAGGCATTGTTGACTGCTATCAAGATTGTATTTCCTAGGGCTGTTAATTTGCTTTGTCGGTATCACATTAACAACAATGTCAATGCTAAGATTAAGAAGGCGGTCAAGGGAGATAGAGTGAAACAAGTGATGAGACTTTGGCATGCAATAGTAGACTCTACCTCTGAGGAGGAGTTTTATGAGATGTTGCATGATTTTGAAGCTTCATGTGCTGATATACCCCAGATTGTCAATTATGTGAACAAGTATTGGTTGTATCAGGGAAAGATTTGTTGGACCGTGGACTGATAAAGTCAGACACTATCGGAATACCACGACTAATAGGTACATTAGTTTTTTTCTTATTTCTTTTAAATTTATTTCGAGTCAATTTTTTTCTTATGTGTTTTAATTTGTTACATATAGGATTGAGTCAGCCCAATGGTCATTGAAGAGGTCACTGAGTTCTAGTGAAGGTGATTTATGCAGAAGCTGGGAGTCAATGCATGGGATGATCAATGCACAAATTGATAATATTGTCGTTTCATTTCAAAAAAGCATCAACCGTGTAGATGCCCGACACAACACTCCATTCTACAAGAGTCTACACGGTTTGGTGTCTTTGGAGGCATTGAATCATATAGCTGATGAGTTTGATGGCATGTTGGGTGGAGTAGGCACCGGTAAGACCCGTTGTGATGGTTGTGTGATTAAAGTTACCCATGGGTTACCTTGTTCTTGTGAGCTTGGTTATTTGCACCTACATGGTCGTCCATTCCCATTGGAGATGGTTGACTCTCATTGGATGAGGCTCAGTTTGGAGAGTATGGATGAGGAGCGCGTGAAACAAGCCTCACTTGAGTGTGACATAAGCTATAGAACAGAGGAGATTTGGAGGCGATGGGTTGTGATGTCTCTTGAGGAGAGATTTGTCTTTAAGAGAGGTCTTGATGATTATGTCTTCCCAAGCACTACATCCTTGGTTCCACCTAAGCACAAAGTCAAGACTAGGGGTGCACCAAAGAAGAAGAATAAAGAGTATGATGTGAAGAGAGATCCTTCTTCTTGGGAGCACGTGGATTCCTCTTTGAGCTCAGTTAAGCAACCCTCCCAGAAGTCATCAAAGAAACTTCCCCAGCGGTCCTCACAACAAGTCTCCCAGCTACCATCGCAGAGGACATCTCATGAGCGGGCACAGCATGACATCCATTTTGTAAGTCACCTTCCAGAGCATATGCATAGGTACATTGATGACATTATCAATGTGAAGGGGGATGTAAACTGTGGGTATAGATGCATTGCTGCCTCACTTGACTACACGGAGCACAATTGGCAACTAGTTCGCAATCATTTGATTGAGGAGATGGACACAAATTATTTTCTATACTCACAGGTGATAGGTGATGACTACAACATAGTTAGGGCCTCATTAGATGCTCTCCAACAAGAAATTCAACCTCCTGAGAAGTGGATGTCGATGCCTGACATGGGACATGTTATAGCAACTAGATATCAGATAGCCCTTTCTTATGTTGTCACCTTCAGATGGTGGGTCATGGACATTCTTTCCTTTCAGAGGAGAATATGTTTCTATTTTATGTAGACTTAAAGACGGCATCACCTTTGCTGCTCTCAAAGAAAAACTACAGAGTAAGGTGCAAGTGGAGGGTGACGAGCGAGAAGTCACTCGTATCATTTATCGCAACCCCAGTATGCCCGATAATAATCGTGTTCGCTGGTCCACAATGGATGTGAAGAATGACGATGATGTGCGAGCCATGATGGACAATTATGACATGTTTAGACTTCGGAGTCTTTTAGAGTTGTACGTCGAAACCACAAGGAGCGTCGCTGAGATCCTTCGCCGTTTAACTCCACCATCTCAGTGGTTTTAGACCTTGTTTTTGTTTTGCTTGTTGTTGTAATCTGTTATTTTCAGTCAATGTAGACGGTGTTTTTAATTAATAAAATAAATGTTTAATTTCTTATTTTTAAATTCCAGAAACACCATAATATGGTATAAATCCAGAACTTAATTTATTGGGATTTCTGGAAATACCCTAAAATGAGATAAATCCGGAAGAATTTTTTTTTGGATTTTCGAATTACCTCATTTTAGTGTAATTCCGGAAGGTATATTGTCACTACAAAAAAAGCGGCGATTAGCCACGGTCAAAACCGTGGTAAACAGCCCCTTAAACCGTGGCAAACAAACTTAGCCACGGTTACGCTAGCCGTAGAAACAAAGGGCGTCGCAAATAATTAGCCACGGCCAAAATTAACTTTAGCCACGCCCAAATTGACCGTGGTGACATCCACTTAGCCACGGTTATCCCAAACCGTGGCTAACTCCTCCTTTGAAACCTTTAAGATCTAATTGTTAGCCAGGGTTACAACCGTGGCTAAATTGGCGGGAAGCGCGCGGGAAATTTAGTCAGCATTTACCCACGGCTTAACCGTGGCTAACTCAATAACTTTTTTAAAAAAAAATTATTCTTCCTGGTAAAACAAAGCTGATCTGGTAATGACACCTTAATATTCCATTGGCCATAATATGTAGCTAATAGATAACGAATCAAAATTAAGATATATAATAAAATTTTGCATATATTGCTAAGTACTTAAGATAAAACTCTAACATCCATTAAAAGTATTATTCAACCGTCTATAGTTACCAAAAAATCACAACTACAATAATACCCAACCAACAAGTAATTACAGATTCTAATAGATATTCTAAATATCTAGACTAAGATGAGGAACCTAAGTTGAACATAGATAATTCATCTCCAAATGCCTACGATTTCCAAAAACAACAGTTGGACAAACACCTGGACCTAAAACACGAACTCGGCCTTGAGTGTTCAGCTCCACATGCTTTTCCAATGGCGTCATTAGGATAAGCATTAATCTTTGACGGAACACCTATGGTAGCTGCACGTTCTTGGTCTTCAGATAAGCTCTCTGAAATCTTCTCCTATTGGGAAAAATAATCATTAATATTTAGTGGAATCTCCCACATAAAAACTAGATTCATCATAAACTAAAATATTATATCAGCACACTACATTTTATTACCAATTCAGTACCAAATCAAACAAACACCAATGAGAAAATGTGATATGTTTATCTAATATTTTAGGCAGTTCTGTCAATAAGAAAATGCAACAAACTGATACTATATAATAAAACAAATGCAACAAACTGAACTGATACTCAAATAAAACAGGGGATTCAGCAATTGACTTCCCATCTACAAACTGCAAAAGAATAGTAAAGCTATGACAAATTTTCAAAATGCCAAGTGAAAGTGAAATACATGCATGAAAGATGGGGGAAGAGATTCGGTGACTTTTGACTTTAGGACAGGAAAAGCACCGTGACTTTAAAAGAAAAGATAGAAAGTAGCAAATCTAAAAGACTACAAATTGCCTGACATGGGACATTCTAGAACCCTTCTGTCCCTAGTTTCTAGTCATAAAACTTTGCATAATTGTCAAGTATAGTAATTCCACAAATTATCAAATCATGATTGTTTTATAAGTAACCAACTCCTGAAGTTTTATAATATTAATTTGCATAATTGTCAAGTATAGTAATTCCACAAATTATCAAATCATGATTGTTTTCCAAGTAACCAACTCCTGAAGTTTTATAATATTAACATCCATATTTCTATAATTACAATAATGTAATTCAATAGAAAATTTAATGCCAAAGGAGTTCACAGAAAAAACCTTTGACATCTCCATAATAAGCAGGATCTTCCTCTGGACCATCTCAGCTTCAGCAAAACGATGTGATTTCAAATATATCTAAAAAAACATATCAATAGCTTAATATTATTAACAAAGGACTGGAAAAATAATAATCCGAAATGTTGGACCAGACCCACTTGAGGGATGGACCATGCACAAACTCAGGTTAGCAAGCTGAAACTCTTGATCAAACTATAGAGAACTTGGGGGAGATCAAACAGGATCAAACTCTCAAGCAATCAGTAAACGAGCCTCTCATACAATGACAAGAACCAACTCTTCCCAAAAGTTGAAGTTGTTTGGCGAAGCCCCAACTATGGTTTTTATTATTTATATAAAAATTAGTTTTGTATCTAAGCACATATATGTACAACTAGTTTACCTCCCATGTGTCAAATATACTTGAATTGTATTATTCAGGTCTTAGGTGCCTTTTTCTACCTAGATTGCAAAGGTTTCTGTTCCCATCTGTCAACTATGGCTTGGCCTTTTGGCAGTTGGTACAAATTCAAGATAAATAAAATAGAAGGGTAATACTTTATCATCATCAACAGTTAAAAAAATCATTATTCCTCTAGTACAGATCACTATTTATTAACGAAATTTTCAGGGTAAATAATATTTAAAAAAACACCTGTGAGAGGTACCGAAGTCGTCTAATGCATACAACTGACTCCCCTTGACCACCTTCCTGCACAGATAGACAAAATGGCAAAAGAACAAGATTTGAAATTATCAAACCCCACTGCTGAGGGTATCTAAGTTTAAGTTAGATAAAAACACACCACATACCTCTAGCATCTTTATAGAGTCACTAATAGCATCCACGACATCTCTTTCTTTCCCTTGAAGATACAGCACCTGAGGTTAGTTTTAGAGAGAGGTTAGGGCAACAGTGTTATCCTTGAGAAAGTAATACTATGTAACCAGATTACAGTGTCCCTAAAAATGCACTAACCTGTCGGTTTGTGTCATAATAGAGGTGAATTGCAACAAGTCATAACATCAATTTTGAGTAGAACCTTAATTTTGAGTAAGTACTAACATTAATTTTTTTTCAAGTCATAAACATCAATTTTGAGTAGTACTACTTTATGCTTTAGTACAACCTTAATTTTGAGTAGAACTTAACTTGGTAAAGAAAACCCATAACATCAACAAGTCATTTCAATAACCAGACACAATATCAAAATTCCTCAAACACCAAAACAAAATCTAATTAACACAGGAACAAATACATCCCGAACCATTCTTGGACCCTCACCAAGGTACTTTTGCACAAACTCAGATCCCACAACTCTAATAAAGGCAGCTGTTGTATGATTAGTAACAGCTTTGGCAAGCATTGTTTTGCCAGTTCAAGGGGGGCCATATAGTAGAACACCACGAGGAGGATCAATACCAATTTGTTTGTATAACTCATGATGAGTAAGTGGCAGCTCAACAGCCTCATGGATTTCCTGCTTCTGGATATCACACCCTCCAATGTCATTGTAAGAGACATCAGGCTTCTCAGACTGACTCAGGAGTGAGATGCTAGAGTCGGCCTCAGGCGGGAGAACATCCACTAGCGCGTTGGAGTGGCGGTGAAGAGCCACGGAGGCGCTAGGTTTGAGCAGCTCGCGGTTGATTGTATTGAGGATCCAAACGTAGTAGTTGGATCCGGTGGTTGATCCGACGATCCCGTTGTTCGTATCGACCATCTCCATGAACTGACCAATGTCAAGTGGAACCGATTGGATCCTCTTAACCTCTTCCTGCGCGTGAAGCAGCTCGCGCTTCAGGTTCTTCTGCTCATCCTTGACGTACTCCTCTTGGATATGTCAATGAACTCCAATTGGCGCTGCAGCGACTTGAGGCGGCTGTAAAGGTCATCTTCATCAGAGGAAGTGTCGCCGCCATGGAGGTATTCAGATTTGGCCGACGGGAGGAACGGTGGCGGTTCCGTCATCGCTTGAATGAGTGTTGAACTTGAATCCATCTCTTTCTAATTGAAATTAAAAGCAACAAAAATCAAATGGATCAGCATTCAACATGTAAACAAAGCACAACCATAAATTTTAATTTTAGAATCAGAATCAAAAGAAGTGGGAATTGGAACATGAAAGAGCCAAACCTCGACACTCGTAATCCGAGAGATCGATGAAATTGCCGTGTTTGAAATAGACCTTGACGAGAACTTGCAACTGAGATCGATGAAATCGCCGCAAGCGAACAAGATGCTTAGTAAGAAGAAAAAAACTGCCCTTGTAACTATGAATTCAGTGAACAAGAAAACGTCAAAATCAATAAGAAGAAAGGAAAACATAAAGAAACAAATAAAAGAACTAATCGATGATGAGGAACTGACTTACGATGAGAAACTGACGAGAGAGCTTTCACTTGAGGGAGTCGCAAGAGAGAGAGCTTTTTCACCGAAAGGAACAAAGGGACCAAGGGAGAGAGCTTTCATGGAGCTTTCACAGAAGTGGCACTGATCGATTCACTTCTTCACGATTGGAGGCTAGGTTTCGTCGATTCACTTCTTCACGATTGGAGGCTAGGTTTCGTCGATTCACTTCTTCACTTCTTTCTGGTCAAGAAAGAGGAAAACATCGAGAAAGAAGGAAAATACATGATCAACGATTATCGAGATTAAAGAAAAATAGAGAAATCGATCTTTCACATTGAGAGAGGAACTGACGAAAGAAAGCTTTCCCCTTGAGAGGAACTGATGAGAGTTACTGACCAAAGAAAGGGACGAACTGGTGTGGAGGGGAACGGAGGAACGGGTCGCTGGTTGCGATCGGAGTGGAAGGGACGAAGTGGAAGGGAGTGGGACGAAGTGGAAGGGACGAGTTATCAGAATTCAGCGAGTGATTAAGAGGGAGAATGAAATGTTTTTCTAAACTTCCCGGTTATTTAGCCACGGGAGTAGCATGGCTAACCTAATTTTTAGCCACGTGTAAATTAATTGTGCCTAAATTAGTGTGGCAAACGGCCGCTATTTTGGTAGTGTGTGTTCCGGAATTACACTAAAATGAGGTAATTCCACTCTTCTCTATCACTTTTATTCAAAGAAAGAAAGGTACGCTTCTTGCTTATCATTTATTCAAAAACAAAACTTCTTGATTTATCACTACTGGAATCAGTTTTTTTTATTAAAAAATCAAGGCTTCAGAAACACAAAAGAAAAAGAAACACATTATAAAAAGGAAACAATATTCAAATAGAATCCACTTTGTCCTACTAGGAACAGATTATAAAATGCCTTGCAAGTTACAAGTCAATCAATCTTAATAGAAAACGGAAGAAGAGAAGAATATGTTCTAACACAATCCAATTATAAATTCATTCCACTCTTAATTTATTTTACATCTTTGATGTTCTCCAAGTGGAAACATAAACAAACCAAACTTTATTGCAATCTGATTCAACTATAGCAAATTATTAAAGTCATACAATGCAATATCAAGATTCAAGACCTTCCTAAAGGTATAGAAGGTCATCTTATTACTTATTAGGAACCTTAACATAACCAACATGTGTGGTATTTGCAACTCTAGTAAGTGTTTGAAGATCATAAGCTATCCAACACCTTGAATTATCTTTGTGGTAGAAATACCCCACACACTTGCAATCCTTGGTACATTTGTTTTCACAAGTAGCTTCACTTACTCTATCCCCATTAGTATATTTACTCATATAATGCTCAACTCCTTCAATTTTGTAATAGTGGAACTCATTTGCCTTACATGATGTTAAAGGCTTAGCACTACACTTATTACTCCATCCAAATATACCATTCTCCAATGGACAACCAACACATTGATTATCCTCACAAAGCCCAAAACTACCACACCTTTCTGGCAATTGACACTCACTCTCATCAGAAACTCTTTCAAAGAGAGTGTAACTCACTTGCCAAACACCACTCCTCACATCTACAAAATAAGTGTGCATCTTAATGTTACCATCAATTCCGAGCCTAAGATATGACAAAGTGCTATTATTCACTGGCCTACCAAGAATTCTATTGCCAGAGTTAGAAGAATTGGCCACAAAATAATCAAATCCAAGTTCAAAACTTTCTGAATCGGAAGTGTATGTGACATTCTCCAATGAGCCTTGTTGAATTGAGAACCAATCAGATGAAAACCAATAGAGAATTGGCCTAGGAGAGTTCTTGCTTTTATAATACAAAGCTAAACCTTTGGGCTCCAAAACTAAACTATAAGGCCCATTAACATTTTCCTTCTCTGAAAGCCTACTAACAAGTTTAGAAGGCCCATTAGCTTTTAAAGATTGGCCCACCAAAAGGGTATCTGTAGGGGAATCAAAACTTTGCCAAATAAACTTGCCCTTAGCATCAATAAGCACCATGTTACCATTTGAAAGCAGTCTAAAGGCAACAACACCTTTATTGGCTGTGTTAGTTTGCCAAGCAATTCTACCATTAGAATCAGCCAATACAAGATTTCCATCAGCACCTAATGAAAATGTTGCATTTTCTCCAACTGGGTTGCCTCTATTTGCTTCCCAAACCCAGCGGAAAAGTTGCTCTGAGCGCGTGAGTCCCACGCGCAGAGCTAAAGTAAAGGCATTTGGAGTAGTGTTGTAGAAACCAACTTGGAATGGTGAGTTGAAGATACTTATCATTCTATAATCACCTCCATATTCTACAATGAAGTCTCCCAAATCCCCTGAATTTTCGAATTTGAAGGTTTCATTTTGAGGAACAATAGCATTGGCAATGAAGATAGAGAATGTGAAGAATAATAAAGTTAGAAGGGAAATTTTGGGGTGAGGCAAAAGAGTCATTTTTGTGATTTGATGAATGTGCTATGATCTTATGTTGGTGGGAGACCTTTATTTATAGTAAGTAGTATGCATATGCAATGTTTGAAGCTAGAAGGTGCTTCAGCTATCTTTCGTCAAGTTTGTCAACTGAAATATTAAATATAAATATAAATATAAATTTAATAATTAATATTTGGATTTGGATGAGGATGAGGATGAGGATGAGTGTATTGAATATTGATGATGAAGATGCCAACTGTGACAACTTGCCGCGTTCTACGCTGTAGACGACAATCATGAATGAATATTTAAAGACTTTAGTAGTTGCTTGATTAATTAGAATTAGAATATGTTAGCATTTATGCGGTCTTTGAATAAGATCTTGTTGAAAAAGACCACTGCTTTCTTTTTTGGTTAGCAAATAATTTGTTTTTTTTCTATAAAAAGGATTTTTCATTTAAAATTTAAGGTATAATATTATTATCATGTAACTTGCTTCAAAAAAAATATTATTACGTAACTACGAACTTTACGTAACAATTAGAAAACTCGAAGTTGTTAGATTTGAAATTTTCCATAATTACTCGGGTTGGCACTCGAGATCTTCACTTTATGGATACTACTTTATAGATAGTGTTTTGGCGCTTTGTCTTTTTTTGTTCCGTTCATTACTGGCTACCCACGGAGTGTCTCAATGCTTTCAACGAAAGACTGAGCTCTACTCGTGTTTATGATCAAATTTCGCACTGACCAACACCTAGTTTGTCCACTGCGGGAATCAAACCCAGGAGCACCGGGTTGACCCCCGTGTCCCAGGGTAGATTAAGCCATTAAGCCAACGCTTGGGTAGATAAAAAAAACTTGGCAGAATAGCACTTTTGGTCCTTTATGTTTGCTCCAGATTTCACTTTGGTCCTTTATCTTTTTTTTGGTCCGTTTTGGTCCCTCATGTTTCATTTTCGTTTCATTCTGGTCCCTCACGTATTATTATATTCAATTAAAACATTAAAAACATTAAAACAATTAAAATAATTAAAACAATTACAAAAATAAAACATAAAACCCTCCCCCCACCGTCCACCACCACCCACCACCACCCCCCACCGTCCACCACCACCCACCACCAGATCTGTCTCTCTCTCTCACCGTGAACCCCTCCCCCCTCCCCCACCGTGAACCCCTCCCCCCACCCCCCACCGCTGCGCACCCCCTCCCCCACCGTGAACAGCGAAGATGATGAAAACCAGATCGGCGCACAGATCCATGGAGAAGGACGCGACGGAGAAGGACGCGACGCACAGAACTGGAGAAGGATGAAGGACGCGATGCAGAAGGACGCGACGCAGAAGGATGCGACAGAGAAGGACGCGACGCAGAAGACGACGCACAGATCCAGCGAAGACGAACCAGCGAAGACGACGCAGAAGGCGAACCAGCGCACAGATCCAGCGAAGACGACGCAGAAGACGACGCACAGATCCAACGAAGACGAACCAGCGCACAGATCCAGCGAAGACGAACCAGCGCACGCGAACCGAAAGCGGAAGCAGAAGATCGCATAGGATGGGGGAGTCACGGAGGTCACAGAGGGTGGCTGTGGGGGAGGGGTTCGCGGTGGGGGGAGGGGGGAGGGGGGGAACGGTGGGGGAGGGGGGAGGGGGTGCGCAGCGGTGGGGGGAGGGGGGACAGTGGGGGGAGGGGTGGACGGTGGGGGGAGGTGGTGGGTGGTGGTTGACGGTGGTGGGTGGTGGTGGGTGGTGGTGGACGGTGGGGGGATGGGTTTATGTTTTATTTTTGTAATTGTTTTAATTATTTTAATTGTTTTAATGTTTTTAATGTTTTAATTGAATATAATAATACGTGAGGGGCCAAAATGAAACGAAAATGAAACATGAGGGACCAAAACGGACCAAAAAAAAGATAAAGGACCAAAGTGAAATCTGGAGCAAACATAAAGGACCAAAAATGCTATTCTGCCAAAAAACTTTAATCATTTCAAAATTGTTAAATAAATTTGTGAACAAAAAATATTTATAATTGAGTCTCTTAATTTTTAAATAACTTCTAATTAAATTCTTGTATATTATTCGGGTCTCAAATTTTTTCTAAAGTTTATTATTAGGTTCCTAAACTTTTAAATAATTTATAATTAAGCCCTATGATAAGTCTATTTTAATGTTATTTTAGTATTAGTTTTTAGTAGTTTGTTTATTATTTTAGTTCTATTTTAGATATATTTTACTACCAAATATTTTATTTTCATTTGTAGGTTAAGTAATGAGCAAAAGAGAATAATTTGAGCTTAAGAGTATAATGGTAAAGTCCCAATACCAAAGAATGCAAAAAGGAACAAAAAGCTTCAAAGAAAAGCAATTTTTGGGTGATCAAACAGAAAGTAACACCAGCCAGTTTTTAACCATTACATCCAGTGTTGGGGTCAAAGGAAATGCAGTTGAAGAAATGCAGGATTTCATTACGACCAGTGTTAAATCATTATGGGCCGTAATGATTCATCAGATCCCAAAAACTGTTACATTTCATCTTTCATTGCTTGTAATTGGTCTTAATTATGATGTTTCTTAGCATTGACGGTCCTAGGCATATATATAGCACGAAATTTTGAGTGCTAAGGACGATATGCTATCATTTATAAAATACTTCTCAAGTTTATCTTTTATGGAATTTTCATTTCCTCTTTAAATTCTTGTTCTGCATTCTCTGCAATTTATAATTCTGCTCTTTTATTTTCGGCACTTTATTTTCCTGCAATTTCCAATCCTTCTTTACATTCTTGTCATTTACAATTTCAGTCATTTATATTCATGCCTTTTACTTTTATGCAATTGTCTACAATGATCATGAGTGAGTATACCCCTTAGTCTGGGGATTGTGGGAATAATCCAATGATAGATCCCTAAACAATCTCAGTTCTATTCTCTATTTTATTTAAGTTCTACATTTCAATCTAATTTCATTATCCTTCAAATCTTATTTTAAATATCAAACGAAGAACCGAAATGTGAAGTATTGATGTTGGAACTATGAAATTAGACAAGGGAATCAAAACATGAAAATAGTTTCGAGACTCTTGAGATATTAAAAATGTGTGATGCTTAATGGGTTTAGGTGACAATCAACCATGAAAATAGGCTTGATTTGTTGGTTCAAAACACACTATTGTACTCTAAAAAAAGACATTAGTTATATTCGCTACCTTGTCTTTGAAATATAATACTCTTAAAATTTAGAGAATAGAGGAGGGATTGTGTGTTCATTCTATCATTGAGATAAACCACAATCCTATGACATTTTTATAATTTCTGAATTTTCTTAAAACAAAAATCATTTTCACCAATACTGAATCTTTTTGGCTAATCACCATAGTGAAATGAAATTGATATTCAGTACTAAGTCTCTGTAGGATTGATATTTTTACTACGCGATAGAACCATGCACTTGCGGCTTATCACCCTCGAACACAATGGCCTAATTATTAACTATTTAAAACTTATGCATGGACCAAATAAAAATATTTTTGCTGTTTTAACATACATAGATGCAAATTGTTCCTCTCATTGTTGGTTGCCTTGGCAATTTCAACGACATGGGGACGTCGGCTCCCAGGTTCGAACCCGGGTGTAAGTAGTGGTAGTGTGCAGTGGCGGACCCAGGGCCCGGAGTTAGAGGGTTCAAAATTTTTAAAAACATGAATCGCTAAAAATATAATTAAAAACAACTTTAATATATTCAAATAAATAAATTATACAACTCATAATTGACCTAGTGATGTGTTTGTGTGAAGTATTTGGGTGCGAATATTGGGTGCAAAATTGGGGGACCTAATACAAAATTATAATTTCAAGGGATTCAAAATATTTTTATATAGGGAATAAATGGATACAAATATTTTTATACAAGAGATAAATGGATATAAAACTTTTGACATAGACAAAAAAGACATAGAGCCATATTCGAAATGTCAAGTTCAAAGTCCCAATCACAAATTTGTAAGGTGAGAGACCTATTTAAAAATTTTCAATTCCTTTAGTGTATGTTTGGATATATCATTTTTAAGAGGTAATGTAATTTTTGGGGGGAATTAAAATATTTGAATTCCCTTTAAACTAAAATATTTGAATTCCCCTAAAAAATGATCTATCCAAACATAGGGTTTGGGATATCTCGAGTAGTTAAACTAAATATTATTTAATTTTTAGATATGCTTGATATTATTCTTTTTTTTGACACATGTTTGATATTATTCTTATAAGCTTAAATTTTTTATTTTTAATTACTGTTGTATTAATTTATTCGTAAAAGTGTTTATTTATGGCTTTTATTTTGGTCATTTTAGACCAATTTGTATTAGAATCATACTTAAATTAGTGTTTATATTTTTATTATAACAAACCTAAAATTGATGTATCTGATCTATAATATAGGTCAGATACATCAGTTATTCAATAAACCTAAAATTGCAAATTTTTAAATTTTTCTTATTTATAAAAAGAAAAACATTAAAATAAGAAAAAAAAATGGCACAGTGCTCGCTTTAATAATTAATAGACTTTCTTTGCCACGGACCCATAAGTAACTTAAATTTTATATAAATTTAATTTATATAAATTTAATTTATATAACTTCCTTCGGTGTATAAATGATTTACACAATTACTCTATCAATCAAATTACAAATTATTATTTCATTAAAAAAATGAGTCTACTTGTAGCTATCTTTTTTTTTTACAAGAACTTGTAACTATCTTATATATTACACATATCAAGAACTTGTAACTATCTTATAAATTTACACCGGTCCTAACAATTATTGACAATAAGACTCAGATTCTATTGTTAATTTTATGAGTTTTGGAAGATAAATAGTGATATTCATACAATTAATTGTTTTAAGCTTAAACTCTATTCTTTATTTTATGAAGTCGCGTAGTTGACTGTATAAGTTCAGATCTCAATCTACAACAATATCCATAATCCTTGTCAAAAAAACAATATCTAGAATCGCATAAAAATAATTCTTACGTTTACGATTTACATTCATATAAATATAAAATAAAGTAGATTACATTTTTTATATTTTTCGAGAAGAAGGAATCATAATATTTAACATTAACAAAGAGACTTTGTCAAAAAAACAAAACATTAATTAACAAAGAGAATAATGACATTCAAACATATCTCAAAAAAAAATGTATTTCATTCTAGTAAATCGTTTCTTGTAAAAAAAAACAATCAAATATATTAGAATATGACCTTGGCTCAGTCAACAACATTCGAGATGATCAAATCTTTGTGATGCCAACTCATTGTGAAAAAATACAATTTGGACATTTGTTGACAGAACCATAGTTGATCTTTCGTATGGCCTTATTTAATCTTTGCTGATCAGTCTAGTTCATTGATCATAGCCTCTTACTGAGCAGCATATACAACGTAATGGCTGACGAACAAATTTAAAAGATTGATATTTTTTCACTTTATATATTTTTGTTCAATAACAACCAACAAAGCAAAGAAAACAAATAGTAATTATATGAGGATTGGAGCAAATTCCTAAGCAAATGGGCCAACTCAGTCCAATGGGTTAAGGCCCAAACGAATCAAAAGACATTACTTGCAGGTTCCTACAACCCCCCTACTCACTGCACACCCACAATTTATAAAATTTCAAAAATACCCTCACGTTGGACGCGCATGGAAACCCACCTATGGTGGTTTAATACCGAACCCGTTTGACACTTAAGTATTAGATCACCAAAAACATATGTTCGGTACTAAACACCAAACAGGATCGGTAACCGTGTATAAGGGTTGTGTGGTTCACAAACACAAGCACGGTAGTTTATTCCGAACATGTTCGGTATTTTAGTACAGAAAGTATCTGATACTGCAGAAATAATGCATATTCGGTATAGACCAACAAATTAACTAAATTTTCAATAACAAATAAATTTAGTTAAGTGCCAATAATAATAAATATGTCAATAACAATAAAAAGTGTCGCCTGAATACAAATTCGAATAGAAATTCAACAAAATATTTAACTAAATATTAATCCTCTTAACATTAATCCTCTTGAAATGGATCCATCACGTCGTCAACTTTGTCCATCGGATGCTCATACTCATCCTCATCTCTCCCCATGGGATGCTCATACATCCTAGCTTTGGCCCTAACGTTCTTTTTAATGTGAAACATGCACAACAAGTTTGCAGATGTTGGAAATACCATAACCACAACATTCATCATAGCAATGTCTCTGTCAGTAAGTATAACTTGTGGCAAATAATCTTGCCTCCTAAATAGACCCCTCAATTTTCACAGAACCCAGGTAAAGTTATCCAATTTCTCCCCATGGACATAAGCAAATGAAACGGAGAAAGTCATCTCTGTTGAGGTTACACTGACGATCTCAACCAATGGATATTTATACTGGTTGGTCTTATACGTGGAATCAATCAACAATACAATGGGGAATGTATTTAAAAGCTCAATCGAGTCTGTATGTGCCCAAAACATGTCTTTGACAATCGAGGTCACATGTGCAACTCTATGCCAATACACGTACTGGCCACGCTCCAAATAAGTCATCAATTGTTGGAGTTCAGTCCACCCTGACGTAGACTCGGTCGTAACCTTGAACGTGCAATGTGTATTTGTTTCAGAACAATGTGATTATCTTTAGGGAAAATACTTTTGATTTTAGTTAAGATGTGATTAGGGGGAATCAAGTTCTTAGTCATTCTAGTAACTATATCCTTTTGTTCCACCGTTAATCTAGAATTGAATGGATGACCTTCACCGTAAGACAATAATGCATGGTTATGCGTTCCACACATAACACTCAATATCCATCCTCCAAGCTTCTTAATAAGTTTACCTTTCAGCCTAAACCGACAACAGCATTTTCTACTCCCGATTGGAACCAAATGAGCATAGTTGTACTTTCCAGCTTTTTCACACACCAAGACGCAATATTCTTTCCCTGACCTCCATCCGTTGTCAGATCTAGATATGACAATCACCATCCCGAGAGACTGGCCGACAGAACATACCCACGCCAACAGGTCGTCACGAGTAGCAAATTCTTGTTCAGTTGTGAACGAACTTCTAATGTCCTCCTGAGGTTGTACCATTTTATGTTCCTAAAATTGTAAAAAAAACAGAAGACAGATGTTAAAAAACAGTTGCTGCAGAATCTGGTAAACTGATAAAGGTTCGGTATTAAACTACCGAACATGTTCGGTAATTTAAAACTGTACGTGTATTTTAATACAGGTACAGTATTATAATATTGAACTAATTTGGTAGTCTAATACCGTGGCTAATGGCTCACATACAACCCTTTTTACACATTTTAATAGGAACGGTAGTTTATTACCGAATAGGTTCGGTACTATAGTAACGAACCAAGTGCGACCCAGAAAAATTAAAACGAACACAATCACAGTTTCTGTGTGAAAAAAAGGAAAGGGTTGGAAGTGATCATACCTTAATAGGGTTTGCGAGTGTGGGGATGATGGCTACAATGTAAATGAAGTTGGTGAGGAGGGTAGGGTTTGGAGTGGAGAGATGGGAGGTGTGGGGTTTAGGAGGGGTGTGTAGTAGATGGAGGAGAAGAGGAAGGAGGAAGGATAGGGGGGATATTTTAAGAGTGTCAAGGGTAGTTATGTCTTTTCATAGAGTAATGGAATGTGTGGTGAGTAGGGTGGGGGGGGGGGGGTTGTAGGAAGTATTACTTGCACTTCGGTAGTATAAAATGCTTAGTCATGATAGCATGTGAGGCCTTTAGTCCAATGGGTTAAGGCCCAAACAAATCCAAAATATAATGCTTCTTCCATGTATTTCTTTTAACTTCTTTTACTGATCTCGGGCAAGGGCATCTTAGAGAATTTATGGTGTATTAAGTCTATTTTTAGAATTTTTAAATTGGTCTCTGGGCTGAAGGTGAATTTTCATAAGAGTTGTCTTTATGGTATAAATTTAAAGGTTGACTTCCTGGAGGCGGCTGCAACTTTCTTGTCTTGTAGCACCACTGATATTTCGTTTAAGTTTTTGGGTATTCCGGTGGGAGTCAATCCTAGAAGAAGATATACTTGGGTGTCGATTATTGATAAGGTTAGAAAGAGGCTTTCATTGTGGAGTGGTAGTTTCTTGTCTATTGGGGGTAGAGTGACTCTTATTAACTCGGCTCTCAATAGTATTCTGTTTTATATGTTCTCCTTTTACAAGGCCCCCAAGACTGTTATTCAAGAGCTTGTCAATATTTAGAGGGACCTTCTATGGGGGGGACTAGAAAGGGTCGTCCAATTTATTGGGTGTCTTGGACAAGGTTTGTAGACCCAAGAAGGATGGTGGGGGGGGGGGGGGGGAAGAATCTGGAAGCCTTCAATTTGGCTCTTCTGTGCAAGTGGAAATGGAGATGCATCGCCGACAATAGTGCAAGCTGGTGGCAGCTTCTTTCTCATCGGTATGGAGACTTAAGGAATATCTTCACATGGGCTCTTTTGCCTAGAGGTGGTACTAAGGATTCTTTATGGTGGAGACATTTATTACTTTTAGAAGAAGGAAATCCTTCATGGCTGGGAGCCTTTAATTCTACGCTTAGACCTATGTTGGGGAAGGGGAATTTGATTTTTTTTTGGAGACATAAATGGGCTAGTAATGTGACTTTTAAGGATTTATTCCCTAGCCTTTTTGAAGTGGCAAAGCTTAATCATGGTAGCATTATGGAGCATGGGTACTAGCTTGACAACATCTGGTATTGGAACCTTGATAGGAGTCGTGAGTTGTCTGCGGAGGAGAGGGTTGGCCAGGATTTGCTCTTGGCCACTCTTCACCCTTTTTCATCCTGACGAATCTAAGCAAGACCGCTGGCGGTGGAGGCTTGAAAACCTCCATTCTTTTTCTGTTAAATTTTGTTGTATGTTGTTGTTGAATTTGAAGCAACATGATAAGTTGGATAGTGATATCCAGAGTGCTCTTGTTGATATGTGGCAACTATCTATTCCCACTAAGGTGAGAGTTTTTGATTGGAGACTGTTGTTGGGGAAGCTCCCAACTCGCGATTCTCTTATTTCTAAGGGAATTATCAATGACCCTCATGGGGTGTGCTGCACTTTTTGTTTTGAGCGTGATGAGTCGATTCCCCATCTTTTTTTCTTGTGCAGGTGTTCCAGGTTAGTTTGGGTTGCAATTCAGAATTGACTAGGCATGGTGATTTCTGATAATCTAGTAGGTGTCGGGCATTTTCGGGCTCATGACTTGCAATTGGAATCAAAGAAGGCATGTAGATTGAAGTATTTGATTTGGATGGCTGTCACTTGGTGTATTTGGTTGCATAGGAATCATATTCTTTTAAGAGGTCAAGTGTTTAGTGTGCAGGTGGTTGTTAACCATGTTAAGTCTATAGCATGGACATGGTTCATAAATATAGAAGGTCGCAATTTCAATCTTAAGATCTCTGACTGGTGTGGTAGTCCTTTTGTTTGTATGAATTTGGTGTAACTGACTTTTTGTCTCATTCTTCCTGGAGTACTCTTTTTCCTCCTTGGGTCATTTTCCCATGGGGTTTTGTCCCAGTGAGATTTTAATGAGCGTCCTTGTATTTGTATCGGTTTGGGTGCCCGCTTGCACCCCTTTTAATATAAAAATAATCAGCGACAATTATTTGTCCTTTTTAGGTATTAGTGACAAATATTTGTCACGTGTGTTTTAAATATTAATCAGTTTAAATAGTCATTAAGCCTTCTTATTTTTTTAGATAGTAGTTTTATAGTAGTCTTCAAAAATTATAATTATCAATGACAAATATTAGTCCCGTGTTTTTTATATATCACTGCAGTTATCCTGTGTTTTTTATATATCAGTGCAGTTATCTCGTAGTTTCAATTGATTATTTTACTTGATTAGTAGATTATAGTAGATAGTAAAAGTTACATAGTAGATTATCAATAAGAAATATATGGTTTAAATATTAATTAGTAGTTTAAATAGTCATTAAGTCTTCTTGTTTTATAGATAGTAGGTTTGTAGTAGTACTCTTCAAAAAATTTAATTATCAATGACAAATATTAATCTCGTGTTTTTTTATATATCAGTGCAGTTATCCCATGTTTTTTTATATATCAATGCAGTTATCTCGTAGTTTCAATTGATTATTTTAGTTGATTAGTAGATTATAGTAGATAGTAAAAGAGGGATAGTAGATTATCAATAAGAAATATTTGTTTTAAATATTACTCGGTAGTTTAAATAGTCATTAAATATTCTTGTTTTTTAGATAGTAGGTTTATAGTAGTCTTCAAAAACTTTAATTATCAAACAGAAATATAAATCCTGTGTTTTTTTATATATTAGTGCAGTTATCCAGTGGTTTTTTATATATTATTGCAGCTATATCGTAGTTTCAATTGATTATTTTAGTTGATTAGTAGATTATATATAGTAGATAGTAAATGATAGATAGTAGATTATCAATAAGAAATATGTATCCCGTATTTTTTATATATCAGTGACAATTATTTGTAATTTTTTAGGTATTAGAGACAAATATTTGTCACGTGTGTTTTAAATATTATTTAGTTTAAATAGTCATTAAGCCTTCTTGTTTTTTTAGATAGTAGGTCTGTAGTAGTCTTCAAAAAGTATAATTATCAATGGCAAATATTGATCCCGTGTTTTTTATATATCACTGCAGTTATACCGTGTTTTTTTATATATCAGTATAGTTATCTCGTAGTTTCAATTGATTATTTTAGTTGATTAGTAGATTATAGTATATAGTAACAATTATATAGTAGATTATCAATAAGAAATATTTGTTTTAAATATTAATTAGTAGTTTAAATAGTCATTAAGTCTTCTTGTTTTATAGATAGTAGGTTTGTAGTAGTAGTCTTCAAAAAATTTAATTATCAATGACAAATATTTATCTCGTGTTTTTTTATATATCAGTGCAGTTATCTCGTAGTTTCAATTGATTATTTTAGTTGGTTAATAGATTATAGTAGATAGTAAAAGAGGGATAGTAGATTATCAATAAGAAATATTTGTTTTAAATATTAATCAGTAGTTTAAATAGTCATTAAATCTTATTGTTTTTTAGATAGTAGGTTTATAGTAACCTTCAAAAAATTTAATTATCATTGACAAATATTAATCCTTTGTTTTTTTATATATCAGTGCAGTTATCCCGTGTTTTGTTATATGTCGTTGCAGTTATCTCGTAGTTTCAATTGATTATTTTAGTTGATTAGTAGATTATACTCCCTCCGTCTCAATTTAATTGTCGTTTAAGGTTATGTGCGGGTCTTAAGAAAATGATTAGATATGCTACTTTTTATGCTCAAAAAATATAGTAGGACGAAAATACCCCTAAATTATTATGAGGAGAGAGGAATGGATACCTTGGAAATACAAATAAAATTTAGGGTATTGTTGGAAAAACTAATAAATGTTGCATTGGGATTCTAAGGTGACAAAAAATATGAGACAAAGAAAAATGACAAAGACGACAATTAAATTGAGACGGATGGAGTAGTAGATAGTAAAAGATAGATAGTAGATTATCAATAAGAATGTAAACAGATTTCGGAGAGAAAAACTAAAGTTTTAAGGTGATAACCTTTTCCAAAAAGGTGATAGTTTTTTTTTAGTGTGACTCATTTACATTTTTATAGGTAATTTTAGTAGAGCGGTGTTTGTATAAATTTAGAAATTTAGTTAAAAAAAACTAAAATGAAGTGATAGGAGAAAGAGAAAAATTGTTTATAGAAAAAGTAAAAGAAAAGTAAAAATAAAAAAGGAAGAAAGAGAATGTAAGAGAAAAGTGAAAAGGAAGAAAGAGAGTGTAAGAAGAAAGAGAAAAAAGGAAGAAAGAGAGTGTAAGAAGAAAAAAAAGAAATAGAAGGTAATGATATTTTTACCTTTAAATTAGATATGTGTCTTGTTAATAAGAGATCTAAACAGTGGCGGACCTGGCATGTAACCAGGGGGTTCAGGTTCAGTTGAACCCCCTGGAATTTTTTTTTTGCACTAAACACCCTATATAAATAGTTTAAATCTCCTGAAATTTTAATTTTGACACCCCTGAAAATTTGAAATTGTACTAGTAGACCAAGTTTTGCACTCATTTGACACCGGCCTTAAAAAATTTGACACTCCTGACCCCGGGGTCCTGACTCCACCACTTGATTTAAATTTAAATTCATAGAAAATTTGTTTGTATAAATAGATATCATATATTCAATAATCAATATAATAGTTTTTATCGAAAAACGGATAACATGTGCGACAATGATAGTTATAGTTAATTTAACGTGGCATTAGGGGACTCGCAAATAAAATATCTGCTATGTATGATTAATTGTTACTAGGGCCTACCCAAAACACTAAGCAACTAAAACAAGGGCTTTAAGCCTCAATTTTTTTTTAAAAAAAGGCCCTCAAAATTTATTGTTATGTAATATTACAAAAAAAATTCGCCCAACATCACTAAAGCAGCTGCAATTCATTTGGCGGAAAAGGCCCTCTATATTCTAGGGATTCTTTTTTTACCCCCATCATATTATCATATACCCCCATATAATTTGATAAACCGAAAATACCCCTCACTTAAAAGAGACCCGTTTTTTTTGAAAATCCGACAATTCCTGTTTAAAAGAGACCAATATGCAAACATCTCAAGCAAATAATAGGTGTAAAAACACTTGTTGTGGACTCTTATCCATTGCTTTTCAAGATAAAAACTCAACATTTTGTGCAATAATTAGTGGACATGGAGAGGAATTTTTTTTCATTAACAACCAACAAAACAAAAAAAAAAGGTAGTAATTATACGAGAATTGCAGCAAATTTCAAAGCAAATGGGCCAAGTTAGTCCAATGGTTGTGGCCCAAACAAATCAAAAGTCGTTACTTGTACTTGGGTAGTATAATGCTTAGTCATTATCGCATTATCCAAAGTTTGCCAAGATCCAAAATTCACTCTTTTGTGCAGCAATCCATGGTAGCGGAAACAAAGGTTCTTTTGAGTGGTGGCAGTCTTCTGGGACTTTCAAGCATCCTCGGACTAAACCGCCTGATTTGGGTAGCGGGTCATTGGTTGATTATGTCTGAGTGGCTGTTTAAGTTAGGAGTAACTCAAGAGTTTTAAATTTCATATTTTAGAGTTTGCAGCATTCATGTATGGTAAGTACCCCATTAGTGGGTTGATTAGTTACACGTGGTGTAATGTTTTTGCCTGTCATGAATGAAATATTGCATTATTGACAAAAAAAATTTAGGATGTGCGACCAGAATAGTTATAGTTACTCTACTCTGGTATTAGGAAGTCCACAAACAAAATATTTGCTATGTATGAGTGATTGTTATATGTATCCAGGGCTCTAAGTTGGGGGATAAAATTTTTGTTAAACACGCGCATAGCTAAAAATTTCATAAAATTAATGTTTCAATACATTAAATTAAATAAATTACACACCAGGTAATTATCATCTACTTGATTTCATGCTAAACAATCGTTGAATAATGAGATCACTATTGATATTATTAATTACTCTTTCCAGTCTCTATTATAAGCAAAAATAATTACTTCCAAAGTGATTAAGAAATTCAGTTTGGTGCAATTAAATATTTATATTGTAAAAGTCAAATTAAATTTACTAAATTGACCTTTATAATATTTTGTTAGAAAAATATTTTGGTTTATTTAAAATAATAACATTAAATGTGATAGAAGTACTTAGTTAACTTTTACTTATAAAATAGTGACAATGAGCAAGAATTGAAGCTTTTTGTGCTTATAATAGTGATCAAAGGGAGTACATCTCTCTTGATATGAATCACTAGACATTCATTCATCCATATAAATTGAGTGGTATAGTACAACAATGTGGCAATAAACTAAATTTAGGAATTTATGTGGGAACTTTTAAATTGAGGGGGGTCAAAATAATGTTTTATGAGGAGGTAAATGGATTTTTTTTCAAATGACCGGTGGCGGACCTACCCTCACTTGAGGAGGGTCAACTGCACACCAAGAAAAAAAATAATTTGCACTAACTCCCTATAAAAAATATATTTTGCACACACTAAAAAAATGATTTGCACTCAGGCTCCTAATTTTGCACCCAGTCCATACAATATCACACTCGCAGAGTCACTCAGATCAATTTCTCTCACTCCCATGTGCATAGAGAATAATAACGAGTTGTATAATTTATTTAATTAAATATATTAAACTT
The DNA here is from genome assembly GCA_039519185.1 of Astragalus membranaceus. Classification (NCBI taxonomy): domain Eukaryota; kingdom Viridiplantae; phylum Streptophyta; class Magnoliopsida; order Fabales; family Fabaceae; genus Astragalus; species Astragalus membranaceus. The sequence continues at coordinate 130,008,906 of CM076851.1, read as the reverse complement.
TTATTTATATTATATTTTAGGTGATGTGTATTTCTAAAAAAATTGACCCAATGACTTCGGTCCTAGATCCGCAGCCACTACAAGTGACCCTCCTAAATTATATGTAGATTCGCCTTTGTACATGATGCTTGTATTAGTATTTTGTTGATATGATTGATAGTATATGTTGATAGCTGATAGATGAATGTGGATTGAAGTGATAAATGTTTCGTAGGAAAGATAGTGGCAAATGAGAACACAGATGATATGTCTTGGCGAATGTATACCAGTTAGGTCTATGTGAACCTTGAATGCACACAGAAGGTGATATGGTCTTAGCATATATGGAAAACGCTGATATGGATCGATAGGCATAAGATTGTAAGCAATAATTCATTTGAAAGAGAGGAATACAAAAATATATAAACGTTGAATCTTGAAGATGTTTACTTAAGAGATGTAATGTGTAATGATTATTGTGTGTATAGAAATAGACGGATAGGGATAGGGCTTTCGCTTATGTAACTAAGTCCTTTCCTCAGTAACTTTTATTAAACAAATAATAGTCATTGAATTCTCAAACTTTTAATGAAATTTAATCTAATGGATAGTATTGAATAATGACATTGTTGTCACAGTTATTTTTTGTTTTAATTTAATTAAATTAAATTAACCATCAAATCATGCAAAGGAAGTCACAAAAACACACTCACGCAAGAAAATAGGCCGCGACGCACATCGTTGATAACCAGAGAAATACTGTGCTTTGGTTATTATTGCACTAACCAAACTATTGAAAAGTTTGGTTAGTGCAATAATAACCAGAGAAATACTGTACTTTGGTTAGGCTCTGTTACATACAATTTGCACTAACCAAACTATTGAAAAGTTGGGTTAGTACAATAATAACCAGAGAAATACTGTACTTTGGTTATTATTGCACTAACCAAACTATTGATCGAAAAGTTTGGTTACTGCAATAATAACCAGAGAAATACTGTACTTTGGTTAGGTTCCGTTACATACAATTTCGAAAAGTATAAAACTAGGAAACCACCATCACTGAACTTCATGATTTAGGGAACGGCGAAGTCGACGGAGACGGCAACTGTTGATTCGTGCGAATGAAACGTTTGTGCGATTGAAACGTTTCAGAAAATACGAGTGGCAAAAGAGAGATCAAATCGTTTCAGTGGGTAAACGGTTCCGTGAAATCGTGGTGAAGAGAAAGAGAGATGAAAGCGCACAAAAAATGGTTGAATGCGAGAGAGATGCAACGAAACCGTGAATACGAGAGAGACGCTGTTTCAGAAAATTCAGGTCCACGGTTTTTGGTTAATTACCAAATAGAACGACTCCATGATTTAGGGAACGGTTCCACGATTTTTGGGTTTCATTAATTAAGATTTTCTCTGATTTTGTTTAGCCTTTTTTTAATTATTATGGAAGCTACCTCTATAGCCCTTTAGTAAGATTTACTAAACAAATGTTTAGTACTATAAGTCATACTCGACGGATAGATAGATATAGGATTGAATCTCGGGTTGATAAATGAATATTTTTGTTTGAGAATTAAATTATAATATTAGACTGTCATGCCATTATTTCCGTGTCTTTCTCGCTATAACAATAATGTAATCACACTTTGTAGGATTTGAACCTACAACATCGGGTTTTGGAGACCTGCGTTCTACCGGCTACCACGGTACATGTGAAGAAATAGTGAAAAGAGCTATATTTGCCATTTTTACCCAAGGCTTTGCTACTTCAGGTCTTTTAACTAAAATGCATCAATTCATAATATTAGTACCTGCTACAGTCCCATTGGCAATGATGCACGTAAGTATGATGATATTGGGATATGCAGCTCTTTTATATTTATTAAGTTAAAAAAACCAATTTCTATATCTCGAAGTTCTTTGTAACATTGTAAAGTTTCTTTAACTATTTGCGTAGTTTCATAATGTTCTTCACCAACGATTCGAGGCTGGAGCATGGTTGACGTTGAATCTAAGGGATCTACTGTTGGATGGATACCTTTGGCAGCTAATTCCGTAGGATATATGACTAATGTTCCTTTAGGTTCTTTAAATTCCGTGGGTGGCGTAGGTATAAAGAACTTATCTCAAATATTAGTAGTTACATTTTATTTTTCATCGGATCACGAGAAGACTTTGATGTACACCTGAATGTTGAGATGCACCTTCCTTAGCAAGGCTATCCGCAATTTGATTGGATTCTCTATTTCTATGGATGAAAGACACATTTTTCAGAATCCAAAGTAGGTTTAGTAGCTTGTTGCCATGGAATTGCAGATGCCAAGGACAATAAGTTTTTACCCATGCAATCGCTACTTTGGAGTCCAACTCCACAATTAGGCTCCTCGTTTAATCCACTCTTTATAAACTGATGAGATCTCGAGGGCATAGAAAATTACTAGGATTTCCACCTCGTTAGAGTGCCTTACTCCCACCGAGGCAACAAACTTAGCTAAGATACATCCATTTTCATCACGCAAGACACCCCTTATGCCAGTAGGTCTTAGTTACCTTTACTTTCTCTCTAATTAATACTATGTCTATCACTCTCAAGTCATTATCATACATTTAGGGTGTGTTTGGATTAGAAGAGAAAGATGGAAGGGACAAAGAGAGAAGAGAGAGTGAGGGAAGAGAGAAAAATGTGAGAAATAGAGTATATTAGGGGTGTTGTTTTGTTTAAGGGAAAGAGAAAAGAAATAGGGAATAGAGAGTTGTGTCTCTTGGTTTGGTTGAAGCGAAAGAGAGAAGAGAGAAAAAATACTTGTTTTGAAATGACAAAAACAACCTTATGTGTTTGATTTAATACTTTAGTTAATTAGCTTAATAGTTATATTAGCTATTTAATTAAATTAGCTAAATATTTATTTTAATTAGCTAAATAATTACTTTAACCGTTTAATTTTACTAGTTAAATAATTATTTTAGTTATTTAATTTAATTAAATAATTAAAAGAATTAGAAAATTGGGGTGATAAAGTGAGGGTAAAATGGTAAAAGCATAATTATTGAGCCTTTTCTCCCCACTTTCTTCCCACAATTGGAGAGATTGCAAAAAACACTGAAACAATCATCCCTCACTTAATCATCCCTCACTTTCTCCTTCAACCAAACATGAGAAAACCACTATCTCTTCCCTTTTTCACCTCAAACAAACACACTCTTATAACAGAGGTTTTTTTTTTAAAGTGGAGATGTGGGGAATTTTATTAATCAAATCAAAGTGTCACTAATAGCCATCTTACCACTGAGCTAACACCTTAAGTGTTTTATGACAAAGGTGAATACACAATTATCAACAATGTTAATATCGTAAAATTGTTCTTCCCTTTCTTCCATTTACAAGGTTTTCTTAATATGTATGAATACTAAGTAGATACCTCATTTGGAATTTCCATTTGATTGTGAGTGATGATTTCCTTCATATACTTCATAACATAGGAACCACAATCATTGGAATTTGGTTGTTTGGGACACTATAAAACAAAAGATTAGTTAATTGTTAAATTATATTAATTATATTTTTTTGACCAAAAAATTTAACTAAATATATAATGAATATTGATTACAAACTTACAATTATTGACATCCATTTTGTTTCAGATGTTGACTTCCTGTACATGGTCCTAGTTTCACTGAGTGCCCAAAATGTTGCCAAACAACTGAATACAACGTCATATACATTGCCCAAAATGGTCCTAGTTTCACTCAGTGCCCAAATCTCTCTTTTAAATCCCGAACTTCTGCCATTAGCTCAAAATACATTGCTCGCAACTCTTTATTTTCTTTACATCAGTTATCTTTTTTTCCACGCTTCTTTGGTCCAAACATGGCGGTGGGAGGAATGCCAAATCCACAACCACGTGTCCGACCTGAATATTCTTCCCTTCCCAAGGCACGAGCAAGGATATCTTGTTCACCAGAGCAATCAGTTACATCTCCCTGTGATATGGCTTCCTGATTCACGAGCATAAGTATAAAAAAATTATTAGACATTATAACGATTACAAAAATTACAAAACAAGATTTGAATTTTGGAAATACTTACAATTCTTTCCGACACCTCCTTAGTTTTAGGATCCACAATCTTACCAGCCTTGTTCTGTCGGGCCTCTACCCACAACACATGTCGCCCAATGGATTCTTGAGTAGGATCTTTCCCGTCCTCCACCAACTATTTAAATTTACCAATTGTTTAGAAATTATAAATCAAAAGATTCATTAAATCAAAAGAAATTAAGCTTATTGTGCCTTACCAATCTTTCTTCAATAACTTGATATCCACTAGAACCTCCTCTATAAGGGTACTCAGAATTTGAAGCTCTATCTCGCTTCTCGTTGCTTACTTTCTATTTAGGAAGATAAGTATACATTAATGCATAATATATAATTTTCATATATATATGTAACTTAAAAGATTATTGTACTAACCAAAAATCTCGGATCTTCAGTGCGTCTTTTTTTACAAATAAATGCCAATCCTCCAATGATATAAATCCAGCATATACTGATGGAGTCTCATGTCTGATGTTCCCATCATCTCTCAGCCATTTACTTGATAGATAAGTTCTGAACTTCCGATGTAACCTTCTAGCTTCCATGAGTAAGTAGTCTTTTCGAGACTCATCCACATCAAAACAATTCTGCTTACACATATTCAATGAAACTGGTATAAATATGGTTACAAAATTATTAAATAAGATAACTCAAGAGATTATATACCTGTATTATTAACCAGAGATCCTCTTTGAGTTTAGCCAAAACGATATTACCTTTCTCATTCCAACTATTGATTGTAATTGGTACCACTTGCTTCACCTTACTAACAATGAATGTAGTCAAATTTGTGCCGTTTTGCCCAATAGGCCGACCCTTAACATTCCAAAGGACCTTCATTTTAGGATGTCCTTTACTTATCTTATTGATGAGATTCTTTTTTACGGTCATTCCACGGGGAGTGTACTTCTTTTTGTTTCCAACATCACTTTCATGACAACTGTCATGCGCACTATCATGACTAGATGATGTCATCTAACCTGCAATAAAATAATTTGAAGCTTTAAAAAGTAACATTACCATGTCTATGATATATTATATCAAACTGATAAGAAAATAATTTGATATACCAGTTGCATTATATCACTTGCATTATATCATTTTGTAAAGCTCATACATTGATATACTACTGCCCTTACATTGATAATGACAAACAGTTTGGTATGCTTTCAAGTTTCAGCATCATTGATAAGAAAATGACAAACAGTTTCATTCTAAGCACTACAACAGCTTTATAATAACAGTTTCATTCTAAGCACTACAACAGATTTAGTTTCATTCTATACTACTGCCCTTACATTGATAATGACAAACAGTTTCATTCTAAGCACTACCACAGATTTAGTCTCATTCTATACTACTGCCCTTACATTGATAATGACAAACAGTTTGGTATGCTTTCAAGTTTCAGCATCATTAATAAGAGAATGACAAACAAATTGGTATGCTTTCAGCATCACTAATATGAAATATTATAACAATTGCAAACTTAGTCTCCAAAATGGAAACCCAAAACTTACGAGAAAAAGAGATATAAATATAATCTGACTTTCGTAGTTCCGTTTGCGTCGCCCGTGGTAGGATTTCGTCGGAGTAGAGACAGCACTCGGCGGTGTAACGGTGGTTAGGTTTGGGTGTTGTATGCTGCGTTCTCACAGAGAGCAACCGAGACAAAGATGAGAGAGAGGAAAAAGAGAAGGAAAACACAAAGTAGGAAAGGGTCATCCATGGAAAGAGAAAAGGTTAGTACTCACAGTGGAGGAAATAGCTGCAACAGAGCACGGCGTCCACGGCGGAAATAGCTGCAACAGAGCACGGCGTCCACGGCGGCGTCACAGTGGAGGGGGCACAGAGAGAGAACGCGAGAGAGTGTGAGGGAGCGAGAGAGAACGTGAACGTTGGTGAACGTGAGGTTGTTGGGAACGAACGTGACAGAGAATGACGAACGTTGGTGAAAGTTAGGGTTTTCAGTTGAACGTGAGTGTTTTCAGAGTGAAGTGTGAAGAGAACGAACGAAAACAAAGGAAATTGAAATTTTTTAATAAAAAAGACAATGGCTAGCGTTTTCTCGAAAGCGCTACGGATCCTCTAGCACTCTCTTCAATGGGTAGCGTTTCTGTAAAAGCGCTATAGATCAACCTGAGCGCTCTCTTCAATGGGTAGCGTTTTAGCGTAAAGCGTTACCTATTCCTCTAGCGTGTTTTGGCTATAGGTAGCGTTTCCCAAAAAGCGCTACGGATTAGCTAGCGTGTTTAGGCATGGGTAGCGTTTTCTTAATAGGCGCTACGGATCCTCTAGCGTGTTTTGGCCTTCAGTAGCGTTTTCCTTAAAGCGCTACTAAAGGTTGCACTCTTTTTTATTAAATCTGGCGTAGTGCGCGAGATGGAGTTGTTGCAGACATATGCTCTCCGTTAACGTTAGAAAATATGACGTGGAATTTTAATTGAGGTGGCATAATCTGATTGGTGGGACAGGCTTGGTACAGGAAATTTAGGGACAGGATTTTTATCCTAAACGGTTGCAATAAATCTTACTAGGTACTCCCCCTTCTGTTTCAAATATAAGCAGAAAAAAACTATGTTTAGTGGCTTAAAATGTAAGTAAATCTTAACTACTTCTACTATATTTAATATTATTATTTGTAAAATTACCCTTCAATTAATTTAGATTTTTTTTTCCAATAACAATTTTATTCTCATAGCACAATTTTCCATAGGGGCAATTCAGAAAAACACAATTACTTTTTAAATTATTTTGTGAAAATTAAATCAACAAATGAACTTATGATGAGTAATATTAATATAAATCAATTTGTTCTAAGTATAACAAAAGAATAAAAATAACTATTTTTTCTATCACGAGTAAGAATTGAAAGAGTTAAATTTTATTGATATCATTTTTTTATTAGTGATCCATTTTTTAATTAAGTTTATCGATTCACTTCTATGTAATTTTTTATAAAATAAAAAAGTAAGTAATTATTAAGCCTTTTTTTTAGAAAGTAATTATTAAGATTTAACTTCTACAAACCTTGGAGAGAACAAAAAGATTGCATAAATAATCATTTTTTTACTATGAAAACTTAATTAATTTCATTCAGGATAATTGGTAAAATACATGACGGAATATCATAGTAGTACCGAGGATTAGCTAAGAACAAGACCATCCCTACTAAAGTGTGATCATCCTTATTAGCATTTCTCTTAATATACTCAACATGAGTTGCTAAAATAAGAAAATGAACTTTTGCCTTCCTGAATAATATAGCACACTTCGATTCTAAGCAAATTTTGTCTGTTGAAATCATCAACAACTAGTTCGGCGGATCGCAGCCAAAAATCTTAACCCATTTGATAGCTAGTAAAAGCCCCAAAGCCTCTCCATGTGTAACTTCTAGAATTGGTACAATTCAACAAGTTTGAGCTCCAATAAAATTACCTGCAAACCTCTCCAAAGAAATGGTGGATTTTGCCTCATGTTTTATTTCTCCAATACAAAACGACAATCTGTCCTTTCCCTAAAGACTGCTTATGGTGCTGAAGTAAAACCAGCAAAAGATTGCATAAATAATCATGATTCATAAAGGAAAATGAAGAAGGTCATTTCTCCATCAAAGATTAATTTATTAAACGATTCTTTTAAATTGCCATAATGAAAAAGACACCGATGTTGATACGTGATATTGCATCATTACAACAACACAAAAAGTACGAGAATAAAAAAGTTGATAACGTAAATAAATTAAGGAATAAAACACATGCACATATACGAGTTGGAGGCCATTTAAGATGGTCTCTTCTAAAGATGATGATTGTACATCTTATTTCGTGCATTATTTATTATTATTATTATTATTATTATTATTATTATTATTATTATTATTATTATTATTATTATTATTATTATTATTATTATTATTATTCCAGGTTTACACATATACGGGTAAACCTGGATTACCCCCTTCCTCAAATGGAACAATTGGGAAAATAAACCTTTCACCATCTTAATGGAATAATTTATAACCAGTGATTGAGAGTCTATTGAATCATGATGTTGATATCTCTTTTGTTCATATTCTAAAACACTTTGTGGCAGCTCCTACAAATTAATTAATCAAATATATAGCATAATAAAAGGCTAAGTTGAGAGATGTCATCATTTTCTCTCAATTATTGGCATATCTAGCTCATTCTCATACAAATTAAATGTATATGTCGACGAACGAGGACAGAATAGCCCTTCCTAATATGGGACACTGATCATATAGAACTACTACTAGAAGGCCTGCCTATAAATTTCAGGTGTTGTTAACATCAATATCCCATAATATTGTGCAAAGTGATTCCAGTTAAGTGTGATTGGCACGATTTACAAATATTTTCTACTTTTAGCCTTTTACCCTTTACCCTTGCTCAGCATCATTCACACACACTCCCCCCAACTTCTTTCAAGGGTTGGTACTTTGCTATTTTAGATGCAAGAGTTGATGATTCCCAATTATTATGAAAATTTATTATAAATTTGTAAGGCGTGTCCTGTCTTCAAAATAAGGATAGGTGGGATGCAGACAAAAATACGATAGATATAGGATAAAAATTGAACAAGGTAGAATTTTATTCTATTTAATATTTGATTTTATGTACACTAGATAATCTGTCAAATTCTAATATTGTGAACACACTGTATAATTATTATGTTATTTGAATCATGTGTATGAGGTGAACTATATATATAGTAGTATGCTTACCAAAAAAACTATATAATAGTATAATATATAGAAAAAAACGACGGTTATTATTTCTGAGAAGAGCAATAACATGTAAGAGATGTTGGTAGCCTTAGAATGATATGATCAAAGAGATAATCCTTCTGAGAAGAAGAAGGGATAGATTCGGTTCAAGACTCAAGTGGTAAATTTTCATCAGCTGAGGGTCATCAACTTTGGTGAGGTTCAATTTGTAATGAGACCAGCTAAGAGCCCAGCTGGAAGACTTTTCCTCTATTCAAGGCCTTCTTGTCACTATCAATTAGCTCAGAAGCACAAGAATTCCCCTCCAAATTGTTTGCATGATTCGTTGACCTGACCAGGGAGTTGTCCCCCAGCCACCTATTCACCCAAATTCTAGTTGTTTCTCCATTGCCAATGACCCATTTGCCTCCAAGTTTGACTAGTTCCCTAGCACTTAAGATGCTCCTCCATACATAATGGGGTTGGTATCCAATTCCAGCCTTCATAAAGGTACCTCTAAGGTAGTATCTACTCTAGAGTACCTTCTCAAGCAAAGAAACAATCCCTAGAAATGAGCCTCCAGTAGTGTTTCCCACGGAGGGCCTTATTGAAGTCTCTAAATCCCCTAAAGTCCAACCCTCCTTTAGTTTTAGGTCTGGACAGTTTCCTGATAACTCTAATTTATATAGAGTTATTTATACTTCTAAACGCAACAAATTGCTTTTAACTCAAGTACAAAGTGTGTTAAATATAGTAATATTAGTAAAATAACAACATTCTAGGAATTATGTGATAAATAAAGCATTTTGTATATATTTTGGTATGTTTGATGTGTTTGTTTAGTTTTCCTACAGATGATGCTTCTGCACCACAAATGCTTCTGCACTTAGTGCTTCTGCACCATCCTGCGCTGAAGATTTATAAACCCACAATGGAAGCACCTCAAATCATACCTCTACTCCAAAACTTCTATGACATCATGCTTTGTCACAATTCACATGGAGCACATGGCCACATGCATAAGAAGGCGCCCACGATAAACATCATCATGAAAGGCTATTCACCTAAAGACATATGGCCTTACATAATTGGACCTTTTCTTATGGAAATGTACTGAACTCAATCTCCTTATCTAAAGATCAGAAAAGCAACCATGGTTAAGCCTCCTTAGGTTAACTTGGTTTTCAAGCAAACCCTCAAGCAAAGGAAATCTCGAAGGCTATAAAAAGGGCTCCCACTTCTCACTTGAAGAGCATCGCATATCTCACTTGATAATATGTAGATCAAACACTTTACTTATATTTTAGTAGTTTCAATTCTTGCATTTTAATTACTAGTTAGTTGTAAGAAGGTGAGGAAGGAATTGACACCCTGTTCCTCCACTTCTTCATAGATAGGCGAAGGAATCAGTGCTTCTGCACTTGTCAGAATTCATGCAAAGGAACGTCAATTTGTGTAACTTCTACCCTATTGATATCTTTTATATGATTCATGTTATCATGTTCCTTACAGATTCTCTCTATTCTATAATGAGTAACATGAGCTAAATTCCTTTAGTTGAGATGTTCTAAACTTATAATGATCTTTTGAGTAAGTTATTATGCTTTTAAGTGTTGTAGCATTTTGGGTCTTGTGTTATACTACATCCATCTTATTTTAAGGTTGATCTCTTACAATAAGTAGAGTTATATTCACAGACATGGTTTATAATTAGAAATCAAGACTAATAAGGGTGAGTGTTTTAATAAAGGCTTTGTTAAACTTGTTTAATAAAGGCTTTGTTAAACTTGTTTAATAAAGAAACTGTGTTAAAACCATGTTAAGTTCTAGACATAGGATAACATAGTCCTTAGGGTGAAACAGTGAGAACTTCAAAGGCAGGAGTGAACTTATTTAGCAAGCCCAGACATGGGAAGCTTGTAATGAAACTCTGAAGAAAGTAGCTGAAAAGCACACATTTATGCAACTGCACTCAATGCTACTGCACTTGATGCTTCTGCATCATAGTGCTTCTGCATCTCTAAAAACATAGAAACTCTCAAAAGAAGCATTATATAGTAAAGACATCTCAACTATCTTTCTCAACTGATTTCCTTTATCTTATTTTACATACTTGCATTCAGTTTTTACTTTAAACTAAAAACCCCAAAATTTGTGAGTAGAATAGTAGTACTAATTTATATGCTTTCTAAACATACATAAAGTTAATCCAATCCCTGTGAGTTCGACCTTTCTTATCATTATATTACTTGTTTGTGACTGTGTATACTTGCACATCTTTTCACACACCATTTCCCCAACTCATCCAGTGAATCCTGCGATGTTCCTCATCAATACCCCCACCAAAATTTAGCTAACATGGGGTCAATCTTTTTGCAACACCCAATAGGCATCTTATAACATCTAAGGATGTAATTAGTGATTGCTTGAGCAACAAATTTGGTCGAGGTTTTTTCCCCAGATCTAGATAAGCACTTCTACTTCCACCCCTTTAGCTTCTTCAAACACGATCCATGGCAAAGAAAAAGAATGCCTTTTTTGATATCCCAAAAGGAACTGGGAATCCAAGGTATCTTGATTGAGCCTCTACTGCTTTTACACCCATGCATCATGTCACAGATTCTTTGTTTGTCACAGATTATATATATATATATATATATATATATATATATATATATATATATATATATATATAATATTTTTAAATATAGTATTTCTTTTAAAAATATATCTATAGTAGTATTTTTAAATGAGGTAAAAAATAAATAAAAAATTATAGCGCATTCTACTCTGTCTACTTTCTAAACAATGCAATGAGAATTTTGTTCAATTCCATCATAAACTACACAAACAATGGTACGAAAACTTTGTTTCATTCCGCTTTGTTCCACTCCATTCCATTCCACTAGTTTTTAAATACCCAAACACAACCTTAGTAAAGTTTTAATCTTCTTATTTTATTACAATTATTTACAAAATATAAACTACGTTTCTTTTAAAATAAAATATTTTGATAACTGTATTGGGGTGTCTGGACCGTCGATTAAGGTGATTCAAAGACTGAGGAGAACCCACGAGGACCGAGGAGGTGACTATAGAGGCCAAACTAGACAACTTGAAGAGCGCAATAGACAACTCGAGGACGTCAACAAACACTGATCTGCTACTACAGGGTACATCTGTACTGCTTGTGCTGCCTTACGAATCATGTACAGGCCAGGACACGTCCGACTAGAAGACAAAGAAGGGGTATGTGACAGACAGTCATTGGCTCGTACTAGAAGTAGTGGTCACTCCACTACTTCGGTGGTAGAAGAGGCACTGCTACCATGCAAAGTAGAAAACTATAAGGACCCATAGTTTGTATAAATAGTTTGTGTGTTAGTGTTATATTAGAAATTTTTTCCACGTACTTGAGAGGTCACCCTAGGCAAGTTTATCACTTTAAGTACTGCACCACACTCACTTTGTACACGAGAACAATAACCTATTTAAAATCTTATATATATTTTTATTAATTGATTGGCATTATTGACATTTGAGGTTTCTACTTTTTTGGTATAAACTGGGTATCCTCTGCGCGCAACTACAGAGATTAATCCCTCGAGCCGGGTAGGACCCCGGGTAGGAACACAATGGGCGACAAAGCTTTCCCTCAAGAGATTTAACACTGTTGCATGCACAAGACTAGATTCGAACCCAGGACATTGGTTAAGCTGAAAGAGACCCCTACCATCCATCCAAGTGCTCTTGGGTATTTGAGGTTTAATTCTACTTTCTAGAGACAATCGCTATTAGCTTTTTTTTTCCAAAAGATAAGCGAGAGTCATTCGTGTGTCATGTCGTTTGGACTTTCGAGCGTGCATAGACTGGTTGGGCTTGTGGGTCGCTTGGATATGCTTTGTGCCCTTGGGGCTTTTCTCTTCGTTAATCATATCTTTTAAGCTTTTACCCTTACCAAATTTTTACATTTCCCCGGAGTAAAATTTTCTAGGTAAATTTTGGAATACATTTTTTATTGTTTTTTCGTTATATAACTCTTCCTAAAAAAACAGTATTAATTTTTCCAGTATAATACAGTATAAAAAATGTTTTCTAGGTATAATACAATATCGGAAAAACAATTTTTTGCGTTCTGAAAAACTCTTTTACCATAATTTCCGGTATTTCAAATTATATACCAAAAATTACATTAAATTTTTTTATTACGATATATAGTTGAATTTTTTAATATATTTGTTTTGTTCAAATTTATTTTAGGAATTTTTTAAATTATCTTCTAAATATTATTTTTATTTCAATGAAACCGATATGGATACTAGTGGTCATATGGTTCCATCGTGTGTAGATACATCGGACGCCATCACCACGATAGAGTTAATTTTAAATTTTAAAAAATATGTGTTATCATAATACCGGCTTTGTATTTTTTGATTTATTTAATTAATTAATTAAGTAATTATGATTTTTGAAATAAGTATTTTTTATAATAAAAAAATCTGTCCGTAATTTATATGTGTTTTACATGTGAGGATCTAGAAAACTTGGCTAGAGAAGTTGGGAAAAGAGGGGGGAAATAAAGTAATTTTGTGTTGCGAAAAGTGGGAAATATTATGAAGTGTTGTATTGCAAATTCTTCAAAGAAGAGTAATTATTCGTTCAAGTTAAGAGCGACAACTTTGACTGATGTTGAATATTGGAGAGTGAAAAATATCTGTGGACACCATAATCATTCGTTGCATACAACGTTAACCACATTCCATTCCTTGGGTGTTTAACCAAGGAAGAGGGGTCTAGGGGTGCAAGGTGCATGAACACACCAAACATAATGTTGCACCAAGACACGTCTATGCTGCATTAAAGGCTCGTTTTAACACGAACTTGTCTGCTATCTCGTACCACACCAATTATCGGTCACTGCTAAGAGGTCCTAAAACTGAGTTACATGAGCTGATGAGATTGATAGAATTTGAAAACCATTTGTGTTGGAGCAAAAAATTCAAAAACATGGATGTTGTCAGTGATATCCTTTGGACACATCCCGATTCTATCAAGTCATTGAACATGTTTCCTTTGGTTTTTTGATTATGGACAATACAAACAAAATAAACTGGTAAAGACTATTGGAGATTGTCGGTGTCCCTTCTACCAAGTTGACATTCTCGATTGCATTTGGTTACTTGTCGCCTGAGTGTTTTGATAACTTTACATGGCCATGTAGACACTGAGAAAGTTGTTCGTGACAGACATCCTACTTCCTCAAGAGTTCTTGACAGACAAAGATCTTGCATTGATCAATGTCGTTAAGGTTGCATATCCGTCTGCTCTTAATTTGCTTTCGATTTCACATAAGCAAGAACATAGGTGGCAGATGTAAGCAAAATGTGTTGAAAGAAAGACATGAGTCGGTGATAGATCTTTGATGTAGCATTGGAAAAAGAACAATAAGCTTAATTCCATATATCCTAATCTATTCTAATGTATTGTTTATTTTTTCACAATTTATATTATTTTGACACCAATGACATGACAACCAAAAAATATAAAGTTTTTACACTCATAGTCAAACAAGTTAAACTTATTCTTTCCTCTCATATTGTGTTGGGGAGACCACAATATAATTCGAGGGTATCCATTCAACCCGACCTGATTTTGATTGATATAATCCGCTTTGGCTACGGGGCAGGGCGGATTTGGGGATATCGATACCCACCACGCTCCCACCCCGAACCCACTCGATTAAATATTGTTAATTTTTATTTTATTTTACGCATATATTCATTCGTTTTGTTTTTTATATTTTATTATTTTTAATTTGATCTTTCTTCAATAGAACACTTTATTTTGATACTATTTACTTTAACTTATCTTTGTATAATAGTTATATTTTTATTCTATTGATCGTTATAAATACATTTATTTTAATTTATCTATAAATGGTGGAGGAATCGGAGACCCGCGGGGAAACCCGATCTTGTTTTGGGGGGTGGGGGATGAGAGAAGTAAAACCAGTGGCGGACCTGTAACACCCCCTTTCTAATTTATAATTAAATGAACAAATATCAGAGTCACCTCAGAAGGGCGCTACATTTTTCTCACCAAAAACAAATAACAAATGATTTAAAATCCTCAAAAACACTTAATCTCAGAATAACATTAAACAGCGGAATCTCAAACTCGTGCAAACATCCCCATGAATAATTAAGACATCAGTCTCCAGCAGTAAACAACATAATAAAACATAAACGACCCCTAAAATCCCTCCCCGGTGCTACGCATCAGAGCTGACACAGACCCAACGAGAAGGAGACTACACCTAGCAATCCTCCACGAGTGCTAACGATCACCTGCAGCGTTGCCACACAAGAGCAACATTCCAAGCAGAAGGGGTGAGTTTAACAGAAATAATAAGCACATGACAGCAGTACATAAGCAGCAGGCACAACACGGCAAACACGTATATACCTTATCACACAACAGCACAAGATTCATATCTCTATCAGACATAAAACGCCAACCACAATAGTTATGTACACATGGACCATGAAGGAATGTATGAAATGCAACCCCTCCGGGCATATGCATGCGGTACCGATCTCGTAAAGGCCACGACGGGCGCAACTCGTAATAAACCTCGTGTTGTAGCATCACAGCTATCTCGTAAGAATGCATATGGCAATGCGACTCATGACTCATGCACCAATTACACCAACTCAAAGCATTCAATTAATAAATATTATATCACCATATCTCGTTATAAATCTTTTCATAAAAATACCACGTGTTGTAGCATCACATCTACCTTGTCACATAATCACAACAAAGCACGTAACAAATACTATACCACATTAACAACTATCTCGTGTTGTAGCATCACAGCTACCTCGTAATTTCTCACCAATAAATATTTCAGCTCATCAAAATTATTCAGCTCATCAAATAATTATTTTTTTCACATTACAGTAGCATACACATATAGAGGACTGAACGAGCTTCGAAACGCATTTTGAAGCACTTAAAACGGACACCCGAGTCAAAAGATGTGTCAAAAACAAATTTGGGACAAAACCGAGACTTCGCGCGTGGAGCGCGACTTAGGCGCGAGTGAGGCGCAAATTGGCAGAAATGCCCAGTGACATTCGCGCATGGCGCGCGACTCAGGCGCGAGTGAGGCGCAAATTGGCAGAAATGGCAACAGGCGCCCAGACAGCAGCAACAAAGCATGAATTGACAACAACAATGGCGCCTAAGGCGCCTAGGGTCCTTTAAACTCAATTTTCTTCCAAATTTCATATGCTCAATCATTCAATAATTATTTCAAACACCTCAAATTCACTCTCATATCTTCAATTACACATTTTATCAATTATTTGGCATACAATACAAATCTTACTCACATCTCAATCAAAATTGTATCACACAATAATCCACATCTCAATCACTCAATTTCATATCCACTTTAATCATGCAAATACACAACACCTAACTACCCATAAACCACCATCATAACCCATTATAACCGTTAAACCCACCCTTACCTCGAAAACGTGAGCTCCGGATTAACGGGAAGGTGATCACGATCAGAATCACAGTAACACACGAACTGGCCCTTGAAGACTTGCGAACCTCTTCTTCTTTCCCTCTTCTCCTTCGCGAGTCCCTTCCCTTTTCTCCTTTCCTCTTCTTCGCGTTTCTGCTCCCTCCTTCAGCCGTGTGCTTCCTTTCCTTTTTCCCTTCTCACTCTCGCGTTCTCTCCCTCTCTCTCTCTCTAGGTTTTTCTCTTCTCTTTCTCGGTCACGCTTCTCTCTTTCTCTGTCACGATTTTCTTCTTCTTTCTTTTTGTGTCTTACGGTTCTTTCCTTCTCTCACTCTCGGCTGCTCCTTTCTTTTAATTCTTCTCTCTAATTCATTTAACCCTAGGCCCAACTAATGGCTTTTGGGCCATTGACCTTATTCACACCCCTCCTCGATTAATTCCACCACTCCCTAATTTAATTAGCACCATATTATTATTTCTAATATTTCTCCACAACTAATTCCCCTTAATTAATTAAATAATTAACCAATTATTTTTGGGGCGTTACAAGACCTGTGTACTTGAACCCCATGAAAAAATTTGTTCTATTACCCCCTATATAAAAAAAATTAACCCCCTGAGATTTTAAATTTGTACTAGTACTCCTAAGTTTGCACCTAATTGCACAAAAAACACAATTTTGAAACCGCCTGATCCCGACCGGGTCCGTGATAAAACCCAACTTTACTAAAGATAGAGGTAGGGATGAGTGTGGCAAAACCCACCCCATTGCCATGCTTAGTGTTAGTGTTGAAAGAAGAAAAATATTAATGAAAAAGTATTAAATTGAAATAAGTTGTGGGACCCAATCTGGGTTCGTAAAAGTTTACTTACTAGATCAGGCCAGACTATACATTTTTTATTTAAAATAAGCAAGGCTAAAGCTTTCTTAGAAGTCTCACTAGCTTAAAAGATAAAGTTAGAGGCCAGTGGAAGAGTCTTTTAGGTCTACCAGACCAGCCTAGTTAAGTAAATATAAATAATATTTTTTTACTACTATTATTATATTAAATTTTGTACTTTGTAATTTATATATATTGGCCAACATCAAATTTTGACATATTTAAATGTATTATTATAAAGTAGGATTTAAATAGAATGTCATATAAAGATAATTCTTTTAAAGGTCATGTTATATCTAAAAATAGAACTTAATCTCATTGACCTATTAGCTTTCTAGTCTATCTACAAAAGTATACATCATTTGAGTGATATAAGCTTTATAAAAAAAAATAATGAAGTAGACTTTTAAACAAACCCATAGGTCTTCCCAAACCTTCAAAAAGATCGGGTTAAGACTCAAAAATGTGCTGGGATTTTTTTTTGTACCCCCATCAACTCACTGTCTACCCCCACATAAAAGGGAAACCCCAAAATACCCCCCACTTAAAAAATTCGCTCGGATTTACCTACTAAAAGATAAATCCGATTTTGGTTTTTTTCCAAAATCGGATTTATCTTTTAGTAGGTAAATCTGATTTCCCTTAAAAAAAGAAAATCGGATTTACCCTCATCTAAGGTAAATCCGATTTGTAATTTTTAAAAGCGGATGTACCCCCACATAAGGTAAATCCTCTTTGTTATTTAAAGGTTGGATTTATCTTAGGTGTGGGTTAAATCCGCTTTTGTGTACGAAAAATACCTGTTTTTTATTTAATTTTTGTAAAAAATGTTATAAAAATACTACTAAAAATCCGTTAAAGAGTCAAAACTAATCTACAAATTATACAAACACCACTATAAATCTAATAAAACCAAAATAAGGTTATCCAAAAATTTTCAGATTTTTTGGAGATTACAAAAAATTAAAAAAATTAATAAAAAATAGTAAACGATGGAATTTGGGATTTTGAGGTCCCCTGTCCTAAAAGATGTCTCTTCTCGGGAGTCGTGATCCTTGATTTTTTTTGGATTTAATGGCTGTGGTTTCATTACAATTTGAGTAGGGTGCCAGAAACTAATTTTTTAGCCTAAATTATTCGCTCGACGTACAACATCGTCACGTGTTAACGAACTACACACTAAACAGAAACAAAAGACGGTCGAAATTCGTATCTAAATTTTTAACCGATTTATTTATTTATTAATTAGGTTAACAAAGCGGATTTACCCCCACATAAGATAAATCCGCTTTTAGAAATAACAAAATCGGATTTACCCCCACTTAAGGTAAATCCGCTTTGTTATTTTTAAAAGCGGATCTACCCCCATATAAGGTAAATCCGCTTTTAAAAATAACAAAATCGGATTTACCCCCACTTAAGGTAAATCCGCTTTGTTATTTTTAAAAGTGGATCTACCCAATCTTACATAAATCCGCTTTTAATTTTTTAAAATTTTTAGTGGAAATCGGATTTACCTAAATCCGATTTCAAAAAAAAATTGAAATCAGGATACGTTTGGGTTTTTTAAATTTTGTGAAGGGCAATTGCATCTTTTCGCAGGGTCGATGGGGGTAGATTCTTATCTGATGGGGTACAAAAAAAGATCCCAAATGTGCTTATAGCTAGTAACAGGTCGGACCTAAAATTTTTAAAATAGGCCAAACCCAAGTCTTTCAAAACTCAGTCTAGCCCACTCTATTTCCACCGCTATTGTTTTGAAAAGTTGTCATAAATGATAGTTTGTCATTTGCAACCATTTATAGAAAGTGGGTAGAGTGGTTTTACGGTGAAATTCATGCTGGACTATTATAATGAAAATTCTACTTATCGAAAAAAAAAAACTTATGTATATATCATAAGTAATTATTTTTATAAACTCTCTCAAACATTCTCACAAAATATACTTATATTAATACTCGGTAGATAAGCGAAAATAAACCGTAGAAACAATCCCATAAACTTGTGAAGAACCTCGCACAGGAGGTGCTCTTAATTGTGCAGTAAAAATAAATTAAATCTAGAAGCTCCCTACATTTCTTGACTTACTATTTAGACATTTGATTATCTACAGAATATATGAAGGTTTCACATTACAAGCAAGGACGTTAATACGTAGTATATTAGACGTTGGACAATTTGACTTGTTGCTAGAATAATGGAAACAAGTCATAAAAGTGTAATTCCAAAGTGCTATGGTTGGTTTACACGTTTCCATGTAAAGTCCAAGTATAGGAAAAGATGCCAGAAACCTGTGAGGGAAAGAAAAACAACAAAAGCACCATCTCCATCCACTCCACATCAGTCCAACGTTACGGATATTATTTAGTATTAAGGAGATTTTGTTAGATTGGTGAATTGGCAATTTTATGTGATAGTGCCAGTGATGTGTGACAAATCATGTACCAATAAAGTTCCATTCTCAATACACATGAACAGACAATTTGGTGATACTGGATGAAATTAAAAATAGTGTTTTTTTTTTATTCTGATATTGGATTAGTCTCCAGCAATTGTTAGTGGGTATTAGAAAATCTTCACTTTCACTGAGTTTTTTAATTAATTAATGATGGCTAGCTATAGCTTATTATAATCTATCTATATTGTGAAAATTAATTTCTTTTGGGGCTGCTAAGTAAGTTAAAAAGTTATGTGTATGGTCTACATCTTCTCTCTTGCTAGAGTCAAAAGCAAATAATTTGTAGTCGTGGAGTCTATCTAACTAGTATTTAATAATAATAATATTTTGCTGTAGGGTTTGTAAATTGAGATCTTGGAATGTGTACGGGGTTACTCTTTCGATCTTGTACAACCGGGCATCTAATATCTGTTTATAAAAATAAATCTCTTATGAAATTATTACTATCACTTTTTTAGAAAAAGTTATCACTTTAAAATTTTAATTTTTTTTTTACAAAATATGTTTACACTCTTATTGATAATCTATTACCACCTCTTATTGATAATCTACTATCTATCTTTTACTATCTACTATAATCTACTAATAAACTAAAATAATAAATTTAAACTATGAGATAACTGCAATGATATATAAAAAAACACGGGATAACTGCACTGATATATAAAAAAACACAGGATTAATATTTGTCATTGATAATTAAAATTCTTGAATACTACTTTAAACCTACTATCTAAAAAACAAGAAGATTTAATGACTATTTAAACTAATGATTAATATTTAAAACAAAGATTTCTTATCGATAATCTACTATCTCTTTTACAATCTACTATAATCTACTAATCAACTAAAATAATCAATTGAAACTACGAGATAATTGCAATGATATATATAAAAACACGGGATACCTGCACTTATATATAAAAAAAACACAGGATTAACATTTGTCATTGATAATTAATTTTTTTGAAAACTACTACTACAAACCTACTATCTATAAAACAAGAAGACTTAATGACTATTTAAACTACTACTTAATATTTAAAACAGATATTTCTTATTGATAATCTACTATCTAACTTTTACTATCTACTATAATATACTAATCAACTAAAATAATCAATTGAAACTACGAAATAACTACACTGATATATGAAAAAAACACGAGATAACTATAGTGATAAATAAATAAATACGGGATTAATATTTGCCAATTATAATTAATATTTTTAAAGACTACTATAAACCTACTATCTAAAAAAACAAAAAGGCTTAAAGACTATTTAAACTAATTAATATTTAAAACACACGTGACAAATATTTATCACTAATACCTAAAAAAAGACAAATAATTGTCACTGGTATATAAAAAACATGGGATAAATATTTCTTATTGATAATCTACTATCTATCTTTTACTATCTACTATAATCTACTAATCAACTAAATAATCAATTGAAACTATGAGATAACTGCACTGATACATAAAAAATTCATGGATAACTGCACTGATATATAAAAAAATACGAGGATAACTGCAATGATTTGTATAAAAACACGGGATAACTGCACTGATATATAAAAAAAGACGGGATATATAAATGCATAGATTATTTTTAAATGATACTTTTACTTTTTTAGATTTTAATATTTATCTATTTTTTATTTGAAACTCCTTTTTTATCTACTTTAAAATTGTCTTTATTTTCACGGGGTAATGTTCAGACTATTTAAATACTGTTTAAGTTCATTCATAAAAAGAACACGACAGCACCGGTGCGTATCCAATAGGAAAAGAAATACCTAATTGAAAAAAAGCTGAATTGAGGACGGAAAATAGAAGATAGACAAAATGAAATTGGTCACCAATTTTGGCTTAAATACTTATTTATACAAGTCTCTCACTATTGGTTGGTCAAAAAAAAATCTCATACTATTAGTTGTATTGGCAATTTCAACGATATGAAAATGCAAACTTCTATGTTTGAATCTGGGTGTGTCTATTGAATATTTGTAACGACGATGAACTGCTTGACAAAAGTAATCGGCTAGCTTATAGCGGATAAATTTTTTGTAAGTGTTTTTCAACCGTTAAAAACACAAGCATTCATCTAACGACACCATTTTGTGCTGAAACTCATTCTCCTAAACATGTAGTTCAAATATTCCAAACTGACACAGTGGTAGGCAATCTAAAAATAAACTTTGAACAAAAAACATTGGTCTTCACATCTTCTCGCAAGGCCAATAACTTCACTTACCAATAAAACCTCATCCAAGATTTGACGGCCCGGTACAAATGCATTTTTGTAGGGAGAGATGATGACCTTGTCGACCACTGCTTTGAATCTTGACGCGATCAATTTGACAACGATCTTGTCTAAACATCCCACCAAGCAGATGGGGCGATAATCATTAAGTTCTTTTGGCTGCTCAGTTTTTGAAAATCAGTGCTAAGAACGTTGTTGTGATGGCTTTGGGTGATGGCTACCCATTGACAAAGTCTACAATATCCTCCTTTAGCATCTCCCATCATTCCTTCAAAAACCTGAAACTAAATCCATCTGGGCCATGACTTTTGTTCTTGTCACAACACCAAATAATCTCCTTTGTTTCCTCCGTTGAGAACAGTAGTTCTAACTAGTTGGCCTCCTTATAGGTAATAACCGACTGAAGTTGAGTCTAGCAATGGCAATGGGGCGGGGTGTACTCCCCCGCTCCCCGTCCCCGCCACCCAAATGTTCCCCCGTCTCTGTCCCTGATCCCCGCCGCGGGGACTTTTACTCCCTACTCCCCGTCCCCGTGGATCCCCACAAGGACCCCATAAAACTACAAAATAGCAACAACAAAAATGTGTCTCCACCTCCACCTGTACTAAACCATAAGAAAAACCACCATTAATAAACCATAATAAAGTTCCAAATGACCACCGGTGCTAAACCATAATAAAAAAGACCACCGGTCATCATCCAAACTTAAGTAGCATAGACACCTTGCTAAACCATAATAAAATTTCAAAACTACAATATTGACTCGATCATCATCTCAACACAAAAAAAACAAAGATTCAAAATTACAATAATAATTTGTCCAAGATATTAGGCCTTTATCACGACTTCAACAGCTTATGTGTTCACCTGGAAAATAATGACTAAATCATCATCTCCTCACAAAGTATTTTAAAAGATTATGTATTGATCCAAAAATATATCATTTACCTCCTTTTCATAATCCTCATCCTCACCAACAGATAGAAATTGATACATTGTCTTTGAAGTACCTAATAAATAAGAATCAGATTGACTTAAAAGAAATCATTTTGGAAAAAAATAGAGGAAATTCAATGAAAGCAGGTTGCGCTAGGGCTTGTTTTCCTGAAATGAACGATAACGTTAACAATGAAAGCACGTTTCCCTCTCCCTTTCTAATTCCGACTTTGTATATTTGTGAATATTAAAAAAAAATAATTAAAATAATAAACACTTAAAAAGACAAAAAAAACCAAATATATACACTACTAGAAAATGGCTTTTTAGTGTCCATTATTTAGCGTCGGCCACGACACCCACGCTAATAGCGTCGGCCTAGAGTCGGCTTGACCCACGCAACCCACGAATTTTTTTCTGTTGAAAAAAAAAATATTAGCGTCGGCTAAGGTAGATGCTAGTCTAGAAATGACGGACGCTAAATGCTTAATTTACCTTCGAACATTTAGCGTCGGCTAAATTTACGGGACGCTACATTTACCTTCGAACATTTTAGCCTCGACACGTGGCCGACGCTACTCCGACGCTAATTAGCTGTTAGCGTTCGCTTTTGGCCTGTTAGCGTGGGCTTTTGGCCGACGCTAAAAGCTGCTTTTCTAGTAGTGATATAATATAATATATATTACAATAAGGGTATTTATGTAAAGTGCTCGGGGAGGGGACACCACGGAGCTAGGTCCCAGTCCCCGTCCCCGAAATGGCCTCGGGGGGATTTTCTCTCCCATCCCCGTCCCCACAGGGCCCCATTCGCGGCAATCCCCACGCTCGGGTGGAAATTGTTGTCCCTTGAGTCCATCTAGAACTGGCCTTTTCTTCTTACATTCGAAGAAGCGCATTTGAAAATGGTTTTTGATATATGCTTTTACTTATTTGTACGGCTTTTTGTACTATGCAATAGGTAAAATATATAATGATAGTCAAAAAAACTGTGGGTAATAGTAGTGGGGTGGTAGGTAAAATACTATAATCAACGAACAAGTTGTGTTGTCAGGGGCGGAGTTAGCATAAATTTTATGCGGAGGCTAAATATAAATGTTTAATTATAATTTTGGTCCCTCAGCTTTCTCTGTTTGTCGAGTTTTGTCTCTCTATTTTACTTTTAGTGATCGGCCATTTTTCATAATGTGGCAATTATGGTTCTGTGATTTTATCATTACCTTATTCATCCTAAAAAAATCAAAGATCGTGCAGTCTCACATTTTCTCAAAAATCAAGATTTTTAGGGACCAAAAAATGCAAACAATCCATGATTTTGAGGGATAAAAAATAGGCTTAAATAGTTATTACCCCTCTGCAAAAAAAAGGTTTAAAAAACACTTTGTAAAATGTAACGTTATCCCGTTACCTCTCTGCTGCTAACTTTTATGTTAAAAAACTGTAAAATGTAACATTATCAAGTTACCCCCTGACGTCAGTGCCATGTGTCACCATATTATTGGACCTCTGTGACACGTGGCACTAACATGCCACGTCAGCATCCTATGTCACCACTGCCACGTGGCACTGACATGTTCCACGTCAGCAACCAATGGATGGCTGCCACGTGGCACTGACTTGGCTAAGTGGAGGTAAATGCTTACTTAAAAAGTAAAGATTTTGGTGGCCAAGGGGTGTTGAACTCGTGGCCACTTAGTCATACCCACACCTCCTAACCACTAAGCCACATTAGTATTTGGGATTAGTAACTCACCTACAAATATATAATACATAATTCGCAATTAATTTTTTTAAAACTCAAACAAAGCACAAACAGCGAATCTGAGTACAGCAACCCCAGAAACTCAAACTCTTCATCTTCTACAACCAAAGTACAGCAACCCCAGAAACTAAAATCATCTCTCACTCATCATCTTCAACCCATCATCTTCTTCTTCTTCACCCATCAAATCGAAACAACAACAACAGCGAAATCAAAACGTTTTCCATTAAGATCTGAATCTGAGTTTTACTTCTGAATCTGAGTTTTACTTCTATTTTCGTTTTTCATTTTCGTTCAATCATCCATTAAAACGCATCTTCCATCTTCCATTAAAACGCATCTTCAACAATCATCCATTAAAACGCATCTTCCATCTTCAACGAATCTGGAAACACATCTTCCATCTTCAACAATCTTCAAACGCATCTTCCATCTTCAACAAACATCCATTAAAACGAAAACGAATTTGATGATGAACCAGATCTAAAAAACGAAAACGAATTTGATGACGAACCAGATCTAAAAAACGAAAACGAATTTGATGATGAACCAGATCTAAAAAACGCTTACGCAGATTAATGGAAAACGAAAATAGAAGATTAAAACGAAAACAAATCAGATTCTGGAAAACGAAAATAGAAGATTTCGTTTGATTCCGTTTTGATTTCGTTTTGATTTTATAAGGAAGACTACAGAATTGTTATGAATTTCGTTTTGAATTTCGCAGATTGATGGAAATTTGGGGATGAATTTCTGGGTTTCTATTTTGATGATGATGAATTTGGGGGACGAGAAGGCCTTCTATTTTGGTCATATTAAAAGAGGCATATTTGGTGGAATTTTTGAGATTGGGGGTACAAGCAAAGTGGGGGGGGGGGGTGTAAAAAGATAGGTAGCCCGAGAAAAATCAGTAAAAGGAAGAGAAACAAAAAGAGAAGGGGGAAGCAAGCCCAATTAAGTGAAGGTAGTATTAGAGGATCCAGCAATTTGGACTTGGATCAGGACAGGCCCAGTGGCGCTCATCCATCCCGTGAATTAGTTCCGTTGCAGTGTGCATCTGGTGTGGTCCGAAATCCTATTTGCACAATTTCAGTCTCTTCAGGCAGGTCCTCTGTGGAAGGGTCTCTACTCATAGACACTTCGGTGGGTGATTCAGGTATTAGGATGGGTAATGCTAGATTTGGAGAGGATCACGATAATTTGGTTGCAGGTAAGCTATGGAAGATAGCAACAGTTGACTTAGGGGTCACAGGTGAGGAAGTGGAAGAAGTCTATATTGAAAGGATTAGAGATATGGAACTAAGAGACCAGGACGGTCAAGGAAGGAAGGGGAAAAAATCAAACCTGTCTAAATGAAGGTCTACACTTTGAATATGAGAGGGTGGGGAGGAGCAGAAAAGAGAAGACGTATCAAGCAGCATATCTCCTCTGGTAACTTTGATGTATGTATGTTCCAAGAAACAAAGCGGAGTGGACTGACTAGAAAGATGGTAGTAACGATATGGGGTAGGGGGTGAATTTGATTTCTTGTGTAAAGACGCAGACGGGCAATCAGGTGGTTTATTATGTGTTTGGGTCCGTGGTCTATTTGATGTGCAGTCAACTATGTGTGGGGAAAATTTCTCGTGTGTTGTAGCAAAGTTTCATGATTCTTTGTGCTTTGTGGTAAATGTTTATTCGGCCTGTAGTTTGCCTGGTAAAAGACGCTTATGGGATGCACTACGTAAGTTGAAGGATGAGGTGGCGGAAGGGCTTTGGTGCCTAGCTGGGGATTTCAATGCGGTATTAAATAGGGGAGAAAGAAGAGGTATCTCGGCCAGTAACTACAACTCAGAATTGAGGGAGTTTAGATCCTTTGTGGAAGACATGGAGCTCATCGATGTACCCGTCCTAGGTAAGAAGTTCACCTACTTCGCCCCCGACGGTGTTACAATGAGCAGGATTGATCGCTTCTTAGTGTCTGAAGGGTTTATTGCTAGGTGGCACATTACAGCTCAGTGGGTGGGTGATAGGGATATCTCTGACCATTGTCCCGTTTGGTTGTTAAGCTCTAGTACGAATTGGGGACCAAAACCGTTCAGATTCAATAATTGTTGGTTAGAACACACTGATTTTATTAATGTGGTGAAGGATTGTTGGGTCTCGGCTCAGTTTTACGGCAGTCATTATTTTATTTTAAAAGAGAAGTTGAAGTCTTTGAAAGAACAGTTGAGGAAGTGGAATAAGGATGTATTTGGCTATAGGGACTTATGTATTGGGAAGATAGACAAGGATATGAATCAGGCTGAGATGTTGGCCGCTGAGGGAGGTTCACCAAGAGTTAAGCAACGTAGATTGTTGAGTACCGAGTTTTGGAAGGAATTACACATCAAGGAAAGCCTACTAGCACAAAAGTCAAGAATCCGTTGGTTGGCGGAGGGTGATGCAAAGAACAAATTCTTCCATGCATGTATCAAAAGCAACAGACGGAGACTACAAATTGTTAGAATACAATTGGGTGACCAATGGGTGGATGATGTAGATGGAGTAAAGAGTGCGGTAAAGAATTATTTCGAGGCCAGTTTCAAAGAAGAGGCCTTTACACGGCCTACTCTTGATGGGATACAGTTTAGACAAGTGGATGGGGAGGATAATGTGATGTTAACAAGCCCTTTTACTTTGGAGGAAATCAAAGAAGCCGCTTGGGAATGTGACGATAATAAGTGCCCGGGACCGGATGGGTTCAATTTTAATTTTATAAAGAAGTGTTGGGACATTATTTGCCCGGAGTTACTTAATTTTTTTAGTGAGTTTCATTCTTTTGCAAGGCTCCCCAAGGCAATGAGTGCCTCCTTTATGACACTAGTTCCCAAGAATAAGAATCCCCAAAAGCTTGATGAGTACAGACCCATTTCTCTTATTGGTTGTATGTACAAGTTGTTGGCAAAACTAATTGCCGGAAGGTTGAAAAGAGTTATGCCAAAATTAATATCCGAGAGCCAAAATGCCTTTTTGGGGGGTAGGAACATTCTTGATGGTGTTGTGGTGGTGAATGAAGTGATTGACATGGCTAAAAGGCTAAAGAAGCAATGTCTAATTTTAAAAGTGGACTTCCAAAAGGCATATGATTCGGTGTGTTGGAATTACTTGGAGTACATGATGAGGAGAATGGGATTTAATGCCTTGTGGAGAAAATGGATGATGGCGTGTGTCTCTTCGAACTCTATTTCGGTCCTAGTTAATGGTAGCCCCACAGAGGAGTTCACGGCACAAAAAGGAATTAAGCAAGGTGATCCATTGGCACCGTTTCTTTTCTTAATTGCGGCGGAAGGTCTTGCCGGATTAGTAAGGAAAGGTGAAGAAGCCGGGTGTTTAAAGGGCTTCAAGATTAGTGAGAACTTGTCTGTGTCTATGTTACAATTTGCTGATGACACTATCTTCCTAAGCGATGGTAGAGATAGGAGTGTATGGGGGTTGAAGGCGGTGCTAAGAAGTTTTGAATTGGCTTCGGGTCTTAAAGTCAATTTTGCCAAAAGTAACATCATCGGGTTGAATATGGAGGAAAGAATGGTAAGGGGGATCTCATCCTTTTTGGCGTGCAAAATAAGTTCAGTACCTTTTAAGTTTTTGGGTGTTCCGGTTGGGGCAAACCCAAGAAGGGCAATAACTTGGCAACCGGTGATTGAATCCATCAAGGCTAGATTGTCTCTTTGGCGGAGTTCTAAACTATCCATCGGAGGGAGAGTAGCACTTATTAATTCCGTGTTATCCTCTCTTCCTTTGTACTTGTTCTCAATGTTCAAGGCTCCCATGGGGTGGAGATGAAGAAAAGAGGAAAATGGCTTGGGTTAAATGGGAAACGGTGTGCAAGCCGAAGCATTTGGGTGGTTTGGGAGTAAAGGATCTTGAGGTATTTAATTTAGCTCTCTTGGCCAAATCGAGATGGAGGTTGTTATCGGAGGACACCTCACCATTATGGAAGAGTGTGCTAAGCATAAGATACGGAAGTATTAGTTCTTGGAACGGTGTGCTGCCTCCGGCTGCTATAGTCAAGAAAACGTCGCTGTGGTGGCAGGATTTGATGTTGCTAGGGGTCAGTTTAAACATAGGCAGTGGCTGGTTTAATAACGTAGTGAAATTGAAGTTGGGCAACGGTATTAAAGTGAAATTTTGGACGGATAAGTGGATCGGAACTGAATGTTTGGCAGATTTATTTCCCTCTCTTATGGTGGCAAGTGACAGGAAGGATTACACGGTTGCGGATATGGGCTCGTGGACGGCTTCGGCGTGGGAGTGGGATTGGAGCTGGACCTTAGCAGCTGCTGTTACTGAAACCGAAGCAGTCAGTGGACTGTTCGAGCTGCTGAATGGCATTCAGCTGCAACAGAATTCTGCGGACAGATTTATTTGGCTGCCGGATATTCCTCGTGGCTTCACTGTGAAGTCGCGTTATGATCGGGTCACTAGTGCAAAAATGGGATTAGAATTAGACATTTAAAGTCAGGCGCTCATATGCCTGACTTTATATGTTGACGCGGTGGCAAACTTGTAATTAAGAGGCAAAACTCGCGAGTTTTAAAGTCAGGCGGATACACGCCTGACTTCTAAAGTGAACAAATAGGGAAAAAATTAGACTTTAGAAGTCAGGCGTGTATTCGCCTGACTACATAAGTGACGCGGTGGCAAACTTGTAATTAAGGGTGAAATTATTTGTCTCTATTTTAATACTTTAGAAGTCAGGCGTGTATTCGCCTGACTTCTAAAGTACTAAAATAAAAAAAAAGAACTTCGCGAACCATGGCTATCTCTCGCATTACGCACAACCCTAAATTCCCTTTCTCCTTTGCATACGAACTCACCCTCAGGAACTCACGCATACGAACTCACCCTCACAAATCTCAGGAACTCACCCTCGAAAATCTCAGAAACTCACCCCCTCCGTCACCGTCGCCGTCGTCGTTTCCTCACCCTCTCCGTCACACTCTCAGATCTCTCTCTCTCTCTCTCTCTCTCTCTCTCTCTCTCTCTCTCTCTCTCTCTCAGAACCCTTCGTGCTCTCCACTCTCAGAAGTCAGAACCCTTCTCACTCTCAGATCTCACGCCGTTTTCACTTTTAGATCTCACTCTCAGAACACGACCGGCAAACGGAGACGACGGAACCCTAAAACGAGCACAGTTCCATCTTTAACTTTTTTGTTGTTGTGAGATCCACCTATAACCTTCATTGTGAAGAAAAGGCGAATACGACATGTCGTCGCTGAGAAACGCCGTTCCCAGGCCTGCTCACAAAGAGCGCCCTCAACCGTAACTCTCTTTTTCTCTCACTCTACTGCTATTCCCTTTCATATAAATCACGCGCTCTGCTTCAATTTGATTTTATTTTTTTTCGTTAGGTCATCGAGGAAGAAATTCGGCTTGCTCGAAAAACACAAAGATTATGTGGAACGTGCAAAAGCCTTCCACAAGAAGGAAGATGCTTTACAGGTAAAACAATTTCACAGTTTTCTCCTTGTTCATGTTCTGATTCTCTGTACTATTTCACTTTTTTAATTGCTTTTTTTTTTGTTTTACAGAAACTTAGGGTTAAAGCCGCAAATAGAAACGAAGATGAGTTTAGTTTTAAGATGATTAGAGCAAAAATGGTTGATGGAGTTCATAAACCAGAGTAACTACTTGCTATCCTTTTCAATTTTTTTGTTGCTGGTTGATTTGCTTTGCTTAGTTGTGTTGAATTGCCGGATTTTCTTATGTAGGAGTGAGGCAAATAAGTACACTCAGGAACAATTAATTTTGATGAAGACACAAGATATGGGTTATGTTCTTCAAAAGCTTCAGAGTGAGAGAAAGGTCGTTCACTGCATTCAATTTCTCTCTTGTTTTTTTATGTAAAAAATGTTCTTCAGGAACATAACCCACTTCGTTCGCGAACTCGTCGCCACCACTCCACCCACTCGTCGCCGTTCTCTCTCTCTCTCTCTCTCTCTCTCTCTCTCTCTCTCTCTCTCTCTCTCTCTCTCTTTCTCTCTCACTCTCAAACCTCTCTTCTTCTTCTTTTTCTTTTAATATTATCCTCTGAAAGTTCACTGTTTTCTGAAAAACAAAAACCCTAATATTATTTAGTTGTTGCTTGCAGAGTCTGTTGTGATTATGCCGGCTTTTGGAGTACAGCTTGAGACTCACTATGCAAGGTAGTTTTTTGTCAATTGGTTATTCAATCAACATTCAATATTATGTTAAGAGCACGTTTAATGTGAGAGTATATAACTTGTTTTGTAAAGGATTGTGTACTCTGTAATTATTGTCTTTTGAAGAAAAGGTTGGGATAGTGGAATGCTGGTGCTATTTTAGGGTTCTTTAGGTTATTAATGCTTGAGAAAAAATGGTGTATCATGACATATGACTGCTAGAACAAGTGCCTTCCAGTCTCTCGCATAGACAAATAGTTTAGAGTTCATGTATACTTTGGTTTTCAAAAATGGTTGCTGAAATTTCATAATATTGGTATTTTAATGTGGTATGTGTTTAACTTAGAAAATGGTTGCTGGAATTTAACTTATCTGTGGTTTTATTTCATAATGTTTGTATTTTAATGTTGGTATGTGTTTATTTGATGAGTTCGTATATCATTATTTCTATTTCTATACTTACAGAACCTTTTTTTATTTACCATAGCTTAAGCTTTTAAGCGATTTTACATGAGTTGTGTGTCTGATTATATTTTTTTTATTTGCTTCTGTTTGATTCTGCTTGGCTGAACATTTTTGTTTTTAATGGAAAAATGTTCAAATGTGGTTTCCATTAAAACTTGTAGTGCTTGTCTTCAACATGTAAATGTGTAACTTGTAACTTGACTAATTAATATTATATTAGCGAGACTTTAACAACAATCTAATTCTGTTGCAGTGGTGGAGTCTTGTCCTCATCAGCCACCATCCGTGTGTTCGATTCTTGGCTCCAACATTTCATATTGACTGGGTTCTGTTATTGTAATTTTAGCATTGGAGATATAGAAGTTGGATGATCATGAAAATACTATAAGGCTAATCAGATTGGATGAAAGTTGCTTTATTTTGTTCCATTGCTTATTTTTTACCCCTATATTTTCTAAGAACACAACTAATTTTTTTGGTTGACACACATGCAGGTTTAGGCCGCGAATTCCCTTTGCTTGTTTAAGCACTGCTAAACAAACTACCAAAAGCATAGATTTGTTTTTGTTTCTTTAATGTTGATATTTTTGTTACTTACATATTGTGAAAATAAATATTTGTTTTCATGATTACTTTCCTATTCTGTTTCACAAGTGTGTACTGACTGTTTCTTTGTATTGGTGTTTATCTTCATAGGAGGTTTCAGGGTAATTCTTTTGAAGGTCCAATACCGTCATCGTTTTCCAATTTGACTTCCTTGACAGAGTTGTGAGTGCTTTCACTAGTTTCTTGTATGGCTGCTTTTGATCCATAAAAGCTAATAAATCATCTGTGATATAAATGTAGGAGAATAAGTGGTATATCTAACGGAAGCTCCTCACTGGAAGTAGTACGGAATATGAAGTCTTCGACTATCTTGTAAGGATGCAACTATGCTAATAATTATGCCTAACAGTCTCCCAAGTAGATGTAAATATTTACTTGTACTTTTTCCTTTGTTCTGATTTTCTGAATTTAATCCAAGTATTTGTTTATGATTGTCACAGAGAACTGAGGAATAACAATATTACTGGTTCAATTCCATCCGCAATTGGAGGATTTCAAAATTTGACCCTGCTGTGAGTATCACCTGTTTGTGTTTCACTTTAGATGCACATGCACCCATTACTTAGGTTTCAATTGTTTCACTTCAGAAAACATTCTGTAGATATTCCAGAGCCTGTCTCCGACTCGATTGCTTTCTTGTTATATATGGGTTTTCATAAAATTTAGGTATCAATGTTTTCAAAATTAATCACTAGCATGGTCAATAGCTCAGCTTGGATGGATAGCTGGACCTATTATCTTGCTTCTCTTTGCAGTGGTCAATCTTTACACTTCCAGCTTACTAACACAGTGTTACAGGACCGGTGATTCTGTTACTGGACAGAGAAATTACACCCACATGGATGCAGTAAAGTCCATCTTAGGTAACAAGATTTGTAGTCAAAACTAGAAGAAAAAAATATGTAGTATTGTGTGTGATGAATGTTGATTAATGAACATGCCATGGTTTTTGGGTTTCAGGAGGGAAGATGGTGAAGGTATGTGGCATAATCCAGTATGTGAACCTGTTTGGAGTTGCAATTGGGTACACCATTGCTGCCTCAGTCAGTATGATGTGAGCTAAATCTTAAGTGTCATTCTTGTTCTATAAAATTAATTAAGTTGTTGCTAAATCTTCAGTAGAGGATTACATTAACTTGCAATTAACATTCAGTAGAGGATTATATTATCTATGTCTTCACTCATATATCCATCATTTGTATACCTCCAATTATTTGCTTCTCATATTAGTTCATTCCATCCAATTATTTGTATACCTCCAATTATTTACTATAGTGTTTTGGCCTTTTGGGGGTAGGCACACTACACTATTTTGCTATTAACTACATAGATCTGAATCTGACACATTTGGTTTTCTATTTGTTGCACAAGTGATAGAAAACTTGATTCAATCTTTTTTAACTATTATAATGATAGCATAATGATCATACTTTTGTACACAGTTAGAAGAGGTGGCCAGTGCATTGAAGAGAATGTTCTTACTACATCAAAATTTCCAAGAGGAATCCAGACGGTTAATAATTCAATATCATCGAGTTGTACTCAGTTTCCATTTGGTAGAAGAACTCATTCTACTCAGACAGCTGCAATAATATGTGCTGCAGCTTTGGTAATGTTCTTTACTTAGTATTTTAATTTATCATCTTCAATAGTCTCCTCCTTACCTCTAGATTGTGATATTTTTGAATTACAACAGTCTATCAGCTTTTTTTTGTGGTAAGAAACAAGGCTAGTCCCCATAGCATCAGCAACAGTTTATGCTCGCACAACAAAGTCTGACATCACCATCTGCCAGTGAAGAAAGTAGAAGACTGAGAATGCTATTGAACAATAGGAATCTTGGCCTAAATAAAGACGGTATTTCAAACCCTATTGGCGATGTTATATCGAATGTCGGATCACCTCTTCAAGGTGGTGGCCCTCCTTTTCCTCGTGGAGATACAGATATGCTAATGAAGGCGCTAGTTCTCTTTTAATTTTCTTTCCATATTCAATTTAGTTGCTACACAATTAGTTGAACAGTTTTATATATAAAAATAAAAATTTCTTATATTTATGCTAATGAATGTTTCTGTATGTGCAGTTGAAACTGGCTCAGTTTCAGCAGTAGCAACAACAGCATCAACAACAGACAGGCATCAATACACAGCAACAACAACGTCAACATCATGCTCTTTCAAATCAGCAATCTCAGTCTTCAAATCATAGCATGCATCAGCAAGATAAAATAGGGGGAGGAGGTGGTAGTGTTACCAAGGATGGTAGCATGTCAAATTCATTTAGAGGAAATGAACAGGTCAGTCCTTTTATTGTTGTCAATACCATGTACATGTAACTTACGATGAGTATAAAGTAGGTTCCTAACAGAGTTCTCTGAATGCACTTGAAGGTTTCAAAAAGCCAGATGGGAAGAAAGAGAAAGTAACCTGTATCTTCTTCAGGTCCTGCTAATAGTTCAGGAACAACAAATACCGCAGGACCATCACCAAGTTCAGCGCCTTCAACTCCCTCAACTCATACTCCTGGAGATGTGATATCAATGCCTACTACCATGCCTAATAATGGTAATTCTTCCAAGCCTCTAATGATGTTTGGGACGGATGGCACCAGAACTCTTACATCACCTTCAAACCAGTTGGTGAGTTGCTTTTATATTTGGTTTGATCAATTAATGGAAGGAATGATTTCATTCCTTGCATGTAGACTCATGCCTTCCAGTTTTGCTATATTAATATACCACTAGATTTTCATCCAAATAAAGAAGACCTTATTTGCTCATGTGATGGTGAAATACGATATTGGAGCATAAACAATGGCAGCTGTGCTAGAGTCTCCAAGGTAGAATTTTAGTCTATTTATCTTATTTTTAGCATGTGTTTTGAAGTGACAATGTATTCTTTTCAGTCTGCTGACAATTTTCTTGTTGATTAGGGTGGGACTACCCAGATGAGATTTCAACCCCGTCTTGGGAGGTACCTTGCTGCAGCTGCAGAGAACATTGTATCTATACTTGATGTCGAGACACAGGCTTGCCGATATTCATTAAAGGTTCGTTTGCCATAAGAATCAAATTCTTTTGACAGTAGGGTACTTATATATCCTAACAAGTAACAACTCTGGAGCTTGTATTTTCACTGTCGTGGTGATTTTCGCGATAGTTTTATCTTCCTCATTTAGTATTAGTGTATTACTTATTTATCATCAACTTTCTTTATTGGTTGTATGTTGTACTATGATTGTAGGGTCACACAAAGACAATAGATTCTGTGTGTTGGGATCCATCTGGGGAGTTACTGGCATCAGTGAGTGAAGACTCTGTCAGGATTTGGAATCTTGGAACAGGAAGTGAAGGTGATTGTGTTCACGAGCTTAGTTGCAATGGCAGTAAGTTTCACTCCTGTGTTTTCCACCCAACATATCCTTCACTCTTGGTCATTGGTTGTTACCAGGCAAGTCTACATTCTTTTCTATTTTATATTAACTCACATGTTTGTAGTATCAGAAAGGAATGGTTAATTTGAAGTCTTACTCTTGTTACATGTTGTGTAGTCATTGGAACTGTGGAACATGGTAGAGAACAAGACAATGACTTTGTCTGCTCGTGATGGTTTAATTACTGCCTTGGCTGTTTCAACTGTAAATGGTTTAGTTGCTTCTTCCAGTCATGATAAATGGTTGTTTTTGATAAATGGTTTAGTTGCTTCTGCCAGTCATGACAACTGTATTAAAAATTGTGCGAAAATTATGGTTGTTTTACTGTGAGTATTATTTATGACCTGAGCACTGATATATGACTCCATGGCCCAATGGATAAGGCGCTGGTCTACGGAACCAGAGATCTGGGTTCGATCCCCAGTGGAGTCGCTTCTACGGAACAAAAATTTGTATAACCAGGGTGTATAGATTAAACCAAAATTTGAAAAAAAAAAAAAAACTTTTAAGGTCAGGCGCATAATGCTTGACTTTAAATCACACTTACGAAGTCAGGCGCAATAATGCTTGACTTTAAATCATACTTACGAAGTCAGGCAAGAATAAACGCTTGACTTTAAATCATACTTACGAAGTCAGGCTAAACGCTTGACTTTAAATCTTACTTACGAAGTCAGGCAATAATAAATGCTTGACTTTAAAAAAGACTTACGAAGTCAGGCGCAATAAAATGCTTGACTTTAAATCAGACTTTCGAAGTCAGGCTATCGCTTGACTTTAAAACTCCTGACATACAAAGTCGACTTAATAAAAGTCAAGCGGGCGCCTGACTTTAAATCCCCTTTTCGCCTGACTTTAAATCCCCTTTTTGCACTAGTGGTTTAGCAATTTTCTCCGTGGTAATGCTCTTTTGCAGGTGGATCCGATGGTAGAGGCGTGCGGTTCGTTGTGGAAAAGCGACTTACCTTCAAAGGCGTTGATATTTAGCTGGAGGTTGCTGTTAAACAAGCTGCCAACCAGAGAAAACTTGCACATTCGGGGCGTTCTGTCATCGCCATACGAGCTGTCCTGCGTGTTTTGCTTCAGTGAAGTCGAATCTGCTGCACATGT
Organism: Astragalus membranaceus; assembly: GCA_039519185.1. Lineage (NCBI taxonomy): Eukaryota > Viridiplantae > Streptophyta > Magnoliopsida > Fabales > Fabaceae > Astragalus > Astragalus membranaceus. The sequence continues at coordinate 129,972,486 of CM076851.1, read as the reverse complement.
ATTTTGTAGGTGTCCCTTTGTGAGATCGGTTTGGCATGGGGTTTTCACGTGGTTGAACGTGGCTGGAGTTTTGGAGGATGATGTCCTTCTCAGTTTCCAGCAATTAAGTAGGATCATGCAGGGGAAGAAGGTGTCCAAGATTAAACATATTTTCTGGGTCGCATCTATGTGGCAACTATGGAGGGCGAGGAATATGACTATTTTTAAGGGTGGTGTAGCTAATGTAAACGATGTTATTAATTCCATCAAATATGTATCTTGGAGTTGGTTTGTAGCTAGGAAGGGGAGAAATAGCGGGGCAACCTATTCGAACTGGTGTAATTGCCCATTGGGGAGTCTGTCATTGTTGTAAGCAATCCCCTCTATTTGAGGTACTCTTTTTCCCAAAAGGTTTTGGCCCAGAGAGGTTTTAATGAGGCCTCTCCCCTTCCCATTCCTTTGTAAGGGTTGGGTGCATCCCTAGTGCCCCCCTTCAATACATCTCTTGCTTATCAAAAAAAACATTTACGTCAAATGTTTGATATTTAATGACAGTTTTTGTCTATGAGTGAAAGTCAAAAAATGTGTAGTGGTGACTACGTGTACATATTCAGATTTTTTGTGTTAGAAAAAATGCTTACATATTTTGATCATAATTTCGGCACTTTATGTAATTACAGGGAATATTTTCATGACTTGTCTTTTGTCAAAAAAAATTTCATGACTTGTCTTTAATCATGTTATAAAGAAAAAATGAATACGTTAAAGAAGACACAAGTTTTCTTCATAAAACCCCACTTGACTACAAATAGGAAGGAAAAAGAGTTGAAATTCATAGGTAACGATCAATTACTTTTTTTTTTTAAATTAGGGAAGAGGGAAATTTCATTAATCAAAGTGGCACCAATGGCCATTTTACAACTGTCCCCGAGGGGATTCGAACTCAGCACCTTGAGGATACAATGCTAAGCTCTTACCACTGAGCTAGCACCTCAAGTGTAGGTAACGATCAATTACGAAATAACACATTATATATAAAAAATATTGACTTTACTTTAACTACTTTAAAAGTTATTTATACTATAATTTTTAATTGGTTAGTAGAATAATATTTACCGGCCATACATAGCAATTAAATCCAACAAACAATGCATAAGCCAAGCACAAAATACATTTTGGGCTTGTTTGGATAAATAGATTAATTAAGTGCTTATGGCATAAGCGCTTATCATATAAGTGCTTATGCATAAGCTGTTTAAAAAATAAAAGATGAAAAAATGTTAAAACTATTTTTATATAACTGTTAAGATTTCAGCAAGTGTACTGAAACCTTGCAAGTAATAGATAAAACGGTAAGTACCGGTCGTATCCACAAGGATTGCGCGTTGTTAACAAATGCAAATTTATAAATTCTTAGATGGGAAAATTGGAATAATTTTGGAATTTAGTAACGCGAAATAAAACGGTTGCTTAAAAAAGCAAGAAAAGCGATTAGGGATCAAATCCTCTCCCTTCACATATCATATGAACCTTCAGTTAATTTCAAGTTATTTATCCAAGATATCAGATTCAATTCACTAAAGTACGTAGGTTAAGGACAATCCCTTGCCTCAAAACCCCTTTTACCTAATTGAGATACCCTAATTCCTTAGGTGATTCATGCCAATAGGTAAAGCCTTAAACCCTAGAACTAGAGAATTCACAAACTTAATTTCATATTCCTATGCTCCTCAAGTAAGTGATCTAAAACCCCATATCAAGTATGCAAACCCATATCCCTATGGTGATCACAAACCCTAAATCATTAAAACTATCATATGTAGTAATAAAGCATTAAACATAGAGGTCTAGACATATGATAAATCAAACAAATAACTGAATTAACCATAGCAAAGTGTTCAATAGATAGGTTTGGGGAGTCTCATCTCTCCTTAATCAAAGAAGTTTAGTTACACATCATCCTAGGAGTAGAAACTAAGATAAGAGAGAAGATAAATGTAGAGTAAGACATTAGAACCTTCAACCCTTGTTCCCAAGTGATGAGAGGTCTCCAAAATCGCACTCCTAAGCTGCTCCAATGTTCCGTTTCGCTCCCCAGACGAAGTCCTCTCCAAAAACGCAAAACTGATCTTAAAAACCCTAATTTCGGCAATCCATCGCGACGCGAAAAATGTCAGCGCCAAATCCTGTGGGAAAATCCTGCTTGGTCGCGACGCGACGCCTCCTGGTCGCGACGCGAAAACTGTCAGTGGCTTCTCCTTCAAATTCCTGTTGCACCACTAGGCAAATGTCTGGTTCGCTAGTTGATGCTACGACAACTTGAAGGTCTTCCCTTGCATTTGGCACCAGGAGTGAGAGAAATATCTTACAAAATGAATCCTAATACATCAATCTAAAACTAAGCTAATTCCCCGGCAATCAACCGAATTACAATAAAATACCTGCAGTTTTGGTTCTAAAATTGCACAACTTTATACATATGACAGAGAGTTAACAATAGCCCATGAGTTGTTTCCATAAGCCGTTTATATATCATAAGCCGTTTCCATTAGCTCTCTCTAACAGTTTCACAAGTGTTTATGCCAGTAGATAAGCCCAAATAAGTCGATCAAAACAGACCCTTGTTTACAATTGCAAATTCTGCAAACCAGCACTCCCATCAATTTAATTTCCTTTTGTTAGTAAATTAAATTGCATAATGTAAAGGTAATATGATTTGAAAAGTTGTGTTATAGTATTAATAGGTTACGGAACTATCTACCATGTCAAAAAATGTCATGGTATTAATAGGTTACGGAACCCATTAATACGTGGCAAACAAGACTCTAAATTCTAGACTGTTATGAAATAGTCACAAGAGAGCATTATTAACCGTAGTGATACTAATTACTCCAAATCAACCAATAATAATTGCTATGATGATGGAAGCACAATGATAAAAAAATATAGGGAAAAAAAATTAAAGTATGATTTATACTGATAGTACAATTAAAGCAAGAAATAATGTAGGCAAGGAAGAAAAAGAAAGGCTAAAGCACTTTCATTGGTCCCATATCATGTCCCCTCAGTATAGCCCTTTGACGTGATACCCCAATTTGTTACTCATTTTTATTAAATTTCTTCCACTTCTATTCTATTGTCTTCTCTTCCTCATTACCTCTCACCCCACTTAAAAAAAACCTTCTCTTTCATAATAAAGAAATACTATATGATTTATGAGTAGCAAATATGTCCACCAAAGGAAAAGACATAGTAGAAGGATCATCATCAAGATCTTCTGCTTCAACAATTAGCGTTGGCGTCGGTGGTGGTACCGGTGCTGGTGGTGTTAACGATCAGGCTCAGGCTCAGCGGCAACTGCAACAGCAGTTGCCGTTGAGTAGATATGAGTCTCAGAAGAGAAGAGATTGGAACACTTTTGGACAATATTTAAGGAATCAAAGGCCACCAGTTGCACTTTCTCAGTGTAATTCAAATCATGTTCTTGAGTTTCTTAGATACTTGGATCAATTTGGAAAAACAAAAGTGCACTTACAAGGATGTTTGTTTTTTGGACAAATTGATCCACCTGGACCATGTACTTGTCCTTTAAGACAAGCTTGGGGATCACTTGATGCACTCATAGGAAGAATGAGAGCTGCTTATGAAGAAAATGGAGGATTACCTGAAACAAATCCTTTTGCTAGTGGTTCAATTAGAGTGTATTTAAGGGAAGTGAGAGACTCTCAATCAAAGGCAAGAGGAATCCCTTATAAGAAGAAAAAGAAGAAGAGGATTGCAATCAACAAACATAATGGAGATACCTCAAACTTACCTTTGCAGTGAAGTTTATATGTTTTCTCCTCTTATTGGCTTCTTGAAGACCATATGGTAAATTTTTCTTACTTACTGTTATAGAATTTGCTGCTCTTTTCATACGTTAAGATGAAAAATAATTCTGACATTTAAACCATTGATATTTTATTTTTATTTTTTTTGACAAGATCGACATTTTATTATTATATATGTGCATAATAAGGACATGATTGATCAATTAATCAATTAAGAAGCTATAGTTTGTGGACAATAGTAAGATTTTTTTGATAAGCAAAGAAGTTTGTGGACACTAGAAAGTGTTCAATGGTTGAATTTTCTGCAGCAAAAGTCATCAATCCTTCTGCATACAGTACAGTTCATTTTAAAGCAAAATATGATACATTTTTATATCTAGTGCATCATATATATTTATTTTATATAAAACCCTAATTCATGGACTTCATTTTCATAACCCTAAATAAATTAATTGTATGTATATATTACATGTAGTTATACTTGTTATAAATTTTGTTGTAACATACTTTACTTTAGTTTCTTTTAACATAACATTGAATGAACATACAGGGGGGACTAGGTAATGATCTTTCACCAATTTTATGTTTGTTTCTCTCACATGACATGCAAGATGACAATGTTATCATGTTTTTTCGTAATTATTTTATTTTCTGCTTATATAATATATTTTATTTTGCTTATATACTTGTTGGCTTTTCTATACAATCTTACTTCTTTTGGTATCCCCACTATGCCTTATTGTGTCTTCCACAAACAATGATATAAAATTATTTAAGAATTTAATATGTGATTCATAATAATAGATTTTCTTGGTGAAATTATCTGGGAAAGAAAAAGGATTCAAGATCTATGGTTAAAGGAAACTTAATTTAGATGCTCTAGCAAGAGTCTTGTCTGCTGGTGTCGTACGTATTCCAGAACCCAAATCTCTTGTTTTCTTAAAGTTTTGTCTTATATTCAAACAATTTTTTTTGGCATATCATATTTCTTAATTATTACTTGAATGTCTTTCTCTTTTGTGTATATATGATTATAAGTCTGACCTTCGTACATATGAATCACAGTGCTTAACACTGAAAAGGCATCTATATATATGCTTTTGCAATTTCACGTTTATTTATATAGTTTTGGTGGGATTTCTTAGATAGACTATAAAAAGTTGAATTTTTGGATATGTCAGAGACAAATAAATTAAATTAATCTTTTCAAATTTGTTGTCATCGATTAATTTAATGGTGGAATTACTGACATAATTCATTTATTTTTGTCTTTATATGATTTACTTGGGTAATTCATTTGTTTTAGTATATCAACAACCACAATGTGGAATAGATTTATAATCAAATATTGGTGCAGAGTTTTTTTTAATTATTATAAAGTTTTTTGGTATTTTAATGCTACTGAATTGCATATGAGTTTTCTCTTAATGCATTAACTTAATGATGTACTTTCTGCTTTCTTATTGATTTCAGACACCTAAATTGTTTCAAAGTACTGAATCAATTGCTAGGCCTTGGATATAACTTCAGCTGAAGTCCTGAAATTCAAGTTTAACCCTGCCATGGGTTTTTTTATGAGTCAAGAAGTGTATTTTGTTCTTCAAATGAGAGTTTAGAATGAAATTGAGGAAGAATTTGAGTTAATATTGGGTAAGTACGTATATGAATTTACCTTTATTAAGATATATTGCTTCGATGGCAGATATATAGTAGTGAAAATAACATTAAATTTTCTCACAATAAGTAGTATGTGCATGATATCCTTGGATTTCATGGAAAATTTGGCAAATTGCTGGCATGATATGCTTTTATTTTATTTTATTTTATTTGATAAGTTGTTATGCTTTTTATATGATTTGTTTGTCGATATATATTTATACTTAGACGCAGAGGTGGATTCAGGAAATTTCTTTAGTAGGAAAAAAATAATTCATACTATATTTATCTAATAAAAATATGATAAATTTTACATAATAAATAGTTTCCTGAAAAAATTTAAAACCACAAAATCTAATGTGCATCGTGTTAGTGTGTGTTTAATTAATGTTGGATGATTTGTAAAAAGTAGAAGAATAAAAGTACAACATCAGTATCCATTTATTCTCTCTTTTATATTTTATAATTTTATAAGTTTTAAGAAAAATTGTCTTTGTATGAGGCTACCTTGGAAAAATCAAATTTATTAAGTAGTTTTAAACAAGCATAGAATTTATCTTTCCGGTAAACCATACGTAGAATTTCTCTTGAGGTTGTAAGATGCTGCAAAGAAAGACTAATTAGTGCATGTTTGTACGCGTATGCAATCACATTAGAAAAAAGGGAAATAAATCCCTTAACTTTAAGCTATTTAAATGAGAGAGAAAAGCGAAAATGGGGGAATAAAAAAAGAGAAAATGTGTTAGATGAGAGACATATATAGATAGAAAGTTAGAGTGCATTTCCTATCAAAATGTTAGAGGATCTTGCTAGAAAAAAATAGTAATTGTAGAAGCTATATAACTGCAAGTTTCTAGTTAGACGCGAGTTTATTGACCTTTGCAACCACGAATATTACGAAGGGTTTGTGATCCCTTTGTCCTCCAAGTTTCCATCTTCAATAGTTACATAAAATATATGACCTCATGCTTACATAATATTATATTTAAAGAGTACTAACAACACTCTTTAAAATTCTCGTACCAACTTAGTATCTAATAATTTTTTTCTTTTTTTATAAACAACATAATATCTTATACATTTGCTAAAATTCAATAATATCTATTGGAAATTGTGGTAGAATGTATGTTCTTAATTTTTTTTAAAGACAAATATTTTATTATTACTAAAAAATATATTGCAAACTTTTCTCTTTGCATTTATACTTTGTATGTAGATAGACTTGAAGCAAAAAAAATAAATACATAAAAAATATATTTGAATAGTGAGAGAGACCTTCAATAAGTAGAGGTACATTAGTTTGATAAGCAAAGGGAACTAAGGTGATTGAGACTAAACTTTTCACAATCCGTATTGTGTGATTGAGACTATGATGATGTACATACATCTTCATATAATGCAAACCCTAAAAATCATTGGATACCTTTGCAGTCCTCTTCAATATTTTGAATCAATATCTTTGACTTGATTCCTCCATTGTTTTCACTTAGCTAGATAATCAAGACCCTTCTCTCAATTATGAAGATCGATTTGATGTTAAAAACCTTATCATGCATAATACTTTTCAACCCTAGTTTCATCCAATATCCCCTAGACTTTTTGGGTCACAATCTCATAGGCTAGCTTATTTAATTAGTAATTTTTTCTTATAATGGAAATAACCTATCAAAGAAAAAAAATGTCCATCCTTTGAATATTACGACAAAATGTATCCATTCAGGAATCTTAATATGCTCATCTAAAGGGGCTGAATCAAAGTATTGCCTTAAAAACCTATGCATGAGTATCCTATAGCCATGAAAAATTAAATTTTATTATATTATAAATGTGTTGGATTATTGCAAGAATCTTACTTTTATTCTTTCAAAATTGAGGATGATGTCATGATAAGGATCAATCCTTGTGCAAATTAAAATATATCTAGAATAGTAAGTATGTGACATATTGAATTGTTGTGTTGAAAAGATAGGAGAGCTAGCATTTGTGACATGACTATAATTGTTTCATTATTTGTCATTTCTTTGGTTGTTGATCTCTAGCTATAGCCATATTTGTAAACCTAGGAATTAGGCACCTTATTCTTACACATAAAAACATACCTTATCATAATATTGGGAATTCGTAATTTTTATTGATAATCTAGAATTATGCGGAAAGTTTATAGCTTCTAAGAAAAATTGTTGTTCGGTTAATTATAGTATTTTTTTTTTCCAAGTAGAATATTGGATGACAAAACAAAAAGACAATTTTGAATCAATAGAAAGTTTTGTAATCGAAAATGAGATTAGATTAATTTTGGCAATAGTTGATGGGACCTTAAGATTCGGTTTAGTTGGAGGATCCGATCCGTGGTTGAATGCATTGATTGCATTCTTACTAATGTAGGCCCATTAAGATTTGTGCCATTGTCGTGCGGCAATTCCCAAAAAAATTAAGTTTCGATGGGTCCTAAAAGCACAAAATTATTTTCTTATAAGCAATTTTTTTTCTAAAATAGTAGTAGGGTACTAAAATGCTACCGAGAATAGTTGGCCCGAGCGGTAATTGGACTTAGATCTCATCTCAATATTCCGAGTTCGAATCTTGAGTCTGACAAAATTTGAGTATACGGGTACCTGGCTAGCTAGATTCCGCAGTATAGATTAATCACCAGCAAAGCCGGTGGATACTGCACACCAATGACAATGTAACAAAAAAAAGGGTACTCAGATGCATCTACAAACATTTAGGGTATGTTTGGGAGGAGAGTTTTTGGAGAGGAGGGAATGGGAAGATTTGTTTTTTATTTCTAAATTACAGAAACTATAAAATATTTTTAAAATCAAATAAAGTGTAAATGAAATATACAATCATATATAATATCAATTTTTCAATTTTTTCAAATCACAAATATATATTAAAATATACAGCTAGTCCTCTAAAAAGTTCCCCTCGAAAGGCCTCCAAAATCCCCATCTCAAAGATACCTCTTAAAGATCCCTGCCAAATTAAATCAAATGTTTTTTCTGTACCCCTACATCATTTATTGATAAGTCAAGTTCATGAGAGTTCTTTAATAGGTAAAAACACTATCATATTTCTCACCAACCATATAAACTAAATTATAATATTATTTTCTGCAATCCAAATCATAATAATGTTCCGAACGGAACTCACTGAGAGTAAATGGTACCTCACGATGGTGATGTTGATGGCTGAGATCCGATGTGAAGCGCGGGGGGGCCGCCACCTGCCAGAACTCCGACGCCCAAGTCAGTCCATAATCGAAATTGAGCCTATGAGAGGAGTGGAAAAACTTACTTTATTTGGAGCGCATAGTGGTTTATATAGTGTCGCAATTGGGCCAGCTTGCAATTGGGCTCCTAGGCCCATTATCTAGCCAAAGTTGGATCCGGTACAGTCTGTGACTATCGGATTGGGCTGGGCCTTCTTCGAGGATTGGGACATCGGCCCACTCCAGAACAGTTGCCCCCCAAGCCGAAGTCGTCTGGAGGACGGGTTCAGGCTTGATGCCCCCGGTCTAGGATATCTCGCGGCTCGATCATGTTAGTCAGTCGCCCACCCTATTCGAAGGCGGACTCTTGTTCTGTGCGCGCGTGTTTTGGCGTTGCCCGACCTTTTCTAGGTCCTTATCTTAAAAGTTCGAGTGTGACTTTGAGTGAGACCATTTCGCGGTCTTATCGTTTTTGTTTGTCCGCTACGAACAGTCCACATGATCTTGCTTCAGGTTGAACTCGCTCGAAGGGGAAGCATGGGTGGTCTCACAAGATCTCAGGTCCAGGATGACCTCGTCCCAGAGGCTTGCTTGGGCTCAATCGTAGCCCGCACTTCATGAGGGGATCGCATTGGGCGGTCTCACTGGATCTTCGGGCTCAATCGTGGCCCTATCTTCGTGGAAGGGCCGCCCTGGGTGGTCTCACTAGATCTTCGATCCAGGATGACCTCATTTGCCCCCGCGAGGGTTTGTACGACTACCCCTGCAAGGGCTTGTATGCGTTATTTTGGGGCGACCTTCGATGTCGCCCTTTTCGTTTGTAAGATACATTGGTATTTCTCTAATCGTACCCTTTTATTTTTGTATGCTTTTTACTTGGGTTTGCTCTTAGGTATCTTACTTTGAATTTCTGTGTTCGTTATACGAGTAGTCTATCGAATCTCGGTCCGAATTGAACTCACTCAAAGGGGGTGCGACTAGGTTGGTCGCTACGTTTGCGAATACGTTCGTCCCTGGACAGTTTATCGGATCTCGGTCCGAATTGAACTCGCCCAAAGGGGGTGCGACTCGATTGGTCGCTTTGTTTGCGAATACGTTCGTCCCTGGACAGTTTATCGGATCTCGGTCCGAATTGAACTCGCCCAAAGGGGGTGCGACTCGGTTGGTCGCTTTGTTTGCGAATACGTTCGTCCCTGGACAGTTTATCGAATCTCGGTCCGAATTGAACTCGCCCAAAGGGGGTGCGACTCGGTTGGTCGCTTCGTTTGCGAATGCGTTCGTCCCTGGGCAGTTTATCGGATCTCGGTCCGAATCGAACTCGCCCAAAGGGGGTGCGACTCGGTTGGTCGCTTCGTTTGTGAATTCATTCGTTCACGTATGTTAAAACCTGTTGAGCAGGAAAGGGTTCAGGCCTGAGAGTTATTACCTTTCATTTGGTGGGGCGAGCTGCCTCTCTTTGATCGCGTGCGCTGAGGCGACTTCAGCGTACGCCCGTTCAACGAGACCTTTCGATGCGATATATGCGTAATAACACTGGTTGTTTCTCATGCGGGGCTTAATCGTAGCCCGCTCTTTGTGCATGGATCGCCCTGGGTGGTCTGCTGAGACGCGGCTCAGCCTCACCTCGCCACATAGGCTCATGCGGGGCTCAATCACAGCCCGCTCTTTGTGCATGGATCGCCCTGGGTGGTCTGCTGAGTCGCGGCTCAGGCTCACTTCGCCCCATAGGCTCATGCGGGGCTCAATCGCAGCCCGCTCTTTGTGCATGGATCGCCCTGGGTGGTCTGCTGAGCCGCGACTCAGGCTCACCTCGCCCCATAGGCTCGTGTAGGGCTCAATCGCAGCCCGCTCTTTCTGGGTGGATCGCCCTGGGTGGTCTGCTAAGCCGCGACTCAGGCTCACCTCGCCCCATAGGCTCGTGCGGGGCTCAATCGCAGCCCGCTCTTTCTGGGTGGATCGCCCTGGGTTTATCTTGTGGCTATAATATAGTTGCAGGTGAGATATAAATCTGAAATAAAATGGAAAATACAAGTGTTTCAAACACTCTGTATCTACTAAGGTGCGGGACCCTGTGCGCAGGTGCCTTATGCCGATCTAATATATATAGCATCTCGACATAGGTGCGCCGAGCCGAAGTAATGGAAATCGGTTCCTGGACGTCGAGTGTCGCGACGAGGTTGGATTCGAAATGATGTCGATAGCTCGGTTAGCATGTTTGCTAAATTTTGAGATCTCCACACTGTCGTTGGTGTAGTGAGTTGATTCGGATCTTGGCATCGATGCTTAGCGTAGGATTGCTCAATGCACTACGTGTAGAGCTTGTTGAGAGATGGACGACGTGTCAATATTCAATGCCAATTCAAGGATCCATTTAGCATGGGAACCACAAAGTTGGTGGTATGAACAGGGAAAGGCCTTATTGACCGATGTGTGTTATGAGAGTCAAAAATTGAAGTTTCTCCTTCAATAGAGTGAAGTTGCTGTGATGTTGCAGAATTGCACAGAACAAATGGAGGAGATAACTCTCCCCATTAGAGGTGATTACTTTGGTGCTGCTCCACACTGGGCCGAGCTGAACTTGTGATTTCAGTGACGACATCGACGTCGGTTGCGATGGGGAAGCCCAAGTGGAGTTCGCCGACTTCAAAGTTGGACTGAAGGGAGAAGCGGCTTGGTGCTAAAGAAGGGAATGCTTCGGCAGGAAGTGGATCTGGTCGGAGCTAACTCGAAATCTGTGCGAAGAACCTAAGCTTCCATCTTTCCGTAATTTCCCTCATTTGCGAGCGACAGATCTGTTTCATCAACATTGATTTTTGATGAATTTATCTCAATCTTTCCTTCTTTGCAGGTTCATAAAAAAGAATAAAGTTCGTGTGACAGTGATGAAGCCAAGCACGAATTCAATCAGCGCTGACAGTGATGAAGCCAGTCAGATTTACAATTTTTTTGGAAGAAAGGACTGGTAGCTTGATTCGTCAATGTCGTGGTCGCCACCGACTGTAGTTGTGAAGGCTTGTATGGATACCGATCCAAATCCAAACCTAATTCTGAACCAACCGTTTACGATTTGGCGAGATCAGCAAGGAGCGTAGAGGAAAACGACGCAGCTTGCTCCTTACTGCCGTGGAACGGACTGCTGGATCTTTCACAGCAGCTTCTTGAAATCTCAGATCCAAGCAGATCTCGATTACTCTCTTTTCCTTCCAATCTCAGATCTAAAAGAATAGGTGAGAGTAGCTTGGAGCATCGCGGAGATTTTTTTATCGCACCACACACCGTGAGTGAAGAAGAAAGAGCAAAGCACCTCCCACTGTGGTCGCCAATGTTCCGAACGGAACTCACTGAGAGTAAATGGTACCTCACGATGGTGATGTTGATGGCTGAGATCCGATGTGAAGCGCGGGGGGGCCGCCACCTGCCAGAACTCCGACGCCCAAGTCAGTCCATAATCAAAACGGAGCCTATGAGAGGAATGGAAAAACAGACTTTATTTGGAGCGCATAGTGGTTTATATAGTGTCGCAATTGGGCCAACTTGCAATTGGGCTCCTAGGCCCATTATCTAGCCAAAGTTGGATCCGGTACAGTCTGTGACTATCGGATTGGGCTGGGCCTTCTTCGAGGATTGGGACATCGGCCCACTCCAGAACACTCGTGTAAGTCCTCGCTACAAGAAAAGTGCTTATTATCGACGAGCAAATCTATTAGTAATAGCCATTCTACGATAGATTACCGATAGGGTGGTACCCATCGCACATGGGCTGGTCGGAAACACGTACCGACGACCAAGTTGGAACGTTCGATAACGATTGGAAGCTTTACCCGTCGGTATTGCAAAGGTAATTAGCGTAGGACAGTGTTCATCGTTAATTGACGACGGGCGTATCTGACGGTACATATACTAGGTACTAATATTACCGACGAACAAATCCGTCGGTAATAAAATAAATTAAGCCATTTGATATAAAAATTCTAGCAAAAATTAAATGAAATTCAAATGTCATAATCAACCAACCAAATAAAATGTAATATACAATGTGTTATAAAAAATAAAATAAAGTACACAAAATCCTATTATGTCCCATCATCTGATGCAACTTCCTATAGAGCCTCAGCATCTTCGTCTGCTCACGCTTCATCCTTGCTATATCCTTCTGCAAGCGACTAATCGTCTCATCCTAAGTCCGTGCCTCCCTAAGCATGTCAGGCAGATGACAATCTGCCTTTTGTATAAAAATCCTTCTAGTGACCTTCTCTTCATCAGCCTTCCATATCTCTCTCTCTCCCTCCCTCCCTCTCTCTCTATCTATCTCTTGTATTAGGAAAATACAAATTATGTATTAGTGATTATGTTAAACACTAATACATAATCTGTATTGCCATCCACATCTCCCACCTTGTCCAGAATTTGCGATACTTTTTTTGTATCGCATAGGTTCGAAGCGATCTTCGAAGGAAGAAACCTGTATAATAAAAAATATATCAAACAATCAAACAAATATATAAGTTGTAGCATAATTAATTTTAAACAAAAAAAGTCGAAGAATCATGGTTGTTAAATTCTCGAGTCAACTCTTACGAGTTTACAAGTCAACGAGTCTTGATCACAAAAACGAGTCAACTAGCAGGTAAACTCTCTTTTTTCGTAAACTCGTACGAGTTCATGTAAACGCTAATAGAATCGGTAAACTCTCGATTTTATTGCGAGTTTACGAGTCTACAATTTTACATTTGATTAATTAGGCCTTAAAATATAAATTATTGGTCAATATTGGTAGCTACTTAGGTTGAATTACCTATTTCCTGTAGTATATATATTGGATTTATAAAGCTACTTTTACATTTTCAATACTATTTTTATGAATTTATGTATGATTTTAGTCATCAATGTAGTATGATATTTTCTAGTTATAATGCACTAGCATACTTTAATATCATGGTTTGCTACCTTTCTTTATTGTGGAATTGAAAAGTTGAATTATTGTTGTGCTAACCTATATTATATCATGTATGTATGTCATTTATAGGGTTTCTTTGATAGTAGGTAGACTCTTACGAGTGTATGAGTCGAGTCTACCTATGATCCACGAGTTTACCTAGACTCTCGAGTTTGACAACCATGCGAAGAATACTTACGTAGCACCACATGGATAGATGACAAGATGACCATCCTCCATGATAACTCTAGAGGCACTACCTCGTCGTGGACCAGCGGAGGATCATCGTGCTGATTAAATGCGGTGTCCTGAGTCAGGGGACGTCACCCGGGTGTGAGCATCATATATAGTGATCCCAAGTGTGGGGGATGTGAGTCATAAAAGTGGGTACCTGTAGGATATGCGGTGGGATCTGAGTTGGGGTAGAACTCGATGTCTCTTCAGGTGGAGTAGAAGTAGTCATGGATCTAGGCTCCTCACAAACCCATCCAACATAGACACTGTCACCTAACGGTGACACCTCCAAGAGCGAGGTGGCTCAACAACTATGCTCTTCCCCTTATCACCTCTCGATGGTTGGGGCGGTGGGTCAGAATCTCCTGTATCCATATGAAAAATGAAATGTGAGATATATTAATTAAATTAAGAAAAAGTTTTTGTCTTCATCCTCTTCATTTTAATGTGGTTCATCCACTTCTAAAACTGGTTCAACTTTTTCATAAGGGAGTTGGTTTTCATGTAGCGTTTGAATTGGTTCAACTTCAATTACCTCCTTTCGACATTTCATCCACTTGATAAGGAACCTCTTCCCTGTATCAGTGGCTTTAGTGGGACCACGAAGTTTTGTCTTAATTGCAACACACTATCCTTGTTTGTCTCCCCAAGTTGATGGATATGGAACATAATACACTTGTCTCACATTTTTCGGCATGATAAACGGATCAAGGGTTGATACCTTATATCCATTCGAATGTCCACGATATTACTTTTTGGATTCAATTTTGTTCTTCTAACCGATGGAAGGTCTTCCCTATGATCAACCTAAATCCAGTAATTAGGCCTAAACCCCGAATTATATAAGTGATACTTGACTTCATCTTCGGTCCTAATAGGTACACCGTCGCAAACAATGCATGGACATCTAATCCCCCCTTCAAATCCAAACAATTCAAATCTCTTCGCTACCAAAATAAACTCTTCAGCCCCAATTACAAAAGATTGCTTCAAACCCGCTCTTCCCGGAAATAACCTATCGTACACCCAACTACGATTCTATTTATTCAAACTCATCTACACACATTTATAAAAGGTCGTTCGATTCTAATAACATTCCCAATAACCTATCAAGTTAGTGGCATCAATATGATCTCAGTGAAGGTGATTTCGAGTCAAATATGGAGGTCAAGGATAGCACAAAACTCTTTTTCATCCAAATAATGAAGGAAATTGTGAGAACAATTTGTTGGTGGGAATAATGCTGCAACTAAGAAGAAAAACCAAACATAGAAAATCATTAGTAAAAATAATTGTGATTGACAAGTAAAATAAATAACAAGGATGAAGTAAAATTATCATTACACAAGACTCCAGGGCGTGTATGACACTAAGCTTTAGGTTCGATTCGCCCCCACCAATCACTCTAGATTGGATGAAATAGGATGAACAACGAATCCCTTTTAGGATACAATGGAGTTCCTTGACATGGTCTGCACACCCACACCAAGCGTATCGATCAATGGTAGTTTACGGAATAAAGTTTCCTCAATTACTCTCGTGCACTAGAGAAAAGAAGAAATGACTTAGATATAATTTGGGTTCATGAATTTCGTGTATATTTCT
This sequence comes from Astragalus membranaceus, assembly GCA_039519185.1. Lineage (NCBI taxonomy): Eukaryota > Viridiplantae > Streptophyta > Magnoliopsida > Fabales > Fabaceae > Astragalus > Astragalus membranaceus. The sequence continues at coordinate 129,957,032 of CM076851.1, read as the reverse complement.
GCCCAAAAACTATCTCTATTTATAGAGAAACTCATGCCACTTGGTGAAGAGAAACCACTCATAAAAGAGTCTTTACAATTCTGAAAAGAAACCATTAAATACGATTCTCGTTCAATAAATTGAATGACGTGATGGTTGATTCATTGGTTAGGAGACCCAACTTTTCCTCACATGTAACGGGTTCAACTCCCACGACTGACACTCGAACTAATGCCATTATAACCGAAGCAACACAACTAAACCACTAAGCCAAACGAAATAACATGCCTTTTCAATAGCATTAATCGTATTTAACCAATTGTATCTTTCCAAATATATATTTTAGAAATTCCTCCAACAGAAATTATTTCTAATTTCCAACTCTACTATAGTTAGTATCGTCTTGCAATTATCTCTTTAAATATGATTTTTAGTAAAATATGGGGGTGAGGGACGGCACCTCACCCTTCTCCATCATCAATACACAATTTAACAACAATATAAAAGCAAAATTTAAATCCTATCAACAAAATAACAACAAACAATATCAATCCTATCAACTCAATCTCAATTTCAATTCCTACGCAATTTTAATTTCATTTTCAATTTCAATTTAAACAATTTCAAACATCTCTAACATATTTTTCAAACCTATCAAATAATACCTAAACTAGTTCATTACAACTTCACATACATATTTCAACTCATTTTATCAAACAAATGCAAACATCTCTTATAACCTATTCCATTCATCTCTAACAACGAAAACGAATATCTCTAACCTATTTCTTTCATCTCTAACCTAATATTTCTAACCTATTTCATTCATGTCTAACTTAAACCATAAAAATGAAAATCACCTAAAAAAGGAAAAAATTAGAGAACTAACCTTTAAGGGTGAGAGAAGAAGAAGATGAAGGAAAGAAGTGGGGTGGACCACAGTGGTGCGACGACGGTGGCGAGGCGGCAAGGCGACGACGGTGGGGTCGTTGGCGGTCGCGGTGGCGTGAGGGAGGGAGACAAGAGTGAAGAGAGACACTACAAAAAAAATTGACTTTTCCTTACGGACAAAAACCGTCACTAAATGTAAAATATTCCTGGGTAAAAGTAAATTTGACCTTTTCCCACGGCCGCTTTTTCCGTAGAAGATGTACGACGTCTAACCACACTTTTCTGTCTGTGGGTAAAGGTTATCCCTACATCCTAATACCTTTACCTACGAGTTTTCACTGTCACTATCCTTCACATGTAGAGCAAATTTTCACTTCTACCTAGGGTTTTTGTCCGTGGGCAAAAGAGATTTTTTTTGATTATTTTACTTCTACCTACGGCAGCTCTGCCGGTCACTAAAAGTAATTTTCTTCTTTTGCTGAATTAGAAGATTTCTTTCGTTAAATTAAATTAATTTATTGAAATCATAAATTATAATTTATTGCAAATTTTAATTATTTTCCTACGAAAAAATATAGCTATATATTATAACTAGGCCTTGACCAAATTTCAGGAAGTCATGTTTTATTCAGAAAAGTGACTTTGACAATCATGACAATAAAACAAAATGTCAAGAATAATGGCAAAAAAACCATTGTGGGGCAAAACAAATATTATATACCAAAATAATACACATTGTGAGTTATATACCAAAGTAGCGCAAATTTTTTTTTAGTACAGAAGTCGACCCCTGCAGCAGCGACTTCAGTACTGTGTTTTGCAAATTTTTTTTAACATTCAGTTCAGAAGTCGCCCCCCCAGGGTGAGTCTGGGTGACTTCTGAACTGTGTTTTTTTATTTTTTTGTTTTATTATATATTAAAATGATAAAAATGTAAATTAATTTAATTTAAATAAAATAATTTATTTAGATAATTAATATTTTTAATCCAAATTTCCTTATTAAATTTAAGGGTCACAAAGAAATATTACAACACAATAATTTATTTAAAAGACCAACCGAAAATTACAATAGTTATTTAAAAGACTAATCCGAAATATTACAACACATTAATTGCGGTTAGGGCAGTTGTTTCTGTTGTGACCCTCATTTCTACAAATTCCGCATCTTTTGGTGCGTGTACCCCTTTCTCTTTGATCCATCTCTGTACGAATACGGGTAGACTGTGGACGACCCTTTTTATCTCTCTGTTTAGTTGGATCATGCTGTAGTTCTAAAGTATTGAAATCAGGCCATGACGTCTCAGTTGGCAAGGGTGGGAACTCCACAATGTAAGTATTGAAAACATTCTCCATTGTGTACGGTGGATCCATGAATTGCATGTGGTCGTAATTGCATTTTGAGCATGCTGCGATGACATGTGAACAAGGGTAGTGAAGTGCTTGGAATTCCCCACACTCACACGTTTTTGCTCTGAAGTTCACCACGAATGTCAGGGCAAGTCTACCACTTTGTGGTCGTGCATGTTCTTCAACTCGGAACAATTGTTGGGCACGATCGTGAACTGCGACGTTATGCGTTTTTGAGACTTTTATGTTCTTGGCAATATTTTCCAACAATTTTTCAGAGTACATAGTTCCGGATCTCAACATTGTCTGTGCCTGTGTTCCCCTTTTGACGAAAACCTCGTTCATCCTGAAATATGTTGCATCTATCAATGAACGAATAGGGAGATTCCGCACCCCCTTAAGGACATTGTTGATGCACTCTGCAAGGTTTGTTGTCATGTGCCCCCAACAGGAACCTCCATCGCACGACTGCAACAATTGTTCTGCGGTTATGTCTTCAACCCAAGCCACCCCCTCAGGACCTACTTCCCGACCAATTTTTTGTTTGTAGTGATCGGTCGATTCTTCCGTCATTGAATATGCTGAAGAAAAAAAGAAGATGTTGGTAAGTATGGAATGCAAATTTGAAACTAATTAATTAAAAAAATGGGACGTAGTATCTTGGAGTTGTACGTGGACACAATACGCACTCCGGAAGAAATCATTCATATTCTGCGACCACCCCTACCACAACAAATCATACCGGAGAGAGTCATCAACCACTACTGTACACTTCACTGTCAAGCCCATGTTATGTACAGGGAAGAAGATGGTGTGTATTTTAGTGGTCCAAACACCATTTATTCCAGGCTTAAGAACAACATCACCTTTGCTGAACTGAATGAAAAACTAACGGAAAAGGCGCAGCTGGGGGGGTGAGGAGCAAACAATCACTCGTATCGTTTATCGCTTCCCCCGGATCGGCGAACGTAGTCATATTCGATGGGGCGTAATGACTATCAAGAGCGACGACGACGTTCGAGAGATGTTTCACAACCATGAGATGTTTCAACCTCATACCCGGAGTCCTATCGAATTGTGCGTCGAAACCAAAATTTCCGCCGATGAGATCATCCGTCGGGTTTTCCCTCCAGCGTAAAATGTTTGGTGGAATTAGTTTCAATCATGTTTTCCTCTCGTTTCGTTTCTTATTTTCTATTCTTGTATTTCTGCAAATTTTGTTGTTTATTTCAGTCTTTTTCTATATTATATTATGTTCCAATTTTTAATCTCTTAATTTTTTTCGTAAATATTAACGTAATTAAATTATAAATAGGTATAATCATTTTTATAAATTTATTTATAGTTTATTTAGGTATTTATATTTTAATATATAATAAAACAAAAAAAATAAAAAAACACAGTTCAGAAGTCCCCCTGGGGGGGCGACTTCTGAACTGAATTTTAAAATTTTTTTGCAAAACACAGTACTGAAGTCGCTGCTGCAGGGGGAGACTTCTGTACTAAAAAAAAATTGCCCTACTTTGGTATATAACTCACAATGTGTATTATTTTGGTATATAATTTTTTTTTGCCCCACAATGGTTTTTTTGCCAAGAATAATATGAAAAATATTACAAAAGCGTATCAACTAAAACTTTAACCGTGTTATAAGGTACAATATGTCACAAGTGAAAAGGCAGAGAACAGATATTTTCACTACCTAGTTCAGCAAAATCAGGCTCTATTTAGTGTGCTCACGATTTCTTTCTGACTCAGGTATACTTGTAGACATCGTTCTATGAGATTTTGCACCTGCAATTAGGCAAGCAATCCAAAACAAAAAGGTTATGGTTTTTTTTGATTCGGGGCCCTTGCGGGTTACCCATGGAATGATCCCAACACTTTCAATAAAGGACTAATCTCTGTTCGTGCCGCGGCCCATTGAAATCACTGGTCAAGGATTGTTTGTCACCGCAGGGAGTCGAACACGGGAGCAAACCGTGACGACCCCCCAAGTGTCTCATCTGGGCCAGATGAGCCAACCACTTTGGTTAAAAAAAAAGGATGTGGCCTAGTGGTATTCGATATTGCTCACCTAAAAAAGGTTATGGTTAGCAATATATTATAGAAGATTGGTTCTTGAAAGAAAGGAAATGGAAAGAGCACTGAATAAACAACAGCAGGAGGGATGAAATGAAACTATTACTTGCAGAACTTGCATTGCTAAACACTTGAAATAGAATAGAATAAAGTGGCTACAAATTAAGTAGTTTGAAATTGTTCACCACCTGTGTTACTGTGCATAGAGTGGAAACTTAATCCTCTCTTGCTATTTTAAAATAAATATAAATTAATACTTTGACTGAATTAGTAAGTTTAAAAGTTGGAATTTCTAAAAATAATTAAAGCTAGCTAGTAGCTACTAAGGGTGGACAAGTATAGCGAACCCGCCATACCCGACCGTAACCCGACAAAGAAAATAGTTTTCTCCGGTCGGCTTGGGCTGAAATTCGGATTACAGGTGGCCCAAATTGGTTATTCACAGACTGTAATGGTCGGAGGCGGTGGGCTGTCTCAAATCCAACCACTACAAAAAAAAGCTGATTAGCGAGGGAATTAGTGAGGGAATTTTTAGTCCCTCGCTAATTCAGTCATTAGCGACGGAATTTGGTGTCCCTTGCTAATTAGCGACGGAATTTTCAATCCCTTGCTAATTCCCTCGCTAATTTCTGACAGTTTTCAGATCATAGGACTCCGTGCAGGTGATTAGCGACGGAACTTGTAGTCCCTCGCTAATTTCTGACAGTTTTCAGATCATAGGGCTCCGTGCTGGTGATTAGTGACGGAATTTTCAGTCCCTCGCTAATTCCCTCGCTAATTTTTTGACTTTTCAGCTTATTTATCCTCTCACACACACTCTTCTCTCCTACTCTCCTCACACTCTTCACTCTTCTTCTCTCCCACCTTCCCATAACTTCCACCACCACACCACCACCATCACCTCCTCTCATCCTCACCCTCTCTCTCTCACTCTCTCTTTCTCCCTTACTCTTCTCCTTCTCTCACCACCACCACCGCCACACCACCACCACCACCGCCACACCACCACCACACCGCCACCACCATAAACTCCTCTCCTCTTCCCCTCCTCTCTCCTCCTACGAATTCCTCTTCTCCACCTACAATTTTCTTTCCTCTTTCTCGCTTCTTCACTCCACCTTCCACCACCACCACCGGAGCTCCTCTTCCTCTCCTCCCTCTCTCTCTCTCTTACGATTTCCCCTTTCCCTCTTCTTCTCTCCACCTTTTTTCACCACACCACCACCACCACCACCACCGACACCACCACCACCCTCTTCTCCTCTTCACCTTCTTCCTCCCCACCACCACCACAACCACAAATAATAAATATATAAAAAAACATTAATAATATAATAGTTTTTTGACAGCATTAATAATAAATATATATAAAAAAACAAGTCATTCAGCACTGGACACGTGTCAGTCAGTATTTGAAAAAGTGCACAATTTTGAGGCAGTCATTAGCGAGGGATTCAAATTCCCTCGCTAATCCCATTAGCGAGGAGGGAATTAGCGAGGGAACCAGTCCTTCGCTAATTCCCTCGCAAATGGCTATTAGCGACGGATTTAGGTCATTTTGCGAGGCAAATTTCCCTCGCTAATGACCAGTTTTTTTGTAGCGAACGCTAACCGAACCCGACCGACCCAATTAGTAAGTAACGAAAACGCAACACAAAATAATCACTCACGGCTCCCACGAAACATGACTCTCATTTTCACTCTCAGCAAAAAATGAAACCCTAGCAGCGCTCCCCCTCTCCCACGAAACCCTAGCGCGCAGTCGCAACTCACCCTTCCCTCTCCCACGAAAACCTAGTAGCAGCGAAGCTTCCCTCTCCCACGAAACCCTCTCTGCTACTCCAAGTCTCCAACGAAACTCTCATTGCAACCCTCTCACAGAGCGAAGGAGCTTCTCAATCTCTCTTTTCGTCGTCATCATTTGGTTCTCTTTCAAGTGGTAACCTTTCTTCCTCAGATTATCTTCTTCCCATCTCCTAGTTCTTTTCAATCTTTATTCTGTTTCGTTTTGTTTCGTTTTTAGGGATTCGAATTTCAAACCTCTGGTGTTTCAATTTTTATCATTTTTAGAGATTTTGGGTTTCATTTGGCTTCATTCTACTTACGTTTTTGGGGGGTTTAAAACGTTTTTGTGGGGTTTAAAATTTTTTAGGGTTTCAAATTTTTTAGAGTTTCAAAGTTTTAAATCTCTTCTTTTTATGGATCTGCTTACAATTGTTTCTTAGTTCCTGTTTCTGATTCACACATCTCAACAATGTATTTTTGTATCAGTTTTCTAAAACGAAATTTCTCAGATACACTGAATATTAGTTTCTGCTTTGAGGTTTTTGATTTTAGGGATACACTGAATATTGTTTTCTGTTTCTGACTCTATTTTCAAATGATAACTTTCTTAGGAAACAAGGGTGAGACAAATCAGATACATAACAGTAAAGGTGTTCTGCCAAGTTTAATGAAAGTTTTTTACAAGACTTCATTTATGTTTCTGTTATTTATTTATCTTTGGCCTGTGTTTACTAACTAATCTTCATTTGTTATTGATATATTAATTCAATGCTTTGGACAAGGAAGGAGCAAGCAATCTGTGAGGTAGGAGGTAGACTACGTACGTTATATTTTTTGAAGCAAGCAAGCAGGAAACAATCTGTGAGGTAGCAAGCAAAAATGCTTGGTTGTATGTTACTTGTTTATTGTTTATTATTGCTTATATGTTACTTGTTTACTTGTTTATATGTTACTTGTTTGTTGTAATTGTTTATATGCAATCTGTGAGGTAGCATGCAATCAATCTATGCAATTTGTGATTGTTTACATGAATAAGTTAGTAAGTTATAAGCTTATAGTTACTAAGTTATAAGATTAATTTGTGAATCAGTAAGTTAGTAAGTTACTTTACTTATATTGATTGATTCTATGCTACTTGTTATATGTTGCTTGCAAAACTGTTATGTATATTTGCACAAAATAATAACATGATAACAATGCTTGACTGATTTTGTATGTTACTTGTTACTTGTTAAATCATATATGCTATTATATTAATGCTTTATTGAGTTTCAGCAATGGATCAGTTAGGCCAAAACCCTCCTCCTATACCAGAAAATGCCACACCACAAAACCCTTCTCAAGCTGCCACTGGGCAAACAAAAAAAGGACAACTTCTGAAGCCTGAGACCATTTCGTTAGCTGATGAGCAACCATTTAAGGTGGTAGGCACTGCTATCATGGTGATGGATTTAGGTTTATGGTGAGTCAAATGCAACCCCAATTTACTGTCCCATCTAGGAGAACTGTTGCTAGGCACTGGTATCAACTCTATCTTAATGAGAAACAAAAATTGGTGGGGGATGGACAGTTTTTTCATGTAAGATGTTGTGCTCATATTCTTAATTTGGTGGTGAACGACAGATTGAAGGACAGTTTTTTCATGTTAGATGTTGTGCTCATATTATTACTGTTTTTACTTCTAAAAATTATTGTTTTATTGTGCAGATTGCATATTCTAAGGGCCATTGAAGTTTGAAGTTGTGAGCTTCATTAAGCTTTGTTTTGTACCTAGCTGTATTTTGGTGGCTGCTGTTGGTAGGTTTCTTGCTGCCCTGGCAGAAGGTTAATGAGCGCCCGGGGAGTACCTGCAAAGCCACTCCGACGCTCAAGTCAGTATGAGAGTAGGCTAGTGAATTTGCAAAGAAAGAGTGTGTACCTTGTAAATGGCTATGCGGGCCGGTATTTATAGGAAATCGTTCCCGTTTGTGGATCGACGGATCAGCGGAATTGATCTTAACCGTCCAAGCGTGATTGGGCTTGTATGTTGTGGATAAGGGCCAAAGTGATTGGGCCAATCCATATCCATTGCTAAATGCACCTCCGGGAATTGCCAAATGGACCTCTTGGTCCAGTCCAGAACAGTTGCCCCCCAAGCCGAGATTATTCGGGAGGATGGTCTTGGCTTGAAGGATTTTCGCCGATTCGCCGGATTTATGAAGTCGAGTGGGACACTGCCTGTGTAACGACTGCCAGGCGCCCTCATGGTCGCTTCCTGCCCCAGCCTTGGCGCCTTCATGGGTGCTGCCTGCTTTGGCCTTGGCGCCCTGTCAGGCGCCCTCATGGGTACTTCCTGCTTTGGCCTTGGCGCCCTGCCAGGCGCCCTCCTGGGCGCTGCCTGCTTTGACCTTGGCGCCCTGCCAGGCGCCCTCATGGGTGCCTTGGGGGCCTATACGCCGGGTGTCTCCTCGTGGAGCAGATTTTGCGAGACAAGGTTTTGGTGCCCTCATGGGTGCATTGGGTGCCTATACGCTGGGTGTCTCCTCGTGGAGCAGATTTTGCGAGACAAGGTTTTAGTGCCCTCATGGGTGCCTTGGGAGCCTTGTTGCACAGGGCGGGCTGCCCCCTTGCGAAGGATTTGCTTCCAGACCACCTCCTGCCAGGCGCCCTCCTGCCAGGCGCCCTCCTGACAGGTGCCCTCCTTGCCAGGCGCCCTCCTGCCAGGCGCCCTCCTTCCCAGGCGCCCTCCTGCCAGGCGCCCTCCTGCCAGGCGTCCTCCTTGTCAGGCGTCCTCCTGCCAGGCGCCCTCCTGCCAGGCGCCCTCCTTGCCAGGCGCCCTCCTGCCAGGCGCCCTCCTTGCCAGGCGCCCTCCTGGGTGCCGGCTTGTGTGGACGTGTGCTTGGCACTCTACTTTATTTTTGTTGCTCATCCTGTTTCTTAGCCTGTTTTTCTTCTTGATGAAATTTCAGGGCTCGCTTGGTGCCGAGGGGAATTGCTTCTTCTGTCCTTACCATTATCTGTTTGATATTTCCACGATCTTTCAGTTTGACCATGAGGTTCCAGGCGGGAGGATTGTCAAACATCACCCAACGGGGTTGACTTCGATGTCATTGCCTCCTGATTTTTTATGTCACATTTTGAAACATCCAGGCTTCCTCTTTATCTAGCTTGTTCCTTATGATTGTAACTGGCAGGTGTTGGGTGGCCTCGGGAGCCAGTCATCGCCTTGCGCATCTGAATGTATAATCTCATACTGCCTCGTGGCAATGTTAACTCTGGGGGCAGTTTATCAGAATTGATCTGAATTTAACTCGCCCATAAGAGGTTGTGACACGTTTAAAGTCACTTCGCACCTCGTGGGACTCTGGGGGCAGTTTATCAGAATCGATCTGAATTTAACTCGCCCATCAGAGGTTGTGACACGTTTAAAGTCACTTCGTACCTCGTGGGACTCTGGGGGCAGTTTATCAGAATCGATCTGAATTTAACTCGCCCATCAGAGGTTGCGACACGTTTAAAGTCGCTTCGCATCTCGTGGGACTCTGGGGGCAGTTTATCAGAATCGATCTGAATTTAACTAGCCCATTAGAGGTTGCGACACGTTTAAAGTCGCTTCGCACCTTGTGGGACTCTGGGGGCAGTTTATCAGAATCGATCTGAATTAAACTCGCCCATCAGAGGTTGGGACACGTTTAAAGTCACTTCGCACCTCGTGGGACTCTGGGGGCAGTTTATCAGAATCGATCTGAATTTAACTCACCCATCAGAGGTTGCAATACGTTTAAAGTCGCTTCGTGCCTCGTGGCAAAGTTAACTCTGGGGGCAGTTTATCAGAATTGATCTGAATTTAACTCGCTCATCAGAGGTTGCGACACATTTAAAGTCGTTTCGTGCCTCGTGGCAAAGTTTGCTCTGGGGGCAGTTTATCAGAACTCGGTCTGATGATAACTCGCCCATTAGAGGTTGTGACACGTTTAAAGTCACTTCGCACCTCGTGGGACTCTGGGGGCAGTTTATCAGAATCGATCTGAATTTAACTCGCCTATCAGAGGTTGCGACACGTTTAAAGTCGCTTCGTGCCTCGTGGCAAAGTTAACTCTGGGGGCAGTTTATCAGAATCGATCTGAATTTAACTCGCTCATCAGAGGTTGCGACACATTTAAAGTCTCTTTGTGCCTCGTGGCAAAGTTTGCTCTGGGGCAGTTTATCAGAACTCGGTCTGATGATAACTCGCCCATCAGAGGTTGCGGGGCCAGTGGCCATGGTTTTCCATCTTTTGTTGGTAGCGCCCTCCTGGGTACCTTGTTGTTGATGGCGCCCTCATAGGCGCCTGGGTGCTGGGCGCCTTCTATGGTACCAAGCCTTGTTTCCTTTTTGCGCCATGGTTGCGACACGTTTAAAGTCGCTTCGTGCCTCGTGGAAAAGTTAACTCTGGGGGCAGTTTATCAGAATCGATCTGAATTTAACTCGCTCATCAGAGGTTGCGACACATTTAAAGTCGCTTCGTGCCTCGTGGCAAAATTTGCTCTGGGGGAAGTTTATCAGAACTCGGTCTGATGATAACTCGCCCAATCAGAGGTTGCGGGGCCAGTGGCCATGGTTTTCCATCTTCTGTTAATAGTGCCCTCCTGGGTGCCTTGTTGTTGATGGCGCCCTCATAGGCGCCTAGGTGTTGGGCGCCTTCTATGGTACCAAGCCTTGTTTCCTTTTTGCGCCTTGGTGCTGGGTGCCTGGGTGCCAAGTTCTAGGCACCCTCTATGGTGCCATACCTTGGATCCCCGCCGGGTGGGTGCCGTGACCTTGGTTGCTTTGCTCTAGGAAGACGAGCGCGCGATAACACCCTTGACTCCCCCACTTGGAGAGATGATCTTGGCTTTAAGCTAATGTTGAGGTTTCCCCTGCAATCCAGGCAGTCCCTCCCTGCATGGTATGTTGGGTCTCAAACTTGCATCGCTCCACTCCTAACTATAAAGTTGGACCCTTTTTCTTTCTTGATCTTAAGAAATTTTTCTTTGGGAACAAGTGTTAATGCTAGTGAGCTAGAGCAAAAACTATAAAAATGAATTTTTGTATCATTCATATCGAGATTTTACATTATGCCTTCGTGCTCAAACAACAAAATTCATAACTAGCCCTAGGCTCAAGTCCTGATGTTATCCTCTTCTTCATTCACGTACCGGGCGAGCTTCCCTTTGCGGATCAGCTCTTCCATGCCATCCCTGAGGGTGTTGCATTTGCTGGTACTGTGCCCATAACGAGCTAGATCACCCTTCTCGCTGCCAACCTTGGCCTCCTCTTGGTAGGCCATGCTGTCTTCTTCATAGTCCATGTACTTCTGTGCCTTCCGAAGGAACTCGTACAAGCTCCGGGGTTTGTTAACCCCCATGTCCCTTTGAAACATGATTCCCTTCTTGAGGCCATCCTTCATCCAAAAGAGCCTCCTCTTGTCTTCAAGGTTCCTGACGTTGGCAGCCTCCTTGTTGAACATTTCCGGATATTCTCGAAGTGTTTCTTTCTCTCCCTGCCTGATTGCCCTAAGAACCTCTTCAGAGTTGGGTTTCAACCGGGAGGCAGTGAAACGAGCTGTGAACATTCTCGCCAGCTGCCCCCATGAGGAAATGGAGTTCTGCCTTAGCTCTTGAAACCACTCTAGTGCGGAATTTTCGAGAGTGAGGGGGAAGATTTTGCAGTGAACAGGCTCCCTGGCGCCTCTATAGCGCATCATTAGGGAGAAGTGTACCAGATGGCAGTCTGGATCTCCGGTTCCGTCATACATCTTGAGGGTTGGCGGCTTCTCCAAGGCCCTTAGGATTCGGCATTCATCCACCCTTCGAGTGAAAGGTGTTTCTTCTGAAAACCCTCTTGAGTTTCGGGGGGAGGTGTCTTCATAGTCCAACTAATGATACCTGCGTCGGTTGGGGGATCTCCTTGATGGCGATCCCTGGTGGTGCCTCCGATGGGTATCGACCCGGTTCCTCGACCTCTTACGAGAATCAGGGGATGCGCGTGAGGAGGTCCTGGAGTGGGAGTCGTGAGGCTGGTAGGTATCATCTGGACGGGATGTTGGAGATGAGCCTGACCCTCCACGCCTGCGACGCCGAGGGGGAGAGCGATGCACGTGCCTTCGCCTTCGGGGAGAACGATGGACGTGATGCCTCCGAGGGGGAGACCGATGGCATCACTGTGGTCGCTAATGTTGAGGAAGGGTTCCCCTGCTGGGTGGAGGCTGCTCAGGCAGGGAGGCCACACGCCTTTTGTAACACCCCTTTTCTACCCGAAATTTTTTTGACAAAAATCAGAGTTTCAAAAACATTTTTCACTACACCCACAAGGGATGCCACATTTACACCATTAAAACATCACACGCCAATAATAAAATTCACCATTAAAAGTAGTACGATACATAGCACGTCATAATTGGGACGAACCCCCAAAACACCTGTTCAGTCTACAAGACAGTAACTCCATCACCACGCAGCGGAATAAAAATAAAGGTTTCAATGAAAAATCATAACATCACCAAAAAACTTCAGAAATTAAATACTAGAGACAACCAAATAAGACTAGCGTTCATCCCCCCGAGTGCTACGTATCAGAGCGACGACACCGACTCTACTAGCGAAGGTAGACATGCCTTCACTCGCAATCACCTGCACGTTACCAGCATAGGGGTAACATTCAAACAGAAGGGGTGAGATATCTAACAATATAATAGTGTATATGATAGACAATATGCTAGTGTTACGACAACTATATCTACCGCTTCACAACAACATCAAATTGCAATCACCAAGAATCATCACCAATATCATGAGTAAATGAATGAGATGCAACCCACACCAACGGGTATATGCAAGACAGCAACCACAGTGGGAAGGAGCCCAGCAACCATAGGGCGCCATGTTGGCGCCCTTGGCGCCCTATGCGCCAGGTACCTGCAAGACAGCAACGTAACGCAACTGATTGGCGCCCTTGGCGCCCAGGCAACAGGAACAGACACGGGATTTGGCGCCCAGGAAGGCGCCCAGTCACACAGCACAGGATGGTGCCCATGGCACCCAGCACAGTTTCAGGAATGGCGCCCTTGGCGCCCAGGCAGCAACACACCCAGAAATTGGCTCCCAGGGAGGCGCCCAGCAACAGCAACATTGGCGCCCATGGCGCCCTATGGAAGAATTTTTGGTTCAAATCATCGACAAACAAGCTCAATTATCATCAATCATATCCAATCATTGTCAATCATGCTCAATCATCATCAAATCACATTCATTCATCATCAATCAATTTAATTCCTACAACTAGGGTTTTCTAACTTAATCACCTAGGGTTCCATTAACCTTTCTACATAGAGCCCTTCATACACCCAATTATAGAGATAGAACCCCACCCTTACCTGATATAGAAGCGTCTTCCAAGGGCAAATCTCTACCGAGACAAATTACGAGTTCTCAAGCGTGAATCAATTCCATCAATTCCAGCAGGACAATGTTTGACTCGAATGCGTACAACCGTGCAACAACAACAATGACAGTACAAAAGTCATATACTAAAAATATCAAATTATTCTAAATCATACAGGAACTAACTACTTACAATAGCATAACATATAGAATATACTAATTATATTATACTTGATAACAAAACACATTCTGTAAGAACTTATATTAATAATTAATAATAGAGCAACAATAAAATATGGTGGACTGACGTAAACGTACCAATGTAGCCATAAGCTAACACCTTGTATTAATGTGGATGAGATGTTTGTTAACTTGTGTTGGGATTAGAGGTGCCGACATAAAACATAATTTGAAATTTCCATTCCCCATAGAATTTGTGTGTAACAAGACATCGCCTTGTAAGCATTCAATTTGATCTCGCGACATGCTAGCTTCCTATTGAACCCATGGACGTCTTTTAATCCTCCAGAATATTACGATAACTTCTCTTGGAACTGAGAGGCTAATTCATGGTGTAGTACCGAGAAAGAAGTGAGGGGACTGCAACACTATATAAGGTGGTCTCGAAAAGGCTGGTTCACGGAGCAAGATGGGAGATGAGGGATGGGGATTTGGACAGTGCGCTGCTACTGCTAGGAATTGGAAAATTATTATTAGGTTAAAATGAGTCAAGAGGAAGAAGGAAGATGGGGCGTGGGCTGGGTCTGTCTGGTTAAGCAGTGTGGGCTGAATCCAATTTTGTGGGCTGGAGTTTTTTTGGGTGCAGCTAGCATAAACATTCATTACATAAGTAAAAGCCTATTTCAATGAAGTAACTCATTGTAACACCTCTTTATCCCAAAATAATTGTATAAATAAGAGTACTTAAAATACTAATATTTAAAATAAAATAATTAACTAATAACCAAAATATATTACCAATACTGTATAAAAATACATTTAAATGTGATTTCAACTAATTTTGATAACTTAAAATAATTTAATCTTATCAATTCAAAATAATTCATAAAACAAGCACGTACTAAAAGAACCGCAACATACAAAAAAAACGGGCTGTTACACCTTTCAATCTCCCTTAGGCGAGCTTCCTGCTGTAGCATAGATTGAGTGCGATTGTCCAGGAGATCCAAAAGTTGACTCACATTCGAGGGCTGGTCAGGCTGACTGGTATACCCTCATCAAGTAGGGTCACAACGTTGCCCTCAGGAGTACCCTCTGGTCGGGGTGCGGGTATGACAATACTTTAAACCCGGGGTCTGCCTCTCGGAGCCATGGAGTAGCCAGAGAAAAGTTCGAGTAGTGATGATGTGAAAGATAGATATCTCCCACTGTGGTCGCCAATGTTTTGTACCTGGCAGTATTTTGGTGGCTGCTGTTGGTAGGTCTCTTGCTGCCCTGGCAGGAGGTTAATGAGCGCCCGGGGGGTACCTACAAAGCCACTCCGACGCTCAAGTCAGTATGAGAATAGGCTAGTGAATTTGCAAAGAAAGAGTGTGTACCTTGTAAATGGCTATGCGGGCCGGTATTTATAGGAAATCGTGCCCGTTTGTGGATCGTCGGATCAGCGGAATTGATCTTAACCGTCCAAGCGTGATTGGGCTTGTATGTTGTGGATAAGGGCCAAAGTGATTGGGCCAATCCATATCCATTGCTAAATGCACCTCCTGGAATTGCTAAATGGACCTCTTGGTCCAGTCCAGAACAAGCTTCTTTAAAGAAGCTATGAAATTCCCCTTGCATGGGTGTATGATGTAATTTAGATTTTAAACTTAGATTTATTAGTATTAAGTGATGTTTGCTTTAGTTGGTAGTTAATTTAGTTGATGATGGGCCTGTGACAGTTACTGCTAGATACTTGGTAATTGGCAGCAGTAAACGCTCTCTTTTATTACTTTGGTAATAGGTTGAAGTTGACATGTTATCATTTATAATCTTGACATATTAAACTTTGTTTAAGAGATCCTAGGACATGTTTAAATTATATTGATGTATTATCATTTATAAATCTGTTTGTGTTATAATTTAGATTAAATTTACTAGGACAGGGTTTATAATGGCCATGAATTTAGGCCCATTTATGTTTGTAAGTTTTTGCAAAAACAACTTATAAAAAAACTGTATTTTGAATTTAGGCCCATTTATGAATTTAGGCCCAATACTGTATTTTTAATTATTAAAACTGGCAAAAAAACTAAAGATAAAAAAAACTACTTTAAAATCAGAAATTGGGCGAGTAAAGCCCCAACCCGCAACTACCCACCCGTTCAACCGTTGGAACCCGCTAACCCGAATCCGCCAAAAGCCGTGCAAAAAATTGGTCGGATTTGGGCCTCCCAATCCAATCCGTGGATTGTGCCGGATGGGCCAGTTTGGGCCCGAATCCGACCCTAACCGACCGATGTCCACCCTTAGTAGCTACTTACCCACGCCCACAAGAAATAGGCAATTTGGAAGGCATTCTGCAAAAGAATAAGTAACTATAAATGAGTACTTAAGGATGGATGAAGATTGAATCAAAATCAAGCTAGAATCTCACAATGATGACCTGGAATAAGGTAAAATTGGTAAATAAGTAAGCTAGTTCGACTGTCTAGTTCGACTTTGTCAAATTAGGCTAGTTCGACTAAGCTAGATTAGACAAGTAAACTAGTTCGGCTTTCAGAACTGATCTGTCGAAAGATAGCTTGTTTGTGTTGAAGTTTCACTTTGATTTGATTGTACGTTTTCTATTAGTTACTGACTCAGCATGATGTCATGTACTGAGTATATAAGCAACATTCAGTGATGCAATAACACTAATACTGGATTTCAGTTTTCAATCTTAACAGAATTCAATTACATCTTCTCTCTCTCAGTGCGTGTGTGAGTGTGTGTGTGAGTGTGAGTGCAGTGACTCAAAATTTCCAACAAATGGTATTCAGAGCGTGATTGTTGAAGTTTTTGAGAGTGAATCCAGTGTGACAAGACGAGTGAAGTCTCAATGGTGAAAGTGAACCACGATGACGACGAATGGCCATTTTCCGGCGAACTTTTCGATCATCGACGGAAGAAACTACGATCATTGGAGTATGAAGATGAAGGCGATCCTTGGTTATCATGATGTGTGGGATTTGGTGCAGAACGGACCAACTCCGTTACCGGTGAACGCAACCGTTGCGCAACAAGCAACTTACAGAGAAGCGAAGAAGAAGGACTTGAAAGGACTGTGTATCCTCCATCAGTGTGTGAGTCCTGCAATTTTTGAGAAAATTGCAAGATTGGAGACAAGCAAACCAGCGTGGGAAATTCTTGCGAGTTCCTACACCGGAGATCAGAAATTGAAGAAGGTGCGACTTCAAACTCTGAGAAGACAGTATGAACTGCTAGGAATGGAGGAGAGTGAATCGATTGCTGCGTATTTCACGAGAATGCAAACGATGATGAATCAGATGACGTATTGCGGTGAAACGATGTCTGATGAATCAGTAGTGGAGAAGATTTTGCGATCTGTGTCTTCGCGTTTTGATCACATCACTGTGGCGATCGAACAGGCGAAAGATCTATCAACAATGACGATAAAAGAACTTCAATGATCACTTGAAGCGCATGAGCAGAGGATGAATGAGAAGAAAGCGGTGAAGCCTGGCACTGAGCAAGCTTTAGCAGTCCAAACAGGCAACAAAACAGGGGGAAATCAAAGAGGACGTGGTAGAGGCAGAAACAATTACAGAGGAGGAAGAGGATGAGGTAATTCTTATAACTCAAACTCTGCAAAATCAAACACTAGTGATAATAGTAATAGTAATGAGCAGGGAAGAGGGAGAAGATTCGACAAGAGCCATATACAGTGTTATAACTGTGAGAAATATGGACATTTTGTTGATGAGTGCTACAGCAATGTTGATGACAATGATGCTAAAATGGCTGAAGAAGAAGAAGAGAAGGAGGAATCTCTGTTGATGGTGATTGAGGAGACAGAGAGCAGTGATGAAGTGATTGAGGAGATAGAGAGAGCAGTGATGAAATAGTGCAAATGGTGACAATTAAGGAGGAAGCTGAGAGTGGTGAGCACTGGTTTCTCGACACAGGCTGTTCGACACACATGACAGGGAGGAGAGACTGGTTTGTCGAAATTGATTTCTCAATCAAGAGTAGAGTAAGGTTTGCTGATGATAGAACCATGAAGGTGGAAGGTGTGGGGAAGGCGATGATAAGAAAGAAGGATGGTTCACTATGCTTCATTTCTGGTGTACTGTATGTTGAACCAAGGGTAAAACAGTCCTTTATTTTGAATGATAAAAAATTACATATATCTACTAATCTTTCACATTGAGCAAAGTGCAGGACTTATTTTAAAAGGAAGAAGACTCAAAAAGGAGAAGCTTGAAGAAGAAGCATCATAAGAAGTTCAAAACCCTATTTTGTGTCTAAGCCTTTTTTAGGACTCTATGTAAAGGTCCTATCACCTAAAGTGTGTGGCACTTTAGCTATTGAGAGAGATGACTTTTCAAAACATGCATGATGCATAAAAATAGTTTTGAAAAAAATATTTCACAAAATTGCATGCATGCATAAGGTGGCACCTAAACCTAAAAACGATTTTGTGGAAATCAAAAATCATTTTCTATTTTGTTCCAATGGCTATGAAATCGATTTATATAATTTATATAGGCTATGAAATCGATTTTAGGCTCACCTATAGGCCAAGAATCGATTTCCTTATCCTATGTTTGAAGCATGTAATCGATTTCTACATATTCTCAAGCCAAAGGTAAGAATCGATTTCCTTCTATTTCAAAAGACTATGAAATCGATTTTCAAGCAATCCTATAGGCTATGAATCGATTCCTCCTCATTTTAAACAAAGTAAGAATCGATTCCTACCTTATTCAGGATGTCCTGAAAATCGATTCTCACCTATTTCTAAAGAAACAATGAATCGATTCTTTTATTTTTTAAAGGCAATGAATCGATTCCTTCACATTTTAACTTGGTCTATGAATCGATTCTTCACCTATATTAAATGCTTTTCAAAAATTTTCAACGGTGCCTAAGCCTATAAATACATAGGTTGAGCCTCACCTTCAGAATACACCACTGCTCACAATTTCTTCTCTACTCTCTCATATTCGAATCTCTATAGATCTATTGTTCTTCATTGTTTTATTTTTATAAGCTTTTGATTTTAAATTGTTATATCTTTTTTCAAAAGCTGTTTATAGATCTAGATCTGAGATCCTGTGCTCCAACTGTTTTGAATCTTGCTTTTCAAAAGGCTTTGTTATTCAAAATCATATCTATATTTTTTTAAAGCTTTCAAGCAACCTCAACTTCTATTGTTATATCAATTTTGAAGTGGTTGCAAAAGCAAGATCATCCCTCATCTTATAGAGCATCCATAATATCCTAAGATCACTCATCTCTCTCAGTTTCTAAACTGACTCATTCTCTGAAGTGATTGGATCATAGAACTCTATTGTGTAATTTATTTTATTTCAAGGTGTTTTTGAAATCCTGGGCTTTGTACTTGGGTCTCTCAATCAGGTGATTGAGTAGGTGTGTTTTGAAATCCTGGGCTTTGTACTTGGGTCTCTCAATCAGGTGATTGAGTTGGTGTTTTGAAAACCTGGGCTGTGTACTTGGGTCTCTCAATAGGGTTATTGAGTTGGTTTAGAAATCCTTAGCAAGAGTGCTTAGGTTCTCAATTCAGGGGAATTGAGATTCACTTATATTGGGGTCGACTGTTTGTATCAAACTCTCTTCAATATAGTGGTTACTAAGTCCAAGGGTTGAAAAGCCTAAGGCCGAGGACGTAGGGGTTTTATCCCGAACCTCGCTAAATTGCTGTGTCTCTCTCTCTTCCCTATCTCTTTATATTTTGCACTTTATTTGCTTATAATATTGATATTATCATAACTGCTTATATTATCATATTCTCAATATAACTGTGCAAATATATCATATTGTAATCTTTCTTCTTATTATCTATTTTAGTGCTGTATACAATATTAATCTGTCCATCATCTCATTCTACTCCTTCTATATTGGTCAAATATTATTATTCCGCATTTAATCCAAACCAATATCGAAAAAGTTTTTTTAAATTGAAAAAGAATCCATTAATCACCTATAACCTTATTCACCCCCCCCTCTAAGGTTACTTTTATAGACTCTCAAGTCTAACAAGTGGTATCAGTAGCTAGTAATTGCTTTAGAGCTTTACATCTCGCAATTTAAATTAATCCTGTTATATATCTGTGATTATGGGTTCATTCATGAAAGAAGGAATGTCTTCTAATAGGCCTCCTCTATTTGATGGTACTAACTACGATTACTGGAGTAGTCGTATGAAATGTCATGTGCAGGCAATTGACTTCACTCTATGGAGAATCATAGTGGATGGTCCTCTAATCCCGATGAAGATCAAGATCACAAAACCAGGTAATACTGATGGTGACACTTCAAAAATTCAAGCCACCGGCAAAGCTGAAGAAGTACCGGTAGAAGACATCTACACCATCGACCTAAGTGAGTTAAGAAAATCTGAGCTTGACAAGATATCCCTAAATGCAAAGGCCATGAATATCCTTCATCTATCACTCTGTGAAGAAGAATATGGTAGAGTAAAAGGGTGTCAAAGTGCAAAGGAAATCTGGGACTGCCTTCAAGCCACCCATGTCGGGACAAGCCAGGTAAAAGATACTAAAATTAGAATTCTCACCTCTGAATATGAAAGTTTTAAAATGAAAGAAGGTGAGTCTGTCGCAGCAATGCATCAGAGATTAAATTTAATTGTAAACAACTTGAGGGCCTTAGGAAAGAAATACACCAACAAGGATTTGAATGGAAAGATCCTTGAATCCTTAACTGGTGATTTCTTCCCTAAGACTTGTGCTATAACCGAAGCCAAAGACATTGGCACTTTACCTCAAGAAGACCTTATTGGATCATTGCTAGCATTTGAGGTAGTTCTGGCTGCCAAAAAGAATCAAGAAAAAGAAACTGTAAAAGAGAAGAAATCTCTTGCCCTTGCTGCTAAAACTTCTAAAGTAGCAAGGAAAGAGGTTGAATCTGAAGAAGAAACCGATGATGAAGATATGGCTATGCTTGCCAAAAATTTCAAAAAATTTATGAGATTCAAAAAGTTTGGAAAGGGTGACTTTTCAAAGAAGTCCGGGTACAACAAAGAAGACAGGTATGAGAAAAAGAATGATCAACCAAGATGTTTCGAATGCAACAAACCCGGTCACATCAAAGAAAACTGTTACAAGCTGAAATCTAAGCAAAAGAAAGCAATGAAAGCAACATGGGACAATACAGAAACTGAAAGTGAGACCGAAGAAGAAGAAGTTGCAAATGCTGTCTGCCTCATGGCAAAGAACACACCTGAAGCAACATGGGACAATCTCAGCACTGATGGTGAATCAGAAGAAGATGAGCAGACCGACAATGCTGTCTGCAGCATGGCAAATGATACATCAAAGGTAAGCCTTAACTTTTCTAGTTCATCTACCTCCTCTATGCATGATGATATGATTGATAATGACTATAGTAGTCACGATCTGAGTGAAGCTTTTGAGGCTCTATATTTCGAACATGAAAAACTTTTGTTAAAATCCAAGAAACTAACAAAGAGCAACAAAAGCTTATCCACTCAAATCGAGACTCTTGAAAGAGAAGTCACTAGATTAAAGAATGAACTACAAAAATCAGTCAACCTTGAATTTCGAGAACTAAAACAAAATTTTGAAAAAGTCAAGGTTGAAAATGAATTTTTGAAAGAATCTTTGAAAAAATTTGAGGTTGGTGAAAAGACCTTGACTCAGTTGCTTCACTCTCAACATCAATATGTTGATAGGAGAGGTATTGGGTACCAAGGAAATTCCACCACCTCCAGCTCAAACAAAAATATCACCTTTGTAGCTTCTACCTCTAATCATAAACCTACTATCTTTAAATGCACATATTGTCAAAAAGGGAACCATAGCTCTTCTTCTTGCCCCATCCGTAAAATATGTGAGCTTGGAACTCTTGTACCTGTTTGGAAGAAACCAAGGTGGATTGTGAAAGCAAACCCCTTGATGACTAACTCCCAAGGACCCAACAAAAAGGGTACCTCGTGCTAGTTGTTAAACAATTCTTTTGCAGGTTGGTCCCTCAGCTAAAAAGAAAAATGTGTGGATGGTTGATAGTGGTTGCTCAAGGCATATGACTGGTGATGCTTCACTGTTTCTAAAACTGAGCAACAAAGCTAGTGGATCTGTAAAGTTTGCCAACAATGAATCTGCTCAAGTAATAGGTAAAGGTTGTGTGGGTAAGGAAAACACAATTAAAATTAAAGATGCTTTATTAGTTGATGGCGTTAAATTTAACTTACTAAGTGTTAGTCAATTATGCGATAATGACTTTGATGTGCACTTTTCTGTTGATAAATGTGTTATCACCCATATGACTTCTAAACTCTACATTACTGGCTTTCGAGAAAACAATGTATACTATGTTGATTTTGATAATGTAAGTGATGAGATAGTATGTATGCCTACCTTGATTGATGATGTGGATTTGTGGCATAGACGCTTAGGACATGCTAGTATAGAACATCTATCTAAGTTAAGTAAGAATGAGCATGTTAGAGGTCTACCTAAATTGAAATATGAAAAAGGCCAATTATGTGATGCATGTCAACTTGGTAAAATGCACAAAACCTCTTTTAAATCAAAACCTGTTATTTCCACCAAAAATGTGCTTGAACTGCTACATCTTGATTTGTTTGGTGAAATTGATGTCGTAAGTTTAGGAGGGTCTAAGTATGTCTTTGTTATTGTTGATGATTATTCTAGATATACTTGGGTTATCCTACTTGCAAATAAAAGTGATGCTTTTAACGAGTTTGCTAAGTTGTGCAGAAAGCTACAAAATGAGAAAAACTTAGCCATCAAAGAAATTAGAAGCGATCATGGAGGAGAGTACGAAAATTCATCATTCAAGACGTGGTGTGAAAAGTATGGCATTCATCATAACTTTTCAGCTCCAAGAACTCCTCAACAAAATGGTGTAGTTGAAAGAAAGAACAGAACTATACAAGAGATGGGCAGGACAATGCTGAATGAGCACAACCTTCCCAAATATTTCTGGGGTCATGCAGTGGATACAGCGTGTCATGTGCTAAACCGTGTATACTTAAGGCCATCTCTCAATAAAACACCATATGAGCTGTGGAATGGTAGAGCTCCAAACATTTCATACTTCAAAGTCTTTGGAAGTAAGTGCTTCATTCTTAATACAAAGGACAAGTTGGGTAAGTTTGATGCTAAATCAACTGAAGGTATTTTTATGGGTTATTCAAATCATAGTAGAGCTTATATCGTTTACAATAAAATTGATAAAACTATGCAAGAATCTATTCATGTTTCTTTTGATGAAACTAACCCTTTTGATAAGAAAGCTGCTAATGATGAGGATGAAGTGATTGAAGTGATCAAAAATAGATCACCTGAAACTAACAGTGAAAGTGTAGAAGAAGCCGAGGAGGAAGCTGAACCTCAAGAAGAAGTTATAGTGGAACAAGAGCCCCAAGACATTGATAATCATCTCCATGGAAGAACACACGATGATCTGCCCAAAACATGGAAATCAGTTCGAGATCATCCCATGGAGCAAATTATTGGTAGTCCATCAAAGGGGGTAACAACTCGCTCTTCTCTTAATCTTTTATGCTTTCATAGTGCTTTTGTCTCTCAAATAGTTCCAAATAATATCAAGGAAGCTTTAATTGATCCAGAGTGGGTTTTGTCAATGCAAAAAGAACTTGAACAATTTGAAAGAAATAAAGTCTGGCACTTAGTTGAAAAACCGGTCGATCGGACCATCATAGGAACTAAATGGGTTTTTCGCAACAAACTTGACGAAAATGGAACAATTTTATTAAACAAAAGTCGTCTAGTAGTTCAAGGTTTTAATCAAATCGAAGGGGTAGATTTTGAAGAAACTTTTGCTCCTGTGGCTAGATTGGAGTCCATTAGGATAATTTTGGCATTTGCCTCCTACATGGATTTCAAACTACACCAAATGGATGTCAAAAGTGCCTTCCTAAATGGTTTTTTAGAAGAAGAAGTTTATGTAAAACAACCCCCTGGTTTTGAAGATTTTAAAAATCCCGATCACGTCTTTAAACTTGACAAAGCCCTCTATGGATTGAAACAAGCCCCAAGAGCTTGGTATGAGAGATTAAGCAAACATTTAATTGCCAATGGTTTCCAAAAGGGTAAGATTGATTCTACCTTATTCCTTAAAACCAAGGGCAAACATATCATAGTAGTTCAAATCTATGTTGATGATATTATCTTTGGATCTACTAATGATGATTTGTGCAAGGAATTTTCTGAGATGATGACTAGTGAATTTGAAATGAGTATGATGGGAGAACTTAACTTTTTCTTGGGACTTCAAGTGAAACAATTAAAAGAAGGAATCTTCATATCCCAAACAAAGTTCTCAAAGGAACTGCTGAAGAAATACAACATGAATGACGCAAAAGATATCAGCACTCCTATGGCAACAGCAACCAAACTCGATAAAGATGAAAACGGTAAACCTGTAAACGAAACTATGTATCGAGGTATGATAGGTAGTCTCTTATACTTAACTGCCTCCCGTCCTGATATTATGTTTGCTATATGCTTATGTGCCCGATTTCAAGCATGCCCTAAAGAATCCCATTTAACAGCTGTTAAAAGAATTCTTAGGTATGTTAAAGGGACCATAGACTTTGGTTTGTGGTACCCGAAATCGAGTACTTTTGATTTGATTGGTTATTCTGACGCTGATTTTGCAGGTTGCACTCTTGATAGAAAAAGTACTAGTGGAACTTGTCATTTTCTTGGTCCTTGTTTGACCTCCTGGTCTAGTAAGAAGCAGAACAGTGTTGCTTTGTCCACAGCTGAAGCTGAATATGTGGCTGTTGGAAACTGCGTCGCACAAGTTCTGTGGATGAAACAAACTTTGCAAGACTTTGGTCTAATTTTTGAAAATGTGCCTGTTTTGTGTGATAATACAAGTGCCATAAATATTGCTAGGAACCCTATACAACACTCTAGAACTAAACATATAGACATACGACATCACTTTATTAGAGATCATGTGTCTAGGGGGAGCATTGAACTAAAATTTGTAGGCACAGATGACCAACTAGCAGATATTTTCACAAAACCACTAGCCGAAGCTCCTTTTTGTAAAATCCGTAGAGAGCTAGGGATGCTTGACTATGCAAGTTTATGATTTTGTTTCACCCCACCTCCTTTTTGATGAAAACAATGGGGGAGAGAATATTATTATGCATGTTATATATGGGGAGAATATATTATGCTCATGTTATATGTGGTATTATGCTGATTATTGTTATGCATATGCTTAGGGGGAGCCTTCTTTTTAAGATTTTTTATCCCTATGCATAATGTAATTTGTTATCATCAAAAAGGGGGAGTTTGTTGAACCAAGGGTAAAACAGTCCTTTATTTTGAATGATAACAAATTACATATATCTACTAATCTTTCACATTGAGCAAAGTGCAGGACTTATTTTAAAAGGAAGAAGATTCAAAAAGGAGAAGCTTGAAGAAGAAGCATCATAAGAAGTTCAAAACCCTATTTTGTGTCTAAGCCTTTTTTAGGACTCTATGTAAAGGTCCTATCACCTAAAGTGTGTGGCACTTTAGCTATTGAGAGAGATGACTTTTCAAAACATGCATGATGCATAAAAATAGATTTGAAAAAAATATTTCACAAAATTGCATGCATGCATAAGGTGGCACCTAAACCTAAAAACGATTTTGTGGAAATCAAAAATCATTTTCTATTTTGTTTCAATGGCTATGAAATCGATTTATATAATTTATATAGGCTATGAAATCGATTTTAGGCTCACCTATAGGCCAAGAATCGATTTCCTTATCCTATGTTTGAAGCATGTAATCGATTTCTACATATTCTCAAGCCAAAGGTAAGAATCGATTTCCTTCTATTTCAAAAGACTATGAAATCGATTTTCAAGCAATCCTATAGGCTATGAATCGATTCCTCCTCATTTTAAACAAAGTAAGAATCGATTCCTACCTTATTCAGGATGTCCTGAAAATCGATTCTCACCTATTTCTAAAGAAACAATGAATCGATTCTTTTATTTTTTAAAGGCAATGAATCGATTCCTTCACATTTTAACTTGGTCTATGAATCGATTCTTCACCTATATTAAATGCTTTTCAAAAATTTTCAACGGTGCCTAAGCCTATAAATACATAGGTTGAGCCTCACCTTCAGAATACACCACTGCTCACAATTTCTTCTCTACTCTCTCATATTCGAATCTCTATAGATCTATTGTTCTTCATTGTTTTATTTTTATAAGCTTTTGATTTTAAATTGTTATATCTTTTTTCAAAAGCTGTTTATAGATCTAGATCTGAGATCCTGTGCTCCAACTGTTTTGAATCTTGCTTTTCAAAAGGCTTTGTTATTCAAAATCATATCTATATTTTTTTAAAGCTTTCAAGCAACCTCAACTTCTATTGTTATATCAATTTTGAAGTGGTTGCAAAAGCAAGATCATCCCTCATCTTATAGAGCATCCATAATATCCTAAGATCACTCATCTCTCTCAGTTTCTAAACTGACTCATTCTCTGAAGTGATTGGATCATAGAACTCTATTGTGTAATTTATTTTATTTCAAGGTGTTTTTGAAATCCTGGGCTTTGTACTTGGGTCTCTCAATCAGGTGATTGAGTAGGTGTGTTTTGAAATCCTGGGCTTTGTACTTGGGTCTCTCAATCAGGTGATTGAGTTGGTGTTTTGAAAACCTGGGCTGTGTACTTGGGTCTCTCAATAGGGTTATTGAGTTGGTTTAGAAATCCTTAGCAAGAGTGCTTAGGTTCTCAATTCAGGGGAATTGAGATTCACTTATATTGGGGTCGACTGTTTGTATCAAACTCTCTTCAATATAGTGGTTACTAAGTCCAAGGGTTGAAAAGCCTAAGGCCGAGGACGTAGGGGTTTTATCCCGAACCTCGCTAAATTGCTGTGTCTCTCTCTCTTCCCTATCTCTTTATATTTTGCACTTTATTTGCTTATAATATTGATATTATCATAACTGCTTATATTATCATATTCTCAATATAACTGTGCAAATATATCATATTGTAATCTTTCTTCTTATTATCTATTTTAGTGCTGTATACAATATTAATCTGTCCATCATCTCATTCTACTCCTTCTATATTGGTCAAATATTATTATTCCGCATTTAATCCAAACCAATATCGAAAAAGTTTTTTTAAATTGAAAAAGAATCCATTAATCACCTATAACCTTATTCACCCCCCCTCTAAGGTTACTTTTATAGACTCTCAAGTCTAACAAGTGGTATCAGTAGCTAGTAATTGCTTTAGAGCTTTACATCTCGCAATTTAAATTAATCCTGTTATATATCTGTGATTATGGGTTCATTCATGAAAGAAGGAATGTCTTCTAATAGGCCTCCTCTATTTGATGGTACTAACTACGATTACTGGAGTAGTCGTATGAAATGTCATGTGCAGGCAATTGACTTCACTCTATGGAGAATCATAGTGGATGGTCCTCTAATCCCGATGAAGATCAAGATCACAAAACCAGGTAATACTGATGGTGACACTTCAAAAATTCAAGCCACCGGCAAAGCTGAAGAAGTACCGGTAGAAGACATATACACCATCGACCTAAGTGAGTTAAGAAAATCTGAGCTTGACAAGATATCCCTAAATGCAAAGGCCATGAATATCCTTCATCTATCACTCTGTGAAGAAGAATATGGTAGAGTAAAAGGGTGTCAAAGTGCAAAGGAAATCTGGGACTGCCTTCAAGCCACCCATGTCGGGACAAGCCAGGTAAAAGATATTAAAATTAGAATTCTCACCTCTGAATATGAAAGTTTTAAAATGAAAGAAGGTGAGTCTGTCGAACAGAATCTGTTTGAGGTGCCTGCTGGTGAAACAGAGTTAGAACTGGAAGGTGAAACTGAGCCCGTCGAAGAGAATGATGGTGAAGAAGGCATTCCAGAGATACTAAGAAGATCACTGAGACAAAGGCAGGTTCCTGCAAGGCTAAGTGATTATGAGGTGATGACTGATAGTGCAGTCAATGATGAAGGTGATATAGTGCACTTTGCACTTCTTGCTGAGACAGAACCAGTAACTTGGCAGCAAGCAATGAAGAATTCTAAGTGGCTGGAAGCTATGCAAGAGGAGATAAGATCTATAGAGAAGAACATGACTTGGGAATTGGTCGAATTGCCCAAAGGAAAGAAAGCAATAGGTGTGAAATGGATATACAAAATGAAAGTAAATCCTAAAGGTGAAGTGGTGAAGCACAAAGCAAGATTGGTGGCTAGAGGTTTCCTACAAAGATATGGTGTCGACTATGAAGAGGTCTTTGCACCCGTTGCAAGACTCGAAACTGTGAGAGCTGTGGTAGCTCATGCAAGTATGCAAGGGTGGAAGATACATCAACTTGATGTAAATTCTGCCTTCTTAAATGGAGAATTGGAAGAGGAGGTTTATGTCGAACAACCAGCAGGTTTTGTGAAACAAGGAAGTGAGAACAAAGTTTTGAAATTGAGAAAGGCATTGTATGGCCTAAAACAAGCTCCACGAGCTTGGAACAAGAAGATAGATAAGAGCTTGATCAACATGGGGTATGTGATATGTATTTCTGAGCATGGGGTGTATGTGAAGTCAGATGGTGGATATGTGATAATCCTATGCCTCTATGTTGATGATTTATTGGTTACTGGGAACAATGAAGCAAAGAAGCATGTTGAATTTGATTGATTGTAATAAGTTTACTTAGATAGATTTTGCTGTATTTTGTTGGTTGTTTGTGATAGAAACTAGCTTAAGGGGGTGTGTTAAATAAATAAGCTAGTTCGACTGTCTAGTTCGACTATGTCAAATTAGGCTAGTTCGACTAAGATAGATTCGACAAGTAAACTAGTTCGACTTTCAGAACTGATCTGTCGAAAGATAGCTTGTTTGTGTCGAAGTTTCACTTTGATTTGATTGTATGTTTTCTATTAGTTGCTGACTCAGCATGATGTCATGTACTGAGTATATAAGCAACATTCAGTGATGCAATAACACTAATACTGGATTTCAGTTTTCACTCTTAACAGAATTCAGTTACATCTTCTCTCTCTCAGTGCGTGTGTGAGTGTGAGTGTGAGTGTGAGTGTGAGTGCAGTGACTGAAAACTTCCAACAAAAAAATGGATCAAGAAGATAATCCAATGGGGGCAATTAAACCAAAAGTATTTTTGTAAATTTTATGCATGCGGGAAAATTGAAATAAACATGCAAAATTAAAAGCAGATCAGTGTTAAAATTAGGTGAGAAACTGAAATAGCACTATCTCTTGCAGATTGAAAACTAACCAACCAACCTTATTTTTTTACAATACCAATCAACCTTATTTCTCGAATACCGGTTTGAATATGGAAGGGAGTATTTGAGGGCGAGGCTTTGTTAACATAACCATGCCTAGTGTCTTGGAAAGTGCCTCAAAGTGTACAACATCCTATAATAATAAATAATAGAAAAATTACTAAAGTTGCTGCTGTTTAATTTCCCGGGTTAAAAATGATATTGATTTTTATCCTCATGAAGATTAAAGGAATTGTTAGGGAAGAACATCTCATAAACCAAAAGTCATAACCAGAGTTGATCCATCCCTGCAGAAATGGTCATAGCACTAGATCCCCAGGCCTCTGCGAATGTGAAACATGACATAGAATCAACCATAAGCAAGCAAAATAATATAACTTCTCAAGATAAACTACCCAAGGTATGTGTAGCGACCGAAAAATCCGGCGAAGGGATTCTTCGAAGTTCTTGAAATGAAGCCGCCACCAAAGTTTAGTTTAAGGGCAAACATTGGAAAATCCCTATTGAGTGGATAAGGGGGTTTTGCGGACCAAGTTTAGACTCGGGAGTCGTCTATGCGTAGGGAATGTCTTAGCACCCTACGACATCCTTCCTAAGGAATGTTAACTTTTAACTAAATGTACAAACATTTATTAATTTAAAAATAATGATTTTACCCTTATAATAAAAAAAAGACTCGATAAACGGTTGGTTTTTTTTGTTTATTTTTAAAAAAAATAAGAAATAAGAAATTTACAAAAGGACTAAAAAAAGGGTTTTTATTAATGCAATTGACAGAGGTCGGCCGCCCTCTGCTCCTACGTATCTCCTGGTAGAGAATCAAATCACACGTAGTTCTTGGTAGAAAATTTTTGTGTGTTGGTGTTTTTTTATTATTTGAATGTTTTTGAAATTTGAAAGACATTCAAAGTGACCAAACAGATAAATCTAGATTGGTCACCACTATCGGCCCATTTGAAAAGGAAGTTATTCACAAGGTTGAAACGAGTTAAACTCAGGGTGACCATTGTAAATAACTGATTTGTGACTGAGTGTTTGATTATTTGAAAATGTTTGTTTGCAAACATGACTCTTTAAAAAGGATATGAGATTATTTGAATAGGTATTTTAGGACTCTTGAGCCGTGCAACTCATTTATCCCAAAACAATGGCTAACCCGTCTGTCCGGACGGCTAAACCCCCTATTTGCTTTTTTATTAAATCCTAGTGATTTAAAGGTCACACTGTGAATATTCTTTTGGTAGCTCTAATCACTTTCTCACCAAAGGCCTCCAGAGCTAAAGTCTCTTTAATAATATTACCCACAACGATAGGTAACTATCTGGTGTGGAATATCACGAAAGAGCACACTCTGAACGAGATTCTCATGATAGTTAAACAGAAATCCAAAATGATTATCACTAATAATCTCCACTCGTCCTAAATTTCAAAACAGACTCGGGTATAGGGCCCCACTCATAATTGTGTGTAAATGTGTACTTAAAATATGCATAAATAAAATAAACAATAAATAAATATGTACATAAATGAATAAATAAACAATAAATAAATATGTACATAAATAAATAATAAATACGTACATAAATAAATACAAAACTAACCTCAAGCTGATCAACGCGATCAACGCCGAATCGGACCGAGCAGTCTGACCAGGTCAACTGCGAACCGGACTCCTATCAGGTCCATTTTGACCCGATAATCGTCAAGTAATGGACCGCAAAAGCTATCCCAAAAAATAATCAAAGACAGTATTTTAGTCTAATGGATAGCAAAGGCTAGCCCAAAAGAATCAAAGACAGACTTTTAATCTAATGGACTGCAAAGGCTAGCCCAAAAGATCACTTACCCCGTAAATTTCCCATGTCCATAGTCTTTACATCTCAACCTCTTTTATAGCCATAGGCTAGGTAGTTCTTGCTTCTTCCAAGCAATGTGAGACTAAAACAAGATAGAGGAAGCAATTCCCGTTTTTCTCAAACCAGCCCCCGTAAAAGTCCGATTCCGGATTCGTTGACCGTTGGATCGTCTTGGTTTTTTGACAGCCGGTTCGTGAGACATATATCTTTACTTTCACCGTTCGGATCGTCGAAAAGGGGTCTGAGAAGAAAGAAATTGAGTTCGAAAAGTAACTGAAAACAAATCCCATTTTTTCTCAAATCAGCCACCTTGACAGTGCGATTCCGGATTCGTTAACCGTTGGATCGTCTCTGTTTTTTGACAGCAGGTTCGTGCTACATATATCTTCACTTTCACCGTTTGGATCGTCGAGACGAGTTATGAGGAGAGAGATAATGAAGAAAGATAGAGAAAGAAGAGGGGAGTGCGACGGAGACTGGGGAGTGAAGAGGAACAGTGAGATGAGAGAGAGGGTTCCGGCGTGGGAGACAGACAGGCATGGTGTGGCTACAGCGTTGCAACAGTGAGGGAGAGAGAGACGACGTTGGTAGTGGGGTTCGTGAAGTGAGAGAGCGTGACAGAGATGATTTTTGTACGCTGGTGAGAGAGATGTGGTGAGGAGAGAGAAGGGGACAATGACGGGGATGAGAGTTGACGACGGTGGAGAGCGAAAGGGAGTGTGACTAAGTGGGGTTTTCATGGTGAGAAACCGTGAATGGAAGGGAGGTCGCCGCCGGAGGGAAAGCC
Organism: Astragalus membranaceus; assembly: GCA_039519185.1. Classification (NCBI taxonomy): domain Eukaryota; kingdom Viridiplantae; phylum Streptophyta; class Magnoliopsida; order Fabales; family Fabaceae; genus Astragalus; species Astragalus membranaceus. Next base: position 129,925,417 of record CM076851.1, on the reverse strand, counting down.
GTGGAGTGGCGCCGGTGACAGTGAGGGAGGAAAACTTACTACTAATAATCAATAAAAACAATAAATGACGAGTGCCAAAATAAACATCCGTACATGACGACGAGTGGCACGCGTGCACAAACGAGAATAAAAGGCACACACGATCAAAAATAACACGCGTATGCGGTTAGAAATAACATGCGTACACAACGGTACAAGATTGTCAAAACTAACTCGCGTACGCGACTAAAAATAATGTGTGTGCACAACAAAACATATTTTTGGGATTTTCATGAAAAAACAAAGAAAAAATAATGATTAAAAAAAAGTCTCTACAACACCAAAAAATTCGATATTGTTTTCCTTTATTAAAAAAAACAGCCGGACAAAATTAGGGTATAACAACTGCCCCTCTTTATTTATATTTTACTAGGAAATATGAAGAGTTTCCAAATTTCTCGAGTAAAATAGAAATAAAGATAAAAAGACGCTAATTTTGTCGAGACTATTTTTTTGTTTTTGAGAAATTCATGAGAAAAAAAAACTGGGTTGATTTTGAACAAAAGTAAATAGGGATCACTGGGGATCTGAATGAGCATTGGGGCTTTGATATTCTAATTCGCAGTCGATGCTTGACGCATTGATTGGAGTTAAACGAAAGGAACGACGGGGCCTGAAGGGCATGCCTAAGCCTAATGGACCAAAGTGTCTGATGGAGCGCGAACTAGCAATGGTACTAGTAAAACGGTCTGTTTGGGGGTGGCCTTTTTCGAGCGGCCATGGGGCGAAGATCAAGTCCCTGACCTGTTTTGCTCACCTCGAAGGACGTGCACTGTGTTTTTTTAGGTGGACACAGCTGGTCCGAAGGACCTGGGGTCGGATGATCCATCGGCTGCTCGATAACGCGACGTGCGATATGGATTGAAGGACCATTGATGGTCTGAAGGAGCGCTTGGGCTCTGAAAGGACCACTGGGGGTCTGAAGGAGTACTGGGACTCTGAATTGTGATATGAGACCAACGGTTGGAGCACTAACTTTGAGGGAAAAAAATATTAGGATTGACACATGGCGTACTTGCCTAGAACGTACCTAATGAATGCATTTATCTGAGAAGGGAAAATTTATCTATATTTGGCATGTCTAAAAATGCAATGAATGATGTATGCGTGCAATATAGGTATGTGAAATGGTAGGTATCCGATGGGATGAATGAAATGTGGCAGATGATGTGAGTTGAAGTTGATGGATATGAATGTGATTGTGCTGATTAATTTTGGTGGAATGATGAATGTAATGGAATGAGCAATTTTTTCTCTTTTTACTTTTTTGCTTTTTTTTCTTAGTATATAATGAGTGTACGAAATGCAAAGTGCGAATGTGATGCAAATGTAATGCTTTGATGCGAATGTCATGGTGAATAAAGGAAAACGCGCGGATGCATGGTACAATGATATGATTAGTGATGTAAAAAAACCTTTTTTTGGGCAACGATACGACCAGCACTTGGCACATCTATCGAAGCAAATAATGTTATGCATGTGATGTGATGAACGTGCAACGATTGGTATCTGGTGGGATAATGAATGAAATGGGTATACCATGGGTGTTCAACCTGATGGAATGAGAAAGTTGACAAACGGTTGTATGTGGATGCAAATAAGATATGAATGCAATTGTACTGCTTAGATGCAGGTGCTACGATGAAATGCAGCCTGTGGAATGATTTATGCTATGATTACTTTCCTTTTTTGCTCTTTTTTTTAATATATAATGTAAGTATATGAACGAACGAATGTGCGAATGTAATGCTTAGATGCAAAAGTTGTGGTAGATGCATGGCTTGATGTTGGAATAAAATGTATGGTGCAATGATTTATGATATGATTTATTGGTGATGCAGAAAGATTTTTTGCAATGATGAGAAATGAGACTTTTGATGCGAGAAGCGGAGAGGTGAAAATTCTGGAATCATCATTTATTGGATTTGATTTGAATTCAAACTTTGGTAATCTCAAGGTTGTTATTCCCAGACACTGATGTGCAAAAGTATTTGATTGCATTTGCAAGCTCCTTCACATTGTTCTTTTGTTATGGTGTCCCATGATGACTGAATTTTAGGTCCACAAAGTTAACTACGCGAGTTTCCAACTTCACATTATTAACTTGTGTTTTCTCTCTTTGAAGCATTGTTTAGCAAATATGCATAATAGTGCAAATATAGATGAATGAGTCAGTTAACTTGGTTCTTGATCTAGGGTATGACAGATATGGCACGTGATAGGTTTTTGCCAAAGTTAGGAAAGGTAGGCTTGCCCCAATCCGAGAAATGTAGGACTGCCCCAATTTAGAGTTGATGACGGCGAGTGCATAACTTGCCCCTGTCTAGTGGTGACAATAGCTAGGGGGTGTAGTAGATGATGAATTGGGAACGCCATGACTTTGAAAAGAAGGGTGGTAGGCAAAAGATTTTGTCTGAACTCATAGTGTCTGGTGTTGCCCCAACTATGACAAGGGCAAGGTTGCCCTGACTAGGGTTTGTGAAAGACTGTGTTTAGGATGGTGGGTTGCGGAATTTCCCCGGTATGGTCTTATGGATGTGAATATGACAAGGGGGTGAGATGGGTGTAGGGCGGATTTCCCCGATTTTAGGTGGAGTGAATAGCGACGGCATTGCCCCACTTTGGAATGGTATTTCAAATGGTTGCTTTTAGTGGGGTTATGAAAGGAGACTGAGTTAGGGTCGTGGGTTTTTGGAATTGGTCGTGTGGCTATATGGATTGGATGTGGTATATGAATGGGATGGAGGCTGGAAAATTTCCCCAAGTTCGAGAAGCATGAAAGGTGAAGGGACTGCCCCACTTTGGGATCTAGGTTATGGTCCTAGTCTAAACTTTTGGTTCTTTTAAGGTGACTCCCATAGACAATGATAGTCCTGGGTTTTGATACGATAAAAATTTACACTTGGTGATCACTAAATCTTGTCTTGATATCAGTGTAACTTGAATGAATCTTGGAGTGCAAGCCTTTTGAGTTTTTTTTTTTGTTTTTTTTAAAAGCAAATATATTGTAATTAAATAAACTTACTTTTTCTAAAATTAAAACTTGAGAAAACGAAAGCAATTAGTCATTGATCAGAATGGACTTTGTTAGGGTTCTAATGTGGCCAATGGTTAGAGGTTTATGAAAGAAAGTGTTTGAGGGTTTATTGAGACACGGATATCTTACGCGTTTCATGGTATGATGTACCAGCTCACAATTTCTACTGCTTTTGCTTTTTTCCTTTTCCAGGGTCTTTTCAATCCTCCGTTTTTGAATTTCACTTTCCTTTTTTGTGATTTTCACTTTCTCCTTTTTTGAGCTGAGTGAGCTGAAAAAAGTGATACACCATCTTTGATGTGAAATTGATCTTTGTCTAGGGTGACTGAAAGATTTTTTGATTTTTTTTTAATTTTTCTGGCTCGAAGTGGGTAGCAAAGAGTATTTCTTTTTGGATTTTTTTTAGGATATAGAAGGCTGGCCAAACATCGTTTCAAATCATGATTGCTTGTTTTCTCAAAAATTAATTCTAAGACAACAATTTACTTATCTTCACATATATCTGCTCTTGTACCCTAATTTTTACTTAGGCTGCTCTCGCGAGTTTTCAACCTAATGGGTCTTTTTTGATTTTTTTTCTTCTCTTTTTTTTTGTAAAGGACTTGCACCAAGGGAATACAATGTTGACAAGATATCTAGTGATCACAAATTTGCCCCAGCATGGGGGCCTAAAGTGTTAGTTTGTGAAATTTTATCATTGGGAACCAACCAAATAGTCTACTAGGTACCTGTATGGAGAATATGCACTTTATGGGATGGTCGGGGTGGGATTGGACATGAACAAGGGATGATGATAGGAAAGATATGGACACTAACTGACTCAAACATGAGTAAATGCACATTGCATACAAGTTCACTATACGAATGTTTCACAGAGAGTTAACATAGTTAGCGTCATGATAGATGAAATTTTTGATAACACATTAGCTAACAAAATGGACCATTTGGATCATTTATCATGGGACTGATGAGATGCATCATTTTGCTGAAGAAAGTTGTGAACGAGCTGCAAACAGTGAATCACTTATTTTTTGAAAATTGAGTGTCTGAAAACACCTTGAGTTTGTAGCTAAGCTAAACTTTTCCATAACTTTTTTATAATATCAAGGTGATATATATTTTTTCTATATGGATATGCAAGATGATGCAATTTGGAAAAATACAAAAATATTTTTGTTATTTTCCTGATAATGAGATGTATAGTAGTGCAATGATAATGGGCTGCATGTGAAAAGAATGGTTTTATTATGAACGTGCGGTGATTATTTTTTTAGCAACATATAATGCCCATGATGACGGATATGCAAATGCATGTATGCATGAAGAAATAAATGTTTGATCCTAAATGCAATTATTTTCATTTTTTAAGAGGTAGTGCAACATGTATGCAAACTCTCATTTTTTATTTATGGGATGATGAATGATACAATTATAATGAAATAATTTTTTGTTTTATTTGGAAAATGATACATGAATATGGAATTGATGCATTTAAACTAGGATGGCAACATGAGGGAAATGATGTATGAATGTTATGTTTTATTTTGAAATGTAATTCAAAACTTTACAAATGATGTGATACCTACACTGAGTGATCATGATTTTGAATGATTATGAATGAATGTCGGTGCATGTTAAATATGATGCTAATGTTTTTTTTGATCAAATGATATGCTAATGTTATATGGGTAAAAATTGTTTTTTTGTGTGCGAGAAAACAAAATGCATGACACTCACAGCGATTTTTTTTAATGCGTGGAAAGGAGTAATGAACAGAACTTTTATATAATGTGGGGGTAATATTTCTTGGTGTACGGATATGCAAGATGAATGCAATTTTGAAAAAAAAAATGATATCTTTGTTATTCTTTATATGACGCGATGCGTGATGGTGCAATAACAATGAAATGCTTATGGAAGAATGATTTTAGTATGAATGCATGGTGATTTTTTTTATATGTTTTCTTTGAATAAAGTATAATGCATGAGCATATGGATGTTTGTTGTACATGAGCAACAATGTGATAGAAGGATACCTTAAGAGGGTATTTTTTTTTATGCTTCAACTAGAATAAGAAGCTAACAAAAGGCCATTGGGTGATGAATGATACAATAATAAAATAAAATGAAGCAATTTCTGATTTTTATTTTGATGAATGTGGGAGGTTATGTAGGAATATGAGATGCATGTGCATGTAAGAGGAAAAACTTTTACTTTTGTTTTTTATGATGCATGATAGTGCAGTGATAATGGGATGCGTGTGAAAAGAATGATCTTACTTTGTTATGGATGCATGATGATTTTTTTGGGTATGATGATGTCGCCTCATGTGCATGCAAATGAAAGAAAGAAGCATGAAAATGGTTTTTTTTTGAGTGATTTTATTTGTGGAGAAACGCTAACCAGATTAATAGAGAAGGTAAGTATAATGCCCCTGTGTTCTAGGTGGGTCTTGTCTAAATTGGGATTTTTAACATGGTCTAGGGTCACTTATGTGATCAATCTCTCAAGTGGCTCTATTCACTTCCTCACAAAGGTCTCCAGAGCTAAAATCCCCTTCATGACATGATCCACAACGATAGCTAGCTACCAAGTGTGGGATACCATAAAAGAGCGTACTCTGGCTGAAACTTTCATGAGAGTCAGATAGATAAAATCCAGAATGACTGTCTCTAATAATCTCCACTCGTCCTAGGTTATTTGCAGAACCGGGTATAGGGACCCACTCAAAAGTGTGTGCAAAAGTGTAAGTGAGGTGTGTGATGAGGGCAAAATACCTAAACTAACCAAGCTGGAAAAGATATACAACAACAATAACAAAAGAGTCGTCTACCCTACGGTTCAATAATATAAATAAATGCTAATAAATAAGTAACATAAGCATAAGGGAAAAAACAAAATATAAAGTTAATAAAAACTTACACATTTAGTTAACTAGGCTTGACTCTCTTAATATGTCCCCAGTGGAGTCGTCAGCTGTAGCGACCGAAAAATCCGATGAAGCCGCCACCAAAGTTTAGTTTAAGGGCAAACATTGGAAAATCCTTATTGAGTGGATAAGGGGGTTTTGTGGATCAGGTTTAGGCTCGAGAGTCGTCTATGCGTAGGGAAGGTCTTAACACCCTACGACATCCTTCCTTAGGAAGTTTATCTTTTAACTAAATGTGCAAACATTTATTAATTCAAAAATAATGATTTTACCCTTATAATAACAAAAAGACTCGATAAACGGTTAGTTTTTTAAAAAATGATAAATAAGAAATTTACAAAAGGACTAAAAAAGGGTTTTTAATAATGCAATTGACATAGGTCGGCCGCCCTCTGCTCCTACGTATCTCCTGGTAGAGAATCAAATCACACGTAGTTCTTGGTAGAAAATGTTTGTGTGTTGGTGTTTTTTATTATTTGAATGTTTTTGAAATTTGAAAGACGTTCGAAGTGACCAAACAGATAAATCTAGAGTGGTCACCACTAATGGCCCATTTGAAAAGGAATGTATTCACAATGTTCAAACAAGTTAAACTCAGAGTGACCATTGTAAAGAACTGATTTGTGACTGAGTGTTTGATTATTTGAAAATGTTTGTTTGCAAACATGACTTTTTAAAAAGGATTTGAGATTATTTGAATAGGTATTTTAGGACTCTTGAGTCGTGCAACTCATTTATCCCAAAACGATGGCTAACCCGTCTGTCCGGTCGGCTAAACCCCCTATTTGCTTTTTTATTAAATCCTAGTGATTTAAAGGTCACACTGTGAATATTCTTTTGGTAGCTCATATCACTTTCTCACCAAAGGCCTCCAGAGCTAAAGTCTCTTTAGTAATATTACCCACAACGATAGGTAATTATCTGGTGTGGAATATCACGAAAGAGCACACTCTGAATGAGATTCTCATGATAGTCAGACAGAAATCCAGAATGACTATCACTAATAATCTCCACTCGTCCTAAATTTCAAAACAGACCTGGGTATAGGGCCCCACTCATAATTGTGTGTAAATGTGTACTTAAAATATGCATAAATAAAATAAACAATAAATAAGTATGTACATAAATGAATAAATAAACAATAAATAAATATGTACATAAATAAATAATAAATACGTACATAAATAAATCCAAAACTAATCTAATGGACCGCAAAACCAAGCAGTCTGACCAGGTCAACCGCGAACCGGACTCCTATCAGGTCCATTTTGACCCGAAAATCACCAAGTAATGGACCGCAAAAGCTAGCCCAAAAAATAATCAAAGACAGACTTTTAGTCTAATGGACAGCAAAGGCAAGCCCAAAAGAATCAAAGACAGACTTTTAATCTAATGGACTGCAAAGGCTAGCCCAAAAGATCACTTACCCCGTCAATTACCCATGTCCATAGTCTTTGCATCTCAACCTCTTTTATAGCCAAAGGCTAGGTAGTTCTTGCTTCTTCCAAGCAATGTGGGACTAAAACAAGATAGAGGAAGCAATTCCCGTTTTTCTCAAACCAGCCCCCGTAAAAGTGCGATTCTGGATTCGTTAACTGTTGGATCGTCTTGGTTTTTTGACAGTCGGTTCGTGAGACATATAGCTTCACTTTCACCATTCGGATCGTCGAAAAGAGGTCTGAGAAGAGAGAAATTGAGTTCGCAAAGTAACTGAAAACAAATCCCGTTTTTTCTGAAATCAGCCACCTTGACAGTGCGATTCCAGATTTGTTAACCGTTGGATCATCTCTATTTTTCGATAGCAGGTTCGTGCTACATATATCTTCACTTTCACCGTTCGGATCGTCGAGACGAGTTATGAGGAGAGAGAGAATGAAGAAAGACAGAGAAAGAAGAGGGGAGTGCGACGGAGAGTGGTGAGTGAAGAGGAACGGTGAGATGAGAGAGAGGGTTCCGGCGTGGGAGAGAGACAGGCATGGTGTGGCTACGGCGTTGCAACGGTGAGGGAGAGAGAGGCAACATTGGTAGTGGGGGTTCGTGAAGTGAGAGAGCGTGACAGAGATGATTTTTATACGGTGGTGAGAGAAATGTAGTGAGGAGAGAGAAGGGGACGGTGACGGGGATGAGCGTTGACGACAGTGGAGAACGAAAGGGAGTGTGACAGAGTAGGGTTTTCATGGTGAGAAACAGTGAAGGGATGGGAGGTCGTCGCCAGAGGGAAAGCCGTGGTATGGCGCCGGTGACAGTAAGGGAGGAAAACTTACTAATAATAATCAATAAAAACAATAAATGACGAGTGCCAAAATAAACATGCGTACATGACGACGAGTGACACGCGTGCACAAACGAGAATAAAAGGCACACACGATCAAAAATAACACGCGTATGCGGTTAGAAATAACATGCGTACACAACGGTACAAGATTGTCAAAACTAACTCGCGTACGCAACTAAAAATAATGCGTGTGCACAACAAAACATATTTTTGGGATTTTCATGAAAAAACAAAGAAGAAAATAATGACTAAAAAAAAGGTCTCTACAAAACCAAAAAGTTCGATATTGTTTTCCTTTATTAAAAAAAACAGCCGAACAAAATTAGGGTATAGCAGTATGAAACATTAGATGTTGAATATCAGAAACATGATTTACGTAGAAAATATCAGAAACATGATTTGCATATTTTTTCACACACCAAATGTGGCCTACTCTAATACAGAGAAACAAATTTAATGGTTGATGGTTATACATAGGTGAAGTATTTTGTACATGACTTGGGGACAAATAAGCTCTATTTTCCAAATGATCATATATTCATTGAGACACCATTTTACTTTAATTTCAAAAAAGCAAAACATCCCTTTTTTTTGTCACCTTGAGCTTCACCTTGAGCTTTATCTTCCCCTTTACCTTCACATTTAGCTTCCTCCATTTCCAAAAGTGATGGGCTTGGGCGAGGACATATTTATGTGTGACATCCTCTTCTACAATGAGCATCCCAGTATTCTTTTTTTCTCTCACCTTCTCCAAGGTAGTCTTGAATGTTGCTTCTGAATCCGAAATTAGAAACAAGACTGTTTCACTCTTTTGGTTTGAAATGACACGAGACTTATCGATGGCTCTTATCATATCTTTGTAGCATCTATGCCACCTTTATCAACTGAATGGACTGTTACTTGTTTAACGTTTTTAAACTCACCGGTTTGCCGAAACATTGTTAACTTTGGGTCTTGTTTGCCTCTGATATATATGTTAATGGTGAGTTTAGGATCATATACACGTTTTTCCTTCAATCCCTCCTCGATAGCGGCTACAGCTTCTGTAAATGTATAACTTGGAGGAACCTTGATTTGTTCCCACTACCAGAAGAGTAACACCTCTTGGGAAGGACTTGGAACACCACCCCAAGTAGAAAAAGTGGTGTCTTGGGAAGGACTTGCAATACCCCAAGTAGAAAAAGTGAAGGGAAGACTAATAGATGGGGGCAACCAAAAAGCAGAAACAACTAGGTAGATAGGTATTTATGTATGTATGTATGTAGGTAGGTAGGTACTAGTATTGTAAATAGTAATTAGTGCATCATTGTAATTGTAATCATATGGCCCATTTATAAGGCTCGCTAGGGTTAGTCTTAGAATATCCTATATATATCATTTAGCACTTGTATACTGAACACAATTGAAATAATACAAAGGTATTTTTTCTACATGGTATCACGAGCTCTCGGTTTTGAGGGTCTCGCTTCCGCATAAACCCTAGCCACCTTCATTGTGATCCATTTTTTTCTACCTTCAGATCACCTAGCCACCTTCATTGTGGTCACTTTGCTGCCTTCATTGCAGCAGTTTCAGATCTGAACAGTTTCATTACAGCAGCATCAGTTGCAGTTTTTTTATCTCCTCTCCTATTTTTTTCCCTTCACTCCACGCACTGACCTCTCCAAAAAACCACTATACACAGCCGATACAACGACACCGCCTCCACCATTGCACTCGGAATCAAATTCCGATCAACCCCATAAAATCTCGCCGCCACCGGAGTCCAGACGCACCGCCACGCGCAGATCTTCGTCGGACAGCTTTCCGGCACGTGAAGGCCACGCGCCATCGTGCAGACCTCCGTTGACCACCACATTTCAGCCGTAGGTAGATCGGCGCTCTCTCCTTGCATCTCAAGGGTTCGTTTCTCGTTTTGAGCATTTTGGTTCTTGGGTCATATTGAAGGCCATCTGTCATTGCTGTTAGTGCATTGTTAGTACTCTGTTTTTAGGTTAATATTGTTGTCATAGCAATTGTTGAAGCCACTAGGTTCATCTCAGGCAGGTTCTTGGGTTTGGTGGTTCATCTCCGACTAGTTTCAACTTGTGGGCCCCTTCTTTGAGGAATATTCCTTATTTTTGCCCGTGTTTGGCTCGTTGGTTGTCGTTATTTATTTATGTTTCAAGCTTGTTACAAATGGCTAGAAAAATCTTTGTTGATTACTCTCTGTGCTTCACAAAAGAAGATGTGATTCGTTTGAAGTCTCTACTTGATTCTCTCAGTAAAATGTCTCATTCTCTATCCATGACTGGTATGAGTGTCTGCTCTAAGACTTTTAATGTTTGTGCTACAATTCCTAAGAATGCTTGGATTCTTGACTCCGGGATAACTGACCACATGACATTTGACTCCAATTGTTTTTCCTCTTATACCTCCTCTGAGAAGGATCGGTATGTTACTGTTACTAATGGTTCTTATGCACGTATTGATGGTTCTGGAAATGTTAGGTTGCAACCTTCACTTCAATTACAAGATGTGCTGCATGTTCCCACACTCTCTCACAACCTAATATCTATTCATAAACTCACTCGTGATCATAACTGTAAAGTAACCATTTTCACCTCTCATTGTGTTTTTCAGGATCTTGCTATGGGGAAGACGATTGGAGTTGCTAAGGAACAGAGAGGGTTGTACTATTTATCTGATGAGCATATTGTTTAAAAGGTGTTGTTTTCCGCACTCCAGTCTCGGTCAGAGTCTCCCTCTCCTACTTCACAAATTTGGCTTCTGCATAAGCGTCTGGGTCATCCTCCTTTCTCATTACTCAGGTCTATGTTTCCATCTTTATTTGTACAATAGTCTATTGAGTCCATTAAGTGTGGCATTTGTCAATTTGCTAAGCACCACCAAAGTACTTTTCCCTCTAGTGGTACCAAAAGTGCTGAACCATTTGATCTTATTCATTCTAATGTTTGGGGGCCTACCCCTGTTTCTAATATTTCTGGTGCAAGATGGTTTGTGTCTTTTGTCGATGATTTTACTCGAGTAACTTGGTTGTTCTTGATGAAAGATAAATCTGAGGTACCCCAATTGTTTATTCGTTTTTACAATATGATAAATACTCAATTTGGAAGAGGTATTAAAAGAGTCCGTTCTGATAATGGAAAAGAATATGTGAATCACAATCTTTCTGATTTCTTCATTAAACATGGCATCATACATGAACTTACCTGTGTTGACACCCCTCAACAAAATGGGGTTGCCGAAAGAAAAAATCGTCATCTTCTTGAAATTGCACGAGCTCTTCTCTTCCAAATGTCTGTTCCAAAATCATATTGGGGAGAGGCAGTATTAACTGCTGCCTATCTAATTAATCGGATGCCATCTCGTGGTCTAGGTGATGTTAGTCCAGTTCAACTTTTGGTCTCACAGTTTCCTTCTGTTCCTGTCTTGCAGAGCCTTGAGTCTCGGGTATTTGGTTGTGTGGCTTTTGTCCACGTTCACCCACAACACCGAAGTAAGTTGGATTCTCGTGCAGTCCGTTGTGTCTTTATAGGCTATACTCCTAACAAAAAGGGTTACAAGTGTTATCATCCACCAAGTCGTAAGTTCTTTGTTTCAATGGATGTCACATTTCATGAGCATGTCTCCTTTTTCACTCGTCCACAGCATCAGGGGGAGGGTGATTCTAATTCCAATTTGGAATATGAGTCCGAGCTCGAGTTTCTCTTCCTTGGTCCATGGCAACATGAGTCACTAGTTACAGACTCTGTGTCTCCTGCTCCTTCTCCTCCTTCCACTTCTCCTACTTCTGTTCCTAATGTTCCTCCAGTATCTCCCGTGTCTTAGGTTTTGCAGGAAACAATACCTAGTGAGCCTATACTTACTTATCAGAGAAGAGGAAAACCTGATCTGGTCCAGCAACAGCTCCAGCCGTCTAAACTGGAGGTAAGTCCTGAATGTGACTTATCAACTTCAGATTCTCATATTTCTGATACCGATGACCCTGATACAGATATTGATATTGTTGACCCTGATGTAGATGACTTTTCTATTGCTTTGAGAAAAGGGAAAAGGTCTTGTGCTAAGTACCCTATTTCTCAATTTGTTTCTTCTAAGCATCTTTCCTTGCAGCTGTTGACTGTGTAAGAATCCCTACATCAGTTCAAGAGGCACTTAAAGATAAAAATTGGGTCCAGGCTGTGAATGAAGAGATGAAAGCACTTGAGAAGAATGAAACTTGGGAGATTGTTGAGAAACCAAGGGACAAGAAGCCTGTTGGTTGTAGATGGATCTACACAGTCAAGCACAAATCAGATGGTACCCTTGATCGGTACAAGGCAAGACTGGTGGAAAAAGGATACACTCAAACTTATGGAATTGATTATGAGGAGACATTTGCTCCTGTGGCAAAAATGAATACTATTCGTATTTTACTCTCTCTTGCTGCACACTTTGGTTGGGATTTACACCAGTTTGATGTTAAGAATGCTTTCTTGGATGGCAATTTAGAAGATGAGGTGTACATGGAGATTCCACCAGGATTTGGTCCCACTAATGGAACGAATGTGGTTTGCAAACTGAGAAAACTTTATATGGACTAAAACAGTTTCCTCAGGTCTGGTTTGAGAGGTTTTCAAAGGCAATGTTGCACCTTGGCTATAAGCAAAGCCAGGGAGATCTTACATTTTTCTTCAAACATATACAGGGTGGTAAACTGAAAATACTTCTTGTTTATGTTGATGATATTATTGTTGCAGGGGATGATTTGACCGAAAGGCAATTGCTTAAGGAAAAATTAGCCACAGAATTTGAAATGAAGGACCTTGGGAAACTTAAGTATTTCCTAGGGATTGAGGTAGCCTACTCCAATGAAGGCATTTTTATTTCTCAAATAAAATATGTTCTTGACCTTCTGAAAGAAACATGAAAGCTTGGATGTAAACCTGCAAGCGTCCCTATTGAGCAAAATCACAAACTGAGCACTGAAGAGGAAAGTGCAAAAGTTGACAAAATGCAATATCAAAGACTAATGGGGAAGTTAATCTACTTAGCCCACACTAGACCTAACTTGGCATATGCAGTTAGTGTTGTAAGTCAGTTTATGCATGATCCAAGAGCAAGACACCTTCAAGCAGTAGACCGTGTTCTGCAATATCTCAAAGCCACTCCAGGGAGAGGACTCCTTTTCAAGAGAGGTGGAAAGTTAACTATAGAGGCATACACTGATGCAGATTATGCAGGTTCAGTGAGTAATAGAAGATCCACCTCAGGCTATTGCACATTTTTATGTGGGAACCTTGTTACATGGAAAAGTAAAAAACAAAACGTGGTGGCTCGATCAAACGCTGAGGCGGAATTTTGAGCTTTGGCTCAAGGAATTTGTGAATTACTGTGGATGAAGATCACACTGAATGATTTGCAATTACAATGTGAAGGGCTTATGAAATTGTTTTGTGACAATAAGTCAGCAATCAGTGTTGCCCATAATCTTGTTCAGAATGACAGGACCAAACACATAGAGATAGACCGTCACTTCATCAAGGAGAAACTAGACAGCGGTTTAATAGCTACATCCTACATTCCTTTCGGACATCAACTGGCAAATGTGCTAACAAAGGGTCTGCCAACGGAACATTTCAACCAACTTACTTGCAAGCTGGGAATGATAGATATCCATTTACCAGCTTGAGGGGGGGTGTTGTAAATAGTAATTAGTGCATCATTGTAATTGTAATCATGTGGCCCATTTATAAGGTCCGCTAGGGTTAGTCTTAGAATAGCCTATATATATCATTTAGCACTTGTATACTAACCACAACTGAAATAATACAAAGGTACTTTTTCTACAACTTGGTAGGTAGGTAGGTATTCTCCAAGGTGGTCTTGAATGTTGCTTCCAGATTCGAAATTAGAAACAAGACTTTTTCACTCTTTTGGTTTGAAACGACACGAGACTTATCAATGACTCTTAGCATTTCTTTGTTGACAGCATTTATGCTACCTTTATCAACTGAATGGAATGTTACTTGTTTAACATTTTTAAACTGACCGGTTTGCCTAAACATTGTTAACTTTGGGTCTTGTTTACCCCCTGATATATATATGTTAATGGTGAGTTTAGGATCATATACACCTTTTTCCTTCAATCCCTATCGATAGGTAGGTAGGTAAGTATGTATGTAGGTTCTCTCCGATCGGGTTTCTAGTGATGTTTGATATGTTGAATTTCATAGCAGTAGTCACCTTGTTGCCACAAATGATTCCAGACTTAGTTAGATTCACCTTCTGCCTAGAGGCACTTGTAAAAGTGTTGAGGATTTTAGTTAGCTGGAAGACATCCTCACTAGAGTCTATAGTAAACAATATAGCATCATCCGCAAAAAAATAAGTGTGTGAGAGTAGGGGCAGAATCTACCAGTTTGATTCCTTGAAGAACATTTCTAGAACAGGCATCAGTTATCAATCTTGATAAAACATCAAAGACCAAGATAAAGAGATAAAAGGATAATGGGTCCCATTGCTTGAGACCTCTCTAAGGGTTGACTCTATTGGTGGAAAAACCATTAACCGGGTAAGTATAGGAAACTATGGTGACTAGGGTCATGACTGACTCTACCCAACTAGAGGCAAAACCATAGGCTTGAAAAAAAATTTTAAGGAAGTCCCAACTAACCTTATCATAGGCTATGTTCATGTCTAATTTTAGTGCAATACCCTTCCCACACCTACCCTGTTTTTTCTTAAGAAAGTGAAAGGCTTTATGGGCTACTATTAGGTTGTCTTGGATCATACGGCCACCTACAAAAGCGCTTTGTTGGGGGGATATAATTGTGGACATGATAGGTTTGAGTCTACCAACAAAAAAATTTGGCTATTACTTTGTAGAGAAAAGTGCAGCAGCTAATGGGTCTAAGGTGAGAAATAGACTCCGGGTGGGGAATTTTAGGAATTAGGGCCACAATTGTAAAATTAACATCCTCACCTAGAGAGCCATTGGTAAAGAAAAAGTTTACTGCTTTGAAAACATCTAATAGGTTCCACACTTCTTATACCATCCTTGTAAGTAGTATAAAGCATCTCATTGAAATCACACATACAACACCAAGATCTTCTAGCTGAGAATACTGGATTTCCCTAAACAAAAGAAATATCAAACAGAAACCCAGATCTACGTTCCTTGGCAGCCACATGAATAAAATTTGAGCAAGAATCAATAATCTGAATCTCATAATAATCATTCCACAAGAGACATAGTACCCCTAATGTACCAACAACCTCTACACAAAAGACATGTTGATACCTGAACCTTCTTTTAACTCTTTCAAATCGTTTCTTATGAGCTCTAGTTTCCATAAGAAACACAATGGTCGGCTTATGACCTCTAATAAGATCATTTAGTTCTCTATTTGTCGTGGCCGCCGCCAAACCACGATAATTCCAGCTTCTGCAAGTCATTGTGTTGGAGGGGACATGGACTTGCTTGCCACCTCATTCTTTGAGTTGTTGTGACCAACATTGAATACACACGAAATTCACTAGTGAAAACCTCCTCTATAGTAGCTGTAGGGCCTACTTTGATCTTCTTACTCAAACTCTGTTCGAATTCAGTTCCTGTAGGGTGAAGCCGCCCCTCTGTCAACTCAGCCTCATTTCTTCTTTTCTTCAGGCTCAGTCCAGTTACCAGAGTGAGAGCTAAGGCATCCTCCTCCTCCTCCTCTCCTCTTAGGTTATTATCCACTTTGACTGAGCTATCCTCCTCTCGTGGAAATTTAACTAAATACTGGGAAGGAGAGGTTGAAACCGCCTTAGGGCGTGCTCTCCAATAAATGCATTCTTTGAACCAATTGGCCTGTTTAGTCATCCTTTTGGGTCTGTTAGAGCCCAATTTTCACACCTCAAGTGGGCTGGTATCAGGCCTGCTTGCAATCATGGATACATATGATGCTATCATGCACCTCAGAATGCACTAACAAGAGCACTAAAGCATGAAAGGTACGACTCTTGATGAGTTTTTCAACTGCAAGCTAGCAAAACAAAGCCCAGTGGATCCTCATCTACTTCTGTTGTTTCAGTGTTTTCGAAATTATACCGAAGAAATTACTGGGATGAGTCGCGGACTAGGTCGCTCTCTTTAAGACGTTTCGTAGCACTGCTCGATGGTGCAAGCAGACTATCAACCACGACGCCCCCAGGATAAAACAACCCAGTTACGATTATGACTGCACAGTCAGTAATCGCTCGAGATATACACCTCTCAATATGGTTTATAACCACTCAGGAATATGGCTCGAAGGCCACTCTTAGAAAAGAAGAAGAAGAAGAAACGAATTTGTGAGGGAGAAGAGAAGAGAACTCGGAACTGCTTCGAGTTTTCGGTGTGCTGAATCAAGTGGAGGAAGGCCCTTTTATAGGCTTCAATAACCGGCTTCGTGCGCAAGTCATGGGACTTCGTGCGCAAGTAACGAGTTCTGTTAGGAACGGATCCTTCGTGCGCAAGTCTTGCTGACTTGGAGCGCAAATTCGCAACGGCTCTGACTTGGAGCGCAAGTTACGAGTTCCGTTAGGAACGTATCTGGTCGGTTCAATGAATTTGGACAAGCACGTTCCAAAAAAAATAAAATATAAGTTTAATTAATTTCGCAAAAAAAACTTTACACCTCACAGCCCAATCCCGAGCCCGGCCCGACCGGTCGGACGGACGACGGCGGCGGCGCGCGCGCGTGTGTGGTGGTCAGTTAGAGTGCGTGCTTGCCCGTTCACAAAACTGGGTACCCCTTGGGCCCCAACCCAAAGGTGTGAACTTCCCACTTATAAGCACTCTTCAAGTGCTTAGTCCAAGCAATGTGGGACTTGGTAAATTTTTAAATTCACACCAATGTTCCAACAATCCCCCACTTGAATTTAAAACAGTTCCAGAAGTAGCGTCAAGCGCCTCCATAAGATTGTGCATAAGCAGAGGTGTCGTACGACTTGAACCTTGCGTAGCGGTTAAGATTTAGATTCAACAAGAGTGACTCGTAGTCTTGAACTCTATCTCTAATCGTCAAAACCACACACAGCCCTTTCCATAGGTGTATTCTCAGATTCCCGTGCGTTTATGGCCCTGCACGTCTATCCCAGTTTAGTGAACGCTCTAGGAATTTCTGCCCAAAATGCCATAGGAAGCGGCCCCACTTCAACATTCACAAAGGTGAGTCTATCAAGAGTACTCCTGTAGCTAGGTACTCTACTCCACATGGAGTATAGATCTCATTAAGAGTTTCTATTATCTCAACGTGTATTCTCAGATGCCCGTGCGTTTATGGCCCTGCACGTCTATCCCAGTTTAATGAACGCTCTAGGAATTTCTGCCCAAAATGCCATAGGAAGCGGCCCCACTTCCACATTCACAAAGGTGAGTCTATCAAGAGTACTCCTGTAGCTAGGTACTCTACTCCACATGGAGTATAGATCTCATTAAGAGTTTCTATTATCTCAACCTTACATCGCTTCAGGAATCATGCTTATTTCCTTTTAATAGCATGTTCATCTCCTGTCACTTCACAACTTGTTATTACCCATTGAACCTAATTCTTGGGATCTCCAGTCTTTTAGGTCGGGTTGCCATTGTGAGTGACTCATGGTTCTAAAGGCAGTAGTCCCATCTTTTGAGATGTACTTTGGACTTTCTCTCTGGCTAATCCTTTCGTCAAAGGATCGGCTAAGTTCTGATCAGTGCGTACGTGATCCACTCTCACAGCTCCTTTTGTTAGTAGCTCTCTAACTGTGCTGTGCTTACGACGGATTTTTCGTTTCTTACCATTGTAATAACGGTTCTCTATTTTTGCAATAGCCGCGGTAC
The DNA here is from genome assembly GCA_039519185.1 of Astragalus membranaceus. Taxonomy (NCBI): domain Eukaryota; kingdom Viridiplantae; phylum Streptophyta; class Magnoliopsida; order Fabales; family Fabaceae; genus Astragalus; species Astragalus membranaceus. The sequence goes on along the minus strand of CM076851.1, from coordinate 129,907,310 downwards.
TATCGCAGTGGATCAACACAGCTGGCATCGGTTTTTCCCATAAGGGAATCTCTGCTAGTAGGCATCTTAACCAGCTAGCTTCTTCACTGGTTGTCGCTAGTGCTATCTGTAACACCCCGATTTTCGTGCGTTGTGGTCCTCTTAGTGCGTGTTTGTTTCATGGATTATTTTGTTATTTATAAGATCAAATTATTTTAATTTATTGTGTGTTTGAGTTATTAAAATTAGTGAAAATCATATTTAATTGTATTTTTATCTGCTATTGGTAATATATGATTTTTATTATATATTATATATTTATTTTATTTTTATGAAATATTAGTATTTTAAGTATATTTTACTTGGAGACAATGTTTTGGGTTAGAGAAGTGTTATATCGAGTGTTTCAATTAAAAAGGACTTTAGAAAATGAATTAGGATCAATTTGGGTCATTTTAATGATGCAATCCAATGTCTTTTTGAAAGCCCAGACCCGACCCGCGCCCTGTTCTTCTTCTTCCTTCTCGCGCAGCTGTGACCAAAAAACCTAATTTCCTCACTTCCTCTCGGAGTCGGACACAGCCGCTTTACGCTCTCCTGGCATTCCCTTTCCATGTCCTCACAAAATGTACCTTTCCTTATTGCAAATTTATTACCTCCTCCTGCATGTGAATTTAGTCCAAAGCCAACATATTTATTCCTTAGTGAGTGAGATCACGCCACATCGTGTTGAGTGAATTGGGATCATGATTTTGTCAATGCAAAAGTATCAGAACCGGAAGCCTTTTGATACATCAATAGTTATACTATATATTATTTTTATTCTTTAGTTTATAAAGACTTCTCAGCCACCTATTTCATGGCTACCTCAGTAGCAAGCTTTTAAGTTTGGCCAATATCTTTGGATGACTATTGTTTCTATCATAACTCCTAGTGGCCATGGAATTCATAATCGACATTAATCCTTCTCCTCTAGTCACCGCCACTGCTTTACCATGCCGACAGCGAGCTCCTTATTTGTCTAAATCCTCTACTCTTGGTAATTTGCTCCATTCCCTTTGTTTCAACTTTCAAGTGACATTTTATTTTTTTTAATTTGAATATGTTGTAAAGTTATCTGGAACATCATTTCTAACATTAAACTCTATGACTTGCGAGACACAACATTTGTTTGCTATTATGCTTAATCTGTCGCGTGTGCTTGTGACTCGACGAACACGGTTTTGTACGTTCATTGATATCACTTTCTGTAGCGGTACTCGTGATTCTTCCGGTGTCCCATTACTGTGAATAAGTGCAGCTTCGATATCAGGTAAGGCTGGGTCTCATCTTCTCTATAATAGGGTTTGTGATGGGGACTAAGTAGGGGTAGGCTCTATGTATGCCATTTTATGTATTTCTAGTGATTATTGATGAACCCTAGGCATATGACAACTTGTTGTTGAGAAATTGTGGTTTGCGTGCTAAATGCTTGGATACTCCTTGATGGTATTGTGATTGATAATGATTCGGTGGATGGTTTACGATGACTCTTTATGTGTTCATGATTGATTTGTGATGTGATATTATTTTTACGGTTGATATGCGATTTGAAGTTGTTTGTATGAGTTGTATGTGATTTGATGAAGTTGTGTTGCTCGAATTCGTTGTTGTTGGTGTCCTAGGCGCATAGGGCGCCATTTTTGTGTCTATGATGTTGCTGGATTTTGTTGTCTAGGTGCAGAATTAGACGCCCTGAGTGGGGCGCCCTGTGCCAAGCATTGTTGTTGCTGGAATTTTGGCCACGGAATTAGGCGTCCTCGCGATTGGGCGCCCCGTGCCAAGTTGTTGCGTTTTTGGTTGAATTCTCCATTGCAGGAATTGGCGCACTTGTGCTGGGCGCATGAGCCAAAGTTTGTGTTGCTGAATTGTGCTTGCTGTTGTGCTGAATTGTGCTTGCTGTATGTGCGTGTCAGTGTGCGTGCGTTGTGTTGCTTCCGGATGTCCAAGTTGTGTCTTAGGCGCCCAGTGCCTGGGCGCCATTTTCAGGACGTTCCCGATTTTTAATACAAACTGTTTTCACTATAACTTTTGACTCGGGTGTCCGTTTTAAACGTTTCAAAAAGTGTTGTGAAGCCCATCTCATTGTCTATCAGTGTGTCCTATTTTAAAAGCGAAAACTTATTATTTTTCTGATGGTTCTGGGCGCCCGAGTGGCTGCCCCGATGGTAGTTGTTGTTGCGTTGCAAAACTGTTTTCGGTGTCTAAAACCTTTTTGGTGTCAATGACGATGTTCTAAAGAACGTTTCTGCCTTAGTAGCCAACTTTAATGATAATGATGTGACGATGATGCCCTTAGTGGCTAGTTAAATGACTGTTTTGCCCTTAGTGGCTACTATTATTTATAATGAAGTGTAAATGACGTTTTTGCCCTCAGTGGCTATTGTTTGAGTTGATGATATTGATGTGTAAGCGACGATGAAACCCAGTGACGTTTAAAGCCCGAAAGGCTAAGTGACGTTAAGGTCTAAAAGGCCAAGGGACGTTGTGTGTTGATTGTGAATTGACAGGTGCTGTGCCCTTTTGGCAAATTGGTAAGTGACGGGTCACGTTGTTGACTGTGTTTGTGTGTGTTTGTGTGTGATGCATGTCGTAGTGTCCCATGCATCCCATGTGCATAATGTGAAAAATAGGCTTCGGCCTCTTGTGACGAATAGGCTTCGGCCTCCTGTGAAGAATAGGCTCGGCCTCTTAATTGTGACGAATATGGTACCATCATGCATATGCCCGCGAGTGGGTTGCACTTCATATACTTACATAACATTGTGATGAGCTTTGGTAGTGATTGAATTGATATTTGTGATGTGGTCTATATAGCTGGCGTTGCGATGTGTTGTTGTGGTGATTAATATTGATGATTGATTTGATATTTCGTGATGCGGTTGATATAGTGTCATAACCCTAGCATAGTGCTTATCATAAGCTTTATTATATTGCTAGATGAACTCACCCCTTCTGTTTGAATGTTACCCCTATGCGGTAACATGCAGGTGATCTCGAGTGAAGGCTTAGGTATCTTCACTAGCTGAGTCGGGTCGTCTGCTCTGATTATGTAACACTAGGGGGAAATGATGTTGTTTAAGTTACTTAAGACTTGTTGTTGTTGTTGGATTTTTTTTAGTACTGTCAGCCTTGCCTGGTTGCAATGCCTATTACGATTAAATTTGTTGGATTTTCCGCTGTGAGGTTATATTTTAATTTACAATGACGTTTTGTAAGTATTATAAGACTGTTTTCGAAAAGCGAGTAATTTGGCGCGTGATTTTTAACGAAGTAAGTGTGACATCCCTTGTGGTGTATTTGAAATTTGAAAACTCCGATTTTTATGCAAATAAATGAATGGGTAAAAAGGGGTGTTACATTAGTGGTATCAAAGCAATGGTTGGTCCGTCCGGCCAAGTCGTAGAGTCGTTGTGTCGGTTAACGACCAACTGTTGTCTTTTGGTCTTGACCATTGGTTTGTGTTGTAGTGATGTTCCTGCAGGTACAGGCAAACGGAAGCTGCTAATGGTAAGTGAACTAGTGGGGGAGATGCCCCTGCTGGTATTGTGTATTGTTGTTATTGAAACTACTCTTGATGTTGTCGTTTGTTTGTTGCTGCTTGCTGTGTCGCTGAAAATTGATTACTGTGCTGTTGCGGTTTAATTGCTGTTGGTTGCAAAAAGCTATTTTCGAGAATTGTTGCTGTTTCTGAGGACCGTTTTATTTGAGTAATACTAGTGCCTTGTGCTATGTAGTTTTGTGATCTGAAAAGTAAAATGATTTCTGAAATTGTTTTTTTTTTGAAATGTCTAATGGACGATTTTACGGTTGGATACTAAAATTAGTAATAAAATCTATTTTTAATGAATGAACGTGGGTGTTGAAGTGGTGGAGATCAAAGGAAATAAAATTATTTTTGACTTAGGATTTTAAATGAGGAAGTATAGAGGTGAAGTTTTTGTTGGATTGGAAAATGATTTTCTAGTTGGTTTTAATTGAAACAGAGTAATGATTTGTCGTTGCGTCGATTTTAAAAACCTTGTCAAAAATGATTCGATGACGACTCTGAAACTAGTATTGGGTTTCTTTGGGAGCAAAACTGTATTAGTATGTATGAAACCTTGCGTGCTCTATGTATTGTTTGATTTATATGGAATATGTATTGCTTGTAATTTACATAGCGAGTGTGTTGAAATGATTGATGTATTTTTAATTGGTTGGTATATGATTATTGGGAAGTTTAAACTATGCTTGATGGCTGAATTTGTGGCGTTGTCGGTGGCCTAGTGCCCTAGTTGCTGTTGTTGTTGGTTATGGGATTGTTGGTCCCGGGGTTGTCTCCGCATGGTTGCCTTGTTGATGATAATGATTTTTCTTTGATGTTGTTGGTTGTTGTGTTGTGGGTAACGCCGAATGGCCCACAGTGTTTTGTAGTGGGTACCGCCGATATGGCCCACGTTGTTTTGCCGAGGGTACCGCTGAATGGCCCGAAACGTCTTGATGAATTTTATGTTGTAGGCCTATGGCCGATGTTGTGATTTAGTGTTGATGTCGCCTGAGTGGCAAAGTCGTTTGTTGATGTTGTTATCGTGTTGTTAAATTATGTGGCTTGTTGTACAACTGTTATGCACTCTGTGAACTTCATTGTGATGCTGTGATGATTGATGGATTTTGTTATCCTTAAGGGTAGATGAGTGAGGTAGAATGCAAGCTAGTTTATCAGAGTAGCGCAGCAGAATCTTAGCATGTCGTATTGGGGAGGAACTTTGATAGGGCTTGGGGGTGATCAGGTGGTACCAACGTGATTACGCTCAAATCCCTATCGGAGGTCCTTCGGGAGAGGAGGTGTCTGGTTGTCATTTCTCAAAGTTACCTGGCTGAATAAGTAGGAGGGACGGCCGCCCAATCACTTACCGCCGGTAATCCGAGAAATGGTGATCAGCACGATGGATAGCATTAGTTGTCTAGATGGCTTAGTCGTTGGGGGGAGAGTGTTAACCTTGGCGGATAAAAATTTCGAGGACGAAATTCTGTAAGTGGGGGAGGGTTGTAACACCCCGATTTTCGTGCGTTGTGGTCCTCTTAGTGCGTGTTTGTTTCATGGATTATTTTGTTATTTATAAGATCAAATTATTTTAATTTATTGTGTGTTTGAGTTATTAAAATTAGTGAAAATCATATTTAATTGTATTTTTATCTGCTATTGGTAATATATGATTTTTATTATATATTATATATTTATTTTATTTTTATGAAATATTAGTATTTTAAGTATATTTTACTTGGAGACAATGTTTTGGGTTAGAGAAGTGTTATATCGAGTGTTTCAATTAAAAAGGACTTTAGAAAATGAATTAGGATCAATTTGGGTCATTTTAATGATGCAATCCAATGTCTTTTTGAAAGCCCAGACCCGACCCGCGCCCTGTTCTTCTTCTTCTTCCTTCTCGCGCAGCTGTGACCAAAAAACCTAATTTCCTCACTTCCTCTCGGAGTCGGACACAGCCGCTTTACGCTCTCCTGGCATTCCCTTTCCATGTCCTCACAAAATGTACCTTTCCTTATTGCAAATTTATTACCTCCTCCTGCATGTGAATTTAGTCCAAAGCCAACATATTTATTCCTTAGTGAGTGAGATCACGCCACATCGTGTTGAGTGAATTGGGATCATGATTTTGTCAATGCAAAAGTATCAGAACCGGAAGCCTTTTGATACATCAATAGTTATACTATATATTATTTTTATTCTTTAGTTTATAAAGACTTCTCAGCCACCTATTTCATGGCTACCTCAGTAGCAAGCTTTTAAGTTTGGCCAATATCTTTGGATGACTATTGTTTCTATCATAACTCCTAGTGGCCATGGAATTCATAATCGACATTAATCCTTCTCCTCTAGTCACCGCCACTGCTTTACCATGCCGACAGCGAGCTCCTTATTTGTCTAAATCCTCTACTCTTGGTAATTTGCTCCATTCCCTTTGTTTCAACTTTCAAGTGACATTTTATTTTTTTTAATTTGAATATGTTGTAAAGTTATCTGGAACATCATTTCTAACATTAAACTCTATGACTTGCGAGACACAACATTTGTTTGCTATTATGCTTAATCTGTCGCGTGTGCTTGTGACTCGACGAACACGATTTTGTACGTTCATTGATATCACTTTCTGTAGCGGTACTCGTGATTCTTTCGGTGTCCCATTACTGTGAATAAGTGCAGCTTCGATATCAGGTAAGGGTGGGTCTCATCTTCTCTATAATAGGGTTTATGATGGGGACTAAGTAGGGGTAGGCTCTATGTATGCCATTTTATGTATTTCTAGTGATTATTGATGAACCCTAGGCATATGACAACTTGTTGTTGAGAAATTGTGGTTTGCGTGCTAAATGCTTGGATACTCCTTGATGGTATTGTGATTGATAATGATTCGGTGGATGATTTTCGATGACTCTTTATGTGTTCATGATTGATTTGTGATGTGATATTATTTTTACGGTTGATATGCGATTTGAAGTTGTTTGTATGAGTTGTATGTGATTTGATGAAGTTGTGTTGCTCGAATTCGTTGTTGTTGGTGTCCTAGGCGCATAGGGCGCCATTTTTGTGTCTATGATGTTGCTGGATTTTGTTGTCTAGGTGCAGAATTAGGCGCCCTGAGTGGGGCGCCCTGTGCCAAGCATTGTTGTTGCTGGAATTTTGGCCACGGAATTAGGCGTCCTCGCGATTGGGCGCCCCGTGCCAAGTTGTTGCGTTTTTGGTTGAATTCTCCATTGCAGGAATTGGCGCACTTGTGCTGGGCGCATGAGCCAAAGTTTGTGTTGCTGAATTGTGCTTGCTGTTGTGCTGAATTGTGCTTGCTGTATGTGCGTGTCAGTGTGCGTGCGTTGTGTTGCTTCCGGATGTCCAAGTTGTGTCTTAGGCGCCCAGTGCCTGGGCGCCATTTTCAGGACGTTCCCGATTTTTAATACAAACTGTTTTCACTATAACTTTTGACTCGGGTGTCCGTTTTAAACGTTTCAAAAAGTGTTGTGAAGCCCATCTCGTTGTCTATCAGTGTGTCCTATTTTAAAAGCGAAAACTTATTATTTTTCTGATGGTTCTGGGCGCCCGAGTGGCTGCCCCGATGGTAGTTGTTGTTGCGTTGCAAAACTGTTTTCGGTGTCTAAAACCTTTTTGGTGTCAATGACGATGTTCTAAAGAACGTTTCTGCCTTAGTAGCCAACTTTAATGATAATGATGTGACGATGATGCCCTTAGTGGCTAGTTAAATGACTGTTTTGCCCTTAGTGGCTACTATTATTTATAATGAAGTGTAAATGACGTTTTTGCCCTCAGTGGCTATTGTTTGAGTTGATGATATTGATGTGTAAGCGACGATGAAACCCAGTGACGTTTAAAGCCCGAAAGGCTAAGTGACGTTAAGGTCTAAAAGGCCAAGGGACGTTGTGTGTTGATTGTGAATTGACAGGTGCTGTGCCCTTTTGGCAAATTGGTAAGTGACGGGTCACGTTGTTGACTGTGTTTGTGTGTGTTTGTGTGTGATGCATGTCGTAGTGTCCCATGCATCCCATGTGCATAATGTGAAAAATAGGCTTCGGCCTCTTGTGACGAATAGGCTTCGGCCTCCTGTGAAGAATAGGCTCGGCCTCTTAATTGTGACGAATATGGTACCATCATGCATATGCCCGCGAGTGGGTTGCACTTCATATACTTACATAACATTGTGATGAGCTTTGGTAGTGATTGAATTGATATTTGTGATGTGGTCTATATAGCTGGCGTTGCGATGTGTTGTTGTGGTGATTAATATTGATGATTGATTTGATATTTCGTGATGCGGTTGATATAGTGTCATAACCCTAGCATAGTGTTTATCATAAGCTTTATTATATTGCTAGATGAACTCACCCCTTCTGTTTGAATGTTACCCCTATGCGGTAACATGCAGGTGATCTCGAGTGAAGGCTTAGGTATCTTCACTAGCTGAGTCGGGTCGTCTGCTCTGATTATGTAACACTAGGGGGAAATGATGTTGTTTAAGTTACTTAAGACTTGTTGTTGTTGTTGGATTTTTTTTAGTACTGTCAGCCTTGCCTGGTTGCAATGCCTATTACGATTAAATTTGTTGGATTTTCCGCTGTGAGGTTATATTTTAATTTACAATGACGTTTTGTAAGTATTATAAGACTGTTTTCGAAAAGCGAGTAATTTGGCGCGTGATTTTTAACGAAGTAAGTGTGACATCCCTTGTGGTGTATTTGAAATTTGAAAACTCCGATTTTTATGCAAATAAATGAATGGGTAAAAAGGGGTGTTACACTATCATTTTAGACTCCATAGTGGACTGAGCCAGAATGGTCTGTTTCTTAGACTTCCAGGAAACGGCACCACCGGCTATACTGAATATGTAGCCACTAGTTGCTTTGGAATCATCTGACAGAGTGTTCCAATCAGCGTCACTGTACCCTTCAAGTACAGCTGGAAATCTCTGATAGTGTAATCCTAGATTCATGGCTCTTTTAAGATATCTCATGACTCTTTCAATAGCATGTCAATGCTCGATACTAGGTCGACTAGTAAACCTGCATAGCAATCCCACAACATAGGCAATGTCGGGTCTAGTACAATCAGTAGCATACCTTAGGCTGCCAATGATGCTCGCATATTCCGTTTGCCTAACACTGTCACCAGTGTTCTTAAAAAGTTTGACACTTGGATCGTATGGGGAACATGCAGGTTTACAGTCAAAATAATTGTATTTCTTTAAGATCTTCTCAATATAATGAGATTGATCCAAGGAAATTCCTTTCTCGGACCTAGTGATCTTGATCCCGAGGATTACATTAGCTTCTCCGAGGTCTTTCATATCAAAGTTGTTGCACAACAATGATTTCACTTTATTTATGGCATGAATGTTTGATCCAAATATGAGTAGATCGTCTACATAGAGACATATGATAGTGCAAACGTCATTCTCAGTTTTGTAATAAATGCATTTGTCACTTTCATTCACTTTGAACTCATTCGATATAATCAAATTATCGAACTTCTCATGCCATTGTTTGGGAGCTTGTTTGAGACCATACAGGGACTTGTCCAACCTACAGACCTTGTGTTCTTGCCCATGGACTACAAAACCTTCAGGTTGCTCCATATAGATTTCTTCTTCTAATTCGCCATTTAAAAAGGCGGTCTTTACATCCATTTGGTGTACTTCTAAGTTATAAATAGAAGCCAGAGCAATTAGTACCCTTATGGATGTAATTCTGGTAACAGGCGAATATGTATCGAAGAAATCTATGTTCTCTCTTTGTCTAAAACCTTTGGCTACAAGGCGAGCCTTGTACTTATCAACAGTGCCATCAGGTTTTAGCTTCCTTTTCAGAATCCATTTACAACCAATGGTTTTGCAACCAGGAGGCAAGTCCACTAAGTGCCATGTCTTGTTAGACTCTAGAGAATCCATCTCATCATTTATGGCTTCTTGCCACAAGTCAGCATCCAATGAAGACAGAGCTTCGTGAATGCTAGTAGGATCCTCCTCTAGTGTATAGACCGTGTAGTCGGGTCCATAGTCTTTAGCAACACGTGCTCTCTTACTTCTTCTAGGTTCTATTTCCCTTTCTACGTTGTTTTCAACGCTCCTAGGCACAGGAACCTTACTAGTTCCAGAGCCCCCACTATTTATTGATTTAAAGGGAAATTTACTTTCATAGAAGTCAACATCGTTTGACTCGATGGTTACTTTTGCATTCAGGTCATAGAATCTGTATGCTTTGTTGTTTACTGCATAACCAATGAATACACATTCATAGGCTCTACTGGCAAGTTTGACTCTTTTTGGGTCTGGGATCCTTACATAGGCCAGACAGCCCCAAGTTCGGAAATAAGACACATTTGGTTGTCTTTTCTTTATCATTTCATAAGGAGAAGTTTTATTCCTAGATTTAGGAACTCTATTCAGTACATAGCATACCGTTCTTAAAATTTCTCCCCACCAGTGTGTTGCAGCGCCAGAATTAAGCATAATCGCAACTGTCAATTCGGTAATGGTTCTGTTTTTCCTTTCTGCTTTACCATTCATTTCAGGTGAATATGGTGCAGTTGTTTCATGTATGATTCCATTCAACTTATAAAAGTCAATGAATAACTGGGAATCATGCTCAGTTCCTCTATCGCTTCGAAAACGCTTTATCTTTTTTCAAATTGATTTTCAATTTCCTTTACAAAAATTTTGAACATGTCAAGCGCTTCACTTTTATTTTTCATAAGGTATACAAAAGTGTAGTCTGAGCAATCGTCAATAAATGTAATAAAATAGCGTTTACCATTTCTGGTCAAAGTTCCGTCTAGTTCGCAAATATCAGAGTGTATTAAGTCTAATGGCTCTGATTCTCTAATGACGGATTTGTGAGACGACTTTGTAATTCGCATTTATGAAAATCGGTTAGCGATAGTTTGGGAGTTATCCCTAAATTGCTCATATTCGAAATAATGCGCTTATTGACATGACATAAACGAGAGTGCCAAATATTAAAATCACACAATATATACGTAGAAGGAAAAACTTTATTAACTTCAACAGTCATTTCGACATCTCCAATACCTGCAACAGTAGTGGTGTGAGCGTCGCCCAACAGCACTTTCTTATCCTCAACCGCCTTGTATGTTTTAAACATAGCACGGTTGTTGCATACATGGCGAGAGGAGCCAGTATCATTCCACCAGTCATCAGATCCACCAACCATGTTGATTTCAGTAATCATAGCAGTAAAGTGCTGCTCTTTAGTCAGGTTAGCCTGCAGAGCAGGATTGGGCCCGTTCCTACACTTGCGTGCCATATGACCTGGTCTTCCACACTTGTAACAAAGGAATGGAAGAGCAGCTTCATTCTTTGGTTGTGGTGGTGGCTGAGGTTTGGCATTTGGGGACTTTGGAGTGTTCCCATTCTTGTGGTTGCGGTTCTTTTGAATCTGATTACGGTTCTGATTCTTGAAATGTTTGCCACTTGGCTTAAGAACCGCTTCTGGTCTCTTGTTCGAAACAAACAAGATTTCATCATTCTGATCTTGCTTCCGAGATTCCTCCTCAATCCGGAGTCGGGTAATCAAACTTTCCAAAGAAAACTCTTTGGTCTTGTGCCTGAGAGAATTTTTGAAATCCTTCCAGGCAGGAGAAAGTTTGTCAATAATAACAGCTACTTGAAATTGTTCATCTAAGGCCATGCCTTCAGAGACAATTTCATGAGCTATTTTCTGTATCTCATGTGACTGAGTCTCTACAGGTTTATCATCTGTCATCTTGAAGTTGAGGTAGCGGCTCACGGCATATTTTTTTAGTGCCCGCTTCCTCAGTGTCATACTTCTTTTTCAGAGCATTCCAGGCCTCTTTAGCGGACTTGCAAGAGCTGTAATAATCATAAAGATCATCACTCAGTCCATTAAGAATGAAGTTCTTACAGAGGTAGTCATTGTCGTTTCAAAGCAATATCTCTTTGGCTGTTTTAGTCTGATCTTCCTGTTCGGCTGTTTCGTCGACTACTGGAATCTCATCGGTCAAGACATTAGCAACTTTTTTCATAGTTAAGAAAAATTGCATCTTTTGTTGCCAACGCTTGAAGTGGGATCCCTCAAACCGAAATGGTTTGTTGAAGTCAGAAACAGTGGGACCAGTAATCTCTTCGGTAGTCATGGTTGAAAAGAAACGTCTTAAAATTGTTGTTTCAGTGTTTTCGAAATTATACCGAAGAAATTACTGGGATGAGTCGCGGACTAGGTCGCTCTCTTTAAGACGTTTCGTGGCACTGCTCGATGGTGCAAGCAGACTATCAACCACGACGCCCCCAGGATAAAACAGCCCAGTTACGATTATGACTGCACAGTCAGTAATCGCTCGAGATATACACCTCTCAATATGGTTTATAACCACTCAGGAATATGGCTCGAAGGCCACTCTTAGAAAAGAAGAAGAAGAAGAAGAAACGAATTTGTGAGGGAGAAGAGAAGAGAACTCGGAACTGCTTCGAGTTTTCGGTGTGCTGAATCAAGTGGAGGAAGGCCTTTTTATAGGCTTCAATAACCGGCTTCGTGCACAAGTCATGGGACTTCGTGCGCAAGTAACGAGTTCTGTTAGGAACGGATCCTTCGTGCGCAAGTCTTGCTGACTTGGAGCGCAATTTCGCAACGGCTCTGACTTGGAGCGCAAGTTACGAGTTCCGTTAGGAACGTATCTGGTCGGTTCAATGAATCTGGACAAGCACGTTCCAAAAAAAATAAAATATAAGCACTCTTCAAGTCAGAGCCCAACCCAATCCGGCGGACGGCGGCGCGCGTGTGGTGGTCAGTTAGAGTGCGTGCTTGCCCGTTCACAAAACTGGGTACCCCTTGGGCCCCAACCCAAAGGTGTGAACTTCCCACTTATAAGCACTCTTCAAGTGCTTAGTCCAAGCAATGTGGGACTTGGTAAATTTTTAAATTCACACCAATGTTCCAACAACTTCACATTATTATTGGGTACATTGAGAACCTAATCAGGTTGGGATTTCCTCTTGGCTAAGAGTTGACCACTAAATTAATCCTTTCATCACTACCCAATAGCCACGACTTATTTGATTTGAATGATTTTAGTGCACCACTCTGATAGATCTTGTTAAGATGTGGGACAAGGAAGAAGCATTTTGTGCCTACTAACAAGTAGAAGAAGAAGGGATAGAATAAGTTTAAACCCAACACTTTTGACTTGAGTTGGACGGGAGGGGTTGCCAAGGAAGAAAATTATTTCCAATACGATTTACGTACATTGGAAAATAAGGCGCTAGAGTTTCCGATGTAGTTAATTTTGTACTGAAAAGAGAAATTACAAGTTATTTTACAAATTTACCCTTCATTAATGACATGTGAGATAAATTAATAGAATTGGGAGAAGAGAGTTATTAAATAATGAATGGTATGATGGGAAAGGAAAAATTAATGCTTCATTGTTATTGTAAAACGTCTTATAATATAGGACAATTTTTTTGGCTAAAACTTCATATAATATGAGACGGAGGTAGTATTTGCTATTAGTGGGGTGCCCCAGGGAGTGTGGGAGGAGCGGCCGCACAGGGCCCCAAAATTTTGGGGGCACCGATTTTTTTATATGGTACATACATACATACATACATACATACATACATACATACATACATACATACATACATACATACATACATACATACATACATACATACATACATACATACATACATATATATATATATATATATATATATATATATATATATATATAGATAGATAGATAGATAATGATCAAATGATTAAAAGTGAAGCCGAATCTTTAGCAAATCATGGGATTGGGAACTTTGGGTTTTTACTAGCTATGGTATTTGGTTTGAGTTTTTTTTTTGACAACTTGGGATTGGGAACTTTGAGTTTTTACTAGCTATGGTATTTGGTTTGAGTTTTTTTTTTGACAACTTGGGATAGGGAATTTTGAGTTTTTACTAGCTATCGCATTTGGTTTGAGTTTTTTTGACAACTTTGGTTTGAGTTTATTATTAGTTGTTAATGAAGTTAGCAAAAGTTTACAAAACAATTATATGCACGTTGATGTGGCTATAGAATTAGTAAAATGTTTGATTACTCACTTGGAAAAGTATAGAGAATCTGGATTTGACATTTATTCCATAACATTTCATTTTACTTGAGGTTGTACTACAAAATTACTTTCAATATATATGATATATAAAAAATAAGACCTGCATTCAAATTTTGTACAGAACACCCAAAATCTCAAGTATGCCCCGTTTACTATAGAAGTGAAATGAAATATTTCTGCTATCATGTGTGTTGGAAAACAGAAGGTACATCTCACATGATATGTGAATGACTTGAAAGAGAGTAGGGTATTGACTAAAGGCAAATTTGATCTATGAGTGAGATAGAACAAAATTTGTTTCTCTAACAGTAGAATTTTATATGCTCTGAGTTTTTCCAAAGGGTATGACGTATGAATATAATATTGAATATCATTGTCAGTTTGGTGGAAACCTACATGGTTTACACGCAATGGGCAAACAATCTTCTCTCTCCTCAGCGCTGACGCGGCTGACGCACTGTAGCAGTGCGGTGTCACTTCAGGGCAGAGTCAACTCGCAAGCAAGCTTGGAAGGTGGGGAATGACATCAGCAAGCATGTGACCCTCTTTTGACCATGGCTATTCTCTCTCTACAAAAAGGCATGGGGTGCACCAGGGGATTAAAGACGACTCCATTCATCATCCACCTTCCTCCATTTTTCAGAGATAGTTTTTCTAAAAGAAGTTCTGGACACAGACTTCTTCATTTTAAATTTTCTCAAGCCCCAATTTCCATCTTCATTCGCAACCATTACTGTGAAGCTCAGACGTTGCAACGTCTCTACAGCGTGCATGAAGGAAGGCTTCTTAGGCGTATCTTTTGCGTTTAGTCTCCTTTTCTCTATGTACGGTATTTGGATTTTAACTCCTCTTCTTTCTGTAAAGATGCTCAGCATGAGCTAAACATTGGTAGTTGGGTTGTTGTTTTGCATGTAATGAACCTTTAGTCTAATGCTATGAAGTATTGATGTTTATGCGTTTTAAATCTTTGCATGTTAATATTTCCAAACTTGTTTTGAACTGGCCACTTAAAATAAGTAGATTCATAGGTACAGACATGGTCTATGAAAAGAAAGCAATGAATTAAATTAAATTAAATATGATTTAATATAATGGATAAATAATGTAAGTATTGTTTAGTTAATAGTTAATTGAATGCCACGCCGTCAACGACCCTAGGTGCTGCGAAAGTCATACCATCAAAATCGCCTCTGTCAGGCCGGCTTACCAATGAAATCGCGCCTCCATCACCGCCATCACCGCCGTCACGCGTGGTTATAGTGCCATCAGTCTCGCCGACGCATGAAGGCCACGCACCGCCCTCCACAACTCTGTTCGATGCGTTCTGGTCCCGTTGTGCTCGCCTATGTTGCTCGTTTGCAGCATTGGTGATCAAAAAGTACGCTACAAAGGTAAATTCTAAAACCTACGGGATTCATGAGAAATGGGTGATCCATAAGCATGCTATTTTTCTGCTAAAAAGGGTTACAAGATTTGAAGTTCGCCTCATGATTCCCCGACAACTCCGGTATTTATGTGACATACCTTATGAAATTTGGTAACCCCAAAGAAAAAACCATGTTGAATGAAGTGTTGACACCCATCATTTCACAAAACCTCGAATAACACCATTTTTTTGTTACAAAAGGGAAGAGAAAAAAAAACGAAAATATGACACTAAGGCCTTAGAAAAACTACATCATTAGCATCAGCTAACAAAGTAGGAATTAACTCTGATGGGCAAGTTGTAATCTCCACAAATTCTTGAGATGCATGAGCTCCCATCTTGGCCAACACATCTGCATACTGATTCCCTTCTCTGAGACAATGAGATAACTGACACTCCCAATCTCTCTACATTAACGCTTGAATGCAAAAAATCTCGTTACTATAGCGATGATTGGCACCAACGCCATTAAGCACATAGCACACCAACGCCATTAAGCACATAGCGCACAACTATCAGCGAGTCTAAGACACATTGAAATTTCTTGAATCCCCCTTCTCCAGCATAGTTGAAGTCCCTTCCAAAGACCCATAATTTCTGCATATATGATTTCTGAGGTACCAGCAGAGGCAAAAAATCCCCCCAAAAAATTCTCCTCTATAGTTGCGAATAAGACCCCCATATAAAAGAAAGGACATGTCAAAAATTATGACTAGGAGTGTGCAGGACTCGTCCTAACCCACAAACTCGTCCCATGTCAACGATTTCAAGTTGAACCCAACTCCGCCCCTCTAGAAAAATGGACAAACAAGTCTGTCCTTTTGTTTTCTTAATACGAATTGTTCGCTCCGAGATGAATCCAAGATGTTCATACCCATCAATTTACAAAAATAGGCTAGAAGAGTTGATGGGTATGAACATCTTGGATTCATCTCGGAGCGAACAATTCGTATTAAGAAAAATATTCATCCACTAATCCAATCCAATCCATCCGTTTACAAAAATATTCATCCACTAATATGTTTAAAATATAATCAAATGTTTTGATAAAAAAATCTTTTGAGCCAAAAAAAAATTTAATATTTTTTTTTGCAGAAATTGAATTTATTATCATTTTTTGACAAAATTGAATTTTTTAGATTTATAAATATATATATATATATATATATATATATATATATATATATATATATATATAAATATATATTTATATATGTGGTGGTGGCGGGGGCGGCCGACGGCGGAGCTCCGGCGGTCGGTGGACGGTGGCCGGAGGTGGCTCGCGGTGGCTCTCCGGTGGTTATATTATATTATATATATTATATTATTTATTATATATATAAATATTATATTAGTTTTTGAATGAGTTTTGGTCAAAAAAATTTATTTTTTGAATGAATTTTTTTAAAAAAAGTTTCTGGAAAAAAATATATTTTAAAAAATATTTTTTGGTAAGAAAAGTATTTATATAATTATGCAATGGATTTGTTAAAAAAAATTAATTATACAATGGATTTTGATTTTGTAGTTATTGTAATCCAATGGATTTAGAAAATATAATGGATGGATCACAACCATCCACAAAATCAAATGGATGGATTCAATCCAATCCATTAATATTATTTTTTTTGTAATGGATGGATTGGATGGATTTTGTTATGGATGGACCGGATATCCGGTGGACAAATGGACCATTTTGACACCCCTAATTTATTCCATGACTTTGAATGAATCCATAGCTTTAAGCTAAATCAATCTCAATTGCTTGAGAAGGAGTTGTTTTTTTTTTTTTAAAAGATCTATGCAATTGCTCTTACTGGGGCTTGAATTCTGATGTGCATATTCAATAACACTAAACTTCTCAATTAAACTACGACTTGATTACTTTCATTCTTGCTAAACATCCAAATCTCGGTGAGCGTGAGAGTTTTTTACAGCAGCCCATCGCTTAACTTTCCAACAATAACCTTCACATGAACAGCAAAATATTCTATCAAACATCTGACCATATTTGCCTTTGTGTCTTTCCTAATCCTCGCGCTAAAACAACCCACTCAGTAAGTAAGCATAAGAGTTATATAAAACATATGTTGCTTTTGTAGTGTCAAATTCCAGCCTTTTTTAGCATAATTTCACTAAGAATCCTCTCACTATCGATCTCAACACTTTTTCTTTTCTTGAAAACATCATTGTTACCATTCTTAAGTGGTTAATGTTTTTCGATCATCACATCTATATTATCCATTACATTCAACATACATAAAAATCACTTTAAAAAGGTTAAAAAAATAATGCACAAAATTCAACAAAGAATAAGTATATGCCACATGATTAACAAACAAAATTCACGAAATGTTCATTTACTTTATGAAATCATTTATATTGAATAGGTTAGTTTTGACAGTAGAATACAAATATTCATGTTTGTTTTCATTTTTTCATTTCCACGGTTAACAATCCTCGAGAAGTACTAAGTGTGACATAGCTTTTTTAAATAATTTGACGAAATTCTATTGGTGGAATAGAATGTGAAACCGAATTTTTGTCCCCATTGGAGTTGGTATAAATCTGTTTTTAAGACTGTGTGCTTAGTAGCATCCTATTCCACAGCAGCAGCAGCAGGCAGCATCTCTCTTTAGGCATTATCTTTCCTTATCTTGAATATATTCGCCATCATCATTTCTTCACAAGGAACCTCTCACATAGCACTACAAATATACTCATCAATATTTTGCTTTTTTAGAAATTCTTTTAAGCATTCGCATAGTGTGACACTCAGAAGGTCAAATTGAAGCTTTCACACTATTCTCAGTCATTGTAAACCAGCAGCAGAGGAAACCCATTTTCATACTTAGTTCTTCAATAAAAGCAAACTCCAGCTTTATAAATATAATGAATTGAGCTATTACTCAACCTCTACTTTATTGTGCTCTCATTCTAGTGTTAGTAGACTAGCAGATTTCATTTTAACCATAATTAAGTTTTTTTATAAAATAAAAAAGAGAAGTTTCATCATATAACATTTGATTTTGGTTAAATCTCTAATACTCAACACAGATTATTATGGTCCCCGTTTTATAAAACGGTTTGTGCGAATGTAATTATACTTATAGTCGTTTCATCAGAGTTTTTTATGTCTTAACATCTGTCAGGCAATTGTGATATGAGTCATATTTGATTGCAATTCTCCCTAAAATTAAGGATTTCAATACGGCGCGATTGCGGCTGCCATTTAAAATCTTGATTGTGATCACAATATTTATACAAATTTAAATGTAATTATTAATGTGGTGGAATGAAGATGTCCACAATAAGGGACATGCCTTTCCCTAAAATGTCTTCAAAAACTAGTGTGATGTGCACAATGTGTGTGGATCCTCTGCACGGTGTTGTGCGTAGCGGAGAATCCGAATACGTGCACAATCACATCGGCATATTGTCCTTACATATTTATTCTCTCCTGCACTCTCTACACCTAATTTTTGTAACTCTCTCTCTCTCTCTCTCTCTCTCTCTCTCTCTCTCTCTCTCTCTCTCTCTCTCTCTCTCTCTCAATTCTCTTGTACTTTGCATCCTCAAGTGTTGGTTTTGCCTCTAAACATGGGAATGAACGATCACAGAGAAACTCATGTTACTGTTAGAACAACTAATACAGGCTTGCACAACAACAGCAACAACCCTTATGTCTACCTTTCCCCTTTTCCTGCAGCTTCCAACCGTGAGTGATTTTGTGTTTCTGTAACTAAATAGTTCTCTTTTCACTGCTGTTCTTGATCCTGTTGTGATTTCAGGTCCAAATACAATGGATACAATTTTTGGTGCACTAAACAATTGTACCAAGAAGGTTGAAGGAGCTACTAGACAAGCTGAGAATATGGTTGACAATATATGGAATCACAGTCAGTTTTCCTCTATCTGTCTTATTGCATCAATCATCTATCTATCTGATTTAGATTATAACTATAGGTTATAATTGCAATTATTTATAAACTTGAAGTTGAATTGCTTTGCAAACACATGCCGACTGATGTTCAAAACATTTTCAATCTGTGATAGACTCATAGACTATATGATTTGCCACTCAATCTCCTGAATCAGGTTTTGTTTTGACCAAAAGAGAATCAAGCAGGAAAATTAAAAACCTGCTAAACATATACTCAAAAGCAAAAAGACTCAACTTGCTCACAACAAACACTTGAAAAATCTAAACCAAATACCAAATAACAAAAGTCACTGTTAGTACCATAGGTATGGTAGGACTATTCTCCATTTGAAAATATAACATGTAGGCATGAAAGGCTTTGAGATAATATTTTTAGTGAAAAACAACCTGTGGTACTATAAGTATGTTTTGTCCAATCATCTACACAGATGTTGAGGAACACTTGATCCTCCATGCTAAATATCCTGTTCAAGCTCTTATTCTGTTGCCCCCTCTAAAAATATACTCCCTCTTTTTCTATTGAATGTCGTTTTAGAGGGATGAACAAATTTCAGATTAGTTATCGTTTTACTATTTTAATGTAGCATTTATTTTTCTCTCTGAATTTTTTCCCCAAGCTATTATATTCTATTATGTATTTAGGACAATGACTAATACTTCATGGTTAGTAAGGATAATTTAGTAAAAATTTTCTATTCATCAAGTTATTTTTTGCATTTCTGAATTCTTGTGAAAAACCTTAAATGTAGCTTAATCTAAAATGGATGGATTACATGATAGGAGCTTTCCCAGATACACTCACACATATGCAAAATGAACAATAAGGCATATTTGATATTTTCTGCACACTAACCCAGTCACCAATTGAATTCACCATATGAAGGAGTCATTAAACTGCTGATGTAAAAGTTCTACAAACACCTCTGTCGCAATCATAAAGAAGATGATACACATCATAATAATCTTATTCCAAGCAGGCAGAGAAGATCCATTGCAGTTTGACATTTAGTTATTTACTTATGATAAGAGTAGTTATTCACTTACTTAGCATTTTTGATCTAATGATGTGACTTAATTTTAATAGAATCCATTTTCTATGTACAGTGAGAATGAGTGCTAGTCCAACTGGTGCTGCAATGGCTAGAATAGTTCAAGGAACAAAGTTACTTACAAATGGAGGGTCTGAAAAACTATTTCAACACACATTTGGGGTTTTTCCAGGAGAGAAACTCTTGAAGCAATATGCTTGTTACATATCAACAACTTCTGGACCTGTAATTGGAACAATTTATATAACAACTAAAAGATTAGCATTTTGCAGTGACTATCCTCTGTGTCATCATCCATTCTCCTTGCAGTTGCAGCATCAATGCACATACTATAAGGTACTTCCCGACCTCATCGCTTCTGTAAGTACGATTTCAAGCAATTGACGCCTTCGGTAAGTGGAATTTTATTTTTACAATACGTTACAGTAATTTACAACATGTTAGTATGCAGTGTCGGTGTAAAGAGTTTTTACACTGTCAACCAATCATAAATGGTCACATCTTCTGACTTTATTATAACTTCCTTAAAAGTCACACATAATTGATTTGTAATTGGTTGACCGTATAAAAAATTTACACCGACAATGCATTTACAATGTCAAGACATCAAACCCTATTTAAACTCATTCTAAAAGTTGTTTATTCATAGCGCTCTATAATCATGTGTAAGACAATTGCTATCCTATGTTACCATATGACTTGTGGATTTTCTAAATTAGCAGCTAGTCAATATCAGTGTTGTCAATTAACGGTTATGGCGGCGCCATGGCGGTATGGCGTGGCGGAAATTGAGGACGCCGCCATACAAAAACGGATATATGACGGAATGCCAATGGCGGCGCCATGGCGAGCGTTATACGTGTGGCGGTTGTGGCGGCGTAACGGCGAATGGCGGAATCGCAGTGCTGGTTCGCAGAATTGGTGGGAGCGGCGCGCTGTAATCGTGTTCGTTTTAGGGTTTCGAAGGTTTGACCCGTTTTCCAACTTTCGGGTCGGGTTCATGCTTGTTCGACTTGGAGAAGAAGAACAGGAACTTTCTGCGTGAAATGTTTAAATTGCCCTCTATTTTAAATGCGAGAAGTCACTGATACCCTTATTTTTTTTAACAATTGACACGTTTTTAAATGTTTTTAACTGTTTACTGTGGGTTAAATTGTTTTAAACTTTTTTTAGGATATTAAATCATTTAACCTAGAAAACGGTAACTCATCGTTCTTCTTCCCCATTTACGCTGTCTTCCATTCATGTTCTTCTTCCCCATTTACGTTCTTCCCCATTTACGCCGTGTCTTCCATTCACGCTGCTGCTTCATCTTCCATTAACGCTTTCTTCTTTCATTTCTGCCTGTTTTAGTTTCTGCCCTGTGTTGTGCTCTGTTTTATTTCACAAGGTTTGGCATTTTGACACTTTTATTTGTTTAAAACTTGTGTTTTGCATTTTCTATTTGGAGTTGTTACTTGTTGAGTTTTGGAACTTTTAATTATGAAATGACTTTCTTGCGTTCTCTGCTCCATTTTTTTCCTTCTAATTTGAGAGATAAGTTCTTTGTTTTTTAGGGACAATTCTTAGTTTTCATTTTCTACTTTGAGATAAATGGCTTCAACTCCTAATTCTATCACTGGTGACTCTAATACTGTCTCTAATTTTGAAAATTTTCACTTATTTATGGTATTTTATATTCATACATATATTTTTATATGCATATATTTGTTATTTGTAGTTTTTTTATTTATATTAGTATATATATTTTTTATTATTTTTTAAAATCGGTCCGCCATGGCGTCCGCCATATTCCATTACGCCATCAGCCATATGTTTATGGCGGATTTTTGGGTCGCCGCCATAAACCGCCATCCGCCATTGACAACACTGGTCAATATTGAAAGGAACTTTATGGTATCAAGTGCTGATTGTGTGTATCTAATATCTAGGTGGTGGTGCAGCTAGATCAGTTGAGGACGGTTAGTCCTTCCACAAATAGATTTAACACCAAAGAAAAATACATCCAGGTTGTCACAGTGGATGGTTATGAGTTCTTCTTTATGGGGTTTATGTCATATGACAAGGCTCTCAAGGCTATGAATGAGGCTCTACAGCAATATGGCAACCGTTTCAGTGGAAAAGCTAATGGTCAGCTATTGTGACAAAGTTAAAAAAAACTGTTGTGACAATTTACCTGTGTGCTTAGATACCACCGAATGTACCTTCATATATACATATATATATATATATATATATAACTTAGAAGACCAAAAATAATAATAAATAAAGGAATGTGTTGTATTTTTCACCTTTAATAAAACAAACGACTTCAATTGTTTACTAAGATGCAACTATTGTAAGAAGTATAACTGAATAAGTTAACTCATCAGTAAAATACCTTCAGCTTGTTAGTTGGTTTTGTTTCATGTTATTTTGTCATGGCAACAGTGGTCTATAAAAAAGTGTTATTTTATCTCCTTTATTATTATTTTTTGCTAACAATTGTTGTATCTCCTTTATTCAATATGTATACACTGAATCAAGAGTATTAAACTACACTAAATCAAGAGTACCAACTTCATCAAAGGAAAACAGACGAGTCAAATCTCCTTAACAAATTAAAATTAATTTCGTATTTAAAAATATTTTACTGGTACAAAGACAAGGTGCGATCCCAAGATGTTGTCAAAAATAAGCAATTGGAAGGAAACCACTAATTAATTTATTTATCATACTCAATGACAAAATACAACAAAATGTAAAATCACAACCTCCTCTATTTTCATCAGTTAGCCGACACATCAAGGTCCAAATCCTCAGACCATTGATCCTCATTAAACAGTGCATAAGAGTTAGGAAGGACTAAACCTGCACTAGTAGCACTGGCACTCAAACTACATTTGCGGTATTATTTTGAAAGAGTGTGTCAAACTTCAAACTCCTGGCTTCTTCAAAGAAATGTGCAACCGCTTCTTCAGGTGTGCCAACAAGAACACCATGCCCAAGATTAAGGATGTGCCGTCTAGGTCCCGCACACCTTACAACCCTGACAAATAATTATCATATTAAAAATCATATTAAGATGTCAAGATAATTCATCAACACGTTTCATTTCTCCATTCTTATTTATGACTATAAGGATTCAATTGGACACAAAACTAGTAACATCACATCCAGGCTTCAGCCACTGAATCAGACAAAATTTGGCCATTCTCTTGAAGAAGGCATACAAATTTGATTGAACCAATTCATACTTTTGAAACTAAAAGATTAATAACTTAACAATTCTTTGAAGAATATTGCTATGATTCTTTGCTAGATACCCCCTTTGTTTCATTATTTTGAGTTCTGTTGTTAATTAAGCAAAAACTAAAGCAGGTTCAACCGACACAGCTTAGATCCTCGATCATAAACAGAAAAGGTGAAGTCTGAACATTTATTTGGAAGATCCAGGGAAGGGGTTCAACATACCTTGATGAAACATCTATTTCTCATTCCCCTTTTCACCTCCCTAGGCTCCAGGGGAGGTTCACCTAGGAACCACCCCAGTGGTCTAGCCTCCCCAAGACCCTAAATGCCAACAACTATATTGAATGATTTTAAGAATGCTGAAGTTCATAGAAACTATGTCACTAACCTCTGAATTTCTTCAGTCAGAGCAGCAAGAGGAGAGAATAAGTAGGCAGGGTCCACATTTCCTTGTATACCAATGCCGCTACCCAATCTTCTTCTTCCATCTGCCATATCCACTGTCCAGTCTAGCCCAATAACATCAACTCCAGTATCTACCATACGCTCAAGAAAGCCACCATTGCCATTTATATACAGAACAATTGGTGTCTCGGGGCACTTTTTCTTGACCAAATTTACAATCTAGAAGTTCAGAAAGTTGAACATGATGAATAGGAAGAAAAAAAGAGATTGGTACAACAGTAGTCAACCTAAAATTTGCTGTTTTTTCATAAATTGTAAAATAAGAAAACATACTAACAATATTTAGCTCAATAAAATATAAAAAGGCGAAATTGTAACCTATGTCTTCAAATTTTCTCCCATGAAATTAGAAGCATCATAACATTCAATGAACTCATCTATTAATCAAGGCTTACCAATAACATGTTTTTCGTTTTTTACTGCAAAAAACTACAAATTAGAAGCTTTTAACCAAGTAATATAACAGTGAAAATAAGGCTTTTAACCAAGTACAAATTAGAAGTTTTTCATTTTTCATTAATGGAGGCTTGGAAGTCGAACAGTATAATATAACAATTAGCTTGAGAAAAAACCTATTGATTGTTGCAAATCTCAGCAACATACATATTATTTCCCTTAGTTAAAATAAGGCTCAATAGTGAAAATTTTGAAAAACCAAAACACAAATTTATCAGGCAAAAAAGAAATGGCCATTTTTCCTTATTTACCTCTTTGATATAAGGCTTTGACCAGCGTTCCCACATATCAGGTGGTAGTTGTCCACCCCACGAATCAAATATTTGTATGCAGTGAGCCCCGGATTCCACTTGAAAAATGACATAATCTGCTATAGCCTGTGTCAAATGAGAAAGCAGGGTCCTCAATATGTGTGGTGCTGTATGACACATGCTCTTGATGGTTGTATATGTGCGTGTTGTACCCCCTTCCACTATATATGTTGCCAATGTCCAGGGTGCTCCCACAAAACCTAAAACAGCAGCATGACCACCAACCTAAATAAAAAGTGATTAGTAGGGTGAAGAAGGCTAAGAAAGATAGTCATTATATAAATGAGGTGATGATGCAATTTAACCTCCTGCCGTAGTATCCTAAGTGATTCTCCAACAAATCTTAGCCTGTCTAAGTCAATTGGGTGCAAAACCTTCAGTCCCTCCTCGGAGCGTATGGGTGACTGTATTACAGGTCCCCTTATGTCTTCTATATCAAATTCAATCCCGAATGCAGGTAGAGGTGTAAGGATGTCAGAGAAAATGATCACTCCATCAGGCCTAAAAGCTTTCCAGGGCTGCAAAGAAATTTCCACAATGAGATCAGTTGTCTCTGACCTCTCTCGGAAGGATGGGTATTTCTCAGCAAGCTTTCTGTAAACAGCCATGTACCTTCCTGCCTGGCGCATCATCCATGCTGGAGGACGGCTAACAGGATCTCCCCTAGCAGCCTTAACCAAGAGCGGATCTGATAAAATTCAAAAGAAAAATGCAACACAGCATCCAAGTCAATTTCTCTTGCCTTTATGCCTGCAGGGTCAACTATGCATCAGGAGAGAACGGGAGGATAATAAAGGGTGAGAAATGCTTTTAACATTCTCTTCAATGGGATTGTTTAAGTGACAATAGTAAGTTAGTAACTTTCAACGAACTTGCAAATGTATGAAAGCTACGTTAACTGGATTCTAGGAACAAATGATAACTAACTCTTCAAAGAAACAATGTTCATTTCCCCCTTCATTCCTTCAATCAAATTAAGCAATCACCTCTAAATAATTCATTTGATATCTGAATTACCCTTTACCTGAATCATGCAATGACAAGTACCAACATAGTGTAGGTAAATTAATAGTCTCGGGTAGCTTTGGGCATGAGGACAAAACGGAATGAAACAGACAATTCTGCTATGTTCTCTTTTGCTCAACATTTCTAATTGGTTCACCTTTTTAATTGAACTGAAATGTATTAGACTTTTAGTCTTATGTCCTGCTCTATTCTACTTAAAAACACACTAAAAATCAAACAGAAACCATAAATAAAACAGTCTACCTAAAGAAACTTGAAAACGTTATCACATTGATGAATTTGATAATTCTGTAAACTGTTTGTTAAATATTCTTTCTCATTATTGAACTGAATGAAGTACAGAGTATATATACAGTTTTGATTTTCCACAGAATTGTTCTTACAGAAGCTAACTTTCTAACTGAAACTAAACTGTGCAGTAACAGCCTAACAGCCTAACTGAACTGTTGCTGCACTGTACAGTTACAGCAGTAGCTACTATACAGTGAGCACAGTTACAACTAGCCTCTATACAATGTGTTATCCAACACTATCTAACAGATAAATCAAGTACAATTCCAGAACTCAATCCTCACCTCCCGGCACTCTCACCAAAGGCCATGTCATGGCGAGCATCCTTTTCAAGGAAATCACAGCTCATACTCTCACGACACGTCTAACTAACGCCGTTATTATGAAATGAGATACTCGATTACTGTGTCAAATGATCCTGACACATATGATGACTTCAAGCCAGCTAATAAAATTGAGAGTTCTGGGATTTCTTTGTCAAATGTTATTAAAAGGCGTGCCTAAATTTCCAGTGTGGGTTTAGTTCTCTTGCAATTATTAGATTTTAAAACATATGATGTCCCTTTAAGTGCTAGAAACATTTTGGAGAATCTTGAACTGAAAAATGCAGTAAAAGCTTTCGGTAACTAACTGCTAACATTTCCACAAAATTTCATTGTAGGCGGATCAGATATTAGTCTTAATATGCACCAGACTGATGAATTGAAGGAAAAGCTTAAAGATATTGTGTCCAAGCAGAAAGATGACGTTATGTAACTTCTTTGTAACATTTTATCAATAGTAATGTTATTCGTATAATATTTTCTGGATAGTAATGAGTTATTTGAGCAATAAAAAAAGTACAATTCCAATTGAAAATAACCTAAGAAGAAAGAAATCGAGAGTACCAGAAGAAGAAGAGGCAGCAGAGCAAGTGAGAGAAAATTTGGTTCGTAGCGGTTTCGGTTTGAAAGGAGGAGAAAGTGCGTTGAAGTTACTACCGGATTGTGGAAACAAGGAGGAAGAACTCCATCCCAAACCACTGTTTCCAAAGTCAAAACGAAGAAACTCAAGAGTCAGAATTTGAAGAGAAAATGAGAGAGAGAGAGAGAGAGAGAGAGAAAAGAGATAGAAAGAAAACCTGATGATTGAAGTGGGCATGATGTCCATATGGAATTGGAGTGATGGAAGAAGACGATTAGTTTTGCTTATCCTCTTCAGTTTCACCTTCTTAGGCGAACGAAGAAACAAAAATGAAGGGCAATGGGGGTGAGGAAGGAGGAACGCCCATTCCGTATGTTTTTTTCTTTTTTTTTAAATGTTTTAATCGCAGCCATTAGTTTTCATTTTCCACGTGTCATCCGGATATCTAACAAACTGGAGATTCCCATTTACTTGGTAAATGGAGAGGATCCGAACGCACAAAATAGGGCATAATTACCCGGAAACGCAAAGCCCAAAATCACATCTCCTTCACAATGAAAATGCCCTCACCAATTTAAACGCTCTATGGGGTTTTGATTTTGATCTAAGAAACACAAACACTCTGTGGAAATGAAGCAAGCTGAGTCTGAGTCTGAGGTAATACATGTTGCTTTTGAGTTCAATCTAAGTATCTTTCTTCAATCTGTTCCTTATTATGTATATTTTTTTGGCCTCATGATTATGTAAAAGGGTTTCATTAAGCCGTTAATTAGGTTTATTTTTTCTGTCATGTAATATAGTTTAACTTAAAGAAAAGAATCGCACAAGTAAATATTTCCACATTTAGTGATGTAAACGGGTTCACATTTTCTTGCATTGTTTATTTTCTGCAGAACTTTGTGAAAGAAGGTGAGAAAGAAAATCCAGATGAAAAAGCACTTGACCTGAGTTCAAAAGATGGAGATGAAATAGCTGAGGTGAGATAATTTGTCTTTCAGAAATTATCAATGCTGAGTAGAAACATGAACTTGTTAATAACTGTTTTCTTTTTTCTTTTTGGTTTTGAATTCCTCCTTTTGCGTGTTTATTGGTGATTGCATTTGTATAGTCATTTTCATAATGCTGGAGAGTAGCAATTTGCTTCCTTGATGCTGTTGCTGTCAGTTGATTACTGTATTTTAAGAATAAATTATTTATATCATACGGGAATCTAGGTAAAATGTAAGGCCATTTTCTGGTTAATTTAAAACCATGAATTATGCTAGTAGAGAAATAATCATCAGTGGTGACTAACTCATCAGTTAAGGGTTTAAATAGTGGTTGCGATCATGATCTTTGATATTGTGGAGCATCATAAGGTTGTAAATAGTGGTTGAAATCGTGATATTTGATATTGTGAGAGCATTGCAGAGTCAATTATGACTAATGCAACCTCAATCACATCAGTGAGACATCTAAAACCGTGCTGTCGCAGCCTACGTTGTGGTTGCAGACCGTTTTTTTATGACCTTGCTTACCACAATACTGATAAAATAATAATATAACATGTTAATCTAAGTTGACTCAAATTGTATCCCTTTTAATGGCTACTATTGGTGCCTGTTGTTGGTTGAACTTCAATTTTGTGTATGTTGGAATTGCAGAGCCAGAGGTATACTAGTGTAGTGTTGGTAGCAAAGCAAATCCTGATCTCCACCAATGTTGAGTTTTTGTTACTAATGTCATTTAAATGTAGGTACCTATTGAATCTCTGGTTTCTGATGCTGAATGGGTTTGCGAAAAACCTAATGGTGGTATCTCTTCATCGGCTTCAGAATGGCCTTCCTTCAGCACTAAATCATATTCTTACCCTTATTCAATGCAAGTAGATCAAGCAAGTATTGCAGTTTTGAACATGCAGCATAAGGCAATAGAAGCTTGCGAAAAGTTCTTAGCCGGAGATAATGGTTCTGATCGTGATGAAGATGATGATGAGTACAACAAGATTGAAGATGAAGATGAAGATGAAGATGAAGATGAGGATGAGGATGAGGATGAAAATGAAGATGAGCTGGTAGAAAATTTTGAAGAATGTAAGGAGTATAGGTTCTTTGAAAGAATTTTCAAAGAACGCGATGACTTGAGGAGGTATTATGAGAACAATCATAAAGATGGAGATTTTTACTGTTTGGTTTGTGGTGGTATTCGTCAGAAGGTATGGAAGAGGTTCAAGGATTGTACTGCACTACTTCATCACTCCACTGCTATTCTAAAGACACAAAGGAAGCGCGCTCACCGGGCTTATGCACGAGTCATCTGTAAAGTTGTTGGTGTAGAAATTGATCAGCTGCCAGCAATTGTGTTAAAGGATGTGGATTCCTCCTTGGCAACTTCAGAGAAGCTTTCGGTGAACAAATCATAATTGATATATTATATCTATATTTTTATTTAGTTTATAAATACCTCATTAATGCTTATTAGGTTGAGTTGATTTTTACAGGTTGAACCCAAAAAACTTGCTGTGAGTGGTGACGATGGTCAAAATGTAAGTATCATGAGTTAGATATTTCTTTGTCATATGTATATTGGTTTCAGAATATAGTTGCTTTAAATACATGCTGAGTAGTTTAATTTTTCACAGGGTGAACCTGAAAATGCAGTTGATGGTGATATTGATTTTAAATGTTTCTTTATGAAAGAAATTGCCAAAGAGAATAGGATTAAATATGGTGTATAGGGAGAACCGTGCTGTTCTTAACGGTATTTGGGATGGGAGCTTGTTGACTATGAATTAATAGATTTTTATAACTGTCTCATGAATTTCTCTTTCACTAAGGGATACTTTTGTAAATACTTGCATTTCAAACTTGACGCACTCAATGGGAAGTGGTTATTCTCATTTTCCAGTGTTCTTTTATAATTGGGATGTGTTTGGTATACAAGTCTCATATTGGATGTGGACAGTTGGAAAAAAATTATTTACTTAAAGATATTAGAATTATTTATAAAAAGTAAAATACTTGTGCAAAGAAGTTTACTCAGCTAGCATACCTATGTTTTTTCTAGGCTATGCACATGACTAGAAATTTGGAACTATTTGGCAATTGTTGCAGGCAAAAGTTACTACAATATAATTTGTGTTGTATTTTGTTTGGTGCATAGAGCTACATAAATGGAAGTGTGGGTTTATCATCATTTTCTCACCTTATATTGCAGTGTAATTTACATTTGGGTGATTTTAAGTTTTTTTAAAGATAAAGCGAAATTGGCGCTGACATGGAAATTGTACAAAAATTCAATGTTGATTGGTTAACTACCAAATGTCTAAGATGGAGCAATTTTTACAATTAATGCTTATTGAATAACTATCAAGTTTCTTAAACAAATCACACATAATTGGGCCTTTCAAATCATAAAGTAGTATTGAAAGTTGGCGTTTCAATTATTTCGATCAGGAATATTGATCAATCTTCTAGTGTGTGCAATGGAGCGATATTAAAACATTATAAAATTGTGTTTAAATGTAATTGGAGATAAAATGGCTACTAGGAATCACAATGGGGCCAAAGTTCACATTTCAAGAAAATATTTCTCATTGGTATTGAGTTTTGAAATGACTATGAATAAAAGTT
Organism: Astragalus membranaceus; assembly: GCA_039519185.1. Taxonomy (NCBI): domain Eukaryota; kingdom Viridiplantae; phylum Streptophyta; class Magnoliopsida; order Fabales; family Fabaceae; genus Astragalus; species Astragalus membranaceus. The sequence goes on along the minus strand of CM076851.1, from coordinate 129,876,938 downwards.
AAGGGCAAACATGATTAGAATTGGTTTATATTTGAAATATTCGGCGTTTTCACACGACAAATTAAATATTGCTATGCAATAATCTGTAATGATAATGACGAGACATACTCTATTGTCGAGAATAACCCAAAGCGTGGGGTTCTGCGGTTGGGGCTGAACCTCCTTTAACCAAGGGTCGGGGGTTCGATCCCCGCCTTGGGTACGGAGCAGCGTTAAAACTCTGGATCAGCTGTCTTACCCCTCAAGACACCTACAATGAGCGAGAGATTAGTCTCTGCTGTCCGTGCGTGGATACCCGAGTTTACCCATACTCTATTGTCAAGAATAAAAATAAAAAATATTGTTTACAAAAAATTTTTCCAGAAAACGCGTTTCAAATAGATTGATTGTTTTATTTAGTATATTTAATGTTGAATTATATATATATATATATATATATATCTTTATACGTTTAGTAGAGTGAATATAATGTTTTTGCTCTCTTAATTAGTAGATTACTAATATACCAAACCATGATTTGGCCAATCTAATATCTTTTAATTGATTTGTTCATTACGGACACTGTGCATATGGCACGTGTGTTAGCAACGCTAGTTTTTTTTTTTGATTTAGGACTATTGCTGGTTACCCATAGAGTGTCCCAACGCTTTCAACGAATGACTAATCTCCGCTCGCTACTTGCGGCAAGGATTTCGCTGGCCAACACGCCTTTTTAACGTGGGCGGGAATCAAACCGGATCGACCCCCACTACGTAGCTCGTAGCCCGACCCCCACTACGTAGTTAATTAAATTGTACAATTAAAAGTGAAAATAGAGAATTCAAAGATAAAAAATAACCATGACAAGTCTATCAGACAAAAGTGATGGTATGCAGATACGCTTTACTTTATTTCCTTGCAGATCCTAATTTTCAAATATCCAATCAACTATCTCATTTCTTAGTGCCCAACCTGCCCATAATTATTTTTGAAAAAAGATGAGTAATAGTATGCCATTTTAAATATTTTAACACCCAAGTAATACTAGTGATGCACTTAACTTATTCTTTCAATTCTAACATAGCTAAACCCTAATTTCTGAAATTCATATGAATTTCACCATATTTATGTAGGTCCCACATGATTTCTTAGGACATATTTAAATTTCATACTTGAACATTAATACTGAAATTACCCTTAGGAGAACCATCATGAGAGGATGGGAAACAGTGACTCAGGAGGCAAGTCTAGGTGAATGAAAGTGCAAGGCCTATGCTTGGTAGTTGGTATTGATTATGTTAATGTTCTCTCTAACATAGCAAAACCCTTCTTGTCATGTTCATGGTAGATTACAATGCCATCAAATCAAACAATTATTACACTCTCGTATTTCTGTGATTCATCCTCATTTTTCACTGTGTGTTGACTTCATCTTGAGCTAAAGATTGAAAAAACCAGAACTGGACAGTACAGCTACACAACTTTCCAATGTATGAGGTCATTACTCATTAATTAATACCCCTTGTTTCCACGAATCCTTGCTCTCATGTCAACCTGATAGGAATGCAAATAAACAATAAATATAAGAGATGTTAAAGTTTAATATTTTTTGATCAATTTAAAGTTTAATATCATGCTGAAGTTCACATATATTATTGCTGGTATAAATCTATTCATCATATTCTCCAACAAAAATACACATTTTCTACCAATGGTTCTGCAGGCCAACTTTAAATGCACATGTGAAAGGTAAAATGGTCTGTCAAATAAATACATGTCAGCTAATATGACTTACTGCAAACTAACTCTAATAGAGGCTACGAAGGCCTTACAAAACACGACAAACCAGAGTTGCATATCAACATTACTAGTAACAAATTCAACATTCTTAAAAATAATCTTGTTGAATTCAATCTTGAGTTAGAAAAATACGTCCATGGTTGTTAGATTTTTATGCTAAGTTGCTAAACAAGTACAAGAGAGGAATTCGGCTGATATTGAAGAAAGATAGGTAAAGATGAATCACAAAAGGGGATCTGTATTTCACAATCTGGTATTTAGTTCGAGAGAACTGTATAAAAGCGAATTCGAGGGGAGCGGATTCCATGCCTTGAGCGCGGGAATGACTTGCTGGTATTTCACAATCTTCTCCGACAGTGCTTTCTTCGTTGCAACATAAACTCAAGCAATAGCTGACTGCAATCCCTCCAATATTTCAAGGTTGATTCCCAGCATTTCCCTCAAGCTGGGAAATTGATATTGGAAAATATCAGATTGCCACAAACTTGAAGTCGGATTTCAACATGGCTTTTATAAGGACATCTACTTTCTGCAATTTATTTGGAATAATTCCCATTTCTTGTTTCTTACTTGATGAACATTTTGTTGATCTTCACATGCCGTGTCAATCCTTTCAAATAGAGTTCGATTGCAAAACCAGGAAACTCAAAATAAAGCAATACAAAAGATGATCAACGTTGCAACAGAACAAAAGTAGACGAACAAGGAGCAGGTCGGAGCAGAGGCGGAAGGCGGCAACGGAGAGTTGACAGAGCAGGAGTTACTGTGTTCGTGTGTGTCGCGTTTTAAGTGTTTTGGGAAAAAATTCCAGATGGCACAATCTAGTGCATCTGATTGATCTAACGGACAAAAATATGGGAAAGGCAGCAAGTTATTCCCGCGCTCAAGGCATGGAATCCGCTCCCGAATTCGAGAGTGCTTCACTACTCTCCACAATGATTGAGATTCTGACTAACTATCAACTACTTTATTCCCCTTATTTGTAGACTACAGGTTCAGTACCTGTTAGGGGTGTTCAATTTAACCGCATAGGTGGTCTATCCATAACCAGAGCCATATCCGGTTTCAAAAAACCAGACATATTTACCCTAAGTTTGTGACCAGATCCATTCCATCCTCCCATTGGATATCCATAACCAATTACATGATCCAATAGTGAATAGCTAGTATCATATTCACGTGCAAATAGAGACTGTGAGTAGAAAAGTATTATTGCAGCTGTGTTATGTGTTTTGTAAGAAGATGCTGTTGCAGCAAAGATTTCAGTTTTATCTCATCTTATTTCACAGTACCTTTAGGAGCCAAATAATTGTTCATCCTATGACTTTTAATAATTTTCAAAGAACCTCCTAGATTGGCTTTCCCTTCCCAACTTGTCAATTTCTTACTAGCAACCATATATCAGTTACCAGCATCTCTCCTTACTTTATTAGTTTATTAGATTGCAGAGTGGCCAGCCCCAAAAATGCTATGGTGGGAAAAAGTATAGCGGAAAGACCGCTATTTTATTTACATTAAATAATTAATTAGTACTATATATATATATATATATATATATATATATATATATATAAATGCACGAAAACTGGAAATTTACTTAATTCATGAACTATTCATAGTTAATTATAAAATGTCATAGTACTTGAGCAAAACATACAAGTAAATAACAACAAAAGTAGAGGAAACAAACAAATTTAAGCCTCAAATCAGTGTTGTCAATTGCCAATTGCGGGAAATAGTGGTTTGCTCAAATTCGGCTATGCTATAGCGCCACTATAGCCACTATTTAACAGTACTTAGGAGCATATCACAGATTGCGGACAATAGCTGGTTGTTCAAATTCTGCTACGTTATAGCGGTATAGCGCCGCTATTTGACAACATTGCCTGAAATCCCCAAAATACCCCCATTTTATCCCCTGGTGCAGTGGTGCGTGCGATAGCGCTGCTAATTGGAGAATAGCAGCCAGCCACTGCTCCTCTCTGCCCCCCCCCCCCACCCCCACCCCCCACTATTGATAACTTTTATATTTACAACTAACCATATTATTTGGTTGAGATGTTCATATTGATGCACACTTAATCACCCTCAGAAGTCAGAAGAAGAAAATCCATATAAAAAAGTGACGATGGCAGTGCCAAAAGGGCCAATCATGAAATATTCAACATTCATTCAATCAAAATCTGTCAACTTCAACTCATATAGCTTCAACCTATATCTTATAGTAAATGCTAGCAGCCAAAAACTATATCCAAGATGAATAATCCAAATACAAAAAATGGCAGTTGTATTTGTATCCATCATAAATAACATAAAAGGTAACATGAATCACATAATCAAATCCAAAACTAAAACTTGCCTGGCCTCTTTTGCAATTGAAATAGGTTTCTCTAAGTCCCACACACTCACTTGATATTGATGGACTCTTCTCTCCAGCACACTCCCTGAACGATCTATTCTCAACCTAAATATCCATTTATCATCACAACAATCGAATTTAAAAATCACAGAAATCACATTAAAAAAAAGAAAAAAAACGTTATCATTTTTAAAATTCAATAACGCCACAGAAATCATAGAAACTGAACCTTAACACAATTGGATTCACCAAGACACTTGACTAGCTCCTCTGCTAAACCCTTGCAAGACTTGGACATTGTCTTTCACTCACTTCTCGCTCGCTCACCTATCTTAAACATGAAAACCACAAACCCATATCAATTCACAAAAAAAAATGGGTAAATTTGGAATCTTAAAGATGTAAACATGTATTTGGACAAAGGGTGTGCACCTTGAAGCGCTTTTTTTCAGAAAGGAAGAAACCTTGAGGTTTTTTTTACGGGTTTTATTGAAAGGCGTTTTAACCTGGGCTTCCCGACCCGGTCTAGAACAGAGTATCGGCCACATATTTAGTGGAGAAAAAAGAAAATTATTATTTTTCAGTTTATTTAACTATCTTTTTTTTATCAAAAGTTTTATTTAACTATCAGAAATGCTGAATGGTACGAAGAGATTCTGTAAGAAATGTCAGAAACATACATGTGATGTGAGTGTAAATTTTTATCCGAACAAAGGTATGTGTAGAAGACAACTTTGGTCGTAAAATAGAAACAAGTGTCGTGAGAATTTAGAAAACGCTAGTTGAAACCGGCAACAATATTTTTTTCATCCAGTTATCTCAATTGTAACATCCTAATTTTAATCGTCATTAAAACCCAAAATGATAAACAATTTTATTAAATCAGAAGTACGCATATTTCACTTGGCCCAAATCATAAAAATCAACTTCCACAAAATGACTCAACAAAGCATGATTGATAATCATAACTATTCTTTTTTTTTTGGTCAATATAATCATAAATATTCTGATAATCAAATATAATCATGGGCCCAATACACGAGTCAAGACTTACAATAATCCAATGTCAACGTGCGTACAAACCCAATTAGACAAAATTAATTAATTAAGCAGAAGGAGCACTTTCAAATGTTCTCTCTAGAAACTTAGTGAGATAAGGTCCGCTGGGATAGCAAAATATATTAGGGGTTGGGTGGTTTTTAACTGTTGAATAATAATTAAGTTATTTCTATTATCTACTGAGTATAGATTGTTGTCAAGTTTCTACTTGAATTTACCATGGGTAGTGAGTATTACATATTGGTTTGTAACATTTCCAGACTTTATGTTATCGTATCTTCTTGAAGATAAGCTAAAGTTATTGAAGCTTTGATTACTTGTATCTTCCTCATTGAATATTCTAGGTTGGTAATAGTTTCACCGGGATCATTATCTTTTATCTACCTGTTTTCATCAATCATTTCTACAAATATCCAAACAAAATATCCAAACAGAAATTATAGAGTTTTTTAGACTCAAAACATGTCAAAGTACAAGAAAGAGTGATAGAACAAAATCTCATTTTGTTTCTAGAGTCCTTTTAAGTTACAGTTTCTCAGATTGAAGTTCTATAATACAGTCTATAAGCATTCACAAATTCCTTATTGATTTCCACTTTCTCAGTTATTGGTGGAAATCTTTGTTACAATAACAAAAAATAGAAAGAGCAAAAGTGCAAAAAGAGCAAAAGAGCAAAAAAGAGCAAAAGAGCAGTTTTAAAAGAGCAAAGTTGCAATAGAAAGAGCTAAAGAGCAATATATTTTATATTTTCTGTCTTCTTTTCATAGGATATCACCAAGTTTGTGATTTCTATGGCTGAAGAATATCAATATGCTGTCCCTGAAGATGAAAGGGAACCTATTCTTGGGAAATTGGCTCCAGCCTCTAAGAGCAATGTTGAATATGCTCTTAGGGCCCTTGTAGCTCAGATCATCTCCCAAAAAGTCCTAAACAAGAAGATTGTGAGATCTATTATGTTCAAAACTTGGGATCAGTATAATGATCCTAAAATCACAGATATGGGGGACAATAAATATCTGTTTACCTTTCCTTCTATGGTGGCTGCAGCTGAAGTGCTTGAAAGAGGTCCCTGGTTTGTAATGAACCAGCTCATCAGCTTACAAAGGTGGGGTGAAGGTATAGCTTTTAAAGATATTAATTTTGACCTGGTTCCTTTTTGGATCCAAGTTCATGGACTGTCAAAACATGAAATTAACCCATCAAATGTTTATATCTTGTTAGAAAAAGTAGGAAGTATTATTGAGGTTGATGATAACTTTAATTCTGGATCTGCTTCTACTCATTTTCTAAGGGCTAGAGTGTTAATTAATGTTAAGAAAGCATTATGGTCTGGATGTTGGTTACAAAGAGATGTTAATGAAAGGATTTGGATTGCTTTTAAGTATGAAAGGCTGCAAGGTGTGTGTTTTGGATGTGGGTGGTTTGGACATGAGTTGAAACATTGCAAAGTCCCTAGATTAATGGATGCCTTTGATAAAAGAATACCCAAGTATGGTGATTTCATGATAGCTACTAAGCTTAGAGTCTTTCATAGAGTTCCTACTGGAAGTAGTCATCAGCAGGGTAGTCAATCTCACTCAAATGAACCCTAGCAAACTAATCCTGAGAATGTTCCTAGTCATGATTCGAGTGAGAGAAATGAAAGTGAATCAAATTTCATACCTGAGAATATAGGTCAGAGCTTTGATATTAACTATCCTCAGCCAGATATTAACCCTCCTTCTGCTTCTTCACTTCCTCAAAACAGAGTCATTCGTAGGTTTGTTGGATCTGACTTTAAGTTGCCACCTCAGTACTCTCCTCCTTATTATGTTGAATTTCCTCCCAATGAAGAGGGTTGGTCTGAACCAGCTGAGAATATTATTCCTGCACAAGTTGAAGAAGCTCTTAGTTTTAAATTATCTCAAGGACTTAACATCAAAAGAAGTAGGGAAAATAAAAATTTACTTATATCTAGTGGTGAAAGTTCTGGTACAGTGCAAGAGGGAGCAAAAAAAGCTAGAACTCTTGCTATTATTGATGGTCAAATGATTATGGATGCTACTGAATTGACTGAGGAGGCGGGTCTTTCCATGCCCCCAAAGGTTCAATGACTGCAATCACTTGGAATTGTCGTGGTTTGGCAGCTTCCACGACAAATAGAGAGCTTGTAGACCTTGTCAAGGTTTATAAGCCTGCCATTCTCTTTCTTATGGAAACTAGAGCCCATAAGAAGAGAGTTGAAAGAGTTAGGAGGAAATTCAGATTCCAAAACTCTTTTTGTGTTGATTCTATAGGCACTTCTGGTGGAATTTGCTTATTTTGGAATGATTATTATGAGGTTCAGATTCTTGAATCTTGTTCTAATTATATCCATACAGCTGCTAAAGAGAGAAGAAGTGGTTTTTTGTTTCAATTTACCTTTGTATATGGTAACCCTACATTTGCTGCTAGGAGGAACTTGTGGTCTAAACTATCTAACCTAAAGCCTTATAATGATGGTCCTTGGTGTTGTGCTGGGGATTTCAATGAGATGAGTTCTGATCTTGATAAGGATGGAGCTCATGATGTTGAACCTATAAGGATGAGGTTGTTTAAGGACTTCCTTAGTGACTCTGACCTTATGGATTTGAATTTACAAGGTAATAGATTTACTTGGATGAGTAATCCTAGAGATGGGTTAGTTACTAGACAGAAGATTGATAGAGTCCTAGCTAACTGGGCCTGGAGAGTTTATTTTCCTCATGCTGTGGCAACTGCTCTACCTATTATTAATTCTGATCACTCTCCCATAATTATCATTCCTAAGCCTCCTATGTCTAGTGGTTATTCTTTTAGATATGAGTCTTTTTAGGAGGAACATGGTGGATGTAGAGAAGTCATTCGATCAGCTTGGAAGGATTCTAATGATCTCAATGCTTGGGATACTTGGAATAAGAAGGTGAAGCAATGTAAGAGAGAGCTTCATAGCTGGCATAATAACACTTTCAAGAATGCTGCTAAGGAGATTCATGAATTGAAGCAGCGGCTCCAACATGCTCTTAACTCTCCTCCAGGATTGGTTAACTGGGCTAATGTAGCTCAGTTTAGGAGTAGGATTGATAAACTATGGCAGCAGGAAGAGCACTATTGGGGTCAAAGATCTAGAATCAAGTGGCTTAACTATGGTGATAAAAATACTCAATTCTTCCATGCCTCTACAGTTCAAAGGAGGGATAGAAACAAGTTATTGAGGATCAAGGATGATGGTGGTGTCTGGCTTGAGGGTCAATCTGAGGTAATGAATGGCATTTACAATTTTTATAATGATCTATATACTGAGGAATCTCCTTCTTGTATAGATGCTTGCCTTGAGTTTGTTCCTAACTGTGTTGGTGTCTCCATCAATGCTAAATTGGAGTGTGCTGTTAGTTTTGAGGAGGTGAAAGTGGATGTCTTTGCTCTTGGAGCTTATAAGGCTCCAGGACCTGATGGTTTAAATGGATTATTCTTCCAAAAAAATTGGGAGATAATCAAAGAAGATGTATTTAACTCTGTGCATCAGTTTTTTACAGAAGGAAGTTTGGGAGAGGATGTCAATTTTACTAATGTAGCTCTAATCCCTAAAGTCCCTCATCCTGAATCTATTTCCCAGTTAAGGCCTATAAGTTGTTGTACTTTTTTATACAAAGTCTTGCCAAAATCTATGTAGCCAGATTAAAGCCTTTCCTCTCTACCATTATTTCTCCCCAACAAAGTGCCTTTGTGGGGGGAAGAATGATTCAAGACAACATTATTATAGCTCAAGAAGCTTTTCATTCTCTCAAACAGAAAAGTGGAAATAGGGGTAAAGGTTTAGCTCTTAAACTTGACATGAATAAAGCCTATGATAGGATTAATTGGGAGTTTCTTAAGAGAGTTCTATTGGCTTATGGTTTCTCTTCTTCTTGGGTCAATTCTGTCCTTAGTTTGGTCTCCTCAGTGTCTTACTCTTATCAAGTTAATGGGTTTTCCACAAAGAGAGTCTTTCCAAAAAGAGGGTTAAGGCAGGGAGACCCACTGTCTCCTTATCTTTTTATCTTAGTGTTTGATGTTTTGTCTAGGATGATCTCTAAGGCTTGCAATTTAGGTTCTCTTCATGGTATTAGGCTAGCAAAGTCTGCTCTTATTCTATCTCACCTATTTTTTGCAGATGATGCTATCTTATTCATAAGGGACTCCCAGGAGGATGTGTATCAAGTTATTAATATTCTAAATACCTTTACAAGTGCCTCTGGTCAGAAACTTAACCTTAGTAAATCTGGTATTATTTGTGGGTCTAAGGTGGACTATGATACAAAGATTGCCATAGCTAGAATTTCTAATATTCCTATTTGGGATCATCCTGGCATGTATCTTGGTATTCCAGCTGAATGGGGAGGATCCAAGGTACAAGGTTTGGCATGGATTAAAGATAGAGTTACTACTAAGTTGGAAGGGTGGAAAGGGAATCTTCTTAACCAAGCGGGAAAGGAAGTTCTGATCAAAGCTGTTGTTCAAGCAATTCCTACATATGTTATGTCTATTTTACAACTTCCTAAAACTTTCTGTGCTTCTCTCACTTCTTCAGTGGCTAGGTTTTGGTGGCAGTCTTCCTCCAATAACAGAGGCATTCATTGGAGGAAATTTGAGGAATTGTGTTCTCCAAAGTTAATTGGTGGTCTTGGATTTAAGGATTTCCAAAGAATGAATTTTGCTTTGCTGTCCAAACAAGTGTGGAGATTGATCAAGGAGCCCAATTCTCACTGGGCCTCCACTTTAAAGGCTATTTACTTTCCTAATTGTGAGTTTTGGCATGCTAATGTTGGAAGGAATGTGTCTTGGGTGTGGAGAAGCTTAATTCATGGTAGAATTCTTATTGCTAAGGAAGCTAAGTGGGATTTTGGTCCTGGGAGCAGGTTAAGTATTTCTAATGACAACTGGATGGCTTCTGGTGAGAAAGCTTGTCTTCTGCCTTCTGCTTCTATATCTAGAGTAGGAGAGCTAATTGATAGCTCTCTTAATTGGGATACTGCAAAGCTTAGAGGTAACCTTCTGCCTAAATCTGCTATTGAAGTTATTAAAACTCCTATATCTTGGTCTACTACAGTTGATCAGCTAGTTTGGCCTCACTCCAATGATGGTATCTTCTCTGTAAAGTCTGGCTATAGGTGTCTGATATCTCCATCTCAAAATAATCTTGGTGCTTCTACATCTGGAGGTATTCCTTTTGAGGTTTGGAAAATTGTTTGGAGTGCTAAAGTCCCTGCTAAGATGAAACATTTCTTATGGAAAGCTATCCACAATTACCTCCCCACTAAAGATGCTCTCTTTAAAAAGAAGATTTCAATCATTCCTAAATGCCCTTTTTGTATAATTGAGCATGAAACTGTTGAGCATTTGCTTCTGCTTTGTCCATGGACTCAACCTTTATGGTTTGCTTTACAAGTGGTTCACCCTCCTATGCCTATCGGTTTGACTACTTTTCATAGTTGGTTTATGAACATTTGTCTAAATGTTTCCCAGGATGCTGATCTTATTTTGTCTAAAGTTATTTTCACTTTATGGAATATTTGGAAATCTAGGAATGAATCTATGTTCAATAATAAGTGTCCTAACCCGATGGAGGCCCTTTTTAGGATCAAGGCTCTTTGGCTTGAGTTTACTATCTCTACTAACCCTTCTCCAGTGATTAACCCCCAGCCCACTAATGATCAATCTAGGAAAGTTCCAATTGCTTGGAAACCTCCCTTTAGTCAATCTACTAAGATTAATTGTGATGCTGCTTTTGACAAAGCAACATGCACAGGTGCTATAGCAGTAGTGTGTAGAGATTTTCAAGGTAGAATTCTTACTGCTAATCACAAAGTGATTTTTGCTAGATCTTCTCTTGTGGCGGAGGCGTTGGGGTTGCGTGAAGCTGTTTCAACTGCTGTCTCTCTTCATCTTCATCTTCCGGTGATTGAGACCGATAATCTCCAGCTTGTCAACATGTGCAAATTGAAAAATCACAAAGCAGAAATTAGTTCGATTCTCAAGGATATTGAAGTTTTCAGATCAGAATTAGATGGGTGTGTGATTACCTGGTTGAATCGAGAAGGGAATAAGCTTGCTCATGAAATTGCTTCGCTTGCTTCGAAAGGTCGTCTTCAAAGCAACTGGACTTCGAGACCTCCAGATTCAATTCGTAGGTTAATTGTGGAAGATTGTAAAGCATGCTTTGATCAGGGTGAGTTATAGTTTGGTAATTTTGCTGAGATTCCTTGAAGTGGAGGTTTTGATTGTTGATCTATAGCTCGGTTGAAGTTGGTGGTGGCGTAAAGTCTTCTGCTAGGATTTGTGTTGGGGCTCTGGTGGTTCGATGGTGTTCGAAGTAATCTTTTGTTTTTATTTTTTAGGTCGTGTTTAGACGTTCTTGTGTGGGCCTTGGGCCGGTTATTTTGTGGGTCTGCTCTTGTTGGGCCTCTTCTTTTTTGTTTTCTTTTTGAACCTCTAGTTTTTGCTTCTGTGTTCTCTTTTGAGCCTTGTCTTGTATAGGCCAATTTGGATCATTTTGGCACAGCTTTGTTGTTGTATTTGGTTGTAGCCTTTGCCCATATCTATGTTAATCAGTACAACTTGACCAAAAAAAAAAAAACCGGACCGGAGATCGAACCGACGAGGCCTCCGGTTCATGGTTCAATCGGTTCAACCATGGTTGAACCGGATGAGTAATTTAGTAAATAAAAAATATTAAATTTTGGAGAAAAAAGTAAATTTAAAAATAAAAAAAATGTATTTCGGGCGGTTCTATCCGGTTCGGTTTCCGATTCAAAGCGGTTCAAATGGGGTTAAACCAACCGGTCGGGGGTCCGGTTCCCGGTTGAACCGGCCGGACCGGTCCGGTTTTTAAAACATTGCCTAAAATAGAAAAGTTGGTACTTTCAAAGGTTACATAACCCGCTTATCAAAAAAAAAGTTACATAACCCCAAAATAGGTGCATAACATCAAATACAAAGTTCATAAGTAACATAATATAATCAAAAGTGAAGAACTATATATCCTTCACTTTAATTTCGCCATCAACTTATCTCAAAAACCACAAATAATAAAAGGGTGAGATTTAAGAAAATCTCAGTGAATTTCTCATAATAGTACCTCACTATAACTTATACGGTGTCTATTATTTGTTACCCAATTGGCGCAACCTTACATGGAATCAAACTTAATTCCATAGGGAACCCTCCTTCCAACAATTTATTGAAAGTATTATATGGGTCAAAGACTGGGACTCATGACTTCCCAATCTAAGTACGCCCTCATATTCTTTAATCATTTTAAATCATCATACTATATGTATATAGTTCTCTCAAAATATCCAATCAAAATGCAAGACAGGAGTATTCAAAAAATTGCAGGCAGGCCGAAGTCAACACGATACCCGTGTTGGCCCATCAGATGTTGGAATCTGTCATTTTCATATTTTTCGTTCAATTCACTTGTAAATCAGGCTTCACCATATCATTGTTATGAACCACACATAAAAATGAATAAACAACACAGACAAGTATAAATTTACCAATTTCAAAATTTAAGTATACAATTATAGTAAATATTCAACATATTGAGTGTGAGTTCAAACAACTTTCAATCATAACATGTGTTTCAATCCAACCAACTACACAAGTTCTTCAAAATAACAGTGATTATACACACACATATTTCAAATTTGAGCTATAAATAGGGTTTGAGTACTAGGTAGTACTTAAACTCCCTAGAAGTGGAGTGAGAAACTCACCTTAAATCAAAGTTTGCTAGCTTGTTTCTCCCCTTAACAATAACTATGACCTCTACTAGTTTGGATGACCTCAAGACCACTTCAATCTCAACTCTATCCTTCCCTTTGGTGATGTTTAAACCATAGTTATCAAAAACATGATTCTACGCAAGATCGGGAGGGGGGTAGGGAAATCGGAAACCGTAAAATCGCAAGTAGAATCAGAAGATTCTACCGGAAAAAAAGTGTAGAAAAAACTAGAATCGGGAGGGGTTAACAAAATCGTAAACTCGTAAAACCACAAGTAAAATCGTAATATTCTACAAAAATGTAGATATTACTATAATAATACTATGTATTCAATAATAATCTAGACCAAAAAAAACTTAAATACTAGCCAAAAAAATGTATACAGTAATAGTAGTACTAGAAAGGGGGTTATTTCTAGTGAAAAAGTGAGTGTGGTTAGAAAAAGAGTTAACAGTGTCATTTACATAGTTTTGGGTCAAGCCCATTACCTAACCCTATTTTGTCTATACCCTAATTTTTCAATTCTCTATTGTAACTCAGCAGCCGCAGCCGCACTCTAATTTATAAATCAGCAGGCGCTTGAATGATTTCGGATCTACTTCTTTTATCTTCTGCAGATCTTCTTTTTTACGAAATGAGGTTTCATATCTTCTTCTTCTTCTATCTTCCTCTCCTTCATGTTCTGTGAGAGACAAACTGAGGAAGAGCAGCATTAGAGAGGATGAGGGCTTGCGATTAGAGAGGAACTGAGGAACGAGAGAGGAGACAGAACGTAAACAGGGTCGATTAGAGTTCAAAACTTAAAAGTTAGGTCGAAACGTAAATCGAGTCGTAAAACCCGGCCCGATTACAGTGAATTTAAAACCTTCAATTCACTGGTGATTTTTCAGGCTGAATCGCGATTTCAATCTGTAACACCCCGTTAATTTCTAACTTGTAGAAATTACCGAAGCGCACTACTGGCATACATCAGAGTAACTTCCTTTTTAAATACTGAACACATACTAATACTCGATGATAAAAACCCATCAAGTTCGCTTACATAACTGAACATAATATACATAAAGCGGTCCTTACACCCTCAACTAGTGTTCAGTACTCAAAACCGAAAGTCTGCGGAAGCGATTTACAACTTAAAAACATAAGTCGTACCATCGTACATCTAAGAAACTGAATAACAATACCGAAATACAAATGAAACTGAATAATGAGACATAATGAAATAAAGATAGCGGCAGCTCCTCAAGCGTCTCCATAGCCGTGCCTCACTGTCTTCAACTTTCCCTGCTTAACTGAAAAACAACAACAATGGATTGGGTGAGACAACTTGTCTCAGTGAGTTCTATCGCGACCCCTTACTAATTCTCTCGGTTCAATTATGCTTGATTCATTTTACTTAACTCATAAATCATAGTCCTCAAAGTTGACTATGTGGCTAATTAACTAACTAAAAGTTGACCTCGTAACCCTCAAGCCGGTTACAAGATACAACACTAACTAAAGTTATAGCGTGTCACCGGTCACTTGGCATAATAAGCTTCCGGTGAACCCGTCCCCACTAATCGGCTGGGTCCCTAACGGGGCCTAGGTTCATAAGGCTCATGACTGCCTCTCCCCTAGCACACTAAACTAAATAGGGTCGTCACCCCGACTAAAGATATATATGATGATATACCTGGACTGAACTCAACAATGAACTTAAACATAATAATATCTGAACTCAACATAACAATGAACTGAACTGAACATAAACTTATTACTAACGTGATCTAATTACTAACTTAGTCTAATTATTAAGTGATCTCTCATGGATTACTAAGGTTCGCTAACTTATCTTATCAATCTTACTAAACCAGTCAATCCAGCATAATATATCAAACACAAAATTCATGACATGAAATCAATGGTCAATCACATGAGCATTCACTTAACCTGAACGTAATCCAAACACAACCAATCATAGTCAATTACCACTCAATTCAGGGCAATTCAATCATAGCATCATTGGGGAAGGTGGAAGAAAGGATTAGAAAGCAATTGGAATCGTTCGGAATGATTTAAGACACTTTTTAAAATAGGCAACCCGAAGACCACGCACGACCCGTGCGCCCATACACACGATCCGTGCGTGTCCATATTTATCGTGTCATTCCTTTCCGATCCCGAATTACTTCCCGATCAATACTACCACTTCAGTCGAAACCAAACATGCATGATTACAGTGTTCCCATACCAGGGGAACCTTGGGGAGTGGATGGGAAGGGACTTAGGACCAATCGGAACGACTTAGAACGTATTTCAAAAATGTCGCATCAGAGAGATACGCACGGTCCGTGCGCCTTGGCACACGACCCGTGCGCGTTTTCAAAAACAGCACCAGTGGTTCCAGAATCTCACGCACGACCCGTGCCTAGAGGCACACGGTCCGTGCGTGACTAACAGTGTTTCAGAAAAACAGTTTTTACGTGTTCGTTCCCATTCCGATTGTTCCCGTGTCTATTCCGATTCACATCCGAACTTACCAATACATTAAAACAGTCATGGCAATCAATACAATCAGTCTAATCAATGACATAACAATCATAACATGCAATTTAATCCCAATTTCAGTCTAATGATCCATCGACTCCATAACTTAGAACGGTATTTTCGCAAAACGTTTCGACATCGGTTTTTTCATAAAACGCGAGACTCAATATCTCAGAACACAACACATGATTTTAACAATCCTAGTGAGTATAGAACTCACCTCTTGGACGACAATAGTAATAGACACCGAGACTTCACGATCACGATCACACGGTGACTCCAACTTTACTCAAACCGCTCCGATTAACTTCCAACCGAAAACCCAGCCACTGAACTACCCTCTAGGTTGTTCCAATACGCGATTCAGGGACTGATAAGGGTTCTAACACTCATCAAACTCACATGCAACACTGATTTCATTACTTGGAGCTTGGTGGGTCTTCAATGGTGGAATGTGGTGGAGGTGGTTTCGAAAATTGTATCAATGGAGAGAGGATGGAAAACTGAAACTAATGGTGAAATCAGATTGTACATGCAATAGACTTTGAGAAGCTCCTCCTCTCTTCCTCCCTCTCAACTCACGCCCTCTCCCCTCTCTTTCTCTTGCTGGTTCTTTTTCCAGATTTTCTTTTCAAAATGAAATGTTTGTGTTTCAGCTGAAGGTATACATATTTATAGAGACTAGGTAAAAATACCACTATGCCCCTCACTTAAACATTTCTTTCCTAATGACTCCCTCACTCCTAATAAACTAAATATGATGCAATCAATTAAATCAAGCACATCATTTGCAAAATAAATCAATCAAGCAAATCACTTTCAATTTAAACAATTTCAATAAATAAATAAATCACTAATAATTACTATTATGCCATTATAATTAAATAGCAAAAATAGGGGATGTTACACAATCGCATATCGTACGATTCCACGATAAATCGGACGATTCTGCATGTTCCCCCCGCCACCCCCCTCGATCATGCTAAGCTTCGTGTATCATACCCGCTCTGCATCAAAATTTCTTTTGTTCAGAGCATTGTGCCACATCGAAACTTAGGGAGGGAGATGGCGATCACAACAACTCTGCTTCATAGTGGTCGCTTGTGGGAAAGAGATTTGCGACAAAAATAGGATCTCCGCCAATCAAATCACAATACCTTTGATGAGAGCTAGTGAGCAAGAACTCGTTCTTTACACAGTTACCTCATCACTTCCGGCTATCTTGATGAGAGCTAGTGAACAAGAAGGGAGTCTTGACACAGTTACCTCATCGCCGGCGAAGATGGCTTCCTTGGTTCTTTGTTGATGGCGGCGGCGCTCCTTGCTATTCTAGGATTAGGGTTAACTCACCAAGACACAAGTTTGCACGTGAGTTTTTTTTGTTTCAATGAAGGCATGAAGTGGACAATTCAAAGTCTTCAAAGGCAAGTTAAGCTATTTTATTAATTTCTTTAGTTTATTTATTACCTATTTTTTCAAATGTTGGAATATGGTGTAACTAATTTTTTATGGCATTTTTTTTTTTAAAATGAGATAATAAACTTATTCAAAAACTTGATTAAAATAGATGATGAACTAAACTCAATATTTATATATAGTTAAACAGTAGTTCCAAAAATTTTCTTTTCTGCTTTTCCTAACTTTATTACTAACATCATGAGCAGATTTTTTTTCTTAGTCTTAACATTTTCTAGATAGCTCTAATTTTATTTAAAGTTCTTTTGGATGAAGAACAGCATGTGAAATACTTTTCTAGTCCTCTTCACATCATTTTTTCTTCTATTATATTCATTTGGTTTTATACTTTGTACACTAATATATCAATAATTATAGCTACTTGTTTCATTTCATTATAACTTTACTTCAACAATAAAATAGATTTAAAAACATTTGTGGTAATATTTTTAGATGAAATGGCTATTCAAATACTTGAAATAAGTGAGTGATAAATCATTTAAATATTTGGGAATACACTATTCGTTTATATTTATATATACACGTCCCATGTACAGTTAAGCATTTATCCTTTTTTCATTTATCCTTTGTAGTCATAGATATAGTAAATTAAAAACCTTGTTGTTTTGATGAGTAGGCATTGACGAATTTGAAGCAAGTGGTGATCAGCAAACTGATTTGGAAAAATTTCAAAGTAAGGAACAATACTAAGATGATTGTGTTGCTTGTGTGTGTGTGTGTATATATATATATATATATATATATATATATATATATATATATATATATATATATATATATATATATATTATCTAGTTATCCTTAGATGATTGTGTGCTTGGTGACTTTAGTTTGCAAGAGTGTTATGACTTAGATTAGTTATGAATTTTGTATGTAAGTATATCATTATACTCCCTACATTATTAGAAATTATGATATTTGTGTAAATGAAATATTGGTTGTCAATTTTACTTATTGACATAACTTAGGAGGATATTGATAAGTTAAGGTGTAATCTCACAAGTTGTTCTATGGATTTTGAGGACTGATTTGTCAAGTTGATTTTGGATGAAATGAGTAAGACTGATGATTTTACTAAGAGCTAATACAGGATGTTTCTTATAGTACTACCAAGTATATAAGACTGGAGATAGGTTCGGTTGGGTCAACTACAGACCTTCTGGGGGCATTTGTGTTTTCGAACTCCTTATATGCGACTGATTTCATCAAATTTTATTTTAAATATGAATCACTTAAACAAATTATGCTTATATATTATTTATTAAATTGTTGCATGTGATTATATATATTATGTGTAACTTGTGTAACCATCGCGTTGCAAACTTGTGTAAGAGTATTTCAATTCACCCCTTACATTTCAGATGTGGACGAGAGGTCAGTTGAATCATTCTGGATACCGCAGGATTGAGTTCCTTGAGGATGAGCGCGATGCGGTTTGGGAACTTAACGGAACAACCCAAATCCTAAAATACACAGGGCTGGTGAAGACAACTGATGGAATTGCTGGAGTACTTATGAGTATAGTTACTAGTAAAATTATCCTGGAGATCAAACTTCCACTGCATAGGATGATGAATGCGATACGACTGGCTGAAGCTGTAGCAACTCCAAATCTGACTAGGCCTAGGGGTCCGGGACTTCGTTTTCGACGTGCTAATCATCCGAATGTGCATCGTGATGATGTTGAACTGCGAGAAGCAGGTCCTGTTAGACGTACTGAACCGGAGGAGAACCCATCTGAGAATTCTAGTAATAGTAGGGTCAATGGGAATCTTCCAAATGGCCATCTCTAGTAACTTTCCTGATGTTTGCTTTAGTGATCCTCTGGTGGCGTGATGTCTTATGCCGACTAACTTTAATGTGTTTTAATCTATGTAGTACTTGTTCTATTTAGAAGCATTTAGAGGGTATTTAGTTGCACTTCATTTGGTTGATGTTTTGTAAGCCCCTAGGGCATGATGATTATGGACGATGTTCTCTACCTATGTGACGCATATATATACATATTATGTATGAATATTTTACATCTCTTAAGAATTATGAGACCTTGATTTTATCTCCATATTCAAGAAATACAATAAAATCATATTCAAAGTAATTGAATGAGTTCCATATAAATTAAAGATAGAATTGTTTAAGTGTAGCGCAACCCTCTTAAAGATATTAAAAAGGAGGTGTTATATAATGTGTGTGTCAAATATGAGTAGGTAAATATCAGAAAAAAAAACGGAAACATGCATTATGCAAGTTTGCTAGTAGGTAAATGTAAATGTAGAACACAATTTTTTCCATTCAGAAGAGCTGTCATCAAGCATAAACATTTATAACTTCATTTCAGGTAACCAAATAATGAGTAAAAATATTTAAAGTGGACTACAACAAATTGACATAAGCTTGTTACAATTTTATATTACCTATCTTTGGAATATAGCATGTATTATAAACAACGAAATCATAAAACTAAAAGAACAGAAGCCCGAAATAAAATTTGGGAAAAATTAATCAAGGAAGTGAAGCATAATAATCTTCTTTAAAAAACCCCTTATGACTGTCTCCTTAACAATCATTTGATTGATATTGCATGCAAAAAGAGTTTGTATCTAATACGTACAGAAGGTCCAAATCATGTCACAAAATAAGTTGGACTGTTCAGCTCCTGCAGCTCCTTCGGTGCATTAACCAGCTTCTCTTTGAAAATCTCCACCATCTTTGTCTCTGCCTCGAAAAATATGATTAGCTTTCTCTTCTTGATATTAGTTTAGCAATTAGCTGCAGAAAGAACATGGAAAACCTTTTATGCTTTCTGAATAATGATGATGATGATGCGAAATGTGTTATTATTTTACATTCAAGTCTCGAGGAGAATAATATTATGGTTTTCACCGAGTTTGTAGATATAGTATCAAAGTCTTCGACGGGGCCAATGAAAGTTAGCTCAGCTGGTAAGGACTTATAAGGAGTTGACTCATTCCCCTAAGGGAATGGGTTCAACTCCCACTGTCTGCGTGAGGATTCTTTGGTGGGTGATCGATAAGTACGTACCTCAGTAAGCGCTCAAAGAGCCGTGAGGCATGACCTGACCTGGTGAGCCCCCCGGGGCCAACTCACCTAATTTTTTTGTAACAAAAAAAAATCTTCAACGGGGAAACAATTTAATAAGATTTACAATTGCAAACTAATTTTATTAATCAATATTTTGCTTTTGAATCCAAACAAGAAATATCTTCTCTTATAAATATTTGTCACATAAATTAAAAATTAACCTAAAAACTAAAATTAAAAAATTAAAAATTAATTAAAAAAATACATATAATCAAATAACCCACTAGCAAAAACTCAAAGCTACCCACTATTGTAATTTTGCCACATCACCATTAATGAGAGTAAAATTGTAAAAGTCTCACAAAAATAAATAAAAAATCACATTTTCAAATATTTCTCACTTTTCACTTTTTCAACTCTTTCTCTTTCTCACACTTTTTCAAACGTTTCTCACAAGGGAAAATGCAGAAGGATAATGAGAAAAAAGAATATATATATATATATATATATATATATATATATATAGAGAGAGAGAGAGAGAGAGAGAGAGAGAGAGAGAGAGAGAGAGAGAGAGAGAGTTTAGTGGGTTTTATTACAGAGAGAAAGTTAACATCCGAGGAAAAAGAAAGGAAGAAGAGGCAGTGGAATGTGTTTATATTGTGTGTTGCTTTGTGTTTTTCCTTAGCATGTATGTGTATACAATATTGTCATGGTAAATAAACGAGACAACACTTCAGTGGGCATGTGGTTTCAACAATTAGTATCAGAGCTTAAGTTCTTCTGGGTATCTATTCAATAGAAGCAACAAAGTTTCGCAATGAGAAATTCACAAGGGATAATAATGTTTGTCAGTAGAGGATAAGATGAAAATGTTTCTTGTTCATCATGGTTTTTTGGGTCCAAATGTGTAATATTGCATATAATAGGTAAAGGCCACCAACATTACAACATAGTGTAAGCCATGAGCTTACAGGAAAGCACCAACAGATCTAGAAATGGTCAAATAATCATGTATCGCTGAACTCAAAAACAAAAACAGTAAGCACATGAGCAGCACCTGAGCAGCACCTGAGCAACTAAGGTCGTTCTAACCTAACTAAAACATATACTAAAGTGCTAACTAAAGCGGATCCTAATGAACTAACACAAAGCAAACAAAAGCAAACCCTAACGGGCTAACACACTCTAAAACAATAACCAACAGCCACCAAGAGGAAAACATTATTTAAATCATTTCACAGTCTTCTATGAAGGATCGTACTAGATCCCAAAACCAATCTCCATCATAAAATGGTTCCACCATCGAGCAAAACAGAGGATTCTCAGCACCGAAGCAGAGACCCACGTCGTTGGTACATGAGAAGAGATGGAAAGTACAGACTCTCCATGTATTTAAAGGTCAACTAGCCCCAATGACAAAAACTCAAAAATTGAAAGCCTGGACTAAAGAGATGCTACCCAATAGAAGGAAGGAGGTTTCAAAGGCACAATGTACAATCGTCAGAGAGGAAGGAGCTTTGAGGGGTGATCGCTACTTAAGAGCGGAGAGGGAATCAACCTAGACCATATGTGAAGGTACATATGGGAGATATGGATGGTCAGGAGGGTTCATGGAGGGGTGAGCACCTCCCTGGTTAGCAGGAGGAGAAGAGGTGGGTTTAGGTGGGTGCGAGGGAGGGAGAAAGGGTGAGGAACGGTTCACCTTCAAGATGTAGGAGCAACGATTGACAGAGGAAACAACGAAGGGCTTCGAGCGTGACTTCACTGTGGGAATGGGAGACAATCTCGAAGCACCAGGGAGCAACACATAGTTGCGTCATTGGTGTGTGAAAAAGTGTGCAAGTATACACAGTCACAAATAAGTAGTATAAAAGATCGAACCCACAGGGATTGGATTAACTCTTGTAGTTTAAAAGTGTATAAATTATTGTGAACTATACTACTCACAAATTGGGATGATGGTGATAAGTAAACAGAATGCAAATAACTAATAAAATGTAGAGGAAATCAGTTGAGAATGATAGTTAAGATGTCTTCACTAAATAAAACACTTTTGAGAGTTTTGTGTGTTTATGTGGTGCAAAAGCATTGAGTGCAGCTGCATCAGTATGTGCCTTACAGCTACTTTCTTCAGAGTTTCGTTACAAGCTTCCTATGTCTAGGCTTGCTAAATAAGTTCACTCCTGCCTTTAAAGTACCCACTGTATCACCCTAAGAACTATGTTATCCTATGTCTAGGACTTAACATGGTTTTAATAAAGTTTTCTTTATTACACAAGTTAACAAAGCCTTCATTAAAACACTCACCCTTATTAGTTCTTGATTTCTAGTTATAAACCATGTCTGTGAATATAACTCTACTTATTCTAAGCGATCAACCTTAAAATAAGATGGATGTAGGATAACACAAGAACCAAAATGCATACAACACTTAAAAGTTGTCCTGATGCTCTGCTCCCTATTCGGAGTCACGAGTTTCATCCTCTTCCACCTTGTTGCCAACCTTGGCTTCCTCTTGGTACGCCAAGTTGTCTTCTCCATAGTCCATGTACTTTGGCGCCTTCCGAAGGAACTCGTACAGGCTTCGGGGTTTGTTAACCCCCATGTCCTTTTGAAAGAGGCTTCCCTTCTTGAGGCCATCCTTCATCCAAAAGAGCCTCCTCTTGTCTTCAAGGTCCCTGACGTTGGTAGCCTCCTTGTTGAACCTTTCTAGATATTCTCTAAGTGTTTCTTTCTCTCCCTGCCTGATTGCCCTAAGAACCTCTTCGGATTTGGGTTTCAACCGGGAGGCAGTGAAACGAGCTGTGAACATTCTCGCCAGCTGCCCCCATAAGGAGATGGAGTTCGGCCTTAGCTCTTGAAAACACTCTAGTGCGGAATTTTTGAGAGTGAGGGGGAAGATTTTGCATTGAACAGGCTCCCTGGCGCCTCTATAGCGCATCATCAGGGAGAAGTGTGCCAGATGGCAGTCTGGATCTCCGGTTCCGTCATACATCTTGAGGGTTGGCAGCTTCTCTAAGGCCCTTGGGATTCGGCATTCATCCACCCTTCGAGTGAACGATCCTTCTTCCGAAAACCCTCTTGAGTTTCGGGGGGAGGGGTCTTCATAGTCCAACTCATGATACCTGCGTCGGTCGGGGGATCTCCTCGATGGCGATCCCCCGTGATGCCTCCGACGGGTATCGACCCGGTTCCTTGACCCCTCGCGAGAATCAGGGGATGCGCGTGAGGAGGTCCTGGAGTGGGAGTCGCGAAGCCGGTAGGTATCATCTGGAGGGAATGGAGGGGTCCTCGGAGGTGAACCTGATCCTCCATGCCCGCGCCGCTGAGGGGGAGAGTGATGTCGGTGCCTCCGCATTGGGGGAAAACGATGGACGTGATGTCTTCGGGGAGGAGAACGATGGACGTGATGCCTTCGAGGGGGAGACCGATGCACGTGCCTTCCCAAGCTGGATGGAGGCTGCACAGGCAGGGAAGCCACACGCCTTTCAATCTCTCTCAGGCGAGCTTCCTACTGCAGCATAGCTTGAGTGCGATCGCCCAGGAGATCCAGAAGCTGACTCATATTTGAGGGCTGGTTAGGCTGTCGTCAAGTAGGGTCACGACGTTGCCCTCAGGAGTACCCTCTGGTCGGGGTGCGAGTATGGCAATACTTTGAACCCGGGGTCTGCCTCTGGGAGCCATGGAGCAGCAAGAGAAAAGTTCGAGTAGTGATGATGTGAAAGACAGAAATCTCCCACTGTGGTAGCCAATGTTCTGCATGTACCTAGCATAATTTTGGTAGGCTGCTGTTGGTAGGTCTCTTGCTGCCCTGGCAGGAGGTCAGTGAGCGCCCGGGGGGGACCTGCAAAGCCACTCCGGTGCTCAAGTCAGTATGAGAATAAGCTAGTGAATTTGCAAGGGAAGAGTGTGTACCGTATAAATTGCTATGTGAGCCGGTATTTATAGGAAATCGATGCTCGTTGTGGATCGTCGGATCAGTGGAGGCGATCTGAACCCTCCAAGCATATTGGGCTTGTATGTTGTGGATATGGGTCGAATCGGTTGGGTTGATCCATATCCAATTGCTAAACGCACCCCCTGGTTTTGCTAATGAACCTCTTGGTCCAGTCCAGAACAATAGGTTTCTTTGATTCTCATAAAAAACGTTTCTTTTATAATAGGTAAACTCTTAAGAAACCAACACTGTTGGCCCATTGACATAAGCTATCCTGGGACCCAAAAGATGGACCCGGTGCTCCAGGTGCTTGATTTCCGCAGCAGACAAACTCAATTTTAGTCGATGCAAAATTTTCTCCTAAACATGAGCAAAGATTAATCTTTCATTGAAAATATTGGGACACTTTGTGGGTAGCCAACAATAGTGTGAATCAAAAAAAGATAAACTCTTACAATTATGAGTCGAGTCTACATATGCTTCACGAATTTACGTAAACTCTCGAATTTTGACAACTTGCATATAATGTTACCAACCGTGGTAGAATTGGCATTGCTATCAAACCAGCAAATCTCCAAGTGGCTAAGAAATTGAATCCAAAAATAATATCTACTTAAAGATGACATTACATACCTCTCGTTTGAGATATTTAGTTAAAAAAACCCTTCAAATTTAAATGGTGGGACCTGACCTTTTTATCCCTTTTCCCGTAAGCAAGGAATGGACACAATCACAAGAGAATAACAGCATCATAGATGATCCTAATACCAACAAAAAAAAGCATCATAGATGATCCATACATCGTTTATCTCAATAGTACCTTTAATCAATTGTCACCCATAGGCATTAGGCATCGGATTTTTTTTTTTTTTAGCCGAAGGGAAGGGGCGAGCCCCCGGAGACCCCTGGAACCGGGCAGTGTCCCAACGTTGACAACGAAAGACTAATCTGCCCCCCCAGTAATCTACCGAGGTGGCCAACGGAAATTCGCTCCATCCAGAAATCGAACTGGAGAGCATACCCAGTCGACCCCAGCGGGACCCAGGGAAGTACTCATTCCTTAACAGGTACAAAAATTTATATGATTACTCCGTACACAATATAAGAAAAACAATCAATTAATAACATTAAAATCAATTATTATCATTTAATAAGTTTAAAAATTTATTTATTTTCAAAATTGTTTTTTTCATTTAATGATGATTTACGCTCCTAATTAATGATAACATTATTAATTATACCACTTAAATAGGACTAAATTTGAGATTAATCATTTAATATATACACCTTAAAAATTGTATTTATTTCTTATATTATGGACTACCAAAACTCACTTTTTTTCTCTTATATTGTGGATTGGAGGCGGTATTTAATAAGCATAATGTGCTTATTTACTAGTTCAATATACTCAATTTCTTTAGCGTCACAAACCAACCATATGATATGATATCTATAATAATACAAAGTAAAATGTTTTTCAAGGACATTAATCCTATGTGTCAACTTTACAGCAATTTAAGAGAAAAATGATAAATGCTAATTCAGTTTTATTTTCTAAAAAAAAACATTGATACATAATCAATAATAATGAAATTCAACTTAAATGAAATTTCAAAACATTCAAATTTTCGAATATGGAATTTTATGGCAAAAATTATTAATTTTAAATTGGTTCATTTTGGCGCAATTTTCACATTTCATTTTCAAACAATTTTCGTATAACTATCCTATATAAATAGGCTCTCTTCGTAGGTCAACAAACTATTGTACAGTGAGTGCTCTTATCTTTTACACATTCTTTTTTCCTGTAGTTTATTTTGGCACTTAATGGAATTCAGTGTTGAAATGGTTGTTAATATTCTATTCCTTCGTAGAAATATCAACCTGAATGCACTACATCATTTTACAATAGGTGTATATCAAATTTTCTAAAATGATTATTTTTCGACCTTTTTTTCTAGGCTATCAAAAAAATCTGAACTTTTTTGTTGTGATTTTAAAACACGGCTAGCATAATATAGTCATGGCCCATATTGTTGAAATCATTTCTGCTAACTGGTGAAACAAATATTTTCAATTTATTTGTTGTTGGATTCATTAACATTTTTTTAACTTTTGTTGTTGTCTTTTTTATAGGTATGGGATTCATCTTAGAGTTGTCGATCACTCAAGTTCGGTTGTTTTCATCTTAAAAGACGGCGTTGCTTTTCAATTTTATGAAAGGCATCCGACTGATATAAATGATTCAACCAACAAGGATGTAATTTAATGTTTTAAGTTAGTTACATTAATCCACAAACATTATGTTTATACCGGTTATATTGTAGGTATCTGAAGCATTTTGTCTGGCTGATGTATTCAAAAATTCATATATGTTTGAGATAATTTGCCCTAACACCCAATCAATTGATGATTACATATGTTGTTACTAGCATATTTCCACAGCGTTAGACTTAGTATTAGTACATATGTTATAGTTATTTAAAATATTTCCACAATGTTAGACTTAGTATTAGTTTTTCTACTGTATAGAACAATTATTGTAAAGTAAAACACTGACGGTATAAAAACTATCGTATTTTGTTCAGTTAAAAAATAATATTTTATTATTAATATTTGTATATTATATTTAAATTTAACTATAATATTTTTTAAGATAAATATTTAAATTTTATTAGATCCTATAATTTCAGTATTTTAGACAATAGGTTGATTGTAATTAATGTCATTTATCACAGAAATAATTTGGTCATTTATCTAGAAAAATCACATGTCTGAATACCAAGTAAACAACTATGCTAATAAAAAAGTCTTTGACTATTTTTTGTGGTTATCGCATTTTAATAAAAACATATTCATTTTAATTTTTTATATTTATCATAAATTATGTCTCATCCCTTCCAATTTTTTTAATAAGTGTCTACGTATTTTTATTTGTCAATTTATATCGTGTGTCTATATATTCACTTCTCAATATGCAGACTATGTGTATTTTTCCAAAAACAGGATTAATATCATTAGTAAAAGATAAAATAATTAATTTTTAGTACACTAATTTATTCTATAAGCGTTTACATTACTAATTTCAACATCATGTTATTCACACAAACTAAAAGACTTTAAAATATTGGGAATAAAAATTGGTAACATTTCCTCTATCCTCCGATTTGGTGCAAAAAAATACTCCAATTATTTTAAAATTATTTAACCAACAAATTAAATTATTTTATACAAAAATTTTAACGAAAACATAGTATCTCGTGCATTGCATGGTTACATGCTACTGTTAAATACAATTCAACTGACATTTTTTTTATATACAATTCAACCACTTTTAGGTGGACTATATAACCATCCACATCAAAGGAAACGGAAACAAAGGATATGTACCAAAAGTTTGATGATATATTAACGTGCATTGAACCTATGCCAAAATTAATTACTGATATTCAAACCCTCTTTCTTTTTGTTAATTTGGTCATTCTAAATAGGAGATAACAATTAATAAGAGAAATAGGAGACTTAATGATAACAATTAACAAGCTAAATAGGAGACTTATACCAACTAAATAAGAGAACTCAAGCTGATCACAGGAAACCAGGCTAATAAATCTGCCATAATATGCACATACTGAAGTGAATAAAAACTAAAAGGATCAACTGCGGCAGAGACCACCAATATATTTGATTATGGAAGATGTCATGTCCTACTAATAATATAAATTTACAACAAGCTTCCTGCAATCATATTATTATAGACTCGAAGCCGAGAGAAAAAATTAGACAAAAATAACTATTCACTTTAAAACATCCACAGAATAATTAAGCATAGTGATACCAAATTTAGACTACTCACAAGCCAGTTTAGTGCCAAAGCTGGTTAAGCAAATGGCGAATGCCTGGAAGGCAGATAAAGGCTCCCTATAGTCCATGGTAAAAGTATCATCCCCTACTTTACCAAACTGGAGGAGAACTGTTTCTTCATCTCCTTTCCCTCCTGGTTGGCTTTGGTCTACAGTAGCAACAAGTTGAAAGTTCTTCACGGATGCCACGGTTACACGACCATGGAAGTTCAAACACCAGCATTGCAAATGTTCGTGCCACCTTGGAGCTTTATTCTTCAATATTGTGTGGCCAGAAACAGGAAGATCTTTACGGTGCATTTTATGGCCATCTAAAGAATTGATATCTGAGCTTTCACCCTTTGATGAGATAGGAGACTTCAGAGAGCAAACCATCCTCCTTGGACCTCTTGATTTCATAAGGTTGAACTTGTAGGCAACATGGCCTACCTCAAAGTTACCAGCAGGAACTTGAGGGCTTATCTGTTTGCTGGCAAAACGACGACTAGCCCTGCCACTTGATGGTTTTGCACCACTATGAGGCGGCTGGCTATCGTAAATTGTGAAGTTGGTGCCTAGAAAATCTGAGCTGTAAAACCATTTCAGCAGCTAAGTGGTCAATACTCAAGAAGAAAAGGGTGACTACACATTCAATTAAATGCTTTTCTTTTTAATAGATGAGACAAGCAGCAAAATGATTGACCAGCATTGACATCAAGAGCTTTTACTTAAATAAGTATACGGGAGTCGAAATTATTGGGATCTCACCCATCTTATTTTGCTTTAATACAATTTTGTTTTCTAATCTCTATGGGAAATATTACATATTGCGGGTAAATATTCATGGGGTAATGTTCGGACTAACTCAATTACAATTTGAAACTTTTTGTTTATCTACTTTAAATTAGTCTTGATTTTCACGGGTAATGTTCGGACTAATTAAATTATGTCTAAGTCTATTAATAAAAATATCAGAACAACACCCATGCGTATGCACGGGTATACTACTAGTTTTATATAAGACAAACAAATAATCTGCAAATTAAGATCATTTCCTTTGGTTTAGATTTATCAAAACAAATCAATCTTACTTCTAGATCTTTTTAGGTGCAGTTTTGGTCATAAAAACAACACCACAAGAAAGCTGATTGAACCCCTGTTTCTGCCTTGAATGGTAATAAAAGACAATGACTTTAGGAGGAAGCTAATAGAATTTTTTTTCCTTTCAATTAGTAAATTTATTTTGCTTTTTTTTTTCTTTTTTCAGTGTTTGAGGGAGTACAAACTGTAACGCATCAGTTTTTTGATTAGGCAAAAACAGTTTCAATTTTCACCAAGGAAACCAAAAAGAAAATAAACGGTCCACTTCAACAGAAAATGTAGGACGAAGCTAAAGCATTTTGAAAACACAAACTGTCTGCAATAACAGTGAAGAGTGGAAGTAACTTACGAGTTAAAAGCTTCACCAGTTAACCAAAGGTTAAAAAAGGAAGCAGAAGAAATAGAGAAGAAACTTGTCCATTTTTTTCATGAAAGAATATTTACTTTCTGGGATAAGGAAGTTTTACCTTAGCTTTCCTACATATGCATTGCTTCCTTGTGATAAGTCATCAGCATCAAGTGATATAACATATTCAGTATGGGTACCACGTCTATATCTCCTAGCTGCTAATAGAAACTTCCCTTTATCTGTGAATGCTGGCAATGGGTGGAGGAGAAAAAGAAGCATTAATCATTGTGTAACATCATCAATTTGTAGTCCTTAGAATATTGAGCAAAATAAGCCGCAAACCATCATCATTTTGA
Source organism: Astragalus membranaceus (assembly GCA_039519185.1). NCBI lineage: Eukaryota > Viridiplantae > Streptophyta > Magnoliopsida > Fabales > Fabaceae > Astragalus > Astragalus membranaceus. The sequence continues at coordinate 129,847,346 of CM076851.1, read as the reverse complement.
ATTTTAATCATTGTTACAACCAGTGGGGGAGCTTGACAATAATTTTTGGGGGTACCAAAAAGTTAAATAATACATATAAAATATTTCACTAATATTTTAACCGTTATCTATGGAGTTGAACTGGTTTTAATCATTTACCACTATAATTGTACATGGTTCAATTGTACATGGTTCAAATATTGGTTTCAGCACTTTTTTGGAAAAAAATACACTTAATATCGTAAAATACAAAAAACACTACCGAAATGCCTTCAGAGAGAGTCGAACCGCCGAATACAAGCTCATTAGCCTAACGTTTTACCACTTTACTACCACATCTGTACGCACCTTTAGCAAAATAGTTAGTATATAACATCTAACATCAACTTTATACTATGCATATGAATCGATTTGAGAAAATTCTCGGGGGTACCGTGGCATCCCCCGGCTCCTACCACGATCCGCCCCTGGTTACAACCAACTACACCACTGGTTGCACTGATTTATTACAATAGCTCAAAGCATTCAGATTTTACTAATGTTTCAAAGTTTGACAGATCGTTAACCAATTGAAGACTCAAAGCTTCACCCTCACTAAGCATTTTTATTCATTTAACATAACAAGGTTGCTACCGTTAATTGGTTAACAAAAGGAATTCTATAGCTCTATTTAACTTTTCATGCGACAACCACAACTACTTTACAAAGGAATAATCATTACATTACAGGAAATGTGAAAGGGAAAGTGTTGAGACATAAAGCTAACTGATCGCTACCTTGTATTGCGGTCAACTATATCAATGCCGTGGGGAGTTTCGCATCATAGGTCTATTTAAGCTATGTCGCATATAGATCGATCAGCAATACAATGTTAAATTTAAGTCAAACAGAAACTTGCTTAAGACCTATAAATTACCAGAAAACAAGTTCTACCAGATTAATATAATAAGAATGGTTTGAAGTTCTTTCATAGAAGAAAAAACCAACACTCTCTTTATGACCTCTAAGAAATTTGAGGTGCTGCAAGACATAGAATAAAGCAACTATTCAGAGCATGCTTTATTGCAAAATAATCTTATCAAACTCCGAACCTATCAGAATCTGTACTCAGGATGCTTTAAACAACTTCTACTTTTTTATTATCACTGTCCCTTCCTGAAAAATGAAGCTTCACCAAGGAAGGCTTTTCATGCAGTTACCTTAGCCTCCCATCAAATTTCCCCTTATATATTTATGAAACTCATTCTTTCAGTATGTTATAAATACATAAATAAAGAAATAATAAAGATATAAATAGAAGCATATTTGCCATATAAACTTCATCCGGAAACCCACAAGCCATAGATCCTTTCAATCAAATCTCTGAAAAAGACATCTCTGATTATTGTTCATAAACATAACATTGTTGAAAGACTTTGAGTTTCATCTTTGTTATGTTGGGAAATCAAACTAGCTAAGATGAGTAAGTTGAACAAGGAAAGTTCTAAAGTTGACCGAAACAAGTCCCCTTGGACCAATTCTAGTCAACTGACTGGCCAGAATTTAGTGGTTTGACAAATATTTTGAGTTTACATTTATGATATAAACAGAAGTCACTTTACAGGTTGACAAACTACAAAGCCCTTCAAAGTAACAATTGTCTGGTCAAACAAGAAAGGCTTTAGCTATATGCTTGACCAATAAGAAGTGGCCTAGCTCCAGTCTATACCATAGTTATCAAAATCGATATTCTATGCAAGATCGGGAGGGGGGTAGGGAAATCGGAAATCGTGAAATCGCAAGTAGAATCGGAAGATTCTACCGAAAAAAAAAAGTGTAGAAATTTGTAGAGTCGAGAGGGTTAACAAATTCGTAACTCGTAAAATCGCAAGTAAAATCGTAAGATTTTACTAAAAAATGGGTGGTTAGAGTATTACTTTAGAGTATTTTTTTTAGTTAGAAAAAAGGGTGGTTAGAAAAGGAGGTATTTTGTTTACAAAAAAAGAAAAAGAGGTATTTTTGGAGAAAGGGGGTGTTGTTAGAAAAATGTTAGTTTTTTATCAGACTAATTATTTTATTTACTGTAGTTTTGGGCCAAGCCCAGTACAAAAGCCCTAATTTAGCATGACCAGTGTTTTGTTTTCCATTCCCTTCTGTTCTGCCGTTCTTTCTTCTTCCTCTCGCCATTCTATCTTCTTCTTCCCCATAGCGTTCTATCTTCTTCTTCCTCTGAGTTTATAAAAAATTTAGTTTCTTAGTTTATAAACGCAGGACAGAGAGCTTGCACATTCTATCTTCTTCTTCCTCACATCGCGAACAGAGAGCTTGAACAGAAACGCAGGAAAAACGTAAACCGGGTCGCGAAACCCAACCCGTTTACGGTGTTTTCAACAATCTCTGTTCTGAACAATTTTCATCGTGAAATCGCTACCAAAATCGCAAATCGGACGATTTCATTGAATATCGCACGATTTCACAAGTTTTCCGATTCTGCAAACAAATCGACTCGCAGAGGGGGTGTGGAATCGTAGAATCGTGCGATTTTGCGATATAAATCGCGATTTTGATAACTATGGTCTATACACACACATCATTGGAGATCATGAAACAGCTATATATATTGTTCACACTTCACACATCTCCTCAAAGGGGTAGCAAAGGAGATCATAAAACAGCTTAGGCCACGGCGGATCTTTTTAGGCACAGTAGGGGTAGGGGCAACGGCCCTACAAACTTTTTTAATTTCTTTTAATAATACATGGTTGTATAAATGTTTTAATGTATATATTATAAGCTTTGTGTGCTAATCATTGCTGGTTCGATTCCCTCAGAAGCAATTTATTATTTTTGTTAAAACGTCCGATGTAGACTAAATTGTTCCAAAAAATATAATCAAAGCTCTAATGTGGGATTCATAAAACTTATTTACCACCGCAACAGATTGAAGGTAGCAATTTTATGCGGAACTATAATATGCATATCTTATATTATCTAGAAAATTATAAAATTAACTTATTTACTATACTTGTTTTGGTTTTACCCAGAGTATCCACCTCCGACCGCAGTGACTAATCCCCTCGCTGAATTGTAGGTGCCTCGAGGGGCAAGACAGCTGGCCCAGAGTTTTAACGCTGCTCCGTACCCAATGTGGGGATCGAACCCCCGACCCTTAGTTAAGGGGGGATCAGCCCCAACCGCTGAACCCCACACTCTGGGTTTACTTATTTACTATACTGCTAGTATATATTTGTTACATATTTTATCCCCCACAAAATTATTGGTCATGTTCCCCCATTGGCTTAGGCCATAATTCACTTTCATCCATCTCTAAAACAGCAAAAACAATATCTTTTTAATCAAAACAATAGTTACTTACATTGTGTAAGGGCAAGATAGAGGTAAAATGTGGAGGTCTTCTTATTCCGCTTTATAAGACATTGGTGGGGCAGCTCACGTGGTCCTGGCTGGAAGTCATCAAAAACATAACAAGATTGTCAAATAATAAACCTCCTTAATTAATATTATGTCGTATTCATTACAAATCAAGCAATTAATAGATACCAGTACCAATGGAACAAAACGTTAGTCAAAATTAAGATGAAAATGAAATCATCACAACAAGAAAACATTTATCCCAATAAATTACCATCCTTTTGATGTCAATTACCATCCTTGTTGAGTAAACCATTGCAGAGACAAAACCATTTAATAAAAAGATCGATAAAGCTAAAATACATTTATCTATGTGTTTGCTTCCTTAGGTAAATCACTACTACTATGCATAAGAAGAACTCCCTAACATAATATATTAGTCTTTCAAAATCCCAATTCTTCTTTTTTTCGCACTTACCAGTTACCACAGATGAAGCTGCAATAAACAAAAACTTACCCAGAAACCTCAATAACTGGATTTAACATTCAAAGTTTCAAACATCAACTTCTATCAAAATACAGCAGTTTCCCAAGCAGGAATAGGTGCCAATCAGAAATCAATCAACTACCCAATCGCTGCCATGTTACATGCAAAGATCCCAAATCACTCACTACTAATCCTCTTCCTCACACACCATTCACTCAATAAACATTTCCACTGCCTACACTAAATGAACCACTCAATCATGTCATAAACAACCAAAATCTTAAATAATTTCACAAACGCTTTTTAAAAAATTTAACAAGCTCAACATATTTCCGAGTGCTTCAATAATAACCACACAAAAAATCAAAAAAGTAATCAATTTTTTGTATTATAATATTAAAGCTAATCGCATCAATCTAAAAGGAGATTCCGCGAGAAAGACGAAAAGAAAACAGATACCAATAATTATAAATTACAAATTATACAAATAAAAAGAAAAAGGGATCGAGTCTGAAGCATCACCTGTTTAAGACAAGAAGGGAAGGTGATTTTGCCTTTATGAGAAGGTGACCGTACGATCTCACGAGTCATATCTCTCCACCGCTTACAAACGCAAGCGCAAGCGACGACGTTTTGACGATGCGGCCACTGTTCCTCGGCAGCGTCAACCCTCCGAATAATCTCTCCGAGAAGCTCCGGCAACATAGTCGACCAATCACTGCCGTCGACCGACTCGGAGTCTCTAATTTCACCGTCGACGGCATCGAGAGCCCTAACTTCCTTAAACGATCTGGAGAATTTGCGAGAACGAAAAACTTTTCTCAATGACATGGCTAACGGCCCTGAAAATTAGGGCTCATAAAATATATATATAGAGAGAAGGAAAATACAGAACAGAAGGATCACAAGAAGAAAGAATAGAGAGAGAGAAAGAAAGAAAGTGTGTTTAGTGGGTTTTATTACAGAGAGAAAGTTAACGACTGAGGAAAAAGAAAGAAGAAGAGGGGTGGTTAAAGTAACGACAGGTAGGTGAGGGTAGCAAAGTTGTGCGCGTTTGTGTTATTATGGGCTGTGCCTATGGTAGAATGTGTTGTTGTGATTTGACATTGTCTACGTTGTATTTTTCTGTATTTCTTGTGTTTTTGACTTGTCCTATATTTTTTTGGGTCTTTTTTTTATACCCCACCCCATTACAATATACCTCAATATGAAAATCCCAAAATAGCCCCTATAATTTTGACTCAATCGGATTTACCTTTATAAATAGGTAAATCCGATTTGAGATTAATCAAAAGCGGATTTACCTAGATCCGATTGAATTTGTAATTAACAAAGCGGATATAAATATATCCGCTTTGTTAATTGCAAAGCGGATTTACGTACCTGATAGGTACATCCGCTTTTGCAATTAACAAAGCGGATATACGTCACTGAAGCTATATCCGATTTTCCCCCACTAATTCTAATCGGATATACGTAAATCCGCCTTTTAGTTTTGTGAATCGGATCTACCTCCCCAAAGGTAGATCTGATTTACTGAGTTATACAGGGAGATGAACCTATAATAAAGAGGGTGCAAATGGGCGGCACCCAACCATCCTATATAACTCAGTACACATAACACAAGTTGTCAACTTGTTATAATTGCACAAATTTCAAATATTTCGGCTTTTCTTTTTTTGCACTTTTCTTCTCCTATTAGGACTTAAGTGGTGGTAGTGGAATTTGGAGATAGATTCTTTGATGGCTTTAGGTTTTTCCGTTTTCACACTCAAATTAGAAAATTGTATATTTGTATTAGAATATCATTTTATTTTATCATTGATTATGTTATGAATTCTCAAATATTTATCAAATTGTAATGTAATTTGTATCAAACATCATAATTTTGAAATAGCAAATAAAATGCTAAATTCAACAAAGATTTGAAATGAAGGAAGTAATTAATATTGTATATAGATAATTAAAATTTATATATTTTATGGTTTTTCGACAAATGTTTCTTTTGATTTAAAATACATACATGGTGAACTTAGTATAACAATCGAAATTAAAAGAATTGTTATTCATGAAAAAAAAAAGTCTTTTTGAAAGAAAATTTCTCCTTTAGAGCATTATTATGACTATTTCATTTTGTTCGGTACCAAGCAGTGTTGTGGTGACTGCTGTTGGTAGGTCTCTTGCAGTTCAAGTGGAGTGTTGAAAAGATCCCGGGTGGGGCACCCGTGATGTCACTTCGACGCCCAAGTCAGTATAGGGAATAAAAGAGTAGTATAATCTAGGAATCAAAATGTACCAATTTATGGCAATGTGAGCCATATTTATAGAGATTCGTGCAAGATTTGAGTCGTTGGATCGATCGGATGAATCTGAGTCATCCAAGTGTGAGAGCCATAAGTGGGCTGATTCTTTTTGGATATGGATCAAAATGATTGGGTTTATCCATGTCTAATTGCTGAATGTGCCTCTTGGTTCAGTCTAGAACAGTTGCCCCTAAAGCCGAGATTATTCCGGAAGATGGTCTTGGCTTGAAGAGTTTTTTCTGATGTCACCCCTGCCGGCTTGTTTGCGTCAGCATGTTACCTTAAATTTTTTCGGTCGAATTGTAGTTGCGTTTCTGCCTCCTCCCTTGTGGATAACAGCTCTCAGACTACTATAAATATGTGAGCTTCCACCATTTGAGCTTTTCACAAAACTTCATTCATATCACCACATAAGATGAGATTTTCATAGAATGCCAGGAGGAAAGGGGGGAGGCGCATCTTATCTAAGGTGGGTTCCACACACCAGTGACCCGAGATCGGATCGTCGCGCTGCTCGTGCTTTTGCAAGGCGCTCTTCGGGCGGGATCTCTTCGCCTGAGACTGCTCTGCTACGCAACTCGTGACTCCGGGCGGCGCTCTTCGAGCAGGATCTCCTCGCCCGAGACCCGAGACTGCTACGCTGCACAGCTCGTGACTCCGCATGGCGCTTCTTCGCGCAAGATCTCCTTGCCTGACACCCGAGAATGCTACGCTGCGCAGGTCGTGACTCCACAAGGCGCTTCTCCACGTGGGATCTCAACACACCTAAGCCCCGAGATGTGGAGCTTTGCCTTGCAGTTGGACTGAGTTTTCTGCTTTTGCGTCGCTATTCCGCGTTGCCTCAACTAGAGATCTTTGTGGCTGCCGCTTCGTTAAATTTCCGTGCTGAACTCGTGCCCAGCACCCGGGATGCGAGACGATGGTCTTTCCCTCTTTTCTTTGCTTCGCACATGTTCGTGGTTCGCAGCGTGTAAGCGCCTCAGATCCGAGACTTGCTTGTTTCAATCCGCCAGCCAAGCTTGTGCCTGCTGTTTGTCCAAATATTGCTTCTAATTTCTAGTTTTTGAATACTTGTGTATTTAAGATTTGGACTTCAAACTTTTTAGTCAAGAGAATAACTATTGAAGTAGGAAAATGATGATTTTAGACTTCATATTGCTTAGACTTTGAGTAGTAAGTAGATGAGTCGACGCGAATCTTTGAGTCTGGTTAACGAGAGCATTTTTATGTGTGTGTGCCATGCCTTTCTCATAGATTTCAATGATGACCTCGGAAAAGGGTGGGGGATTGCCGAAAAGTTACCTTTCTATCTCATAATACTTGTTTTGACCGCCCGCCCGCTGTCCTACAGGTTGTGATTGATGCCTAGAACGAAGAAGTCAGCTCGAGTTCAGGGACCGTATCGTGGTACCATTGCTGCTTTGAGGGAGGCTGGATATTCGATAGGTGGTCCGTCGGAAGAACCTGGGGAGTCTGAGTCTGTGGCGTCAGAGGCGCCTCATATGTATTTCTTCCTCGCTTGGGGACTCTCACGTTGAATCTGATCTTGAGGTTGTAGAGATAGATGGAGTTAACTATGATTGAGTTGCACGATCTGTTCGGTCCATTAGGAGTGCCTATGCCCCTGGGTGCAACATTCCTGGTTTGTAGGAATTGATTGGGAATGAGTGCAGGGTGGAGGTAGTTGATGCGGACGATAGGGTTTGTCGTGCTCCCGACAGCCTAAAATTTATGGTGTATCACTGCCCCATCTTTAAGATGGGGATCTATCCCTTCTTTACGCTATTTCAGTTGGAAGTGATGAAGTTTCTCTCGATAGTCCTGTCTCGGTTGCATCCTAACTTCTGGGCATTTGTGAGGTCTTTCGAGAGCGTGATGAGGGCTATGAGAAGAAAGTCTAAGGTCAGAGTATTTTTCGCCGTCTTCGAAGTGCAACGCCGTTAATAGGTCTTATATGACAGTCCCCGCTACGAATTCGTGTCCATCCCTGCACGTACGGATTATCCTTTCTTTAAACTGCATTCGGAGTCTCAAAAGGATTGGAAGGGTAAGTACTTTTATCTTGTTCCTTCAAGTCAGCGCGCTATTGATAGCCTAGGAGAGTTTGATGGTGAGGGGACCTTGATCAAGGAGAAGTTTTATCTTGGCTGGTTGATAACTCATATTTATATGAGTTATTTATGCTCTTATTACTTAAATTAATGTAAGTTCTCAAGTAATATTCATGTTTTATTTAGTAAATATTAGTTATTTAGAGAAAAGAAGGGTTAGAAGCTAATTTGTTATCATTTGGCACATTTGGTGCCTTTGTGAGAATTTTAATGCCTTTGTTCAGTGTTACTGCGTTAAGCGCTATAGCGCTATATGACGGTGGGCCAGTTGGACATCACTAAGGAAAGTTACATGTTGGAGCCTCATACTTTATGTCAAGTCAAAGTCTGACTTCCCTGTGCCTAGGACCGACACGGACGCTTCCAAGTGGCTAGCCAAGACACATGGCGCAATTTCATTGAAAGATTGCTTTTAGTTGGTGAGAAGTGTCATAGTCACCTTTTTTAAAAGCTACTTTATCAAATTAGGATAATATCTATCCATCTTCTTCACCCATGCACATCATTCGACTTCAATGAGAGTTTTTGGGAGAAAAACTTGACACACATTTCCTCCATTTAACCTCCATTTTCAAGCTTTCATTTTTAGTTTATTTTCTTATCTTTCTGCGCTGTGAAACTACGCTACAGCATCATCCTACTGCGCATGACTTGGAATAGAGGGAGTGCATCTTTTGTAACCATTTATTCCTTATTCATTTACGGTAATATGAGCATTTTGTCTTGTATTGTGTTGATGATGCTTGTAATGAGCTGAACACTTAGTAGTTGGATTGCTTCTAGTTTGTAATGAACCTTTAGTCTTGTTAATATAATATTGTGATGTTTTGCGTTTCAATCCTTGTATTTTAATGCTTTCAAACTTGTTTTGGGATTGACCAAGTAAAATGAGTAGAGATGTGGGTACATAAATGGTCCTTGATTTGAACTCAAGGGTTGATAGGAATGAAATGTTGTTTAAAGACATTTAAACAACTTGTGCTTAACTCTAGACATAGGAGAGCAATAGTTCATAAGGTGAATACTGTGGGTTCTTCATTATACAGGGGTGGACTTATTTAGAACCTAGACATAGGAGTCTTGTAACAAAACCCTGGCGTCAGTGACTGAAAGGCACAAAATCATATGCTACAGCACTTAGCGCTATAGCGTCCAATGTTATAGTGCCTTACTTTTGGGGATTTATATAACAAAGAGCAGTCCAACTTATTTTATAAACTCTTGAACTTTCTTACTGATTGGCAATATCTTTTCTTATTTTCATGTTCAAAAACTTGTTATTTCTACTTTGTCCATTTCACTAAGTTGTTAACTACTTAAACTCTTAAATTAACATCAATCCTTGTGGGTACGATCCTTACTTGATCATTATATTACTTGTTGCGATTGTGTACACTTGCACAAACTACTTTTCGCACAACAAGTTTTGACGCTGTTGCCGGGGATTGCATTTAATTTTTATTGTTTAAGTTTTTAGCAATATTAGGGAAGATTTTATGCTGGTGTGTTGTTTCTTGGTGTTACAGCATTGGGTGCTATAGCGCATGCCCAGGTCCCAACCACCAGAATTCGAGTTGGATCCAGAACCAGAAAGGAGATTTAGGAAACTGAGACAACTTCAGAAATTGAGACAACTTCGACCCACAATGTCTGAACACAGTGGCAGAACAAACTTAGGCAGAGGTACCACTCAGGGTGGTAGAACCAATTCTGGTAGAGGAGGCAGATCAGATCCAGGTGGTCGAGGTAGAGGACCACTCACTCCTACATTACATGAAGAAGAAGATTGGTACAAGCAATAATTAATTCATTAATCAAGGTCCTGCAGACTTGCATGGTAAATGATAGGGACGGACCTATGAGGGACTATGCTGTGTTTGATCCCCAAACCATGGAGACAAGCATAGCAAGGCCTGTTCTTCAAACAGGTCATTTTGAATTCAAACCCGTGATGTTCCAAATGCTCCAAACAGTAGGTCGGTTTGGTCGTTCTCCCCAAGAGGACCCATATTTACACTTAAAGCAATTTTTGGAGGTTTGCAGTAACTTTATCATTCCAGGAGTCAGTGATGATGCATTTGGGTTAAAACTTTTTCCTTATTCCTTGAAGGATAGAGCTAAGGCCTGGTTAACTTCTCTAGAGCCTAACTCTATCCACACTTGGAATGAAATGGCTGAAAAATTCTTAGCAAAATATTTTCCACCTAACAAAAATGCAAGAATGAGGAATGAAGTTACTGCATTCAAACAAAAAGAATCTGAATCACTGTTTGAGGCATGGGAAAGATGGAAGGAATTGATTAGGAGATGTCCACATCATGGCATACCAGTCATCATTCAGATGGAAACCTTCTATAATGGGTTGGACCCAAGTACCAAACTTATGCTTGATGCTTCTTCTGGAGGTGTATTACTGAAAACCTCTTACAATGAAGCTTGTGACTTGATAGACAACATTGCTACAAACTGCTACCAATGGTCAACAGAAAGACTAACCCAATAGAAAAAGGTAGCCGGTGTCCATGAAATTAGTGAAGTTTCAGCTTTGTCAACACAGGTAGCCTCTCTCACCAACTTGATTAAAAACATGAACACCACCTCCAAGGCTACAGCAGCTGCTGCTACAGCATCAGCTAAACCAACTGTAGCTGCCATTGAACAAGCTCCTCCAGGCTCAACTAGCTGTGTTTATTGTGGAGGAGAGCATCTATATGAAGAATGTCCAGGCAATCCTGTGTCTGTAAATTATGTGGGACTCAACAAGAATAATAATCCCTATTCAAATACTTACAATCCTGGTTGGAAGAATCACCCCAATTTTAGATGGGGAGGTAACAATGCTGCTGCAACAAATTCTAATGCTCCTGTTATACCACCAGGATTCCCTGCTCAGAATTATCAAAGGCAAAATGCTCCAGCTATGGATAGCTCTAAGGAAAATCTGTTGAAAAGTTTCATGAGTGATTGTAAAACAACTTTGCAAACTCATGAAGCCTCTATCAAGAATCTGAAGATCCAAATGGGGCAGATAGCTAATGTTCTTACTCAAAGGCCTAGTGGATCACTACCTTCCACCACTGAAACCTCAACTTCTAAAGCAGCAGGTAAAGAGCATTGCAAGGCTATATCTCTGAGAAGTGGGAAAGATTTGCAAGGGCCATCAACTATTCCAGAAAAATAAAAAAAAAATAAAAAAACTGAAAAAGAAAAAAATTCTTCAGGCGCTACAGCATCTGACGATGTAGCATCTGACACAGTACCTTCTCCATCATCAAAGCTTGTTCCAGAATATCCTGATCCACCATATCCTCAAAGGCTAAGGAAGGCACAAGAAGACAAGCAATTCAACAAATTTCTGGAAGTGCTTAAACAATTGCATATCAATGTTCCATTGGTGGAAGCTCTCCAACAAATGCCAAACTATGCTAAATTTGTGAAGGACGTGCTCACTAAGAGAAGAAGGCTAAGGGAATTTGAAATAGTAGCCATGACTGGGGAGTGCAGCATGATTATGCAAAACAAACTCCCAATGAAATCAAAAGACCTTGGCAGCTTCACAATACCATGTTCCATTGAAAATTTCTACTCTGGCCGTGCCTTATGTGATCTGGGAGCTAGCATAAACCTAATGCCCAAGTCCATATACACACAGCTAGGTGTAGGAACTGCCATACCCACCTCTGTCACTCTTCAATTGGCTGATAGAACTTTAGCTTATCCAGAAGGGATATTAGAACATGTGCTAATCAAGGTAGATAAATTTGTTTTCCCTGTGGACTTTGTAATTCTTGATTTTGATGCAGATAAAGAGGTGCCTATTATCCTAGGCAGACCATTCCTAGCCACAGGGAAGACATTAATAGATGTGCAAAAAGGAGAATTGACCATGAGTGTCAATGACCAAGAAGTCAAGTTTAATGTCCTTAATGCCTTGAAGTTCCCTGAAAACAACATAGAAGAATGTTCATTTGTGGTCTCTCTTGACCAAGTGGTACAGAAGCATTTTCATAAAAGCAATGACCACTTGGGAAAAATTTTGGACAACACTGACAAACAAGAATATGATGCAGAAGGAGCAACACAAGCAGAGTTGGCTGTAAATGAGGTTTGGGCCAGAAGATATGAATCACTTGAGCAAGAAAACTCAAACTTATGGAAAAATATTCCTTCCATTGAGCAACCACCTATCCTAGAATTGAAGGAGTTACCTCACCACCTGAAGTATGTCTATTTAGGGGAAAGCAACACCTTGCCTGTTATCATAGCTTATGATCTCTCACTTGAGCAAGAGCAGAATCTTATTGAGACTCTAAAAAGGCATAAGAAGGCAATTGGGTGGCAAATGTCAGACATTCAAGGGATTAGCCCTACCATCTGCATGCACAGAATTGTGTTAGAAGAAAACTCCAAGAATTGTATTGAAGGGAAGAAAAGACTCAATCCCATTATGAAAGAGGTGGTGAAGAAAGATATTATTAAGTGGCTGGATGCAGGCATTGTATATCCTATCTCAGATAGTGCATGGGTTAGTCCTGTGCAGTGTGTTCCAAAGAAAGGAGGGGTAACAATGATAACCAATGAAAAGAATGAACTGATACCAACAAGGACAGTGACAGGGTCGAGGATTTGCATGGATTACAGGAGACTAAATAAAGCTACAAAGAAGGATCACTTCCCTTTACCTTTCATTGATCAGATGCTTGATAGGCTAGCAGGGAAGGAATTCTATTGCTTTTTAGATGGCTATTCTGGCTATAATCAAATAGCAATAGTACCTGAAGATCAACAAAAGACAACATTCACATGTCCATATGGCACATTTGCTTTTAGAAGAATGCCATTTGGACTGTGCAATGCCCCTGCCACATTCTAGAGATGTATGATGGCTATCTTCTCATAATTCAGTGAAAAATCCATGGAAGTTTTCGTGGATGACTTCTCTGTATTTGGAGAGACATTCCATCTATGTTTGGCAAACTTGGAGGAAATTTTGATTAGATGTGAAGAAACAAACCTAGTATTTAATTGGGAAAAATGCCACTTCATGGTGCAAGAAGGTATTGTTTTGGAACACAGAATCTCCAAGAAGGGATTGGAAGTGGACAGAGCAAAGATTGAAGTCATTGAGAAGCTACCTCCTCCCACAAATGTCAAGGGTGTCAGAAGCTTTCTTGGGCATGCTGGATTTTACAGGAGATTCATAAAAGACTTTTCAAAAATCTCAAAACCTCTGTGCCAGCTGCTACAGCATGACATAACTTTTATCTTTGATGATGCATGCTTGGAGGCTTTCAAAAAACTGAAAACAACTTGATAATTGCACCAGTCATTGTAACTCCTGACTGGAGTAAACCTTTTGAGCTCATGTGTGATGCAAGTGACTATGCTGTTGGAGCTGTATTGGGACAAAGGTATGATAAAAATTTTCACTCAATTTATTATGCCAGCAAAACTCTTATAGAGGCTCAATTAAATTATACAGTCACTGAAAAAGAGCTATTGACAGTTGTATTTGCATTTGATAAGTTTAGATCATACTTGGTGGGCACAAAAGTTGTTGTTTTTACAGATCACTCAGCCATCAAGTATTTGATCTCAAAAAAAGATGCAAAGCCAAGGCTAATTAGATGGGTTCTCCTCCTCCAAGAATTTGATTTGGAAATTCGAGATAAAAAGGGGGTGGAGAACCAAGTTGCTGACCACTTGTCTAGAATTGAAGGAGAAAATGTAGGTACATCAAAAGGCGAAATCAAAGAATATATATTTCCCAGATGAGAAGCTACTAGCAGTAGCTGTTGCAGCATCAAACGCTGTAGCGGTTAGAGCTGACACGCCAGGAGCTATAGCGTCTGATGCTTCATCACCTTGGTTTGCTGACATTGTGAACTTTCTGGTAAGCAAGGTAGTGCCTACAAGCATGAATTACCAGCAGAAGAAGAAGTTCTTCCACACAGTAAAACAATATTACTAGGATGAGCCTTTCCTTTACAAGAAATGTCAAGACCAATTGATGAGGAGATGCCTTGCAGAAGAAGAGCAGTATCAAGTGTTACAGCATTGCCAGAAGAAGAGCGGTATCAAGGGTTGATAGGAATGAAAGGATGTTTAAAGACATTTAAACAACTTGTGCTTAACTCTAGACATAGGGGAGCAATAGTTCATAAGGTGAATACTGTGGGTTCTTCATTATACAGGGGTGGACTTATTTAGAACCTAGACATAGGAGTCTTGTAACAAAACCCTGGCGCCAGTGACTGAAAGGCACAAAATCATATGCTACAGCACTTAGCACTATAGCGTCCAATGTTATAGCACCTTACTTTTGAGGATTTATATAACAAAGAGGAGTCCAACTTATTTTATAAACTCTTGAACTTTCTTACTGATTAGAAATATCTTTTCTTATTTCATGTTCAAAAACTTGTTATTTCTACTTTGTCCATTTCACTAAGTTGTTAACTACTTAAACTCTTAAATTAACATCAATCATTGTGGGTACGATCCTTACTTTATCATTATATTACTTGTTGCGATTGTGTACACTTGCACAAACTACTTTTCGCACAACACTGGTCTAATGTAGATGCTGCACAAGTTAGTGTTGCCTATGCCATTCCTTCTAGCCTATTATCTGATGCGGAGCGTAGAACTTTGGATATGATGAGGTTTGTTGTCGACCACGTAACCTCGGAGCCCAAACTTCTTCAGTGTAGGGTGTTAGTTAAGGCCAATACCATGGAGGATGTTAAGAAAATGCTAGGTATTTTATTTGTTTATCTTTGCCTTTTTCTTTTCAACTCTTCATTTTCTGTTAATGCATCTTATGGCCTCTTTGTAGATAGCATGGCTGCTCCACTTTCTTTTGATAACTTAGTGTCGCTGGCTGGAAGAGAGATTCCTCCACGTGTAGAGTCTAGCGTGGAGGAATCTCTCTTCAGGTAGCCGACGGGGCAAAGAAGTCCGGGAGTCGACGATGCTCCTCTGATGTCGCACGGAAAGAATAAACGCCGCAAAGATCAGGGTCCTTGCAACAATTTAGGCGATGTGGTTATGGAATTCACCCCAGCTGACCGCGAGGAATTCTTGAAGGACCCCTACTCTCTTGCCACGCATATGGTTAAGTTTGGGTCGGATTTGTATGCCTCATGGCAAGTTGAAGCCGGGGGTAGCGAGTCAGTACTCCTGGTGGATTTATCATTTTGTGCCAGCTAGTTGTGATTTGTTGGATGTTCAACAAGTATTTTTTTAGTTTGAATTGATTGTTGTGATTTATTCTCGTGCTGGGATGCGAGAGGAACGGGATCGTCTCCGTGCAGAGAGCGATAAAATACAAAAGGACCTTGGTGAGGCTAGGGAGATCATTTGGCATATACGGAAGGATCGAGCTGATGCCTTCTCTGAGAGGGATAAGGCCCTTACTGCAAAGGACGAGCATGCAGGGAAAGTTTAGGAACTGTAGAGTCAGCTTGAGGATATGCGGTTGGACCTAGAGGTTATGACAAAGAGAAAGGATGATGCAAAGGAGCAGGTTGCGAGCTGTGGCTTCCCAGACAATGGACTTTACTTATGGTGCTTATCAGAAAGCCTTAGCTCATGTTTGCTGCTTGTATCCTGAAGTTGTGCTGGAGCCGAACGTCTTTCAATTCAAGCACGTGGTTCTTGATGGGAGGATTGTCAGATATCATCCCAATAAGATTGACTTCGATGTCATAGTCCCTACTCTTTGAACATTTTGTTGTTTCTGCTCTCATTTAGTTACGTACTTTTCATTTTCATACTCGTTAGATTTTGGTGGAACTTTAACTTCAATTCGGAGTCACCTTTTGTTGTTTGTGTGTAATTTGGCAGTCCGAATATTTCTATGGCAGCTTATCGGTTTTTCTGCATTTCTTGTATCGTTAATGTTTATTTTGCATTATCGTGTGGCTTACTATGCACAGACTAGCTATCCATTTGATTCGAAGGGGTACCAGGCTCAAAGTATGCCTCGTGTATCTTTAAGAGCATTGCTCCGATATTGGCTCGTGGTGAGGTGAGACCTGGGGACAGTTTACCCGGTCCCCGCCTGATTATAACTCGCCATTCAGGGTTTGCGACACTTTCAAAGCTGCTTCGATGAAGCGAGCCAGCTGGCTCGTGCCTCGGTTTATAGGAAAGTGCAAACGATCGTAGCGTCAATCTCATGCCGCCACTATGGTCGCCAATGTTCAGTACCTAGCACCACTCTGGTGACTGCTGTTGGTAGGTCTCTTGCAGTCCGAGCGGAGTGTTGAAAAGATCTCTGGTGGGGCACCTGCGATGCCACTCCGACGCCCAAGTCAGTATAGAGAATAAGAGAGTAGTATAATCTAGGGATCAGAATGTACCTATCTATATATGACAATGTGAGTCAGTATTTATAGCGATTCGTGCAGGATTTGAGTCGATGGATCGATCAGATGAATTTGAGTCATCTAAGTGTGAGAGTTATAAGTGGGCTGATTCTTTTTGGATATGGATCAAAATAATTGGGTCTGTCCATGTCTAATTGGTGAATGGGCTCTTGGTCCATTCCAAAACACATTTATTAGTCAATTAAGAAAATAATTATTAAAGAATTAAAGAATTTTAGTGTTATAAATAACAAGTAGCACTTCAATGAAAGAGATTCATTAAGAGAGTGCATGTTACAGTTTAAAAATGAAATTACAGTTTAAAAATAAAATAACTGTTTATCAATATAAAAATATTTTTTGGACGTATCACAGTGGTTGTGATGAGTCTGACTTAGAATACTAAGAAATTCATTAGTAATTGTACTAAATGGGCATAATAGTCATTTCCCCATCAATGAAAAAAATCGGTGACCACACTAATACTAAATTGTGGTTAGTAAGTACTAATCAGTGTTTAGTATGTACTAACCATTGGATTGTTGTATAATGGTCACTAAAAAATTTAGTAATTCTTACTTAAAAATTTCTAGATATTCGTGTTCTTGTGTTTGAGTCGAAAGTTCGTGACTCGATAATATGTCGTAGAGTGCTAGAGCAATTGAAGTTGGACGTATGAGCAATATGGGTGGGAGAAATAACCTTACATAGCTAGATTGTTAGGATGAAATAACGTATAACCCTTAAACCACATTGGGGGTGTCTTATGAAGTAGCCTCGAATAGGGTTTATGAGTTGTAGGGGTATTACTCTGGGGATTGATCCTTTGAGGTTTTGAGAATGTTTATTTAATAACTCTTGGTATCGAAACACAAGCACAAAATAAACTTCATCTTGTATTATTGAATAATGGAAGAGTCTCAAATGTACAATGGGAGCAAGATGAGTTATATACAGAGAGAGAAATGAATAATAGAATAACTAAGGGTCTAACAGCTAACTAACTATACAAGTTAATTTAACAAACTCTTATTAACTATGGTTAATAAGAGAATATACTCCTAATATCCTCCCTCAAGTTGGACTATGGATGTCACATAAGCCCAACTTGGTGATCAAAGACTGGAATGAAGGAGAATGCAGTGGCTTAGTGAAGAGATCTGCAAGCTGAGAAGATGAAGGCACGGGCAGAAGGTGGATGATGCCTTGTTGAATCTTCTCACGAAAAACATGTTGTGAGCAAGGTAGATAGCAGACTTATTGTCACAATACACAGCAGTAGGAGAGGAGGGTCTGCAATGCAAATCAGTGAGCAGATAATGTAACCACTGGATTTCACAAGAAAGGCTTGCCAAAGCTCTGTATTCAGCTTATGAGGAGGACCTTGAAACTGTGTTTTGCTTCTTTGATTTCCAAGAGACTAGAGATGTGCCAATGAAGGTGCAGTACCCTGTGATAGACTTGCGGGTGTCAGGGCAACAATCCCAATCAGAGTCAGCAAAGCCAGATAGTTTCACAGTGGTGGTTGCAGAGAAAAACAATCCCTGAGCTGGAGCAGATTTCAGATAACGAAGAACACGAGTTGCTGCCTTGAAATGAGAGGTGAGGGGCTTGGCCACGAACTGGCTAAGTTGTTGAACAGCATGAGATATATCAGGTCTTGTTGTGGTGAGGTAGAGCAGTCTACCAACAAGCCTTCTGTAGGAAGATTCATCAGGATATGGTGGAGAGCCTTCAGCTGCAAGTTTGATGGAGGGA
The DNA here is from genome assembly GCA_039519185.1 of Astragalus membranaceus. Classification (NCBI taxonomy): domain Eukaryota; kingdom Viridiplantae; phylum Streptophyta; class Magnoliopsida; order Fabales; family Fabaceae; genus Astragalus; species Astragalus membranaceus. The sequence continues at coordinate 129,828,985 of CM076851.1, read as the reverse complement.
TCACCTGGAGTAGAAACAGGCTTGGTGGCAAGAGTGCCACTGTCTTGGAGCAGGTCTAAAGTGTACTTCCTTTGATTGAGGATGATGCCTTGACTGGACCTAGCAACCTCCAAGCCAAGGAAAAATCTGAGAGGACCTAAATCTTTGATTCTGAATTTGGAGTGCAGTAAGTGTTTGACAGAGTTGATTTCCTCCATAGAATTACCTGCAAGAACAACATCATCAACATATACAAGTAAGAATGTGAGAGTCTTGGCAGTTGCTTTGGTGAAGAGGGAGTGATCGTCCTGTGACTGAAGAAAACCAAGGGAAAGCAATGTTGCTGTGAGCTTTTGGTTCCACTGCCTGCTTGCCTGCTTTAGTCCATAGAGGGACTTATGCAGCTTGCAAACAGGATTGGAAAAGGTAGTTGCTGTTGTAGTAAAGCCTTGGGGGAGAGACATGTACACTTCCTCATTCAAATCACCATGAAAAAAGGCGTTATTAACATCCAATTGCTCTAAAAACCAGTCATTCACTGTTGCCAGAGCCAATAGAACCCTCACAGTAGTGAGTTTAGCCACTGGGCTGAAAGTATCAAAGTAATCTACAACCTCCAATTGGGTGTAAGCTTTGGCTACAAGGCGGGCCTTGTACCTCTCAATGCAACCATCAGCATTGTACTTGATTTTATACACCCATTTACAACCAATGGGATTTTTGCCAAGTGGCAGGTCAACAATGGACCAAGTCTTGTTCAAGTCAAGAGCTTGAAGCTTCTCCTGCATAGCCTTCTGCCAACACTCTTGTTTGGAGGCTTGGTGAAAGGTGGAGGGCTCAGTGTTTATGGTAATAGAATAACAGAAGTTTTTATAATCAGAGGAACAATTTTCATAAGACAAAACGGATGATAGAGGATAAAGAGAAGAAGAATTGATACCTGAAGAAATATTAGTACAGCTAGTGAGATTGCAATGGTAATCATTCAAGTATCTAGATGGGAATTTGGGTCTAGAGATTGTCTAAGAGGTGATAAGGCAACAGGTGCAGGGCTTGGTGATTGTGGTGCAGAAACAATAGCCTCTGGTTGTGGTGACTGAGGTGGAAGAGGAGTAACTAGTGAAAGTGGAGCAATTGGTGTGGCAGGGTCAAGTATGATATCTGGAGAAGTATTAGACATATCAAACAGAGAAGGTTTGGGGAAAGAATGTCTGTGGGTGTTGGCTCATGTGTGGTGGGTGGTGTAACATGAAAAGGGAAATGAGATTCATAAAAGATCACATTCCTAGATGTGAGAAATTGATGTGAGTTGAGGTCATAGAGTAGAAAGCCTTTTACTCCATCCTTGTAACCAAGGAAGACAGTTTTCCTTGCTCTAGGGTCAAATTTTGTTCTATTGGCATGCAAGGTAGATGCATATGCAAGGCATCCAAAAACTTTAAGGTGGAGAAGGGTAGGTGGTTGATTGAAAAGTGTCTGGTATGGAGAGTTGTCTTGAAGTAAAGGGGTGGGAATTCTATTGATGAGGTGAACTGAATGTTGGATGGCAAAGTTCCAAAGGTTAAGGGGAAGGTTAGCTTGAAAGGTTAGGGCACGGGCAACATTTAGTATGTGTTGGTGTTTACGTTCCACAATGCCATTTTGTTGTGGTGTTTCCACACAATATTTTTGATGAATGATTCCTTTGGAAGAGAAGAAATCATGCATCAAAAATTCAGGGCCATTATCACTTCTAAGGCATTTCAATTTGGTGTTAAATTGGGTCTCAATGTAGTTAACAAATTTGGTAAGGTGGCTACGGGTTTCTCCTTTGGTTTTCATGAGAACAACCCAAGTGAACCTACTATAGTCATCACCTAGAGTGAGGAAATATCTGTGACCCAAGGTGGATGTGTGGGAGTAGGGACCCCAGATGTCAGCATGTAAGATGTCAAAAGATTGGGTTGTTTTGGTTAGGCTTGAGGGATGGGGTATCTTTCTTTGCTTGGCATAGTGACAAGTATCATATGGGTTTTTGGTATTGTGAAATTTAATGTATGGAAATTGTTGAGACATGCATTGTTTCCTATTAATGAAATATACAATATAGGACATGTTGTCGCCTTGAGGTTGATTAGGTCTAACATGGTTCCATAAGTGGTCGATAGTTTGGCCCATATTGTGTCGCAACTCGCAGTGATCATAATGCCTAAACATCCTCAAGTGCGACAATGAATGAAATATACAATATAGGACATGTTGTCGCCTTGAGGTTGATTAGGTCTAACATGGTTCCATAAGTGGTCGATAGTTTGGCCCATATTGTGTCGCAACTCGCAATGATCATAATGCCTAAACATCCTCAAGGGATATTGTTATTTTATAGTCATTGGTCGAGTAATACCTAACCCCTAAACATAATCCGGGGTGAGGAGACTAGGGATGGCAATGGGGCGGGGCGGGGGCGAGGAGTACTCCCCCGCTCCCCGTCCCCGCCTCCCAAGTTGTCCCCCGTCCCCATCCCCGATCCCCGCTTCGGGGAGTTTTCCTCCTCCATCCCCATCCCCACGGATCCCCACGGTCCCCGCGGGGAATCCGAAAATTTATTAAAAGTTTGAAAAAATTTAAATTAAAATATAATAAAATTGAATAAATATATAAAAGTAAGACTAAGAAACAAAACTTTAACATTTTAATACAAAAAATATAAAAGTTAGTCTTACTTTTATATTTTAATATTTAAAAAGTATAAAAATTAGAAAAATTAAATACTTTAAATTAGAAACAAGTATAAAAAGACTAAACAATTAATACTTATAGTATAATATACATCTATAATAAAAATATTTATGTAATATATTTCGGAGCGGAGTCCCCGCGGGGCGGGGGGTATGATCCCCGACCCCATCCTCACTTTGACTGCGGGGGATTTTCTCCCTCGTCCCCACAGGAAAATTCCCCGCCCACGGGGCCCCGAACGGGGCAATCCCCGCGGGGATCCCCACTTACGGGTAGAAATTCCCATCCCCTAGAGGAGACATTCTTAAAAGACATAGTGAGGGAAATATATCTTTGGACAACCGACTAGTTCTTCCTTCAGCGCTTGTTTTGGAATATTATGATTGGCTCAGTGGGTCTGACTATGCTGCTTGCGGTAGCCAATCCTATGCATTATCTATTTTTCACGTGCTTCTCGAAGGGAATTTATCAATCAAATGAAATATTAGACTTATCAATAGTTAATAAGTTTGTCAAATGTAGTCAGTTACAAAGAAATTTAGACTTGATCAATCAATCTTTAAGTTTGTCAAATGTCTACAACAAATTGACCATGTGATGTTGTCCAAGATATTTTTACCTCTTGTAGTATTTCTACGTTATATGGGTTGAAACAAGATAATTTTTTTTAAATAAAAAATAACGACATTTAAAGTCGGGCATTATTACAATCCGACTTTAACAGTGTTTCACATAGGCCCATGCACGATAATTAAAGTTGGACGCTTAGTGTCTGACTTAAAAACAAACTTATGAAGTCGGACAGTTGCCCGATTTCAAAAGTCAAATTTTTCCGACTTTAAATCCCTTTTCTGCAGTTGTTTCTCTAGTTCATTCATCTCGGTGGTCCTTCTAGATGTAGGCGGGGTTTGATGCTCATCTGACATACTGTTCTTTTTGTCATTTGGGATAGTAGAAATAGATATATTTTTTCTAGAGATGTCTTTGATTTTGAGAGATCTTTTGATAAGATATTATTCTTTTCCTTGCATTGGCACCAGGCGAGGGGTAATTCGTTCTCTTGTTTAATTTGTGAACGGGTTTGTTAATCTCTTGGATTGTATTTCTAGGAGGTAGTTTTTAGGGTGGCTATATATTATATCTATATCTTTGCCTTTCAAAAAAAAAGTAAATATAAGGTAATTAAATACATAAGTTACATCTAACAAATTGTATTGTTATACCTTATGCATAATGAAGAGATTGAGTGACTTTGAGTAAATGCCACATTTACCTTTACTTACTACTGACATTTGATATTTAGTGACAGTTTTTCTGTACGAGTGAAAGTCAAATTTTTGTTAGTGTTGACTACATGTGCATATTCAGATATTTTTGTCAAGTATAAACTGCTGCCTCCTCCGAAATAATGACATTACGCCTTAGTAGCAATTCACGAACGGGAAGAGAGTTGGTTAGCATTCTCCACCCAAAAATAATTACTTTTGAAGGGATAGTTTACTTCCATAATCCCTTAAAAGCCAACTTGAGACCGTTGTCCTCACTATGAACCAAGCTCGGTTTAACCAAATGATTATAACACGACCACACTGTGAAAGTTTTACTAGATTCCAATATCCAAATTCAATAATCATCGCTATCAGCCTTCAAAAAGACATCCTGCAAAATAGAGCTAAGGATGTTGGCCTCCTCAACCAACGGTGGATCGTTGAAAAGATTCCAAGGGAAATTCCAACGCCAGACATTATTATCCAAACTGCCCAAATCAGCTAGTGTCACGTTATTATCCCTACAACCAACGAATAAAATAGGAAAATCCAGGTATAAGTGCCTTTGGCCAATCCAATGATGGCGCACAAAATCCACTCCTCGACCATCCCCCAAACCCCTTATAATACACGCCTCAAACCAACCTTCAAAAACATGGTCATTACCCAAACGAACAAGGTCGCGCCACCATAATGAATAAGATCTATTACCTGTTGGATTTGGGTCACGCAACAAGCTTGAAATACGAGTGCCATATCTATACATTATAATATCTCTCCAACTGGCTTCCTCATTAGGCAGTACACTCCATTTCCACTTGGTCAACAAAGCAATATTGAACAAATCAAGATTTTTGATTCCAAGTCCACCCTCGTCCTTGGGTTTGCACACCTTATCCCACGACACTCAATACATACCCCTCGTCTCCTCTTCATTACCTCACAAAAATCCCTTTGAAGCTTGATCATTGAGTTAATCACCACCTTTGGAGCCTTGTAAAATGAAAAGAAATACAAGGGAATACTATTTAAAACCGAATTGATAATAGTTACCCGGCCGCCAATAGATAATGATCGTCCCTTCCAAGAAGCGAGCCTTTTACGGAGCATGGTTAACATCGACTTCCACGTAGTTTCTCGCCTTGGATTGGCACCAATTGGGATCCCTAAAAACTTAGAAGGGAGAGATTCCTTGCGACAATGAAGAAAAGTCGAAGCATTGGTCAAAAATTCCTCTGCTACATTTATGCCAATAAGCTTACTCTTATGGAAATTGACTTTTAATCCTGATACAAGTTCAAAACTTCTAAGATTGGTTTTAATGCTCCAAAGATTTTTCCACGACGCTTTCCCCATCGTGTTAAGAAAACGTTGAAGAAGACAAAGGCCACATCACAAATAGGAAGGGAAAAAATTGAAATTCGTAGTTATCATGGTTAATACCACATAAGATGTAAAAAAAGTTATAAAATGGATCTCGCACGTGTGTACCAATAATAAACAAGGATTCTACCAAAATAATAATAAACAAGTATTTATTTTATATTCAAAATTAATACTGTTGGTGCATGTAAAAAATTAACCGTCGGTGCATACCAACCCAACAAATCAATACCGTTGGCGTAGTGGATTAATCTACCCGGGACATGGGTAGTCGGCACTGTGTTTTCAGGTTTGATTTCCGTAGTAGATAAATTCGGTGTTAATCAGTGCAAAATTTAATCCTAAATACAAGTACATATTCATCTTTCGTTGAGAGTCTTCTAATACTCCGTGGGTAGCTAACAATATTCCGAAAAGAAAAAAATTAAACCCACAAACTATGCATAACCCAAGCACAAAACACATTTTGTTTACAATTACAAATTCTGCAGTACTCCCATCAATTTAATTTCCCTTTGTTGGTAAAATTGCATAATAAAAGGTAATAATTACTTCGAAGATGGAAGCACAATGATAAAAAAAGTATAGGGAAGAAATTAAGGCAAAAAATAATGTAGGCATCTATCTAATCTAGGGCCGTCCCAAACAATTTGGAGGTCTGTACAAATCTCAAAAATTGGGCCCTAATTATACTTTTATTAATAAATCACCAAAAATTTTAAACTAATATCAACCTTCAAATTAAGTGCATTTTATGAGTATTTTCAAGTCATTTTTTATAGCAACTATTACTAATTATAAAAATTATTTACTTAATTTACTCGTTATTTTACAGAAAAGCAGAAAATATGAAAAAGAAAAGTTAAATCATATATATGTGTGAGGATTTAAATCAAATTGAAGTGCAAAGCCATGCGGCCCAATTAAAGTGCAAAGCTATGAGAATTTAAATTAAGGGGTTTTTTTGGTACCCCCATCAACTCCCATCTACCCCATCATCCCTTTAAAAATACCAAAATACCCTTAAAATTTTGACAAAATTACAAAACATTTACCATTTCTCACTTGCATCCGTTTGACCAGAAATTTACTAGAGATAATCGGATTTACCATTCAGAGCTATATCCGATTTCCAGTTCGGATTTACGCATCGGATCTACGTACTTCTGATTCCCAAAGAGACAGCGCAAACAGTAAGTCGGATTTAGCTAAATCCGATTCCCATCGTATTTACCTATATCTGATTGCCCATCGGATATAGGTAGATCCACTTTGGTTTTTTTTTTAAATTTATTTTTTCCAGTGTCTAACAGGTATCGAGGGGAGTCCTCGTCTCGGGCATCGCCATCTGCTCCGAGTACACGCACCCGCCACAGGATTGCGGGACATGCGTCTGCCCGCCATAGGCGACAGCAGCAGTATCAGCAGGTGGAGGAGGCCCCTGACTATCAGTATGAGGAGGGCCAGCAGGGGCATCCTCTTGATGAGGATTCTATGTCTGAGGGCCATTCTATGACTGAGCAGGAGTATTATCAGCACCAGTATCAGCAGCAGCAGTATCAACAGTACCAGGAGGAGCACTACCATCAGCCTAAGCAGCATGAGCTATTCACTGGGCTAGGATCTCATGTCTGTTCCATTATATTGAGAGACCCGGTAAGTTTAATTTATTTACGTAGTATTCTTAGTTTAATTTATTTACATAGCCTTATTTTTTTATTTTTTATTTTTTTATAATGCAGACATATGAGCGTAAATTGAAGGTTACCAACCATTGTAACAAGCTGGCTCAGAGACTGCTTGGGTTTTCCCAAAACCACCGGTTGTGGGCCTTTATCACAGGTTCCGGATTAGCCCCCCTCGTCCCGACCGGACATACAAAGGTGGACCATGAGCTGATGTCTGCTTTTGTTGAGAGGTGGCACTCAGAGACATCGTCATTTCACCTACCATTTGGTGAAATGACGATTACTTTGGATGATGTCTCCTGTTTGCTGCATCCTACCTCTGTCACCACTGATCAGGCCATTTACCTAGCACATGTTTATCTAGGTGTGACTATAGAGGAGGCGGGGCTGGAGTGTCGAGCTTCATCTGGCCCATATTACCGTTTTGAGTGGCCGCAGGAGATTGTTACTAGAGGGTCCATAGAGAATGACATGCGTCCTGCTGTCAGGGGAGATCGAAATATGCATCCAATGGATATCCCTGACGTTCAGAATAGATATGATTTTATACTTAGAAGAAGAATAACTACCTCTCAGAGGAAGATAAGTAAAATTCATATCCAAACACAATTGAGCTAGGGCCACATTATACTTAGTAGCTATAAAGTACCCCATCTCAGGCAAAGTCAACCACTTATCCTCCTGCTGAAAACCGGGGTATTCAATGGATAACGCTTTTCTAAGCACTGCAAGTCTGTCCTTTCCAAACATGTAAGTATATAGTTGCTCCCTCTCCTTTGTTTCTTTGATTAAATCTTGCCTAATTATAGGCCAACTATCCTCACCAAGATCGAGACCAACCGCTACTGCTCGGAACCCACAATTACCATCCCTTTCAACATCAATAATTTTTTCCACATACGATTGCACGTGATGAGGAATCGACGGTAAATTGAATTTAGTCTCACCCTGATATGTTAATTTTTTAGAAACACTCTGAGATAGCTTTGAACACCGCTGTGATGATTTTATACAAGAAGACCGCTGTGATGAATTTTTAGAAGAAGTTCCAGATTCTTGAGTCAGTTTCATCTTCTCATCCACCCGCTCCCACCCAGAAGGATCACGCTTGACATCATATAATTTCTGCTTTTTCTTCTTTGGTGCACCTTTTGTTTTAACTTTAAATGGTGGTGCAACCATTGAAGAAGTGGTAGGGAATGCAAGCTCATTAAGTTGTTTCTTGAAGATGAATCTCTCCTCAGGAGTCATACGATTATATCTCACCCAAATCATCTCCATTTGGTAAGAAATATCACAGTCAGCCGATTTTTCCTGCGAGAATTTATCATCTATAGAATCCAAACTCAATTTTTTCCAATGGTCGTCTACAACATCCAACGGAATAGGAGTACCGGAGACATGGTACACACCTAGTTCAAAAGCACATGGAAGAAGATGTGTCTTTCTAATAATGCACCCACAACGGGCTTTGTCGTATCCAATCCCAGATGTCGATTTTGAAAACTCTTTAACAATATGATCCAAAGCATTTAAAGAGACAAGACCGCGAAGCTTTTTAAACAAAGGAGTATTGGAAGCCACTTCAATACGGTTTATGCTTCTTTGAAAAGACCCGATGACTTTATCAAATTGAAGAGTAAGCATCTCATGCATAGATTTAAAAGACTTAGACAAGTCACCTCCAGAAGTCCTCAAATGTCTCTTCAAAGTCCAATGAGCTGACTCGACTCTTAAATAATAACAATAAACACGAGTCAAAAAAATTTAAATTACGATAAAAATACTAAACACGTGTCAAAAAAAAGTAAACTACGATAAAAATACTAAACACGTGTCAAAAAAATTTAAACTACGATAAAAATACTAAACACGTGTCAAAAAAAGTAAACTACGATAAAAATACTAAACATGTGTCAAAAAAATTTAAACTACGATAAAAATACTAAACACATGTCAAAAAAGTTTAAACTACGATAAAAATACTAAACACGTGTCAAAAAAATGTAAACTACGATAAAATTACTAAACACGTGTCAAAAAAATTTAAACTACGATAAAAATACCTATTGGTGGTCTGATTCCCGAAGTGTGGGATCTGGTTTGTCCATGCCAAGATAAATCTTTCCTTATGCTTTGTCAACCATGTGTCATGCACATACTTAATAAGAGCGGGCAAATCATTGCAGGAGTCCTCAAAACCTTCAAGTGAGCTGAGTACTCTGACTCGTCAAGTGAATCAATAATGTTATGCCAAAGAGAGAGTACGTCCTTTTGCCTATCCACGTGCACCAACTCTTTAATCTTCGCTTTCACATTTTTAGTCACGTGCCAAGAACATAACAAATTTGTAGCCGAAGGAAAGACATCAACAATACCGGACATAAGACCAAGATCTCTGTCAGTCAACAACACTTGAGGCTGAAGCCCGTGTAAGTCAAATAATTCTTTCAGTTGCTGCAATGCCCAAGTAAAATGAATTCCAAGCTCGTGTGAAATATAGGCAAAAGCAACCGAGAAAGTTAACTCCGTTGAAGTGACACCTACAATCTCCAATAGAGGTAGATTGTATTTGTTGGTCTTGTAGGTGGTGTCAAGAATAAGAACCTTTGGAAACAACCGGAATAACTTAATAGAAGTGGGATGCGGCCACATGATGTCACTGACCACATCGGAACCCTCAACTTTTCTGCTCCAACATAAATAATTTTGCGACTCAATCAATCTCAAAAGCTCCTGAATGTTAGTTCTAGGACCCCTCTTAGAAGACCTATAGGCGTAACGCTGCCTATATATTTGAGGAAGAGAAGTGACGTTGTCTGGATAATGGTTCTTCAAAGCAGTAATACAATCTTTCAGGGCAACATTCAGATTCAGTGTGCTCATTAACAATAGCTTTCTGTGGCTTAGTTAAACGATCAAAAGCTGTCGACCCGACCGGGGTAGTAAGCAACTCATGTGTGTGAAGACCACACCTAACATTCACACGCCAACCCCCACGACGTATTGTACAAGTAGCTCTCAATGTAAACGGACAGCTTCTTCTCTTAGACCCGAAAACTCTAGAATCATTAGACCACTTCCCTTGCTTCTCGCAACCAAATATAATCTTATCTCTAGAACCCCTTTTACCTCCAGCTTTGCCAGATCTTACGATGATAACCACAACTCCAATACGCCTCCCAACCGCGTTAGCCCACTCTTCAACATCCTGGCGTGTAGAAAAAATCTACAAAATAGAAAAAATAGATAAATGTTGCGTACTTAATTAATTAAATATCTACCAAACTTTGATCAAGAAAATTGGTTTGAAAAATATACCCTCTCCGTCCAGAATGCCTCTGTAGTGTCTACCACGAAAGGAACAACCTGCGACTCTGTATGCACAATATCTGTTTCAAAATAGAACAACAGTTATAAAGAAAATAATTAAAAAAAAAAACAAAGCGGATTTACGTGCCTCAAACGTAAATCCGCTTTGTATTTTTTACAAATCGGATATACCCTCATCCAGGTATATCCGATTTATTAAAAGATAGGCTAAATTGCTCTTTTGGCCCTTTATCTTTGGGGTTACTGTCACTTTGGCCCTTTATCTTTTTATTTTCTCGTTTTAGACCCTCATGTTTTTTTTGTGTGTCATTTTGGCCCCTGCCGTTAGATTTTTCTAACAGACGCCACGCTGGCAGTTAACTGCTGACGTGGCGTCCAAATTGTCCAATCTGACGTGTCTTTGAGGGACCAAATTGAAACAAATTAAAAACATAGGGGTCCAAACTGACACAAAAACTTAAAAACATCAAAATAAAAAAAAAACAGATCTTTCTTCTTCTTCTTCACTAGCACCACCGTAACAGCAACCATCACCATCGTCACCACCCTCCTACCAAACGACGACCACCCCCAAACGACCACCATCTCACCATCACCGTCGCATCTCTCTCACTCTCCCTCTCACATTTTTCCTTCTTTTCCTCTCCTTCTCTCTGCGCATCTCTCCACCAAGAAACAGATCTGGAAGAATAAGTTTCAGATCTGTGTTGCAATTCGTTTCCTTTTCGTTTTCGTTCCTTTGTTGCAATTCGCTCTTTTTCGTTTTCGTTCCTTTGTTGCAATCTCTCCACCAATTCGTTCATTTTCGTTCCTTCGTTCCTTTTTGTTTTTGACAGATATGTGTTTCCATGGACCTTCAATCAAAAAACGAGTTTGATATTCAGAATCGCCGCGTTATCCTCTCAAAAAGCCCTAATTTTTTTTTGTCATTGGAGTACCTTCCACCGGCGACCACCGTGCCGGAGGTCATCTCCGCCGCTTCTGGTGGTGGTGGCTCGCCGGAGAAGAAGAGATGAAGATGGAGGAAGAAGATGAATAGTGATTGATTATGTTTTATGTTTGTGTCAATTTGGTCTAGGCATGGCAATGAAACCCATACCCGCGGGGACCGAACCAAACCCACCCCGATTTGACGGGTTTTCCCCGCTTTGACTGGGTTTGGGTTTGGGTTTGGGTTTTCCCCGAAATTGAAAAACGGGGATGGGACGGGTAATGGGGATATAGGTCTCGTCCCCGGACCCGTCCCCGAACCCGCCCCGAATATGGGAATTACATTAATACCCCTCCAATATCAATTGTAAGTAGTCTCTCAATGTAGTATATGTGTCAAACTAGCTGCGTGCTCCTATTTATCCAACTGATTGCCTGTTTCTATCAGTCCAGTGCACAGTGCACGGCTAGGTGGTGCACCACATATAAGCGCACTAAGCAATAACTATTTCTATCACTCCCATCAACATTTTTCTTCCACGTTTTTAATTCTAGCAAGGAATTAGGAAAGACTTGAAAGTGATAATAAATAGTGCTTTAATTGATCAAAATAAAGATAGTGCGTTTATGCAATTTTTCCTCCTCAGTCGGTCTTTACTAGTCAAGCACTAACTGTTACATTTTTGTCCATTACAGCTGACAGTCTCTTATGAGGTTCCTCAACTTTTAGCTCCAGTGGCATCGGTAAGTCCTGGTCTTTAGAAAAAGGCGAAGTTTTTAACAATTTAAGTTGACCAAACCGTGAAAGAAATTCGCAATCTTCTTGGGTACGGGGTTGGGACGGGGATCCCCGAACCCGTTGGGTACGGGGATGGGGATCAATTCTTCATCCCCGTTGGGTTTGGGACGGGGAACGGGGATGAATATGGGAATCGGGGATGGGGATGGGAAATGTTAAACCCGTCCCCGCCCCGCCCCATTGCCATGCCTAATTTGGTCCCCTATGTTTTTAATTTGTTTCAATTTGGTCCCTCATTAGCCATGTCATTTAATGAAGACACGTCAGATTTGACAATTCGGACGCCACGTCAGCAGTTAACTGCCAGCGTGGCGTCTGTTAGAAAAATCTAACGGCAGGGGCCAAAATGACACAAAAAAAAAACATGAGGGTCGAAAACGAGAAAATAAAAAGATAAAGGGCCAAAGTGACAGTAACCCCAAAGATAAAGGGCCAAAAGAGCAATTTAGCCTAAAAGATAAAAGCGGATTTAGGTAAATTCGATTGCGCATCAGATTTAGCTAAATCCGATTTATTAAAATTTAGCTTTCTGTTCTGAATTAAATGGTCAAATCGGATTTATCTGTCAGTTTGATAGATCTGATTTGACTTATGCGTGTGAATTTAAGTATTTAAAGCTAATCGGATTTACCTTCCATTTAGGTAAATCCGATTTTCAGATTAAGTGGTCCCCCACCAGAGAATCTTCCAAAAGTCAATTTTTGTAATTATGTCAGGGGTATTTTTGGGATTACGATATTGGGTGGGGGTATATGGGAGTTGATGGGGGTATAAAAAAAAACCCTAAATTAAATTGTTCAAAAAAAATTGAAGTTGAAGGCCCATATTTGATGAGAGGATCGATTCATAAGGCATGAATTAAAAGAAAAGTACATTAATTATGAGTGAAAAGCTGAATCCACGTGAGGAAAGTGTTACACTTGAAAAAAACACGGAAGCTAGGTAAATAACAAAATAGAGAGTGCTGCAACACTTTTTGTGTACATTTGACTTGGAGTGAATTTTTTTAGTGGGCCCTATAAAAATTTTTTCTGGACCTGGCCCTGTGCAGGGTGAACTGCTTTAGGGATTTTTTTTTTACACCCATCAACTCTTATTTACCCCCATCAAATTGCTAAAACCCAAAAATACCCCTGCCCAACTTGTAATTCGCTTGAATTTATTCGCTTGAATTTACCTTCATCTAAGGTAAATCCGCTTTGTTATTTTTAAAGTCGGATTTATCTCAGATGGGGGTAAATCCGATTTCAAAAATAACAAAGCGGATTTACCTTAGCTAAAGGTAAATCCGCTTTGTTATTTTGGAAATCGAATTTACCTAGTGGGTACATAAATCCGATTTCCCTAAAAAAAGAGAAAATCGGATTTATCCCATCCGATTTCCCTAAAAAAAGAAAATCGGATTTATCCCACCTAAGGTAAATCCGATTTTGTTATTAAAAAAAATTGTTTTTTATTTAATTTTTTAAAAAAGGTTATAAAATGCTACTAAAAATCCGTTAAACAGCCAAAGCTAATCCAAAAATTATAAAAACACCACTAAAAATCTAATAAAACCAAAATAAGGTTATGAAAATTTTTTCAGATTTTTTTGGAGATTATGAAAAATTAAAAAAATTAATAAAAAATAGTAAACGATGGAATTTGGGATTTTGAGGTCCCCAATCCTGAAAGAAGTCACTTTGGTTACGTTTGCCCGAAAACTGATTTTTTAGCCTAAATTATTCTCACGACGTACAATATCGTCACGCTTGTATCAAAAGACAGTCGAAAAGACACTAAACAGAACCAAAAGACGGTCGAAATTTGTATCTAAAATTTTAACTGATTTATTTATTTATTAATTAGGTTAACAAAGCGGATTTACCCCCACATAAGGTAAATCCGCTTTGGTTATTTTTAAAAGTGGATTTACCTTATATGGGGGTAGATCCGCTTTTAAAAATAACAAATCGGATTTACCCCCACTTAAGGTAAATCCGATTTGTTATTTTTAAAACGGATCTACCCCATCTTAAATAAATCCGATTTAAATTTTTTAAAATTTTTAGTGGAAATCGGATTTACCTAAATCCGATTTCCAAAAAAAAAAATTGAAATCAGTATACGTTCGGGATTTTTAAATTTTGTGAAGGGCAATTGCGTCTTTTCGCCGGGTCGATGGGGGTAGATAGGGATGTGATGGGGGTACAAAAAAAAAATCCTACTGCTTTATGGCCGACCCTGATTTAATCTAATCTATTCTAATCTAATTTAATCTAATCTAATCTACTTTATCTATCTTCTACTCTAATCTACTAAAATCAAGTGTCAGCAAAATGTCCATATTAGACATCTCACACAAGTGCCACCAATTCAAAATTTGGGCCGTTTTCGTAATATTGCCACTAAATGACAAAAACAGACAACTTTTTTCCTGTTTTGCAGACTACAAAAGCTGCAGGAGACAAACACTGCAGCAAAAAAAACACAAAAAAAACACAGCACTGACGGCTGACGCTTTGTAAATGACTGACGCGGACAGCACAAAACAGCAACTGACAAAAAAAATAAAAAACAAAAAAGTAGCCTACAAACGAGATAGATAAGATGAACAAAACCGGCACAAAAGTTGCATTGACAAAAAAAAATCCAAAAAAGTATCATTTTTTTTAATAAAACAAAGACAAAAAATGATTGGACAAAAAAATGTTGATACAATTTTGCTATAAACTACTCCATCCGTTCCATATTATATGAATTTTTAGGGAAACAATTTTGTCCCATAATACACGATGTTTTAAAATACTAATAAAATTTTAATTATTTTTTTTCTATTATACCCTCAAATTTGAATGCAGATTTTTTTAATTCTATTTTAATCCAATGAACGAAGGGTATATTAGGAAGAATGAGAATACTATTTACAAATTCTAGACTAATGTTCTGTACCGAGCAGCTTGTTGGTGGACTGCTGTTGGTTTGCCGGATCTGTGAGCGCCCGGGGGGGTACCTGCAAGCCACTCCGACGCTCATGTCAGTATATCGAATATATGAGTGAAGGTACTAAGGATTAGAGATTGAACATTTCTTAGGGCAAAATTTACCTGTATTTATAGGAAATCGTGCCCTCTCGTGGATCGTTGGATGGGTAGAGTCGATCTTGACCGTCCAAGCATGTTGGGCTTGCATGAGGTGGATATGGGCTGAATCGGTTGGGCTGATCCATATTACTTGCTAAGCGCACCTCCTGATTTTGCTAATGGGACCCCCTGGTTGACTCCAGAACAGTTGCCCCCCAAGCCGAGATTATTCCGAATGATGGTCTTGGCTTGAAGGATTTTCGTCGGTTTGCCGGATCTGTGAGGTTACGCAGGACACTGCCTTTGTAACAACTGTGTTCTGTCATTTTCACTCTCTAGAGTAAAAAAGGAGAAAAAATTTTCTAAGTGTTGCTTTGTCTGTCTTGTCAAGTCGTATGAGATCACTTTGTTGCGACCGTGACTCACACCTCCTTCGGTGTAATCCTTGTGCCCGGCACCAAGCTAGGGTGACGTATCCTGATGTTGGCGTCGCCTTGTACCAAGTGCTCTGAGGTTGGCGCCCTCTTGGGAGCCTTGTGCCAGGATGCTCTGAGATTGGCGCCCTCTTGGGCGCCCTGTGCCATGCCCCCTGATGTTGGTGCCCTCTTGGGCGCCTTGGGCCAAGGTGCTAAGACATCCTGATGCTGGTGCCCTCGTGGGCGCCTTCCCGGGTGCTTGTTTGTTTTTGAGAGTTGGCGCCCTCTTGGGTGCCTTGGGTGTTGTTCCCTGCTTACGTGTGCTGGATGGCTTATCGTGGAGCAGATTTTGCGAGACAAGGTTCGGTGCTCTCGTGGGTGTCTTACTGCATACTGCTGACCACCCCGTTGCGAAGGATTTGCTTTCAGACTGCCCCCTACCATGCGCCCCTCTGCTGGGCGCTGCTTGCTCCTGCTATGCCCCCTCAAGGGCGCTGGTTGCTTTTGCCAAGCGCCCTCCTGGTCCTGCCAGGCGCCCTCATGGGCGCTGGTTGCTTCTGCCAGGCGCCCTCATGGGCGCTGGTTGCTTCTACCAGGCGCCCCCATGGGCGCCCTCCTGGTCCTGCCAGGCGCCCTCATGGGCGCTGGTTGCTTCTGCCAGGCGCCCTCCTTGCCAGGTGCTCTCTTGGGTGCTGACTTGTGTAGACGTGTGCTTGGCACTTTACTTTTTTTTTTGCTGCTCATCTTGTCTTTTAGCCTGCTTTTCTATCTTTTTTGTGTTTGAGCACGTCTTAAGGTGACAGACGTATTGGGCTTGTACGTAGTGGATATGGGCCAAGTTGATCTGCCAGATCTGTGGTGTTTCGCGAAACGTTAACTCATATAAATAGGCGGGTATTTGTCTTGTGGTCCACATTTTCTTATTTTAAAATTTCGTGGAGGAGTAGGGACCAATCCATCATTGGAGCGCTTTCTTGGAGGGTGGAAAGGAGTAGGGGCCAAGTAATTGTTAACCCTAGCGCCTACTTCAAGGAGGAGGAAGGAGTAGGGACCAAGTCACCAACCTAGTGCCTCCTTAGAAAGGAGAGAAGGGAATAGAGTCCACTTGTTTCAACGTCTTTTCTTCCTGGTAAGTATTTGTTGTTCGTTACCGTTTATTTACGTTGTTGACAGTGCCCTCCTGCCAGGCGCCCTCATGGGCGCTGGCTGCCTCTTCACAGGCGCCCTGCCAGGCGCCCTCCTGGGCACTGGCTGCCTCTTGAATGGCGCCCTGCCAGGCGCCCTCATGGGCGCTGGCTGCCTCTTCACAGGCGCCCTCCTGGGCGCTAGCTGCCTCTTCACAGGTGCCCTGCCAGGCGCCCTCCTAGGCGCTGGCTGCCTCTTGACTGGCGCCCTCATGGGCGCTTGATTCCTCTTCACAGGCGCCCTCCTGGGCGCTGGCTGCCCTCATCGGTGCCCTGCCAGGCGCCCTCCTGGGCGCTGGCTGTGTGTGGATGTGTGCTTGGCACTCCACTTTATTTTTGCTGCTCCTCCTGACTTTTAACCTGCCTTCTTACCTATGAATTTTCAGAGCTTGCTTGGTGCCGAGGGGAGTTGCTCTTACCATCATCCATTGACGTTCCCGCGAGTCTTTGCCGCTTCTAATTTACTGAGGTAACTTCCGGGCGAACTTTCCGTTTATCTTTCTAGCTTCTTTGTTCTTTTGAGCATGTCTTGTCTTGCAAAGTCTCCAACCTCGGGGGAGGGGAGTTGTCTCTAAGTTTCCTGTCTGTCTCGTGACTGCTTGTTCTGCCCTCTATCCCGTAGGTTGAGAGATGGCAAGGACGAAGAAGACGACTCGGATGCACCCTACCGCTCACCTTGCTAGGAGTCAAGCTGACGACTTTGAAGAGGGGACTGGTGATACCGTGCCTTCGGAGGGGACTGGCGCCCTTGGCTTTGTTGATACTTCTTCTGATGATGATCTGCCGCTTGAGCATGAAGTGGTGGAGATTGGTGGTTTTAGTTATGACTGGGTTGCTCGTGTTGTTTGTTCCGCCAGGAGCTTCTACCTTACAGGAAAAGAGCCTCCCCGCTGTCTGCAAGATGCGTTGGGAGGCGACTGGCGGGTTGAGGTGGTTGACCCCCAAGATAGGGTGTGCAGAGTCCCCGACGGTAGAAAATTCATGATGTTTCACAGTGTGGTTTACAAGGTGCGGGTTTCCCCATTCTTTACACCCTTTCAACTGGAGGTTATGAATCACCTTAAGATAGCTCCCTCTCAGCTCCACCCAAATTCGTGGTCTTTTGTGAAGTGTTTCGAGTTGGTGATGAGAGTTCTTCAAAGAAGATGCAGCTTGAGGGTTTTTATGGTTATCTTTGAGGTGCAGCGTCGTCGAGATACTTCAGATGGCGTCATTCGTTACGAGTTTGTGCATTTGAAATGTGGGAAAAACTATGCTTTCTTTCAAGTGTACTTAGATAACCAGTATGATTGGAGGTTCAAGTATTTTTACCTCGTTCCCTCTAGTGAGAAGGTCGTCGACAGCATGGGCTTCTCTGATGAACAAGGGCGTCTGGTTCGGGATAAGTTTCGCCTTGGGTGATGTAATGTCGATGCTGACTGCACCTCTCGGTCTTATCACGTCCTCCCATCTGCGTTATCTGATCCTGAGCAGAGGACTTTGAGCATGCTGAAGAAGATCGTCGGTGGCTTGTCCACTGTGCCACAAAAGTTTTTGTGTAGTGAGCTGTCCAAGGCTTCCACGGTTCCTGAAGCTGCTAAGCTCTTAGGTTGCTTGTTAGGTCTTGATGTATCTTTGTTTTCTCTTTTGATAAATTATTTACTTATGTTGCTGATTCGCCACTTTGTTGTTTTGCAGATAAGATGGCCGCTCCACTCTCTTTTAATGAATTGGCCTCTTTGGCTGGACGGAGGAGACCTTTGGATGTCGAACCTACCGAGGTCAAGAACCCGGTTTCTGCTATATCTGCCCCTGCGCGTCCCTCTATGGGACCTCGCCTCAGCTTAGGAGCGCCAAGCCGTGCTGGAAGGGACATCTCCGGGGTGCCAAAGGTTCCAGTCGACTCCAGCACCAAGGGGACTCAGAGTAAGTCCAAGCGCCAGAGAAGTTGTGATCAGAGACCTCCTTCTGCTGATTGTCCCTCCCCGGTTGGGCTTCCTCCCCCTGCTGACGAAGAGGGTGAAATTATCTTCTCTCCCGAAGAGCGTGATCATTTCTGTGAGCATCCTTTCGCACTTGCCGCGCACATGGTTAAAATTGGGGAAGGCCTGCATGCGAAGTGGGAAACTGAAAAGAAGTGTGGATCTCGTTCAGGTTATCCTCTTGAGTCATTTCTTACGGTATTCATCAAACCTGCACGGGCCACCACCCCTGCCAGGCGCCTTCATGGGCGCCGCCTGTTTTGACCTTGGTGCCCTGTCTGGCGCCCTCATGGGCGCTGGATGCTTTCTTAGAGGTGCTTTGCCAAGTGCCCTCATGGGCGCTGGTGGTGTTGATTTTAAACTTTGTCGTGTTTGTTTCTCTTTTTGCGCAGGGGTGATCGAGGAAAGGGATCGGCTTCTCTTGGATATAAGCCGGCTTCAGGTGGATTTACACGAAGCACTTGAATCTGCTCGTCGGGCAAGAGACGCTGCTGGCCATTATCAGAAGCAAATGGAGGAGCTCCAATCTGAGTTGGACAGTATGAAGAAATAGAAAGATGCGGCCGAGGAAAGGGTGCGGGAGATGGCCGGGCAAGCCATGGACTTCTCCTATGCTGCCTACGATAAAGCGATAAGTCATGTTCAGTGCATGTACCCGGATGCAGTTCTTGAGTCGAGCATCTTCCGGTTTGACCATGAGGCTGTATATGGGAGGATTGTTAGATATCGTTCCAACATGGTTGATTTCGACGTCATTGCCCCCTGATTATTTCTTCTAGAAGTTCAGTTGTTTTTGACTTGTAATTTCTTTTTGTCCTGTTGGATTTCGTTGTACGTTTGCTTTATGGAGCCTGACTGACGATTTTACGTTATATCCAAGTTTCCTTTGTCTTGCTTATTTTTCACGCTTCTGAACGTATCACCTCCTATCGTCTCGTGGCAATGTTCTCTCTCTCAGGAGTTTATCAGAATCGATCCGATTTAAATTCCCCACTAGAGGTTGCGACATTTGCGATGCCGCTTCGCCCATCTAGGGACTCTGACAGGAGTTTATCAGAATCGATCTGAACTTAACTCACCCATCAGAGGTTGCGACCTTTTCGATATGCCGCTTCGCGCCTTAGGTTTCTAACGGGAGTTTATCAGAATCTATCCGAATTTAACTAACCCATTAGAGGTTGCGACTTTGCGATGCCGCTTCACCCATCTAGGGACTCTGACAAGAGTTTATCAGAATCGATCCGAACTTAACTCACCCATCAGAGGTTGCGACGTCTCTTGATAGCCGCTTCGTGAACCGAGTAGGTTGACTCGTTCCTTGGTTCTGCCTGGTTGCCTGGTCCCCTGATGTTTGAGTCGAGACTTGGCTTTCAGACCACCTCTTGCCAGGCGCCCTCCTGGGCGCTGGCTGCTCCTTATAGGCGCCCTGCCAGGCGCCCTCCTGGGCGCTGGCTGCTTCTGTATTGGGCGCCAGTTTCTCTTGGTTTTTTCTAAGGTGCTAGAGCAAAAACTGTGATTTGCGAAACAATATCTTGAACCGTAAATAGTAAGGTTTAATTCCTTCGCACGCGTGTTGTAAATTGTTTTGACGTGTTAAACTTAAACAACCAACTTCTTAAAGTAGATGTGTTAAACTTAAACAACCAACTTCTTTAAAGAAAACGTTCTAAGTATTGGAACTATGAGCCATATGCAGAATAGAGGAATAGGTCCCCGTTCTCCCTCGGGCGGATGGTGAGCTTCTTTTTAACCTCCTCAAGGAGGTGAGGACATTCTCCATCCGGTTTGAACTTCTTTACACCCCTTTTTGTCCCATTGGTTTTGGGTTGGCTTTCCGCTTCTTCTTCACTACTTGAGTCACTTCTGGCATCCCAGTCTGTCAAATTCACCTCAGCTTCTTCTCTGAACCCCTTACCCGAGCTTCTTAGCTCGGCGGTCTCCTACTCATCTTTAAAGCTCATGTAGAAACATCTGCGTGCTGCTCCCAGGTCTGCCTGGAGGGTCACCACCTCACTCTCCAGAGTGTAGAACTTCATTTTCAGATGGACCGTTGAGGTGACTGCCTCCAGCTTTCCCAACGTGGGCCTCCCAATGATGCACTGGTAGACTGACTTGCATGGAAGGACCAGGAAGGGTGTTTTCACAGTTCTGAACAACGGCAGTTTACCGTTTGGGTTTCCGTAGGTGACCATTAGCTCTAGGTGACCGAGTGGCTTAGTCTTCGATCCATTAAACCCAGTTAGGTCCCCTCCTCGGTATGGAGTCAGGTCATCGGGGGAGATATTCAGCACTTGCAGCAGGTCTTCGAAGATGATATCTACTGCCATTCCCTGGTCAACCAGGATCCTTCTTACCTCGACGTTGGCAATAATGGCAGTGATGATCAGTGGGACGTGTTTGTTCGGTTTCCCATCGAGCAGATCATTGTCGGCGAGGGATAGGGGCGGTCTGGTTGGCCCCTTCCTGGCGACTGAGGTTGACGCAATGCTGAGGATCTCCTTCCACTTCCTCTTCATTGATTTGTTTGACCCCCAGTCATTATGGGGGGTTTCTCCCGTGGATCACCATGGCCACTGGCCTTCCTTTGGGCCTCTGGGTATCCTCTTTATCGGTTGATTCATCATTGCCATTTTCGACCCCCTCACCGACTGGGGCCTTCCCCTTCCTAGGGTTTCGGGGGATCGGGCTCTTTTGCGTAAGCCACTCGGTTCCCCCTCGTTCTTCACGTACTGTGACAACTTTCCTTTCTGGATCAGCTCCTCAATATCTTCCTTCAGCGCTCGGCAGCCATTGGTGTCGTGGCCTCCGCTTTGATGGTAGCGACACCATTTATTTGAGGGGTTCTGGCCCTCTTTCAACACCATAGGCTCTGGCCTCTTGATGTCTTTGAATTCAGCATTGACACATTTAGTCAGGATTTGCGCCCTTGAGGTGACGAGGGGAGTAAGACCTGAGAGTCTTGGGGGGCGTCCCTCACGGTGTACGCCTCCTGTTACCTTTCGCCGGCGTATCTCCTGGGTGACTTCCCCGTCGCCCCCTACCTTGGCTGCCTCGCGGTAAGCCATATCATCCTCCTCATAGTTCATGTATTTCTGGGATCTTCGAAGGAACTCGCCCAAGTTCCTAGGCTTGTTGATGCCCACATCGACCTGGAACAAACTTCCCTTTTTCAACCCGCCTTTCATCCAGAACAACATTTGCCTGTCCTCCAAACTTCGAACGCCGGAAGCTTCCTTATTGAAGCGCTCAATATACTCCCTCAGTGTCTCGTGGTTATGCTGCCTGACGGCTCTCAGTACTTTTTCGGATTTGGGCTTTAGCCGGAAGGCAGTGAAACGAGCCGTGAACATTCTCGCCAGCTGCCCCCACTAGGATATGGAGTTCGGCCTCAGCACTTGGAACCACTCTAATGCGGAACCCTCGAGAGTGAGGGGGAAGATTTTGCAATGGACGGGTTCCCTGGCGCCCCTGTAGCGCATCATTAGGGAGAAGTGTGCCAGATGACCGTCCGGATCTCCAGTCCCGTCGTACATCTTGAGATTTGGCAGCTTTTCCAAGGCCCTTGGGATTTGGCATTCGTCTACCCTTCTCGTAAACGGTCCTTCCTCCGAAAACTCTCTTGAGTTTCGGGGGGAGGTGTTTTCATAGCCCAGCTCTTGATATCTGTGTCGCTCGGGGGATCTCCTCGATGGAGAATCCCGGTGGTGCCTTCTGCGGGTGACGACCCGGCTCCTTGACCTCTCATGAGTGTCAGGGGACGCGTGTGAGGAGGTGCTGGAGTGGGTGTCATGAGGCCGATAAGTCCCTGGGGGTGAGCCTGATTCCCCATGCCTGCGTCGCCTGGGGGGAGAGCGATGCACGTTCCTTCGCCTCGGGGGAGAGCGGTGGACATGATGTCTCCGAGGTGGGGACCGGTGGCGCCTCGAGGTCACCGTCGTTGGAGGAACTGTCCCCCTGCTGAGTGGAGGTTGCTCTGGTAGGGCGGTCACACGCCTTTCAATCTCCCTCAGTCGTGCTTCCTGTTCCAACATAGCTTGAGTGCGACTGGCCAGGAGGTCCAAAAGCTGATTCACGTCAGAGGGCTGGGCAGGTTGACTGGTGCCCTCGTCCTGCATAGTCACGATGTTGCCCTCGGGGGTACCCTCCGGTCAGGGTGCGGGCATGTCAGTGCTTTGAGTGCGGGGTTTGCGTTTGGGAGCCATCGCACAGCAAGAGAAAAGCTTGAGTTATGATTGTGTGAAAAGATAAAAATCTCCCACTGTGGTCGCCAATGTTCTGTACCGAGCAGCTTTTTGGTGGACTGCTGTTGGTAGGTCCCTTGCTGTCGTGGCAGTAGGTCAGTGAGCTCCCGGGGGGGTACCTGCAAGCCACTCCGACGCTCAAGTCAGTATATCGAATATATGAGTGAAGGTACTAAGGATTAGAGATTGAACCTTTCTTAGGGCAAAGTTTGCCTATATTTATAGGAAATCGTGCCCTCTCGTGGATCGTTGGATGGGTAGAGTCGATCTTGACCGTCCAAGCATGTTGGGCTCGCATAAGGTGGATATGGGCTGAATCGGTTGGGCTGATCCATATTACTTGCTAAGCGCACCTCCTGGTTTTGCTAATGGGACCCCCTGGTTGACTCCAGAACAACTAATAATAGCATTCCTTAGTTCTTGTGCCACAACCTTAAACGACATATAATACGGGACGAAAGGAATATCTATTAAAACTACTAAAACCAATCAAACTAACTACTAACAATTGTCAAAAAAATTAACTACTAACAAAAATTTTAAAATAATTTTTTTTACCAATTTAATTAAAATGATTAAATTAATATTAAATGATCTATAATTTACTACTTACAATATATCTATTAAAACTACTAAAATCAATCAATTTAAACACTAACAATTGTAAAAAAATTCACAAGTTAATCAATTTGACCACTATAAAAAATTCAACCCCTATCAAAATTCAATAAAAATTTAACCACTATCAAAATTCACAAATTAATCATTTTAACCACTAACAATTGTAAAAAAAAAGTAACCACTACTAAAAATTACAAACTAGATGAGTATGATTAAATTAATATTAAATCAAATAAGACAAAAAAAGGAGAAACATGTGGCAATGGGAGACTAGCAATAGGATCGGCAACGAGAGCGGCAACGGGAGTGGCAATGGGGTTGCCAAAAGGAGTGGCAACGAAAGAACCAACGAAAGCACCGACGTGAGTGACGGAGGTGCATATTTTTCCTTTTACTCAATTATTAATATTATAAGAAGAGATACCGACTTTTTTAACCTTTTACACTATTTTAATAAATTTGAAAATATAGTATTTTATCGAGTTTTTCCTTTTTTTTAATTACACTTTGCAACTTTCAATGTATTTACAATTTCATAACAAATTATAACAAATACGGTATCACTCATTCATATGCACAGATAAGATACTAGTTAATGAAGAAAAATAAAGGCTAAAGCATTTTAATTGGTCCCATATCATGTCCTTTCACTATAGCCCTTGATGTGAAACCCCAATTTGTTATTGATTTTTCTTATTTTTATTAAATTTCTTCCACTTCTATTCTATTGTCTTCTCTTCCTCATCACCTCTCACCCCATTTAAAAAACCTTCTCATGATAGAGAAATACTATATGATTCTTGAGTAGCAAATATGTCCACCAAAGGAAAATACATAGTAGAAGGATCGTCATCAACATCTTCTCCTTCAACAATTAATGTTGGCATTGGTGGTGGTGGTGGTGGTGGTGATTAGGCTCATGGCTCAGCGGCCGTTGAGTATATACGAATCACAAAAGAGAAGAGATTGGACCTTTTCTGGACAATATTTAAGGAATCAAAGGCCACAGGTTGCACTTTCTCAGTGTAATTCAAACCATTTGCTTGAATTTCTTAGATACTTAGATCAATTTGGGAAAAGCAAAGTGCACTTACAAGGATGTTTGTTTTTTGGACAAATTGATCCACCTGGACCATGTACTTGTTTAAGACAAGCTTGGGAATCACTTGATGCACTCATAGGAAGATTGAGAGCTGCTTATGAAGAAAATGGAGGATTACCTGAGATAAATCCTTTTGCTAGTGGTTCAATTAGAGTGTATTTAAGGGAAGTGAGAGACTCTCAATCAAAGGCAATAGGAATCCCTTATAAGAAGAAAAAGAAGAAGAGAATCACAAAGATAATGGAGATACTCAAACTTACCTTTGCAATGAAGTTTATTTGTTTCTCACCTCTTATTGGCTTCTTCAGGAGCATATGGTAAATATTTCTTACTTTTTCGACTAAAAGGATATTCATTCATTCAAACTGATAAAAGTTACGTCAATAATAATACACATTCAGCATTGTTAAAAATATAAAGGACGAATCTGCGAACAAGCTCACAACACTCAAGTTAATAGCATAAAACGGAAAAATGCCTACAAATATGGGAAAATAAAAGTCACCGGAGTACCTATACCTCCAGATCTGTAACATTGAAGCCTTAATAATTGGTTGAATCTGCAATTGATTGAAGTTGACCAGTCAATCTGAACCCATGAAAATGGCAAGAAGACAGGAAATCAAAAACACCGCACCAAAACGACGAACAACAATAACATCGCACTAAGACGGGAAAATCAAGAAAAAGGTACAAAGTAAAAGCTAGATCTATGTAGTAATCAATTATTTAGATAAAACGATAGGAAAATAATTCTAGAGGGGTGATTTCAGGCCAAAAACTGACTAAAACCACCCCTTTGGTGGGTGAGCAAGGAAAAAGAGAAAATACAGAGGCGGCTAGGGTTTTGGGAGAGAGGTGTATAAGGTTTGGTTGATGGAAGAGTTGTGAGTAATGTATGTGTTATTGTTATAGAGTTTGCTATTTTTTAATTTTCACAAGTTAATTAAGATGGAAAAAAATTATGCTAACCATTGACATTTTATAATTATGTGGATAATAAGGACATGATTGATTCAATTAAATAATTGTCCA
The DNA here is from genome assembly GCA_039519185.1 of Astragalus membranaceus. Classification (NCBI taxonomy): domain Eukaryota; kingdom Viridiplantae; phylum Streptophyta; class Magnoliopsida; order Fabales; family Fabaceae; genus Astragalus; species Astragalus membranaceus. The sequence goes on along the minus strand of CM076851.1, from coordinate 129,803,265 downwards.
TAATTTCATTTTAGTGTTGGAGAATTGGCACTCACTTGAACTTTGGTGTGCTATCCTCAATTGCATTGTGTTGTACTAAACTTGGTGAATATTCTTCCTATTAGCTCCTGCACATGATTGGACGCCCTCTCAAACCATTTTAAGAAGGTGGGTGGAGTGTGTGTCAATGATGCTAAGCTTTTGGTTATCATCTATACTTATTGGGAAAAATAGATAAATATAAATTAATAATTATTTATAAAGAAAATTGAATGACTGAAATAGTAATTCTAATTTCAGAGAGCCTTAATTGAAGTTGTTTGTAAAAAAAAATTAAGTTAGATGATAATTTTACTTGATATATAATTGTTTGTATATATAAAGTCACAATTTTATTGTTGCAGCAGTAGCGGTAACATTTTACATTCATTACCTGTTCAACATTTTTTAAAAAGCTGCGCTTTTGGTAGGAGAGGGCAGTGTATGGACTGGCGTTTTATTTGAGAGATTTGTGAAGAAATAAACATAAACAAAAGTATTGTATACAAGCAACGAGTCGAACTCTAGATAACTGAGTGGATGCGGCCCGCCTAAACCAATATGCTGCATCATTTTCTTGAATGCAAACATTTTATATACTTAGTAACTCTTTGTTTTAAAATAGTGGGTATTATAGCAAATTCATACGAACTTTTAGGGCGGGCTGTGATGCCCAGCCCAAACAAAGATCTGCCTCTGCACACAATAGACTTCATTTTAAAGCAAAATATGTTTGGACCAAAAGAAAATAAAGCAAAATATGATACATTTTATATAGATCCTAATGCAGCATATATTTCATTTCATATTAAACCCTACTATTTTATGATAACCCTAAATAAATTAATTGTATGTATATTACATGAAGTTATACTTGTTATAATTAAATTTTGTAATAACACTAAATGCTTTACTTTAGTTTCTTTTCTTTCTTTTAAAATAATATTGAATGAACATACAGTGGGGACTAGGTAAGCTCTTTCACCAATTTTATGTCTGTTTCTATTATGACATGTAAGATGACAATGTTATCATGTTTGCTACATTTCATCACATTTTATTTTTCTTGTAATCTTACTTTTTTTTGGTTACAAAAGATAACAAAAAAATGGGGGGAAGAAGAAACACCGACAGAAACACTAAATTCTAGGGAAAGTCACACCATGAGCATCAGCTAAGAGATGACCAAGCATATCGTGAGCGCACTGTTGTAGCTCCACATAAACTTCTGAAGACGTTGACCCCATCTTAGCTAAAAAGTCTACACAATGATTACCCTCTGTTAATTTGTGAGTTAGATTGCATTCCCAATCGTGTCTCAAGAGGTGTTGGATTCTCGACAACTCATTGCTATAACGATGGTGATTGCCTACTCCGTTCTTCACGTAAGTCACTGTTAACAGCGAATCCGAAACTCAAAGAACCTTTTGGTATCCTAAACTCCAACAAAGGCTGATCCCATAAAACAATGCCATAATTTCAGCATAATTGATATCCAAGTTGATAGTTGAACCATAAAAACCTCCAAGAAAGTCGCCCTTGTGGTTCCGAATGAGACCTCCGAAACCTGCCTTTCCATGACTTTGCAAAACACTTCCATCCACGTTGAGAACCACCTCGTCGTCATTTGGTCTAAGCCACGAAATTTGACGCAGGCTAGTGGAATAGGAAGGTGTAGCAACTGCTGAATATGCCTGCTGAATATGTAAAGCAAGACAATGAATACTAACCAAGACTTGTTCAACTGAGTGTTCTTGTTGTTCGAAAACAACCTTATTACGGCCACACCAAATGGACCATATAGCAACCAAAAATATTGATCCCTGCACATTTGTCATGCTCCTAAGCCAGCCAAATAAATCTAACATATTTGTTGGAATATTGGCAACATTCACATGGAGTTTTGACCACACATGAGCAACAACAGAACAAGTAAAAAGGCAATGGGATATGGACTCGTCACAAGTATTACATAAAGGACAGACAACATTGCATGGAATACCTCTGTGGCTAAGGATTCCACGTGTGGGGATTTCCAGAGGTCCAAGCTGCCAAATGAAAAATTGGATGTTTGCTGGGATTCTTTGGTGCCAAACCCAACTCCATGAAAGATCATGATCAACATCCACTTCCCGAGTAAGCCAACAGTAACCACTTTTAGCAGTATAGACACCATCTATACTTGATGCCCAACACCAAGCATCAGATACATCATGCACAATGAGGGGTTTTACTTGGAGTAAGGAATTATGTACCTGTTGAGGTAAAGGTGTGTAAATAATGCCCAAGTCCCATTTTTCTAAATATGTGTTCCATATGTCCTTAATCCAGAACTGAGTATCATGAATATCAACATAGGGAAGAAGTTGTCCTAGGTGTTGTTGTAATAACCAAGGCACCTGCTAAATATTTGTATCTCCACTTCCAATTTTGAATTTAAACCCTTCCTGAAGAATGTCTAACGCTTTGGTGATGGCGGAACCAGTAGAAGATCCTGCCTTCTTCTTGACAACAAGTATGTGATCGTTGGATAAGTAAATTACTTGCAAAACTTGTACCCACAACTTGTCTTGAGAGAGCTTAATCTCCCAAACCAACTTCCCTAGAAGTGCTACATTTTGCTCTCTACTCTTTCTAACCAAAAGCCCGCCAAATTTTCTGGGTCGTGTTACAGTATCCCAGCGGACCATATGCATTCCACGGTCACTCGTTCCCTTCCAAATGAATCTGCGAGCTATTCTGTCAAGAGCGTCACAAACATTTTTGTGGAACCCAACATGCCTGCATACTATAAGTAGGGATAGCAGATAATACCGAATCAACCAGAACCGTTATCCCAGGCTTGTTAAGAAGCCTACCTTTCCAAGAAGCCAATTTAGCATTAACCCGATCTAGGATTGATTCAAAATCAGCTTTGCAAGTGCGGCCTTGAAACATACGAAGCCCAAATACTTAGAAATTCTGTCAGTGTTCCGGAAACCACTAGTTTGAACCAGCCCATCCTTTTTTCACCGAGGAACAGATTTGGAGATGTGCATATGGGACTTGTCTCTGCTGACCTTCATACCTGAAAAAGAGCAAAAATTATCTAACATGTTAGTGATGCGCCGAGCTTGTCCCTTGGTGGCCTTTGCGAACAAGAGCACGTCATCGGCAAAGAAAAGATGTGAGATATTTGGCTCGTTCTTGGTAAGCTGAATAGGCTTCCAATTTCCCTTATCAATTTCTCTGTTGATCATCCCTCTTAGTCTTTCCATGCATAAAACAAAGAGATAAGGGGGTCGCCTTGCTTTAGTCCTCTACAGAGAGCAAAACCCGACAGTTTACTACCATTCCACAAGAGTGAGATACAGGAGGAGGTTGTGTCATGCATAATGAGCTCTACAATAGGGCCAGGAAAGCCAAACCTGAGGAGGGTATCTTTGAGGAAATGCCAGTCCACTCTATCATAAGCTTTCTCGAGATCGAGTTTCAAAACGAAATCACCTTTCTTCTTTTTTGAACAGTGCATGTGGTGAGGCACCTCTTGCAGAATTATTGCATTATCAACTGTGCTTCTCCCCGGAATAAAGCTACTTTGCAAAGGACTAACTATCCGAGACAGAATTGGATGGAGTCTTTCTACAAGCACCTTAGTGATCAACTTGTACAGAATATTGCAAAGACTTAGAGGTCGAAAATCCTTGAAAGTGTCTTAGGAGTGTCAAACTGCCCTCTTTCAAAAGTATCTTTAACGTATCCCCACACAACATCACCTATGTATTCCCAAATGTAGCGACCGAAAAATCCGAATGAGGATTCCTCAAAGGTTCAAAAATGAAGCCGCCACCAAAGTTTAATTTAAGGGCAGACATTGGAAAATCCCTTTTGAAATGGATAAGGGTCCTAGAGACCAGATAAGGGTTCGGGAGTCGGTTATGCGTGGGGAATGTATTAGCACCCCACGACATCCTTCCTAAGGAAGGTTACCTGCTAATTAGTTGTAGAAGCGAAAGTTAATTTTAAAAACATTTATTTTTACCCTTTTATTTTGAATTAAAAAGAAAGAAGAAAATGGATATTTTGTTTAAGAAAATGATTATTTAGGGGAAGACTGAAAAAGGTTTTTTATTAGCGATTGACAGAGGTCGGCCGCCCTCTGCTCCTACGTATCTCTTGGTAGAGAATCAAATCACACGTAGTTCTTGGTAGAAAACTTTGTTTGTTGGTGTATTTTATTTAGGGATTTTAGGACTCCTGAGTGATCAGTCCATTTGTCCTAAAATGATGACTAACTCGACTGTCCAGTCGGCTTAGTCCCCTACTTTGTGAAAATGGAGTTTTTGAAGTTTGGAAGATAGTTTGATGTGTGGTGGTTTGATTTTATTTGAATAGGGGTTTTAGGACTCTTGATCCGTACGGTTCATTCGTCCTAGAACGCTGACTAACCCGACTGTACAGTCGACCTAATCCCCTATTTTGAAAATTTGATTTGTGGAAAGAAATGTGTTTGTGTTTATTTTAATTTAGAAATTTGTTTGTTTTAAATAGGGATTTTAGGCCATGATCCGTAACGGTTCATTAGTGACCTAAAAAGCAGACTAACCCGACTGTACAGTCGACTTAGTCCCCTATTTATAATTTTTGAGAATGAAATATTTATCTATTTATTTTTGTAGGTTTCTGTAAAAGAAATTAATAAAAACGAAAAGAGAGAGTGCAATAGTAAAAAGGGGTGCAGTTTGTGGAAGGGGAGTTGTATTATTAAAATCTGGGTGTGAAAAGCAGCAGCCCAGTTAGTTTTTTGGTCCACGAATTCATGGGCTTTTAGGGGGAGTGTACGTTACTAACTGAGGGGGTGTAAGTAGCGATCTGATATAAAAATGAAAAAATAAAAAAATGAAAGGAATGTTAAATGGACTATATAAGGAAACCTATTTGATGAAAACCCTAATTTCCCTTTTATCACCTCAGCGCCGCATCCACCCTTCTTTTGAGAGAGAGAAAGTGATACGCACGAGAGAGAGAGAGAGCGAATTTCGGGTGAGGGAGAGAAGAAGAAAGGAAACGCGATGGAGGGAGAGGGAAAGACTGCATGACAGCGACAGTGGTGGAGGAAGTGGCGCACGGCCGGCCGTTCCTTGGCCAGTGATGATAGTCGGTGACGACGGCATGCGAAGGGGTGCGATTGCGAAGAGGTGGAGGACAGGCGACGAAAAATGGGAGGCTACGGTGGTGGGCTTGTCTCCGGCGAAGGTGATAGAACTGATGGAGGTGATGGCGACGCGTGGTGACCGGCGACGGAGTAGCTCTGGTGTTGGTGGCGGTGACTGTGAGAGAGAAGGAGAGAACGAAGGGTGTGAAGAGGGATGACGAAGACGATGGTGGAGGGAGAGCCATGGTGCAGCGCTGGCGACGACCACTGCTGGCGGTGGCGGTTTGTAACAGGTCCGATTCTAACCTTTTTTGTGCCAGGTCGTATTCTATCTTTTCCTCCACTAATTTTGGTTTTGTTATTGGTTTTTTTTAACCCTAATCTGCTTACAAGCCTATTTTATGCATGAATCTGTTCATAGCAACTAGCAATAACATAAACTGAGGATTCGATTTTTAGTTCATACACATATTTTTTCAGATTCGGATTGTTACTGGTTTCCGATTATCAGTTCAAATTGATTACTGTTCTTTACACAACAGCCTATTGTAAAACCGATTATCAGTTCAAATTGTAAAACCTAAAGGAGCAAAAAATGAAAATGTGAAGACCTACCTCTTTTCCAGCATCTAAAAATCTCCCATTGCTCGCTTATTTGTTACTGTTGCTGCTAGCCTGCTACTGTTGATCCTATCCTTTTGTCTACTGCCTTTGCTTCTATTTCGGAAATACTGAGTATGTTGTTGATTAGGGTACTTTTCTAAATTTGTGTCTGAATTTCGTCTCCAATTCTATCTGAATTTTTGGGTGTGTGAATTGTTGTGTTTTTTCCTCTCTTTGGTGTGAAACTTGTCCTCTTTTTTATAGGTGAAAATTAGGTTTAGGAAATTAAAAACTTGATTCTAACCTGATTTTATTTCCTTTTTCGCAGGTTTTGGGCTCTTGGGCAACAAGAAACAGCCCATGGATCAGCCGTTGTTTTTGTTTTCTTTTTATCATTTTTTGTAATTTTCGTTTTTCTGATTTTTGGTATTTTTGACAATCATTTTGTATATTTTTTTTTTGTTTTTGTAAATTAATACTTTGTAATTCTATTTTTTATTTATTTTTTTATGGCTTTTGATAAAAAATGAATGAAGCGGGGCTAAAAAGACTAAACGGGCCCGATAATCAACAAACACTAAAATTAGGTCCAAATGCTAAGATAGGCCCAATTAGACAAAAAAGGCATCTCGGCCCAATTGAAAAAGCTACTAAGCGTTGGCCCAAATTAAAACGAGACGACATCGAATGAGCCCGAAAACTTCTCTCGTAGTAATGTTGTAACACCCCTTTTCTACCCGTTAATTTAATTGTAAAATCAGAGTTTCAAAATTTCTTTTCATCGCAAGGAATGTTACACACACTTCAAACAAAACACCGTACTTCAATAAAACGGTTCAACGTCAATAAATGTGCAATACGTAACACGCCCCCAATGGGGAAAAACTCAAGCATCAGTCATCGTCACCACAACCGTGACATCAATAAAACCAACTACGCAGCAGAAAGTATAAATAAGAGAAAACCATCAAATAACATATAACAACCAAAATAGTCTTAAACAACCGAGTTCGTTCCCCCCCTGAGTGCTACGTATCAGAGCATGACGACCCGACTCATAATTAGTGATGATACCTAGGTCTTCACTCGTGATCACCTGCACGTTACCGCATAGGGGTAACATTCAAACAGAATGGTGAGTCCAATTCAATCCATATAATAAATCATATGATAAGCAATAAGTCAAAGTCACAGCACTAGAGTAGCCACATCACGGTCATCAATTACGTCAATACAACAACTCATCACAATGTCATGTGACTATATGAAATGCAACCCACTCGCGGGCATATGCATGAGGTACCTTTCATCATCGTCGCTTAGCCTTTATGGCCTCATCGTCGCTTAGCCTTTATGGCCTCATCGTCGCTGGGTTCATGCACATGGAATACATGAGACACTATGACATGCACCACACACAAACACACAAACACACAATCACAGTCAACTATGTGACCCGTCACTTACCAATTTGCCAAATAAGAGGCACAGCACCTGTCAGTTTATAATTACATACAACAATGTCGCTATATTTCATCGTCACTTATTATCATCGTCGCTTAGCCTTTATGGCCTCATCGTCGCTTATCCATAAACGTCATCAAACAAACAATAGCCACTAAGGGCAAAACAGTCATTTGCACATCATCATCAATAATATTAGCCACTAAGGGCAAAAACGTCATTTAACTAGCCACTAAGGGCATCATCGTCATATACACATCATCATCAATAATATTAGCCACTAAGGGCAAAAACGTCATTTAACTAGCCACTAAGGGCATCATCGTCATAATCACCCATTTTGACACTAAAGCGTTAAAACTGTTGGTTATAGGCAAAAAGGATTTTTAAAGAACTTAACACGGCTTTACAACGTCATCGTAATGACCACCGGGGACAGCCACTTGGGCGCCCAGAAAACAACAGAAAATAATAAGTTTTTATTTTAAAAATAAGACACACAGGTAGACAACTGAAGAAGCTTCCCAACACTTTTTGAAACGTTCAAAACGGATGCCCGAGTCAAAAGATATAGCGAAAACAGTTTTTATAAAAAAAAATTGGGAACAACCTGAAAATGGCGCCCAGCGCCCAGCAACACAACACACACGCAACACAGCACACACGCACACTGGCTCCCTTGGCGCCTGGCGCCCAGCGCCCGCAACACACAACACACACGCACACACGGCACCCTTGGCGCCCAGCGCCTGGCGCCTGGCGCCCAGCGCCTAGCACACGACACACGCGCAGCACAGAACACACGCACACTGGCGCCCTTGGCGCCCAGCGCCCAGCAACACTTCCAGCAACAAAAAAAATTCAGCAACACAAATCAAGCACATGGCGCCCTAGGCGCCCATAACACCAACAAAAGGGATTTTTCAGCCATCAATCATGAACATCACGCATACATCATCAACAAAAACATGAAATCACATACACATTCATGATCATGGATAGATCTAGGCTAACCCTACCCTAAAACCTATCATAAACATCTATTATATAGAAAGATAGAACTCCCCTTACCTTGGATTTGAAGAACAGGAGCCCTAGAGACAGTCACGAACAGAACCACAGCAACGGGTCACGTTCCTCTTCCTCCTTGAGCTCGCAACCTCTCCCTTCTTTTTCTCTTCTCCACGGCGCCTCTCCCTCCCTCTATTCTCTATTCTCAATTCGCAAATGCCTAGCCAAAACCCTAATCCCAAATGACTTAGCACTTCGCCTATTACATGGATCATGGGCTTGGGCTTTTCACTTAAGCCCAAGTTCATCTAATTGGCGCCTCCACCTTCTAATACCACCTACACCATTTTAACATAATTTCACTTAATTAAATTATATCCAACTAATTAAAATAAATTCCTAAATACTTAATTAAATAAATTAATTAAATATTTAGGGTGTTACAAATGTCGCCTGGGACCTATGACACGCGGACTAAATAAAAAGACCATAATAGGAAAGAGAGTGGACAAAATTGGGGTATAACAGCTGCCCCTCTTTATTTATATTTTACTAGAAAAGGTGAATGGTTTTCAGATTTTCGTAGTAGAAATAAAAATAAAAATAGAATAGACTCTAATTTTGTCCGTTTAGAGGGAAGATGAGTTAGGAAAAAAAGGGGCGATTAACACTTGGCGTGTTAACCGAGAACAATAAAGAAATGATCACTGGGGATCTGGAGGAGCACTGGGGATCTAAAAGAGCATTTGGGCTCTAAGGGAGCACTGGGGCTCCAAGGGGTGCCTAAACCCTGAAGGACCATTTGGGGTCCGAAGGTGCACTGGGGCTTTGAAGGACCACTGGGGGTCCAAAAGAGCACAAACTAGCAATGGTACTAGTGAAATGGTATGCTCGGGGGTAGCCTTTTTCGAGCGGCCGGAGGGGCAAGATCAGGTCGTTGACCTAATTTGCTCACCTCCAAGGACGTCGACCATGTCTTAGGCTGACACAACTAGTCTGAAGGACCTGGGGTCGAATGATCGGTCGCGCTCAGTGGCGACATAGTGATCTTGAGGGTAGAGTTCGAAGTCGTTGCTTTGACATACTGGGTCGAACTGAACTGATGGACCTGGGGTCGGATGATCCGTCGGTTGCTCGATAACGCGACGTGCGATCTGGAGTGAATGACCATTGATGGTCTAAAGGAGCGCTTGGGGCTCCGAAGGACCGCTGGGGGTCCGAGACTCTGAATTGTGATATGAGATCAGTGCCTGGAGCACTGACTTTAAGGGAACAAACTATTGAGATTAACACACGGCGTACTTGCCTAGAACATACCTAATGAATGCATTTACCTGAGAAGGGAAAATCTATCTATATTTGGCATGTCTAAAAATGCGATGAATGATGCATGCGTGCAATATAGGTATGTGAAATGGTAGGTGTCCAGTGGGATGAATGAAACGTGGCAGATGATGTGAGTTGAAGTTGGTGGAACCTGGAGGTTGGCAAACAACGTATGTGAATGCAATGTGTATGATTTTTCTTTTGGGTTTTCTTTTTTTTTGCCTTTTTTTTGGTCTTTTTTTTTCTTTTCTTTTTGGGCCTCTCTTTTTGCTGGTCCTTCAACTCGCAGGACTTCCGGCATGGGGTTACGAGGCTATCAAGTGCATTCGTACCGCTAGGTCGATTGCGCATGACTGGGACTTATCATTTGAGATGATCACACATTTATTACTCTATTCCTGCGGTTCCTTTCTTCCTTATAAGTATTTTAATGAAAGACTATATCTCTTCTGTGATTCTCGGAAATTTCGTAATGATTGTAATGCTTTTGATTATGTCACATGTTTCACAAACCAGTATCAATTATCAGAAAATATCATTTCAAAGATAGACGGAAGTAAAAAGAAAGGAAAGTGTTTGATGTTGACAATGGAGGCCAAATGTGCAGAAGGCACACCGACTTAAGATTACGTGAGGTTTTTTTTCATCGAAAGAATAGGAAAGCTGAGATACTAAGCAGACTTCTCGGTAGTTAGTGTCCTTGAAGTAACAGTGCCGACCACCCATGTTCACGACCTTGATCACTCATCATCCGACTTTTGGAAGTGTTGATTGCCTTAATGTTTGTTTAGTCCAACTTCCTGACCCTAATTTTTGCCTGGATTGACCCTTTTGGATTTTCAATCCACCGGGTCGCTCTAACTTTTGCCTAGGCCGCCCTTCCGGGTTTTCAACCTAGCGAGCTTATTTTTGCTTGGCTCATCTTTCTCATTTTTCTATACTCCCTTTTTTAGGCAGCGTTCACCGGGAGTGGGAGGTCATCCCCGTCCATTTTTGTGAGAATTAAGGCTCTTCCAAAGAATGATTTCTTTACCACGTGAGGTCCTTTATAATTCGAGGTCCATCTCCTGCGGGAATCCTTTTGGGTATGACTTTCTTGGGCACCAAGTCTCCTTAAAATTGTTGAGGACAGACCTTCTTTTGTTAAGTTTTCTTTGTTCTTTTCCGATATGACATAAGACAACCGTTCTTTTGTTTGGTGAGGTTTAATGGAAGTACTACTCCCATCGTACGGGGTTGCCCCTATTGAAGTATGAACGAGGTCTGATCTCCGTGTAAGGTGAAGTGTCACTATCATCCCTGATATTCTTTGTTTGTTGTCGCAACTGCCCCCTTTGGTTTTTGGGCGGTATGGGAAGGGATCATAATGCTCAACTTGGAGTCCTTACATGGCCCTTTTCACCATTGTCCGTGATGATCTTTTTAGGAAAGCCGTAACGACAGGTCAAATTTCTCGACAATCACGGATTTGTTACACCAGTGGGCGTCTGATGTCAGACAAGGTGATGTAACCGGACTTTCTTGATTTGCTATCCTTTGGGTGTGATGTTAATTTTAACACCTTTTTATCTTCTTCTGTGCCCAAGTTAATCATTTCGTTTGATTCCACGCGAGGCTGAGTCACTTTATCCTTTTGTTCCATTATTCTCATTACCTCTGGAAGAGTTTCCCTGTTATCTTCAACATCTTCCTTGGATTGATTAATGGGGCGATCAAAGTTATGACATGAGTTACCGACGTTGTTATTTTCAAGGACAAGTTATTTAGGTCTGCATGAGTAGAAATGGAACAAGGATAAAAGAAAAAGTAAAGCGGGCATATGAGTAAAGAAGGAATTTATTGGAGAATTCAAAATGCTATTTTATTAGTATTCATACCGGAAAGAAACATGCGTGCCCTTAATGAAATGTCCTAAAGCTTTGGGCGGAGCCATAGGATTTGCATTACGTAACATTACTTTGAACCGAAAATCACAAGAAAATCAACAATCTCCCAATTCATAAGTGCTTCAGTTGCAGGACAAAGGCGCACAAGGTTGATGATGATCTTTTTAGCCCTTTGACCGCCTTCAAAAGCATTGACGGATGACTTCTCCTGCCCCTGGCAAAGGGTTAGCGCCTCCGTTCGGAGCATCCTTATTGAAGCTCAACCATTTGGATTCGATCAGATCCTGAATCACATATTTCAGTGCCTTGCAGTTTTCTACTGAATGCCCAATTGCGCCTGTGTGAAATTCGCAAGTGGCGTTCGGGTCATAGCCTCTCGGGAAAGGAGGTTCAATGGGCCTCATCGGGCGGGGGGAGATTAGGTTGTGACTAGTGAGGTGGTCGAACAGATCTGAGTATGATGCGGGAATTGGATCAAACTGTACATGTCTCCTTTCTAGGTAGTTTGGTGGTTTATGGCTTTTAGTGGTTTGGGTAGAGAAGTGCAGGGCTTGAGGATGGTTTTTGGAAGTGTAAGAGGCTTTCAAAGACCCTGTTATGGAATTGGTTTCCCCTTCATTATTTCTAACAAATCCTGCGAATGGCTTCTTTGGGTTATTGGTTTCGGCCGAACCGTAAGAAATTTTCCCGTTTCTCATTCCGTTTTCCAACCTTTCCCCTATGGTGATCATGTCTGAGAAGTTAGAGGATACACTCCCAATTAATCTGTCATAGAAGGGTGATTGCAACGTATCTATGAACATGGACACCATCTCTTTCTCTAGTAGAGGCGGTGCTACCTGCGCTGCCGATCCTCTCCAACGCTTGGCATACTCCTTGAATGATTCATTGTTTCTTTTCACCATATTCTGCAACTGTGCTCTATCGGGAGCTGTATCGATGTTGCATTTGTACTGTTTTAAGAAAGCATCGACCAGATCTTTCCAACATCGAATGTGGGTGCGTTCCAACCGCATGTACCAGCTTGAGGCTGCCCCAGTCAAGCTGGCCTGAAAGTAATGGACGAGCAGTTTGTCGTCGTGTGCAAATGCGGCCATTCTTCTTCAATATATAGTCAGATGGCTAGCGGGACAAGTTACCCCTCTGTATTTGTTAAAGTCGGGCACTTTGAACTTGGGTGGGATAATCACATTAGGGACGAGACACAGATCATATGCATCCCTTGCGCCGACATTGGATCCTTCAATTGCTCTCAGGTGCTCTTCTAGTATCTGATATTTGTCCTCGGACTGAGAGTCCTCCATTGAGTAGTTATGAGAGGGTCCTCTCATGTTGTAGTGGGGAGGAACCATTGGCATTGCAGCGGGGTTCGGTGTAGGAGCATGATGAATTACTACTGGTGACGGAGTATAACCCTGTGGAATGACCTGTGGTGCAGTCGCAGGACTTGAGAAGTGAACTCGCGGTATTTCTGCATTTGTATTTTGAGCTGAAGGTACAGCGACTCCCGAAGGTCCTTCCTCTGGATTGGCTTCCATGGTAGGAGGAGCATAACCAGCTGGGAGACCGAAAGGGAGCCATTGGTAGCTCTGGACGTTCACTCCAGCGGTGTATGGAGTCCCGGAGCTGGGAGGAGGAGGGAGACTTGTAGCATTGTTCTCGGTATTCCCTGTCGAAGCACTTTCATCTGCATTTCTTCTCTCGAGGAGTTTCACGAATTCATACATTTGATCTTTCAGCGCCATCATCTCGGTCATTTGATCTTTCAATACCATCATCTCGCTCATTTGATCCTTCAGCTTTGCAATGTCTTCTCTCAGCGCCTGATTATCCTCTTCGGCCATTTTTCTTGCTTGTGAACGAGTCCGGTAGCGATGTTGATGAACCAGCTTGCCCTTTTATTATTATTATTTTTTTACGTAAGTACATGAATGAACTAATGTATGTGCATGAAATGCAAATGTATGATTCCATGTTACGCCGGGGAAATTGTAAGTTTCTGTTTGACGCAGAACTGAAGGAAACTTATTTTATTAATGCAAATGTTTGATCCATCTTGTCAGAAAGAAAGTTTTACAATTCCCTGGCGGTTATAGAAATGTATGAAAAATGAAATGTTAATGTGCAATAATTAATTTTTCTTTATGCCATGCAAAAGGGAAAGGTAGAAATGCATGAGGTATGGTAAAATAATTTGCCAAAATAACATGATTTTTGAATTTTTTTTTGGAAGACCTGAAAAATGTATTAGTGTTTGTTTGAATGCAGGGGTATGAGGCTCCTTTGTGTCCTACGAGGGTTCCTTAGAGAATAGGTCTAGGGCTTGTCTGTTAAGTGAACCTTTGAAAGGGTAGCTCTAAATAGTCCTACATAAGGTTCCTAGAGCCAACGACCCCAGTTAAGAACACTGATCAACAACAATAGGCAAGCTATTAGGAGTGCCAGCATTCTCAAGAGTGACCAAACTCTAGGTGAGACTTTCGTGACCACCCAACAGGACGCACATCCAGTAGGCCATCACTACGCAGTCTCGTTCTAACTTAGGTTATTCTCTAGTCCGGGTATAGGACTATTCTCACGTGTGTGCAAAAGTGTGATAGTGGAGTGTGTGAAGGAGCAAAATATCAAGAATACCCCCTAAGCTGCAAAACAAACAAACATACATAAAGAAAAGTGGTCTTCTATCCTAGGGTTTTCATATCACATAAATATATAACATGCAACAAGAATAAAAGATGAGAGGGAAGGGTAAAATAAAACATTTAATTAACAACTAATCCTACAACTAATTGGACTAGGTTTGACTCTCTAGATTGTCCCCAGTGAAGTCGCCAGCTGTAGCGACTGAAAAATCCGAATGGGGATTCCTCAAAGGTTCAAAAATGAAATCGCCACCAAAGTTTAGTTTAAGGGCAAACACTGGAAAATCCCTTTTGAAATGGATAAGGGTCCTTGAGACCAGATAAGGGTTCGGGAGTCGGTTATGCGTGGGGAAGGTATTAGCACCCCACGACATCCTTCCTAAGGAAGGTTACCTGCTAATTAGTTGTAGAAGCGAAAGTTAATTTTGAAAACATTTATTTTTACCCTTTTATTGTGAATTAAAAAGAAAGAAGAAAATTGATATTTTGTTTAAGAAAATGATTATTTAGGAGAAGACTGAAAAAGGTTTTTTATTAGCGATTGACAGAGGTCGGCCGCCCTCTGCTCCTACGTATCTCTTGGTAGAGAATCAAATCACACGTTCTTGGTAGAAAACTTTGTTTGTTGGTGTATTTTATTTAGGGATTTTAGGACTCCTGAGTGATCAGTCCATTTGTCCTAAAATGATGACTAACCCGACTGTACAGTCGGCTTAGTCCCCTACTTTGTGAAAATGGAGTTTTTGAAGTTTGGAAGATAGTTTGATGTGTGGTGGTTTGATTTTATTTGAATAGGGGATTTAGGACTCTTGATCCGTACGGTTCATTCGTCCTAGAACGCTGACTAACCCGACTGTACAGTCGACTTAATCCCCTATTTTGAAAAGTTGATTTGTGGAAAGAAATGTGTTTGTGTTTATTTTAATTTAGAAATTTGTTTGTTTTAAATAGAGATTTTAGGTCATGATCCGTAACGGTTCATTAGTGACCTAAAAAGCAGACTAACCCGACTGTACAGTCGACTTAGTCCCCTATTTATATTTTTTGAGAATGAAATATTTATCTATTTATTTTTGTAGGTTTTTGTAAAAGAAATTAATAAAAACGAAAAGAGAGAGTGCAATAGTAAAAAGGGGTGTTGTTTGCAGAAGGGGAGTTGTATTATTAAAATATGGGTGTGAAAAGCAGCAGCCCAGTTAGTTTTTTGGTCCACGAATTCATGGGCTTTTAGGGGGAGTGTACGTTATTAATTGAGGGGGTGTAAGTAGCGATCTGATATAAAAATGAGAAAATAAAAAAATGAAAGGAATGTTAAATGGACTATATAAGGAAACCTATTTGATGAAAACCCTAATTTCCCTTTTATCACCTCAACGCCGCATCCACCCTTCTTTTGAGAGAGAGAAAGTGATACGCATGAGAGAGAGAGAGAGAGAGAGAGCGAATTTCGGGTGAGGGAGAGAAGAAGAAAAGAAACGCGATGGAGGGAGAGGGAAAGACTGCATGACAGCGACAATGGTGGAGGAAGTGGCGCACGGCCGGCCGTTCCTTGGCCAGTGATGATAGTCGGTGACGACGGCATGCGAAGGGGTGCGATTGCGAAGAGGTGGAGGACAGGCGACGAAAAAGGGGAGGCTACGGTGGTGGGCTTGTCTCCGGCGAAGGTGACAGAGCTGATGGAGGTGATGGCGACGGAGTAGCTCTGGTGTTGGTGGTGGGGACTGTGAGAGAGAAGGAGAGAACGAAGGGCGTGAAGAGGGATGACGAAGACGATGGTGGAGGGAGAGCCATGGTGCAGCGCCGGCGATGGCGTCGGTGAGAGGGAGTGCGACACTGAAATGCTTGGGGGGACGGCATAGTGGTTGCATTACGGTGGTCCTCCTGACGGCGACGACCACTGCTGGCGGTGTGGCGGTTTGAAACAGGTCCGATTCTAACCTTTTTTGTGCCAGATCGTATTCTATCTTTTCCTCCACTAATTTTGGTTTAGTTATTGGTTTTTTTTAACCCTAATCTGCTTACAAGCCTATTTTATGCATGAATCTGTTCATAGCAACTAGCAATAACATAAACTGAAGATTCGATTTTTAGTTCATACACATATTTTTTCAGATTCGGATTGTTACTGGTTTCCGATTATCAGTTCAAATTGATTACTGTTCTTTACAAAACAGCCTATTGTAAAACCTGATTATCAGTTCAAATTGTAAAACCTAAAGGAGCAAAAAATGAAAATGTGAAGACCTACCTCTTTTCCAGCATCTAAAAACCTCCTATTGCTCACTTATTTGTTACTGCTGCTGCTAGCCTGCTACTGTTGATCCTATGCTTTTGTCTACTGCCTTTGCTTCTATTTCGGAAATACTGAGTATGTTGTTGATTAGGGTACTTTTCTAAATTTGTGTGAATTTCGTCTCCAATTCTGTCTGAATTTTTGGGTGTGTGAATTGTTGTGTTTTTTCCTCTCTTTGGTGTGAAACTTGCCCTCTTTTTTATAGGTGAAAATTAGGTTTAGGAAATTAAAAACTTGATTCTAACCTGATTTTATTTCCTTTTTCGCACGTTTTGGGCTCTTGGGCAACAAGAAACAGGCCATGGATCATCCGTTGTTTTTGTTTTCTTTTTATCATTTTTTGTAATTTTCGTTTTTCTGATTTTTGGTATTTTTGACAATCATTTTGTATATTTTTTTTTGTTTTTGTAAATTAATACTTTGTAATTCTATTTTTTATTTATTTTTTTATGGCTTTTGATAAAAAATGAATGAAGCGGGGCTAAAAAGACTAAACGGGCCCGATAATCAACAAACACTAAAATTAGGTCCAAATGCTAAGATAGGCCCAGTTAGACAAAAAAGGCATCTTGGCCCAATTGAAAAAGCTACTTAGCGCTGGCCCAAATTAAAACGAGACGACATCGAATGAGCCCGAAAACTTCTCTCGTAGTAATGTCGCGTGGGACCTATGACACGCGAACTAAATAAAAAGTCCATAATAGGAAAGAGAGTGGACAAAATTGGGGTATAACACCAAAACATCTTGAAAAAAATGGGTTGGAATCCATCAGGGCCCGGTGCTTTGTAGGATTTCATACTCCTGAGAGCTCGGTGGACTTCCTGTTTGGTGATTGGATTCAGAAGTTCACGCCTTTCTTCATCATTTAATCTGCATAAATTTTCCTCCTCTTGAATAGGTTGAATATTCTCTGTGGAACAAAATAACACCTTGAAGAATTTTTTAGCTTCTGATTTGAGTATCGCAGAATCCGTACACCAATCCCCCATGTCCAGAAACAAACCATGAATCTTATTAATTCGTTTGCGGCGGATAATGGTCTGGGCATGGAAGAACGTTGTGTTTCTACTGTCCAACTTGATCCCATTTTCTCTAGATTTTTGAAACCAATGAGTTTCTTCCTGAAAAAGGATAGCCTCGTATTGACGCAACAAATCGTGTCGAAGATGATGAAGACTAGCACAATCAAAATTCTCCAAAGCCCTCTGAATTCCTCTCAGCCTAGCTTCCAGGGTCCCTTACGTTCAAAGATATTACCAAACACCTCTTTGTTAAAGATAATTGAATCTGTTTTCACATTTTGAAGAGCTTTTCGTATAAGAACTCTATCCTTCGCCCAAGCATTCTTCACCAGATCATTATATTGGTCATGCAGAGCAGACACTAGGCAGCCTGGAAGCGAAAGGGATGTCCTTGCTTGTCAGCCACATCATGAGCATAGCGTAACATGAGAGGATTGTGGTCGGACTTTCATTTGACTAATTAGTGTTCTACCGAAGCTTCAGGGAATTGAATACGCCAATTATCGTCACAAAGACCTCGATCTAATCTGACGGGTCTGGGTCATCCAGTATCTGGATATGATTTGGGCCCAATATCTCAATAGGCATTGTGGTCCTAATGCCATAGGGATAGACATGTTGTCTGGAGAAGTTGGGCTTGTCATTTAATTTTTTTGGAGAAACATTAATGCTTTTTTGGCTAGATGAAGACCCCCATATTGAGTCCACCATGTCTCCTACCCACGTTTTTAGAGGTAACAGCGTGTGGCTCTTTCTCACTTGGTTAGTGGGTTCCCTCATGTTTGCCATGTTAGGATTGCAGAAGTGAATCTAACTAACTTGTTTATTCATGAGGCCAATTAGCCTATATAGTGGTAGATTGTTACATTTGGTTGTTGCAAGCCAGCAACAACTTTACTACAGAACAGAATTTACAAAGCAGCAAAACAATGAACGAAGGAACAGATTACAGTGGACTGGGCCTGAGTACATTTTCAGGCCCAATTGCTAATTACAGACTTATAAAATGCTATATACAACCTAACAAATCCTCCCTCAATTTGGATGCTATGTGCTCACATCATTAGCATTCCAATTTGTCTTTGGCAGTCTGCATTCCCATCCATTCCCTTAGCTGAGTGAAGCTTGCAGCCTTCAATGGCTTTGTCATTATATCAGCAATCTGTTTCTCTGTACAGCAGTACACCAGTTCGATGATTTGTTCTTTAACTAAGTCACGAAGATAGTGGAATCGCACATCAATGTGCTTACTTCTTCCGTGGAGGACAGGATTCTTGGACAGTTTAATAGAGGAACTGTTATCACACAACATTTTGGTGCTGGAAGGTTGTGTGTTTCCCAGTTTATCAAGAATTTGTCTTAACCAAACAGTTTGAGATGCACACATTGCAGCAGAGATAAACTCTGCCTCTGTGGTTGATAGAGCAATCACGGGTTGTTTCTTGGAGGACCATGAAATAGCCCATGTTCCAAGTAGGAACACATACCCTGAAGTGCTTTTGTGATCATTGACGTCTCCAGCATAGTCACTGTCTGTATAGGCAGACAGTTCTAGCTTTCCTTCTCTGCCATAGAAAATTCCCAGTTCAGTGGTTCCTTTTAAGTATCTCATTATCTTCTTTACTGCCTGGAGATGCATCTGAGTAGGGTGTTCCATGTATCTGCTGGCCAAGCTTACTGCAAACATCAAGTCTGGCCTTGTAGCAGTTAAGTACATAAGGCTGCCTATCATTTGTTTGTAACTGGTAGTGTCCACTTGCTCACCTTCTCCTTCTTTAGACAGTTTACAACCTGGGACAATGGGGCATTTAACAGAGTTGACATTTTGCATTTGAAATCTTTCAAGTATCTCCTTAGCATACTTGGATTGGCAAATGAAAATCCCATTAGTACTTTGAGTGACTTCAACTCCTAGGAAATATCTCATTTTTCCTAGGTCACTCATGTCAAATTCTTTCATCATGGAACTTCTAAATTCTGAGATTAAGCTGCTGTCATTGCCTGTGTAGATCAAATCATCTACATATAGACTGACTATGAGAATACTGCTGCCAGACTGGTTTTTAGTGAAGAGAGTGTGCTCCTATTGGCATTTCTCAAATCCTTCTCTTTCAAAATATGCTTCAACTCTACTGTACCAAGCTCTTGGAGCTTGTTTAAGTCCATATAAGGCTTTGTTTAACTTGTACACTTTATGTTCTTCTCCCTTCTTTACATAGCCAGGAGGTTGATCTATGTATACTGTCTCCTTGATTTCACCATGAAGGAAAGCACTTTTGACATCAAGTTGGAGCACATCCCAACCCTTAATGGCAGCCAAGGCAACAATGGTCCTTATGGTATCCCACCTAGCAACTGGAGCAAAAACTTCACTGTAGTCTATGCCCTTCCTTTGACTGTACCCTTTAGCCACTAATCTGGCTTTGTGTTTCTCAATATCCCCCTTCTCATTGTATTTGGTCTTAAAGATCCACTTCACACCAATGGTTTTAAGTCCTGCAGGGAGATCAGTTAGTGTCCATGTCTTGTTTCTTTCTATTGACTCCATTTCAATATCCATAGCTTTCTTCCATTTGGTATCCTTGACAGCTTCATCCACACTTGTGGGATCTTCTGGTTGAACAGCAATGGCCATATTCAGTTCTTCTAGTATCTCTTCATTAGTGTAGTAATCATCCAGATATGCAGGCTTTCTTCTAATCCTCCCTTGCTGGGAAGTTTCTGGATCACTTGTATCAGAGTTAGTTGCTTGTTCTGGATTCTGATTTTCTGCTGTAGCCACCTCAGAGTCATCGTTTTGGGTGTTGGTGGCTTCCCTTGTCTCATCATTTGACTCATTCTCATCACACAAGTTCCCACTTGATCCTGCTGTTTCATTCCATTTCCAACACTCTTTTTCAGCAAATACTACATCCCTACTTGTAATAATCTTCTTGGAGTTTGGATCAAGAAGTCTATAGGCCTTTGATTCCTCACTAACACCAAGAAGCACACACTTCAGGCTTTTGTCATCTAGTTTTGTTCTTTGATTGTCTGAGATGTGAACATACCCAATACAACCAAAGATTCTGAAATGGTGAACTGAGGGTTTAACTCCACTCCAAGCTTCAATTGGAGTCATGTCTTTCACAGCAATTGTAGGGCTCCTATTCTGCACATATACTGACCAATTGACAGCTTCTGCCCAGTATTCTTTTGGCACTTGTCTTTCTGCTAACAAGCTGCGAACCATATTCATAAGAGTCCTGTTTTTCCTTTCAGCCACACCATTTTGCTGAGGTGTGTATGCTGCTGTCAGTTGCCTTTGTATTCCATTATCATCACAAAAAACTTTGAACTCTGTGGAATTGAACTCTCCACCCCTGTCAGTTCTGAGGCAAATGATAGTGCTGCCACTCTTATTTTCCACCATGCTCTTGAATTTTTTGAACATTTTAAAGACCTCAGATTTCTCTGCCAGGAAGTACACCCATGTTCTTCTGCTGAAGTCATCTATGAAGGTCAGGAAGTATCTCTTTTGGCTGTTGGACTCAGGTTTGATTGGTCCACATACATCTGCATGGACCAGTTGAAGTTTCTGCTTAGCTCTCCAGGAACTGGTCTTTTGGAAGGTGTCTCTGTGTTGCTTTCCCACCAAACAGTGTTCACAGGCTTCTGAGATGTCTTCCAATGCAGGCAGACCATTCACCATTTGTTTCTGATTGAGGAGTTTCAGTCCCTTGGAACTAAGATGACCATATCTTGCATGCCACAGCTGAGTTAATTCTTCTCCTGCAGCCTTAAAACAGTTTGGAAGCATAACAGTTGATTCAACTTTAAACATTCTGTTAGATGACATGTTAGATTGAATGATCAAACCCCTATCTTTGTGATACACTTTGCAAACATTATCTTCTAGGATTACAGTCAATCTCTTCTCTTGTAATTGACCTAGACTTATCAGGTTATTTTTCAGATTAGGAATGTAGTACACCCCTGTAATCAACAGCACATTTCCATCTATTTCAATCTTGATATCACCCTTTCCTTTTACCAAGATTTTTGAATCATCTCCCAATTTCACAGAAACATTGAAGTTTTCATCAAGATTATAAAACCAGTCTTTATTACCACACATATGATTGCTGCATCCTGAGTCAAGGAACCATACCTTGTTCTTGCAAGTTTTGCAAGTTTCTGGTTCTTGGATGTGAGGAGTAGTTTCTGCAATTTGGGCCATCAGCAACAGAGGTTCTTCTTCCTCTTCTTCATACTCTGCGTAATTCGCCTTGTCCTCCCAGTTAGGGCATTCCGATTGAAAGTGCCCTAATTTTCCACAATTGTAGCATTCCATATTGCTCTTACTTGGAGTTTGTCTTCCACGACCACGACCACCTCTGGTTCCCCCTCGGGCTCCGCCTCTAGCGCTTCCACGCCCTCTTCCACGCGAGCGCTCAGTACTCGTAACTTTCAACGCTTGTTCATCTTCCTTCTGTTCTCGCATCCGTTGTTCATGAACCAAAAGCGTACTTTGGACTTCATCAATGGTTAGGGTTGCAACGTTGCTCGCCAATTCAATTGCACACACGACGTAATTGAACTTTGGCAGCAGGGATCGAAGCGCCTTCTCCACCACAGTGGTTTGATTTATCGTATCCCCATGAATCTTCATCTTTCCCACGATTGCGAGCATTCTTGCGAAGTATTCATTTATACTCTCGCCTTCTTTCATCTTTATGAGCTCGAACTCCGCGCGTAGAGTTTGCAATTGGGCTTGTTTAACTTTGGTTGAGCCTTGATACTTTTGCTTCAACGAGTCCCAGATCGCTTTTGATGTTTCTTTGTCAAGAATCGTTTCCAGGATGTTCCTATCAATCGCCTGGAACAGGTAATTTTTGGCCTTCATATCCTTTAATTTCGCTTCTTCACGAGCTTTGATGTGATCTGGTGTTGCATTTTCTGGTATAGGGGGAACGCCACTGTCGACGATGCTCCAGTATTCCTTTGAACGGAGTAGATTCTCCATGAGCATTGACCAATGTTCGAAATGCCCATCAAACTTCGGTATAGCGGGTTGCACGAATTCTTTGATTTCCGCCATAGATCGATCTTTCTGATTCACGCGATTTCTTCTTCAATTCGTAACACGAAACTGCGGTTCTTGATATCAGGCCCCAAGTGGAGCTCTGATGCCAATTGTTAGGATTGCAGAAGTGAATCTAACTAACTTGTTTATTCATGAGGCCAATTAGCCTATATAGTGGTAGATTGTTACATTTGGTTGTTGCAAGCCAGCAACAACTTTACTACAGAACAGAATTTACAAAGCAGCAAAACAATGAACGAAGGAACAGATTACAGTGGACTGGGCCTGAGTACATTTTCAGGCCCAATTGCTAATTACAGACTTATAAAATGCTATATACAATCTAACATGCCATGTGATTTTTTCAAATTTGAACGTGCCCTTTTCTTTTTGTGCCATATTTTCTCTCCTTCAATGCTGTGATTATTCTCTGCATTTATTGGCTCCGACATTTCCTCTTCTTCAGTTACAACGCTGCAAATTTATTTCCGTTCAATTTTTTTTCAAGCTTCCCACATTCTTCTCCTGGAATTCCGAACGTGGCTTAGGAGGTTTCCTGGTTTTGCTCACCACCAAATTATGATAGTAATAACTCTCATTAACAGTATTTAATAATGTGCTGGTTTTGCTCATCACCAAGTGTGGGAACCGAATCCATACAAGAGTAGTATCGATTGTTACATCCGAAAAGACAAAATCAGGTTCCCAAGGACGAACGGAAAGATAATGGTCAAAAATCATCCATGGCCATCCACTAAAAGCTTTTTCCTTATCCATGGCAAGATCAAACTTCACCAAATAAAGTCCATTCCCTATATCTACAATATCAAGACACCCTAAAGGACGCGCCACATTGATTTCAACTTCTCCCTCATGGTGTAAAAGCTAACAGTCTTACCCAAAAGCTTGACGATCACAGCATCCTTCCAAGGTTTACGTTAACCCTTGTAAATATTCTTCATCCACAAAACACCTGGCTTGAGCCTATCTCCATCATCCAACTCGATCTTGAACAGCTTTTTTGATAACAAATCTACTTCTTTTGGTATTCACACTACCTTATTGTTTGGAGTGGACAAGAAAAGAAAACTGACCGAAAATCCGAATTGCCCGAACATTGCAAGCTTTACCGTCTGTTTGATCTGGGTGTCAGATAGAATATTTAAAAAAATCGATTGTTCATGGTTCTATTTGGTCAGGTTCGGTTACCCAAAATGTAATCCAGACCGAACCCATACGTGACAAACTCATCTCACAATATTTGCAGATATCGAGTGACATTCATTATTAATGTTAAAGTGTTTGGTATAACTAGCTATACGACATAAATAGACATTTGTAATTAATGTTTAAATATGAGAGATAATATTTATTTAATGGAGGATAGATGTGGAATTAAATTAAAGTAGCAAGGGGAAAATGAGAGAAAAAATTAAATGCTATAAACTATAAGCTCAAACATGTAATATACAGGTGAGGATTCAGGGGAAAATTGGTATCTCTCACCACTTAAAGTAGTATTTCAAAAAAGCGTTATAAGCTACTAAAAAATGCTATAAGCTATTGTAGCGACCGAAAAGTCCGAGTGAGGATTCCTCGAAGGTTCAAAAATGAAGCCGCCACCAAAGTTTAGTTTATAAGGGCAAACATTGGAAAATCCCTTTTGGATTGCATAAGGGTCCTTGAGACCAGATTTGGGTTCGGGAGTCGGTTATGCGTGGGGAAGGTATTAGCACCCCACGACATCCTTCCTAAGGAAGGTTACCTGCTAATTAATTGTAGAAGCGGAAGTTAATTTTGAAAACATTTATTTTTACCCTTTTATTGTGAATTAAAAAGAAAGAAGAAAATTGATATTTCATTTGAATTTAAGAAAGGGATTATTCAGGAAAAGACTAAAAAAAGTTTTTTATTAGTGCAATTAACAGAGGTCGGCCGCCCTCTGCTCCTACGTATCTCTTGGTAGAGAATCAAATCACACGTAGTTCTTGGGTAGAAAAATGTTTGTTGGTTGGTATTTTTTAATATAGGGATCTTAGGACTCCTGAGTGATCAGTTCATTTGTCCTAAAACGATGACTAACCTGACTGTACAGTCGGCTTAGTCCCCTACTTTGTGAAAATAGAGTTTTTGGAGTTTGGAAAATGGTTTGAAGTGTGTTTGTTTGATTTTATTGGAATAGGGGTTTTAGGATTACTGAGCCGTACGTCTCATTTATCCTAGAACGCTGACTAACCCGTCTGTACAGTCGGCTTAGTCCCCTATTTTAAAATTGTTTATTTTAATATAGAAATTTGTTTGTTTTAAATAGGGATTTTAGGCCATGATCCGTAACGGTTCATTAGTGACATAAAAAACATACTAACCCGACTGTACAGTCGACTTAGTCCCCTATTTATATATTTTTTGAAAATGAAACATTTATCTATTTATTTTTAAAGTTTTTTGTAAAATAAATTGTTTTGAAAAGAAGTAAGTGAAAAACGAAAAGGGGCTGCATTACTAAAACAGGGGTGCAATTAGAGCAGATGGCTGTATCATTAAACTGGGGTGTGAAAACCAGCAGCCCAGTTTGTAGACTGGCCTACGAATTTATGGGCTTGCGTAGGGAGGTGCGTAATGAAAAGATGAGGGGTGTAAATAAGGTGCGTGTGGTAGGAATAATATTTTTGTATTCACTTGTTTGATTTATTAATTGTTTATTAATTAATAGGGGGTTGTTATGTGATAAAAATAATATAGGGAATATGTGTAATTGAGTTGATGTGTTAGTGCATAATGGGTTAGAAATAATTAAGTGGAGTGGGTGAGCCCATAAGGGTATATGAAGTGTCCAAGGAAAATAGCCCATAGAGTGTGATGCTTACTTAAGTGAATTAGGTTAGGATTCTGTATGACAATTAGAAATCAAAACTCGAATAGAAGTGAGAGGTGAGGAGAGAGGCGGCGGCTAGCATCAAGAGAGAGAGAGAGAGGAGAAAACGTGATCATCAAGCATCAAGGGGGAGGGATAGGCGTAGCACTCAAAGGAGAGAAGGAAGGCTAAGATTTCACTCTTCTCCTAATCTAGGGTTTCGACTTCTACATCCTACGGTAAGGGTGAGATTCATGTTTGATAATGTTTCATAGGAAGGGTTGTATGAGAGTTAGGGTTGTGGGTAGTCATCATGTGTGTTGCATGTCTATTGGATATTTGATGATTTGATTTGAGTGATATGAACATGCATACTATGCCTTTGATGATTTACTTTGATGATTTACCTTGATGATCCATTGATTTCTCCTATCACATGATTGATACCCTATGCTAAATGTTATGTTTGATCCATCATCCCATTAGTTGATCGATTTTCCAATATGTAATTGTTGACATATGCCTATGCGCTGTGAGATTTATGATGATTGATTCCCTATGTGACCCTACGTGATTTCAGGCCTAGGTGAGCACCCTTATGCGAATTGATTTGATATGTAGTCTTGTGTATTTGCCATGTAGTGAATGATGTTTTGTGTGATTAACATGAACAAGTCCTAAAATTAGAATATGCATCACCATGATCTTAAAAGATAAGGAATCGTATGTGTTTTCATGAGATGCTGAAAACTGTTTTCAAAAATGCTGTTGCCACCCAGAAACCGTTTCTAAAGATGCTGAATGTTCCAAAACTGTTTCCGAAAACTGTGTTGCTATTCCAAAACTGTTTCCGAAACTGTGTTGCTATTCCAAAACTGTTTCCGAAAATCACTATGGTTGTCCCTAATTTTATGCACCGTTCCAATCCTTATGGAAAATCCCTATCTTTAAGATGTGACCCTATTTTATGGGTTGTTGCCAATTTTTGCGGAAAAATCCCTATCTTTAAGATGTGACCCTATTTTGAGGAAAATCCCTAATTAAATGAAGCAATCCTATTTTTGTGGAAAAAATCCCTCTCTTTACGAAACCAAGCCTAGTTGTGGATTATTACTAAATGATTGCGAGTCATCCCTAGTGTTGTAGTCGCCCCAATTTGTGGAAAGTCTCCTAGTGCCTTAGTGCCTAATGTCGTTGTTTTGTTATTCCGTTGTCAAGTTGTCGTCGTTGCCTCGTTGTTGCCTAGGATGTGAATTGTGTTGTCGTGTCTATATTGTTGTTAATACACCATGTTGGGTTGCCCAATTACGGGCATGGATTATATTGACGTTGTCGTTGTTGTCTTGGGTACCGCCGAATGGCCCAAATTATATTGTTGTTGTCATGTTGTTGTTTGCCAGGTTGTTGTTGTCATTGCGTCGCATGCACATCATTTGCATATGGGAATAGTTGGCCCCGACACGTTGGATTGCCTCATTCGGCATGGGTTAAGTTGGAAGCCTCATTTGGCTGGACCCGGTACCACATGCATTATAGGGTAGTTGGCCCTCTGTTGAGTCGCATTTGCATTTGCACTGCATGATTGAAGTCACCGACGGTGGTGACATGTCCTTGTTGTATACCTATTGTTGTGATCATGTAATGACCATTATGTTGTTATAAGTTGATTGTCGTTGTTGTAGATTAACCGATTGTTGTCGTATGCTGACTGTTGTGGCTACAACTAAGCGTGATGATTCCCTGACATCCTGACTTGTGCATACAACCTTTCATATGATCATTTATACGATGTGATATCTCACCCTTTTTGTGGTTGTTACTTTATAGGTGAGTCCGAGTGAAGATTGTAGTCTTCCTTTTGCCTGGTCTCGTCTGCTCTGATAGGTAGCACTTGGGGAAGGGTCGATTACTGTTTTTAATTAAATTTCGGTTGATGTTGAATCTTTTAATAATTGGTGCACTTTGCACTTTGTCGGTTGTTGATGTTTTGACGATGTTGAATATTTCCGTTGCATATTTTGAGAAAACTACGAGGTTTTGTTTTACGTTGAAAAATGCGACACTCTTTTGGCGCGAAAAACTCTGATAAATTATGAATAAAACGATGGGTAGAAAAAGGGTGTTACAATTGACGGGCCATCGCGGTGGTGGTAGCGCGCGGAGTACTGGCCACGACGGCGGTGCGATGAGGAAGACGGTGCGACGCGACTGTGGGCTTACGGTGGTGGACGGCGCTGACGCGATGATGGAGAGGGTGGCAGTGGCTACGTTGTCGTTCGGTTTTAAGGGTCGCAAGGGGAGAGGAACGGCGACGGCTGAGGGATGGCTGATGGCGGTCTTTTGGAGTCAACGGCCACCGTCTACGGTGGTCGGAACTAATGGGTAAGGCTTCGATTCCTATGGTTTGTTTTTTACATTACTTTCTCTTCATTCTTCTACCCTGATTCCTTTTCTCAATGTTGTTTTTTTTGTTTTTCTGGTGGTTCACGGCCAGGAGAGAGGAGCTTGGTGCGAAGAGGATGGCTATGGTGCCAAGGATGTTATTGATGGAGGAGACAGGCATCGGCGACGGGGATAACGACGCCACGACGTTTGTGGAGGGCGACCACCGTCTGCGGTGGTCAGTGCTAAGTACGGTACGGTTCTGTTTCCCTTTTTTTTTATTTTTTAAGAGAACTGATTCGATTTTTTTTACCTAATATCCTATTTTAACACTAATTTTTTGACCAAACCTATTGCTAATTAATCCTATTTTTTGTTTTTGGAAGAAGCAGAACATTGACCCTAATTTCTTGTCATTCACATGTTTCGATCTATTTACATAAAAATCTGAACTGTAACTTGGTTTCGTATGATTAACATGATCTGTTTCTAATTTTCAAGCCCTAACCTATTTACAATATCAAAGTTTCTAAAAAACATAAACTGAACCTAATTGTTTTACGGTTTAAATATACAATTTATATTACTAATTTAAGAAGCTCAATATATACTGTTTTGATGCTGATTTCGGATTAAATACAATTTATTTACAAAGAGACCTATTATGTACTAAATTAGCCAAAAAACCAACCTCAAATTCCAGCTTCTGTAAAACCTCCCGTGGCTTGCTCTACTGCCTTTTTTTTGCTTCTAAATTTTAGGACTTTGTGATTAGGGTTCCAGTGTGGAACTCTAACTTTTTTCGCCCTGAATTTCGTATCTGATTTTCTCTATTTTCTATGAATTTTCGTATACCTTTGCTGTCTGTTTTTTGGGTGTGTCTAGGCTTGTTTATATAGGTAAAAAATTAGGGTTTTTCTGATTCTTCTCCATATTTGTTTCCATTTTCAGGTACTTGGGCTTGGGTTGGAGGAAATGGGTGCTTGGTGACCAAGAAATGGTTAGGGTTCAGCTGCTGTTCCTGCTGTTTTTTGCATTTTCGTTTTTTCTGATTTTTGTGTATTTTTTGTTATTATATTTTTTGTATTTTTTTTGGGCTTTTTGTACACTTTGGCATTTTTAGATTTTTGGGATTATTGTAAATTAATTTTTATTAACTTAATTATATTTCGGGATGTTTGTAAACTTCTATTTGGACAGATTTATTGTTTTTGGTCAAAGACGGAAGAGAATAATTAAATTGGGCCAAGCCCAATCAAAACTAAACATAGGCCCAATTTAGACAAATGACTGAAATAAGGCCCAATTAGAACAAATTTTTAAGATCAGGTCCAATCTAGCCACATAGGTCCATTTAGGCTAACACTAGACATAAGCCCAATTATTAAAAAAAAACTGGTTCAAAACACTAAGTGTAAGCTCAAATAGACAAGCTAACGAGATCAGGCCCAAAAAGGTTGGACAAAGGCCCAATTGGATAATTTGGTCCGACTTTACGAAATAGCGCTTGAAATGCTATGAGTTTGTGACACGGGGCTAAAGCGATTAGGATAAAAAGACCGGGCAAAATTAGGGTATAACAGCTATCATTGAAAAACACTTACTAATGGCTCATCTATTATAAGCTAGCGGATTGGTATTTCCAAATAGAGCCATAAACTAGATTATCCACTATCCGCTACTTTTTTGCCAAACGGAGCCTTAATTGACATTCAGTACTTCCATTTTGGGTGATTACCAAAAATGTACATTCATTTGAATTTCCGATCAATTGATAGGCTGGGGAGAATCTACCCCTATCCCAGGGTGGTCAACCGCACACTCTAAAAAAAATAATATTAGTGTCAATACTCCTCTCAAAAAATAATATTAGCACCAATATCCTATTAAAAAATATTTTGCACACCATGAGATATTAGCACCACCATACTCACAATTACTGAGAATATTACACATTTCCAATTTCTCTCTCCCCGCATTTTCTCAATGTCCGGTATGTTCTTCTTTTTGTTCTTTCTCATTTAAGCGTCTAATTATGAGTTGTGTCATTTATTTATTTAAATATATTAAAATATTTTATTATATTTATAGTGATGTGTGTGTTTAAAAAATTGTGCACACTCTGGCCCAAGATCCTAGATACGCCACTGTTGATAGTTGTTTACATATCCATGTTTATGAATATTCCGGAAATGAATTAGGTCTTGAATAAGTCTGTATTCATCTAGCAATGATAAGAGTACATTCAAATTCAAAATTTGCATTCTGAGGCGTATGGATTCAAATAAGAGTAGAGACCCATTTCGGTCCTTGACAATTTTCTCGCGGGACAAATTAGTCCATGACATTTTTTAGGACACATTAGTCCTTGACTATTTCAAAACGGGACACGTTAGTTCCTCCGTCCCTTTAGCCGTTTACATGTCAGCTAACGTCTCCTATGTGGCACGTTAAGTGCCACATTGTCACGTTAAGTAACACGTCAGACGTTATGTTAGGACTAATCACTACAAAAAAATTGGTTTTTAGCGACGGAAATTTCCCTCGCAAAATGAGCGAAATCCGTCGCTAATGACCGTTAGCGAGGGAATTAGCGAGGGACCTGTTGCGTCGCTAAATTGCTCCTCGCTAATGGGATTAGCGAGGGAATCTGAGTCTGTCGCTAATTAGCGACGGTACATTCCGTCGCTAATTCCCTCACTAATGGCAGCCACGTGGGAAAATTCAGACAACCACGCGTCCACGTTCCCTCGCTAATTCCCTCGCTAATGCCTAGCCACGCGTCCACTTTCTCTCGCTAATTCCCTCGCTAACGCCTAGCCACGCGTCCAATTTCCCTCGCTAATTCCCTCGCTAATGCCCAATTTCAATTTCAACAAACAATTTCAATTTCAACTTCAAATTTTTATCCTACACAATTTCTATAAATCCCAAACTTAATCCTAAAACCTAAAACACAATTTCAATTTCTACCCAATTTCAATTTCTAATCCTAAACACAATTTCACTAAAACAATATCAAAAATTAATTTTACAATATCACAAAACTAAATTCACTAAAATTACCAAACAACAATATCACAAAAGTAGAGACCCATTTCGGTCCTTGACAATTTTCTCGCGGGACAAATTAGTCCATGACATTTTTTAGGACACATTAGTCCTTGACTATTTCAAAACGGGACACGTTAGTTCCTCCGTCCCTTTAGCCGTTTACATGTCAGCTAACGTCTCCTATGTGGCACGTTAAGTGCCACATTGTCACGTTAAGTAACACGTCAGACGTTATGTTAGGACTAATCACTACAAAAAAATTGGTTTTTAGCGACGGAAATTTCCCTCGCAAAATGAGCGAAATCCGTCGCTAATGACCGTTAGCGAGGGAATTAGCGAGGGACCTGTTGCGTCGCTAAATTGCTCCTCGCTAATGGGATTAGCGAGGGAATCTGAGTCTGTCGCTAATTAGCGACGGTACATTCCGTCGCTAATTCCCTCACTAATGGCAGCCACGTGGGAAAATTCAGACAACCACGCGTCCACGTTCCCTCGCTAATTCCCTCGCTAATGCCTAGCCACGCGTCCACTTTCTCTCGCTAATTCCCTCGCTAACGCCTAGCCACGCGTCCAATTTCCCTCGCTAATTCCCTCGCTAATGCCCAATTTCAATTTCAACAAACAATTTCAATTTCAACTTCAAATTTTTATCCTACACAATTTCTATAAATCCCAAACTTAATCCTAAAACCTAAAACACAATTTCAATTTCTACCCAATTTCAATTTCTAATCCTAAACACAATTTCACTAAAACAATATCAAAAATTAATTTTACAATATCACAAAACTAAATTCACTAAAATTACCAAACAACAATATCACAAAAGTAGAGACCCATTTCGGTCCTTGACAATTTTCTCGCGGGACAAATTAGTCCATGACATTTTTTAGGACACATTAGTCCTTGACTATTTCAAAACGGGACACGTTAGTTCCTCCGTCCCTTTAGCCGTTTACATGTCAGCTAACGTCTCCTATGTGGCACGTTAAGTGCCACATTGTCACGTTAAGTAACACGTCAGACGTTATGTTAGGACTAATCACTACAAAAAAATTGGTTTTTAGCGACGGAAATTTCCCTCGCAAAATGAGCGAAATCCGTCGCTAATGACCGTTAGCGAGGGAATTAGCGAGGGACCTGTTGCGTCGCTAAATTGCTCCTCGCTAATGGGATTAGCGAGGGAATCTGAGTCTGTCGCTAATTAGCGACGGTACATTCCGTCGCTAATTCCCTCACTAATGGCAGCCACGTGGGAAAATTCAGACAACCACGCGTCCACGTTCCCTCGCTAATTCCCTCGCTAATGCCTAGCCACGCGTCCACTTTCTCTCGCTAATTCCCTCGCTAACGCCTAGCCACGCGTCCAATTTCCCTCGCTAATTCCCTCGCTAATGCCCAATTTCAATTTCAACAAACAATTTCAATTTCAACTTCAAATTTTTATCCTACACAATTTCTATAAATCCCAAACTTAATCCTAAAACCTAAAACACAATTTCAATTTCTACCCAATTTCAATTTCTAATCCTAAACACAATTTCACTAAAACAATATCAAAAATTAATTTTACAATATCACAAAACTAAATTCACTAAAATTACCAAACAACAATATCACAAAATTAATTTTACAAATCCTAACAAAACAATATCAAACAAAATCTGTTGGTAAAAAAAAAATCAAAATCAGTAAAAAAAAACCTCCAAAGGTAGAGCTCCGGTGGTGAGGAGGGCGAGCTCCGGTGGTGGTGAGGAGGGCGAGCTCCGGTGGTGGCGAAAACGGAGAGCTCCAGTGAGAGAGAGGTTCGCGTAGGAGAGAGAGAGGAGAGAGATCGACGTCGCGTAAGAGAGAGAGAGAGAGAGAGAGAGAGAGAGAGAGAGAGAGGAGCGACGGGTGAGCGGTGGTGTGGTGGCGGTGGTGCGGTGGTCGTGGGGTGGTGGTGCTGGAAAGGGTGTGGTGGGGTTGGGGTTCGTGAGAGAAGAGTGAGGGAGTGAGAGAGAAGAGGAAACAGAGAAGAGGAAACAGAGAAAGGAAAAGGGGTCTGATTCTATTTAATTGGGGTTAGCGACGGAATTTGCGAGGGACTATTCCGTCGCTAATCCCTTCACGCTAACCAAGGTGGAACGGTCGAAAACATTAGCGAGGGACCAGTATTTTCGTCGCTAATCGCTTCGGTTTCCGTGCTGTTCTGATTTCAGTTTCCCTCCAAACAATTAGCGACGGACTGTTCCGTCGCTAATGCACTAACTTCCGTCGCTAATTTTCAAAAAAACGAAGACCCTTATTCCCTCGCAAATTCCGTCGCTAATGTCAGTTTTAGCGAGGGAATCATATTCCGTCGCTAATGTCCGTCGCAAATAACGTTTTTTTTTTGTAGTGAATTGGTCCCCAACCTTAGAAATTCAAAATGTTTCAAAAATTGGACAAATTAGTCCCTGACCTTCTTCTTCCTTATTTCTCTGGTTTCAAAACCAGAAAATCAGATTTTAGAGAAAGAGAATGATACAGAGAGAGAGAAGGAGAAGAAAGTATGTCTTTCCAAGGGTTACAACAACTCTTAACCCACAACAACATCTTAGAGGACTCCAATTTATACGAGTATTTGCTGAATCACCAGAATACATTTGGGTAGCCTGAGATCCATGACTTCTCATTCTTGTAACCAATAACAAAACTACCAATGAACGTACAGAAATCAAAATATCAAATGGAAATAAAAACGACACACAGAGCATGAATCGAAACACAGAATAGTGAAAAAGATATACCTTCTTCTCCTTCTCTATCTCTCTCCACGTCTCTCTCTCTCTCTCTCTCTCTCTCTCTCTCTCTCTCTCTCAAATCAGGTTTTTTGGTTTTGAAACCAGAGAAATAAGGAAGAAGAAGGCCAGGGACTAATTTGTCCCAAAACACTCAGGGACTAATTTGTTCCAGTTTGAAACATTTTGAATTTGTAAGGCTAGGGACCAATTTGTCCCAAAATTACGTTTGGCATGTTACTTAATTAACGTGATACAATGGCGCTTAACGTGCTGCATAGGAGACGTTTGCTGACTTATAAACAATATAGGGATAAAGGGACTAACGTGTCTCGTTTTGAAATAGTTAAGGACTAATGTGTCACGAAAAAATTGTCAGGGACTAATTTGTCCCTCGAGAAAATTGTCAGGGATCGAAATGGGTCTTTACTCTTCAAATAATTAGTGATGGTAAATTATTTTCAAATTACTATTAATTCAGTACATGTAGGATATGATGACATATTTGGTGGGTGATCTGTAAGTAGCGCTGCGCTGTAAGCGCTCAAAGAGCCTTGAGGCCTAACTTGACCCTAGTGAGCCTCCGCAGCCCAACTAACCTAAACTTTTTGTAACTAAAAACTAATTTGTCCCAAAACACTCAGGGACTAATTTGTCCCTCCGATCCCTATTATAAGAAGACTTTTAGAGTTAATTTTGATCCCAAATATAAGAAACTATTCCAGTTTTTTATGTATATTTATTACCTAAATACCAATTTTACCTTAATTGAATGTTTTGACTTTTCAGTTTTCAAGGTGAGTGAGAGTAGTGCACATAAATTTGACTTGAGTGGAGTTATTTCACATGTGGAGTTAAGTGGGGAGTATTTTGGAGACTTTACTTAAAAGAAACAAGAATTAAATGAGATTCTTGGTAGTGGTGATTTTTTGTATTTTTTTTACGAGTATTTTCTTTTTATAACAGGGACCGAAGGGATTATTTTTATGAATATATTGTAAAATAATTAGGCTCCGTATTTTTATGAATATATTTGTATTCATCATACTTATTGATGAGAGAACAAAAACACCCATTCTTAATATTACCGCGCAATGAATATGCGTTGGGATGACATGAAATAATTTTTTTAAAAAAATATCAAACTAGTCATAAGTAGGATGTTAACTCATTGGTTAGCGTTTATAGAGCATGTTTATCAAATTTTAAGCTTTTAATGTTATTTTAAATTGATATTCATTTTGGTAGCTTTACATCTAAAAACAATTCTAATTTAACTTATCCAAACAACAATGATGGCAAAAATCACTTTTTTAGTAAATGTATCCAAACAAAAATCATGTCATCTTCAACTCACTTTTAACTAAAATCAATTCTATAAAATCAATTCTATCGGAATCAATTCTCGTCACCGCAGGACCAAACACACACTTAATGAGGCATTGGGCCAGTTCAAAAAAACAAATTCAAAAAACACTAATTAAATGGCGAAATTAATTCTGGTTTAATGAATTGAATTCAGAATCGCAAGTGGGAATTAAAAAGTAAAGTTGTACAGCTATTTGCGTATGAATCGATGACTTGGCAAGTAAAATAATTACATGAAACGATGACATCCTTTATGAAAATAATACGTGGAGAGGTGAGGTGGACTATTCCTGATTGTGTATAGTAATGATTGTGATTATGATATAAATTTACATATTACTTGTCAAAAAAAACTTTACATGTTAAAAAAGCTATTCTAAAATTATATATTGTCAACAAAAAGTATATATGTGAGTGATTCAAACGAGTAGGGAAATTCAATCAAGATGTATATAACCCTTATAATACAAGTTGAAACGATTTATCAGTGTCTTAAAAATCAAGTCGACTAATTCAATCAATTGATCGGGAAGCGAAGTATTTGGGTGATTCAAACAATTTAAAGCTTGTTGGTCTCATTGGTTCGATATTCAAATGGATTTTGAAAACATTGGCTCAAACCCATTAGAGTATTTTTATCCGTATTGCCATGTCCCTGCCACATTAGCATCTTCCTACTCACAAGATCAATAAAAATTCTCAAATGTTACATGTTTTGAGACATGTAACATTTTTGTTTCATTTTTGGGATAACTAAAGTGATTCTAGGGACATAGAGTTGATTTTGAGTGTTCTTGAGTAGAATTGATTTTGCCTTTAGAACTAACTCTAACTTAAAGTTGGAAGTATGGAGTTTAGAGTTTTTACGGCAGCCCACAGAGGCTTTCCCACAAACCATATTCCTTATTATCACACAACACCACAAAAGCGTTCTCTTTTAACTTTTAGGGTATGTTGGGATACTTTAAAATGAGCGGAGCGGAACTAAATGGAGTGGAATTGAACAAAATGGAGCAGAGAGAAATGGAGTGGAATTGAACAAAATGGAATAAAATTTCCATTCCATTGTTTGAGTAATTTACGATGGAGCAGAACAAAATTCTCACTCCATTGTTTGGACAACTAACGGAACATAATCAATTCTAACATTTTTATTCCTTTATTACCCTTAACATTTTCAAACTACTAAAAACTTTACCAAATAATTGAAACTCGCTCAAACATATATTTCTATTCAACTAGTTCTAAACGACGCGCACGGGTGGGACTTAATTGTTTATGAATTTCCACGAATTCATTAATAACTTTTAAATTATAATAAGTTTATTAATCTACATATTAATTGGCATTTGGGCAAGTTTTAATGTACATAAATTAAAAGGTTTGCAATTGATAATGATTGTTTTAGTAAAATTGATTTTCAAAGATTAAATAGTACAAATTAAATAAGTAACTCGTTGCATAAATTAAATCTTAAAAGGAAGAGAATATGAAGGTGTTATAGGATAAGACCAAAATACGTCAAATTACCTTCTTTTTTTAAAGAATAAGGGTACATAAGACAATAACATACAGAAAGCGAAATCTCAGATATACATTATCTATCCGACATGAAAACTAGTAAAGGAAAGTTCACAGAAGAAAAACCAAATTCTTATAAGGGGAAATATCTAGTGCTAATACGCAAGCAGCAAAAAGAGTCTGTCATCAATAATCAGATTGCAAATACAATGTCCAAGCATTCAGTTGCAAAACTCAGAATGCCGAAAAAAACTCCATTAAGGAATCAATTACCAAATCACTATTATGTCAACTAAAACTATATTGTTCAAATCAGTAGATGCCTATCAAACTATTCCGTCATTAAGGAATCAATTACCTAAAACTATATTGTTCAAATCCTATCAAACTATTCCGTCTTCCTTTCTATCTTTCTTTCTGGTCCCCATGATGTCCATCTTGTAATTTTCATCATTTTCATGTGCTTCCAATAATTTTTGCCATTTCCAAAAGATATATGCATGTTTGGTTAACTTTGGTGAGGTGAACTCATCATTCCCAAATAATAGTAAATGCTGACCTTTATCTTCCAACATGGTCAGCTCCTCCTCATACTCACCACCACTTGCTAGTAAAGCAAGGAAATCTCCCTCTTCATGAGTTCGGCTCCAGTAGTCAATCATACGTCGGATTCGTGCATTAGCAGCTTGCTTGTAAGGGCCGGTTGGTAAATAGTTATCTACAAAGAATCCCATCTCTCTTTTAACTTTGTGAGTATAGAGCAGATTCTCATTACCCACCGCACACAGAAATAGAGGCCTCTGTATGCCTCTTGCATTTAGGGCAATATATAGACTGCAAACTGCACTATTGATGGTGCAACGTGTAGGAACTTTGAGTATTTTGGTAATCCCACAGTCCAATGATTCGCTTGGCTCCAGTGAAGGGCTTATTGACTTTGTGCACAATTTTCATCATCTGCAACAAACACATAGGTAAATAATGATAATATATAAAAAATGGCAACAAGAAAGGTTCTGCTATTTGTATATGCAAGTTACAGACGTAGATGAATTAGTTCTTAGAGATTGGGTGTCTCAAGGAACGACTAATAGCATCATTGTGCTTGAAGATATATCGTGAGGTGCTATTCTCATTGGTTTAAGTTGGGAGTTAGGATGGATCTATAAAGAATCCTAGGCATCATCTTGACATGATGCAACTTATCTCTAATTCCGAATAAATAATCATTGAATGTAAGGGAGTAAATGATATCTTAGTTATAGATGAAACTATTTCCCGAGTAAGTACGGACTCTTAGTACCAGACACTGCACCCATATCATCTAAATCCCCCTCCACATTGCAATCAATTGAGCAAAAGTTTAAGAACAAAAATAAAAGATAAGGAATTAACATAAGCTCTACAAAGTGTAGTTGGACTTAAAATGTTTGCCAAAGAATCATTCTGTTGGAATTACTCATATATAGTGAAAAAAATGTAGCACGCATATAGTCACACATAAAGCATATATAGTATCTGTTGATCACACCAAGAAAAGATGCAGTGATTCTAATCCCAAGAAAACGAATTACCGATCACACCATGATACTTGAAGCAAGGTCCGTTGAGTAATACTGTATTAAGCAACAATAGAAACAGTACTCGTAAAAAAACCATTAGAAAGAGTTGAAAGGAAGACAAAACCATACAGAAGCATACTGATATCACTGATAACTAATAAAAACACAAAAACTAACTTTTGGGATACTAAGGGCCTGTTTGATTGTATTTTGTTTTTTAGTTTCCAAAAACTATTTTACAAATCATTTAAAAAAGATGTTTTTGAAAAAAGAGTGTAAATTAATTACAAAAACCAAACAAGAGTTGAGGTCGATTTTAGATGAATGTTGGTTCCTAGATGAAAAAATGGATACAGGTGGCCATTGGTGGAGTTTGCTTAAAATATTAAGAAAGAACAACTACTAACTAAAATGTTTTCATTGAAATCTCAAAAAAAATATGTTTTCATTGAAATTAATTAGTCATATATAGGTTTATTAAAGATTCCAAATAACATCATCAAAAAGCCAATATGGTAAATGATATTGAAAATACCACTCAGAATTCAAAACCATCAATCACAACATTTCATATTTATTATACAATATATACAAATTTACTAAGATTGTCTATTACTATTATTTGTGATATACAATAGTGTTAGTATCGAACAGTGTTGTCGATGGCGGATGGCGGTTTATGGCGGAGACCCAAAAACCGCCATAAACATATGGCGGATGGCGTAACGGCATATGGCGGACCAATTTTTATAAAAAATTAAAAAATATATATACTAATACACATACAAAAAACACTAAAAAAATTTAAAAAAAATTCAAAAACCTATCAATAAATGTCAAATTGTCATAAGCAACTAAGAACCACTGCAAATTAGTCTCCATCAAATTGTCATGAGCAACTAAAAAGTAAGAACCACTTCAAATTAAGTTTAAGACATCAGTGCTGTTGGAACTGGAAGTTGCAGCAACACATGGCGCCGAAGCTTGGGAGGAATTTGGTTGAGACATATTCTACAAACTAAGATTAAAATTAAAACAGATGCATTAAAACAGAAAAAAAAACTAAAACAAAAAGAACAGATGCATTAAAACAATGTGTAAAAAAAAGCATAAAAACAAATAAAACAAAAATAAAAAAAATAAAACAAAGAGAGAAAAAAAAGTGTATGCGAAGGAAAAAAAGCATGCGAATTGCGAACAGAAAAATAAGAACCTGCGATGATGATGATGAGCTGCGATGCGAACGAAGCGAGAAGAGAGTCAGAGACGGCTGTGAACCTGGTCGCCGTCGCAGGCGCAGTTGGTCGCGTCGCCGTCGCAGGCGCAGTTGGTCGCGTCGCCGTCGCAGGCGCAGTTGGTCGCGTCGCCGTCGCAGGCGCAGCTGGTCGCGTCGCCTCCTTCGCGCCTGCTGGTGGAGACTGGAGAGAGAAGAACCAGTGAAGGGAGAAGAAGCAGTAGAGAACTGAGAAGGAAATGGAAAAGAGAGGTAGAGGGAGTGAGAAGCGTGTGAGAGAGAGAGAGAGAGACAGAGAATTGGAGAGCGAGAGCGAGAGCGAGACGAGAGATGCGAGAAATAATTAGGGTTTTGGTTATTTAACCCTTTATTCGGGTCGGGTATTCGGGTTACGTCCCTATTTGACAACACTGGTATCGAAACTTAAATTTGTATACTATGTTAAATTAAAGGCTAAATAGCACTTTTAGTCCTTTATCTTTGCTCCAGATTTCACTTTGGTCCTTTATCTATTTTTTGGTCATTTTGGTCCCTCATGTTTCGTTTTTGTTTCATTTTGGTCACTCACGTTAGTTTTGACTAACGGACGCCACGCTGGCAGTTAACTGCTGACGTGGCGTCTCTCCATTCATTAAATGACGTGGCAGTATTGCTGAATGTCATTTCCACATCATCAAATTCATTTTTTAATTTAAATAAAACATAAAACAATTTTTTAATTTAAATTAAACATAAAACATTTTTTCTTCTTTTCCTTCCACCACCGTCGCCACCTCACTCTCCCTCTCCCACCACCGTCATTTCCAGATCACCACCGTCGCCACCACCCTCCCACCACCGTCGCCACCTCACTCTCACTCTCCCATTTTTCCTTCTTTTCCTCTCTTTCTCTCTGCACAAAAATTTCAGTGCGAAAACGAAAACGAAGAACAGTGCGAAAACGAAGAGCAGTGCGAAAACGAAAACGATTTCTGGAAGAACCGAATCGTGTTTGCCCAGATCAACGAAGAACCGATTCAGATCAACGAAGAACCGAATCGTGGTTGTGAACCCCCACCCTACAACCATCCTTCTGGGTTCATGTTCTTCAGATCTGGGTTCTTCTGGGTTTGTGTTCTTCAGATCTATTCTGGGTTTGTGTTCTTCTGGGCGAGATTGAAAGCGAGAGAGAGTGAGATTGAGAGATCCCTTCATCGTGATCTCTTCTTCCCTGAAGATCCGGTGATGAAGCGAGAGAGAGCGAGACTGAGTGATGAAGCGATTCTGCCTCAGATCCACTTCCTCTGCATCTTGAAATTGGTGATAGGTTTCTGGGTTTCTCACAATGGGAGGAGGGTAGGTGCTGGTACGTATGGTGGAGAGGAGGGTAGGTGCTGGTACGTATGGAGGAGGGTAGGTTTCTCACAATTGTTGAATTGTTGAATTGTTGAATTTATTGTTGAATTGTTGAATTGTGCTGCCAGCGTTAAAGGAGATACAAAGAGGGGCACCATTAAAATTGTTGAATTGTTGAATTAAAATTGTTGAACTGCCAGCGTTTCTGTAAAATTGTTGAATGTTGTTGAATTAAAATTCATTTAAAATGTTGTTAATGAATTAAAATTCATTAAATTCATTTAATAGAATTAAATAATATTAATTTTTGCCACGTCAGCAGTTAATTGCCAGCGTGGCGTCCGTTAGTCAAAACTAACGTCAGGAACCAAAATGAAACAAAAACGAAACATGAGGGACCAAAACGGACCAAAAAAAAGATAAAGGACCAAAGTGAAATCTGGAGCAAAGATAAAGGACCAAAAGTACTATTTAGCCTAAATTAAATGTTAAAGATATAATTGGCTTGTTGGTTTATGTAACAAAATACAAGAATAGATGTATGTTGACAGCTTTGATGACTTGTTTTTATTTCAGTGTTTTAAAACTCGGTTTAATGACCGACTCGGTGAGAGTATTGGGTCACTGAGTCATTGGTCGGACCGAGAGATCAATAGTTGAACTCTATGAACTGATCTTATTAAATTTATAAAATTTACAATAAAAATTACTATGTGTATTTTATTTATTACAAATATCTTAGAGAAGTGGAAAATTATTCTTTTTCATGTTCGTTTTTTTGATCAAATTCTTTTTCATGTTCTAATCTCGTTGGTTCATTTGCTCCAATGTTTATAGGAATTTTTTTTACCCCCATCATATCACTATATACCCCCACAAAATATGAAAATCCCAAAATACCCTCATAATATTGATTCAATCGGATTTACCTTATAAATAGGTAAATCCGCTTTGAGATTAATCAAATGCGTATTTACCTAAATCCGATTAAACATAAAAAAATCGCATCAGATATACCGATAGAAGGGTAAATCCGCTTTTGAATTTAACAAAGCGGATGTACCCCCACAACAGGTAGATCCACTTTGACTCTTTATCAAGTCGGATCTACCTGTTGTGGGGGGTACATCCGCTTTGTTAAATTCAAAAGCAGATTTACCCTTTACCAGGTAAATCCAACTTGTAAAAAAAAATTAGAACATAAGCAAACAACGTTTTAACCAATCTATAACTGAATTCGATACTTATTTACACTGTTTTAACCAATCTATTTTCAAACATAAGCAAACAACGTTTTAACCAATCTATAACTGAATTCCATAGTTATTTACACTGTTTAACCAATCTATTTTCAAACATAAGCAAACAACATTTTAACCATACTATAACTGAATTCGATACTTATTTACATTGTTTTAACCAATCTACTTGTAAATATGAAATGGTGGCAAGATTGATGATTAAATTGATGATTGATGATTGAAAATAGATGATTGATGATTCAAAATAGATTGGTTAAAACTGTGTTAATAAGTATCGAATTCAGTTATAGATTGGTTAAAACGTTGTTTGCTTATGTTTGAAAATAGATTGGTTAAACAGTGTAAATAAGTATCGAATTCAGTTATAGATCGGTTAAAACGTTGTTTGCTTATGTTTGAAAATAGATTGGTTAAAACAGTGAAAATAAGTATCGAGTTCAGTTATAGATTGGTTACAACAGTGTAAATAAGTATCGAATTCAGTTATAGATTGGTTAAAACGTTGTTTGTTTATGTTTTAAATTTTTTTTACAAGTCGGATTTACTTTGGTAAAGGGTAAATCCGCTTTTGAATTTAACAAAGCGGATGTACCCCCACAACAGGTAGATCCGACTTGATAAAGAGTCAAAGCGGATCTACCTGTTGTGGGGTACATCCGCTTTGTTAAATTCAAAAGCGGATATACCCTTCTATCGGTATATCCGATGCGATTTTTTTTATGTTTAATCGGATCTAGGGAAATCCGCATTTGATTAATCTCAAAGCGGATTTACCTATTTATAAGGTAAATCCAATTGAGTCAAAATTATGGAAGTATTTTGGGATTTTCATATTTTGTGGGGGTATATAGTGATATGATGGGGTAAAAAAATCCCATGTTTATATAGTTGTATTTTTTAAAAGTAGTTCACGTGTGACAGGGTCTCGTAGTAATTGGGCCTGAGACTAGCAAACTTACTATCTACTAATTGGGCCTATTTTGAAACCCTAATAGAGATATTTTCTAAGGCGTTTGCTTTTCCCACACCCCCTCCTACTCGAAACACACCCCATATGGGTGTGAAATGACCAAAAGGCCAGGCCAAACCTCTTTTTTTTCACGAATTTTCACCTGTTTGAACACGGGCCTTCGAACAGGTTCGCACGAGGCCATTCGCGTGTGTTAAATATGGGGACACACCCTCTTGGGTGTTTTTCACCTGTTCGAATGGGGTCATGCGAACAGGTTCGAATGTGGTCATGCGAACAGGTTCGAATGGGGTCATGCGAATAGGTTCGCATGAGGCTGTTCGAACCAGTGTTGCAAAGCGACAGATATTGGACGTCTCAGATTCCACCGACAGTTTTGATCAACGGCTTACAATCAGTCAAATGTGTGTCAGATAAAGGAGTGGATGTCAATCCCTTTGGAAAATGTGTCTGAACGGATAGAATTTAAACGGCTCAGATTTGTGATCTAAAAATGAAATCAACGGCTGACATTTCACCATGCCTATTATAAAAGGGGGTTCACATCCTCAGACCTTCTTGTAGTAGAGCCATATGACCAGCCATCTTCTTC
The DNA here is from genome assembly GCA_039519185.1 of Astragalus membranaceus. Lineage (NCBI taxonomy): Eukaryota > Viridiplantae > Streptophyta > Magnoliopsida > Fabales > Fabaceae > Astragalus > Astragalus membranaceus. Next base: position 129,759,904 of record CM076851.1, on the reverse strand, counting down.
GTCTTCTTTCTGAAGCATCCTTCAGCTGATCATAAAGATGGGCAAGGGCCATTGCCCCCCAGCAGTAGTCTCCAACATTGTTCAAATCAAGAAGCATACCTAGGTAGCCAAGCTTAACCTTGCTTCCTGACTTGTCTGCGAACAATGTGCAGCCCAAAAGATAGAGCAAATAGGCCCTAGCAGCATGATGCCACCTCTGCTCAGCTATGGCATCTTGGGGGGTGGCCCCCAAATAGTCAATCAGCAGCTGCTCTCCCTGCCACGAAGTCCAGTCAGGCATGTCATAGAACTGGCCCGTGATGGGGATGTGTAGCAGCTGGGATACATCATCAAGGGTGATAGACATCTCACCCACAGGAAGGAGGAATGATGATGTATCCGGCTGCCAACGCTCTATGAATGCGTTCAGCAGCCCCTTGTGAGTGAGGGGAAAACCAAGTCCTATGAGAGGGAACAACCCCGATAGGATAAGAGTCTCCCTGATCCTAGGATGGACCACAAGGTTAACCGGTCCATGTGGAATCGTAGTTATGTCCGGCCGAACCTGCATTGACAAATGACACAGGCACAATAAGCCAATATGTTCAACAAAATAAGAAACAAAATTGACAACACGCTATTATATAACAATAACTTACCCGGCCAGCATAGAACTCAGTCAAAATATGAGACCCGTATGTGGGCAAGACAGAACCATCAACATGTCCACCAGGGAATGGGAATGTAGCCCTAGGAGCAGCAGCAGGCTCCTGAGGCTCAACATCCTCCTCATGTTGAGCACCAACCTCCTCATGTGCATGACCAGAAGGGCCGGCCAGCTCATATGCCAGAAATTGAGCATCACACTCAATATCCCGGCCAATATCATCAACCTCCGGTGGGGGAGGAGGGACGTCTAATCTGTCCCTACGCCTACCCCTCCGGGAAGGTTCAGCTCCATCTTGCCTTCGTTTGCGTTCGGAAGCCGTCGGGGGTGGCCTACGCTCTGGCTGTTGCGAACTACCGCCACGATGCCTCACCATATCTGAAACAACAACCATTAAACCAATTAAGCAACATAACCAGCAAAATAACAGAAACAATACTGTCACACCTGTTCGAACGGCATCATTCGCACCTGTTCGAACAGAATCATTCGCACCTGTTCGAACAACCCCATTCGAACAGGTGTTCGCATGGCCTCATTCGAACGGTGTTCGCATGGCCTCATTCGAACACCTTCGTTTTCACGTGTTCGCATGAGGTCATGCGAACACAGCAGATGCACAGAAAAAAAACCCAAATGTACAGAAGGGAGAGAGGGTTACCTGAATGAAAATGGAACGATTAGAGAGAGTGAGAGGAGGCGAAAGATAGGGTTCGAATGAGATTGGGTGAGAGGGAGAGTGAAAGATAGGGTTCGAATGAGAGGGAGAGTGAAAGGGAAAGTGAGAGGAGTGAGGGGTGTGAAGGTGTGAGTGTGTGTTTTTTTTTTTAAGTTGAGGGTATTTTAGGGTTTTTAGAAGTTAGGGGATGTGAAAGAGTAGGAGGGGGTGTGGGGAAAGTAATGGCCTTTTCTAATTTACTCATCTTGTATCTCACTCCGCCGTTTGTTACATTGCCTTCATAATATTCCTATTCTATTCAAAATACCTGCCGCCATGGCGTAAGCAGTTTCTTTTATAGTTGACTAGTCTCAATGCCCGTGCAATGCACGGGGAGCGCCAGTAACGACTCAGTTACATGAGTTTAAGATATTCGAAATATAGGATGCTATATATATATATAGGTTAATTTATCTTTCTCAGCTGAAATATCAATATAGCAGCAATACAAACTTTGTATTTTTTCTTTGAATGATGAAAATACCCCTGAAATTTGGCGCCAAATGTAGCTGACATGCATCAAAAGGAAACGTGGCACTGATGTCTCATGAAGTGAAGAAGATGTGTCTTATATGCAATACTTAGAATTGATTTACATAGATAGTTTGAGACATGTGGTAGATGGGGGGAAAATAAGACATGTGGCAGATGGAAGAAAACATGACCAATGAAAGAGAGGCACCTCAAGTGGGACGTGTTTGACATGCAATGAGTAGTTGAACCGAAATGACGAAAATACCCCTAAAATTTGGCGCCAAATTTTGGCTCCGTGGCTGACATGCATCAAAAGGAAATGTGACACTGATGTCTCATGAAGTGAAGAACATGTGTCTTACATGCACTACTTAGAATTGCTTTACATATATAGTTTGAGACATGTGGCAGATGGGAGAAAAAGAAAGACATGTGGCACTGATGTTTAATGAAGTGAAGAACATGTGTCTTACATGCACTACTTAGAACTGTTTTACATAGATAGTTTGTGACATGTGCCGGATGGAAGAAAAAGAGAGACATGTGGAGGATGTAAGAAAACAGGACCAATGAAAGAGAGGCACCTCAAGTGGGATGTGTTTGACATGCAATGAGTAGTTGAACCGAAATGACGAAAATACCCATGAAAAATAGACACACTTGGTTAAGATGCATCAAAATAGAAGAAGAAAAATAGACACGCTTGGCCGACATGCATAAAAAGGTTGTGAGAAAATCACAAAAATGCCCTTTGGCGCCATAATATATTGCAAGAGTACTTTCCCTTCAACCCGCCAACTTCAAACCGATTATTACATCTAAAATTTTGTCTGAACTATAAAGCACCTCAAAACACACTACGTAAAAGAGTATAAATAAAAAGAGAGGAAAAAAAGAGGGAGAGGGAAAGTTTGGTGCCAAAAAAAGAGGGATAGGGAAAGTTTGTTAGTATTAAATTCACTCCGTATGCGGTGGTTGATAACTTCAACCTGATTATTGAAAAACGAACTTCATGTAGTTAAACATCTAAAAATTTGTCCGAACTATAAAGCACCTCAAAACACAGTACTTAACATCACGTTTTAAGTACGTGTGGATTTTTACTAAAAAAAGTATAAATAAAAAGAGAGAAAAAAAAAGGGAGAGGGTAAATTTAAGACTTTAAATATTTTGTCATGATTTTTTTCACCAAACTTGTTATTGAGGAATGAACTTCACATATTAGAACATATAAAATTTTACCCAAATACACACTGCTTAGCATCACATTTTATAAAATTTGTCATAAAACTATATTTTTCTACCAAACTGATTATTGAGAAACGAACTCCATGTATTTAAACATCTAAAATTTTGTCTGAACTCTAAAGCACCTCAAAACACACTAGTTAGCATCACAACTTAAATACTTTTACCTAATCATATTTTTCATATGGACCTTTTTAAAAAAATCCAATAAGCCTTAAAAACTAAAAAAGATGAGGAACTAAAAGGTAAAAAAAAAAAAAACAGAGGGGGGAGGGGAAAAAAGCGCGCCAGTCCATGCTGAAGGACTGGCCTCGCTTATAATATAGAGATTTCTTTTCTTGTTTATCATTTCTTCCTTACACGAGGCGTTATTTCTTCCTTCTTCTACTAATCTTTTCTGCTACGAATTGTTTACAATGTTACTGTTAGTGATTTCGATCATGACTATGTTATTAAGTTATTGACGGTATTCAAGAGTGAAATAAACCTGTTTCTGTGATTTATAAATCGCACAGAGACTTTAAATTGCTATAAAACTAAACATCATTTAGATTTAGATAATGAATAATAACAGGTGGGTACCAACCTTGGATCCAAGTTTCGGAAAAAGGTTCTTATTCTGCCTGCTTATTAGTTTTTACTGCTAGAGTCTTGCTCCCTCCGTCTCTGAATAACTTTTGCTTCTTCTGATTTAATTAACTCTCGTTTCGTCTAAATTTCAAGTGTTTTTAAGTGATTAGGGTTCTGAGATCTCTAAATTTTTTTTTGTCTTGTTATGAATTTTAGGTCTACTTTTATATGTAAAAAATGCAATCGAATATATGTTGTTTTTTTTTGGAATTTTTTGTAATATTTTTTTTGTGATGTTGTAAAATTAGTTTTTTTGTAATTTCTAGTTTTTTTTATTATTTAAAAAAATTGTTTTTTATCAAAAGAAAGATCTAAAAAAGAGGACAAGTTGGGCCAAAGCCCAATTAAGAAAACTAAGCATATGCCTAACTCAACAAAAAGATATGGGATTTTTTTTTGTACCCTTATCATATCACCATATACCACCACAATAAATTTTAAGACGAAAGTACCCATTGTAAAATTGACTTAAATCGGATCTACCTTTGGGGAGGTAGATCCGATTCACAAAAATAAAAGGCGAATTTACGTATATCCGATTAGAATTAGTGGGGGAAATTGGATATAGCTTCAGTGAGGTAGATCCGATTTGTTAAAATATAAAAGCAGATGTACCTATCAGGTAGGTAAATCCGCTTTGCAATTAACAAAGCGGATATACCTATCAGTGGAGGTATGTCCGCTTTGTTAAAATGCAAATCGGATTTACCTCCCTCATAGGTAAATCCGATTTGTACTAAATTCGACGGGTAGGATTTGACTGCCAATGTTGATCAACAGTGTAGATTGCTCCGACAATATCAACAGTTGATAATCATTGACGATTTCTATAAATGCCCATTGCCAACCTCATTCTTTTCACTTAAAACTCTCACTCTCACTTGCTTATTTCACTCATCCAAAATGGAGATATGCCTCACTCAACGCTCAGATGACAATAGGCTTTCTGCTATACATCATCGGGGCCAAATCACGATGAGAGAAGATGGTGTCCACTTCTGGAGTCCTCAGCCGGTGTTATGCAGAATCCACCGCGGCATGGGGTTTGAAGGATAAAGTGTGGTCCAAAGTTCAAGTGACTGGGGACGACCGTGATGTCACTAGTAGCACTTATCGCAAACCCTATCTTGGAGATGATGGTCGCGTTTCCTTTTCGTCCATGATAATCAAGACTGGTGAAGACGTGGTGAACATGTTAAACATCCATGACACACTTCAGGGGGTATAAGCCGTTGGAGCTGTACGTGGAAACTCAACGGAGTGTGAATGGGATTTTACGTCGTGTTCGACGACCAGAATTTTAGGAAAATGTATCTGCCTATTGTTATTGTAGTTGGTTATGTTTTATCTTTTATCGCATGAATGAAATCGAAATTTTAATGAAACTCCACAAATATAATAAACAAGAAATAATAAGAATCAAGTCATAAAAAATAGTTCAAGCATACAATCCCACAAAACCCCCTAGTCACGCCCCGGTAGCATATCCAGTAACCACGTGAGGCGAGCGTATGTCTGACTACCCATCCTAATGTCTCCGCTCCGAAGCCCCCTCCAAATCTCCTCCTCCACAATCTCGAGCAAATCTAGCTCTACTGGTTGTGCAGCTGGCTGTACTGGTGGTGGTGGTGATGCAACCTGTAAGTAGGAATGTCAACGGGGCGGGGCGGGCACGGGTATCTCACTACCCGGACCCGCCCCGTTTATTATAAATAGGCCCCGGACCCGTCCCGGACCCGTGACGGGTACCCGTTTAACGGGTTTTAAACGGATACTTTTTTAAACGGGTACCCGCGGGTACCCGCGGGTATTTTTAAATTAATAAATAAAAAACTTTTAAAAATAAAATTTGAAATACCATAGAAAATTAGTTTTTTTAACACTATTTTTTTGATTCATTTATATAAAAAAATTACGCATTTTGATATGCATTTATCGTATCAACTATTTATTAATATATAATTGTTAATAAATTGACATAAAAAAATTAAAATTATGAAAATAGAAACTTAAAAAATAACAACTAAACATTATCCAAGATATTAGGATAAAAGATACAACAAAATGTGAATAAACAACAACAACAATAGATGATAAAAAAAAGTAAGAAACAACATAATTTTTAACGGGTACGGGTACCCGCGGGTCCGGGTACCTCTCTACCCGGACCCGCCCCGTTTATTGACGGGTAGCCAAAATACCCGTTTATTTGGCCCGCGGGTCCCCGTTTAACTACCCGCCCCGGACCCGTGACGGGTTTTACCCGCGGGTACCCGCGGGTCCGAGTTTTTTTGACACCCCTACCTGTAAGAGTCTAGAAATAGATGCTCTCACATACCAATGTAAGTAGTCCGGAGCAACCTGACCCAACTCCTCAGCAGGATAAGTAGGACGCAAAACCTCCTCCACCACAGGCATATAATGTGCAATACGAAAAATGCACACAACAAGAATTTCGTACATTTCCGGCGGCCAAAATCCGCCGGTAATGGCCAAAATCGACGACATTACCGGCGGATTTTGTCCTCCGGAAATTCATCCGCAGGTAACGGTCACCGGCGGATTTTCCGTCGGAAAAATCCGCCGGTAATCACCCACAATCCGCCGGTAATTATTTTTAAAAAATTTTTTTTTTTTAGAAATCCGCCGGTAATCACCCACAATCCGCCGGTAATCACCCGAAATCCGCCGGTAATTATTTAATTTTTTAAAAAAAAATGTTTTTTAAATACGTTAATTTAAAAAATTAATATTATTTAATTTTTTTTGTTTTTTTAAATTTATTTCTTTTTTTAAATTCGTTTATTTTAATTTATTTATTTATTATTTAATTTATTTCTTTTTTAAAATTCGTTTATTTAAAAAATTAATATTATTTTAATTATTTAATTATTTATGTGAAGAGATTGAGAAAAATAAAGTGTATGTATGTGAGATTGAGAAGAAAGTGTATAAATGTGTGAAGATTTTGAGAAGAGATTGAGAATAAAGTGTATAAATGTGTGAAGATTTTGAGAAGAGATTGAAAAAAATGAAGTGTATGTATGTGAGATTGAGAAGAAAGTGTATAAATGTATAAATGTGTGAAGATTTTGAGAAGAGATTGAGAATAAAGTGTATAAATGTGTGAAGATTTTGAGAAGAGATTGAGAAAAATGAAGTGTATGTATGTGAGAAGATTTGATAAGAGATTGAATGAGAAGGAAGAAGAAAGAGGAAATAAAGATTTGAGAGAAATATGAAAGAGAGATATGTAGATAAATTTATGGAGATTGGAGAGTATGAAAAGGAAATAAAGAGTGAAATGAGAGAATCAGAAGAGTGTAGGAGAAAGTTGTATTTATAGGAAATGAGAAAGAGTGTAAAAAAATTAAATAAATAATTTTTTAAAAATAATCCGCCGGAAATGGCTATTACCGGCGGATTTTTAAAATTTTTTATTATTTTTTTTAAAAAAAATCCGCCGGTAACGCACATTACCGGCGGATTTATCCGGATTACCGACGGATAAATCCGCCGGTAATGTGCGTTACCGGCGGATTTTTTTAAAAAAAAATAATAAAATTTTTTAAAAATCCGCCGGTAATAGCCATTTCCGGCGGATTATTTTTAAATAAAAAATAAAAAATTTTACGCAAAACAATTCCGCCGGTAACGCTCAAAATCCGCCGGTAATTTATCGGGGGATTAAATCCGCCGGTAACGCCCAAAATCCGCCGGTAATTTACTGGCGGATTTAATCCGCCGGAAATGGGCGAAATTCTTGTAGTGGCAGTCTGCATGGCACAGACGACCAGTAAGAGGGTGACGTGGGATAACCTGCACGTACCCAAACTGTCTGAGACACCTATCTGGCATGTAAGGAACAGTGATGTCTCCCCAGCTGATGTGTCCCTTGTATAATGACACATGCTCAAAGTCTCTATCCTCCCGATGCCCCTCAAACGGTCGCCAACAGACATCATCCGAGGTTAGCGCATCAATCCTCTGCCTGTATACCCCCAGCTTCACTCCATCTGTCTTCTTCTTCCTCCAACGCCCACATAGTGCTACGGCCCGCAATCCACTCCTCCTCTCCACTAGCTGAGGAAAATACCATAAAATCCAGCTCTGAAAAAAAGAAGATAAACAACATGGTGAAAGCAAATGCTGCTGTCCCCCCATGCATATGATCCCACACCAGCTGCACTGACATCCTCAAGTAGCAGCAGCCACTTAGCCTCAGCCCCGTCGCCGGTCTTGACTGTGAAGATGGACCAGCTCAGGATCAGAAGGATAAAGGCCCTGAGAGCAGGACCCATGTCATTTTCTATGGACCCTCTACTAATAATCTCCTGCAGCCACTCAAAACGGTAATACGGGCCAGATGAAGCTCGACACTCCAACCCCGCCTCCTCCATAGTCACACCAAGATAAACATGTGCTAGGTGGATGGCCTGATCAGTTATGACATAAGTAGGTGGAGCTCTGTAGTAGTTCCCTGTAATGGGTAGATGCAGCAAACAGGAGACATCATCCAAAGTAATCGTCATTTCACCAAATGGTAAGTGAAATGACGATGTCTCTGAGTGCCACCTCTCAAGAAAAGCAGACATCAGCTCATGGTCCACCTTTGTATGTCTGGTCGAGACTAGGGGGCTAATCCAGAACCTGTGATAAAATCCCACAACTGGTGGTTTTGGGAAAACCCAAGCAGTCTCTGAGCCAGCTTGTTACCATGGTTGGTAACCTTCAATTTCCGCTCATATGTCTGTATTATAAAAGTATCATAAATAAGGCTACGTAAATTAAACTAAGAAGGCTACGTAAATAAATTAAACTTACCATGTCTCCCAGTATAACGGTACAAACATGAGATGCTAGCCCAGTGAATAGAGGAGGTTGCTCCTCATGCTGTTCCCGATGCCCCTGCTGAGGCTGATCCTCCTGGTACTACTGCTGATACTGGTGGTGCTGCTGATAATACTGCTGCTGGTAGTCCTCAAGCATAGAATAGTCCTCAGACATAGAATGCTCATCAAAAGGGTGCCCCTGCTGGCCCTCCTCATAGTGATAGTCCGGGGCCTCCTCCACCTGATGATACTGCTGCTGTCGGCTACGCCGGGTAGACGCATGTCCCGCAATCCTGTGGCGGGTGCGTGTATTGAGAGCAGATGGCGAGGCCTATGCCGAGGACTCCCCTCGATACCTATTGGACACTAGGAAAAAAACAAATTTTTAAACAAAAATAAAACACAAATCGGATCTAGCTATATCCGATGCGAAATCGGATAGAGGTAGATACGATGGGAAATCAGATTTAGGTAGATACGACTTACTATTTCTGCTGATTCTGAGGAAGATCGGATGTATGTAAATCTGATGGCAAATCAGAAATAGCTCTCTGAATGGTAAATCCGATTCTCTCAGGAAACTTTCTGGTCAAACGGATGCAAGTGAAAAATGGTAAATGTTTTGTAAATTTGTAAAAAATTTAAGGGTATTTTCGTCTTTTTGCAGGGTCTGTGAGGGTATATAGTCATATGATGGGGGTACAAAAAAACCCAAAAGATATCTAAACGAACCCAAAAATAACATTGGCATTCTCAAAGCAATAATAGTCTTGTAGTAATTGGGCCTGAGACTAGCAAACTTTCTATCTACCATTGCGCTAAAAGCAAAGACATGCGAACTAAAAAAACGCAGTAAAAAAACGCAGACAAAATTAGGTATAACAACAAGGATGGCGAGCTGAAATGTGTGTGTGTTGCCTCTGTCCATGACGTGGCTTGGTTAGTTTGATTTGTATGCTTTATTGGTAATTATTTTAGGGGGCAACAAGTGTTGGTGAAATTTAAAATTGGTAATGTTTTGGATTCTACCCACAATTGGAGAGAAGTGTATCCTATGCATTCGAAGAGAACCATAAGTAAATATTCATGCGTACTAAGCTTTCCTGGTTGATTTATTATATCTTGAGATTAGAGAAATAAAGTTTATGGAAAGAAAAACAAATTTGTAATTATAATGAATTCTCCAAGTTGCTGAATTTACATTGAGCATAGTAGTTTGCTCTAGGGGTGTGCAGAACCCATCCCAACCCACCAACCCGTCTCAACCCATTGATTTTGGGTTGAACCCAACCCTGTCCTTTATAGAAAATGGACAAAACAGGACCGTCCCAAGATTAACCCGGCTTCGGGTTACGACGGGTTCGGGTTGACCCTCGGGTTACCCAACCCGTCCTTAATATAGGTATATCCCGTCCTTAATACAGGGTCTATAAAATGGCCCGATCACAATTTGGGACAGGGTTAGGGTTAGTTATAACCCGTCCTAACCCGTCCCACGCTCACCCCTAGTTTGCTCACATGCTTTTGATGCAACTTGGTTGCTTAAGACATACAACTGTGTTGCACAGTGTTGAGGCTTAGTTACTTAACGTTTTTACCGTTGACATTTCCGTCCAATTCCCATTTAAGATTGTTAAAAAATATCTATGTTGTAGTTAAGTGTTGATGTGGCCGTCCAGATAGGTGATGAGTCACTAATTTAATTAAATTTTATTTAAAAAAGTACCGTTCATCGCCTTCTCCAAATTCATCTTTTACACCTTATTTAACTTAACATTTTTTTCAAAGTAATATCTAATGATGAATTCTACACAAATAACTCAAGGCATGAAATGAAATACTATCAAATATGAGTACTCCGATAATGGAAAACTTTATTTAAAGAGACATAGAACATCATGAGCGAAGTTATAGCCACAATCTTTTCCTAAAAATTTCACACAAATTTTCTCCCAATATAGCCACAATCATGAGCGAAGTTATAAATTTATAATTGTATGTTAGGAGGAAATATTTTTGCAATGAACAGTGTCAGACACCTATGGACTGCGTAGTTATAAGGGTGGTATTTAATTAATTTATTGTTAAAATTTAATATCTTAAAGATATAAACCTTGTGTAGTCTCCAAGTGGGTCCCTCCCACTTTTGGCGCCAAACTCCCCCCTCCCTCTTTTTTTTTTAATCCCTCCTCTCCCTTTTTAATTCTTCATCCCTTATTTTTTTTTCCATACTTTTATCTAAGGTGTGATGTTAGGCAGCGTGTTTTGAAATATTTTAGAGTCTGGAAAAAAATTTATTGTTCACATATCCAAAATGTGTTTCTCAATAACCAGTTTGTTGAAATAAAATAGTAATTTCGCAATAAAGTACGTAAAGAGAAATGCTTAACTATTCAAATACGCGAGTTTTGTTTCTCAGTAACCGGTTCGATGAATAAAAATAATTTAATAACAAAATATGTAAAGTACGATGTTAAGTTGTGGTTTCGGATGCTTTTGTGTTTGTAAAAAAAAAAAATCAACTATTCAAATATGCGAAATTTGTGCCTCCTTAACCAACATGTTTAGGAGTCATTTAGTGCTCGGAAAAAAACTTAACCATCAAAATACTCAAAGTTCATTCCTTAATAACCGGTTTGGTAAAAAAAAGTGACAAATATATAAAGTTATTTTAAGCAGTGTGTTTCGGGATACTTTAGCATTCAAAGGACCAACAAATAAGACTTTTTCGTATTGCGATTTTAAAAAAAAAAATTAACAAGGCATGAATTTTGCATTAACTGAAGTTGTTGCCCCGTGCAAACGCACGGGTGCACAGTGCACACACTAGTTATATAATAATGAGATACTTTACTGTTACTTATTTGCTAAGAATTGCATAATACAATCTAATGAGAAGGAGAAAGGGTTAGCCTGCCGAAAGCTTTATAGGGAGTGTTTGGCACAAACAGGGATGGAACTAAAACAATAATTTTGTAAGTAATTACACCAAATGAGTGCACCAAAACAGTGCAAAAAGGAGGTCCCGGGTTCAAACCCCGAAAACTAACATTTCCCCACCCCTACTAACCTTGCTTATCAAAAAAAAACTATTGAGAGAAATGACAATTGATCACACTGTTTTGTCAAGTCATCTTCGTAAAGGACATTATCCATCCTCGCCACCCATTTAAGTGTTGTATGATATTTGTCAAGGCCACTAAAGGAAAATGAAATTATTATTATTATTATTGTTATAATAGAAAATCGTATCCAGTTATTAAAAAAAGACAATAAATAGAAAGCTAAAGAGAATCCAATATGATTGATTCCTATAAGCCTCTATCGTCTGCATAAAGATCAACATTAAAAGGTTAGTAAAAATACCATAAATGATAGATACATACCACCATTGGTAGTAGCGGTGAGTTTAAACCAAAATAGAAAAGAGACCCCAAAACGGGATTGCAACAGAAGATCACATATGAGAACATTGAAAGCAAGCTACACGATGTTAGGTGCTAAGAAATGACAAACAAAATACAAAGTTAGGTTCTTAGAAATGAATTTCAAAGAGAGGGGGCAATGCGACAGCCGATAGGGTGGCGATTCTATGAAGAGATGAATTACAGGTGAGTATATAGGCGACACTAGGTGGTGGTTTTTGAAAGTGATAATTCTTAACCTTATCTCCGAGCTGTGTGAGTGGTGGTGGTGATGGGTTGCTCTGGCCAGCACTCTATTATCCTTTCCTTTTTCGTGCGGCTGAGCCACCGGCTCCCGATGGTAGAGCGCTGCTCATTTGGCTTTGGGGGAACCCTAACTTGCATAAGATTGTGGTGGTAGTTCTCAATAGTTATTTTCATTGGGATTTTAATTTTCAATTGGAAACGGATCATTAATTTTTTTAAAAGGGAAACAAATCATTAATTTTGTTGACAATAAAACAAATCATTAATTAATAGGCAAAATTTTGAATAGGATCAGAGTCATATTAAATAGGACAACGTTTCTATATTTATTTAAAATACCAATTTCAATATCAAACTTCCATATGCGAGTGTATTTTGAATTTTAAATTAAAAAGATTCTATATATATGTTACAAATAATGGCAAATTTGAATTCGCTAATTATTGTAAATTGGATATCATCTGCGCGCAATTGCAGAGACTATGTAATATCCCAAGCTTCTAGTCGACATTAGAAACTCGAGATACTACTTATAGTGTTTTAGAGATGCATGCACTTAAATAAATTTGGATTAAGACAAACCGAACAGCTAACAATGGAAACTGAATAAGAATGATAGGTTTTATGTAATAAGTTCAAAAACTGAAAAGGGTTAATACAAATCATCAGAATTAGTTACATAAATACTTAACCCAAACCAACAAGTGCATATACCTAATACATCCATAACTTTGACTATAAACAACTAAACCTAAATATTAGCAAAATATGATACTAATTTTCATGAACGAAAGATCTTCATATAGGTGGGTCCTTGATCTCGCCGTTGAATTCTTTAAATTTCGCCTGTGAGTCTGAAAAACAGTCAACAATAAACGGTGAGATTACAAATCTCAGTGAGCTTTTTCGCGACCCCTCACCCATATTCTCTTGTAATCTTATTATTTTCTTTTCACTTGTCGTAGCGTAATCCATAAGAAGACTGAACAACGTCAGCTTCAGCGAAAAACCCAACCCGAATAAACAATTTGAGCCATGACTCAATCCGAGTAAACCATCTGGGCCTTGAGCTCAGGAGACATGACCTCCCACTCCAAGTACGTTACTTAACATCTTGGGATCGTCATCCCCGTAGTGTTTTACTAATATCTTTAATTGTGTTCTCACTCGTTCGTTCATATAATAAAACCTCGTTCATTAAAATATCATTCGTTTCAATTCGATATATAAACCGTAAAACCAAACATCAGATATAACAGAGTATATATATACATACATAAATGTAATGCTTTGTTAACATATAAATATAGGTCTTTGTGTTAGCTTTCCAACGCATCCGAGAACACCTCAATCGGGTTCCCGAATCAAAAGTTATGACCAAAACAGTGTAATCGGGTAATAAAGAGTTCACTACAAAAAAAAGCTTATTAGCGAGGGAAATAGCGAGAGAATTTTTAGTCCCTCGCGAATTCTGTCATTAGCGACGGATTTTTAGGTCCCTCGCTAATTAGCGACGGATTTTAGATGATAGGACTTTGTGCAGGTGTTTAGCGACGGAATTGTCAGTCCCTCGCTAATTCCCTCGCTAATTTCTGACAGCTTTTAGATGATAGGACTTCGTGCAGGTGTTTAGCGACGGAATTGTCAGTCCCTCGCTAAATTTCAGACTTTTCAGCTTATTTATCCTCTCACACGCCACTCTTCTCTCCTACTCTCCTCACACTCTTCTCTCTTCTTCTCTCCTCACACTCTTCTTCTCTCTTCACTCTTCCACCACCACACCACCACCTCCTCTCACACTCTTCCACCACCACACCACCACCCCCTCTCACACTCTTCTTCTTTCTTCACTCTTCCACCACCACACTAACACCACCACCTCCTCACACTCTTCTCTCACTCTATCTTCTCTCTCTACGCTAATACCCTTCACCACCACCACCACACCACCACTCGTTTCTCTCTCTCTCTCTTTCTCTCCTTCTCCCTTACTATTCTCCTTCTCTCTACCATAATACCCTTCACCACCACCACCACCACAACCACGACCACGACCACCACCACCACCACATAGCTCATCTCTCTCTCTCTCTCTCTCTCTCTCTCTCTCTCTCTCTCTCTCTCTCTCTCTCTCTCTCTCTCCTTCTCTCTCTACCCTAATACCCTTCCCCACCACCACCACCACCACACCATAATAATAATAATAATAATAATAATAATAATAATAATAATAATAATAATAATAATAATAATAATAATAATAATAATAATAACAATAATAATAACTATATAAAAAAATAGGCTAATATAAAAAAAACGTGGCTGTCAGAGTTAGCGACGGAATATTCCCTCGCTAATTAGCGAGGGAATTAGCGACGAAATATTCCCTGGCTAATTAGCGAGTGATTCAAATTTCCTTGCTAATTACCACTAGCGAGGAGCGGTTTAGCGAGGGACTGATTCCGTCACTAATTCTCTCGCTAATGGGAATTAGCGACGGATTTGGGGCATTTAGCGAGGGAAAATTCTGTCGCTAATCCACTGTTTTTTTGTAGTGGTTGAATCTGCGCCTGGGCACTTTTGGCGTTTTTGGTTCTGTCAGTCATGCGCTTGGGGCACTTTTGGCAGTTTCAGTTCTGTCAGTCATGCGCTTGGGCGCACGGGAGAGCGCTTGGAGCGCTTTTGTGTGCTGGGAAGTAATTTAAAAAAATCCTACTTGACCAACTCACACCATTTCAATCTAAAACATACCAATTCATCTCAATACCAAATCAAATTCCAAAACACATTCCTACACACATTTTAATCTATAGAATCACCAATCACACATCAATTTAACTCAAATCCAAAATAATCAACTTCTCAAACAATTCACAACTAACAACATTAGTTTATAAGACCATGATTCATCACCTTTCAATTGAATACATTATTTCAAGAGTAAATCAACATGCATTTCAGAATCCACACATATTCAAGCCTCCAATAAACTAGCTTCTAATCTCCCCAAACTCAACCCATGCACTAAAACCCTTTCCTTGCTTCACGAATTTGAGACCTAAAAACTCCATTCTTTGCTCAATGATCAAGCTTGCAACCTCTTCTAGCATCCTACAAGCTACCAATCCCTAACTCCACCTCTACTTAAACATGCAAGGCTCTCAACTATGCCTCATGAAAAAGAACGAAAAAATGGGTTTTGTGGTGTCTAAAATTGTGATTTTTGTAATGAAATGGGAGGGTATAAGAAGATGATTAACTGAATAACATACATGGTGGTGATATTAAGAATGGATTTCAGAATTTCCTCTACCCTCGTGACTCTCTTGTTCGCCCTCTCTCTTTTCTTCTTGCTCTCTATATTTTTCCATCTTTCTAAAAATGATTGTGTGTGTTAACTTTCAGCTGAAAGTGTTTTGAAGTGGGAGTGTGTTTTTAAAAGAAAGGAAAATTACTGTTTTGCCCTTATTCTAAGTGCACCTCACTCTTTCTTCGTACACTACCCCATATTATTTCACATAAACCAGAAAACAAGCATACAAGTAGTTCATTTATTCAAGCAAATTAAAGCATCAATTATAGACTCAACAACATAACTAAAACAATTCAAACAATTATTTTGGGGATGTTACACACTAATTCCTCGAGCCGGCCTCCCTCAAGAGATTTAACATTGCTGCATGCCCAAGATTTGAACCTACGACCTTGGTCAAGCTGGAAGAGACTCCTACCATCTCATCCAAGTGCTCTTGGGTGCATTAATTATTGGTTTGCAATTATGTATTAAATAAATGTGAGGAAACCAAATTATTTTTAATAGAAATTCCATGTCAATATATTAATTGCCATGTTATGAGTGTTTGGTTCTTTGGGCTAGTTATGAGGGGATGTGTGACATTTTTCCTATTTGGGGATATTCCCAATTGTATTTTATATATATATATATAGATACTAGTTAATATAAATAATAATAATTTTTTATTTCTTTTTCTGTTTTTATAAGTTCTTCATTACAATTTAAAAAAAGCTCTAATAACAAAATAATACAAAATCGTCAATTAGCACAAAACGGCCCGCGTAAACGATAAAAATCTCAAAATACAAAACAAATGATATTTTTGGAATTTTTTGAATAAAAATGAAAAATACCGGTTAAAATTGGGTGTTTAATCCATGATGTCCAAAATGTAATTTTATTCATTTTCATGTGCTTTCAATAATTTTTGTCATTTCCAAACGATATATGAATGATTGTTAACTTTGGTGAGGTGAACTCATCATTCTCAATAATAGCAAATGCTGGCGTTTATTTTCCAACATGGTCAGCTCCTCCTCATACCCACCATCACTTGCTAGTAAAGCAAGGAAATCTCCCTCTTCATGATTTGGGCTCCAGTAGGCAATCATATGCCAGATTCGTGGATCAATAGCTTGCTTAGAAGGGTCTGTTGGTAAATAGTTATCTACGAAGAATTTCATCTCTTTTTTACCTTTGTGAGTATAGAGGAGCTCCTCATTCCCCAGAACAGTAGAGGCCTATATATGCCTCTTCAATTCAATGTGATATTTAGACTACAAATCGCATTATTGATGGTGCAGCGTTTAGGAACTTGAACATTCCCAAAATTCCACAGTCCAATGATCGGCTCGCCTCCAATGATGGGCTTGACTTTGTGCACAATTTTCGTCATCTGTAATAAACACATAGTTAAATAATGATAGGGTTAAAGGTATGTTTCGTCCCTGCAAATATCACAATAATCCAGTTTCGTCCCTGTAAAAAAAAAAGTTTTAAAACAGCCCTTGCAATTACCAAACGCTTCTAGTTTCGTCCCTGCTGTTAATTTTCCATCCAAAAAACTAACAGTTGCCACGTCATCAACCCTTGCCCAAAAAAAAGTTTTAAAACAACCCTTGCAATTACCAAACGCTTCTAGTTTAGTCCCTGCTATTAACTATTCATCATCTTCAACCTCTTGATTGTCTTCTTCAAACCCAAATCCCATCAAATCTCCTTATTTCCTTACACAAAATCTCATTCTCACCACAAACATCAAATAATGACATTCTTTTATTAAGTATTAATCTCATTCTCACCACAAACACCAAATAATGACATTCTCTCCATGTTTCCTTTTGTAGTGTGTCTGAAGGGTTCTGAAGTCTTTGAGTGGCCTTGACCTTGGATGATCTATGTTGTTCTTGCAACCTTCTGCACAGCAATAACAAGGAAGCCTTAACATTGAAGTAGCTGGTTTTACTCCTCTCAGTGATTCTGGTCCTTTTCTGTATTGTGATCCATGCCCCCACATATGCATCTGAAATATAACAATGCATTGAGAGAAAATTAATTGAAAATTTGTGAATCAAACACAGTCATAAATCTAGAAAGAATACTAATTACTCACAGTCATAGCTAGTCTAGACTGTAATTGTTCTTTTCTATTTTGCTGGTTAGAGTAATTATTAAGGATTTAGTATCTTTTATTTTATGTTACTTATACTCTTATAAGTAACTTTTTAAAATAAAAATCCTATTCTAGAAAAAAAACAAGATTATGTTAAGAATTACCATTGTAATTTGTGAGTACAATAATGTGTTTTCAGGTTTTGTTAAAACCTACTACCTATCATCCATCCTCTTGAACAAAAATAAAATAAAACAATTTAAGTGCAACAAAAAGACAGCATTTTTCAGTTAATTACCTGTTTCTTAAAAATAAACTAACTAATATCCATTTTTCCTGTTGTTAATATTTTTCCTTGTGTCACATTAACATATTCTTAATGAAAGAAAAAAAGATGAAGAAAATAATTAAGTGATTTCAATTAATACTTAATAATGAATGGCTTGGAATTGGAGTATGAGATTATTTGGTGTTTGTGGTGAGAATGAGATTTTGTGTAAGGAAATAAGGAGATTTGATGGGATTTGGGTTTGAAGAAGACAATCAAGAGGTTGAAGATGATGAATAGTTAATAGCAGGGACGAAACTAGAAGCGTTTGGTAATTGCAAGGGTTGTTTTAAAACTTTTTTTTGGGCAAGGGTTGATGACGTGGCAACTGTTAGTTTTTTGGATGGAAAGTTAACAGCAGGGACGAAACTAGAAGCGTTTGGTAATTGCAAGGGCTGTTTTAAAACTTTTTTTTTTACAGGGACGAAACTGGATTATTGTGATATTTGCAGGGACGAAACATACCTTTAACCCATAATGATAATATATAAAAAACGACAACAAGAAAGGTTATGCTATTTGTATATGCAAGTTATAGATGTAGATGAATTGGTTCTTAGAAATTGGGTGTCTCAAGGAACGATTAATAGCATCTTTGTGCTTGAAGATCGTGAGGTGCTATTCCCATTGGTTCAAGTTGGGAGTTAGGATGGATCTATCACTACAAGAATAATCAGTTTTACCGGTCAGGACTTTCCGGCGGATTTTTATCCGCCGAAAACTTTCCGGCGGATTGTATCCGCCGCAAACTTACCGGCGGAATTAGGGACTTTCCAGCGGATTTATCTGCCGCAAACATTTCCGGCGGATTTCGAGGTGTTTCCAGCGGATCTGGTTTACGAAAAAAAATTAAAATCCGCCGGAAATGTTTGCGGCAGATAAATCCGCCGGAAAGTCCCTAATTCCGTCGGTAAGTTTGCGGTGGATAAAAATCTGCCGGAAAAGCCTGGAAGCGCGAATTTTGAATTTCAAAAATCCGCCGGAAACACCCTAAATCCGCCGGAAATTACATTTCCGGCGGATTAGCCTTTTGACCGTTGATTTTCGTTTCCTCTATATAAATCTCTTCTCCAGTTCTTCTTCTTCACACCTCTACCGATACTCTCATTCTCTTCAAAGAAACAGAGACATACGCCACTCTCTTGAGCATTGTCGGCAGCGGCTCCAAGAGAGTGGCGTATGTCTCCATTTCTTTGTAAAGAAACTTCCACCTTGTCATTAACATCCACTTCATCTTTTTCGTTAAAAGTAACATTGTCATGAACCTCCCCTACGAATTCCTCTCTTGTTAAGTTAGGGGATGATGTGAGCGTTTGATGAGTGTAGACATTTACACACATCAAACGTTCCGTATCATCCTCCAACTTAACAACGAGTCATTGGAGTTCCTCAAACTTTCTAATTAGAGCAAGGTAATCAAAATTGGACCGGCCATTGAACCGGAAGAGGTAGCGGTTCAGGGGTTCTTGGGTTCAACCGGTTGAATCGGGGGTTGAACCGGAATTATTTAAATTAATCATTAATTTTTATTGTATGGATATTTTTTTGTTGTATGGATATTTATTTAAATTAATCATTAATTTTCATTTCTAATTTTTATTTTTTTAATTAGTAAATTAATTAATTATTAAATTTTATCTTTTTATCAGTTATCAAATTTTTAAATAAAATAATCAATTAAAGTTTTTAATAAAATAATATTAATTGCATTTCAGAATCCACACATATTCAAGCCTCCAATAAACTAGCTTCTAATCTCCCTAAACTCAACCCATGCACTAAAACCCTTTCCTTGCTTCACGAATTTGAGACCTAAAAACTCCATTCTTTGCTCAATGATCAAGCTTGCAACCTCTTCTAGCATCCTACAAGCTACCAATCCCTAACTCCACCTCTAACTTAAACATGCAAGGCTCTCAACTATGCCTCATGAAAAAGAACGAAAATGGGTTTTGTGGTGTCTAAAATTGTGATTTTTGTAATGAAATGGGAGGGTATAAGAAGATGATTAACTGAATAACATACATGGTGGTGATATTAAGTATGGATTTCAGAATTTCCTCAACCCTCATAACTCTCTTGTTCGCCCTCTCTCTTTTCTTCTTGATCTCTATATTTTTCCATCTTTCTAAAAATGATTGTGTGTGTGTTAACTTTCAGCTGAAAGTGTTTTGAAGTGGGAGTGTGTTTTTAAAAGAAAGGAAAATTACTGTTTTGCCCTTACTCTATGTGCACCTCACTCTTTCTTCATACACTACCCCATATTATTTCACATAAACAAGCAAACAAGCATACAAGTAGTTCATTTATTCAAGCAAATTAAAGCATCAATTACAGACTCAACAACATAACTAAAACAATTCAAACAATTATTTTGGGGATGTTACAGACTAATTCCTCGAGCCGGGCTCCCTCAAGAGATTTAACATTACTGCATGCCCAAGATTTGAACCTAGGACCTTGGTCAAGTTGGAAGAGACTCCTACCATCTCATCCAAGTGCTCTTGGGTGCATTAATTATTGGCTTGCAATTATGTATTAAATAAATGTGAGGAAACCAAATTATTTTTAATAGAAATTCCATGTCAATATATTAATTGCCATGTTATGAGTGTTTGGTTCTTTGGGCTAATTATGAGGGGATGTGTGACATTTTTCCTATTTGGGGATATTCCCAATTGTATTTTACTAGTGCGTGTGACCCGTGCGATGCACGGGTATACATTACACTTTGATCAAATTTAAAGAAAATTTAGTTTATTTGTAAAAAAAAGAAATATAAAGTTTATATATCCTACATGCTATATTAGTACTTTAAAAAAAAATTAAAATAAATAATTTTTTGGTACAGTAGGACATATGAGTTAATATATTAGAAAAAAAGTTAATTTTGATATTACGTGAAATTTAAAAAAATATCTGCAAAGAATTTAAATTTCATGTATCTAATGAAATTGCATTGTGAGGTGTAGTTTTAGAGCTATCTATTTTTATAGTTTAGTAAATTAAATAGTAAAATATGCATCCAAATTGAAAATTACATTTCATATTAAGAAGTTTATTTGTTTATAACTAATTTCTTATACATATATATATAAAATATAAAGTGGTCATATATATTATATTATTATGATTATACCAAATAAAAAGACAACAAACTGCAACCACCCATTATCACAAAAAGAGAGAGATCGAATTTATTAAATTCACTTTCCCAATTGGAGAAAGGTTTATACTACCACGACATCTACAACATGCGACGGACAGCGAGGTTAGGCGAAGCAACGATGAAGCAATACGATTCCGGCGACGTCTCGAAAATCACAACATCAAGCTAGGTCATCAATAGTTAGCAATCCTGAGGTAACTTCTCTTGTATTTCCAAAAAATCAGATTCAATAGTAAAAATAGTAAAAATTATAAAATATTGAATATCAATATTATTGTTTGTTACATGTTTGCATTACAAAAAATTTCTCTTTTGGTAGTACAGTTACAGAGTTTTTTTATTTATTTTAAATTTTAATTTCGCATTTTGGGTTTATCGATTCGTGGGTTAAGGTTCATGTTTGAAGTTCGAATGCTTGGGGTTCGTAAGTTAGGGTTTTATTTTGCCTTTGATTTCTGGATTGAACAGAGTTTGAGTTTTAAAGTTTCAATATTCTTCTTCGAATTGAGAGAGATACGGTTCTCTCTTTTTTTCATAACCAGAAAGGATATTTTTCATGTAGAAGTCTCATAGCTATTTTGTAAGGAAATGGGATGCATTTTGATTGAAACCTTAGGCTGTGTTTTGTTTCGTTTTTTTTTCATCTCACTATAATATTTTGAACTATTTCTAGATTGCATGAATTGAATATTACTTTCGACACGACTTCACCTAGGATTGATACAATCGAACAATACTTTCTTGACATAAACATTAAAAGTACTATAAATTACATTCGTCTAAACAAACATTGCATCTCCATCATTGCAACAAAAAACTTGTTAAATGGAATGATAGCAGGTTTTTTAATAGACCCATATTTTGATGCCACACAGGTAGATTCTGGATTATAATCATTCTGCAACAGGCCCATCGTCATACACCTACTTCAGCAATGAAAACATGGATATTAGAATTTGGAATGGTAAGCACCTACTACAACACTAAGAAACCGGTTGAATTGTCTGAAAATTTTTTAAAATCAGATTTATTTACTTCAATTGTATGTTTATAGATTGTTCATTACATAATTATAAATTTGATGAGCTACAAACCTCTGACATTGTCGAATACTTCCCGGTAAACAACGTTTTTGGTTTGCGTACAGAGTCTTTTATCCTCGTTCAGAATAAGTATCTTCAGCCCCTTTCTAGACTTAACACGTGATAGGGCGACGTACAATTGTCCATGTGTGAAAACAGGACGTGACAAATAAATACCAACATGTGATAGAGACTGTCCTTGACTCTTGTTAATTGTCATTGCAAAACATAGGGCAATTGGGAATTGCCTCCTTTGAAACTTAAATGGAAGTCCAGGGTCGCTTGGAACCATATTCATTCTGGGTATATAAATTTTGTCACCTATGTTCTTACCAGTGAGAACTGTTGCACCGATAACATTCTTCCCTAAAACATTGACCATAAGTCTCGTACCGTTACATAGACCATTGGACTGGTCAATGTTCCTCATCAGCATTACAGGAACTCCTACCTTGAGCTTTAGCTTGTGATTAGGTAGACCAGAACATTTGATTTCATTTAGGAATTCAGACGTGAACCATTCACTTGGAATATCACTATCTTCGTCTGACTGGCAAACAGTGTCACAACTAAGGTATTCGATCTCGGTACCGGGGATTTGTGAAATCATGAAATCATTCACTTCGGCAACAGACTCGAGTGTTGGAGCTAGTATGGCCCTTTCTTCAAAATAATGGTCACTGTGGATGTTGTTGAGAATATTGGGGTAGGTGAATTCAATCAATGATTCCAACGGTTTTATGTGGTCGTCTATAAGAAGATCAGGAGGAATTTCAATTGGGTACTCGCCTAGTTCATTTGCACTCGGATCACCATCCCCAATATTTAATATCCAATCGGCAAATTGTTTGATCTCCTGCCTTTCGGACTCAATATTAGATCCTCCAAGTCTCATGTTCTTAGTTAGACTGCATACCTGGCAATGATGCCAAATCCCCGATGCATTGATGGCAGATCCAACAATTTGTTCCCTAGAACCCTGCCTAATAATTGGTAGTATTTGCCTAAAGTCGCCTCCCAACACAACGGCCTTGCCACCAAATGGTCTTGTGAGATTTCCCCTATGCTGGGTGGACATTATGTCACGCAATGCCCAATCTAGTGCTTCAAAACAAAATTTGCTCAACATCGGCGCTTCATCCCAAATAATTAGCTTGGCTTGGAGAAGGAGCTTTGCTTTAGGGCTTCCTTGATTAATGTTGCATGTAGAATCCGCATGGATATTAAGTGGAATTGAGAATGTAGAGTGTGCAGTTCTACCACCGGGAAGTAACAAAGATGCAATTCCACTCGAAGCGACATTTAAAACAATAAGTCCTTTGGCACGAAGTCCGGCAGATACTGTGTTCCAAAGATATGTCTTTCCAATGCCTCCATATCCATTTAGGAAAAAGAAACCCCCTCGACCAGACAGAACAGCTTCCATTATGTCATCATATGCCTTTCTTTGTTCCGGTGTCAAACCCTTTAGTAGATTTTGGTGTAGAATTTCCATTTCTGACCTATCATAGTTAAGTTCATCAGCAATAAGCTTGTTTTCAAAATCAAAACCATCTGATAAATTGGGAAATGGCATGGTGTAGTCAGCAAGGGATTTTCCATTAGAGCGGAGGAGGTTTTCAATCTCAGTTAGACAAAGGTTCTTCAGATCATCTTCCGTTATTTGTAGATCTGAACAAACACAACCATATTTATATAAAAATTATAGGATACTTTCGATGCAACAATACATGTTTTACAAAAATAGTTACAAAACATACCTGGCAGGTTTAAGTGTCTCCTCCTATCGTATAGGATAGAATCTGCGAGCAATTTCCACGTTGATTCCCAAACTACATCTGGTTTGTTCATCGTGTTCATCGCAAGCAGTGTGACAAATAATCGCCGGAGTTGATGTCCAGAAGCCAGGTTACTTGCTTCAATTATGCAATCTATGAATTCTTTGTCATCAGCAAGTAGACCCAATGCCTCACATGCCAATTTGAAGTCATCATGTACCTTACCATTCACAGTTCTGATGCTATCATAGTTAGTGCATCCCCTTTGTACATTAAGTAGTACACGCAGATAATAAAGTTCACCAACACCATGTGGTACATAATTAAGTCTTCCTATTGATTGGCCTCTTTTCCTTGGTCTCCATGCTCTGGCCTTGCTGTCATATACAAACCTTGTTGGAAACTCTGTATAAGTCAAATCCCTACCTTCAGTGTACTGTCTGTTTGCGGCAAACCATGCAAGGAACATTGTGTCCATAGCCTCATTTCTTTCAACAACATCATTCAAGTTGGAATATTGATTCCAACTTATAGTTTGTTTGGTAGGTGGAAGGTTAGTCGCTGAACGGGAGGCCAGTGCTGATGTATGTCAAATGCAAATATTCGCCAAGTAGCTTCGCAGGGTGACACATACTTGCAATTATAGTATTGCTTGATCTCATCAATGGGCCTTTCATTGTTATCATCTCCTTGATCACGCATAATCTGTAAAGAAGCACGGTCAGGTCCCTTATTCACGTACTTGAATAAGTACTTTATAGAGTTGGATTTGTTACAATACTCCACATTTAGGTGAGCAGAATACTTCATGAGAAGGTGGGGATTGTACGAAACGACGCTTCTGTTGTCAAGGGCAATGCCACCTTTATTAACAATAACACCAGTGTCACGCCGTTTGTATAGAGGGTAGCCATCGTCGTCAATAGCTGTATCATCTCTGTGTTTCTTTGGGTAAAACTTTGTACATTTGAACTCTTTCGTGCAAGGACACTTGGGGTTGGCCCTCCCACATGGACCGTGGATCATGTAGTTGGTGACTGTCTGGTATAGTTTGGGGTATAGTGTCGGATCAGGCAACTCGGCCGAAATTATGCGGTCAATATCTGATGTGGTTGTGATCTTGTTTGGACCGCTAAGCCATAGCAACATATGTGCATGTGGGAGACCCCTCTTTTGGAATTCAATTGTGTACATCCCTGCAAAAATAGACGAAATCATTTAGTGTAATGTTTAACTTATAAACGTGTTCTTCATTAAGAGCAACCAGTATAACATGCTTTATAAATAGTGTGGAATCCATCAAAGGAATACTACCTGCATCAACTTTACCGAATAGTTCATCTTTTTTCAAATCAGCCAACAATTGGTCAAGTTTCATCTTGAAAATCCTTGAAACAATATCTGGTCTATCATAAGCCTTTTCATGCATGTCCCCCAAGAATTCACGCATCTCTTCCCAGTTTGAGTTGCACGTCATGGTCATGAAAAGATCTGGGTAACCAAACCGTTTGCAGATCGCCATTGCATCTTGACAATTATTGAACATATATCGGGCACTCCCCGTGAATGACGATGGCAATACTACACGCCTGCCAATCGCTAATGGATCATTTTCACCTCTGTTGACAGCATCTTGCAAACCATTCAGAATATCACACCTGATGACAGCTTGATTGGCCCTAATGTATGATAAGCGCTGTGACTCAATCATAGTATAACAATCAACTACAAACTGCTGAAATAGTCTTCCGGCCTTGACAATATTTCTGTACTCAACAGGTCTCTGTTGGATCCTAAAAGCAATGAACTCTCTAAGTGTTACACGCTGTCTAGTTTCACTTCGTTCAATACCATCCTTTTTTTTTATCTTTATATCCTCTTGATAACCCTTTTCGCCGTAGGGAAACATCATAGGGTATTGCAACGGTATGAAGGCATCATGTGTTTCATGAAGCCTCTGAAGGTCTCCAGATACACGTTTAACAATGATGTCACGTCCCTTTTCAATAAGGTCATCGTCACCTATTATAAGTGCGGCAACCTCATCACATGTGGGTGTGTTTTCTGTTCTAGATGTCGATCCACTGTGTCTTATTAATCTGAGACAGAATTTGGCACCTGGGTTTGCATCAGCATAGTCACGGGCTTGTCGGAACTTCTTTGTGTACACGTTGTGTTCATCGACCATCTTCATTAGGTCGTTTACCAATGACGCATCGATTGGATGGGATGCACGGCTGTACACAAAAACAAAGCAGCAATTGTCATTGAACACTACAGGATATGTGAAAAATACCAATTAAGTTAAATTGTTAACTTCTCAAACCTGAAGTGGGAAAGCCTGTTCGCAGTCTCGTTTTGCGTGTCATGAATGTATAGCTGGGCATACTTTGGGGCATGGCCATCTTCTGGCAATAAACTTCCCATTCGATGATAGTTTTGACCACTTAGAATGAACTGTGGTGGTCCACCACCATCATTGATATTTGACTCTATTTTACCACCTATTGAGGTGAACGCAAACATACTATTGTATGCTCGTATGTTATCTTTAAAGTTTCTACTTCTGTTGTCTTCACCACTAATGAGCTTGCATAACAATTCTGGTGGCTTCTGAAGTATGTCCAAATGAACTTGCCCCTTCATACAACATATGGAGAATTCTGGATTTGCTGACATGTCAGCTTTAGATGAGCGTTCTTCGAACCATAGTATTGCATGACAGTATTTGCATGTGTATTGAGGGTCACCAAGGGATACATACACTGTAGATAGAGATTGCAAATGAGCCACATACGTACAATCAGAAAAAGTAACAAATCAAATTAATTTTATTTATCCTGGAAATAATTTTCAGTGAAATATACCTTGTTGTTCAGATTTTTCGTGTAGAACGTTGGGATGTAAACGTCTATGAGTAGGTGGTTGACGGTCTATTACATAACATTAAGGATTACGTTCATTAGGGTAATCAGATATTTTAATGAAAGACACATTTCAGATGAGTTACATTTTAAAAAACTAACCTGGCAAGGTACCTGGATTTATGGAAGAGGTATCTTCTACATCAAAATTCAGGATAGTGGGGGTAACCGAAGTAAAGTTCCTCGTCAAGCGTTTTCTCGAATCATGAGAAGTGTTGGAATCTGAGACGTCATGAACATCGTGGTGATGAGTAGTCCTAGATGTTTCGCCTTTAACAATCGAATGAAAAATATATGTTAGTACACGGGTTTGAGATAGAAGTTAGTCGAATCAAGGACAACCACAAACAGCCTATTAACTTAATGACCTTAATTCGTTCAGCATTTGTAATGTCACAAAATAGACATAATTTCAAGAAAATTTAACATCCAAAACATACCTTGCGAACTGCGGGCCTGGTATCCTTGTTGATTGTCAACCGTCAATTTGCGTCTTCCTCTGACCGTTGATGTTTTGGAGTGAATGCTATGCATGTCGTTTAATGAACGGTCCGCTGTGTTGGTATTGTAGCCTTCTGCATATTTCAATCATTATAATAGTCATCATCATTATGTTTTACACGACACCATCAGTATGAGACACGAACTGGGTCTCAAGTAGCTAAGAAAAATTGATGTATTCGAAAAATGCACTAACTCAACGAATAAATGGGGTGGTTTAGTATGGGTTGGGGTTATATTATGCACCTGCTGACATTCTGGATGGGTTACATTGTTGTGTGATGACACTTTGGGGAGTCTGCATGATGGGTGAAGCACCAATGTCACGAATGTGACGGTAATGTCCTAATAACAATTAAGTGACGTAATATGTTAAACATTATATAACAACATACATATCTGCATTGAATAAATTAATTATAAAGACTAAGACATTGATGTCATGTATGATTTTAATAGTAGTACCTTGGGCATCAACCACTGGATCCACCTTTTTTTTACCTTTGGACGCCTTTTGTTGCGGGATTGCTATGTCAGTAACTGTGTTCATTGGCATTTCTGTTTGATTAGTTAAATTGCATATTTGTCAGTCTTGCAATTTTTTCATCGATAGTAAACAAAAAATGTTCTTATAACAAATTTAAGTCATCTCACATCGTTTTAATGTAGGGAACAACATATCACCACCACTGTGTAGTAACCAACAGTAATTATTATGTTAACTTTTACAAAAGTTCAACTCAATAAACCTCACCATGAGACGTTTTTGATGTTGGGGTAGTTCTTGATTGGTACATAACAGACAAAGGTGTCAAACCGTCTGGCTGACTGATACATTTTCCAACATGCATATTAGGACCTGTCCAATGTTAAATCAGGTTTTGATGCATTGATAATCATCTAATACAATAGTGTAGCATTGACTTGATATACCTGTAGAATTTGGGGTGCAACGATATTGCTGGGAAAATGTTACTGGCGTGTGATATACCATCGGGATGATAGCTTTTGCAGGATGATATTTGTGATTAAAAATGTTCCATGTCAGAATAAAGATTATGTGAATCGAGAACTATTAGGTCAATCAATTTAACAATGCATGCTATAGTGAATAGATAAGCTGATGCACAATAATAAAATTTACGTACCGTGTGAAATGTATTGCTGATACGATAATTGTTTTTCATGGGCGAAGGGGACGTATTGTGCTGCATTTATGTATGCTGAATTTGACATATAAAAAATAATATCAAATAATCTTTAATATTTAATTTATAATATCCAATCTATAATATAATATAGAATAAAATAATATTATATACGACAATAATATAATATATTAATTAACTTACGTTGGTTTATGGCTAATAACGGACACCTCGGTAAAAGTGGCGGCAAATTGGACGTGCTTCCATTGCTTGGTCGCACCTGACCACTTTCGGTTTGTAAGAAACCTTTAGGATGCTGGTTTTCATCTGTTTGATACATTTTGGGTTAGTTTCAGATTATCTATTATCTATTCAGTATATTGAGTTGAACGTACAATTGCAATTTATATAAAAGAAATGTGGATAATGAGAACCTGATGCAATTCTTTTACTTCTTCCCTTTGCATTTGATGAGTGTTGTTTTCTCTTTGGGTTTGGTAGGTTCTTCGGCGGAATGTCCCCCATTAATGATACTTATTGCGATGTTAATTGAAAGAGGTTTGATGGAGATTGGTATACTGCATATGTGTGAATAACCGGAATCTGAACAACGTTTGAACGTTACTACGTTGGGTAAGTCATAACAATATGTTTACAGAAATTAGGAAGAAATAAATCACAGCATATGGGTAAGAATAGTTCACCGAAACTATACCTTTCAATGTTGGCTTGTTAAGTGATGTTTTCTTGTTGACCTTAGTGATGCAGAAGTGTGCCTCTTGGCGTGTGATTTACCAATTGTAGAAATCTTGTATGAGTATTGGAATCCTTCACCACATAATGAATTTGTGTTAAAAGCAATATTATTATCATGATATACGTATTCCCAACTTCCTTTTTTATATGTTTTTATTATGGTACAATTTGTTGCTGATGTGTAAATAAAAATCGCCAGAAATTCTGCATTAATGAAAATGCCATAACTATTAGTAATTACTAATTACTAATTATGTATATTATTAATGACATTTTAATGGTTGATTTTGCAACTGTTATGTAACAACAATTTTTCTCACCAAAGCACTATTAATCCACGTGAATGAATGCTATTGGTTGATGACAATGACAGTTGGTGTGTACCGATGTAGGAATGCTTCCTATTAACTAATTATTAGTATGCTGTCATTGTTGCTTAGGTTGTAACATGACATTCTAGGTAATATGTTAATAATCAAAATAGCATTCCTTCAGGGTACAATAATTGTTGCTGATGTGTAAATAAAAATCGCCAGAAATTCTGCATTAATGAAAATGCCATAACTATTAGTAATTAGTAAATATGTATATTATTAATGACATTTATTGGTTCATTTTGCAACTGTTATGTAACAACAATTTTTCTCACCAAAGCACTATTAATCCATGTGAAGGAATGCTATTGGTTGATGACTATGACAGTTGGTGTGTACGGATGTAGGAATGCTTCCTATTAACTTATTATTATTATGCAGTCGTTGTTGTTGATTAGTTTGTAACATGACATTCTAGGTGGAAATTATAGTGAATTTTTATTTTTAGAAATTTATAGTTAAATTTTAAAAGCTATTCATTGTGTATAAAATTGTTGTAATGCTGATTCTAAAACTATGAAAATAATCAAAGTTCGAACAATGTCACGTAGGTTATGTCTCACGTAAAATATTATTTTGATTATTTGATTTACCATCTATTGTATTCACCATGAAGGATAATTTTGATTTATGTGTTTTATCTTAAGTCTAAAAATTCTTATTAAAATGTTACATATGTTTATGATCACTTGTTTTTAAATTAATTATTAATAAGGTTTTGACAGTTAGCTCCATACTGATAAGGCTTATTGGACCTTAAATAACAGGTTATTTCAGTTGATGTGGGTAGAAGCCTAAGGCAAAGTGCTTATTAGGGAATCTGACTGACATTCGTTGCCCAGTAATGATTGTCTGGAACAGGTGGTTTCTATATATCCATTTTGACTATAATGGTGTTTATTATAACACCACCTGTGTAGCACAGTTACATTTTATAAGTGGCTGCTATATAATTGTTTGAATGGGCCTATATTAGTTACAGGGGTTGAGAATTATAGTTTCACCTGGTAAAAATCCCTGATCATAAAAATACAAACGTAACGCTTAATACTAACATTCTAATTATTAAAAATATCAGTCTTCCTATTAAGAATACCAATTAAAACATACTACATAACTGAATATAATATTAAACGAAAATAAATGGATAATAGTGCTTAAGGGAAATCAAATTGTTAGTTGGGTATAGCCAAAAACACGCTTAAGACTAACACCGACACAAAAAACACACCTAAATGAAATGAAGCTGCAAGATATAATGTATCACTGAATATAATATTAAACAAAAATAAATGGATAATAGTGCTTAAGGGAAATCAAATTGTTAGTTGGGTATAGCCAAAAACACGCTTAAGACTAACGCCGACACAAAAAACACACCTAGATGAAATGAAGCTGCAAGATATAATGTATCACAAACTGAAGTGGAATATAGAAAAACAAAACAACACTCATCAAGGCAAACTACCACAAATTCAGTGGCTTTTCATTCTTTCTCGATTTTAACTTCCTTCAACAATGGGATATCAGCACTGGAAGTGTCGTTCACAAATGGGCATGGCCTTTTGATCAATGGAGATGTATGATCATCATTGCTTAGGTCAACAACTTCTATATGATCCCCAACTTTGATTTTATCACCTTCTGCTCCTTGGAAAATCTCCAACAGGTCCTAATATGCATAACAGAAATATAGTATATTATACATTGCAATAGTGGTGATCAGAAATATCATTGAGACAATGTCTTGTTACGTTGATCGCATATACTCATATGGAAAACACACATTAGAAACAGCTGTGAGTTCAGATTTATTAGTATCAATGACCTGGTCATTACCCTCATTTACAGGACTACTGTCAGTCAGAACATTGTCTGCTGTTTCAGACACATGTTTTCTGCATTTGTCCTGAAACTTGGTGAGAAGCTGATCATCCCCATCCACCCCACGGACACGGAATGTTTTTTCAAAGCAACCCTCACGACGCCCATCCGAATAAACTTTGAACAGAAACGACCTCCCAAAAAGGTCTGAAATTGGCTTGGGGAAATCGGATTGCTCAGTGGTCTATAATGAGTTGAGAAAATACAAACTTGTTATGGTGACCACACGTAAAGGTACCAACAACTAATATGTAGTTAACACACATTGCAAATAGTTTGTATTTAAGGGATAATTTAATAACGTCACCTCAGATGATTCTATCAGCTCAGCGCAGGATTTGCCAATGAGTACTGCAGCTTCACGATCAAACAACACAAAGACTGTGTGATCGGTATCATCCACAACACGCAACCTCAGCAAGTACCTGCCACAATTATAGGTGTGGTAGTGAGTCATTGCAATACAGACTACAAATGAACTAACAGAAATAGACGATGCAACTAATTGGTTGCTTTGTTACCTTGGAGTTACCGCAAGAACATGGCGGTTGCATTTTTCACAGTAGTACATTCCCTCATCTGCATATACTTTTTTATTGCACTTGCACGCAAGATACCACCAATCACCGGCACCCACGAGACTGTTAACGGTAGCATACACAACTACAGTGGTTTCCTGAGTCAGAAAACACACTTTTAATCATGTATAAGGGAACATTAATATATTAGTTGTTTCGAATTTTATAATATGAAAACACACCTGGGAAAAGTTTTTCAGTTGTTGAATATTTGCAGGCTCTGTCTTCTTTAGGAAATCCTCCTCAATGGTGGTATGTTTAGCACATTGCAGTGGGGTAAGCAAAGTATTTGGAGAATCAAGTGTATCTTGCATACTAAAGAAAATATTTTTGATTAATGGTGAGAAAGAGACAGTGGAGAAAACTGATAACTTGTGTGTGCCAGACTAATAATTTAGTTAAGTCATTTAACTCTCTTATTAGTTATTAGTGTGACTGTCTAATGTGCAGAGAATTTCATAGATTACATCCTATTTTGAAGAACTCAATTAAATAATGTTTGATCCTATCATAAAAATTTTAGTAAAATGACACACTGTTAACAAAATTCATGCAAGTGTGAATGTCTAATGTGCAGAGAGTTTCATATATAATGATTTATTGCAATATCGTATGTTGCTAGGTTAGCTATAAATTCGAAATAGGTATATGAATAATACTACAGGCTGGGTAGCTCATAAAAACGTTAGATGTATGATTCCATAATACCTATTTATGAGATCATCAGCAGCAGGCAGGGCAGGATTGATCATCAGCCTTGAAGAATACATAGTGCTTTGTAGAGTGTCCCTGCCTGCATATTTAAAATATAGTTGTTAATAAATTAAAGCATTTTTTCAGAATTAGATGGCAATGCATAGTGATCAAGACTACCTTGGAATTCTTTCAGTTTTGCAAAAGTGACGACAAGGACAGCATTGCGTGCATTTCCACCAATAAGGAAGGATTGTAGTTCATCAACCAGAGCACCAAACAGAGTGATATTAAATCTAAACCTATAAGTTCAACCACAGGTAAACAAATCTGTTTGGAATATTTAAGTTTATAATAATGTTTGGAGTAGTTTGTAATAGAGTTGTTACCCTCTATTATCCAGTTCAATGACCATTAATGTTGACTGGACACCTTTGTTGACATATTGATGGTGCTGACCTACGCCAGTTAGTATTCCAATGACATCTGAAGGTAATTCATGATCAAAGTATTAATGCATTGTATTCAAAAACTCATTCAAGTAATTGCATAATGGTGAGTTAGGATTCCATAAAATGTTACCTATTAAGTAGTTTCTGTCAAAAGTGGGCAGCCATATAGTGTCTGGGGCAGTGAAAGTATAAATGCTAGGAGGGACCATGTCCACATCAACTCTCCTGATAATTGTTTCCCTTTTGAAGTTCAGCTTCCATGAGTGAGGTGTTGATCTATATTCACCTTGATTGGCAGTAGGTCCCATGTTTGACATGTAGTAACAAACCCCTTCACATAGGCCAATTTCAAACTTATAAAAAAGAGATCTTTTGAGAGTAGCACCGATCTTTGTACCCTGTTTGATTCAATGAATAAATAAGATAATATTAATATTACTATAGTAGTGTATTGATAGTAATGTGGTAGACCAAGCAGAATAACATATATGGGAAAATGAATAACATAACCTGAGAGTCAGATAAGACCAACTCAATACAGATTGGTGGCTTGTTGGTTTCAACAACCTTCCAAAGTCTTACAATACGGACAAGTAATTTCAGATTTTCCCGGCTACCATCTACGGTAGATAACAGATCAACGGTGTTAGTGTTTGATTTGGAAGCAGACATTCCTACAGTAGTGAATTTCTTCAGGTTTTGCATATAATAACAATAGACGTTTTCTTGTGTGCAGGTGGTTGCTGTTACGTGTGAGCAGTCAATTTATACAGGAGACTGCAGGATGGGTTTGTAGGTTTAATAAAAATTAAATGCTGATTGCTGGTTGTGCGGGTCAATTATGGGTAGGATGAATTTATTTTCGGCTGATTGCTGGCTGTGGGGGTCAATTAAATGTTGATATGCAAGTTATGAAAAAAGATTGTTTTTAATCCTGAAATTTGGTATTAGGGTGTTAATTGCTAATTTAAGCTTGTATTATTATGGTAATGTATTTTATTTCTGAATTGCTGAATAATATTTCCAACATCAGTATGGAGCTAATTTCGGCCACAATAAATTACTGTGTTGTTTTGTATTCAAATTTTGAAAACCAGGCTTATATTGGGGGGATAATTTTGAATTGCATTTAAAATTGCCAAAGACATTTATGGTAGTTTATTAAATCAATACGTTTTTAAATTGTAGGCTATTTTGAACGAATTGCTGGCATACCTGGATCAATTGTAGGCAAAACATTTAGGGTAGTTTATTAATTCAATACGTTTTTAAATTATTTGAGTCAAAACTGTTTTTTTTTGCAGTAGACAATTATGTTTTAAAGAACCATTGTTATGGAAATGTTTTAAAATTCTTATTTGTAATTCCAAAACTGTTATGGTAATTAGTCAAGCAATCAAGTGCTGGGATAATTTTGATATGAATTGTTGGCATAACTCAATCAAGTGTTGGCAATACATTTATAGTAGGTTATTAATTGAATACGTTTTGTTATTGTTTTAGTCAAAAAAATATATTTTTTTTGGAGCATACATGTTCTAAAGCGGGTCCAACTGAAATATGACACGTAGGACTGATGATTTGACATGGACCAATTAGAAGCTTAGTTTTAAAAGTTGCTTTATTTAGTTTGTTCGTAATTGTATTTTATATAGATATATATATATATATATATAAAAGATATAGATATAGATACTAGTTAATATAAATAATAATAATTTTTAATTCTTTTTCTGTTTTTATAAGTTCTTCATTACAATTAAAAAAATGCTCTAATAACAAAATAATACAAAATCGTCAATTAGCACAAAACGTCCTGCGTAAACGATAAAAATCTCAAAATACAAAACAAATGATATTTTTGGAATTTTTTGAATAAAAATGAAAAATACCGGTTAAAATTAGGTGTTTAATCCATAATGTCCAAAATGTAATTTTCTTCATTTTCATGTGCTTTCAATAATTTTTGCCATTTCCAAACCATATATGAATGATTGTTAACTTTGGTGAGGTAAACTCATCATTCTCAAATAATAGCAAATGCTGACGTTTAATTTCCAACATTGTCAGCTCCTCCTCATACCCACCATCACTTGCTAGTAAAGCAAGGAAATCTCCCTCTTCATGATTTTGGCTCCAGTAGGCAATCATATGCCAGATTCGTGGATCAGCAGCTTGCTTAGAAGGGTCAGTTGGTAAATAGTTATCTACGAATAGTTTCATCTCTTTTTTACCTTTGTGAGTATAGAGGAGCTCCTCATTACCCAGAACATACAAAAGTAGAAGCCTATATATATGCCTCTTCAATTCAATGCGATATTTAGACTGCAAATCGCATTATTGATGGTGCAACGTTTAGGAACTTGAACATTCCCAAAATCCCACATTCCAATGATCGGCTCGCCTCCAATGATGGACTTGACTTAATTTGTGCACAATTTTCGTCATCATCTGTAATAAACACATGGGTAAATAATGATAATATATAAAAAAACGACAACAAGAAAGGTTCTGCTATTTGTATATGCAAGTTATAGATGTAGATGAATTGGTTCTTAGAAATTGGGTGTCTCAAGGAACGATTAATAGCATCTTTGTGCTTGAAGATCGTGAGGTGCTATTCCCATTGGTTCAAGTTGGGAGTTAGGATGGATCTATAAAGAACCCTAGTCATCATCCAGACATGATGCAACTTATATGTAATTCCGAAGAAATAATCATTGAATGTAAGGGTGTAGATGATAACCTAGTTATAAATTGTTGTACCCTAATTCTGTCCGACTAATTCAAATTCTCTTGAAAAAAAAAATCAAAAATATTGCTTGTTGTGCATTTTGAGATTTTGGTGCTCGTTAGCCGTCTTGGGTCACTTCTTTTATCATTAGTAGAATTTATTTCTTTTTATTGCAAAAAAAAAACTTAATTAAAAATATATGTTTTTAGTATTTAATTTTAACTATTATTACAATATAAAATAGAATTAGAAATCAGATTTTAAAAAAAATAAGGTTTCTTTTTTGTACCCCTACATTGATCAAACTAACTATTTTACCCCTACTTGCAACAAAATTCCAAAACCAACATCTCATTTTTACATATTTCCGAAGATCAAAGAAAAATTTCCTTCTTTCTGGAAATGCATTTTTTTTGAAGTATTTCCGGAAGCCATTTTGTTGAATTTTTCGAAAACACCTTAAAAGAGGTATTTCTGGAAGTCATTTTGTTGAATTTTCCGGAAACACCTGACATAGATATTTTCGGAACACAAAAACAACTTCCGGAAATACCTCTTTTGAGGTGCTTCTGGAAAAATTCAACAAAATGCCTTCTAAAAATATCCCAAATGAGGTGTTTTCGGATATTTTTTTTAAAATACGTATTGATTTTGTTTCTTTTTTTTTGTAGTGGCGGGCAGAATTCCACGTGGTTCACGACGGTTAGAGCGAGGTGAGTCCTCACGGTCAGGAGGCGGCGATACCGATGAGACTCCTGTTAGTACCTGCACTAAGATTAGTTTTGTTGGTCACGCTTCTACTCGTGATAGGCGTGTTTGTGGTCAAGACGTTGGTGGGGCTCCTATTGATCACACAGTTGTTGTTGAGGCTCCGGACCATTTTATGGAGGTTGCGGCTCCTGAGCAGTATGATGATGCTCCTGAGCAGGTGCAGGCGCTAGATCTAGGTCCTAGGGACCCGTCTTTGTTGCATCGACTTCGTCACCATGTGGTGACAAAGCTTTGTATTGGACATGTAATAGTTTTAATAAATAATTTAAGTTTTTGTATTGTCGTTGAATATATTTTATAAATATAATTTTATTTTATACAGGATCATGGTAAAATAAAGGTTGCAGCCCATGGACAAAAATTAATTCAGTTCCGACCTGCACAGCTCCACCAAGGTGTCGAGAGATGGATAGTACAGGCTCGTCTAGCGGAGCTTGATTTGACACCTTTTTCGGTGATCAATCATGAGCTGATCTTAGCATTTGTGGAGAGATGACATTCAAAGACCAGCTCGTTTCACCTTCCTTTTGGAGAGATGACGGTCACCCTAGACGACGTGTCCAACTTGTTCCATTTGTCGCTGACGGGCACAATTAGGATGCCTACCGGTGGATTTACTGTTGAGATGGCCGTTCATGCCGGGATTGAGTTAATAGGTATACGCCAGGTTGATTACACGAGAGAGTGTCTTTTTAATAGAGGACCATACTTCAGGTTCAGTTTTTTGGAGGATGCCTACAGAGGAAACCTAAAGCTGGGCTATATTGATCATGTTGCACACTGCTATCTGTTGCTTTTGTTGGGCTACACCATCTTTGCCGACAAGAGTCATACATATGTGCTGGTCAAGTGGGTCCTGCTGTTTCAGACATATAAGGAGTGTGGCCAGTGGGCGTGGGTCCAGCTGCTTTGGTCATTTTATACGAGCAGCTGAGTGATTCTTCCATCTGAAACACTGCTCAGTGTGGGGGATAAGCTGGGTATTCGAATATTTTCCCATCATTGGCGATTGCAGAGACTTCGGTTCTACTGAGCGGCCACGTTGCTGCAGGTGGAAAAATAGAAAGAATGACGCTGTCAAGCTTATTGATTTTCTGGGCTAGCTGGATGCCTTACGACCTACAAACGTCATATGGAGGCCTTGGGATGACCATAGGCAGTACATAGCATTTCAGTCCATTGCGTTTTTCTGAGGTCATCTGCTATGGGATGAGATTACTGTGCCTTACATGCCGGACAGGTGCTTATAGCAGTTTAGATACCGCCAGACCATCCCTATTGAGCCCTTTGGTGTTGGTGGGTCACGTCCAGCTTCTAGGTACATTGTGGAGAGATGGTTATATTACCAGGGACCGGTTCAGACTTTGCTCAGAACTGCTATTCAGGCCAGACAGTGAGGTGAGTGCAATGAGAATTACCTCCCATGGTACTTAGAGGTGTCGATTCCCCGCCTCACCATGCCTTCGGGGGAAGCACGTGCACCTGTTTCAAATGAGGAAATTGCATCACCTGGTCCAATGACTCTAGAGGATATAGTCGAGTCTGCAACTGCGCGTATCCAGGAGACCATGGCATTTGACGACATTCCACCTCCTGTATATTAGTTTCTCTCGAGAGCTTTATTAGATTTAGACATTGACCATTGATATATTTTCTTATATTATCGAATTTGTACTTATTTTTTCTTATTTTATTGGATTTGGTATATTATAGTATTTTCGTATTTTGACCATATCGGATTTTGATATTCTTATTTTTGTATTTTATCGCTAAACGATACTCGTATTTTATCGCCATTAGTCGTATTTTCGTATTTTAAAAGTAAATAATAAAACAAAAAATAACAATTTCCAGAACCATGTAAAATGAGATATTTCCGGATGTTGCTTCCGAAAATATATATCAAAGGTACTGTAATGATCCCTAACAGTAACAAGTGTAGAGAAAAGGGTGAATCATCAAAGGGAGGGCAGAAAAGTAATTTCACTGAGGCTAGTGCAACTGAAAATAGAATCCAAGGGAAATCTAGAGAAGAAGGACGTGGCAAGAGAGAGAAGATACACAGCTCATGTTTTGAAGATTTCATTCTCAGCTGAGAGTACAAATAGAATGGGAAAGGGAATAGTGGGTTATGCTTGTACTGGGTAGAATTCATTTCTCTTTCTCTATCTCTCTCTGTAACAGCATCACTGCTATTGTACTCATTCCTCTTGCACTATGCAAGAGTTGATTCAGTACTTGTTTATACCTAATAAAACGAGTACATTTTGATTTCCTGAGTGTTTCACTTCTTACTTGGTTTCTGTTGCAACCTGCTCTATTTCACTGGTGCTTTCATCAAGTCGCGATGGCTGACAACACGCGAATGAAAGAACTCAACACGGAGGTGAAGAAGAACGCCGACGAGATCCAACGACTAGCTAGACAGTTGAACGAGCGAATGGATCGAATGGAGGTGATAAACAGCTCGAAGTTGGACGATTTACGTATTGCTCAACAAAACACAGATTCCACGTTACTGTAGATTACCGATTCCATCAAGTCGTTGCTCAAGCAAGCTCCGCTACATAGTTCACCGGCCACCGGGAAACCACCATTTCTGGTACGAAATGTTAAGTCAGATTTTCCTAGATTTGATGGGAAAAATGTGCTGGAATGGATCTTTAGGGCTGAACAATTTTTCGATTATTATGGGACCCCTGATATAGATCGTCTCACGATTAGCTCTGTGCATCTAGATCAAGAAGTGGTACCTTGGTACCAAATGTTACAGAAGAATAGTCCTGTTAATTCATGGTCTGAGTTTACTAAAGCACTTGAACTTGATTATGGTCCTTCTATATATGAATGTCCTCGAGCCACATTATTTAAACTCACTCAAACAGGAACCGTTGCTGAGTATTATCTGCAATTCACCGCAGTAGCTAATAGAGTCTACGGACTTAGCAAAGATGCGATGCTCGATTGTTTCATTAGTGGACTTAATCCAGAAATTCAACGGGATGTATTGATACATAGCCCTGCTGACATTGTCAAAGCTGTCTC
Source organism: Astragalus membranaceus (assembly GCA_039519185.1). Classification (NCBI taxonomy): domain Eukaryota; kingdom Viridiplantae; phylum Streptophyta; class Magnoliopsida; order Fabales; family Fabaceae; genus Astragalus; species Astragalus membranaceus. The sequence continues at coordinate 129,720,060 of CM076851.1, read as the reverse complement.
ATTAGCCAAAGTTTTTGAAGAGAAATACAACCTGAACACATCAAACCACAAACACAAACCCTTAAACACGACCCACCAAAACACAAACAGAGCCCTCTTCAATCCAAACAAGCCAGAAAATAGCCAGAAAACCACAAACACACCACTCCTACCAACCCCACCAACTAGGCCGATGCACCCAAACCAGAAAAATGCCAATATCAGAAGGATTACTCCTGCTGAAATGCAGCTCAGGAAAGACAAAGGATTATGCTATTGGTGTGATGACAAATGGTCATTCACTCATAAATGTCCAAATAAACACATGTTGATGATGTGGTGTGATGACAGTGATGAGGACTCCACAGACAGTCAACAAGATAAGCCTCCAGATACTGAAATCAGTGACAAAAACTTAGAAAGAGAACACCATTTATCCTTAAATGCACTCAAAGGATCAAATTGTGCAAACACTCTCAGATTCCAAGGGCAAATTGGCAATATAACAGTACAGATATTGATTGATGGCGGTAGTTCAGACAATTTTCTGCAACCAAGATTTGCACAGTTTTTGAAACTCCCTATTGAACCTGCACCTTGTTTTAAAGTATTGGTAGGTAATGGGCAGTACATGGTGGCTGAAGGACAGATTAGACAACTACCAGTGAGGATACAGGGTCATGAGTTGCTGGTACCGGTACATCTCTTACCAGTAGCAGGGGGAGATTTGGTGTTAGGCACCACTTGGCTTGCAACTCTAGGAGCACATGTAGCTGACTACTCAAACATGAGTTTGAGGTTTATTCATCAAGGCAAGTTCATCACACTCCAAAGAGAGAGGAATGTAATTCCAAGGCAAGCACAATTACATCACCTCAGGAGGATGCATAATACTTGCGCTATCCAGGAATGTTTTACAATTCAATTGGTGCAACCAAACACACCTGATGATGAATTGAAGGAACTGCCAGAAGACATTGATCCAGAGTTAGCATTGATCCTTCACTCCTACAAAGAAGTGTTTCAAACTCCAGTGGGTTTACCTCCTCAAAGGGAACAAGACCATGCTATTCCTCTCAAAGATGGTGCCGCACCGGTTAAGGTAAGACCTTATAGATACCCACATAGTCAAAAAAATCAAATTGAAAAAATGGTAGATGATATGTTGAAACAAGGCATAATTCAACCTAGTAATAGTCCCTTTTCCTCTCCTATATTACTAGTTAAGAAGAAAGATGGAAGTTGGAGATTTTGCACTGACTATAGAGCTTTAAATGCCTTAACCATTAAGGATAGTTTTCCTATGCCTACAGTAGATAAGCTTTTATATGAGTTATATGGGGCAAAATTCTTTTCAAAACTAGATTTGAGATCCGGGTATCATCAAATTCTGGTTAAACCGGAAGATAGACACAAAACAGCCTTTCGAACTCATCATGGCCATTATGAATGGCTAGTTATGCCCTTCGGGCTAACCAACGCACCAGCCACATTTCAATGTTTGATGAACCAAATTTTCCAACATGCACTTAGAAAATATGTTTTGGTTTTCTTTGATGATATCCTAATATATAGTGGTGGTTGGCAAGAACATTTGAAACACTTAGAAGAGGTACTGCAAGTGATTAAGTAGAACACTTTGTTTGTAAAACTGTCAAAATGCTCCTTTGGATTGCTGGAAATAGAGTACCTTGGACATGTAGTTTCAGGTACAGGAGTATTAATGGAAGAAGCCAAGGTCCAAGCAGTGAAGAATTGGCCCAGACCTACAAATGTCAAGCAGTTGAGAGGTTTTCAAGGCCTCACAGGATACCACAGGAGATTCATCAGAGCATATGCCAAGCTAGCTTCTCCTCTTACTGATCTTCTGCGCAAGGAGGCATTCTTATGGCAAGATGAAGCCGAGACAACATTCAATACACTCAAGCAGGCAATGATTGAAGCACCTATTTTGGCATTACCAGATTTTTCCAAGCATTTTGTGTTAGAAACCGATGCATCAGGTACAGGTATTGGTGCTGTGTTACACCAGGAAGGTCATCCCATAGCATTTTTCTCCAAGAAGCTAGTTCCAAGGATGCAGAAGAAATCGGCGTACTTCAGGGAAATGCTCGCTATTGCTGAGGCCATTGCAAAGTTTCGACATTACCTGCTAGGGCATAGATTCATTATCAGGACTGACCAAAAAAGTTTGAGAAACTTGTTAGATCAGAATTTACAAACACTAGAGCAACAAGAATGGATTCACAGGTTCCTGGGATATGATTTTGTAATTGAGTACAAGTCTGGGAAAGACAATATAGCTGCTGATTCATTATCCAGAGTGTTTATGATGGCTTGGTCGGAACCTTAGAATGAATTTGTCCAGAAATTGGAGGCTGCAACAAAGAATGATGCTGACTTGCAGGTTATTATGAAGCAATGCAATGCAAACACCAATATGAATTCTAATTATATTTCAAGAGGAGGGTTATTGTTCTGGAAAGGAAGAGTTGTGATTCCTAAACAACCAGAATTAATCAAGCAAATACTGCAGGAATATCACAGTTCCCCGATTGGAGGACACTCAGGGACAACTAGAACAAAAGCTAGAATAGTGAATCAATTCTACTGGCCTGATATGAAGGGAGATATTCAGCGATTTATCAGTAATTGTGTAGTATGTCAGCAAGCGAAGTCAACAAATACACTGCCTGCAGGATTATTACATCCATTACCAATTCCTTCACAAGTTTGGGAAGATGTAGCTATGGATTTCATCACTGGACTTCCTAACTCTTTTGGTTACACAGTAATTATGGTAGTGGTGGATCGATTGTCAAAATTTACTCACTTCGTAGCCCTCAAAACGGATTACACAAGCAGGTCAGTAGCTGAATGTTTCATGATTCAAGTTGTAAAGTTACATGGAATACCAAGATCAATAGTATCAGACAGAGACAAGGTTTTTACAAGCAGTTTTTGGAAACATCTTTGGAAATTACACGGTACCACACTTGCAATGAGCTCAGCTTACCACCCTCAGTCAGATGGCCAGTCTGAAGTGGTCAATAAGAGTGTGGAAATGTTTCTGAGATGCTTCACTTTCAACAATCCAAAGTCTTGGTATAAAGCCTTGGCATGGACGGAATATTGGTACAACACTTCACATCACACAAGCATCGGTATGACTCCATTTAGAGCCCTCTATGGAAGAGATCTGTAACACCCCATTTCTACCCGGTAAAATAATACGAAAATCAGAGTTATAAAAATTTCCAACAAATAAATGGAGCGCTACACTTTCAACTAAAAACAAAATAACATAGTCAATTCGAAATAATCGTGGCATCTTTAACCAACTTAAGACAGCTCAGATTTAGCAAAACTCTTAATAGTAACAACTTTTAGTTTCAACAATAAAAATAACATAGCAAATAAGGAAAACAAGTGTTCATCCCCCCGAGTGTTACGTATCAGAGCGACGACACCGACTCGATCTAACGAAGGTAAGCAGCATTCATTTGTGATTACTTGCACGTTACCAACAGGAGGGTAACATTCAAACAGAAGGGGTGAGATATCGAACCATATAATAGGACATATGAAAAACAGTATGTTAGAATCAGAAAATATGAATTCACCACTTCGCAGCCCTCAAACAACTTCAATCAATCACAAGTCATCAACATAATCACTCAAGTATGCAATATGAATGCGACTCAATACTATGCACATGCATGTGGTACCATTGGAGCAGAACTCCCGTCGTCATCGTAAAAATCTGCAAGTAAATAGAGGCATCAACAAGGCATAAGCCTTCACGTCACTTTGCCAGCCCAGGCCATCGTGTTTTGAGCATAGCTCCAACATGAAAATGCTATGTATGCGACGCGATGTGAATGCACAAACAATCAACAATGATTACATAGCAACACACAACAACAACGGAATTCAACGTTGGCCATAGGCCTACAACATAATATCTCGCCAATAAATAGAGGCAATCCAACCAGATACACGTCGCCAACTTCACACAATGGTGATCACAACTAGGTGCAACATCATCAACAAATCAACAACTGAGCCAACAATTTAGCAACTTAACAAGTTAACAGTTTCACAACTCAACCAACGGTTAACAACTCAACAAATTAACGATTAACAATTTAACGACTTAACCAACAATTAGCCAACCGTGGGCCTAATGCGCATAAAGCGCCCAACAACCCACAAGACGGCGCCCAATGCGCCCGGCAAACGAACGAGGCAGCCACACATGGCGCCCATGGCGCCTAGTGCACCCAGCAACCAGCAGACAACAAGCAACAGGCAGCCACACATGGCGCCCATGGCGCCCAGTGCGCCCAGCAACCAACAGACAACAAGCAACAGGCAGCAACACATGGCGCCCATGAAACAACAGGAAACGACGCCCTATGCGCCCAGGAAACAACAGGGCAGCCACATACGGCGCCCATGGCGCCCAGTGCGCCCAATACATCAGCAACGGCGCCCTATGCGCCCAGGGACCCAAATTTTGTGCATCATTGTGTTCAAAAACCCCTAAATTGATTTCAATCATCAACAGATATATTCAAACATTGATAAATAGTTTTCAAACATCAACAATAGATTTCAAGGATTAAACAAACACATAGGATTGCTTATTTTCCCACATAAAGCCCTTCATGTACCCCATTATAGAGTTAGAACCCCACCCTTACCTCGATAAGAGTAATCTGCGGTATCAACAAGAGCAAGAAAATGTGCCGGTAGCGACAGTTCAACACTCAACGGGAGCGAAGAAAAATTCACAGGTTGTATAGAGAGTGAAATATGGCTGGACAAAAACAATAGTAATTATAAACTGATTATTTTGGAATTTCTAAAACTGAAACGAAGTCTAACGGAACAAAAATTGAATTACGGTAATTGTCTCACCGAAAAAGGGGTCCGACGTCAACTTCACCGAAACGAAAAAGAGACTAGTGCTTCCCGAAGGTTTCTACGTGTAACACCCCGAAATTAATTAAATAGTTATTTAGTATTTAGTTAATTAATTAAATAGGAGTTGGTGATAGAAATAATAATAATAATAATAATAATAATGATGATAATAATAATAATAATAATAATATTGGGTGGTTTTAATTATTTAGAGGGTGGTGATATTTAATTATTTAAATGGGCTTAAGTGGATGGAGGCCCGCGATCCAGGCCCAGGAGTTGACCTAGGCGCATGTGACTAGGGGTTGGGGGGAGGCGCCTCACTTGAGAGAAAAAGAGAAGGAACGTGAAAGAGAGGAAAAGAAAGAAAACGCGAAGGAGAGAAAGAAAGAGAAGGAAAAATAGCGCAAGAGGAGAGGAGAAGAGAGAGGCGCAAATCCCAAGGAGGAGGAGAGGAGCTCAGTTGCTGTGGTTACTCGGTGTGCGTGGAGGGGTCACTGTCTTCGGCGAAACTAAGGTAAGGGTGGGTCTTGCCTTATAATAGGGAGTATAATGGGATGTATGTAGGGGTTAGGTCCTATGTCCTGTTTATATTGATTTTTATGCTGTTTATGATATATGAGTATATTGTTGTTATTGTTGTTGCCCGTTGTGATGATATGCGAATTGTTGCTCTGTAAGGTGAATTCTGAATAGCGTGCTAAGTGCTCGAATAAATGCATAATATGTAATTTGATGTTGGTGGTGGGATTGGTGCGTAATTTGATAAATTGTGCTACTCAAAAGATTCGGTTGATGTGTTATAGGCGCATAGGGCGCCATATGAGCAGGTGTTGTTGTTGCCGAATTTGATGTTTTAAGTGTTGTAGGCGCATAAGGTGCAATGGTTGTGATTTTAGTGTTGCTGGAAACGGTTGTTTAGGTGCGGAATTAGGCGCCCTTGAGTGGGGTGCCTTGCGCCAAGTTTTGACGTTGTTGGAATTTTGGCCACGGAAGTAGGCGCCCTTGTGCTAGGCGCCCCGTGCCAAATTATTGTGTTTTGGCTAAATTTTGATGTTGCAGGAAATGGCGCCCTGCTGCTGGGCGCCATGTGCTAAGTGTATTTTGTGATGTGTTTGTGTGCCATGTGCCTGTGCTGTGTGTGTGTGTGTGTGTTGGTGATGCTTTGGTGTGGGTGTGTGCATAGGCGCCTAGGGCGCCATGGTAATGGTGATGATAGTTGTCCCTATGGTTTTGGTGACTTCGAATAAAATTGACTTTTGGGTGAGTGAGGATTTTAGATGGTGGAAAAAAAATATAATTTTGATGTTTTAAAATTGTGAAAAATGGATTTGTAGTGTTCTTGGTTGTCGCTGAAAAATCTGTCTTGGGCGCCCTGGTGATGGGCGCTGGATCCCTTTGTGTGTGTTGCTGTGCAGTGTGTTGCGCGCCTGGGCGCTGGGCGCCTGTTGTGCGCGCGGGTGTGTCTGTGTTGCGCGCCTGGGCGCTGGGCGCCTGTTGTGCGCGCGGGTGTGCGTGTGTTGCGCGCCTGGGCGCTGGGCGCCAGTGCGCGTGTTGCCTGGTGCCTGGGCGCCTAAGGCGCCAGTTTTCAGCAGTGTTGCCTAATTTTTCCCAAACTTGTTTTTAACGTAACTTTTGACTCGGGTGTCCGTTTTAGGTGGTTCAAAGTGCGTTACGACGCTCATTTAATTGTCTATCTGTTTGTCCAGGCCAAAACCAAAACTTAATATTTTTCCCCAGTCGTTTTCTGAAAATCCCAAGTGACTGTGTACTAGTTGTTGTTTGGATTGGGAATCGCTACTGTTCCTTTTAAATAAAATGTTGGTGTTCTTCGTGAGACTAAGGTACTGTTCCTTGTATTTTAAATGGTGTTGTCACGGTGAAAGTAATGTGCTGTGTAACAGTGTGGTATGCAAATATATATATATGTGGTGTATATTATTATTGGTGAATGGGGTCTGTGATCCTCTGTTGGGTGTTGGTGAATAAACAAACTGTTGGTGAATATGCTATGGCATACTTTTATTTGGTGATTCTGGTGTGTGATGCATTGTCATGGTGTCGCATAATCATATGCATGATTTTTGGTGAATAGGCTTCGGCCTCGGGCTTCGGCCTTATTATAAATTTTGGTGAATGCCCTCAAGGCTCATTTTTGGTGATGGATCCACATGCATATGCCCGTGGAGTTTTGGGTTGCATCTCATACACTAAACATACAGTTGGTGAATGTTTTGGTGATTATTTATTTGGTGATTGTTTGGTGATTACTTTTATTTGGTGATTGTTTGGTGATTACTTTTATTTGGTGATTGTTTGGTGAATATTTAGTTGGTGATGAATTGGTGATTAATTTCGGTTGACTGAACTGGTGATTAAAGTGAATATTGCTGTAATTGATGTAGTCCTGTATCTGTACATACTACTCCTTATGTACTTTATTATAGGGTTTGAGACTCACTCCTTTTTGTTGATTTTTACTTTACAGGTAACCGTACTTGAAGGCTTTGACCTTCATTCCCTTGAGTTCGAGTCGCTCTGATACGTAGCACCTGGGGGACGTCTTATTAGATAGTGATTTTGTCTTGTACGACTTGTTGGATTTTATTTTAACGTTGTAACTGTATTTTTGAGTAATGGCCCGCCCATGATGCCACGTAATGATTTTAATTTAATTTAAACAATTGACGTGTTTTTGAAGTAAATGTAGCATTCCGTTTCGAAAAAAATAATAATTTGTGCACTCTGATAATTGTTATAAATGAAAGGGGTAGAAACGGGTGTTACATAGTGGTATCAGAGCAGTTCGGTCTGTCCGGCCAATGTTGTCCTGTCATAGTGTCTTATGACAATAGATTAGTTCTGAATTTTTGGTTTGTGCTGCAGTGATAGTTCATAATGGCTGGGAGAAACGACGCTGCTCTTGCTGCTGCATTGCAAGCTATGGCTCAGGCTGTGCAGGGTCAGCAGAATGCTGGAGATAATGCTGGTTTTCGGAGTCTGACTACTTTCCAGAGAGAGAATCCGCCCACCTTTAAGGGCAAATATGATCCAGATGGTGCCATGGCTTGGTTGAAGGAGATCGAGAGGATTTTCAGGGAGATGGACTGTACTGTTGAGTAGAAGGTCCGTTTTGGTACCCACATGTTAGCCGAGGAGGCCGACGACTGGTGGTTGGCTACTAGGCAGAGGTTAGAGGCTGTGCATGAAGAGATTACTTGGGAGGTATTCAGCAGAGAATTTCTGAGAAAATATTTTCCTGAAGACGTCCGAGGGATGAAAGAGATAGAGTTTTTGGAGCTGAAGCAGGGTGGTATGTCTGTGACTGCCTATGCGGCGAAATTTGTGGAATTAGCAAAATTTTATCCACACTACAGTGAGGCTACAGCTGAATTTTCTAAATGCATAAAGTTTGAGAATGGACTGAGGCACGACATCAAAAAGGCGATTGGCTACCAAAAGATTAGGGTGTTTGCTGATTTGGTGGATAGCTGTAGGATCTTCGAAGAAGATAGCAATGCTTCCTACAAGATTGTGAAGGAGAAAAGAAGTTCCCAGTATCGTGAGAAGCCCTATGATGTTGATGGTGGTAAGGGCAAGTGGACAGCTGGTGATTCCGGCAGGAAGCCAAGTGGGGGAGATGCCCCTGCGAACATTGTGTGCCACAAGTGTGGTAAGCCCGGACATAAGAGTCCCGATTGCATGGCCTACAAGTGTTTCAAGTGTGGCAAGGAAGGTCACGTAGCTGCTAAGTGCGAGAAGAGAGACGTTGTTTGCTACAACTGTGGGGAGACGGGACATATTAGTACCAAGTGTTCCAAGCCGAAGAAAGAGAAGTCTAGTGGGAGGGTGTTTGCCTTGGTGGGCACTGAGTCTACTGAAGAATGATGATCATTTCGGAGGTATGTGTTTCGTTAAAGTTTTCCGCTAAACCTATTGTCGATACCGATGCCGCTCATTGTTTTAATACTGCTGAATGTTGTGAATGCTTAAGTCTTGTGTTGTCTTCTCTGATTGGTCTTATGTTGCCTGGTGTGTTCTTTGTGTCCCTTGTCGATCTTCGACAGAGACCTTGTTGCGAGTTTTGTTGTTTGTCGTTGGGTGAATTAATTGTAATCGTGGGTACGGACTAGTTAGAGCATAACCGTGAGGATGTCAATTGTCGTAGCCAGCCGGTGAGTTAGGGAGATGTTGATGCGAATTTTCGAGGACGAAAATAATCTAAGTGGGGGAGAGTTGTAACACCCCGAAATTAATTAAATAGTTATTTAGTATTTAGTTAATTAATTAAATAGGAGTTGGTGATAGAAATAATAATAATAATAATAATAATGATGATAATAATAATAATAATAATAATATTGGGTGGTTTTAATTATTTAGAGGGTGGTGATATTTAATTATTTAAATGGGCTTAAGTGGATGGAGGCCCGCGATCCAGGCCCAGGAGTTGACCTAGGCGCATGTGACTAGGGGTTGGGGGGAGGCGCCTCACTTGAGAGAAAAAGAGAAGGAACGTGAAAGAGAGGAAAAGAAAGAAAACGCGAAGGAGAGAAAGAAAGAGAAGGAAAAATAGCGCAAGAGGAGAGGAGAAGAGAGAGGCGCAAATCCCAAGGAGGAGGAGAGGAGCTCAGTTGCTGTGGTTACTCGGTGTGCGTGGAGGGGTCACTGTCTTCGGCGAAACTAAGGTAAGGGTGGGTCTTGCCTTATAATAGGGAGCATAATGGGATGTATGTAGGGGTTAGGTCCTATGTCCTGTTTATATTGATTTTTATGCTGTTTATGATATATGAGTATATTGTTGTTATTGTTGTTGCCCGTTGTGATGATATGCGAATTGTTGCTCTGTAAGGTGAATTCTGAATAGCGTGCTAAGTGCTCGAATAAATGCATAATATGTAATTTGATGTTGGTGGTGGGATTGGTGCGTAATTTGATAAATTGTGCTACTCAAAAGATTCGGTTGATGTGTTATAGGCGCATAGGGCGCCATATGAGCAGGTGTTGTTGTTGCCGAATTTGATGTTTTAAGTGTTGTAGGCGCATAAGGTGCAATGGTTGTGATTTTAGTGTTGCTGGAAACGGTTGTTTAGGTGCGGAATTAGGCGCCCTTGAGTGGGGTGCCTTGCGCCAAGTTTTGACGTTGTTGGAATTTTGGCCACGGAAGTAGGCGCCCTTGTGCTAGGCGCCCCGTGCCAAATTATTGTGTTTTGGCTAAATTTTGATGTTGCAGGAAATGGCGCCCTGCTGCTGGGCGCCATGTGCTAAGTGTATTTTGTGATGTGTTTGTGTGCCATGTGCCTGTGCTGTGTGTGTGTGTTGGTGATGCTTTGGTGTGGGTGTGTGCATAGGCGCCTAGGGCGCCATGGTAATGGTGATGATAGTTGTCCCTATGGTTTTGGTGACTTCGAATAAAATTGACTTTTGGGTGAGTGAGGATTTTAGATGGTGGAAAAAAATATAATTTTGATGTTTTAAAATTGTGAAAAATGGATTTTTAGTGTTCTTGGTTGTCGCTGAAAAATCTGTCTTGGGCGCCCTGGTGATGGGCGCTGGATCCCTTTGTGTGTGTTGCTGTGCAGTGTGTTGCGCGCCTGGGCGCTGGGCGCCTGTTGTGCGCGCGGGTGTGTCTGTGTTGCGCGCCTGGGCGCTGGGCGCCTGTTGTGCGCGCGGGTGTGCGTGTGTTGCGCGCCTGGGCGCTGGGCGCCAGTGCGCGTGTTGCCTGGTGCCTGGGCGCCTAAGGCGCCAGTTTTCAGCAGTGTTGCCTAATTTTTCCCAAACTTGTTTTTAACGTAACTTTTGACTCGGGTGTCCGTTTTAGGTGGTTCAAAGTGCGTTACGACGCTCATTTAATTGTCTATCTGTTTGTCCAGGCCAAAACCAAAACTTAATATTTTTCCCCAGTCGTTTTCTGAAAATCCCAAGTGACTGTGTACTAGTTGTTGTTTGGATTGGGAATCGCTACTGTTTCTTTTAAATAAAATGTTGGTGTTCTTCGTGAGACTAAGGTACTGTTCCTTGTATTTTAAATGGTGTTGTCACGGTGAAAGTAATGTGCTGTGTAACAGTGTGGTATGCAAATATATATATATATATATGGTGTATATTATTATTGGTGAATGGGGTCTGTGATCCTCTGTTGGGTGTTGGTGAATAAACAAACTGTTGGTGAATATGCTATGGCATACTTTTATTTGGTGATTCTGGTGTGTGATGCATTGTCATGGTGTCGCATAATCATATGCATGATTTTTGGTGAATAGGCTTCGGCCTCGGGCTTCGGCCTTATTATAAATTTTGGTGAATGCCCTCAAGGCTCATTTTTGGTGATGGATCCACATGCATATGCCCGTGGAGTTTTGGGTTGCATCTCATACACTAAACATACAGTTGGTGAATGTTTTGGTGATTATTTATTTGGTGATTGTTTGGTGATTACTTTTATTTGGTGATTGTTTGGTGATTACTTTTATTTGGTGATTGTTTGGTGAATATTTAGTTGGTGATGAATTGGTGATTAATTTCGGTTGACCGAACTGGTGATTAAAGTGAATATTGCTGTAATTGATGTAGTCCTGTATCTGTACATACTACTCCTTATGTACTTTATTATAGGGTTTGAGACTCACCCCTTTTTGTTGATTTTTACTTTACAGGTAACCGTACTTGAAAGCTTTGACCTTCATTCCCTTGAGTTCGAGTCGCTCTGATACGTAGCACCTGGGGGGCGTCTTATTAGATAGTGATTTTGTCTTGTACGACTTGTTGGATTTTATTTTAACGTTGTAACTGTATTTTTGAGTAATGGCCCGCCCATGATGCCACGTAATGATTTTAATTTAATTTAAACAATTGACGTGTTTTTGAAGTAAATGTAGCATTCCGTTTCGAAAAAAAATAATTTGTGCACTCTGATAATTGTTATAAATGAAAGGGGTAGAAACGGGTGTTACACTACGCGTAGAATCCGAAAACGACGTCCGTTTTTCCAACCGGAAACTGTGGTGGCCGGAAAGTGCGAAAAACAGTTCACCCAGTGCTAAAATACGCAACAAATGGTGCTTCCTTTGATAAAACGGAGGTTGGAAACGGGTTCAGAGGGTAATTTCGAGTTGGGTGGTGAAGTTTGAGACCCAACGATGGCTTAACGAGTGAGATCAAGGAAATACAATGTTGGAGGTGTAATGTCTATGGCTGCGGAAGTCTACTGGCGCGGGTGGAAGAAGAATGAAGAGATTATGAACAGTAGGTTAATATCATAATATGGATTGGGCTGAAGAATGCTTGTTTTTGTTTTCTTTTTTTTTTTAAACCTAAAAAGCAAATCCCAGCTTTCACGCTGGTTTTCTCAAAAGCAATTCAATCTATACATACCACCATACTAAATAAATTATTATAAAAATATACTCTAATAATTTAAGCTACTACTTAATAAAAATAGAATTATAATATACCACCAAAATATACACTAATTGCACAGAAAGCAAACAGAAAATTATCACACAGAAAATATACACTAATTGCACGTATTAATTGGAAATTGGGGGTGTTACAAGATCCCCCTGTGTTGGTCAAATATACACCAGAAGTATCTGATCCACCAGCTGTGCAGGAACTGTTAGTGAACAGAAATGAGATTTTGCAGCAGCTGAAGCTCAATTTGGAGAGAGCACAGCAATATATGAAAGGCCAGGCTGATAAGAAAAGAATAGATGTGAATTTAGAGGTTGGTGAATTGGTGTTAGTCAAGTTACAACCGTATAGACAACAATCATCAACACTGAAAAAGAATCAGAAGTTGGGGATGCGCTATTTTGGGCCATTTCCTATAGTAGCAAAAATAGGAACAGTGGCTTACAAACTACAGTTGCCCGAGTCTGCAAAAATACACCCAGTATTTCATGTGTCACAGTTGAAGAAATTCAAGGGGAATGGAGCTGAGCAATGCATTCCAATGCCGTTAACAACAACTGAACTGGGCCCAGTGTTAAAGCCAAAGACAGTCTTGGCTACTAGAACTGTACTGGTTAATTCTAAACTAGTTGAACAATTGCTGGTGCAGTGGGAAAATACTGCAGAACAGGATGCTACTTGGGAAAATGCTGCTGACATTCGTGTAAACTTTACAGAGTTCAACCTTGAGGACAAGGTTGTGCTTAAAGGGGATGGTAATGTAATGATCCCTAACAGTAACAAGTGTAGAGAAAAGGGTGAATCATCAAAGGGAGGGAAGAAAAGTAATTTCACTGAGGCTAGTGCAACTGAAAATATAATCCAAAGGAAATCTAGAGAAGAAGGACGTGGCAAGAGAGAGAAGATACGCAGCTCACGTTTTGAAGATTTCATTCTCAGCTGAGAGTACAAATAGAATGGGAAAGGGAATAGTGGGTTATGCTTGTACTGGGTAGAATTCATTTCTCTTTCTCTATCTCTCTCTGTAACAGCATCACTGCTATTGTACTCATTCCTCTTGCACAATGCAAGAGTTGATTCAGTACTTGTTTATACCTAATAAAACGAGTACATTTTGATTTCCTGAGTGTTTCACTTCTTACTTGGTTTCTGTTGCAACCTGCTCTATTTCAGGTACTTCTGGAAAGAATGAAAAAATGTCTTCCGAAAATAATCGTAAGTGATGCATGAGAATGTCTGTCTATTTTGAGCTACAAGTTCTAAAGTCTTTAATCACATTTTGCTTTTCTTTCACCAAGGTGTTGTTTTCCCACTCCACAGCAGCTCTCCTGTCTAGCCTGTTACACAACAAAATAAGATTCAAACACAACAAAATCGTGAATGAGGCAGAGAAGAAGAAATTGTGCTCACTGCTCAGGCATTTTATACACCAAAACATGATTTTTTTTTTTTGAGAAAATACAAAGCTGTGATGCAGAGGAAATTGACAACTCTGGATGATAAACAATGTAAAATCTCCCTATAATACAACCTTCAAACTTAGATTAAGGAAAATAAATCGATTCTCGAGAACTTGTAAAGAGGGAGGAATCAGAAAAAATAGAGAAGAAAATTAGAGCAAATAGTACAATAGAAAAGAAACAAAAATTTAGAGTCATGGATTTTTCATTACCTCTAAATTCTGAAACTCATTCCCCTTTCACACCATACCCAAAAAAAATTTCTTTCTCCCACACCCCAAACCATACACATACACAGTACTATTTTTTTTATTATTTTTTTCTAGCCCCGTCCCATTTGTGGCACTTTTGTTTTTCTTTATTATTAGGCTAAATTGCAGTTTTGGCCATTTATCTTTGGGGTTGGTGTCACTTTTGGCCATTTATGAGAAAAAAAAAGATAAATGACCAAAGTGACACTAACTACAAAGATAAATGGCCAAAATTTGGCCTTATTATTATTACTTTAGGCGTTTGTTTTGTGAGGCCTTAGCCTTTCTTTTCTTTTCTTTTGCATTGCAAAAAAAAAAGTAGTCATTACTAATACTTTTTTATTACTTTCTTTTCTTTTAACATGATCATGTGCAATGTGTCCACAACCCATTTATTATTACTTTCTTATATATACTATTACGTGTTGTAGTGTACATTATTGTCATTCACGTTTCATCGTAAATTTCCACTCCCTAAAGTCGTTGTTGTTATTGTTATATTACTTTAGTATTAATGTTTTTATTTTTATTTATTTCACTTAAGAAAAGAAAATCATTTATCACCTATATTTGGTGTTTCATGTTTCTAACTCTATTTGTATCATGGGTCAAAGCCCTTTCATTTCCTCTCCTATTACTAAACAACGAGTCCAACTCATCCTCACACATTTTACAAACTAATGAGTCTAACTCATTTTCACACAATCTTAACTTTTTTAGATCATGTTTCCAAGCAAACATTTTCAAACAATCAAACACTCAATCACCAAACCGATTGTTTGCATTGGTCACTCTGGGTTTAGTTTGTTTGATCATTAGTAATGACTACTTTGAATTTATTTGTTTGGTCTCCAAATTAAATTTCCAAAATATTCCAATAATTAAAAATACAAACACTCAAACTATTTGCTTTCTATGAAAATAAAAATATTTCCTATGAGCACCCTTCCAAAAAAATCTAACTTTCAAAAATAGGGGATTAAGTCGATTGGATAGTCAGATTAATCTGTATTTTAGGATAAATGCGCTGTACAACTCAAAAGTCCTAAAACCCCTATAAAAACAATAAAAAATATTAATTCAAAGACACTAACAAACAAACTTTTTTCTACCAAGAACTATGTAGCTTTTAATTTTCCATCGCACCTGGAAATACGTAGGAGCGGAGGTACACTCTCGTCCAGCACAAAAATAAATAAATTTTGTTAATTCTTAATCCGTTTTTCTCTTGATGTGATCCCACATGGAGCTTGGATGAAGGCCACAAAGATAAAGAATCAAAATCAAAAGAAGGAGTCTCAACAAGAATTCAAGGGAATATACTTCAATGTGTTCAACCTAATCATTAAGACAAGAACACATTGAATGTGACCATGTAAATAGTAGGGAATTTCTAGATAACCAACTCTAGTGTTTCCTATGCTTTGTATTTTCATTTAATAGTTGTAAATATATTTTTATTTGAGCCATGTTGGCCTTGGTTAAGTGGCTATGGCCTAGTAGATTTAGTTTGTGGCATTGGGCCTTATTTTGTGTCTCTCTTGGACTTTAGAGTGTGGGCCTAGGATCCATTAAACCCACAATATAAATACTTGAACTCTAAGTGTAATTGGTAGAACTTGATGAATGAAATTCATTTGATACACTTGAGCAAGAGTGGGTGCCATAATACCAAGAGAGGGGTGAGGGCAAGTTTTCATTGCTAGTGTAGGTGAAGGTTCATCATGATTCTCCAAGGTTTCAGAACCTTGAGCACACAACCTTGAGGCTAGGAGAGCTCAAGGATAGTGTTGATCTTATCACCTTTCCAAGAAAGGTGTGGCGATCTTCAATCTCCACCTCCATTCCAAGTCTTCTCCATCTTTGATCTTTCTTCCTCTTTCATGTAAGTATTTGTGTCTTCCTTTTGGTGTTGTTGAATATGTGTTTTTGTGAGAAATCATTAGAGTTTTCATATTTTTAGATCCAAATCCTAAAAGATCATGTTAGATCTTATCATTTCTTAAATCATAATAAATGGGCAAAATAAACATTTTTCAAATGAAAAACTATTTTAGAACTGAGAAAATGAAAAAACATATTTAACTTTTTTTTAAGAGTATGTTTTCAAAACTAAATTAATTTTGAAGTTTGAATTAATTATAAAAGGTAAAATATTTTCTATTTAGAATAGAGGTTATTTCTACGAAAAATTAGGCTGCAATATGAATTTTAAGAATATCCTCATAATTGTATGCAGAACATGGTCAGATTGTACTGTTGCTGAGAACAAAAAACTACTACTAGATAACAAATTTTAAGCAAATGTGAGTCAACAAAAATATGATTAATTGGTGATACATTAAAAATATGATCAATTGTAGGTTAATATGACAAAAAATACAAATTAACTGCATTTTTAATCTGTAACCAAGTGGATGAATTTTGCGAAACTAAAGTAATTTGAATTCAAAATTCTACGCAATTCTAAAGAGTATTGTGCACCATTGGTATAATTAGGACGCTTTTTTCACCCAAAGTTTATGTTTCTGATATTATGAACGAACTTGTACTATTTTTTTTAAAAAAAAAACTTCAATCGTAAATAGATTTCACAAGCAAAAACAGCTTGATGGTGTTTCCTTTTTTTTTTTAGTTTTTAAAACAGCAAACCAAAACAGTTTTTAAAAACAAGTAAATATAAAAACGCATTTCAAACAAGTTCTTTTGTTTTCAAGTTTTTAAAAATTAAAAACGGTTTTTAAAACTACTTTCAAACAGGCCCTAAGCATTCCCATAGCATTTCAAAGACAACAAATTCAATTTTTATACAAAAGCCAACAATAGAAACAGTATTGGTTAAAAAACCATTAGAAAGAGTTGAAATAAACACAAATCCAAAATGAGTTCCATCAGTTTGATCATGGTTGTTGTTTCATTTAACTATTTTTTTTAAATGTGTTTTTATATTTACTTGTTTTTAAAAACTGTTTTGGTTTGCTGTTTTAAAAACTAAAAAAAGGAAACACACCATAAAGCTGTTTTTACTTGTGAAATCTATTTAGGGTCCATAAAGTGTGATAATAACCATTTTACTTAACGGTAAAAAGATAAATGACGTAAACAAAAATTTTAAAAAGATAAATGACGTAAATAAACATTTAAAAAATGGACAACAACTAAAAAACTGAAATCATTATTAACAACACCTTACAAGAAAGACCATTTTAATTAACCGTAAAAATATAAAGGACGTAATCGAAAATATTAGAAGAGATATATAAATGATGTAAGCGAATATTTAAAAAAATAAAGCACATAAACAGGAAAATATTTAATGATTTAATAACACAGTCAGCGGTTTATGCAGTCAAACTGTCCACATAAGTCCTAATTAACGGTCACTTAATGGAAGAACAATATTAATTAACTTTGTAAAGATAAAATATGTAAGCAAATATTTTAAAAGATAAAAGACATAAACGAAAAAGGAGTCAAAGATAAATGGCCATTTGACTAATATTTTTGACTTATTCTTTGACTAATTATTATTCATTCTAAAAAAAAGATTGTTACCTTCAATGAACTTTTTGCTCCCTTCAATGAATTTTTTTGCTTATCTAAAAAAAATACACCTAATTATAAATCAAAATCTACAAAGATTGTTACCAGCATTTCTAAATTTTCAATAAATACTTCAAAAATGTGAAAGCATTTACTATCATCTTTACAAAAGAAAATGTAAAATAATAATACTTTATCTTTTTTTAACAAACAATAATATTTTGTCTTAACATGACATTTTCTAGCCATTATAAATAGCCTTTAGTTGATGTTTTTTGCCCATCTTCTAACACAACATCGTAACCAAAAAAAATCTACCAACACAACATGGCTTCCAACATCAACCGTGTTTGTTTTATCCTTGCCATTTTTTGTATTGCTTCAGCAATAGCTTCAGGTAACAATTTTATTATAGTTACATATAACTCGATTTTGTTGTTTTTTCAATAAATAAAATAACATCAATAGTAACATTAAGGGGGGTTAATTTTTTTGGTTACAAAAAATTTAAGGGAATTCAAAACTATATGATGGGCACACACTACAGTTTCTCATGACATTCTGCTATATATTTTTTAGGTGAAGCAACTGTTTCTGATGCTACCCCATGGCTTTATTGCGTTGGAAAGGGATTATGTCCAGATAATGCAGCTTGTGCAAATTACTGTTCAAAAATTCGATTAAGCAACAGTGGAAAGTGTAATGCTAACAACATATGTTGTTGTGGCTCTTAGTTTCGTTTTAGATAATTGTACCTTCTCAATGTGTTTGTATATAAACACATTTTTTTAGTGGAAAAATAAATATGTTTATTTTGGTTTTAAATAATATATATTCTGATAATTTATATTTATTCGTAAGGAATAAAATATATTAATACTGCTAAGGAAATCTGAAAAATAATTAAAGATACATTCTAAATTTTTTCAGTCAAAAAAATGTGATTTTATGATTTGTTGACATAGTGAAAGACAATATCGAGAGTTGGAAATAATTATTGTAAAAAAAAGCGTTAATACACAGTTGAAAAGAATAAAAAATCAATCTTTTTTTTTATAAGCAAACGAATGAATTGACTTAGAGCACTAGGGGTATTCCAATCCAATTACACAAAACAAAGACATTCAAGTGGTTTAACCCACTAATCGGTTAATACACAACTAGAATTACAATCAACCGTGTTAATAAACCAACCCCCAAGAAATAGATTTAATATGATTAATAACAACTTGGGTGTCAAAAACCACCCCTCTAAAAATAACATGGTTCCTATGCAACCAAATGCACCACATTGTCGCTATCCATGGAAGGTACCGAAATCTCAGAGAATGTTTTGAATTAGCTAGCCTGAACCTCAAAAGCGTGAAAATGTTCGACCCCATCAAGATTAGACGTTGTTGTAATCCCCAGCCAACCTTTAACGCCTTCCCAAACCAGCTTAGCACGACTACACCTAAAAACAAATGTGGGATAGTTTCATCATCTGCAATGCAAAATGGACAGCAAGTACCATGTGGATCTGAGATTACTCCCCTTAAAACCAACGCGTTCCGAGTCGCAATTTTACCAAGAAATAGTCTCCACCCGAAGACACCAATTTTAGAAGGAACAACAGACTTCCAAATTTCATTAATTGCATTTTGAACATCCAAATCCAACGTTGATAATTGAACTGTATGCAACATATTCCTGTAGCAGGACTTTAGGGAAAAAATGTGGTGCTTCTCATGGCGCCATCTCCAAGAATCTGTTGGGGATAAACACGTAAAATGGAGAAGAAAAGGAAGTGGCGGCGCAAAGGTGTCAGAGAATGATTAGGGCAATATCAATGGAATAGTAAAAGCTGCACTGATTTTCATAAAAGTAGGGTACAGATTACATACTACTAACGTCTATATATATACAATGAAACAGACCCAGACCCATAATTTCGACCATCCCATTTCGACTAGGTTACTAACTACACCTATGTTTATTACAAGCAATAGAATTACAAGGTATATCTCAATAGAATCAACACTATTACAAACTAGATGGATTGAATTAATAATTGCTAAAAGCAGTTTCTCTTCCTGCATCTCTTCATCATTAAGTGGACGCTCCCACATCAGATTCCAAGACCAGGAACCATCACACCATATGCCATGATCAAAGATACTACATTCTCTGTTATAAGCCACCAATAAGAGGGAAGAGAATAATACCTTGAAAGAGTCACAACCCATCCAAATCTGAGACCAAAAGAGTATGAAATAGCCTGAACCTAACTGAGGCCAAAGTGCAGATACAAACTTCGAAGAGCCCATTGATAAGCCTTCTTCCAAAAGAATAATATCTCTCCACCAAATAAAATCATTTGAGCTCCACTTGAACTTAGAATATAGTCGGTGAAAATAAGTCCTGGGTCTCCTTATCTATACCGGATGAGAGGCCACCAACTTGCATTCAAATCATGAAGACAACGCCATCTCCATTTACTCAATAGAGCCAAATTAAAAACTTCTAAGTTCTTCACCCCAAAACCCCCTTCTTTTTTTATCACGACAAACCTTATCCCACGACACCCAACAAATATGTCTTTCCCCGTGGTTGCCCCCCAAAGGAAATTTCTTTAAATATTAATCAGTTCTTGAATAACAATCTTTGTGGCTTTGTAAAAAGAAAAGAAATAGAGAGGGATACTATTCAACACTGAGTTAATAAGGGTTACCCTTCCACTAATTGATAAGAAGCGACCTTGCCATGATGTGGTCATTTTCTAACTGATTCCACTACCGGCACCCACATACTCTTACGCCTAGGATTAGCTCCCACGGGGATCCCCAAAAATTTGAAGGGAATAGAAGTCGTACTACAAGCCAGGAAGGAAGCAACAACATCCAAGAACTCTCTTTTCAAATTAATACCGAGAAGCCTGCTTTTGTGAAAGTTCACCTTCAGCCCTGAGACTAACTTGAAACTCTGGAAAATAGATTAGATGGTCCAAAGATTATCCCTAGATCTCTTTCCGACAAGAACGATATCGTCGGCAAATTGGAGTAAAGAAAAGCTCAAATTATGATCGACCTTGAAACCTGTGTAGCTTCCGTTGCTAACCGCCTTCTGAACCATACCAGATGGCCCCTTTGCCACCATGAGAAATAAGAATGGGGACAAGGGATCCCCTTGCTTCAAGCCTCTGTGCATAAGAAAATCTGCGGTGGGACTGCCGTTGATGAGCACTGACATAGAGGAATTATGCAAACACGCTCGAATCCATCTAACCCACTTCTGATCAAAACCCGTCCTCCCCATCATGTAATCTAGGAAATTCCAAGAGATCGAATCATATGCCTTCTCGAAGTACACCTTGAACAAAAAGAACTCATCCTTTCTCATTTTTGCCAAATCCACAATCTCGTTAATAACCAACACACCGTCAAGAATCTGCCTTCCAGGAAGAAAAGCAGACTGACAATGCGAGATGACGCCACTAAGAACCTTCTTCAAACGTCCCGCTAACACTTTAGCTAAGATTTTGTAAATGCAACCAATTAGGCAAATACGCCTATAATCCTTCAATTCTTGTGGATAATCCTTTTTGGGGATTAGCGCAAGAAAGGATGCCGAAATAGTCTTAGGCAAAACTGCTGAAGAATGAAACTTGTTGAAGAACCCCATAACATCATCCTACACCACCTCCCAACTATTCTTGATGAAATTAATATTGAAGCCATCCGGGCCAGGACTCTTATTTCCATCGCAATCCACCATCTCATCCCACACTTCTTCCTCGGAGAAAGGGGCCAAGATAACATTAGTATCTACCGTCCCTATCCTGTGAAACTCAATGCCTGGCAAAGTGGGTCTCTGAAACTTAGCCTCAACATAACTCTCCTCAGAATGTCTTCTAACTTCTTGTTTCACCTCTTCCACCTCCACCAAACACACACCATCCTTATTCAAAGAAACTAATTGATTAGATCTCCTGGAGTTAGAGTCTCCCTCTCTAATCCATCTAATTCTAGATTTCTGCTTAATCATGCTTTCCTTATAACGAATTTACTGCCAGAAAGAACTTGACACTTCCTTAAGCTTTGCAACCGCCTCTAATCCCCCCTTCAGATAAAGACTTATCAATAGCATTCAATTTCGAGACAAGGCCATCAATATGAAGGTCCAAACTGCCAAAAACCTCCCTATTCCAAGTTCTAATTTTGGATTTCAAATTCTTCAATTTTTCTTTCAAAACATACCCCTTCTTACCTTGAAACTGTCCATCGTTCCAATTCTGAGTCACAACACTTTTAAAATCACTATGATCCAACCAAGCATTAAAAAACCAAAACGGTTTTGGGCTCCAGTCTTTATACGCACAAAGTAGCCAGATGGGACAATGATCCGAGATATCACGATCACCCACCCATTGACCACTAACCTTCCAAGCTGAAATCAAACCATCTGATAACAAGAAACGATCGAGTCTGCTTCTAGAGAGGCCATCAAAGCAAAGCAAAGTAAAGGTTTTACCCACAACCGGTACATGAATTAACTCCATTATGAGCGCTAACTCCTTGTCTTTCCTCTGTCGAAGTAACCGCGTTGAAATCACCCACACCAATCTCCTACCTCCCCTTGTTGCTTTAGTATTCTCAATTCTTCCCAAACCTGTCTCTTAGCAGCCAATCCATTAGGCATATATATATATATATATATATATATATATATATATATATATTAACAATATATATTAACAATATAAACAACACGGTTCTGCCATTGACAACATACACCCACAAATGCTGAACCTACAAAACTGCTCTTAACCGCAATAGAATTAGACTTCCAAAACATTTGGATACCCCCGAACGCACCTAAAGACGACTTATCTAACCAATCAAAACTTCTACTCCCCTAGAGACTACGTAATAACAATTTAGAAAACGATTCCATCTTAGTTTCATGAATACACACAAATTCGAAATTCCTTCTATTGATGAAAGCTGCCAAACGTCTTCGCTTGCAGCTATCACTCAACCCTCTAACATTTAGTGATAAAATATTCATGGAACCCCATTTGTATTCTCCCTCCTTCCATTGGCTGCTTGATCCTTGATTTCACCTTCCTCAATTAGATTCACACAATTACCCTTCACCCCGAGATTCTTTGCTTCCTGCCAAACCTTCTGGGAGACGACGTTATTCTATAAAGCCCAAAATTTATTATTACCACTTCTAATATCGTTGTCTGAAATTGAACCCCCACAAAGGATGGAACCTCCAAAGAATTTCCTAGAAAGAGAATAAAGGGATTTCTCCTCCATAGAGTTGTGTCGAGGTTCATCTTGCTCAGTATCTCCCAAGCTGACAGAGACAAGATTTCGAATAATTGGTGATAACTTCTTTCTACGTATGTTTGATCCTGCCTTCTCTCCAACGAAGAAGAATTTGTGTTGCTTCTTGGGACGGCCCTTACCAAGCCGATCCGGATTGATGCCTTGTTGACTCTTTCGACATGAAGGGAGTTATGAAGGGCCTCCTGTATTTGAAAAACCCGCAACACCGGAAGGTCCGTGAGGGACTGTAGGCACCTTTGTGGAACTAAAATCACCCTCACTGCCCACGAAATCTCTAGCCAACCTTCCTGTCTAGGATCTTTTCTTAGCATTAAGTATGTTATTACTAGATAAATAGTCACTTCAACAATTTCTTTGTCCTCAACGCCGCTAAATTTCCCGGAATTCGTCACTTCAACAGTCTTCGATGGTTATATGGGTATCCACATTATCCTTGCCTCATTAACAATAGGAATCTGAGTGGTTTGGATTAAAGAATTGCTCACGTGCGTGTTAGAAGTGTCATGCTCCTCCGTATTAGCATTGTTTGCATTCCTATTAACTTGTGATTTCTTCCCTGCATCAGATAAATCCTTTTCGTAGTTGTTCCTTACCTCATAAATAGGGATATTTGAATTTGAACAATCCTCATTATTTTCATCATGACCAAGATTCTTTCCAAGATCGTTGCTCTCATCCTGGTCGTCGAAATTATCAACGTCTCTCACCGATTTTGATCACCACTGATTGTCCTCCGATGAGTCGTCTTCGGAACAAGAAGCCGATTGATTTTTTGCTACCGGAATGCTCCATTGCATAGGTCCACACCGATCCTCCACCATCTTTATGTCATACACAATATCATTGATATTTAACTATACATAAAAAGTAATGCATATTTTATTAGCCTCAATCTTAATAATCAAATTTATGTGGTGAAGATTGATAACACTTTTAATTATCACTTCTTATACCCTTTACATATTAATTCCAAACCTCTAATTTATTTTAATTTTTATTCAATTTTCAACGCTTTATTTACTAATTAAATACATAATAACTTAATTAAATTAACACAATATCGATCACCTTGGATGAGTTCCAAGTTTGGAAGTCGGTAGATTACGTTTACCATACAGATATCACTAAGCAACTAATAAGAACACAAATAGTCATACCTTAAAATGAGATCTGTAGAAGATCAAGAAGAGAACACTACTGAGGACTGAGGAGATCTTCAAATGAGAGCTGTAGACAACACTGGTACTGATCGAGGACTGAGGAGATCTTCAAATGAGAGCTGTAGAAGATCAAGAAGACAACACTGGTACTGACGACTGAGGAGACAATGAGGAGAGTTGTGAGAAGGGAACCGTTTTGTTGTGGTGGAAAAGGAGGATAATTTGTGGGGCCACTAATATTGTTGTTGGTAGAAACGTACATAATCATTCCCAATTGCTGCAATTACCATGCATTTCCTACTCTCTCTCTCTCTCTCTCTCTCTCTCTCTCATGTGTGTGTGAGACCAATTTCTGGCTAGCTAGGCTCTAGGGACCTCTCCTTCTCTCATCTGTGTGTGTCCTTTCAGTTGCATTCTTTTTTTAATCAACATATTAAAAACCAATAATCAAAAAACTTTGAGCACAAGCAAACATTGGAACCCAATACATAAGAATGAAAGGGAAAATAGAGTAACACATTGTTTAATTAATTGTTTAGTTAAAACAGAGAAACACATCGGTCGCAAACATTGTTTAATTATTAAAGCATATTAAATCATAATTAATTGCAAAGGAAAAATTTAGACATTATCTAACAAAATTTCGAGAATACTTAAATAAAATCCAAACTAACCCACAATACCATAATCATATATCCAAATCAATATAAGTGCAAACCAGCAATAACATAATCCAAATCCTAAATGATTCCAAACCAACAATAACATAACCATAACATAATACTTCAAACTAGCAATAACAACATAATTCATAACATAATACTAACTATTCAGTCATCATCAGACTCCATCTCATAACATAATCCATAACTATTCAGTCTTCTTTTCTTTTTTCATGGCCCCCCTGATGTCCATCATGTAATTTTCATTACTTTCATTTGCTTCCAATAATTTTTGCCACTTCTAATAGATGTGGGCATGTTCCATTAACTTTGATGAGGTGTACATATCATCCCCAAATAATAGCAAATGCTGACCTTTAGCTTCCAACATAGTCAGCACCTTCTCATACCCACCATCATTTGCTATTAAAAGAAGAGAATCTCCCTCTTCATGAGTTTGGCTCCAGGAGGCCATCATATCCTTGATTCGTCCATTAGCAGCTTGCTTATAAGGGCCGGTTGGTATAAAGTTATCTATGAAGAAATCCAACTCTCTTTTAGCTTTGTGAGCATAGAGTAGCTTCGCATTACCCACAGCACACAAAAATATAGGCCTATGTATGACTCTTGCATTCAGTGCGATATATAGGCTGCAAACGACACTATTGAAGGTGCAACGTGCAGGAACTTGAGTATTCTCTTGATCCCATAGTCCATAGATCCGCTTGGCTCCAATGAAGGGCTTCTTGACTTTGAGCACAACTATCGACATATGCAATAAACACATGCTACGTAAATAATGATAATATATAAAAAAAACGGCAACAAGAAAGGTCCTAACTCCTAAGAATTTCCCATAGCATTTCAAAACAGTTTTTAAAAACAAGTAAATATAAAAACTCATTTTAAACAAGTTCTTTTGTTTTCAAGTTTTTAAAAACTAAAAACAGTTTTCAAAACTGATTTTCAGAGACAACAAACAAATTCAATTTTTATACAAAAGCCAACAATAGAAATAGTATTGGTAAAAAACATCAGAAAGAGTTGAAAGAAAGACAAATCTCATCCAAATGAGTCCCATCTCTCTCAGCTGGATTAAAACAGTGATTTTTTTTATCAAAATAAGTGTATTGTTTCCAAAATAATTATAATCAAAATGAGCCACACAAAAGCTAAGCTTGGATGACCCGAAGGCAGCAGCTGTATGTACCCAATTGAAACTAATAACTAAGGAAAAGTTTTTTGTGTGCAGAGGATTTCATGGCTGCAGCAAAAGTTTTTCTAGCATCAGTTGCATTCTTTTTTTTAATCAACATATTAAAAACCAATAATCAAAAAACTTTGAGCACAAGCAAACATTGGAACCCAATACGTAAGAATGAAAGGGAAAATAGAGTAACACATTGTTTAATTAATTGTTTAGTTAAAACAGGGAAACACATCGGTCGCAAACATTGTTTAATTATTAAAGCATATTAAATCATAATTAATTGAAAAGGAAAACTTCAGACATTTTTTAACGGCTTAGTCATGTAAAAGAAAGCATCTTGCCTCATTATATGACAAGTAGGGGTGTTTGAGACAAAAAATGAATCGAACCGCAAAGTAAAACTACATGTAGTTTTGTTTGGTTTGGTTGACTTCCTAAAAAACCGAACCAAACCAAACCTGGTTTGATTTTTTTCGAGACAAAATATAATTTAATACAAAGTTAAAATTAACTAACATAAAAAACGGCTAACATAAATCTTTAAGAAAAAATCTGCTCAAATATATGTAGTATATAAATTACTCTCTTTTAATTTTTTAAGATAGTTACGATCATAATTAAAAGAATATGAATTAAATGCTTTATTGTAAGAGAGTATAGTGATGAAGGTTATAGAAAATAGACCAAAAGATGAAGATTATAGTGATGATTGCGAGCACATTTACAGAATGCAGTCAAGCACCAAGACAATAACAACACATACTCATTCACAAATAATTTTATTTGTAAAAAGACTATTAGAAAGAGTAGAAAGAAAGACAAATCCCGAATGAGTACTCTCAATGTTTGAGCTTGGATTAAAAAAAGGGTGGAGATTGGAAAAGGAGATAGGGATTTTTTTCATTTAACTCTTGCTTGGAGCTCCCTCATCGCATGCACAGTACCATACAGATGGAAAAACAGAGGATTTCATGGCTGCAGCAAAAGTTTTTCTAGCATCAGGTAAAAAATTGAAGAAGCTCATTGCGACACACTGGCTAGTCCTAGTTGTGGTGCTTGTCTGGGTGGTCCTAAAGATACTTACGCTCGCATGAATGAACCTAATAAGGTGTGTGTTTCAACTACAAATAGGAACTTTCCGGGTCGAATGGGTCACAGAAAAGGTCAAATATATAAATTTGGATAATTATTATATATAAAAACATATCACGAGTATTAAATGAATAGACAGTGATATTTTAAATAAATAAACCAAGAAAACAACAACATGACTTATAATTCTAAATGAAACAATTCCAATTAGATATCAGTAAAACGGGAGGACCAAATTAAAAAAGAAAAAAAAAAGAGACCAAGACTTACATGATAATTGGAGGAATGGACTAACAAAAAATAAAAGGGAAACTAAAGAAACACTACAAACAAAGCCATGCCTTTGAGTTTTGAAGCAACATTCAACTACACTGAAACATTAAGCGGAGTTTCTTCTCGCATCATCGAATGCACAGTACCATACATTTGAAAAACAGAGGAAAAACCCAGGATTAAAAAATGTTTTTCTAGCATCAGGTAAAAATTTGAAGATGTAAAACACAAGCAACTAATAAAACGTAAGTAGAGTAATGGTCAAATGAGAGTTATAAGAAGAGTAATAGTTAGATTAAAAAAAATGCACAGTAGTACCATAAAGATATCACTAAGCAACTAATAACAACACAAATAGTCATACTTTAAAATGAGAGAGTTGTAAGAAAAAGCTGTAAAACGTAAGTATCTTTGGTGCTTAGACTAAAATTAAAGAGAGAGAGAGATCTTGCGGTTCGGTCCACTTTTTTGCTCAAAACCAAACCAAACCGCACCGCGAACACCCCTAGTACTAAGGACTGAGGAGATCTTCAAATGAGAGTCGTAGAAGATCAAGAAGACAACACTGGTATTGAGGACTGAGGAGACCAGTGAGGAGAGTTGTAAGAAGCGGAACTGTTTTGTTGTGGTGGAAAAGGAGGATATTTTGTGGGGCCACTAATGTTGTTGTTGGTAGGAACGTACATAATCATTCCCACTTTCTGCAATTACCATGCATTTCCTACTCTCTCTCTCTCTCATGTGTGTGTGAGACCTATTTCTGGCTAGCTAGGCTCTAGGGACCTCTCCCTCTCTCATCTGTGTGTGTCCTTTCAGTTGCATTCTTTTTTTTAATCAACATATTAAAAACCAATAATCAAAAAACTTTGAGCACAAGCAAACATTGAAACCCAATACGTAAGAATGAAAGGGAAAATAGAGTAACACATTAGTTAATTAATTGTTTAGTTAAAACAGAGAAACACATCGGACGCAAACATTGTTTAATTATTAAAGCATATTAAATCATAATTATTAAAGCATATTAAATTTAAAAATAAAAAAAATGTATTTCGGGCGGTTCAATCCGGTTCGGTTTCCGTTTCAAAGCGGTTGAACCGCGGTTCAACCCAGTTCTTCCCCGGTTCGATCCGGTTCTGGACGGTTCAATAGGACTGCGGTTCAAATGGGGTTGAACCAACCGGCCGGGGGTCCGGTTCCCGGTTGAACCGGCCGGTCCGGTCCGGTTTTTAAAACATTGGCTCAAATATAAGTAGTATATAAATTACTCTTTTTTAATTTTTTAAGATAGTTACGATCATAATTAAAAGAATATGAATTAAATGCTTTATTGTAATTTTTAAATATAACATAATAGTATATGATGGGACCATCGTTGATGTATATTGTTACTTACAGTAGTAACCTTTAAGCCTTTTTAGTCCATATACTCCCATTTTTTTCCGTCTATTGCCAAATTACAGTAGTAACCTTTAAGCCTTTTTAGTCCATATGATGGGACCATTATGTCCCATCATTGATGTATATTGTTACTTAGTTTAGTTTTTTAATATTACAGGCAACATTATGAATGCCATCAATTTTCTAAAGCAGCTTAAACTTAAGTAGACATCAAAATCATCAAAATCATTTTTGTGCTATTTTCTTTTGTTGGAAATTTTTGTTTTAATTAATATTAATATGAATTGAAACTCGGGCTAGCCCAACACATATAGAGGCCTAAAGCGAACTCTAAGATGAAGCCTATAAAATAATAAAATAATAAAAACTCTTAATGTTTGATTCAATATATTTTTAACTCTATTTTTTTGAATTTTAATAACGATATTGTTGGGCAATGTAATAACAACAAAATAATACGGGCAAAAATTCAAGATCCATGAAAAATATTATTTGCATAGCTTACATAAATAATTTAAGTTTGATAAAAATAAATAGATAACTTAAGTTGGATAAAAATAAATAGATATATTAAAATATTTTATATAATTTAATACAAAAATGAACTACCAACCCCTAAATGAAATTTAGTTAGAGTTGTAATTAAAAAGTAAGATAGAAACAATAGAATAAAGAACCATGCAGTTACTAAAATGCTAAGGATAGTGTTTTTTTGGCCAACAAATGCAAAGGATAGTAAACATTTTCTAAAAAAATTGACAAAAAAATATAGTTAAAGCAATAAAGTAACTACTAATGATAAAATGAAAACAAGAGGATATTTTAAAAAAATCATATTGGAGGCCTGTATATCCATTTATCCACTTGATCTAGCTCTTTAAAAAAAAATAAAAATATTTTGGACTGAAGTTGTTGAGCTATCTAGCCTATTATTTTTTTTTGACAAATTCTATCTAGCCTATTATTATTTAAGCATAAATCAAAACAAAATCATCAAAGGAGGTGATCGAATGCACACCAAAAATACGAAGGGACGGCAGCCTACCATTTATGCTAGGCAGAATTTTGATATTTTAATGGAATTTACAATACATATTATGTACCAATAAAATTTTGAGGCCTTTTTTTTGTCAAATTTTGTGAGGCCTAAAGCCCTAGTTTGGGTCTCTAAGCCTATTGGGCCGGCCCTCATTTGAAACCTTATGTCCCTTCCCTTTCACCACCCTAATAATTTCTCAGCCATATATTCATATCTAGGGATGTCAAAGTGGTCTATTTGTCTACTGGATATTCGATCTGTAGATAGCAAAATTCATCCAATCCATCCATTACGAAAAAAAGTTAATGGATTGGATTACTTGACTTTGTGGATGGTTGTTGTGACTTGTGATCCATCCATTATATTTGTTAAATCCATTGGATTACAACAACTACAAAATCAAAATCATTGGATACAAAAATATTTTTAGATATACATTTCATTTTTGGACAAAAAAAGTTCATTTCAATTTTTTTTAAAATTCCAGGAAAAAATTTACAAAAAAATATATATAGTATAATATATTATATAATAAATATAAATATTATATTATCTATACCTACCTATATATCTACCTATATATAAAGGGAATTCACTTTTATAACTTTTTTTGCTGTATCACTTTCTTTATTCCAACTTTGCCCCTGCTACTTAGTTCTTTGAACCTGTGCATAACACTAAAACAGTCGGTTAATCTTTTTTCTAAACTGACATGCGGTTACCTTAAAATTTCAAAACACTGGCAGTTTCTTTTTATTACCAAAATTATTTTTTTTGATAGGTAGACGGAGTGGTCACAGCGACTAAAAACTCATAGACACAACTGTGAGGTCCCTGGTTCGAATCCGGGAAATGGTATCCAGCCTAACAATTTCGGCAATTGCCAGTTGAGCTAGGCCTTACGGATTAAAAGAGAAGTTGAAAAAGATAGAAAAGGATGGAGGGAGAAAAAACTGCCGGCAGCATCACATTTCCCATCGGGGGAACAAATTCGTGTGATGTCCAGGCTATTTTCCGGTGCGGCATCCCATTTCATCAGCAACACAGTATCGGCGCCGACAGTTACGAGACGGTCTATATTCTGTTTTCCTCTTTCTCTCTATTTGCACTTCAACTGTTTGTTATTTTGTTTCTCTCCATTCTGTTTTCTGATGAACTAAAGTGTATGAGTTTCAAATGTAGTTATGATGTAATTTTCTCCCGTTTTTCTTTTTGTTTTCTCCGACAGATTGGGGTTGGGGGAGGATCTATTTGTGAACGAGAAGGAGGGGATCCGAGAAACGGATATTGTCTTCAATATGTAGAATGGACGATGGTGTCTCTTAAAGATTTGGTCAGTGTCATATCAGTTTCATATTTGGTCAGTGTCATATCAGTTTCATCTCTTCCTTTTACTACCTTTCATGTTTGGTAATATTGATGTTGGCACGTTAAGGGAAAAAGCGTAAAACCTGAAATATGAGATACCATTTGACAGGAGCGTTTGGAGGGATTAGTTTTGGGAAGATTAAAGGCCATTGATAAAATTCACAAAATTCACCAACATTCAGATATGCTAAATTTCACCAGTACGATGGGAATAAGAGTGCTATTTTGCACTTCAGCGGCAACTTTTTTTTAAACAACAAACAGGATAGCAAAGGCATCACCATTTTCGTACCCGTCTTCCGCTTTTATTACCGCACTACCGTAGATACTTATGTATGCGTAGCTTATTGTGTGTTCCAGACTTGGTTAACTCGGACTAAATGGGCTTCGCTCCAAACCACTATGCGCACCCTCATGATCCAACGACCAAACTCACCTCGGCGAGATCGAACGGTCAAGATCACACATCATCACTTCATGCACGCTTCCATAGGCCTTGGTGTGATTTGACCTTTCGGCCTCGTCAAGCCGATCGATCGTTGGATCAACAAGGCGTGGTTAACAGTTACCAAAATTCTTTTTACTACCAACAAAGAGGAGAGTGGGCAACAAAGAGAAGTTGAAAAAGATAGAAAATGATGGATGGAGAAAAAACTCCCGGAAGCATCACATTTCACCAGCCACAGTTTCGGTGCCGACAGTTACGAGACGGTCTCTATTCTATTTTCCTCTTTCTCTCTATTTGCACTTCAACTGTTTGCTATTTTGTTTCTCTCCATTCTGTTTTCTGATGAACTAACAGTGTATGAGTTTCAAATGTAGGTATGATGTAATTTTCTCCCGTTATAGTTTTCCTTTTTTTCTCCGACGGATTGGCGTTGGGGAAGGATCCATTTGTGAACGAGAAGGAGAGGATCCGAGAAACGGATATTGTCTTCAAGATGTAGAATGGATGACGGTGTCTATTAAAGATTTGGTCAGTGTCATAGCAGTTTCATCTCTTCCTTTTCATACCTTTCAAGTGTGGTAATATTGATATGTTGTGATGGCAGGTTAAGGGAAAAAGCGTAAAACCTGAAAATGAGATACCACTTGACAGGAGCGGTGGATGATCTAATTTTGGGAAGATCAAAGGCCATTGATAAAATTCACAAAATCCACAAACATTCAGACCTAAATTTCACCAGTATGATGGGAATAAGAGTGCTATTTTGCACTTCAGCGCCAACTATTTTTTTTAAACAACAAACTAGAGTGCTCTTTATGTAAAAATAGCAGGGCATTGTTGTGCCCATCTTCCGCTTTTATTACCGCGCTATTGTAGATACTTATGTATGCGTAATTTATTGTGTGTTCCAGATTGGGTTAACACGGACCAAATGGGCTTCGCTCCAAAGACCCATAAGCACATCGCTGCAAACCACTTTGCGCACCCTCCTGATCCAACGACCAAGCTCGCCTCGGCGAGATCGAACGGTCAAGATCACACCTCATCACTTCCTGCGCACTTCCATAGGCCTTTGTGTGATTTGACCTTTCGGTCTCGCCTCGCCGAGCTTGATCGTTGGATCAACAATGCGTGGATAACGGTTTGGAATAATGTGCTTATTGGGCCTTTGGAGCGAAGCTCATTTGGTTTGAGTTAACCCAGTCTGAAACATATAATAAACTACGACTACATAAGTATCTACTGTGTGCGATACTAAAAGCGGAATGTTTAAAAATAAACTACGACTACATAAGTAAAAGAGTACCTTCTTATATTCACATGATTCTTTAGCCGACAACATTACATCTGTTGGACATCGCTTGCTCTGCGCTGAGATTACGGGACTAGAAAAGCCGTCTTGAAATGGTGTCTTTATTATGCACTGTCGTTGTAGCAGTCTTTATTATCCTTTGTCGTTGTAGTAGTAGTAAGGGAAGTTTTATATCCCATCCCTTTTGTCTTATCCGCACCTCATACTTATTATTTCATTTGTGTCTTCCATCTGTTCTTCTTCAAAAACAATCGCCCCATCCTCTTTGCCTTTCAATCTATTATTTATTCTGAAAGTAAAAATGTAGTCAATTTGTTTTTTTTAGTAGTTGTTTTTTTATTATTAGTACTAGCCCTAATATCAACGATCGCACGAAGTCGGCTAAATTTAATTTGTGAAAAATATATAGTTTTTTATTTAGTTTAGATTATTGTTGGCGACCCACAGTGTATCTCAACACTTTTAACTAAAGACTAATATCTATTCGTGTTTAGGAACAAATTTTACATAGACTAACACTGAGTTTATCCATTGTAGGAAATAAACCCAAGAGCGCCAGGTTAACCTTTGTATCCTAGGTTAGCTAATGTTACTGGCCAACGGTGTTGGTTTTAGAACATATAGTCTAATAAGTGAGAACTAAAATTAAATTATAACTACAAATTGAATAAGAAAATTATAAAATTAAAATGGAATATTAACAAAAACATTCAAATTGAACATCTATAGAGATAATAATAAGAAAAAGTCTAAAGAATTTTAATAACATAATCCATACCCATCAATTGTAAATACAAAAACTTAACCCATAATTAGAAAGAAAAGACAACACAATTAGAAAGAGAAACAGGTGGATATCATGCAAGGTTGGACTAAAATCATCAAAAAATTAAAAGCTGATACACAAAGTCGAAAGAAATGATGAGGGATTTATTGTAAATTTGGTTGCGTTCCCGCAGGAGTAAATGTTGCAACATGGTACTCAATTATGAGTAAATGTTGCAACATGGTACTCAATTATAAGGAAAATAAGTAGAAAAATAAATTGATTTTTTAATGTGGTGATTTGCATTTTGCAATTTTTGACACGAAATGAATTGTTTTTCATCAGTTGTTACTGATGAACGAACTTCACGTATATGAACGGTTAACATTTTTATGAACGCTAAAGTACCCCAAAACACATTATTTAGCATTGCACTTTAAATATTTTGTCACAGAAACATATATTTTTTGTTATAAACCGACTATTGAATAACAAACTTCGTAAATTTGAACATCTAAATTTTTCTTACACTCTAAAGTGCCCTAAAACACATAGCTTACCGTCGAACTTTACATATTTTGTCACCAAGTTACTATTTTCTTCACCAAACCTCGATTCTTGATGGACAGACTTAGCCTATATTTGAACAACCACAATTTTTTTTGAACTCTAAAGCATCCCTAAACACACGCTTAACTTCAAACTCTAAGTACTTTGTCATTAAATTATTTTTTCTTTTTATCATACTTGTTATTGAGGAACAAAGTTCGCGTATTTGAACTGTTAAATTTTTTTATTGACTCTAAATTGCCCCAAAACACACTGTTCAGCATAGCAATTTATGTATTTGATCACGAAACTATTTTTTTCACCAAACCAATATCCTGAGAAACGAACTTCATGTATTTAAACATCTAAAATTTTTCTGCACTCTTAAATACCCAAAACACCCCGCCTAGTTCTCACAAAAAAAACATACTGTCTAGCGACGCACTTTACATATTTTATCACAAAATTATTGTTTCTTTTTATCAAACAGGTTATTGATGAACGAATTTCACGTATTTGAACAATTAAATTTTTTTATAGACTCTTAGGTACCGCAAAAGACACATCTTAGCATCTCATTTTAAATATTTTTTCACCAAATGAATTATTAAGAAACAAATTTCGCGTATTTAAAAATTTTAGGCTTAGTTACAGTTTTGGTCCCCTATTATGACCAACTCACCATTTTAGTCCCCCAATTTTTTTGTACAATTTTAATCACCTTTTTTTCTAATTTCTAAAATCAAAATCCTCTACCTAGTTTAGTCAAACATTTTGCTGACGTGTACTCTCTCAGATGACGTGGCAAGCCACATTGAAATGCCACATGGTATTTTTAATTTTAAAATATTAAAACAAAAAATAAATAACAAACTTAAATCAGAAAATCAGGGATTATAACAAAGTTGTAAGGAAAATAAAATACAATCAGGGATTAAACATCATTCATCTCTTCTGCTTCACATATTAAAATCAGATATTTCAGTGATTTTTTAAAGAATCAAACTATCCATCTTCCCATTTAATTTCAAACTTGTGAAAGTTTGCAACTTTCCCTTCTTCTTCATAAGAACAGTAACAAATAAGTAATAAATCAAATAAATGAATCTGTATTATATTGAATCAAATAATAGAGGGGAAAAGAACAGCAACAACAAGATGAAAAGAACACTAATCCAGTAAAAGAGAGGAAAGATGAGAGAGATAATGGTGAACAAGCAAAAGCTCATCGATTATTGGCTCCATTTGAGTAATTGTTGTTGGAACAATTCTGAACACACTGACGAACACGAACAAAATAGGTTGAGTCGCGGACTAGGTCGCTCTCTTTAAGACGTTTCGCGGCTCTGCCCAAAGTGTGCAAGCAGTCTCTCATAGCCTCGTCGTCCCCAGGATAAAACAGCCTTCTCAAAAAATATGGTCTTCCCTGCAGCTGGAAAAACCACCAGACTCACACCACATTATCTTTATTTTACTGCTCGGTATTCTTATTCTTTTCTCAATATGAGAAGTATCTTTCTCTCTATATTTTTCTAATCGTGTGTATGATATATCTATTTTTATCAAAAGTTTCAATCTATATATACCCAATTTAATAACTTTGTTGTTGTAAAAGTAGAACCAAAATTAATCATTGCAAGAATAATTTATGAAAATAAAACGGTAGAATAATAATATCATTTCATTATACTTTATACCATTCATAAAAATGAATTCAACCGGTAACGATCAAAGGCATTTCAATAGCTTTCAATGGAAGAGTAAATTTACTCAATTCAATAGCTAATAAATCAAAGGATTTCAACGTACAAATTAAAACTCCTTTATAATGATTTAAAGGCTGAAACGGAAAAATAATTGAAGCCATTAACTCTTGAGACAAACGGCTCCTATATAAATATGATATAAAAAAACGGTTTATACATTGATCATGTAATAACTCTGCTATAAAGGAATCCAACGGATTCACATATACATAGATGATTAATATAATCAATTCAAGAATTGATTTTAAACAATATATATATATTAAACAGATGCTTTTCAAACATAATTATAAATAAAATAATATTAAATAAATTATTTTACAATAACACTTTTAAATAAAACACAACAATTGTTATTAGTGATTTTTTGATTTTCTGATGTAGCACTTCTAAATAAGGAAAACTGTAATCAAGTTTATTAGAGTTTGTTTGTTTTTTGCATTATATTTATCAGTTATGAGTATAGGATGATTTTATGCGGAAAGTGATTTTTTGTTAGACCTTTCTAGGCAGGATGTGTCATTTTAAGAAATTAAGTTTTATAGGTACGAAATTTATATAGGTCTTGAAAATTTACCTTCGCCGAGTCGGCCACCGGTCCGAGTTTTAAAAATTGGGCGCACGTTTCTTTAATGACATTTTCATCTTTTCGCATGATTTGGAGGGGGGTCTAGTGAGTAGGGAGGAGGTTGTATGAAACATGGCTCTCCAAACGAACCCAAATAACATTGACGTTCTCAAAGCAATATTACTCGTATAGTAATTTGGCAACTCAACCATGCATTAATGCTTGACCTTAACATAATTGAATTCAAATTGAAAAACAATATTAGTTAAAGATATAATAAATTATAAGATTTTGTATCATTCCTCAAATGACATCAAGGACAAGCATAATTAAAATGCAAGATGGGTTGTTGGTGCTATACAAAATTGAAACGCATATATATCACTCCAATGATCTACTAGCAATGGGTAATTAAAAATGGATCTAAGCATCTAGCTAAACATGTGGCGCCGAAATTGTTTTTGTGGTATAACTCAAGACATAGACATGTAAATGCTATGATGTATTATTGTTGTACACAGAGGAGTATTGGGAGTCTTAGTGGAGAATTAATCGGAGCCCAAACCGTATGACCAAGACGTACAAACTACAAAGATAGATTTATTAGTAATAAACATGTAAGTAACAAAACATGATCTGTATTCTGTGTGGTGGTGGTCAAGATTCAAGACTGAATATATACAGTAGGAAAAAGATATGTACGTAGCGCCGCTTCTTCTTTGTTGCTATGGTGGGTGGGTCCCACAGTATGAGTAAGTGATATGGTAGCTAGTGGTCTCCTTTCTATCATCCTATGCAGTGAAAGTGTAGTGGTGGCGGCTAGGTAGCAGAGAGAGAGTTGACACGTGTATTTGCTGGGATTGAGCGGACATGGTTGGTGCATTGATGTGGTAAAAAAACCACTTTATAATTTATGTTAAAAATTAATGTAAAAATAAATATAAAATATAAGTAAATTTATAATTTAATACAAAGGAGACAATTTAACATAAGAATAGTAGTAATAAAAAATATTATTAATATTTATTTAAATAGGTTCATCTGGTTGGCCTAAAAGGTTTTTTCAAAGGCCTGTAGCCTAACCTTTTTACCTAAATAGACTTTTGAAAAAGTCTTAACCTTATCTATTTAAAAAATGTTTGGTGTGATGTAGGCTGGGTCTTAGGCCCCTGTAGGCAGGTCTAGCCTTTTCCCACCTCTACAAGTTGGCTTGCCTTGTTGGAATATAAACATAATTATTATTTTCATTACAAAAATTGTTATTATTATTTTCATTACAAAAAATGTTTTTTAATTATTATATTTAATAAAAAAAATTCCATCTTCTTCTTCATTTAATACTTTCTCTCCATTTGCGAACCCTTATCTCAAACCCAACAAACTCAACATTGTTCCTTTAAAAGCAAATAAATTGGAATTTGTGAATAGTAGGTATAATCACCCGTAGATAGCTTAGTTTTTAACACTACAAAAAAAACACTGATTAGCGACGGACATTAGCGAGGGACTTGTTGTCCCTCGCAAAAACAGTCATTAGCGAGGGCATAGAGCTGTCAATTTTTTTGTCATTAGCGAGGGAATTAGCGAGGGAACTGTCCCTCGCTAATGACTGCCCTCGCTAATTCCCTCGCTAAATTTTGCTTTTTCAGATGATGGGACTCAGCGCAGGGGTTGGTAAAGGTGCAGAAATTAGCGAGGGACAGTTCCCTCGCTAATTCCCTCGCTAACGTTAACTTTTCAGATGATGAGACAGTTCCCTCGCTAATTCCCTCGCAAATTTTTTTCTTTTTTCCTTTATATCCGTTTACACCCTCACTCTTCTTTCTCACTCACTCACTCACTCACTCTTCACCATTCCTCTTCCCTTCCTCTTCCCCCTTCCACTTCCTCTCACACCCTTCTTCTCTCTTCACTCTTCCAACACCACCACCACCACCACCATCATCACCACCTCCTCTCACACTCTTCTTCTCTCTTCACTCTTCCAACACCACCACCACCACATACCTCCTACCACTCTCACTCACTCTCTCTTACTCTTCACCACCACCAACCCACCACCCCACCACCACCACTCTCACTCTTCTCTCTTTCTCTCTCTCTCTCTCTCTCTCTCTCTCTCTCTCTCTCTCTCTCTCTCTCTCTCTCTCTCTCTCTCTCTCCCTTACTCTTCTCCTTCTCTCTACTCTAAACCACCCATCACCACCACCACGCCACCACCACCACCACACCACCACCACGCCACCACCACCACCACCACACATCACCACACATCACCACAAAATTAATAATATAATATAATATTCATTAATTAATATATATAAAAAAAACAAGCCATTCAGCACTGGACACGTGTCATTTTTTTTTGAAAACTGCAGTCATTAGCGAGGGAATTAGCGAGGGCAAAAGCCGTCGCTAATTCCTGCGCATTTACCAACCCCTGCAACTGAGTCCCATCACCTGAAAAGCTGCAGTCATTAGCGAGGGAACTAGCGACGGCATGGTCCCTCGCTAATTAGCGAGGGATCCAACTTCCCTCGCTAATCCCATTTGCGAGGAGGGAATTAGCGAGAGAACCAGTCCCTCGCTAAGTCCCTCGCAAATGACCATTAGTGAGGGAATCAGGTCATTTTGCGAGGGAACTGTCCCTCGCTAATGACTAGTTTTTTTGTAGTGTAAGCCCGTTGTGATGATGGTCCTGTAAGTATATCTGATGAAGAAAATTTGAACTCTAAATTCACAAATATACTGTTCATTATTAACTTTTTTTGACAGAATATGGGTGTTCGCGGTGCGGTTTGGTTCGGTTTTGAGACAAAAAGTGAACCGAACCGCAGGATAAAAACTACATGCGGTTTGGTTTGGTTTGGTTTAGTTGGCTTTCCTAAAATTAAACCAAACCAAACCATTGCGGTTTGGATTGGTTCGGCTGGTTCAGTTTTTCCAAGACAAAACATAATTTAAAACGAAGTTAAAATTAACTAACATAAAAAATGACTAACATAAATCTTTAAGAAAAAATCTACTTAAATATATGTAGTATATAAATTACTCTCTTTTAGTTTTTTTAAGATAGCTAAGACAATGTTTAAAAGAATTTGAATTAAATATTTTATTGTAATTTTTAAATATAGCATAACAATATGGATTGTTTGTAAGTTAGTCAAAGAATTAATTGAATTTGGGCTAGTAAGTGAGCGAGAGTTGGGTTTTAGTTGCATTTGAGCAAGTAAGTTAGTAAGGAAAGTTGTAAGTCAATAAGCCTTAGTGTTATTTGCGGTTGGGTTTGGTTTGGTTCGGTTTCTGTAATCAAAACCGCGAACCAAACCGAACCGTGCAGTGCAATGAAAAAAAACGAACAAAACCAATAAGAAGCAATTTTTTGCGATTTTCAGTTTGGTTTGGTTCGGTTTGCGGTTTTCCATTGGTTTGGTTCGATTTTGAGCAGCCCTTAGACAGAACTTTATCAACTTCTATAAACACAAAACTATTCTTTTTTTTGGACAAAAACACAAAACTATTGTTAAAAACTATAAGAAGATGATGAAATTTTGATTTATTGAATATAATAATTAAAAAACAATTCTTGTAAGAATAATAAT
Source organism: Astragalus membranaceus (assembly GCA_039519185.1). Classification (NCBI taxonomy): domain Eukaryota; kingdom Viridiplantae; phylum Streptophyta; class Magnoliopsida; order Fabales; family Fabaceae; genus Astragalus; species Astragalus membranaceus. Next base: position 129,679,933 of record CM076851.1, on the reverse strand, counting down.
AATTTTTATGTTTAAATTCCAACAAGGCAAGTGAGCATGTCAGTCACGTAGGATAAGTGACTGATAACTCAGCGACAATTTTTACCAAATTAGAGGGACACTTTGATTTTACAAATTGAGAAAACAATGAGACTAAGTTCGTGAAAAAAAAAATTTGGGGGACTAAAATCGTGATTTGGTGAAAATAGATAGACTAAATTCACGAAAAAAATTGAGGGACTAAATTCATGAGTTGGTGAATATAGGGGACTAAAACTGTAATTAAGCCTAATACTTTATCATTATTCTAATAACTTATAATACAAAATTTATTTTTAAATTGCCATATTTTTTTGTGGGGACAAAGAAATGTCATAAAATATTATACAAATATTAAAAAAATGAGAAAATAAATAAATTTTTATGTACTAACCTTCAGGTGGATAAGGGAATTGTAAACCAGGTTGGCGGAGAGAGTGTTCATAAAAATCCTTGCATCATGATCAGATCTTCCCAACCACACAATACAAGCATAAAGGACATATTAAAATCACACACGGCCATAACATTTCTGCTAGTATATCCTTTTCTGTTGAAATAAGATGTGTGCTTGTATATTGGAATATGTATATTAGTAATATGAGTGTCATCTATTGCATGCGCCTATACAATCTTTAAAGTAAGGCCGATATTGATCACCATCTTTGATGTATTGAAAAGGTAGTAAAGTGCGTCAGATCAACCAATCTTTTAATGTGATTACGTAACTTGAATATGACTGCTAAAACTCTATAGAACTGATTATGAATAGTGTGTGTTTGTGTTGCCTCTGTCCATGATGTGGCTGCTGGGTTAGTTTGATTTGTATGCTTTACTGGTAATGATTTTAGGGGGCAATCACTATGAGAACAAAGTGTTGGTGGGAATAATGCTGCAACTAAGAAGAACAATAAAACATAGAAGATCATTAGTAACAATAATTGTGAATGACATGTAAGATAAATAACAAGGAGAAGGTAATTAAATTCATCATTGCACTAGACTCCAAGGCGTGTATGACACTAAGCTTTAGGTTCGATTCGCCACCACCAATCACTCTAGATTGGATGCAATAGGATGATCAGCGAAACCCCTTCAGGATACAATGGAGTTCCTTGATATGGTCTGCATACTCACACCAAGCATATCGATCAATGGTAGTTTACGGAACAAAGTTTCCTTAATTACTCTCGTGCACTAGAGAAAAGAAGAAATGACTTAGATATAATTTTGGGAAAATTTTGGCATACAAATATATGAATTTCGTATTGTGTTTATATCTGCCCAAAAGTGTCTCTATTTATAGAGAAACTCATGCCACTTGGTGAAGGGAAACAACTCATAAAAGAGTCTTTACAATTCTGAAACAAAACCATTAAATATGATTCCCGTTCAGTAAATGACACAATATAACAGTTGTCTCAACGGTTAAAGGATGTGTCTGTTCACTGATGTGTTGTGAGTTTGAATCCCAGCCAACACCTTTGTTGGTTTTTAATTTTCACGCATGTAAAACAAATAAAATGATTTTCCAAAATTATGTCAACTATGAGATTCGAACCAATGCCATTATAGCCGAAGCAACACACCTAAACCACTGAGCCAAACGAAATAACATGTCTTTTTAATAGCATTAATCGTATTTAACCAATTGTATCTTTCCAAATATATATTTTGGAAATTTCTCCAACAATCCCCCACCATTTCCAAAATGTATCTAAATCCATTATTCCGGAAATATCATGATTTCAGATAATGGTATCTTGCGATTTGAACCATTACTTAGTAAGTTAAGTTTTCACTCATCCCCGAATAGATTGGTATAGATTGGTAGACAAGCTTTGAACCAATTATTCATTAGAAAAAGTGTGCATAACTCACACATGAAATCTCGGTACCCTTGATCGAATTATAAAAATGACACATTTGTTAAGGCCTTGTGTCTCATATCCTTTTCATGAAAATTTAAGAGTCAAGCCCTTTAACTCTATGAAGCGGCCCCACTTCATTCTCATATAGGTAGACTATATCAGAAATGCACCCATAATTATGCACCTCAACAAATATATGCTATATGTCCATTAAGAGGAAAACCTCATCCTACCACTTTTATTCTTACGGTCCAAGTACTTTTGCCCCTTGGGATGTATCTATTGTCAAGTACTTCAATCACTCCTATAGTGTACTTTTCCCATTGAACTCAATCAAGACTTAATTTTACTCAAGTGTGAGTTGGATTTCCACTATTGGTGATCAATTAGATATGGGCTTGTATCACATCCCCAATGATGTCTTCAACATCATATCATTGTCAACTCTTTCGTCAAAGAATTGTGAACTTTATTCCAACTTTAATAAACGTTGAATATTCAATCAATCACATAGCTATGACTTTTATATATTTTTGATAGTCTAAACTAACTATCACCATGACACTTTTGTCATTCATCGTGTCATACACACAAACTTTATGTCATTCTTCATTTGCTATTAAATATTTAATTACCACTTCAATTTGAAGTTCTACGTCCACTTGAATATATTAAAGAAACCATACATTCAATGCATTAAATATATAAATCAACAACAACCATGATCATAAAGATTTGTCATAATCAACATTTAATTTCATAAGGTGAGTCCAAACATGTAAGTCGTTACTCCACATAAAATTAAATCAACACTTTAGAATTTATTTCTATTTTATGAAAAGGAACATTTTCATATTAGTTATCACATAACTAATATATCTAACATAAATTTTAAGTGTAAAATTCAAGTCTCATGTATATGCATGTACTATGGTAAAACAAAATAATAATCACAATAGAAAATCAACTATGAACCAAAATCATTAATATTTTCTATCACTTCCTTCCATGAACATTTGTCAAGTTACAATAATCTAAAACCTACCCAAATTATTTTCAATATCAAGATAAGCAAATTGCTTTCATATTATCATACATTTATAAATAATGTGAGATCATCAAATTTAAAGTGTATTAATTTCATACACAAAACTTCAATATCGTCAAACCATCAATTTGATATTTATGATAATTCATATGCACTATTTTATAGATTAAATAAAACAACATTTAATCATATATCAAACCATTTAGAGTTCCACATTCATGAAAATTATTTCTAAAACAGAAATTGTTTTCCTTAGTTTAAACAAACCATTTTCATGAATAAACTTGAATTAAAATTCATCTATACATGTGTTTATAAATTTAGACCATCAAACATATTTCATATATATATATTTACTTTGAGAAATTGTGTACCTTTCACCATAGTAGAAAATTGTTACCATTAATAATCTTCAACTTCAATAAATATGAAGTCATGTATTTTGGAAATATCTTCCTTCAAAACTTGCAGCCATCATTCAACACAAATTCAAATTCGAACCTAAAGATTGTGAGAACAAAGTGTTGGTGGGAATAATGCTGCAACTAAGAAGAACAATAAAACATAGAAGATCATTAGTAACAATAATTGTGAATGACATGTAAGATAAATAACAAGGAGAAGGTAATTAAATTCATCATTGCACTAGACTCCAAGGCGTGTATGACACTAAGCTTTAGGTTCGATTCGCCCCCACCAATCACTCTAGATTGGATGCAATAGGATGATCAGCGAATCCCCTTCAGGATACAATGGAGTTCCTTGATATGGTCTGCATACCCACACCAAGCATATCGATCAATGGTAGTTTACGGAACAAAGTTTCCTTAATTACTCTCGTGCACTAGAGAAAAGAAGAAGTGACTTAGATATAATTTTGGGAAAATTTTGGCATACAAATATATGAATTTCGTATTGTGTTTATCTGCCCAAAAGTGTCTCTATTTATAGAGAAACTCATGCCACTTAGTGAAGGGAAACAACTCATAAAAGAGTCTTTACAATTCTGAAATAAAACCATTAAATACGATTCTCGTTCAGTAAATGACACAATATAACAGTTGTCTCAACGGTTAAAGGATGTGTCTGTTCCCAGCCAACACCTTTGTTGGTTTTTAATTTTCACGCATGTAAAACAAATAAAATGATTTTCCAAAATTATGTCAACTATGAGATTCGAACCGATGCCATTATAGCCGAAGCAACACACCTAAACCACTGAGCCAAAAGAAATAATATGCCTTTTTAATAGCATTAATCGTATTTAACCAATTGTATCTTTCCAAATATATATTTTGGAAATTTCTCCAACAATCACTGGTGAAAATTAATATCGGTAATGTTTTGGATTCTACCCACAATTGGAGAGTAGTGTTTTGTATGCATTCCAAGAGAGCTATAAGTAAATATTCATGCATATTAAGCTTTCCTGGTTGATTTATCATATCTGGAGATCAGATAAATAAAGTTTATGGAAAGAAAAACAAATTTGTAATTATAATGAATTCTCCAAGTTGCTGAATTTACATTGAGCATAGTAGTTTGCTCACATGCTTTTGATACAACTTGGTTGATTAAGACATACAACTGTGTTGTACAGTGTTGGAGGCTTAGAGCACTGCAGTTGTTTTGTGAGTCATGAAAGAAAATCACGCAGTTGCTTTAATTTCTAGTGTAAAATGAGATTGATCAATGCGTGAATTTTTGAATAGGATGAGATGCGAAAATTAATAGTAGAAAGAAACTAGCAATATTAAACAAATTATGAGGCACTTGCATGTTTGCTTAAACAAACAAACTAAGAATCTGTGTTTCTGTGTAAGAAAGTTTTTGCTTCGATTTGATGCACCTGTTTGTTTGCTTAAACCAACTATGATAGAATAGGCCTAGATACTTATGTAATTATATATTTATCAAGTACTTAATCACCATGTTATGAAGTGAAGAGCGGAGAATCACCTCAAGTTCTAGTTGTTAACTCTACACTTGTTCAGCTCTAGAGTTTAAGGCATTGACTTTATATTCTAGGATTTTAAGGCCCTCTTTTTTCAGCTCTGGAGTTTTTCATAATACCAACATTTTGATTTACAAGATTTGATGGTCAATCAGTAGTTATTAACTTAAACTTTGTTGAAATGATTATTCGGTAGATATTAACTTCAATTTAGTTCTTGTTTGCTTTGACTTACAATACTCACACCGAGTAAATTTTTATTTTGTTATTTCAGGCAAGTGAAAGAGCAAGTAAGCCTAATTTGCCAATAGATGCAAGAGGATCATTCAGTGTTAGAAACGTTAATGTTTTATAGGATTCTTTAGTATAAGATTTCTTTTAAGTTTACCAACAAGGGCCCTTGGTCCAAGTGGTAATTGGACTTGGATCCCACCCCAAGGTCTCGGGTTCGAATCTTGGGTGTGGTAAAAACTCTGTTGGGAGGGGAGAACCACATGGGTCGGCAAAGCCGGAAACTCGTGACCAGTCAGGTTCCCCAGCGTTGATTAGTCACCGGCAAAGTCAGTGAAAACTACGTACCAATTGACAAAAATGCCCTGAATTTTGGACAAATGGCAAAATTCTAAGATGTCTGAAGCCGAAATAGTTGACTTTATTTTGGCATTTAGTGACAAATTGACAAAAATGCCCTAAATTTTGGACAAATGGCAAAATTCTAAGATGTTTAAAAATGTTATTTTGCTGCATATGATTTTATTATAGTATTTTAGACTAAAAATGTCATTTTGCTGGCATATGATATTATTATAGTATATTAGATAGATTAGATTAGATTAGATTAGATTAGATTAGATTAGATAGATAGATAGTAATAATTAGTAAAAAGTTTTTTGAACCAACTCAAACCGTTTGACTGTCGGTTTTGTCCGATTTGCGCTGTTTTGAAGTAGTTATCCGGTTTTTAGTTTGATTCATGAGACAGCTAGTTATCAGACTAGATGTGTGTGTGGTTGTGTGTGTGGTTCACGGTCTAATCGGTTGAATAGGTCGATCCGGTTCGGTTTTCTAAACCATGAGATTTACTTTTCCTCAAATTCTCTCTATTTTTTGATATGGCATCAGTTAAAGGCCGGTTGGTATAAAGTTATCTACAAGAAATCCATCTCTCTTTTAGATTTGTGAGCATAGAGTAGCTTCGCATTACCCACAGCACACAGAAATATAGGCCTATGTAAGCCGCTTGCATTCAGTGCCATATATAGGCTGCAAACGACACTATTGAAGGTCCAACGTGCAGGAACTTGAGTATTCTCTTGATCCCACAGTCCATTGATCTGCTTGGCTCCAATGAAGGGCTTCTTGACTTTGAGCACAATTATCAACATCTGCAATAAATACATGCTACGTAAATAATGATAATATATAAAAAAAACGGCAACAAGAAAGGTCCTAACTCCTAAGAATTTCCCATAGCATTTCAAAACAGTTTTTAAAAACAAGTAAATATAAAAATTCATTTTAAACAAGTTCTTTTGTTTTCAAGTTTTTAAAAACTAAAAACAGTTTTCAAAACTGATTTTCAGAGACAACAAACAAATTCAATTTTTATACAAAAGCCAATAATAGAAATAGTATTGGTAAAAAAAACACCAGAAAGAGTTGAAAGAAAGACAAATCTCATCCAAATGAGTCCCATCTCTCTCCTGGATTAAAACAGTGATTTTTTTTTTATCAAAATAAGTGTATTGTTCCCAAAATAAGTATAATCAAAATGAGCCACACAAAAGCTAAGCTTGGATGACCCGAAGGCAGCAGCTGTATGTACCCAATTAAAACAAAAAACTAAGAGCAGAAGAACGTGTTATAGAAAATAGACCAAAAGATGAAGGTTATAGTGATGATTGCAAGCACATTTACAGAATGCAGTCAAGCACCAAGACAATAACAACACATACTCATTCACAAATAATTTTATTTGTAAAAAGACTATTAGAAAGAGTTGAAAGAAAGACAAATCCCAAATGAGTACTAATGTACTATCAATGTTTGAGCTTGGATTAAAAAAAGGGTGGAGATTGGAAAAGCAGATAGGGATTTTTTACATTTAACTCTTGCTTGGAGCTCCCTCATCGCATGCACAGTACCATACAGATGGGAAAACAGAGGATTTCATGGCTGCAGGAAAAGTTTTTCTAGCATCAGGTAAAAAATTGAAGAAGCTCGTTGCGACACACTGGCTAGTCCTAGTTGTGGTGCTTGTCTGGGTGGTCCTAAAGATACTTACGCTCGCATGAATGAACCTAATAAGGTGTGTGTTTCAACTACAAATAGGAACTTTCCGGGTCGAATGGGTCACAGAAAAGGTCAAATATATAAATTTGGATAATTATTATATATAAAAACATATCACGAGTATTAAATGAATAGACAGTGATATTTTAAATAAATAAACCAATTAAGAAAACAACAACATGACTTATAATTCTAAATGAAACAATTCCAATTAGATATCAGTAAAACGGGAGGACCAAATTAAAAAAAAAAAAGAGACCAAGACTTACATGATAATTGGAGGAATGGACTAACAAAAAATAAAAGGGAAACTAAAGAAACACTACAAATAAAGCCATGCCTTTGAGTTTTGAAGCAACATTCAACTACACCGAAACATTAAGCGGAGTTTGTTCTCAGCATCATCGCATGCACAGTACCATACATTTGAAAAACAGAGAAAAAATCGAGGATTAAAAAATGTTTTTCTAGCATCAGGTAAAAATTTGAAGAAGCTGTAAAACACAAGCAACTAATAAAACGTTAGTAGAGTAATGGTCAAATGAGAGTTATAAGAAGAGTAATAGTTAGATTAAAAAAATGCACAGTAGTACCATAAAGATATCACTAAGCAACTAATAACAACACAAACAGTCATGCTTTCAAATGAGAGAGTTGTAAGAAAAAGCTGTAAAACGTAAGTATCTTTGGTGCTTAGATTAACAGTAAAAAGAGAGAGAGAGAGAGAGAGAGAGAGAGAGAGAGAGAGAGAGAGAGAGAGAGAGAGAGAGAGCTATAGAAGACCTTAAAATGAGAGCTGGAAAACACAAGCTGTAAAACGTAAGTATCTTTGGTGCTTAGATTAAAAATAAAAAAATGCACAGTGCCATACAGATATCACTAAGCAACTAATAAGAACACAAATAGTCATACCTTAAAATGAGAGCTGTAGAAGATCAAGAAGAGAACACTGGTACTGAGGAATGAGGAGATCTTCAAATGAGAGCTATAGAAGATCAAGAAGACAACACTGGTATTGAGGACTAAGGAGACTAGTGAGGAGAGTTGTAAGAAGCAGAACCGTTTTGTTGTCGCGAAAAAGGAAGGTATAAGAAGCGGAACCGTTTTGTTGTGGTGGAAAAGGAGGATATTTTGTGGGGCCACTAATATTGTTGTTGGTAGGAACGTATATAATCATTCCCAATTGCTGCAATTGCCATGCATTTACTACTCTCTCTCTCTCTCTCTCTCTCATGTGTGTGTGAGACCTATTTCTGGCTAGCTAGGCTCTAGGGACCTCTCCCTCTCACATGAAATTATTAGTGTATTGCCATGAAATTATTACTCCTCAAACTAGTATTTTACCCGTGCACAATGCCATACAGATATCACTAAGCAACTAATAAGAACACAAATAGTCATACCTTAAAATGAGAGCTGTAAAAGATCAAGAAGAGAACACTGGTACTGAGGACTGAGGAGATCTTCAAATGAGAGCTATAGAAGATCAAGAAGATAACACTGGTACTGAGGATGAGGAGACCGGTGAGGAGAGTTGTAAGAAGCAGAACTGTTTTGTTGTCGCGGAAAAGGAAGTTATAAGAAGCGGAACCGTTTTGTTGTGGTGGAAAAGGAGGATATTTTGTGGGGGCACTAATATTGTTGTTGGTAGGTACGTACATAATCATTCCCAATTGTTGCAATTGCCATGCATTTCCTACTCTCTCTCATGTGTGTGTGAGACCTATTTCTGGCTAGCTAGGCCCTAGGGACCTCTCCCTCTCCCATCTGTGTGTGTCCTTTCAGTTGCATTCTTTTTTTTTAATCAACATATTAAAAACCAATAATAAAAAAACTTTGAGCACAAACAAACATTGGAACCCAATACGTAAGAATGAAAGGGAAAATAGAGTAACACATTGTTTAATTAATTGTTTAGTTAAAACAGAGAAACACATCGGTCGCAAACATTGTTTAATTATTAAAGCATATTAAATCATAATTAATTGCAAAGGAAAAATTCAGACATTATCTAACAAAATTTCGAGAATACTTAAATAAAATCCAAACTAACCAACAATACCATAATCAAATATCCAAATCAATATAAGTGCAAACCAACAATAACATAATCCAAATCCTAAACGATTCCAAACCAACAATAACATAGCCATAACATAATACTTCAAACTAGCAATAACAACATAATCCATAACATAATCCTAACTACTCAGTCATCATCAGACTCCATCTCATAACATAATCCATAAATATTCAGTCTTCTTTTCTTTTTTCATGGTCCCCTGATGTCCATCATGTAATTTTCATTATTTTCATTTGCTTCCAATAATTTTTGCCACTTCCAATAGATGTGGGCATGTTCCATTAACTTTGATGAGGTGTACTTATCATCCCCAAATAATACCAAATGGTGACCTTTAGCATCCAACATAGTCAGCACCTTCTCATACCCACCATCATTTGCTATTAAAAAAGAGAATCTCCCTATTCATGAGTTTGGCTCCAGGAGGCCATCATATCCTTGATTCGTCCATCAGCACCTTGCTTATAAGGGCCGGTTGGTATAAAGTTATCTACGAAGAAATCTATCTCTCTTTTAGCTCTGTGAGCATAGAGTAGCTTCGCATTATAACCCACAGCACACAGAAATATAGGACTATGTATGCCTCTTGCATTCAGTGCGATATATACGCTGCAAACGGCACTATTGAAGGTGCAATGTTAGGAAGCTAAAGGCTACCCTAACAAAACTAAGGAAATTAACTTAACAAAGGAAGAAGAAAGCTTAAAAGACAAAACTAACTAATAGAAATAAAAGACTTTTCATTTGATTGGTTCCTAAAATGTCTCCATGAGAGTACATATATAGTAACTTAGAATGGATCATAGAACAAAAGGCCCCAAGATCTAAAGCCCACTTAAAGTAGCACTAAAATAAAAGTCTAACTAATTTAATTCCAAGACTTAATATTGAACTGATAAGAACTCGTCATCGGAGATGCAAACAATTCTTTACCCGGATCCCATTGTTTGAAGGTTGTTAACTTTCCCAATTTCAATACACCTTTCAAATTCAAGGGCAGGCAATTCCATCGTTCCAGATTTTTGTTAATAGTAACAATAATGAAAGCATTTAATGGTGGCCTAAATATTGATGTGCCGTAGAAATATTTGGAAGGAGTAAGGGAATCAATTGGCAAAATAAAAGGCGCATGTAAGACAAGAAAGTGGAGACAGGTGGTGCATTTTGTTATGCAAATTGATGGGTTGCTTAAAAATTTGGAAAGACCAACAGTACGGAGTGGAGCAGCCTCTGGCGTTTTAATTGCTTGCAAAGTGGAGTGCGGGTATGAAGGAGTAGGGGACAGCTGGCGCAGAGTGTGTGGTTGTATTGAGGATTGATGCAACAGGTGTGTGGTACGTGCGAAGATGTAAGAGAAATAGATGATGAAATTATTACTCCTTAAAACTAGTATTTTACCCGTGCGTATGTGCGAAGATGTAAGAGAAATAGATGATGAAATTATTACTTCTTCAAACTAGTATTTTACCCGTGCATACGCACAGGTGATACTGTATGGTCGGTGTATTGCCATAAAGTCATAATAGTAATTTGGAAGATAATCATAAGTTGTGAACAATGTCTAAAATGTATGATTTGAAATTCAAAGTGGAAAGAGATTGACAATCAGAATTCTAATGATCCACAATAATGTATTTGGACATTAGAGGTAAAATATGCATCCCCGTTGACACTACCGTTTGCATACTCGTTGACCCTCCCGTTGGCACTTCCGTTGGCACTCTCGTTACCTCTCCCGTTGCCACTCCCGTTGCAGCTCCCTTTGCCAGTCTCTCGTTACCTCTCTTAGTGGTTGAATTGTTTGATTTTAATAGTTTTAATAGAGAGATTATAGTAAATAATAAATTTTAGATGGAGTAAAAATGAATAAAAAAGTTGTTGAGAGAGAGTTGAAACCGACGAATTACACGGTGCCACGGGTTGAGTCGTAGGGAGGCTTGATGGACGCACACAAACTGAGGTTGTGATGGACGGCTGCAATTGCATCTCAAAAAAACAATGTAGATTGAACGGTGGAGAATGATTATGTCCTTGCCTGATTGAGCTCCCAAAAAATGCAAAAGGGGAGCGTTGAATCGAGCCTTTGTATGGTGGTTTTGGTGGTGGCGGAGGTTCACCACAAAAAATTTCAACACCACTTAAGACAGCATTAAAAGAGGATAATGGAAGAAAGAGCTCATCCACAAAAAAAATGTTCATATCTATTTGAAGCTTTTGGCATCATGGCTCTCATGGTGGAAGCATTTAAAATTCCAGTTTTGAATGTTTGAGAAAAAGTTTTAAACAGAGTATTCTGTGATAACTGAAAGAGATGAACAGAAGGGGATTTTACTATGGATTTGGAAATGGGAGAAGATTTTTCAGTTGCAAGAAACTCATCTAGAGCTGTAGAAGCATAATCTGAAATTTCTACATTTTGTTCTTCTTCTTCTTCATCTCTTTGTTCCTCTATTTTTTTCTTCAACTAACTCCTCTTGTAGATGCTTATTTACTTCACGAATTATTTGAAACAAATGTGCAAGTGATTTCCTCAGCTCTTGATATTTGGCGCTCTACTAAAACGAGATGTTTGGAGCTTCGCATCTTGAGCTCTCAAATCCTCTTGATATTCTTTTGATGAGAAGGTTGGTGGAACAAAGGAAGAAGAAATTTCAGCAGTGAACTTGGTATAAGCCATGGGAGGTGCAGGCAGTGGTTGTTGTTGATAAGGAAAAGAAGGAAGACAAGTTGCAGAGGTATATGAATCATGTTCTGGAACATGATGATAATAAGGGTGGTGTTGTTGTTGATAAACATATGAGGTCGAATAAACATCGGAAGATGGGTATGGGATAGGTTGAGGTGGTGTGTAGCCATGAGTGAAGCGCAGATTTGGTGATGGAGATGGAGATGGAATGGTTGAGTAGGATGGAGGAATCTTGTAGGAGGGATAATCAGGAAATGAGGGTGTATGAGTGGTGTTGGTGGAGTGAAATGGTGCAGTAGGCGAGGAATAAAGTGGATCGGTGAGGTTTTGATATGCCATGGGAGGGGTTGAGTGCAAGAATGAAAGCACCAATTGTTAGGAAGCTAAACGCTACCCTAACAAAACTAAGGAAATTAACCTAACAAAGGAAGAAGAAAGCTTAAAAGACAAAACTAACTAATAGAAAATAAAAGACTTTTCATTTGATTGGTTCCTAAAATGTCTCCATGAGACTACATATGTAGTAACTTAGAATGGATCATAGAACAAAAGGCCCAAAGATCTAAAGGCCACTTAAAGTAGCACTAAAATAAATGTCTAACTGTCATACCCTAATTTTGTCCGGCTAATTTAAAGCTTACTAGAAAATCCAAAATATTGTTTTTGTCGTTTATGTGTGTCGTTCCCAGTCGTGTATAGGCGTGTTAATTCTCATTGTGCGCGCGTGCGATTTTTAATAATGTACACATTTTTGTCCTCGTTGCAGACGCGTGTTCGTGTCCCGTTGTGTACGAGTGTTTATTTTGGTACGCAAATTCGCGTATTCTCGTTGCGGACACGCATTCGCGTCTCGTCGTGTACGTATGTTTATCGTCGTTGTTATCAGTTTAATTTTGTTATAAAAATCTAATAAAAATCAGATTGTGAATAAATGCTTTTTTTATTTGTATAATCAGTTTTTTTACAAAGTCAACTTTAGTACTCATGTATAGACAAAATTTAAATACAAGAAAGTACAAAAATTAAAATCAAAATAAAATAAAAAAAGGGGGCAGGAGCGCCCCTACGAGCTCCTGCCATTTGAAGAATTAGGCCAATGCTAATTTCTTCTTGCTCCCTTGGCATTTTTCCTAATTTGCTCCAACCAAACAACTTTATGCACACCTCTGTGACCTTGTCTCCAACGGCTCTCTTCCCGCACCTCTGCAACCATAGCAGGCCTCCAACAATTTTGCCTACAACCTTAGGCTGAGAAGTGGTACATTTTGGCATCTAGCACAGCCTATCAAGAAACACAGCACATACAACATTTTCAAGGGGGCTATAAAGAAGAGAGAGGAATCGATTAGGAAGGAGGAGGAAAACAGTAAAAAAGAAAACCAAAAAACAGTGAGGAAAAGAGAGAAAAAAAAAGAGAAGGGAGGAGACTTCTGGCCACCGCCCATGGTGGCCGCCGCCGTACCTCCACCAACAATCACCACCCCCTCTCTCCCTCTTCTCCACCACCATGACAACACTCTCCCCCCTCGCACCAAACAGCCCTCGAAACCACCACTGCGAACAAACCCCCTTTCACCACCTTGAACCACCACCCAAAACCTCCCCAATGGCCACCAAACCTCACCTCCTCACCACCGTCAAGCGCGACCCGAACAATCGATCCTCCCATCCCCCACGTTGTAGCCGTAGGCAGCTCCGCGAGCACCTCTGCAGCCTCCCCGCTGCGATCGATCGGCTCCGGCGAACCTCCCTTTCGCCGTCGTCAAGTCACCACCCTATCGCCATCGTACCCTCTCCCCCACCGCGAACGCAGCCGTGTTCAAACTGCGCCGTGAACAGGCACCGTCGCGCGTCATCCCTCTCGCCTGGCAATCGTCTCCTCTCCCTCTCGATGTCGTCTCCTCACCATCGAATCACTGGCGCACCAACGCCCTGTCCGGCGGAAAACCACCGCCTATTTCCCTCTTTCTCTCAAAAGCTCCTTTCTCTCTCCAAGTATGTGTGTACGGCGCCCAAATGGAAATTAGGTTTCCAGCAACCTAATTTACCTTACATACATTTCACCATCTTATTTTCTTATTATCATAATTTCCTATTATTATATTTTTGTTAAAATAACCAGACCTCTACGCACACCCCCTTTTAAAATGCAGCACCCTGCTGCTAACTGCCCATCCCGTTTTTTTTAATAACACCCCTGCTGCTAATTGCACCTTCTTTTTACTATTATAACCCATCGCGTTTTTGTTACATCATAATGCTTCCAAACCAGTATTTTTCAAACAATTAATCTCACAAAAATAGGTTGTTACTAATGGTCACTTTGAGTTTAGCTAGTTTGACCGTTAGTTGCAGTTTTGGTTTTCAAATGGGCTATGAGTGGTGACCACTCTGAGTTTCACTTGTTTGGTCATTACAAATGTCTATCCCAATTTCAAAAATAATTAAAAAACGCCCAAACACACAAACTTTTTCTAACCAAGAACTACGTGTGATTTGATTCTCTACCAGGAGATACGTAGGAGCAGAGGGCGGCCGGCCTCTGTCAATTGCATTAATAAAAAACCTTTATTTCTTTTAATTCCTTTCTCTCCTATTTTTCAAAAAGTACAAAAAATAACTAATCGTTTATCAAGTCTTTTATTATTATAAGGGGTAAAAGCATTATTTTTGAATTAATAAATATTTACACATTTAGTTAAAAGGCAATCTTCCTTAGGAAGGATGTCGTAGGGTGCTAATACATTCCCTACGCATAAACGACTCCCGAGCCTAAACCTGGTCCGCAGAACCCCCTTTATCCACTCAATAGGGATTTTCCAATGTTTGCCCTTAAACTAAACTTTGGTGGCGGCTTCATTTCAAGAACGTCGAAGAATCCCTCCTCCGGATTTTTCGGTCGCTACAGCTGGCGACTCCACTCGGGACTAATTAAGAGAGTCAAGCCTAATCAACTAAATGTGTAAGTATTTGTTAATTTTTTATTTGTTTTTGCCCTTATGCTTATGTTATTTATTTATTAGCATTTCTTTATATTATTGAACTTTAGGGTAGACGACTTTTTTATTGTTGTTGTATATTATTTCCAGCTCGGTTAGTTTAAGTATTTTGCCATCATCACACACCTCACTTACACTTTTGCACACACTTTTGAGTGGGTCCCTTTACCCGGGTCAACAAATAACCTAGGACGAGTGGAGATTATTAGTGACAGTCATTCTGGATTTTATCTGTCAGACTCTCATGAAAGTCTCAGCTAGATCTTCAAATGAGAGTTGTAGAAGAACAAGAAGACAACGCTGGTACTGAGGACTGGGGAGACCAGGGAGGAGAGTTGTAAGAAGCAGAACCGTTTTGTTGTCGCGAAAAAGGAAGTTATAAGAAGCGGAACCGTTTTGTTGTGGTGGAAAAGGAGGATATTTTGTGGGGCCACTAATATTATTGTTGGTAGGAACGTACATAATCATTCCCAATTGCTGCAATTGCCATGCATTTCCTACTCTCTCTCATGTGTGTGTGAGACCTATTTCTGGCTAGCTAGGCTCTAGGGACCTCTCCCTCTCTCATCTGTGTGTGTCATTTCAGTTGCATTCTTTTTTTTAATCAACATATTAAAAGCGAGCACAAGCAAACATTGGAACCCAATACGTAAGAATGAAAGGGAAAATAGAGTAACACATTGTTTAATTAATTGTTTAGTTAAAACAGAGAAACACATCGGTCGCAAACATTGTTTAATTATTAAAGCATATTAAATCATAATTAATTGCAAAGGAAAAATTTAGACATTATCTAACAAAATTTCGAGAATACTTAAATAAAATCCAAACTAACCCACAATACCAAAATCAAATATCCAAATCAATATAAGTGCAAACCAGCAATAACATAATCCAAATCCTAAACGATTCCAAACCAACAATAACATAGTCATAACATAATACTTCAAACTAGCAATAACAACATAATCCATAACATAATACTAACTTTTCAGTCATCATCAGACTCCATCTCATAACATAATCCATAACTATTCAGTCTTCTTTTCTTTTTTCATGGTCCCCCGTGATGTCCATCATGTAATTTTCATTACTTTCATTTGCTTCCAATAATTTTTGCCACTTCCAATAGATGTGGGCAAGTTCCATTAACTTTGATGAGGTGTACTTATCATCCCCAAATAATAGCAAATGCTGACCTTTAGCATCCAACATAGTCAGCACCTTCTCATACCCACCATCATTTCCTATTAAAAGATGAGAATCTACCTCTTCATGAGTTTGGCTCCAGGAGGCCATCATATCCTTGATTCATCCATCTGCAGCTTGCTTATAAGGGCCAGTTGGTATAAAGTCATCAACGAAGAAATCCATCTCTCTTTTAGCTTTGTGAGCATAGAGTAGCTTCGCATTACCCACAGCACACAGAAATATAATCCTATGTATGCTTCTTGTATTCAGTGCGATATATAGGCTGCAAACGGCACTATTGAAGGTGCAACGTGCAGGAACTTGAGTATTCTCTTGATCCCACAGTCCATAGATCCGCTTGGCTCCAATGAAGGGCTTCTTGACTTTGGGCACAATTATCGACATCTGCAATAAACACATGCTATGTAAATAATGATAATATATAAAAAACGGCAACAAGAAAGGTCCTAACTCCTAAGAATTTCCCATAGCATTTCAAAACAGTTTTTAAAAACAAGTAAATATAAAAACTCATTTTAAGCAAGTTCTTTTGTTTTAAAGTTTTTAAAAACTAAAAACAGTTTTCAAAACTGATTTTCAGAGACAACAAACAAATTCAATTTTTATACAAAAGCCAACAATAGAAATAGTATTGGTAAAAAAAAACATCAGAAAGAGTTGAAAGAAAGACAAATCCCATCCAAATGAGTCCCATCTCTCTCAGCTGGATTAAAACAGTGATTTTTTTTATCAAAATAAGTGTATTGTTCCCAAAATAAGTATATTCAAAATGAGCCACACAAAAGCTAAGCTTGGATGACCTGAAGGCAGCAGCTGTATGTACCTAATTGAAACAAAAAACTAAGAGCATAAGAACGTGTTATAGAAAATAGACCAAAAGATGAAGGTTATAGTGATGATTGCAAGCACATTTACAGAATGCAGTCAAGCACCAAGACAATAACAACACATACTCATTCACAAATAATTTTATTTGTAAAAAGACTATTAAAAAGAGTTGAAAGAAAGACAAATCCCAAATGAGTGCTATCAATGTTTGAGCTTGGATTAAAACAAGGGTGGATATTGGAAAAAGAGATAGGGATTTTAACTCTTTTTTGGAGCTCCCTCATCGCATGCACAGTACCATACAGATGGAAAAACAGAGGATTTCATGGCTGCAGCAAAAGTTTTTCCAGCATCAGGTAAAAAATTGAAGAATCTCGTTGCAACACACTGGCAAGAAAACAACAACATGACTTACAATTCTAAATGAAACAATTCCAATTTGATATGAGTAAAACGGGAGGACCAAATTAAAAAAAAAAAAGAGACCAAGACTTACATGATAATTGGAGGAATGGACTAACAAAAAATAAAAGGGAAACTAAAGAAACACTACAAATAAAGCCATGCCTTTGAGTTTTGAAGCAACATTCAACTACACCGAAACATTAAGCGGAGTTTGTTCTCGCATCATCGCATGCACACTACCATACATTTGAAAAACAGAGGAAAAACCGAGGATTAAAAAATGTTTTTCTAGCATCAGGTAAAAAGTTGAAGAAGCTGTAAAACACAAGCAACTAATAAAACGTAAGTAGAGTAATGGTCAAATTAGAGTTATAAGAAGAGTAATAGTTAGATTAAAAAAATGCACAGTAGTACCATAAAGATATCACTAAGCAACTAATAACAACACAAATAGTCATACTTTCAAATGAGAGAATTGTAAGAAAAAGCTGTAAAACGTAAGTATCTTTGGTGCTTAGAATAAAATTAGAGAGAGAGAGAGAGAGAGAGCTGTTGAAGACATTCAAATGAGAGTGGGAAAACACAAGCTGTAAAACTTAAGTATCTTTGGAGCTTAGATTAAAAATAAAAAAAATGCACAGTACCATACAGATATCACTAAGCAACTAATAAAAACACAAATAGTCATACCTTAAAATGAGAGCTGTAGAAGATCAAGAAGAGAACACTGGTACTGAGGACTGAGGAGGTCTTCAAATGAGAGTTGTAGAAGATCAAGAAGACAACACTGGTACTTAGGACTAAGGAGACCAGTGAGGAGAGTTGTAAGATGCGGAACCGTTTTGTTGTCGCGGAAAAGGAAGTTATAAGAAGCGGAACCGTTTTGTTGTGGTGGAAAAGGAGGATATTATGTGGGGCCACTAATATTGTTGTTGGTAGGAACGTACATAATTATTCCCAATTGCTGCAATTGTCATGCATTTCCTACTCTCTCTCTCTCTCTCTCTCTCTCTCTCTCTCTCTCTCTCTCTCTCTCTCATGTGTGTGTGAGACCTATTTCTGGCTAGCTAGGCTCTAGGGACCTCTCCCTCTCTCATCTGTGTGTGTCCTTTCAGTTGCATTCTTTTTTTTAATCAACATATTAAAAGCGAGCACAATACGTAAGAATGAAAGGGTAAATAGAGTAACACATTGTTTAATTAATTGTTTAGTTAAAACAGGGAAACACATCGGTCGCAAACATTGTTTAATTATTAAAGCATATTAAATCATAATTAATTGCAAAGGAAAAATTCAGACATTTTTTAACGGTTTAGTCATGTAACAGAAAGCATCTTGCCTCATTATATGACAAGTAGGGGTGTTTGCGGTGCGGGTTGGTTCATTTTTGAGACAAAAAATGAATCGAACCGCAAAGTAAAACTACATGCAGTTTTTTTTGGTTTGGTTGACTTCCTAAAAAACCCGAACCAAACCAAACCAGGTTTGATTTTTTCGAGACTAAATATAATTTAAAACAAAGTTAACGTTAACTAACATAAAAAATGGCTAACATAAATCTTTAAAAAATGGGTTGGTTCGATTTTGAACACCCATAATGACAAGTGATGAATAAGAACGAAAGGGAAACCCACAAAGAGGTCTTAATAAATATATAAGCCCTAGAAATATAACCAATATTTTCATAAATATAGAATAATCGATCCTCTCAAAAAAGTATTGGCTTGTTGTTTTTTAGCAACAAAAAGGGGTATTTTTTTTGACAATATCTCATTGATCCCACCACCACCCTTTACATACAAGTCTGTCCTATACATATGGTGTCTTCTAATGTAGAAAAATCTCATCGGTCCCACCAACCTTTACATACGTTCAATAAAAGAAAGTCCAACTTTTAGGTTTACCAATATTTCTAGTATTTTTTAGGTAGTTAACCAGGGTATCTACTGCCGACCACAGTGACTAATCCCCTCGCTCATTGTAGGTGCCTCGAGGGGCAGGACAGCTAGTCAAGAGTTTTAACGCTTTTCCGTACCCAATGCGGGTTTGGAACCCCCGACCTTGGTTAAGGGAGGTTGAGTCCCAACCACTCAACCCCACGCCCTTGGTTAAATATTTCTGGTATGATTCTTAGGTTTGTTTGCACAATAAAAGCAAGTCCATCCTTTTAGTTCTACCAATATTTCTAGTATTTTTTTTTTATAAATACCAATATTTCTAGTATGATTCTAGGGTTGTTTGTTTTGTGCAAATCCCCTTTTTTATTCCGTCTATTGCCAGATTACAGTAGTAACCTTTAAGCCTTTTTAGTCCATATGATGGGACCATTATTGATATATCTACCTATATATAAAGGGAATTCACTTTTATAGCTTTTTTTGGTGTATCACTTTCTTTATTGCAACTTTGCCTCTGCTACTTAGTTCTTTGAACCTGTGCATAACACTAAAACAGTCGGTTAATCTTTTTTCTAAACTGACATGTGGTTACCTTAAAATTTCAAAACACTGGCAGTTTCTTTTTATTACCAAAATTATTTTTTTGATAGGTAGACGGAGTGGTCACAGCGACTAAAAACTCATAGACACAACTGTGAGGTCCCGGGTTCGAACCCGGGAAATGGTATCCAGCCTAACAATTTCCGCAATTGCCAGTTGAGCTAGGCCTTACGGATTAAAAGAGAAGTTGAAAAAGATAGAAAAGGATGGAGGGAGAAAAAAACTGCTGGCAGCATCACATTTCCCATCGGGGGAACAAATTCGTGTGATATCCAGGCTATTTTCCGGTGCGGCATCCCATTTCATCAGCAACACAGTATCGGTGCCGACAGTTATGAGACGGTCTATATTCTATTTTCCTCTTTCTCTCTATTTGCACTTCAACTGTTTGCTATTATGTTTCTCTCCATTCTGTTTTCTGATGAACTAACACTACAAGAATTACTTGCATTACTGGCTAGACATTTCTGGCGGAATCAGTCAGCCAGTAAGTTTTCTGGTGGAATTATGCGATTTCTGGCGGATTCAGTCTTCCAGTAAGTTTCTGGCGGATTCCATAACATTTCTGTCGAATTTAAACAGCCAGTATATTTACTGGCGGATTAAGTAGGAATTTCTGGCAGAAATTAACTGAAAAACTAAAATAATTTTATAAATAATTATATCCGCCAGTAATTGCATTTACTGGCGGAAATTTCAGTCAGAAAATACCCTCAAAAGCTGCGCATTGACTGTCAAAAATGGCCAGTAATGCAGTTCCGCCAGTAACACGCATGTTCCGCCAGTAACGTAGTTCAGCCAGTAACAGGAAATTTCCGCCAGTAACATATCCGTCAGTAAATGCATTTACTGGCGGAATTTCAGCCAGTAACATACCCTCAAAAGCTGTGCATTGACCATTAAAAATGGCCAGTAATGGGATCCGCCAGTAACATGCTTAATTCCGCCAGTAAATGCAAAGTGAGTGTCGCGTCACATGCGTTGTCTGTCAGCTGCCCAATTCCGCCAGTAATGCACCCGTTCCGCCACAATTCCGCCAGTAAAATTCGTAACATAATCCGCCAGTAATGCCTTTAATTCCGCCAGTAACTGCATCTTCTCCTTCTTGCTTCCGTCTTCTCCTTCTTGCTCCCATTATAAAATCTGAAACCTCCATTTCATTTCTTATTCATTCCACCATTTCTCTCAAATGTGTCTAAAATTTTTTTCATTCATTCACACCATTTCTCTCCAAGTTCTAAACGAAAGTTTCCAGATTTGTTGAAGGTATGTTTGTAAAAATATATTTCATATTAGGTTGTTTTCGTTAATATTTTGTTTTAAAAGCTGAGTTGTTAATATTTTTGATATATCATATTTGTTAGCTTGCTTAAGTTTGGTTGAAGATTTGCTCAAAAGAAACCGGAATTAGCATCAAGCCAGAATCTTCTCTTCATTACCGGTTAGTTATCAAGTTATTTCTTACTAAATATTTATAGTTGTAAGTTTTTTAAAATCTGTTAATTAAAAACGAATTACTGTGATATATTATAAAATAATATATTTTTGTATTTTTTTAAAATGTGTTTATAATTAAAAAATTAGTTTTTAAAATCTGTTTATATTTATTATTAAAAAATGAGTTTTTTTTTACAATCTGTTTATAATATTTACGGATTAAAATAATTATAATATAGTATTTTTTTTCCAAAAAATATAATATACTATTATTATAGTCTTTTATAGTATGACAAAAAAATATAAATGTGTTATAATTATTATTATTAACTAATATACTGTTTTTTTTAATATACTGATATTATAGTGTTATTTTTAATTAATAATTATTTATTAAAAATAAATAAAATAAAATTAGATAAATTCAAATAAAAATTGTTTAATATGTAAAATGATATAAAATGTTATTATCTTTTTTTGACAAGATAAAATGTTATTATCAAAAAATAGGAATTAAATCAAAATAATGTGTTGTTAAAATAATATTAATTATATTTGTATCATAGATATTATTTAGTATAGTATAAATTGTGTTGTTTTGTGTTGTACTTATGAAAATAAAATCTGTGTTATATTTACTATTAATAATTATGTTATTTGTAATTATTTTGTTTATTTTAATAGTTAGAATCACTATAGATTAATAAATAATAGTTAGTAGTTGTTATAATTTGGATACGAATGTGTATTGTTCTAATACACATATTACTATGTTGTAGTATATATTAAGAACATTGATGCAAAAAAAATGGATCGTAGTTGGATGTATGATCGAATGTATCCCGGTAGAGCTGGGTTGAAAAGACGTTTTGTCGAAGGAGTCGAAGAGTTTGTTCTTTTTGCTAAGCGTCAAAAAGAATTTGAGCAACAAGGTGGAATTAGATGTCCTTGCTTCAAATGTGTATTTCGATCTATAAAAAATGAAGGTGAGGTTCGACTTGATTTGTACAATAATGGATTTAAGCCAAATTATTAGATATGGACCCGTCATGGCGAGGTAGCAGCTGGAGTTCCTGTTCCTGCGGTTGACAATGTTCCTTTTCAAGTAGAAGGTCACACTTCAAGTCCAGTCGCAGTCGTTGCCACATCTAGTAGTAATCCAAACACTACAGGGTATGAGTTGCTTGATGTTGTTCAGGGAATGATATCTGATGCTGTCGGTGTAAATTTGGATTTTGAATAACCACAATATGATGCTGACGAAGTTCCAAACGAGGAAGCTCAGAGGTTTTATATGTTTTTGAACGAGACAAATAAACCATTATTTGAAGGATCTAAAGACTCCAAATTATCAATGTGTGTTCGGTTGTTGGGTCTTAAGTCTCAATTTAATGTTGCGGAATTGTGCATGGAATATATGACTAAAATGATGTTAGATGCAACCCCAATCAGAGGACTTTTGCCGCAGAGTTATTATGATGCTAAAAGATTGGTATCGAAACTTGGTTTGAAATCCATAAGAATTGATTGTTGTGTTTCTGGTTGCATGATCTATTATAATAATGAGTTTGGCATAAATGATGGAGAGTTGCTGCAATGCAAGGTTTGTCAAGAGCCACGGTATCGTGTCAGCAGAAAAGGGACGAGCAAAGGCAAACAAGTGCCAAGGAAAGCAATGTTCTATCTGTCAATTATACCAAGGCTGAAGAGGATGTTTACTTCAATGGAAACTGCGGGTAAAATGACGTGGCACTATGAAAATAGAAATAATTCTGGTGAGTTACGGCATCCATCTGATGGTGAAGCTTGGAAGCATTTTGATCGTGTGCATCCAGATTTTGCCAGTGATCCACGCAATGTTCGGCTTGGTTTGTGCTCTGATGGTTTCACACCCTATATTCAAGCATCGGCATCACCGTATTCTTGTTGGCCAGTTATTGTTACCCCATACAACCTTCCTCCAGAAATGTGTATGTCTAAACCATACATGTTTTTAAATTCTATTATTCCAGGGCCAAGTAGTCCAACGGCTGGTATTGACATATATTTGCAACCTTTGATTGATGACCTCAAAAGGTTGTGGAATGGCGTTTTAACTTATGATGCAGCACGTAGAAAAAATTTCAACATGAGGGCAGCTTTGATGTGGACCATTAATGACTTTCCTGCTTATGGAATGTTGTCTGGATGGGGGACACATGGTAAGTTGGCGTGTCCGATTTGCATGGTTGACACAAAGACTTTTACTCTTAAATATGGAGGAAAAACCACATGGTTTGACTCGCACCGTAGGTTTTTACCCAGTGATCATCCCTTTAGAAAGTCAAAATATGGATTCATCAAGGGGAAAGTTGAAACAGCTGAACCTCCTCGTAGGTTGACATCAGAAGAAGTTTGGAATAGTGTCATGGATATCCCTCATGTGGAAGTTGTTGCGGGTGTTGTTTCCCGTCCAGATGGTTATGGAGTATGGCATAATTGGACGAAAAAAAGTATTTTTTGGGAACTTCCATATTGGAAAGATAATCTATTGAGACACAATTTGGATGTAATGCATATTGAAAAGAATTTCTTTGATAACATATTTAACACTGTTATGAACGTGAAAGGTAAAACGAAAGACAATGAGAAGGCAAGGAAAGACATTGAGCATTACTGCAGGCGAAAGGATTTGTTGTTGGTTGACCAAGCTAACGGTAGGACACTGAAACCCAAAGCCAATTATACTTTATCTACAGAGCAAGCGAAAGCAGTTTATCAGTGGATTTCTGAGTTGAAAATGCCAGATGGTTATTCTTCCAATTTAGCAAGATGTTCTGATGTGGATAGTGGGAAGTTACATGGTATGAAGAGCCATGATTGTCATGTATTCATGGAGTGCTTACTTCCAATTGCCTTTAGTTCGTTGCCAACACATGTTTTGAATCCGCTCATTGAAATAAGTCAATACTTTAAGAATTTGTGTTCTGCAACGCTAAAAGCGAATGATCTTACAAAAATGGAACAAGACATCCCATTTATCTTATGCAAGTTGGAGAGAATTTTTCCGCCTGGGTTCTTTGATTCTATGGAGCATCTTCCTGTTCATCTAGCACATGAAGCTAAACTTGGCGGTCCTGTCCAATACAGATGGATGTATCCGTTTGAAAGGTAAGTTAATATATCGAAAGAATATATCAAATTTTTATTAGATGGGTTATTAACATATATCATTTTATCTATCTAGGTTCATGGGTGATTCAAAAAGATCAGTTAAAAATAAAGCTAGAGTTGAAGGATCGATATGTTCTTCTTACTTACATCGTGAAACAACTCATTTTTGCTCTTATTACTTCAAGAATGAATTTGCTTCTAGAAGTAGTCGAAATGAAACAGAAATTGAATGTCCAAGACATCGTTTAGCTTTGTCTGTATTTTGTCTACCTGGTCGTCAGTCTGGAAAGGAGTCAACTCACTGGCTAACAGAAGAAGAGTTAAACTCGGCCCATGTTCATGTATTGATAAATTGTACTGAGGTCCAACCATTCATTGAGTATGTATTTCTCAACCTATATAGCTATCTAAATTAGTTAATAAATTAATGTACACAGTTGTGTAACAATTAATATTTTGTTATTATAGGGAGTTTTTGTCATCAGGAGAAGTTGCGGAAGAGCAATCTTCTGCTCATATTCATGCACATTTTCCAATGTGGTTTAAGGAACGTGTGTATTTCCTCCCGCCAACTCCTACTAACCAACACTTGAGGAACTTATCTGACGGTCCTCGAAGATGTGTTAAAGAATGGCACACATACTTTGTCAATGGATACAAATTTCACACTAAGGAATGGACAGAGGGCAGAGAAACCGTCAATAGTGGAGTTTGCATGAAGGGTGACACCGGGAGAGGCGAAGATGATTTCTATGGTGTGGTTGAACACATATATGAACTTGCGTACCCTTATCTAGATTATAATCAAAAGGTGGTGGTTTTTTATTGTAAATGGTTTGACCCGTCCGCTCGAGGAACAAAGTTTAATCCAAAGACAAATACAGTGGACATTAAAATGACTAGTAGATATCGACCGTATGATCCATTCGTCATTGCACAAAATGTGAGACAAGTCTATTATGTTTCTTATCCATCAACACGGACTGATCGGCGTGGTTGGTGTGTCGCAATTAAGACAAAACCAAGAGGTCGCATTGAGACAAATGATGACACAGTGGAAGACGTGCCATATCAAATGGATGAAATGTCCAACGTAAATGAAGTGATTGAAGTAGAACCCATTACCCGTTTATGTGATGAGCCAAACACGGGTGATGAAGTTAATGATGATGAAGAAGATACAGATCATGAAGATGTTATCGACCATGTCGGTGTATCAAGAATTCACTCATCTGATGATGATGGTGATTTTGAGAAAGAATGGGATTCTAATTAGATGATTTTATTTGTAATTAGATAATATTAATATATAAGACGCTTTTTGTATGAAATAATATTTATTCTTCATGTATGTTATTCATCATTTATGTTATTCATTATTTATTTGATTCATTATATATATATATATATATATATATATATATATATATATATATATATACACACACACACACACACACACAGTGATGACATCATCAGGATCAGAAAGTAATGATGACCAACCTAATGATAAAGGGAAGAAGAAGGTTTCTACTTCTTTACGCGGTCGTCGTCGTGTGACTTATGTTGTTGTTGATGGCCCTTTTGTACCTCCACCTCGTACGGATCAGGATGGCAGTGGACCTAGCACTATGGATAGACCATTTGTGCCTCCACCTGGTAGTGTCGAGCCTCCGGCAGATGAAAATGGGATACGCAGGTATAATATTAATAGGGAAGTGGTTGAGGTTACGCGTGACGGTCGTATCGTAGCGAAGGTTATTGGTGACCAGTAAGTATTTATTAATTTATGACAATATATTTGGTTGATTTTTATTAAATATAAATTATAAATTATTATTGTTTTAATTTATCTTTTTTATAAACAGGTTTGATCATGGGAGGATTGTATCCAGCACGATCACAGACATCATCAAAGCGAATTACACTAGCCCCTGGTTGAATTGGAAAGAGGTCAAAAAGGATAAGACATCCAAAATGTGGAATCAGTTCTGCGTATGTTTTTTTTTTTTACACGGTGGATTTTCAATTTTTTAATTTTGTTGAATTGATTAATTTGTTTTTACTATACTAACACGTTAATTAAACTTGTTTAAATAGGCAAAAATGGCATGGCTCCCAGAGGAACAAAGGAATGTTGAGAGAGTATTCCACAAAAGAGCTTCTCACCGCTTTTCATCAATGCTCCAGCAGTGTCGTAATAATCGTATTCAGCCGTCGTGGATTGGAAATTCTGATTGGCTTGTGCTGCAAAAGAGATGGGACGACCTTAAGTATATTGAAAAATGTGAGAAAGCTAAGAAGAACCGAGCTTCAGAGAAAGGTGGTTGCATAAACACGGCAGGTTCTATCAACACTGTTGAACACTTCAAACGCTTGGTAAATTTTTTAATTGATTAAATTTATATTATACATACATATTTTATATTTTATTAAACACTAATATGTTAAATAATAATAACTATGTATATAGGAGGCCATCCTTGGTCGACCACCTACTTTGGTTGAGTTACACTGCCAGATTCATATGCGAGAGGAGACGAGCGAGTATCCTGATGCCCGGCATAGGAATATTCAGGTAAATATATAATGTTTATTAATTATATATTAATGTTTTTATTATATTATATATCATATATCATATTATATTCTATATCTACATTAATGGGGTAATTTTTCATTTCTTGGTTATTCCTATCAGGAAAACTTCTCTGAATGGCAGGCTGCTCGAGCGGCATCACTGCAGAGTAATGGCATCACTGACATTGATCCTATTGAGGAGAGTCGAGCGGCTTTCAATGCTTGGCAGGAATTTGTTGGTCCAACCAAAGGTAGCCGGTTAGTAGGAGCTGGTGGTATTGGCCATGCTGCTTACCAAGATTCAATTATTCCAAATCTGAGGCCAGCATCTTCTTCAGAAAGAAGTACTGGTCGCTCTTATGCTCCGTCAGAATTAAACGCTATTCAGTCATTGACACAACAATTGAGCGAGACACAGCGTCAGATGCAAGAGCGATAAGACAAACATGATCAGGAAATGCAGCAGATGCGGGAGCAGCAGAGGTTGAATGATGAGCGCTGGAATCAATTGATGGGTACTATGTCTTTATATCCGAGGCCATCAATGTCATCATCTTCATCATTTTTTCCAGCACCACAACATACCCAGCCTTATGCCGGAGCTTTTCAGCCGTACCCGGGTGTAATCGGCCAGCCTTCCTTCCGGGGCACATGTGGTCAGCCGTACTCTCAGCCGTACTCTCAGCCGCAGCAACAGTCTCAACAGCAATTCCAGCAACCACATATGCAGTCTCAACAGCTTCCTCGACCTCAGCCGCAGCAACAGTCTCAACAGCAACTCCAGCAATCCCAACAGCAGTTCGACACAGACACCAACATTGATCCTGTTTTAGCTTGGTTTCGGGATGATGACAACAACAACAACAACAACAACACCAGCAGCAACAACAACAACAACAACAGCAACAACAACAACACCTCTGGACCCTCCTACTATGATATCTAGTACTTTTACTAGATATTTTAATTTGCATTTGTAATGACTATTTCTATTTATATTTTGTAATGGATATTTTAATTAGTACTTTATTGCATGAAGTTTATGAAAATTTTATCATTTAGAAAAAAATATTTAGTAATTATTTTATTTTTTGAATTAAATAAATGAATTAAAAAATTATTTTTAAAAAATTTAAATAAAAAACGAATTAAATCAACAAATTTTAAATATAAAACCATTTGAAAAACATTTTTTTTAAATAAATATATAATACAGTACTGGCGGATTTGGTTGTTTAGTGGCTGATATTCAGCCAGTAATTACTGAAGGATTTACTGGCTGAAATTCGGCCAGTAATGACTGGCGGAATTACTGGCCGAATTTCAGCCAGTAATTACTGGCTGAAATTCGGCCAGTAAATCCGCCAGTCATTACTGGCTGAAATTCCGCCAGTAACAATTACCTGCGGCCGTTTTTCTGGCTGATTACTGGCGGACTAAATCCGCCAGTAATGTGCAATTTCTGGCCGAATTTCAGCATTACTGGGGGATTGAGTTAGCCAGTAATAACTTAAATTCTTGTAGTGTAAAGTGTATGAGTTTCAAATGTAGTTATGATGTAATTTTCTCCCGTTTTTCTTTTTGTTTTCTCCGACAGATTGTGGTTGGGGGAGGATCCATTTGTGAACGAGAAGGAGGGGATCCGAGAAACGGATATTGTCTTCAATATGTAGAATGGATGATGGTGTCTCTTAAAGATTTGGTCAGTGTCATATCAGTATCATCTCTTCCTTTTACTACCTTTCATGTTTGGTAATATTGATGTTGGCACGTTAAGGGAAAAAGCGTAAAACCTGAAATATGAGATACCATTTGACAGGAGCGTTTGGAGGGATTAGTTTGGGGAAGATTAAAGGCCATTGATAAAATTCACAAAATCCACCAACATTCAGATATGTATGCGTAGTTTATTGTGTGTTCCAGACTTGGTTAACTCGGACTAAATGGGCTTCGCTCCAAACCACTATGCGCACCCTCCTGATCCAACGACCAAACTCACCTCGGCGAGATCGAACGGTCAAGATCACACATCATCACTTCATGCACGCTTCCATAGGCCTTGGTGTGATTTGACCTTTCGGCCTCGTCGAGCCGATCGATCGTTGGATCAACAAGGCGTGGATAACGGTTACCAAAATTCTTTTTACTACCAACAAAGAGGAGAGTGGGCAACAAAGAGAAGTTGAAAAAGATAGAAAAGGATGGATGGAGAAAAAACTCCCGGCAGCATCACATTTCCCATCGAGGGAACGAATTCGTGTTACGTCCAGGCTATTAGATGCGACGACGACTTCGACATTCTGTTCCGGTGCGGCGTCCCATTTCATCAGCAACACAGTTTCGGTGCCGACAGTTACGAGACGGTCTCTATTCTATTTTCCTCTTTCTCTCTATTTGCACTTCAACTGTTTGCTATTTTGTTTCTCTCCATTCTGTTTTCTGATGAACTAACAGTGTATGAGTTTCAAATGTAGGTATGTTGTAATTTTCTCCCGTTTTAGTTTTCCTTTTTTTCTCCGACGGATTGGCGTTGGGGGAGGATCCATTTGTGAACGAGAAGGAGAGGATCCGAGAAACGGATATTTTCTTCAAGATGTAGAATGGATGATGGTGTCTATTAAAGATTTGGTCAGTGTCATAGCAGTTTCATCTCTTCCTTTTCATACCTTTCAAGTGTGGTAATATTGATATGTTGTGATGGCAGGTTAAGGGAAAAAGCGTAAAACCTGAAATATAAGATACCACTTGACAGGAGCGATGGATGATCTAATTTTGGGAAGATCAAAGGCCATTGATAAAATTCACAAAATCCACAAACATTCAGACCTAAATTTCACCAGTATGATGGGAATAAGAGTGCTATTTTGCACTTCAGCGCCAACTATTTTTTTAAACAACAAACAGGATTGCAAAGGCATCACCGTGGTTTCAGCGCGAACTAGAGTGCTCTTTATGTAAAAATAGCAGGGCATTGTCGTGCCCATCTTCCGCTTTTATTACCGCGCTACTGTAGATACTTATGTATGCGTAGTTTATTGTGTGTTCCAGATTGGGTTAACTTGGACCAAATGGGCTTCGCTCCAAAGACCCATAAGCACATCGCTGCAAACCACATTGCGCACCCTCCTGATCCAACGACCAAGCTCGCCTCGGCGAGATCGAACGGTCAAGATCACACCTCATCACTTCCTGCGCACTTCCATAGGCCTTTGTGTGATTTGACCTTTCGGTCTCGCCGAGCCGAGCTTGATCGTTGGATCAACAAGGCGTGGATAACGGTTTGGAACAATGTGCTTATTGGGCCTTTGGAGCGAAGCTCATTTGGTTTGAGTTAACCTAGTCTGGAACATATAATAAACTACGACTACATAAGTATCTACTGTAGTGCGATAATAAAAGCGGAATGTTTAAAAATAAACTACGACTACATAAGTAAAAGAGTACCTTCTTATATTCACATGGTTCTTTAGCCGACAACATTACATCTGTTGGACAGCGCTTGCTCTGCGCTGAGATTACGGGACTAGAAAAGCCGTCTTGAAATAGTGTCTTTATTATCCTTTGTCGTTCTACTAGTAGTAAGGGAAGTTTTATATCCCATCCCTTTTGTCTTATCCGCACCTCATCTCTTCTTACAAACACCCTCACCAAGCTTGTCTTCCTCTGGTTTAGCCTGCCACTAAACTCAACACAACAACACCGCTCTTTGTTTCACTTCCGGTTTTCGCGAAACCCTTATTTCTTCGCCGACTCGGTACCCTTGACTCGTTCCGAGTCACTTCCTTTTCATAACTCGTCCTCTCGATTCTCGCTTTAATCACCATGTCGAAGGCCAAAGCTGAACACGGGAAGTGACGGCACTACGAGATCGCCGGCGTTGATGCTCGTAGGGAAACTAATCGACGGCTATCTCCTCGAAATAGCTTCCGACGGACATCTCAAGCTGGAAAGTTTCTACCATTTCTTTACCTAATTTCATTTCTCATTTTCACCAACGCATTCTTCAGATTCAGTGATGAAATTGCTAATTTACAGGCACATCCATGGGTTTCCGAATCAGAGAGGGAGAAGATTTGCGGATTACTTGACTGTCGGAAGCTAACGCTAGAAGCGTGCACGCACGCGGCGCAGAATGAGAGGCTTCCAATTCGCGCGGTGGTTCGGGTTCTTTTCTACGAACAGCTTCACCTCCGTCACGCCATCTTGCTGTTCCTTGCAGTTGATGTTTGTGTTCATTTTTCTGACAGGTTGATCCTTGTGACAAATGCGGTGACGTTGGTTTTGTTATTTGATCTGAATGCAACTTAAATCGTGAACATCGGTGATGATTTTTCAGTTTTACTTTCTCTTCTTTTATATTCTTTCTTATTTTGACTTTGATTTTTCTAGATAAATTGCATTTTCAGTTTATTGCATTAAAGAAAGAAACGAATCTGATTGATTTCTTGTATATGGCTATCGAATCCATAGAATTAGATTGACCAACTATCCTCTTTTCAGTTTATTGCATTAAAGAAATAAACCAATATGAATGATTATCTGGATAAACGTGTTGTGTGTTTGTAAAGTGTAGCTTTTCAATTGATTCTACTCATAAACTAGAAATTATTATGCTTCATCTGCAATTTATATCTAGCATTTGTCATTAAGCTCAAGGAAATTTTTTATCTCTGATTTAGCTAATACTGGTAGTTTCCACTTGTTACAGTTGGACGGAAACAGTCATGTTATTTATGCAGAGGAAGAAGCAGCAGGAACTCCCCTTCTAATTGATGGAAGGACTTGCTTGCTTAAGGTGAAATTAGTTTTTTTTTACCTTAGAAGTTCTATCTTTTTTACTGTGGCTGCGTGAGTTTCTAAACCCATTTTATATGCAGAATGATCATGATCCATCGAAGTTAATTGCAGAGACCCCATGCAAGCTTACGAGATATTTAGTTGCGGATGCCAGTCACATTGATGCAGACACACCATACGCTGAAGTTGAGGTCATGAAGATGTGCATGCCTCTTCTTTCACCTGCTTCTGGGATTATTCATTTCAGAATGGCGGAAGGTTAAGCCATGCAGGTATATAATGTTAATAGCATGTATAAGTGCTCAAAAAGAGAGGATAAGAACAAACTTTCTTTTGCAGGTTGGTCAACTTGTAGCAACGCTTGATCTAGATGACCTTTCAGCTGTAAGAAAGGCAGAACCCTTCAATGGGAGTTTCCCAATCCTGGGCTCTCCTACCCCGATTTCAGGTAAAGTTCATCAGAAATGCGCCGCGAGCTTAAATGCTGCACGGATGATTCTTGCTGGCTATGAGCATATTGATGAAGTGAGTAATTCCTTCACCTTCATTGATTAAGTATGCTTTTCCTTGCATTATTGCTTCTCCTTGTGATTTTTTTCTTGATTATTTGAAATTCTTTCATATGCATATTCTGAATCTGTATCCTAAATATGGTTTAACTTGGATTTTGGCCTCGCATTATTTCTTTTATTCTAATCTTTAAGACATTTGGTTGAACAAAAATTGGGCTTCACTTTCTTTATTATGGACCTGTAAGAAGATGAAAAATAAGAAAACTTTGACATGTTGTTGGAAGCCGATAGCGTTCTTGTGCATCATGATCTGGTTTATTTTGATAAGACTTAGGAGACATGT
Organism: Astragalus membranaceus; assembly: GCA_039519185.1. NCBI lineage: Eukaryota > Viridiplantae > Streptophyta > Magnoliopsida > Fabales > Fabaceae > Astragalus > Astragalus membranaceus. The sequence goes on along the minus strand of CM076851.1, from coordinate 129,647,217 downwards.
AGAACAAATGAAAATATGTAAAACTATCCTCTTCTTCTTCATCTGTTATAAACTACAGTTTGCTTGCTAGAAGGATAAACTCACATTTACCGAACCAGTAAATTGGTCATGCGTGAAGGAATAAGTCCACATTTTTTCAGGTACAATTGCTGCAGAGGGTAATTTTTTCACTCTTTATCTCGGGAGCTAACTGCATACCTTTACTGAATTTTTCCAGCCCAAAGGAATTTTTTAGGTGCAGAGAACATCACTCCATCAACGATGCTTCAAGTTGAAGCGGCATGGTATGTTATTAAAACTCACATCATTAGATTTTCAATTGTGTACATCACTCAAAATGGTGTTATATGCTGTTATTTAGTTTCAATTGTGTACATCACTCAAAATTAATTGTTAAATAGATTTTCAATTGTGTACATCTCTCCAATTGATGTCAAGTGCCTAAGAGAAAAAATCATAAAACTCAACTCAAAGCATTTTCTTTCTTTATATGATATAGTTTTTTATAAAAAACAATGCATTTACTTCAATTAATTTTTGATATATAATATAGTTTTTATTCTGTTATTTTACTTAATTTACTGGTTACTATTTGTTCTGATATTTAATAGGGATTGTCCGTGGACTAGAATGGTGTTGGAGGCCGTGTTTAGATCTGGTAAGTTTAGTCTTCATTTTTCTATTTTATTTTTAAAATTTTTAAAACTATTTCTGGTTTACTTTTGAAATGCATTGTTAACTAGCATATGAAAACATGTCTACTGTCTCTTATACTTTGTTGGAACATGTTATGTCACAGGTGATTTACTCCACATTTGATGGTGGAGTTTTTTATATCATTCATTGTTCCCCCGCTGAAGCACTAGAAGTAGATGCAGTTATGGCCTTTCCAGAGATATGTTGTAGTTTTAAGGTTTGTATGTTTTTGGTCTTCTTAATTTTTTTATTACTTAATTATATTAGGGAATCAGTTGTCTTAATTTTTGTATTACTTAATTGGTGAACATTGGGTTCATTGCTTTCAACTATATCATATCATTAACACACTGTGTTGAGAAACAAAAAATAAAGAGTTTATAGTAATTGGATATATGAGGGTGCTTTGTAAAAAGAGGATAATTGTTATATTTTATGACACAAATTCCTTTTATTGTACATGTAAAAAAATGATTATATGGGAAATTTACTAATATTCCAAATAGAGTATAATAGAGCTTAATTCCTTTGTTTACTATAGAAGGCGTGACTGACAAGATGAGGGATTTTTGATGTATGTGAGTGTGAAATTTGATTAATTTAGTTCTTTTTTATTTTGAGGGGCAAAGTAGACTTTTTAGTGTGAAATCTGATTAGTATGTATGAGTGTTTGCCAATGGTAAGAACATTCCTTATACAATATGTGGCTACCTATTGCTTAACATTTGGGCCAATCACAGTATCTGATGAATTGCTTATACGGCTCCCCTTAATATTTGGGGCAAGATCCGCCACTGCCTATGAACCTTCATGGATTATCCAAACTTAAATGCATGTATGAGTGTTTGCTATTGTTATATGTTGCTTAGATGAACTCTTGGGTTAGAACTAAGAACCACTTTTTGTTGACATGGTATTCAACTAATGGCACCATTTTTTATGTTGTCATTGGCATGTCTTTTCATGTTTAATGTTTGATTAATTCGTCGGCTGCAATATTCACTCCCTGTTTTTGCTGAAAATGTTTGTAATTAGGTGCATGGGCGATTTCAAGGCCCAGCCAGCCCGGGCACGCGCCCGGGCTCAACTTCTACTTTGTTTGTAAAGCCCCCAACTCAATAGCTGATTTTTAGTCATAACCAGGGGCAAAAATAGTAAAACAGTGGGTGTGAATAAAAAAAGGGCTGAGTTGCCCAGGCTCTAGAAAAATCCTGGCTTCGCCACTGATTAGGTGTGATAAATATGCTATTGTGTTTAAGCACCTTGATGCAATAATCAGGTGCCTTTTAAACTAATTTTCGTTGTTCGTACTTGCAGTGCAGATTCTTTACTATACTATGGAAGAATTTTTAGCAAATTGAGTTGCCTATCTTCCGTTCTTGGTAGAAATTTTTTAAGAACTAATTTATATTTCCACTACTTGCAGTTTTCAAGTTTCCCCATCTCACATCGATCTGTAGGTACAAGTTTATGTATTTTATAATGAGCCATTTGATGATTACCCGTTTATTGCAGTCCTCCTTTATTTTAAAGTTGTTTTTCCTTATATAATTCAAGGTACTAACTATATAATGCCTTACATGATAACCGTTACCATTGCTCTTTGGCCCAAGCTTGGTGAGTAACCATAAATCTGTAACTGATGGGAATATATTAGTTACTTTTGGAGCCTTTACAAGCTGTGAAGCAGGAAAATATGATATTATCAGAAACAGTTCGGTAATATCTCATACCAAGTACCTATAATTTTCGTAGTTTTTTTTATCAAATAATTTTCATAGTTTGCAGTTTATTATCTAGGGAGCTTATATCATTATCACTCTTTAACTACAGATTATTGAGGCAGCGTTACAAGTACTTGCTAAATCATGCCAAGATCAGGTGGCTTTAAGGGTTTGATAATTGATCTATAAGACTACTTACAATGAGGGTGTTTAATTGGTTAATTAAACAGTTGAAAGCTTGCAATGGTAGAGTAAATATTGTGTTGAAGCTGATATGGATTAACAAGAGTTGAATCTTTTCAACTAGTTGAAACAAGAAGCAATGGGACCCGCAGAGCCTTTTGTGGCGCGTTTTTATTGGACAAGCAGGGCGCGTGCGTTACACGCGCCGACAGGTGAGAATGGGGACGCGCAAAATGCGCTGCGCAGCAGGGGGTGGGGTTGGCTGGGGACGCGTGGCAGTATGGGATTGGCTGTTTAGATTTTCAGATTTTCTATCTCTTCTAAATTACTTGTGCACAATTATTTGATAGTAAAATAATTTTTTTTTAATTTTTTTTTTCACCAAAATTCATAATTTTTTTTTCTCTATAAATAGAGCTTTGTTTCATTTCATTTGGACACAAAAAAAAATGAGTTTTTTCCCTCTAAATTTTCTATTAGCCTCCACTAAACTCTTGTTTTAGTAGCTCTAAGTAACCATTTAGCAAAATGGATCCCAACAATAACCCTTTTAACACCCAAAATTTTACTAATTACCCTTTCAACTACCCAAATCCCAACAACTATAGATTTCCAAATCAATCTTCCAACCAACAAGGTCCCCAAAATATACCAAATTATGGATTTCCTCCAAATTTCATCATGCCTTCATCTAATCCAAATTATCATCCATATTATGGAGGAATGATGCCATATTCATCTCAAGTACCCCTTGTTCCGAATGTTGGACTTGATGAATTTCCTGAATTTTCTACACAAATGGCTCTTGGTGGAATGAGCGGTGGTCATGAAGCCACTCCAAATGCAGAGGATTCAACTCATGCTCGCCGGAAAAGCCCCAGATGGACCACTGAGCAAAATTTGGTTCTAATTAGTGGGTGGATTAAATATGGAACAGACAGTGTTGTTGGGAGAAACCAAAAAAGTGATTCATACTGGGGTAAAATTGCTGATTACTGTAATGAGCATTGCTCATTTGATCCTCCCCGTGATGGAGTTGCATGCAGAAATCATTACAACTACATGAACAAAATACTTAATAAATGGATTGGCGCTTATGATAACGCTAAGCGTATGCAACAAAGCGGGTGGTCGGAGAATGATGTGTTGGCAAAAGCGCATGAATTATATTCAAGTGCTAATGGTGGACGTTTCAATTTAATGTCAGAATGGCTTGCTGTCCGTGATCAACCACGTTATGGTAGTCAGGTAGGAGGAAATACTGGCTCTGGAAGTAGTGGATCTAAGAGAGCCCACGAGAGTGATGCAACTGATTCCAACTCCGTAGGATCTAGTGCTCGCCCAATGGGGAGGGATGCAACTAAAAAAAAGGGTAAAAAGAAAAGCAAGGGCGCAACCTTGGATTCGGTCAATGAAGAGTGGAATGAATTCAAACAATTTAAGGAGAAAGAGTTGGAACGATTGGACAAAATCGCCATGAGGCAAGAGGAGGCTAATCAATTGTTGAAAGAAAGTACTGAGGCTAAGAAGATGAAGATGTTTATGAAGCTAAATTCAAAGGAGCATCTCGATGACCGGAGCAAAGAGCTGTTGGAAAAGTTGGGTCGCGATCTGTTTGGAAATTAAATGTTGTCAAGTCATTGTCTGTATTTTATCAGTTTCTGCTTTAGTGTTTGTGTTGTCAAGTCGTTGTCTGTATTTTGTCAGTACTTATCCTTATCTATTATTTCCGTCCATTTCAACCACTCAATCTGATTTCTATCCTTATCCTTATCCTTATCTTTCAACCACTCAATTTGTTATAAATGGGGGCTCATTCTTCCATTGATGTACCAATACCAAAAATCTCATATTACTAAAAAAAATATCAAATGGATCCTTCAGAATTTCCTTTTGATATCGAAGCTTACAAAAAACAGTCTGAAATCGAAGAGAGGTATATCGTCAACCGGTTTAGGGAGCGTCGAAGCCAAATAGAGGAAGGATATACATCTCGTGTCAAGAGAAAATATCTCAATAGAGATCATGCAGCGGCAAACCAAAGACTGATTGACGACTACTTTGCAGATCAACCTACATATGACGATGCAATGTTTCGTCGGCGATTCCGGATGCGGAAACATGTTTTCCTTCGGATCGTTGGGGACCTATCTAGCAGTGACAACTACTTCACTCAAAGAGTTGACGCAACCAATAAAGAAGGTATATCTCCATTAGCAAAATGTACCACGGCCATGCGAATGTTAGCATATGGTGTGGCGGCCGATGCGGTCGATGAGTACATCAAAATAGGAGGTACTACAGCTTTGGAGTGCTTGCGTAGATTCTGTAAAGGAATCATACAATTGTATGAGCCAGTGTATCTCAGATCCCCAACTGAAGATGACCTGCAAAGAATACTGCATGTTAGTGAAATGCGGGGGTTCCCAGGGATGATTGGGAGTATTGATTGCATGCACTGGGAATGGAAAAATTGTCCTACAGCATGGGAAGGTCAATTTACTCGGGGAGATAAGGGAACCACCACTGTTATTCTTGAAGCAGTTGCAACTTATGATCTATGGATCTGGCATGCCTTTTTTGGATGTCCGGGCACATTGAACGATATAAACGTTCTAGACCGTTCTCCCGTGTTCGATGATGTTGAACAGGGAAATACTCCAAGAGTGAACTTCTTTGTGAATCAACGTCCATATAATATGGCATACTATCTTGCTGACGGTATCTACCCTTCTTATCCGACTTTCGTCAAATCAATTAGACTTTCTCAAAGTGAACCAGATAAGTTATTTGCAAAATATCAGGAAGGATGTCGGAAGGACATCGAACGTGCATTTGGGGTGTTGCAGGCTCGATTTAAAATCATTCGCGAACCAACCCGTTTGTGGGACATAGACGATTTGGCTCTCATCATGAGGTCATGTATCATATTGCATAATATGATTGTTGAGGATGAACGAGATACATATGCTCAGCATTGGACAGATTATGATCAATCTGAGGCAAGTGGGTCTAGTACACAAGACCCATTCTCGACCGAGGTTCTACCTGCATTCGCGAATCATGTGCGTTCTAGATCCGTGATGCGTGATTCAAATGTACATCACGAATTGCAAGCAGATCTAGTCAAACACATATGGGAAAAGTTCGGAATGTTTCGTGATTAAATAGTTTGTTTGTGAGTTGAGTCTATTGTACTAATTAAGTTATGTGTGTTTTATTTAGATGTGTTGTGTGCTTATTGTATTGCATCTTAAGTTTTTTGTAATTTTATTTGTTTTAATAATGACTATCCCTATATCTCGTCTTTATTACTTGCAAGAAGGAAAATAAAATTAATTAAGAATATTAAATTACAAAAAAATTAAAATAAATTATTTAACTCTTAATTATTTTAATTTAATTTCAATCGATAATTATTATTAAAATGTAATCACAAAAACAAAAACATAAAAGAAAATAAGAATATGAAATAAAAGTGGTGGGGTAGGGTGTTGAATTTTATTAAACAAAACTATTGTAGTGAGTAAAAGTTGAATGAGTGTTGAATTATTAGGTGGAAGAGAGAGAAGATGATGTGGAGTGTTAAAAAGTGAAAAAAGAGGGTGTTGAAACTTTGAGGGTGTTGAAACTACTGTAACTAGTCTAAGCAGTATAGTTGGGTGCCCTTTGGAAATTGGAATGTTTAGAATCTGCTTTAGTATGTGGCAGATTTTCAGAGGATGAGAATGGGAAGCGCGTGGGTTGATTCAACAGGATACAAAATTGCATCTGACCTTTGCTTTATTTACAGACATGCCATTGTACCTTTGAAATAAAGTATGAATAGTGATCGAACTTCGCCGCTCAAATGGATGCGCACATTGGACGAAAATTGATGAAAAGTGGTTGAACTGTTGCTCACCCAACTGTAAAGTAGAACCACTTAATTAAAGTTGGTTGTATAGATACCCATTTGTCAACACAGGTTTTTTAATTAATTTCAATGCCACGGTAGCCTACAAAACAAGTACTACATGGTATGCCTACCCGTGCAAGTTGTGGAAACAGTGTATGAAGAGATTTAAAGAGAAGATAAACCTTTTTACCCTAAGCATCAACTTCTAATTTGCATTTTGAAGACTAATTTTCATATAATACCCAATAACTAACCCTTATCAATGTCATATGCATTTATTCTAAAGCATTCAAAATACTCTTATCAATGTTGTATTTCTCTTAAATTTCACCAAAAAAAACTGATTTCTCTTAAAAAGTTGCACACAGCCCATAGAAATAAACATAGATATAAGGTTTAAATATGTTTTAGGCCCCTGCAAATATAGGGTGTTTTGGTTTAAGCCCCTGCAAAAATTTTTTTTTGTTAAAAGCCCTTGCAAAATGACATATTTTGTTATAAGCCCTTCTATGACTAAAATGTTAGCCTTAACATGGAATGCTATGATTGCTGGATATGTTGAGAAGGGCTTATAACAAAATATTTCATTTTGCAAGTGCTTTTAACAAAAAAAAATTTTTGCAGGGGCTTAAACCAAAACACCCTATATTTGCAGGGGCCTAAAACATATTTAAGCCTAGATATAATTGATATGGAAACCTTAAATATTGCACAACTAGACACACAATGCAACGTCTTTCACAACCAATTGAATTTACATTTTTCCATTTGCTTACACGTTTGGCACCAATTTTCTTATAACATTTTTGCTCCAAACTAATCCCTACCACACCCCGTGCATCGCACGGGCAAGTGTCCTGGTACTTATTATTTCATTTGTGTCTTCCATCTGTTCTTCAAAAACAACCGCCCCATCCTCTTTGCATTTCAATCTATTATTTATTCTGAAAGTAAAAATGTAGTCAATTTGTTTTTTTTAGTAGTTGTTTTTTTATTATTAGTACTAGCTCTAATATCAACGATCGCACGAGGTTGGCTAAATTTAATTTGTGAAAAATATATAGTTTTTTATTTAGTTTAGATTATTGTTGGCGACCCACAGTGTATCTCAACACTTTTAACTAAAGACTAATATCTATTCGTGTTTAGGAACAAATTTTACATAGACTAACACTGAGTTTATCCATTTGGAGGAAATAAACCCAAGAGCACCAGGTCAACCTTTGTATCCTAGGTTAGCTAATGCTACTGGCCAACGGTGTTGGTTTTAGAACATATAGTCTAATAAGTGAGAATTAAAATTAAATTATAACTACAAATTGAGTAAGAAAATTATAAAATTAAAATGGAATATTAACAAAAACATTCAAATTGAACATCTAGAGATAATAATAAGAGAAAGTCTAAAGAATTTTAATAACATAATCCATACCCATCAATTGTAAATACAAAAACTTAAACCATAATTAGAAAGAAAAGACGACAACACAATTAGAAAGAGAAACAGGTGGATATCATGCAAGGTTGGACTAAAATCATCAAAAAATTAAAAGCTGATACACAAAATTGAAAGAAATGATGAGGGATTTATTGTAAATTTGGTTGCGTTCCCGCAGGAGTAAATGTTGCAACATGGTACTCAAATATAAGGAAAATAAGTAGAAAAATAAATTGATTTTTTAATGTGGTGATTTGCATTTTGCAATTTTTGACACGAAATGAATTGTTTTTCATCGGTTGTTACTGATGAACGAACTTCACGTATATGAACGGTTAACATTTTTATGAACGCTAAAGTACCCCAAAACACATTATTTAGCATTGCACTTTAAATATTTTGTCACAGAAATATATATTTTTTGTTATAAACCGGCTATTGAATAACAAACTTCGTAAATTTGAACTTCTAAATTTTTCTTAGACTCTAAAGTGCCCTAAAACACATAGCTTACCGTCGAACTTTACATATTTTGTCACCAAGTTATTATTTTCTTCACCAAACCTCGATTCTTGATGGACAGACTTAGCCTATTTGAACAACCACAATTTTTTCTGGACTCTAAAGCATCCCTAAACACACGCTTAACTTCAAACTCTAAGTACTTTGTCATTAAATTATTTAGGAACAAAGTTCGCATATTTGAACTGTTGAATTTTTTTATTGACTCTAAAGTACCCCAAAATACACTGTTCAGAATAGCAATTTATGTATTTTATCACGAAACTATTTTTTTCACCAAACCAATATCCTGATGAACGAACTTCATGTATTTAAACATCTAAAATTTTTCTGCACTCTTAAATACCCAAAACACCCCACCTAGTTCTCACAAAAAAAACATACTGTCTAGCGACACACTTTACATATTTTATCACAAAATTATTTTTTCTTTTTATCAAACAGGTTATTGAGGAACGAACTTCACGTATTTGAACAATTAATTTTTTTTTATACTCTTAAGTACCGCAAAAGACATATCTTAGCATCTCATTTTAAATATTTTTTCACCAAATGAATTATTAAGAAATAAATTTCGCGTATTTAAAAATTTTAAGCTTAGTTACAGTTTTGGTCCCCTATTATGACCAACTCACCATTTTAGTCCCCCAATTTTTTTTTACAATTTTAATCACCTTTTTTTCTAATTTCTAAAATCAAAATCCTCTACCTAGTTTAGTCAAACATTTTGCTGACGTGTACTATCTCAGATGACGTGGCAAGCCACATTGGAATGCCAGATGGCATTTTTAATTTTAAAATATTAAAACAAAAAATAAATAACAAACTTAAATCAGAAAATCAGGGATTATAACAAGTTGTAACGAAAATAAAATAAAATAAAATCAGGGATTAAAAATCATTCATCTCTTCTGCTTCACATATTAAAATCAGATATTTCAGTGTTTTTTTAAAGAATCAAACTATCCATCTTCCCATTTAATTTCAAACTTGTGAAAGTTTGCAACTTTCCCTTCTTCTTCATAAGAACAGTAACAAATAAGTAATAAATCAAATAAATGAATCTGTATTATATTGAATCAAATAATAGAGGGGAAAAGAACAGCAACAACAAGATGAAAAGAACACTAATCCAGTAAAAGAGAGGAAAGACGAGAGAGAAAATGGTGAACAAGCACAAGCACATTGATTATTGCATTATTGTCTCTATTTGAGTAATTGTTATTAGTGATTTTTTGATTTTCTGATGTAGCACTTCTAAATAAGGGAAACTGTAATCCAGTTTATTAGAGTTAGTTTGTTTTTTGCATTATATTTATCAGTTATGAGTATAGGATGATTTTATGCAGGAAGTGATTTTTTGTTAGACTTTTTAGGCAGGATGTGTCATTTTAGGAAATTAAGTTTTACAGGTACGAAATTTATATAGGTCTTGAAAATTCGAGACTCGGTACCTTCGCCGAGTTGGCCACCGGTCCGAGTTTTAAAAATTGAGCGCACGTTTCATTAATCTTTTCGCATGATTTGGGGGGGGGGGGGGGGGGGGTTAGTGAGTAGGGAGGAGGTTGTATGAAACATGGCTCTCCAAACGAACCCAAATAACATTGACGTTCTCAAAGCAATATTACTCGTATAGAAATTTGGCAACTCAACCATGCATTAATGCTTGACGATAACATAATTGAATTCAAATTGAAAAACAATATTAGTTAAAGATATAATAAATTATAAGATTTTGTATCATTCCTCAAATGACATCAAGGACAAGCATAATTAAAACGCAAGATGGGTTGTTGGTGCTATACAAAATTGAAACGCATATATATCACTCCAATGATCTACTAGCAATGGGTAATTAAAAATGGATCTAAGCATCTAGCTAAACATGTGGCGCCGAAATTGTTTTTGTGGTATAACTCAAGACATAGACATGTAAATGCTATGATGTATTATTGTTGTACACAGAGGAGTATTGGGAGTCTTAGTGGAGAATTAATCGGAGCCCAAACCGTATGACCAAGACGTACAAACTACAAAGATAGATTTATTAGTAATAAACATGTAAGTAACAAAACATGATCTGTGTGGTGGTCAAGATTCAAGACTGAATATATACAGTAGTAGGAAAAAGATATGTACGTAGCGCCGCTTCTTCTTTGTTGCTATGGTGGGTGGGTGGGTGCGTCCCACAGTATAAGTAAGTGATATGGCAGTTAGTGGGGAAGCTCTTCATCAAAATCAAAAAACTGAATTGAACTGAACTGTCAAACCGAACTGAACTAAACCAAAGTTAACTGAACTTTTGCTAATAGTTTAGAACTGAATTGTTCAGTCAGTTCGACCGAACCGAACCGAACTGTCTTAGCAGTTCGACCGAACCGAACTGTCTTAATAGTTCGGTTCGGCAGTTCGAGTTCGAACCAAACTGTTTTAAATTTTAATTTTTTTCGAATTGTTGAGCCCGAAAAAAGTTTGAAAAAAAGTTCAAATTTAAACAGTTCGGTTCGAGCTCGAACTGCCGAACCGAACTATTAAGACAGTTCAGTTCGGTCGGTGCAGTTCACCTTTAGAACTGAACCATGAACAGCCCTAACTAGTGGTCTCCTTTCTATCATCCTATGCAGTGAAAGTGTAGTGGCGGCTAGGTAGCAGAGAGAGAGAGAGAGTTGACACGTGTATTTGTAGGGATTGAGCGGAGATGGTTGGTGCATTGATGTGGTAAAAAAACCACTTTATAATTAATGTTAAAAATTAATGTAAAAATAAACATAAAATATAAGTAAATTTATAATTTAACACAAAGTAGACAATTTAACATAAAGTAGTAATAAAAAATATTATTAATATTTATTTAAATAGGCTCATCTGGTTGGCCTAAAAGGTTTTTTCAATGGCTTGTAGCCTAACCGTTTTACCTAAATAGGCTTTTGAAAAAGTCTTAGCCTTATCTATTTAAAAAAAGTTTGGTGTGATGTAGACTGGGCCTTAGGCCCCTCTAGGCAGGTCTAGCCTATTCCCACCTCTACATGCTGACTTGCCTTGTTGGAATATAAACATAATTATTATTTTCATTACAAAAATTGTTATTATTATTTTCGGTTCGGTTTTGAGACAAAAAGTGAACCGAACCGCATGGTAAAAACTACATGCGGTTTGGTTTGGTTGGCTTCCTAAAATTAAACCAAACCAAACCATTGCGGTTTGGATTGGTTCATTTGGTTCAGTTTTTCCAAGACAAAACATAATTTAAAACGAAGTTAAAATTAACTAACATAAAAAATGGCTAACATAAATCTTTAAGAAAAAAATCTACTTAAATATATGTAGTATATAAATTACTCTCTTTTAGTTTTTTTAAGATAGCTAAGACAATGTTTAAAAGAATTTGAATTAAATATTTTGTTGTAATTTTTAAATATAGCATAACAATATGGATTGTTTGTAACACTACTAGAAAAATCAGAAATAGAGACGGACAAATTCCGTCTCTAAAAATGGGAAATTCCGTCTCCAAGCCTTTTAGAGACGGAATTAGAGACGGAACTAGATCCGTAGCTGAAATCGCGGTCGCAAATGCTTCAGAGACGGAATATGTCATGCCGTCGCTAACCAGAGACGACCTATTTCTGTCTCTAACATTAAATAATTCATCGCTAACTTTCAGCTCATATAATTTACGTTGACCAAAAATCCGTCTCTAGTAGAGACGCAATTATTATTCCGTCGCCAAAATCAACATTTTACTTAGAGACGGATTTGTAATTCCGTCTCTAATGACTGTTTTTTTTTTCTGCCTTTTTCCAAAACTAAATATATTTTCCTGCCTAAAATATCAAATTAATTCAGATTTCAATACACATTTCAAACAGCCTAAAATATCAAAATAATTCAGATTTCAATACACATTTCAAACAGTAAATTTATTAATTGTATTAAAAGTGTTTAAATAACTATATTGCAAAAAGTTACACCCAATACTAACTAAAACATTATCCAAAAGTTACACTTAATCAAACTAACGTTAAATTTAGCAAAAGCATATATGTTGCTAAATCTAATCAAAATTCATCCATTCTAGCTTCAGCTATCTCCTCATTGTAATAGCCATCATCTTCAGGTGCATCAAGTAAAGCTTTTAAATTTTTATTACGCATAACACTAGTGCAGAAAAGGCTTTTGGAATCGGTTGTTTGACACATTTGGATCTTTGAGTAACATGATACCTATCAAGTGGATCTTTGAAGTGGAGACGTTCATGGTAGACTCTCCAAGCATAGTCCTCAAAATCAAATGATTTGAACACCCTCTTTTTGTGTAGGTGGCTTTCATCATTTTCTCCTGATCTGTGTAATTAAAACCAAGTATGAAGCAAGTTTTCCTTGACACAAAATTTCTCATAGTCTGCCAGAAGTCTATGTTTTCAAATTTATGTTCACATCAAAATACACCATTGTGGAAATAGAGAACATACTTTTGCTGTTCTCTTCACAAGCAAAAAAGTACATAATACTTGAGGAAAACACAAGATTACAAAATTAGTGTATCACGTACCAAGAGAAGGTGTATAATGTATATGGTGTAAGACAAATTATTACAAAACAAATTAATAGAGTATCAAACAAAAAGCACAGTAGCTCCTTATCTTACTTTATCAAGAAGATTAAGCATGAAGCAAGAAAATTTCCTCAAATATTACAAACAAAATGCTTCAGAACCAATGAACAAGATTAGGGAAACATAATCAAATGTATAAGATTCACTGAGTCCTTTGCAGGCAGCAGATGCTAAACTGAAAATTATATGATATACATTAATACCTTAAAACTATGTAGATGACTCTGACTTCCCGAGCTTCTCACTTTGCTGTTTGCCCATTGCAGAATATCCGCATCAGTTATTTCCTTCCCATGAGAGTGAAATTTCAAATTCTTTAGAAGTTGTAGAATGTTGCATCTCATCAATTGCCACAAATATGCTAAAAATAAAATCAATTATGATTGTTTAGACAGAGTTAACATCCTCTAACATCTGATGCAAGACAAACTTTTGAAAAGTTTCATAAAAGCAACCTGAATGAGGTAATGATTGGGATATGTTCAATAGACCAATTGGTTCTCTACAAGGTATAGCATACCTAGTATTAATTTTTTATATCCCTGCACAATGTCATTTCCAGCAATATTTACAAGGGTCTCTAGGAGTACCCACCTGCAAAGAAGTAAAATCCGGAGAAATGCAGGCTTGTCCATTGTTACATCCCCACTTCCCTGAAATTATCCTTCTAGCTGTAACCTTTTAAACACAACACAATTTAATTGGTGTCAAGAATTATTAGCTTTAAGGCTTAGAATCACATGATTTAAGTCAAGTAAAAAAGGCTTAGTCAATAATACCTCTAAATTAACATTTGTATCAACAACTATAGGAGATTTTCCTCCAAGTTCCAACACAACTAGTGTAAGGTGTTTTGCAGCAGCAGCCATCACTATCCGTCCCACTTTTCCATTACCTGAAAATTCATTTGAATCTTTTTTCATTAGATCCATATAATACAGGGCACTATGTACAACTCTCGAATCTACATGCTTCCTCCCGAATGTGGGATCGTGTTGCACATAGTGAGAGGATAGCAGTTGCTTATGGGCTTATTAGTACTGCATCTGGAACTACACTTAGAATAACAAAGAATCTTAGAGCATGTGTAAACTGTCATTCAGCAATAAAGCTTATATCAAAGCTTGTTGAAAGGGAGATAATTATAAGAGATGTGAATCGGTTTCACCATTTTAAGGATGGTTTGTGTTCGTGTGGAGACTATTGGTGAGAAAGAGCGACTGAAGTCTCTAACCACAAAGCGGCTGTCACTTTACCAGAATTGTCTGCTTTCGAGTTTTGTGAAATACCATACTGAGCTGGAATCTTTGTCAGTAACTTTTCCTCAAGATCAATAGAGACAGTATGTATAATTAGGTGCTTACTCAAGATTTCTTATAAATAAACCTTGTAGACAGTTGCTGATGATATGTATCATGCTGATAATGACTTACATTTTGTTATTTGGACAGGAGGATTCTTTTTGTGATAAAACTGATAAGAGGATTTATAAACAAAGTTCCCAAATGATTGAAACCGGGGAAGATATTTACTGGGGATTTGCAAAGGCACTTGCTTTTGCTACCTTGCTTGTTGAAGGTAACCCGGATGTTGAAAGAGGAACGTTTAACAACAGGGGAGAAATATTGTCCCCTTGACCGTGGTATAATCAACCAAAATGAAGAGATGTTTACTGTTAGCAATAGGCAATCTTTCTTCTATGTATAAGTTGCTATATTGCCAGTCTCAACTTTGTTACTATTCTATTCATCGGTATCCTAGTTTTTATAGATATAAAATCTCAAATTTACAATTATACTGTTTCACCAAGCAGTTGTTATGCTTTTTCTTTTTTTTTAATTACCATTTTCATTAGAATTCTTTTACTGTTATTGTCATTAATGGTTGTAATCTTACACAATCGTTGTGTTGGCTTGGTGGCAGGTGCTCGTGCCTATTCGCCTCTGATTCGACTTTGAATCCTAGTTGGCGCGAGTTCTCTATCACCTTAGAGAGAACTTTTTCAATATATGCTCAAGCCATTTTCCAAATTCCCATTCAGTTGTGCATTCATCAAGATAAGCATGTAGGACATTCAGCTATTGATGAAATAGTGTGAAATAATTAGCTCCTCCTCATGTTTATCCTACGCCTAATGATTGGAAGGTACAAAATGGTGAGTGGATCATCTTATGAATATTCAAACTCCACCAAAAGTAAGCTCTATTTCTTGAAGATTGGCAAGGAACAACTTACCTACTCGCACCAGATTGAGGAATCAGGTATTACTGTATAATCCAAAAAAAGCAGAATAATGACAAAGAAGACAAACCTGTATAAAATTCTATCTTTGTGATTCAAGTCAAACACAGGAGCAGAACTGTGAAAAGAAGAAGCATCTTGAAGAGGGTGTTTTAGCAACTATTTGTAACGTTGCTTCAAAAATCTGTAGTTAAAGAGTGATAGTTATATAAGCTCCATAGATAATAAACTGCAAAAATTATGAAAATTATAACCACTAGGCAGTAAATATTACTGAACTTCAGCTGATAGTATCATTTTTTCTGCTTCACAGCTTGCAATTTCCTTCTCATGGCCTGTGTTTGAAAAAGAATCAAAGATTTTGGAGTATAGAAATTAGGTTTGTAGGAGGTAACGGTAAAAGATACGAAAAAACATAAAAGATGAACAAGAAAACAGGCCATCTCATCAGATCGGAGGTTTAATTCAAACAATTATCAGACAACCATTTCAAAACATAAGATCACGTTATTGTTTTCTCCAAAAAATCACAACAAAAAACAGAAGATCTTCATAAGTTTTCTCCAACAAAACATAAAATTCTCAGAACAAGAAAACATCATCATAAATCTAAATCAAACCAAAAGGCACAAAGAAATAAAGAAAAAAACAGATCCAGAGAAACCGATGAGAGAAAGATTGAATCTTTAAAAAAAGAGGAAAACAATTAAAGAATAAAAACCAGACAAATACAAACCTTCTTCGCTGAGTGGTAAAGCAAGTGGAGAAAGAAGTAACAACATGAACAGCAACATTGTCAATAACACATGAAATGTCCGCTTGTGATTGCCAGCATAGAACATCAGAACTAAGCTTTCATCTTCCATTGCTAGTTTGCTACTAACAAGACACAACAAACATGAACAAGACCAAATACCATGATTTGAGGTGTTTCAAGGTGGTGAGAACGGCGTCGGCGGAGAGAACGAGAAGGGAGCGGAGAGAACGAGAAGGGAGCGAGAGAACGAGAAGGAACTACTAGGTCAGGAACAGGAACTGTTTTTATTTTTTCTTTACTCTTTTTTTTTGTTTATCCAGCTAACCCTGAAAAAAAAAACTGAAATTGAGTGGGAAACGAATTTATGAGAGGGAAAATGAAACTTTTGAGTTTGACTTTCACTAATCCGTTAGAGACGGAATTAGAGACCGAATACACTAGAGACAGATTTGTCTTCCGTCTCTAACGATATTTTGACTTTGACTAACCATTTAGAGACGGAATTAGAGACGGATTCTGTTTGCTACGAATAATTCCGTCTCTATATTCCGTCTCTAAATAAAGGTTTAAGTTATAATAATTTATAACTAGTTGGTAGAGACGGATTTAGAGACAGAATAGCTAGCGACGGACATATTCCGTCTCTAATGTTTGTCTCAAATTCGTAAAATTCTAATTTCGTCTCTAACCAAAACAATCCGTCTCTAAAGGCGTCTCTATTAGAGACGGAAAAAATTCCGTCTCTAAAATCCGTCGGTATTTGAGACTTTTCTAGTAGTGTAAGTTAGTCAAAGAATTAATTGGATTTGGGCTAGTAAGTGAGCGAGAGTTGGGTTTTAGTTGCATTTGAGCAAGTAAGTTAGTAAGGAAGGTTGTAAGTCAATCAACCTTAGTGTTATTTGCGGTTGGGTTTGGTTTGGTTCGGTTCGGTTTCTGTAATCAAAACCGCGAACCAAACCGAACCGTGCAGTTCAATGAAAAAAAACAAACAAAACCAATAAGAAGCAATTTTTTGCGATTTTCAGTTTGGTTTGGTTCGGTTTGCGGTTTTTCATTGGTTTGGTTCGATTTTGAGCACCCCCTTAGACAGAACTTTATCAACTTCTATAAACACAAAACTATTCTTTTTTTGGACAAAAACACAAAACTATTGTTAAAAACTACAAACAAACATTCTTAGAGGCAATGTTGATGTTTAATGTTGATGTTTATATGGTTTGCTTTTGAAGGAACTATGCTGGATTTGGGTTCACGAAGGGAAAGTAAGTATCGAATGAATAAGAAGATGATGAATTTTTGATTTATTAAATATAATAATTAAAAAATAATTTTTGTAAGAATAATAATAATTTTTATGTTTAAATTCCAACAAGGCAAGTGAGCATGTCAGTCATGTAGGATAAGTGATTGATAACTCAGCGACAATTTTTACCAAATTAGAGGGAGACTTTGATTTTACAAATTGAGAAAACAAGGAGACTAAGTTCGTGAAAAAAAATTCTTGGGGGACTAAAATCGTGAGTTGGTGAAAATAGATGGACTAAATTCACGAAAAAAATTGAGGGACTAAATTCATGAGTTGGTGAATATATGGGACTAAAACTGTAATTAAGCCTAATACTTTATCATTATTCTAATAACTTATAATACAAAATTTATTTTTAAATTGCCATATTTTTTAAATTGCCATAACTTATAATACAAAATATTTTTTTTAAATTTATCCTCTAACATTCCCCCCACAAGCTCAAGAGTACTTTGTACTCTGAGCTTGTCTCTGAAGTGGCAGAAGCTGTGTTTGCTGAGAGGTTTTGTTAAGATGTCTGCAATTTGAGCTTGTGATGGAACATAGGTGACAACCAGTGACTTGTTCATCACCTTTTCTCGTACAAAGAAGATGTCTAATTCCATGTGCTTGGTCCTTGAGTGCAAGACAGGATTATGAGTGAGGGCAACTGTGCTTTGATTGTCATAGTAAATTACTGGGGCAGGGGTGTTTACTTTGAGTTCATATAGGAGAGATTGTATCCAAAGCACTTCAGTTGCTGCTAGGGCCAGGCTTCTATATTCTGCTTCTGCTGTAGACTTGGCAACTAACGTTTGTGATGGAACATAGGTGACAACCAGTGACTTGTTCATCACCTTTTCTCGTACAAAGAAGATGTCTAATTCCATGTGCTTGGTCCTTGAGTGCAAGACAGGATTATGAGTGAGGGCAACTGTGCTTTGATTGTCATAGTAAATTACTGGGGCAGGGGTGTTTACTTTGAGTTCATATAGGAGAGATTGTATCCAAAGCACTTCAGTTGCTGCTAGGGCCAGGCTTCTATATTCTGCTTCTGCTGTAGACTTGGCAACTAACGTTTGCTTCTTTGACCACCATGTGATCAAATTTGGACCAAGGTAGATGCATGCACCAGATGTAGAGCGTCTGTCATCAATATCTGATGCTCAATCTGCATCACAATATGCATTTATGGCAATTGGGAGACTGACAGTGGCTGGATGTAGTGTAAGTCCATGATCAATGGTGCCTTTTAAGTAGCGTAGGATTCTTTTGACTGCAGTCCAATGAGAGGTGAGGGGTTGGGGTACATGAACTGACATACTTTGTTGACAGAGTATCCTAGTTCAGGTCTCGTGACTGTCACGTACTGCAGAGCACCTACAGTGCTTCTGTAGAGTAAAGGGTCCTCAAAATAGTCACTGCCATGCCTGGATAACTTCAAATTGGCTGGAAGTGGTGTTGAAATGCCCTTGCAATCATCCATACCAGTTCTATGTAGAATGTCTCGTATATACTTGGACTGACAGAGGTGTAGTGAACCAGATTTAGTGAATTTGCATTCTATGCCAAGGAAGTAGTCCAGAGTGCCTAATTGTTTGAGGGAGAAGGCTGAGTGCAGTTTTTTGATGATGATATTAATGGCTGTTATGGATGAACCAGTAATCAAGATATCATCAACGTATATGAGAACCAGTAGATGACAGCCCTTGTTGTTGTAGATAAGAAGTGATGGATCACATTTTGATTGTTGAAAACCAAAGGAACACAGAGTGGTAGTTAGGCTGGCATACCAAGCACGTGGTGCTTGCTTCAAGCCATAAATGGCTTTCTTTAGATGGCAAACCAGAGAAGGATCTTTCTGTATGAAACCTTGGGGCTGATGCATGTACACATCATCTTCCAAATGTCCATGTAGGAACGCATTGTTTACATCAAGTTGTCTTATTGCCCATTTTTGAGTGAGAGCTAGAGTGAGAACAATACGAATTGTAACGGGTTTGACAACAGGGGAAAAGGTGTCTGTATAGTCCTGTCCCTGTTTTTGAAGGAAACCCTTGGCCACGAGACGAGCTTTGTAACAATTCACTGAGCCATCTGGATTTTGTTTAACTCTAAATATCCATTTAGAGCCAATGGCATTCTTTCCTGCTGGCAGAGGTACCAAGTCCCAGGTGTTGTTGACCTGAAGAGCATTGAATTCACTTTGCATTGCTTGTAACCAGTGGGGTGAACTGATGGCTTGTTGTACACTTGTAGGTTCAGTAGTTGTTAGGTTGATTGTTGGGTATAATGGTGGTCTGAGGTGGACAGTTTTTGATCTTGTTTGCATTGGGTGAGTATTTGGAGGTGGGGATGGTGAGGGTGATGGTGAGGGGTCAGTGGTGCTTGAGGCATCCGAAGGCAGAGGTGTAGAAGGTGAAGAAGGTATCATGTGTGAGGATGTGTGAGAGGGTAGAGGAGATGGATGTGGTGACTGTAATGGTGGTGTATGTTGAGATGACAGAGGAGTGGGCAAAGTATGATAGGATGGTGAGGAGTGAGAGCTGGGTATACTGGTTGTGGGAGGAGGGGTGTGAATCACATTGAGTGGAACCTGCATAGAGGGGTTAGTATGTGGCTGGTGTGTGTGAGTGTTAGTATCAGTAAGTTTGCTTTGAAAGGGAAAATGAGTTTCATTAAAAAGAACATCCTTGGATATGTATAGACGACCTGTTTTTCTATCTAGACATTTATAGCCATGATGAGATGAGGAGTATCCTAGGAAAGTACACTCACTAGACCTGAATTGAAACTTAGGATTGTTGTAAGGTGTTAAGAGAGGATAGCAGGCACACCCAAAAGACTTGAGAAATTTGTAATCAGGGAGTTTTTGAAACAGAGTTTGGAGCGGAATATGGTGTGAGCTGGCTGAAGGCAGTCTATTGATTAAAGTGTGGAAGGCATGGTCCCAATACATGTAAGGTAAAGATGAATGAGAGAGGAGAGATAGCCCAGTTTCTACAATGTGACGATGTTTGCGTTCTACTACCCCATTTTGATGATGAGTTTGGGGACAAATGACACGGTGAATAATGCCAAGATCAGTGAGAAATTTGGTAAAGGGTCTGAACTCACCCCCCCCCCAATCAGATTGAACCGATTTAATCTTTGTATTTAGCTGCAGTTCAGCTAATGCTTTGAACTGTTTGAAGATTGTAAGGGTTTCTGACTTGTCATGTAGAAAATAAATCCATGTATAGCGACTAAAGGCATCAATGAAGGACACATAGTATTTGAAACCCATGGAGGATATCATAGGGGCTGGTCCCCAGAGATCACAGTATATCAAATCCAGAGGGTGAGTATAAGAAGACTGAGATAACTGAGATGGCAATCTATGTGATTTTCCAAAACAACAAGCAATGCAAAAGTTCTTTTTATTATTATTGAATGGAGACAGATTACAATACTGTAGAACTCTGTTCATAGTATCTAAACTAGGATGCCCTAATTTGTTATGCCAATTAAAGTACAAGACAGAATTTGTGTCTACAGAATTTACAGAGTTGATACTACTATTTGAAATTACAGACTTAGCAGAAAAGGAACTATCAGACACAACAGGATTTGAATGCAGTGGATAGAGGCCCTCAGGAGTGAGCTTGCCTTGCAAGATGACGTGGTCATTGACCTGAGATTTAACCAAGTAGTGAGTAGGATAGAATAAAACATATGCATTATTATCGGCAGCAAACTTACTGATACTTATTAGGTTTTTATTTAGGTCAGGTACATGAAGAACATTTTTGAGATATAAGGTGTGTTGTGGGTGTGTTGGTGACTTGAAAGCAAAGTTACTGATTGATTGAACTGGTAACTTCATACCATTGCCTAGAAATATATTTTCTAGGTGAGGAGGAGGAGGTGGTGCTCCTGGAGCAGCAGGCAGATGAGTGACGTGTTGTGTTGCAGCTGTATCCATGTTGTTATTCAGTGCAGGATGTGAAGGAAAGCCAGCTGTGTAATGAGCTTGAGGCGTAGGAACAAGAGTGTTGGGTGACCAAGTTGCTGGTGTAGCAGAGGTTCCTGGTCGTAGATACTGATAGGGGTTGCCCTGTGGAGGAGGATAAGTGTTCGCATTATACGACGCATCAAACCGATAATAGCAATATGAAGCCTCATGACCTGGGCGACGGCAAACTTGGCACTGCACATTCCAACAGCCTCCGCCGCGTCCACCACGGCGACCATTTCGTCCCCCTCTGCCTCTATTGTTCGAATTACCTCTAGCCCCAAAACCCAGGGTTTGCGCGTTTTGGGAATTTGCAGAAATTGGAGCGCTACTCGTAAAATTGGCTTGGGCATTGGCATTAACCTGTAATTGCGATGCTTCTTGAGTATCTTTTGTGGTTAATTGGGTGAGATTGAGCGAAGCAGCTTCTTCGACAAATTTTGCTTTGTCGAGTCGCTGTTCATGAGCGAGTAAAAGCGATTTGATCTCTTCAAGATCAAACCAGTCTATTTTGCTGTTGATGAGGGTTATTAAAGACTCAAATTCACGCGGCAAGCCCTCCAAGATCGCATCCATTTGATCTTGAATCGTAACAGTTTCACCAATTGATAGCAGGGAGTCAGCGACGTGTTTTACTATGGAAAGAAATTCTGAAACCGTTCCCGTACCCTTCTTCATTGTGTGCAGTTGTTGGCGCAAGTCTTTGAGTGAAACGTTTGGTGTATGTTATCCCATAGCTGGAAAGTGTGTTTGCAGCCTATAACAGAGGGTAGAACAGATGGAGAAAGAGAGGCCTGTAGCCATGCAAGCAGTAACTGATCTTGCAATTCCCAAGAAGTGTATGCTGGGTTTTCAAGATTTCTGATTCTGTCTTCTTCGTTGAGGAACTGAGGTGGTATCTCAGGGGCAACACAATACCGATGTAATCTATGAGCTCGCAATACAGGCTCAATCAGTTGCATCCATACCAGGTAGTTATTTTCGTCTAGTTTCACCGAAATTTTGTAATTGAAGGATGATAGAGGTGGGTGATTAGTGGAGGGTTGAACCACCACCGGTGACGGTGGTGGAGTTGGTGGTATGGAAGCCATACACGAAGAGAAAGGAGGAAAAGGATCGAAAAAGAACGAGGAACGAAGAAAGAGGCCACGCTGGTGGCTAAAGAGATGCTCTTGATACCATGTTGAATCTGGAGAATTTCATTGAAAGTGAAATTGTTTATTGATGTTTTCAGAAGATACAGAATGCTGTATATATAGTACAGCAATACAACTTATCAGAAACTGCTAATCAGTTACAGTTAGGATAACTAACTGATGACAGCTAAGCTAACCGACTCAAAACTAACTAACAGACTGACTTAAACTAACTAACAGAATATTACAATATATCTAATTAACCATTATCCTCTAACATGTACTAACCTTCAGGTGGATAAGGGAATTGTAAACCAGGTTGGCGGAGAGTGTTCATAAAAATCCTAGCATCATGATCAGATCTTCCCAACCACATAATACAAGCATAAAGGACATATTAAAATCACACACGGCCATAACATTTCTGCTAGTATATCCTTTTCTGTTGAAATAAGATGTGTGCTTGTATATTGGAATATGTATATTAGTAATATGAGTGTCATCTATTGCATGCGCCTACCAATCTTTTAATGTGATTACCTAACTTGAATATGACTGCTAAAACTCTATAGAACTGATTATGAATAGTGTGTGTGTGTGTGTGTTGCCTCTGTCCATGATGTGGCTGCTGGGTTAGTTTGATTTGTATGCTTTACTGGTAATGATTTTAGGGGGTAATCACTGGTGAAAATTAATATCGGTAATGTTTTGGATTCTACCCACAATTGGAGAGTAGTGTTTTGTATGCATTCCAAGAGAGCTATAAGTAAATATTCATGCATATTAAGCTTTCCTGGTTGATTTATCATATCTGGAGATCAGATAAATAAAGTTTATGGAAAGAAAAACAAATTTGTAATTATAATGAATTCTCCAAGTTGCTGAATTTACATTGAGCATAGTAGTTTGCTCACATGCTTTTGATACAACTTGGTTGCTTAAGACATACAACTGTGTTGGAGGCTTAGAGCACTGTAGTTGTTTTGTGAATCATGAAAGAAAATCACGCAGTTGCTTTAATTTCTAGTCTAAAATGAGATTGATCAATGCGTGAATTTTTGAATAGGATGAGATGCAAAAATTAATAGTAGAAAGAAACTAGCAATATTAAACAAATTATGAGGCACTTGCATGTTTGCTTAAACAAACAAACTAAGAATCTGTGTTTGGGTGTAAGAAAGTTTTTGCTTCGATTTGATGCACCTGTTTGTTTGCTTAAACCAACTATGATAGAATAGGCCTCGATACTTATGTAATTATATATTTATCAAGTACTTAATCACCATGTTATGAAGTGAAGAGCGGAGAATCACCTCAAATTCTAGTTGTTAACTGTACACTTGTTCAGCTCTAGAGTTTAAGGCATTGACATTTATATTCTAGGATTTTAAGGCACTCTTTTTCAGCTCTGGAGTTTTTCACAATACCAACATTTTGATTTACAAGATTTGATGGTCAATCAATAGTTATTAACTTAAACTTTGTTGAAATGATTATTTGGTAGATATTAACTTCAATTTAGTTCTTGTTTGCTTTGACTTACAATACTCACACCGAGTAAATTTTTATTTTGTTATTTCAAACAAGTGAAAGAGCAAGTGAGCCTAATTTGCCAATAGATGCAAGAGGATCATTCAGTGTTAGAAACGTTAACGTTTTTTAGGATTCTTTAATATAAGATTTCTTTTAAGTTTACCAACAAGGGCCCTTGGTCCAAGTGGTAACTGGACTTGGATCCCACCCCAAGGTCTCGGGTTCGAATATTGGGTCCGGTTTGACTGTCGATTAGACCGTGAACCACACACACATCTAGTCTGATAACCAGCTATCTCATGAATCAGACTAAAAACCGAATAACTACTTCAAAACAACGCAAATCGGACAAAACCGACGGTCAAACGGTTTGAGTTGGTTCAAAATTTTTTTTACTAATTATTACTATTTATCTATTTAATCTAATCTAATCTATCTAATATACTATAATAAAATCATATGCCAGCAAAATGACACTTTTAGTCTAATATACTATAATAAAATCATATGCAGCAAAATAACATTTTTAAACATCCTAGAATTTTGCCATTTGTCCAAAATTTAGGGCATTTTTGTCAATTTGTCACTAAATGCCAAAATAAAGTCAACTATTTCGGCTTTAGACATCTTAGAATTTTGCCATTTGTCCAAAATTCAGGGCATTTTTGTCAATTGGTACGTAGTTTTCACCGACTTAGCCGGTGACTAATCAACGCTGGGGAACCTAACTGGTCACGAGTTTCCGGCTTTGCCGACCCATGTGATTCTCCCCTCCCAACAGAGTTTTTACCACACCCAATATTCGAACCCGAGACCTTGGGGTGGGATCCAAGTCCAGTTACCACTTGGACCAAGGGCCCTTGTTGGTAAACTTAAAAGAAATCTTATATTAAAGAATCCTAAAAAACGTTAACGTTTCTAACACTGAATGATCCTCTTGCATCTATTGGCAAATTAGGCTCACTTGCTCTTTCACTTGTTTGAAATAACAAAATAAAAATTTACTCGGTGTGAGTATTGTAAGTCAAAGCAAACAAGAACTAAATTGAAGTTAATATCTACCAAATAATCATTTCAACAAAGTTTAAGTTAATAACTACTGATTGACCATCAAATCTTGTAAATCAAAATGTTGGTATTGTGAAAAACTCCAGAGCTGAAAAAAGAGGGCCTTAAAATCCTAGAATATAAATGACAATGCCTTAAACTCTAGAGCTGAACAAGTGTAGAGTTAACAACTAGAATTTGAGGTGATTCTCCGCTCTTCACTTCATAACTTGGTGAATTAGTACTTGATAAATATATAATTACATAAGTATCTAGGCCTATTCTATCATAGTTGGTTTAAGCAAACAAACAGGTGCATCAAATCGAAGCAAAAACTTTCTTACACACAAACACAGATTCTTAGTTTGTTTGTTTAAGCAAACATGCAAGTGCCTCATAATTTGTTTAATATTGCTAGTTTCTTTCTACTATTAATTTTCGCATCTCATCCTATTCAAAAATTCACGCATTGATCAATCTCATTTTACATTAGAAATTAAAGCAACTGTGTGATTTTCTTTCAGGAAAGCTTAATATGCATGAATATTTACTTATAGCTCTCTTGGAATGCATACAAAACACTACTCTCCAATTGTGGGTAGAATCCAAAACATTACTGATATTAATTTTCATCAGTGATTGCCCCCTAAAATCATTACCAATAAAGCATAAAAATCAAACTAACCCAGCAGCCACATCATTGACAGAGGCAACACACACACTATTCACAATCAGTTCTATAGAGTTTTAGCAGTCATATTCAAGTTAGGTAATCACATTAAAAGATTGGTTGATCTGACGCACTTTACTACCTTTCAATACATCAAAGATGATGATCAATATTGGCCTTGCTTTAAAGATTGTATAGGCACATGCAATAAATGACACTCATATTACTAATATACATATCCCAATATACAAGCACACATCTTATTTCAACAGAAAAGGATATACTAACAAAAATGTTATGGCCGTGTGTGATTTTAATATGTCCTTTATGCTTGTATTGTGTGGTTGGGAAGATCTGATCATGATGCAAGGATTTTTATGAACACTCTCCGCCAACCTGGTTTACAATTCCCTTATCCACCTAAAGGTTAGTACATAAAAATTTATTTATTTTCTCATTTTTTTAATATTTGTATAATATTTTATGACATTTCTTTGCCCCCGCAAAAAATATGGCAATTTAAAAATAAATTTTGTATTATAAGTTATTAGAATAATGATAAAGTATTAGGCTTAATTACAGTTTTAGTCCCCTATATTCACCAACTCATGAATTTAGTCTCTCAATTTTTTTCGTGAATTTAGTCCATCTATTTTCACCAACTCACGATTTTAGTCCCCCAAGAATTTTTTTTCACAAACTTAGTCTCCTTGTTTTCTCAATTTGTAAAATCAAAGTCTCCCTCTAATTTGGTAAAAATTGTCGCTGAGTTATCAATCACTTATCCTACATGACTGACATGCTCACTTGCCTTGTTGGAATTTAAACATAAAAATTATTATTATTCTTACAAAAATTATTTTTTAATTATTATATTCAATAAATCAAAATTTCATCATCTTCTTATAGTTTTTAACAATAGTTTTGTGTTTTTGTCCAAAAAAAGAATAGTTTTGTGTTTATAGAAGTTGATAAAGTTCTGTCTAGGGGGTCAAAATCGAACCAAACCAATGGAAAACCACAAACCAAACCAAACCAAACTGAAAATCGCAAAAAATTGCTTCTTATTGGTTTTGTTTGTTTTTTTTTCATTGCACTGCACGGTTCGGTTTGGTTCACTGTTTTGATTACAGAAACCGAACCAAACCAAACCCAACCGCAAATAACAATAAGGCTTATTGACTTACAACATTCCTTACTAACTTACTTGCTCAAATGCAACTAAAACCCAACTCTCGCTCACTTACTAGCCCAAATCCAATTAATTCTTTGACTAACTTACAAACAATCCATATTGTTATGCTATATTTAAAAATTATAATAAAATATTTAATTCAAATTCTTTTAAACATTGTCTTAGCTTCATATGTGTGTCTTGAAATGATCATCTAAAAATTGCATGAGAGATTAAAAGTTCAAAAATCAATAAGCAAGTGAAAGAAATCAATAACTAACTTTAACTAACAAACCAAACCACATATGAAACTGTATGCCAAGAAACTTGAGCATCTTCATCTGCTAAATCCGAATTGTGAATGCAACATAACATGTTCCAAGTGTAACCAAGGTAATGTAAGGGTGGCATATCAGTTTTTTTAATGAGTAAGAATCGATATTCACTTCATATAAGCATCAAACAATTTTCTTCATATCAATGAAGTTCAAATTTAAATTCACTTAACATTATATTTCAGGATGAGAATGTTCAGGATGAGAATGATACGGGATGACCAATCTCACAAAGAATGGATTGAAATGTCTGAGCAAGGGGGCACATGGCAACAATATGCTATAATGTGTAGACACCATTTTTGTCAATTTTGGGTTTTGGAGGTAATCATTAACAAACTGTAGTCGAAGTGTGAACACTTCCATTTTGTCAACGTAGGACACCTATTTTCTTCTTGGTGCAACAGTAATGTGAACACACCATTTTTGTCAACCTAGGCCAATTTTTAAGGGGATAGTACCATGCATTTCAAAAGTAAACCAGAAATAGTTTTAAAAATTTTAAAAATAAAATAGAAAAATGAAGACTAAACTTACCAGATCTAAACACGGCCTCCAACACCATTCTAGTCCACGGACAATCCCTATTAAATATCAGAACAAATAGTAACCAGTAAATTAAGTAAAATAACAGAATAAAAACTATATTATATATCAAAAATTAATTGAAGTAAATGCATTGTTTTTTATAAAAAACTATATCATATAAAGAAAGAAAATGCTTTGAGTTGAGTTTTATGATTTTTTCTCTTAGGCACTTGACATCAATTGGAGAGATGTACACAATTGAAAATCTATTTAACAATTCATTTTGAGTGATGTACACAATTGAAACTAAATAACAGCATATAACACCATTTTGAGTGATGTACACAATTGAAAATCTAATGATGTGAGTTTTAATAACATACCATGCCGCTTCACCTTGAAGCATCGATGATGGAGTGATGTTCTCTGCACCTAAAAAATTCCTTTGGGCTGGAAAAATTCAGTAAAGGTATGCAGTTAGCTCCCGAGATAAAGAGTGAAAAAATTACCCTCTGCAGCAATTGTACCTGAAAAAATGTGGACTTATTCCTTCACGCATGACCAATTGTACTGGTTCGGTAAATGTGAGTTTATCCTTCTAGCAAGCAAACTGTAGTTTATAACAGATGAAGAAGAAGAGGATAGTTTTACATATTTTCATTTGTTCTACATGTCTCTTAAGTCTTATCAAAATATACCAGATCATGATGCACAAGAACGCTATCGGCTTCCAACAACCTGTCAAAGTTTTCTTATTTTTCATCTTCTTACAGGTCCATAATAAAGAAAGTGAAGCCCAATTTTTGTTCAACCAAATGTCTTAAAGATTAAAAGAAAAGAAATAATGCGAGGCCAAAATCCAAGTTAAACCATATTTAGGATACAGATTCAGAATATGCATATGAAAGAATTTCAAATAATCAAGAAAAAAATCACAAGGAGAAGCAATAATGCAAGGAAAAGCATACTTAATCAATGAAGGTGAAGGAATTACTCACTTCATCAATATGCTCATAGCCAGCAAGAATCATCCGTGCAGCATTTAAGCTTGCGGCGCATTTCTGATGAACTTTACCTGAAATCGGGGTAGGAGAGCCCAGGATAGGGAAACTCCCATTGAAGGGTTCTGCCTTTCTTACAGCTGAAAGGTCATCTAGATCAAGCGTTGCTACAAGTTGACCAACCTGCAAAAGAAAGTTTGTTCTTATCCTCTCTTTTTGAGCACTTATACATGCTATTAACATTATATACCTGCATGGCTTAACCTTCCGTCATTCTGAAATGAATAATCCCAGAAGCAGGTGAAAGAAGAGGCGTGCACATCTTCATGACCTCAACTTCAGCATATGGTGTGTCTGCATCAATGTGACTGGCATCCGCAACTAAATATCTCGTAAGCTTGCATGGGGTCTCTGCAATTAACTTCGATGGATCATGATCATTCTGCATATAAAATGGGTTTAGAAACTCACGCAGCCACAGTAAAAAAGATAGAACTTCTAAGGTAAAAAAAACTAATTTCACCTTAAGCAAGCAAGTCCTTCCATCAATTAGAAGGGGAGTTCCTGCTGCTTCTTCCTCTGCATAAATAACATGACTGTTTCCGTCCAACTGTAACAAGTGGAAACTACCAGTATTAGCTAAATCAGAGATAAAAAATTTCCTTGAGCTTAATGACAAATGCTAGATATAAATTGCAGATGAAGCATAATAATTTCTAGTTTATGAGTAGAATCAATTGAAAAGCTACACTTTACAAACACACAACACGTTTATCCAGATAATCATTCATATTGGTTTATTTCTTTAATGCAATAAACTGAAAAGAGGATAGTTGGTCAATCTAATTCTATGGATTCGATAGCCATATACAAGAAATCAATCAGATTCGTTTCTTTCTTTAATGCAATAAACTGAAAATGCAATTTATCTAGAAAAATCAAAGTCAAAATAAGAAAGAATATAAAAGAAGAGAAAGTAAAACTGAAAAATCATCACCGATGTTCACGATTTAAGTTGCATTCAGATCAAATAACAAAACCAACGTCACCGCATTTGTCACAAGGATCAACCTGTCAGAAAAATGAACACAAACATCAACTGCAAGGAACAGCAAGATGGCGTGACGGAGGTGAAGCTGTTCGTAGAAAAGAACCCGAACCACCGCGCGAATTGGAAGCCTCTCATTCTGCGCCGCGTGCGTGCACGCTTCTAGCGTTAGCTTCCGACAGTCAAGTAATCCGCAAATCTTCTCCCTCTCTGATTCGGAAACCCATGGATCTGCCTGTAAATTAGCAATTTCATCACTGAATCTGAAGAATCCGTTTGTGAAAATGAGAAATGAAATTAGGTAAAGAAATGGTAGAAACTTTCCAGCTTGAGATGTCCGTCGGAAGCTATTTCGAGGAGATAGCCGTCGATTAGTTTCCCTACGAGCATCAACGCCGGCGATCTCGTAGTGCCGTCACCTCCCGTGTTCAGCTTTGGCCTTCGACATGGTGATTAAAGCGAGAATCGAGAGGACGAGTTATGAAAAGGAAGTGACTCGGAACGAGTCAAGGGTACCGAGTTGGCGAAGAAATAAGGGTTTCGCGAAAACCGGAAGTGAAACAAAGAGCGGTGTTGTTGTGTTGAGTTAGTGGGCAGGCTAAACCAGAGGAAGACAAGCTTGGTGAGGGTGTTTGTGGCAGGCTGAACCAGAGGAAGAGATGTAGAGGGAGAGTAGAAGAAGGGGGTTTGGAGGAGGGAGACGAGGGCGTATGGTATTTGGAATTTAGTGATTTCAAAATTGCACTTGGCTTCGGTTTTGGTTTCTCAGTGTGAATGCAAACGGTTTCTCAGTGAATGCAAACTAAAAGGCAGTTGAATGGGCTGAGAGTACAAAATAAAAACAGGTTTGAATGCAAACGGGTTTGGTAGCCAAAATTGTTGCTTGGTACTGTGCATTTTTATATATAGAGATTTTTTTGTTGAACAGTTTAAATCAATGTTTTTAAAACCGGACCGGAGATCGAACCGGCGAGACCTCCGGTTCATGGTTCAATCGGTTCAACCGGTTCAACCAACCATGGTTGAACCGGATAAGTAATTTATTAAATAAAAAATAAAAAATTTTAAATTTTGGAGAAAAAAGTAAATTTAAAAATAAAAAATTGCATTTCGGGCGGTTCAACCCGGTTCGGTTCCCGGTTCAAAGCGGTTCTTGGCGGTTCAATCCGGTTCTGGGCGGTTCTTTGGCTTGCGGTTCAAATGGGGTTTAACCAACCGGCCAGGGGTCCGGTTTTTAAAACCTTGGTTTAAATGTGTACACTACATTTGTGTTCATATCGTAAACCTTCTATTTGTAGCCTAAAAAGGTTGCAAATGGCACTAGGATTTATAAGAAGAGATGAGGTGCGGATAAGACAAAAGGGATGGGATATAAAACTTCCCTTACTACAACGACAAAGGATAATAAAGACACCATTTCAAGACGGCTTTTCTAGTCCCGTAATCTCAGCGCAGAGCAAGCGCTGTCCAATAGATGTAATGTTGTCGGCTCAAGAACCATGTGAATATAAGAAGGTACTCTTTTACTTATGTAGTCGTAGTTTATTTTTAAACATTCCACTTTTATTATCGCACTACAGTAGATACTTATGTAGTCGTACTTTATTATATGTTCCAGACTGGGTTAACTCAAACCAAATGAGCTTCGCTCCAAAGGCCCAATAAGCACATTGTTTCAAACCGTTATCCACGCCTTGTTGATCCAACGATCAAGCTCGGCGAGGCGAGACCGAAAGGTCAAATCACACAAAGGCCTATGGAAGTGCGCGGGAAGTGATGAGGTGTGATCTTGACCGTTTGATCTCGCCGAGGCGAGCTTGGTCGTTGGATCAGGAGGGTGCGCAAAGTGGTTTGCAGCGATGTGCTTATGAGTCTTTGGAGCGAAGCCCATTTGGTCCAAGTTAACCCAATCTGGAACACACAATAAACTACGCATACATAAGTATCTACAGTAGCGCGGTAATAAAAGCGGAAGATGGGCACGACAATGCCCTGCTATTTTTACATAAAGAGCACTCTAGTTCGCGCTGAAACCACGGTGATGCCTTTGCAATCCTGTTTGTTGTTTAAAAAAAATAGTTGGCGCTGAAGTGCAAAATAGCACTCTTATTCCCATCATACTGGTGAAATTTAGGTCTGAATGTTTGTGGATTTTGTGAATTTTATCAATGGCCTTTGATCTTCCCAAAATCAGATCATCCACTGCTCCTGTCAAGTGGTATCTTATATTTCAGGTTTTACGCTTTTTCCCTTAACCTGCCATCACAACATATCAATATTACCACACTTGAAAGGTATGAAAAGGAAGAGATGAAACTGCTATGACACTGACCAAATCTTTAATAGACACCATCATCCATTCTACATCTTGAAGACAATATCCGTTTCTCGGATCCTCTCCTTCTCGTTCACAAATGGATCCTCCCCCAACGCCAATCCGTCGGAGAAAAAAAGGAAAACTAAAACGGGAGAAAATTACATCATACCAACATTTGAAACTCATACACTGTTAGTTCATCAGAAAACAGAATGGAGAGAAACAAAATAGCAAACAGTTGAAGTGCAAATAGAGAGAAAGAGGAAAATAGAATAGAGACCGTCTCGTAACTGTCGGCACCGAAACTGTGTTGCTGATGAAATGGGACGCCGCACCGGAACAGAATGTCGAAGTTGTCGTCGCATCTAATAGCCTGGACGTAACACGAATTCGTTCCCCCGATGGGGAATGTGATGCTGCCAGGAGTTTTTTCTCCATCCATCCTTTTCTATCTTTTTCAACTTCTCTTTGTTGCCCACTCTCCTCTTTGTTGGTAGTAAAAAGAATTTTGGTAACCGTTATCCACGCCTTGTTGATCCAACGATCGATCGGCTCGACGAGGCCGAAAGGTCAAATCACACCAAGGCCTATGGAAGCGTGCATGAAGTGATGATGTGTGATATTGACCGTTCGATCTCGCCGAGGTGAGTTTGGTCGTTGGATCAGGAGGGTGCGCATAGTGGTTTGGAGCGAAGCCCATTTAGTCCGAGTTAACCAAGTCTGGAACACACAATAAACTACGCATACATAAGTATCTACGGTAGTGTGGTAATAAAAGCGGAAGACGGGTACGAAAATGGTGATGCCTTTGCTATCCTGTTTGTTGTTTAAAAAAAAAAGTGGCGCTGAAGTGCAAAATAGCACTCTTATTCCCATCGTACTGGTGAAATTTAGCATATCTGAATGTTGGTGGATTTTGTGAATTT
Organism: Astragalus membranaceus; assembly: GCA_039519185.1. Taxonomy (NCBI): domain Eukaryota; kingdom Viridiplantae; phylum Streptophyta; class Magnoliopsida; order Fabales; family Fabaceae; genus Astragalus; species Astragalus membranaceus. The sequence continues at coordinate 129,614,150 of CM076851.1, read as the reverse complement.
TATCAATGGCCTTTAATCTTCCCAAAACTAATCCCTCCAAACGCTCCTGTCAAATGGTATCTCATATTTCAGGTTTTACGCTTTTTCCCTTAACGTGCCAACATCAATATTACCAAACATGAAAGGTAGTAAAAGGAAGAGATGAAACTGATATGACACTGACCAAATCTTTAAGAGACACCATCATCCATTCTACATATTGAAGACAATATCCGTTTCTCGGATCCCCTCCTTCTAGTTCACAAATGGATCCTCCCCCAACCCCAATCTGTCGGAGAAAACAAAAAGAAAAACGGGAGAAAATTACATCATAACTACATTTGAAACTCATACACTTTAGTTCATCAGAAAACAGAATGGAGAGAAACAAAATAGCAAACAGTTGAAGTGCAAATAGAGAGAAAGAGGAAAATAGAATATAGACCGTCTCGTAACTGTCGGCATCGATACTGTGTTGCTGATGAAATGGGATGCCGCACCGGAAAATAACCTGGATATCACACGAATTTGTTCCCCCGATGGGAAATGTGATGTTGCCGGCAGTTTTTTCTCCCTCCATCCTCTTCTATCTCTTTCAACTTCTCTTTTAATCCGTAAGGCCTAGCTCAACTGGCAATTGCCGAAACTGTTAGGCTGGATACCATTTCCCGGGTTCGAACTCGGGACCTCACAGTCGTGTCTATGAGTTTTTAGTCGATGTGACCACTCCGTCTACCTATCAAAAAAAAATAATTTTGGTAATAAAAAGAAACTGCCAGTGTTTTGAAATTTTAAGGTAACGCGTGTCAGTTTAGAAAAAAGATTAACCGGCTGTTTTAGTGTTATGCACAGGTTCAAAGAACTAAGTAGCAGGGGCAAAGTTGGAATAAAGAAAGTGATACACCAAAAAAAGTTATAAAAGTGAATTCCCTTTATATATAGGTAGATATATAGGTAGGTATAGATAATATAATATATTATACTATATATATTTTTTTGTAAATTTTTCCAGGAATTTTAAAAAAAATTGAAATGAACTTTTTTTGTCCAAAAATGAAATGTATATCTAAAAATATTTTTGTATCCAATGGATTTTGATTTTGTAGTTGTTGTAATCCAATGGATTTAACAAATATAATGGATGGATCACAACAACCATCCACAAAGTCAAGTAATCCAATCCATTAACTTTTTTTCGTAATGGACGGATTGAATGAATTTTGCTATGGACGGATCGAATATCCAGTGGACAAATGGACCACTTTGACATCTCTAGATATGAATATATGGCTCAGGAATTATTAGGGTGGTGAAAGGGAAGGGACATACAGTTTCAAATCAGGGCCGGCCCAATAGGCTTAGAGACCCAAACTAGGGCTTTAGGCCTCACAAAATTTGACAAAAAAAAGGCCTCAAATTTTATTGGTACATAATATGTAGGGTTAAAGGTATGTTTCGTCCCTGCAAATATCACAATAATCCAGTTTCGTCCCTGTAAAAAAAAAAGTTTTAAAACAGCCCTTGCAATTACCAAACGCTTCTAGTTTCGTCCCTGCTGTTAACTTTCCATCCAAAAAACTAACAGTTGCCACGTCATCAACCCTTGCCCAAAAAAAAGTTTTAAAACAACCCTTGCAATTACCAAACGCTTCTAGTTTCGTCCCTGCTATTAACTATTCATCATCTTCAACCTCTTGATTGTCTTCTTCAACAGCTTATATACCTTAAGTGACCTAAAGAGAAGAAATCAACACCAAAGAAACACCAAAGAAATCAAGCTTCCAAGATTAACCTGTTCAAGAAGATCACCATTCTAAATCATTTCTCATCACAGAAGAGGGAATTGCAGTGATGAATTGGAATAGCAGATTTATGAATGAAAAAAGAATCTCTGACCAAACATAGTATCTATTAGCATAAGAGAACCCCAGAAATTTAAGAAAACCCAAGGTTCAATCCATGTCAGCCCACCGTAGCAGATAGCAGTTCGGTAGTGAATAAATATACAGCTGTTAGAATGCACCAACGAGGTTGTCGAAAATGAAAGCAACACCAAACAGAGAAGTGTAGTTGAATATGCTGCCAGGGCCCAGGACGGCATCCATCTAGAGGCTACTAGCCAAATCCAAATAGTTCAGGCTTTTCAAATTTCTAATGTAGCAGGGACCGGGAGAGAATTGTTAACAAAGAATAGTAGATTAAGTTGAGTGCAAAGAAGGAATAAACCAGTTGAAAATTTGTGCACTTGTACAACCTTCCTGTGTAACAAAAATTAACTAAAAGAGTTTCAAAAGAACAACTCAAACACATTATAGGAAGTGCCATTTCAAGTTGATTCATCTCTAAACTATAAACTGATTAGCATCCATCTAACTTCTTTAGGAGCAATATTCGGATTTCTTTCAAGAAAATCTATGACCTGCCATATCCAGATGGTATGCAAACATTCATAAAAATAAAAGAACTAAGCATTCTAATCATTATTTGAATCACTGAAAATGGATTTCATTCTGATTATAGGAATTAAAGGTGACGAGTTAAAATCACCTTTACCATTCTAATCATTATTTGAATCACTGAAAATAGAGTGGTCACAAGTCTTTAGTGGGAGTGTGGGACCAAATAAAAAATATGCAGGAAAGCGAAGGTCAAGTAATGTCTTGCACTCTTGCTAGTTGTTAGTGCTTCTTGTTTACATCATTGTAAATAATTTATGATTTTATACCATTTGCCATCTAGGATTATCAAGGCCCAAGAGGTTGAAGAAAACAATCAAGAGGTTGAAGATGATGAATAGTTAATAGCAGGGACGAAACTAGAAGCGTTTGGTAATTGCAAGGGTTGTTTTAAAACTTTTTTTTGGGCAAGGGTTGATGACGTGGCAACTGTTAGTTTTTTGGATGGAAAGTTAACAGCAGGGACGAAACTAGAAGCGTTTGGTAATTGCAAGGGCTGTTTTAAAACTTTTTTTTTTACAGGGACGAAACTGGATTATTGTGATATTTGCAGGGACGAAACATACCTTTAACCCTAATATGTATTGTAAATTCCATTAAAATATCAAAATTCTGCCGAGCATAAATGGTAGGCTGCCGTCCCTTCGTGTTTTTGGTGTGCATTCGATCACCTCCTTTGATGATTTTGTTTTGATTTGTGCTTAAATAATAATAGGCTAGATAGAATTTGTCAAAAAAAAAAATAATAGGCTAGATAGCTCAACAACTTCAGTCCAAAATATTTTTATTTTTTTAAAGAGCTAGATCAAGTGGATAAATGGATATACAGGCCTCCAATATGATTTTTTTTAAATATCCTCTTGTTTTCATTTTATCATTAGTACTTACTTTATTGCTTTAACTATATTTTTTTGTCAATTTTTTTTAGAAAATGTTAACTATCCTTTGCATTTGTTGGCCAAAAAAACACTATCCTTAGCATTTTAGTAACTGGTTCTTTATTCTATTGTTTCTATCTTACTTTTTAATTACAACTCTAACTAAATTTCATTTAGGGGTTGGTAGTTCATTTTTGTATTAAAATATATAAAATATTTTAATATATCTATTTATTTTTATCCAACTTAAGTTATCTATTTATTTTTATCAAACTTAAATTATTTATGTAAGCTATGCAAATAATATTTTTCATGGATCTTGAATTTTTGCCTGTATTATTTTGTTGTTATTACATTGCCCAACAATATCATTATTAAAATTCAAAAAAATAGAGTTAAAAATATATTGAATCAAACATTAAGAGTTTTTGTTATTTTATTATTTTATAGGCTTCATCTTAGAGTTCGCTTTAGGCCTCTATATGTGTTGGGCCAGCCCAAGTTTCAATTCATATTAATATTAATTAAAACAAAAATTTCCAACAAAAGAAAATAGCACAAAAATGATTTTGATGTCTACTTAAGTATGGCAAAATGAATGTTGTGAAATTTAAGCTGCTTTAGAAAATTGATGGCATTCATAATGTTGCGTGTAATATTAAAAAACTAAACTAAGTAACAATATACATCAATGATGGTCCCCCATCATATGGACTAAAAAGGCTTAAAGGTTGCTACTGTAATTTGGCAATAGACGGAATAAAAAGGGGGATTTGCACAAAACAAACAACCCTAGAATCATACTAGAAATATTGGTATTTATCAAAAGAGTAATGCTATTCAGCCAAATTTTTCTAGACAAAAATAGACAAAAACCACATTACAACATCAATTAACCAAATTTTTTAAGCCACTAACCAACCTCCTTTTTCACAGTTTTTTAGGCCATTGACTAAAAAATGTGAAAAAGTAGGTTGGTTAGTGACTTAAAAAACTTGGTTAATTGATGTTGTAATGTGGTTTTTGTCTAGAAAAATTTGGCTGAATAGCATTATTGTTATAAAAAAAAATACTACAGATATTGGTAGAACTCAAAGGATGGACTTGCTTTTATTGTGCAAACAACCTAAGAATGATACTAGAAATATTTAACCAAGGGCGTGGGGTTGAGTGGTTGGGACTCAACCTCCCTTAACCAAGGTCGGGGGTTCCAAACCCGCATTGGGTACGGAGAAGCGTTAAAAATCTTGACTAGCTGTCTTGCCCCTCGATGCACCTACAATGAGCGAGGGGATTAGTCAATGCGGTCAGTAGATACCCTGGTTAACTACCTAAAAAATACTAGAAATATTGGTAAAACTAAAAGTTGGACTTTCTTTTATTGATCGCATGTAAAGGTTGGTGGGACCGATGAGATTTTTCTACATTAGAAGGCACCATATGTATAGGAAAGACTTGTATGTAAAGGGTGGTGGTGGGATCAATGAGATATTGTCAAAAAAAATACCCCTTTTTGTTGCTAAAAAACAACAAGCCAATGCTTTTTTGAGAGGATCGATTCTTCTATATTTATGAAAATATTGGTTATATTTCTAGGGCTTATATATTTATTAAGACCTCTTTGTGGGTTTCCCTTTCGTTCTTATTCATCACTTGTCATTATGGGTGTTCAAAATCGAACCAACCCAATTGAAAACCGCAAATTGAACTAAACTAAATCGAAAACTGCAAAAAACCGACATTTGTCGGATCTAATCGGTTTTTTTCAATCAACCGCGTGGTTTGTTTCGGTCCGCGGTTTTTGTTCCACTAACTGAACCAAACAAAACTGAACCGCAAGTAACACTAAAGCTTATTGCCTTACAACCTTCCTTACTAACTTACTAGCCCAAACCCAACTAAAACCCAAACCCAACTAAAACCCAACTCCAACTCAAACTCACTTACTAGCCCAAATCCGATCAATTCGTTGACTCACAAACAATCTATACTATTATGTTATATTTAAAAATTACAATAAAGCATTTAATTCATATTCTTTTAATTATGATCGTAACTATCTTAAAAAATTAAAAGAGAGTAATTTATATACTACATATAATTGAGATGATTTTTTCTTAAAGATTTATGTTAGTCGTTTTTTATGTTAGTTAACTTTAACTTTGTTTTAAATTATATTTTGTCACAAAAAAAATCAAACTTGGTTTGGTTTGGTTCGGTCTTTTTAGGAAGTCAACCAAACCAAACAAAACTGCATGTAGTTTTACTTTGCGGTTCGATTCATTTTTTGTCTCAAAAATGAACCAAACAGCACCGCAAACACCCCTACTTGTCATATAATGAGGCAAGATGCTTTCTTTTACATGACTAAACCGTTAAAAAATGTCTGAATTTTTCCTTTGCACTTAATTATGATTTAATATGCTTTAATAATTAAACAATGTTTGCGACCGATGTGTTTCCCTGTTTTAACTAAACAATTAATTAAACAATGTGTTACTCTATTTTCCCTTTCATTCTTACGTATTGGGTTCCAATGTTTGCTTGTGCTCAAAGTTTTTTGATTATTGGTTTTTAATATGTTGATTAAAAAAAAGAATGCAACTGAAAGGACACACACAGATGAGAGAGGGAGAGGTCCCTAGAGCCTAGCTAGCCAAAAATAGGTCTCACACACACATGAGAGAGAGAGTAGGAAATGCATGGCAATTGCAGCAATTGGGAATGATTATGTACGTTCCTACCAACAACAATATTAGTGGTCCCACAAAATATCCTCATTTTCCACCACAACAAAACAGTTCCGCTTCTTATAACTTCCTTTTCCGCGACAACAAAACGGTTCCGCTTCTTACAACTCTCCTCACTGGTCTCCTCAGTCCTCAGTACCAGTGTTGTCTTCCTAATCTTCTACAACTCTCATTTGAAGATCTCCTCAGTCCTCAGTACCAGTGTTCTCTTCTTGATCTTCTACAACTCTCATTTTAAGGTTTGACTATTTGTGTTCTTATTAGTTGCTTAGTGATATCTGTATGGTACTGTGCATTTTTTTTATTTTTAATCTAAGCACCAAAGATACCTACGTTTTACAGCTTGTGTTTCCCACTCTCATTTGAAGGTCTTTTACAGCTCTCTCTCTCTCTCTCTCTCTCTCTCTCTCTCTCTCTCTCTCTCTCTCTCTCTTTAATTTTAATCTAAGCACCAAAGATACTTACGTTTTACAGCTTTTTCTTACAACTCTCTCATTTGAAAGTATGACTATTTGCGTTGTTATTTGTTGCTTAGTGATATCTTTATGGTACTACTGTGCATTTTTTTAATCTAACTATTACTCTTCTTATAACTCTCATTTGACCATTACTCTACTTACGTTTTATTAGTTGCTTGTGTTTTACAGCTTCTTCAACTTTTTACCTGATGTTAGAAAAACATTTTTTAATCCTCGATTTTTCCTCTGTTTTTCAAATGTATGGTACTGTGCATGCGATGATGCGAGAACAAACTCCACTTAATGTTTCGGTGTAGTTGAATGTTGCTTCAAAACTCAAAGGCATGGCTTTATTTGTAGTGTTTCTTTAGTTTCCCTTTTATTTTTTGTTAGTCCATTCCTCCAATTATCATGTAAGTCTTGGTCTCTTTTTGTTTTTTAATTTGGTGCTCCCGTTTTACTGATATCTAATTGGAATTGTTTCATTTCGAATTATGAGTCATGTTGTTGTTTTCTTGGTTGATTTATTTAAAATATCACTGTCTATTCATTTAATACTCGTGATATGTTTTTATATATAATTATCCAAATTTATATATTTGACCTTCTCTGTGACCCATTCGACCCGGAAAGTTCCTATTTGTAGTTGAAACACACACCTTATTAGGTTCATTCATGCGAGCGTAAGTATCTTTAGGACCACCCAGACAAGCACCACAACTAGGACTAGCCAGTGTGTCGCAACGAGCTTCTTCAATTTTTTACCTGATGCTAGAAAAACTTTTGCTGCAGTCATGAAATCCTCTGTTTTTCCTTCTGTATGGTACTGTGCATGTGATGAGGGAGCTCCAAGTAAGAGTTAAATGAAAAAAATCCCTATCTCCTTTTCCAATCTCCACCCTTTTTTTAATCCAAGCTCAAACATTGATAGTACTCCTTTGAGATTTTTCTTTCTTTCAACTCTTTCTAATAGTCTTTTTACAAATAAAATTATTTGTGAATGAGTATGTGTTGTTATTGTCTTGGTGCTTGACTGCATTCTGTAAATGTGCTTGCAATCATCACTACAACCTTCATCTTTTGGTCTATTTTCTATAACACGTTCTTCTGCTCTTAGTTTTTTGTTTCAATTGGGTACATACAGCTGCTGCCTTCGGGTCATCCAAGCTTAGCTTTTGTGTGGCTCATTTTGATTATACTTATTTTGGGAACAATATACTTATTTTGATAAAAAAAAATCACTGTTTTAATCCAGCCGAGAGAGATGGGACTCATTTGGATGGGATTTGTCTTTCTTTCAACTCTTTCTTATGTTTTTTTTTTACCAATACTATTTCCATTGTTGGCTTTTGTATAAAAATTGAATTTGTTTGTTTTCTCTGAAAATCAGTTTTGAAAACTGTTTTTAGTTTTTAAAAACTTGAAAACAAAAGAACTTGTTTAAAATGAGTTTTTATATTTACTTGTTTTTAAAAACCGTTTTGAAATGCTATGGGAAATTCTTAGGAGTTAGGACCTTTCTTGTTGCCGTTTTTTATATATTATCATTATTTACGTAGCATGTGTTTATTGCAGATGTCGATAATTGTGCCCAAAGTCAAGAAGCCCTTCATTGGAGCCAAGCGGGTCTATGGACCGTGGGATCAAGAGAATACTCAAGTTCCTGCACGTTGCAGCTTTAATAGTGTCGTTTGCAGCCTATATATCGCACTGAATGCAAGAGGCATACATAGGCCTATATTTGTGTGTGCTGTGGGTAATGCGAAGCTACTCTATGCTCACAAAGCTAAAAGAGAGATGGATTTCTTCGTAGATAACTTTATACCAACCGGCCCTTATAAGCAAGCTGCAGATCGACGAATCAAGGATATGATGGCCTCCTGGAGCCAAACTCATGAAGAGGGAGATTCTCTTCTTTTAATAGCAAATGATGGTGGGAATGAGAAGGTGCTGACTATGTTGGAAGCTAAAGGTCAGCATTTGCTATTATTTGGGGATGATAAGTACACCTCATCAAAGTTAATGGAACATGCCCACATCTATTGGAAGTGGCAAAAATTATTGGAAGCAAATGAAAGTAATGAAAATTACATGATGGACATCAGGGAGACCACGAAAAAAGAAAAGAAGACTGAATAGTTATGGATTATGTTATGAGATGGAGTCTGATGATGACTGAATAGTTAGTATTATGTTATGGATTATGTTGTTATTGCTAGTTTGAAGTATTATGTTATGGCTATGTTATTGTTGGTTTGGAATCATTTAGGATTTGGATTATGTTATTGCTGGTTTGCACTTAGATTGATTTGGATATTTGATTATGGTATTGTGGGTTAGTTTGGATTTTATTTAAGTATTCTCGAAATTTTGTTAGATAACGTCAAAATTTTTCCTTTGCAATTAATTATGATTTAATTTGCTTTAATAATTAAACAATGTTTGCGACCAATGTGTTTCTCTGTTTTAACTAAACAATTAATTAAACAATGTGTTACTCTATTTTCCATTTCATTCTTACGTATTGGGTTCCAATGTTTGCTTGTGCTCAAATTTTTTTGATTATTGGTTTTTAATATGTTGATTAAAAAAAAAGAATGCAACTGAAAGGTCACACACAGATGAGAGAGGGAGAGGTCCCTAGAGCCTAGCTAGCCAGAAATAGGTCTCACACACACATGAGAGAGAGAGAGAGAGAGAGAGAGAGAGAGAGAGAGAGTAGGAAATGCATGGCAATTGCAGCAATTAAGAATGATTATGTACGTTCCTACCAACAACAATATTAGTGGCCCCACAAACGGTCGCAAACATTGTTTAATTATTAAAGCATATTAAATCATAATTAATTGCAAAGGAAAAATTCAGACATTATCTAACAAAATTTCGAGAATACTTAAATAAAATCCAAACTAACCCACAATACCATAATCAAATATCCAAATCAATATAATATAAGTGCAAACCAACAATAACATAATCCAAATCCTAAACGATTCCAAACCAACAATAACATAGCCATAACATAATACTTCAAACTAGCAATAACAACATAACCCATAACATAATATTAACTACTCAGTCATCATCAGACTCCATCTCATAACATAATCCATAACTATTCAGTCTTCTTTTCTTTTTTCATGGTCCCTAATAACTCTATTTTATATAGAGTTATTCATACAATTAAACTTGAGTTATTGCTTATTTTCAAGAACACTTATATATATTTATAGCTTCTTTATCAAGGAATAACATTCTAAATATTCAAATGGATAAAGGGCAATGATCTAGGCAAAATACACAAATCTTGTTAGGTTTGATGTTTTTATTCAGTGCAGCTACTGCAGGAGTGGAAACACTGCCAACACCAGGAGTGGAAACACTAGGAGTGGTAACACTACCAACACCTGCTAAATTTTGCAGTTTATACCAAAACATCCAAAGACCATTTCAATGCTTCCACACTTGATTTGTGACGTCATGCCTAGTCACCTAGAGCTGATCCACTTGCTGAAGTTGGCGATACACATAAAACTCAAGTTGCAAGACTCAAGCTTATCTAAAAGACATGTGGCACTTCTCCAATGGACCTCTTCTTTTGTTATGCATGCAAGCGACCAAACCTGTGCAGCTTGCTTGATTGGTTGTCAACAAATTAACCATGTTCGGTCTCCTCAGCTGATCTTTCACGCAAAAGGAAACCCCTTGCAAGAGGAAAGATTTCAAGCCTATAAATAGATATCATATCTTCACAAGAAAAGAATCCAATCTTAGAATACTATCTTCTATCATCTTTCATATCTTTTATCTTTTCGCTTAGTTTAGGTTTAGTTTATTTTTATTTCAAGTTTCTAAGGAGAGGAAGGTGAGGAAGTGCTTGACAACCATTCCCTTCACTTCTACTTTGAGGAAATTTGTGTAAGAAATCTTTATTGTACTTCAACTTGGGAACTTAATGCAAAAGATCTTCTGTTCAAGTAATCTCTACTCTTTTAAGTTCTTTTGCTTTATTATCCATTTACTTATGTTCTTTGCATATTCTTTGCTTTACAACATGAGTAACATGAGCTAAATTCCCTTAAGTTGAGATGTTCTAACCTTGTAATGAACTTCTAATTATGTTATTATGGTTTATGTGGTGTAAACACTTTAAACTCTTGCATAGCAATTCTTTCAACTTATTCTGGAATTGATCACTTTAGAATAGGTAAAACTTGTAGCAGCAGACATGGGCTACATTTATGAACTCAAGAGTTAATAGGGACAAGTATTTAATAAAGGAAATTTTGTTAAATATATGCTAAAACCTAGACATAGGATAGCATAGTCCTTAGGATAATAAAATTACAAGAGTGAACCTATTTAGCAACTTGGATCATTGTTAGGAGGCAAGGGAGGAATTGACAAACCTCTCTTTACTGTAAAAAACAAAGATCATACGAGCTTGTAATGAAACTCTAAAGAGAAGTGCTGAAAGGCACAAACTGATGTACCTACATCCAGTGTTCCCACACTACATACTCCATTAAAACATTTAGAAGTAAAGTACTTGGTGAAAATATCTCAACTGCTTTTCCTACTGATTTCTCACACATTTTATTGCTTATTACTATTTTTACTTACTTTGAAAACTCCAAACCAAAAATACTGAATAGTGTAGATACACTAAGTGTACACTTTGAACTACAAAAATTTACAATACATAATCCCTGTGGGTTCGACCTTTCTTATCACTTTATTACTTGTGTGACTATGTATACTTGCATATAATAAACCACACCAGTCCCCTGATGTCCATCATGTAATTTTCATTACTTTCATTTGCTTCCAATAATTTTTGCCACTTCCAATAGATGTGGGCATGTTCCATTAACTTTGATGAGGTGTACTTATCATCCCCAAATAATAGCAAATACTGATCTTTAGCATCCAACATAGTCAGCACCTTCTCATACCCACCATCATTTGCTATTAAAAGAAGAGAATCTACCTATTCATGAGTTTGGCTCCAGGAGGCCATCATATCCTTGATTCGGCCATCAGCACCTTGCTTATAAGGGCCGGTTGGTATAAATTTATCTACGAAGAAATCCATCTCTCTTTTAGCTTTGTGCGCATAGAGTAGCTTCGCATTATAACCCACAACACACAGAAATATAGGACTATGTATGCCTCTTGCATTCAGTGCGATATATAGGCTGCAAACGACACTATTGAAGGTGCAATGTTAGGAAGCTAAAGGCTACCCTAACAAAACTAAGGAAATTAACCTAACAAAGGAAGAAGAAAGCTTAAAAGACAAAACTAACTAATAGAAAATAAAAGACTTTTCATTTGATTGGTTCCTAAAATGTCTCCATGAGACTACATATATAGTAACTTAGAATGGATCATAGAACAAAAGGCCCCAAGATCTAAAGCCCACTCACTAAAATAAAAGTCTAACTAATTTAATTCCAAGACTTAATATTGAACTGATAAGAACTCGTCATCGGAGATGCAAACAATTCTTTACCCGGATCCCATTGTTTGAAGGTTGTTAACTTTCCTAATTTTAATACACCTTTCAAATTTGCTCTCATGCGAATACCATTGCTTTCTTGAACACCACGTCCAAAACAATTCAAGGGCAGGCAATTCCATCGTTCCAGATTTTTGTTAATAGTTACAATAATGAAAGCATTTAATGTGGCCTAAATATTGATGTGCTGTAGAAATATTTGGAAGGAGTAAGGGAATCAATTGGCAAAATAAAAGGCGCATGTAAGACAAGAAAGTGGAGACAGGTGGTGCCTTTTGTTATGCAAATTGATGGGTTGCTTAAAAATTTGGAAGGACCAATAGTACGGAGTGGAGCAGCCTCTGGCATTTTAATTGCTTGCAAAGTGGAGTGCGGGTATGAAGGAGTAGGGGACAGCTGGTGCAGAGTGTGTGGTTGTGTATTGATGCAGCAGGTGTGTGGTATGTGCGAAGATGTAAGAGAAATAATGATGAAATTATTACTCCTTCAAATGGGCCAAAGGAGTTAATGCTCCATAAAAGTTGTTGAGAGAGAGTTGAAACGAGCGAATTACACGGTGCCACGTGTTGAGTCATAGGGAGGCTTGATGGACGCACACAAACTGGGGTTGTGATGGACGGCTGCAATTGCATCTCAAAAAAACACTGTAGATTGAACGGTGGAGAACGATTATGTCCTTGCCTGAATGAGCTCCCAAGAAATGCAAAAGGGGAGCGTTGAATCGAGCCTTTGTCTGGTGGTTTTGGTGGTGGGGGAGGTTCACCACAAAAAATTTCAACACCACTTCAGACAGCATTAAAAGAGGATAATGGAAGAAAGAGCTCATCCACAAAAAAATGTTCATATCTATTTGAAGCTTTTGGCATCATGGCTCTCATGGTGGAAGCATTTAAAATTCCAGTTTCGAATGTTTGAGAAAAAGTTTTAAACAGAGTATTCTGTGATAACTGAAAGAGATGAACAGAAGGGGATTTTACTATGGATTTGGAAATGGGAGAAGATTCTTCAGTTGCGAGAAACTCATCTAGATCTGTAGAAGCATAATCTGAAATTTCTACATTTTATTCTTCTTCTTCATCTCTCTGTTCCTCTATTTTTTTCTTCAACCAACTCCTCTTGTAGATGCTTATTTGCTTCACGAATTATTTGAAACAAATGTGCAAGTGATTTCCTCAGCTCTTGATATTTGGCGCTCTACTAAAACGAGATGTTTGGAGCTTCGCATCTTGAGCTCTCAAATCCTCTAGAATTCTTTTGATGAGAAGGTTGGTGGAACAGAGGAAGAAGAAAATTCAGCAGTGAACTTGGTATAAGCCATGGGAGGTGCAGGCAGTGGTTGTTGTTGATAAGGAAAAGAAGGAAGACAAGTTGCAGAGGTATATGAATCATGTTCTGGAACATGATGATAATAAGGGTGGTGTTGTTGCTGATAAACATATGAGGTCGAATAAACACCGGAAGATGGATATGGGATAGGTTGAGGTGGTGTGTAGCCATGAGTGAAGCACAGATTTGGTGATGGAGATGGAGATGGAATGGTTGAGTAGGATGGAGGAATCTTGTAGGAGGGATAACCTGGAAATGAGAGTATACGAGTGGTGTTGGTGGAGTGAAATGGTGCAGTAGGCGAGGAATAAAGTGGATCGGTGAAGTTTTGATATGCCATGGGAGGGGTTGAGTGCAAGAATGAAAGCACCAATTTTTAGGAAGCTAAACGCTACCCTAACAAAACTAAGGAAATTAACCTAACAAAGGAAGAAGAAAGCTTAAAAGACAAAACTAACTAATAGAAAATAAAAGACTTTTCATTTGATTGGTTCCTAAAATGTCTCCATGAGACTACATATATAGTAACTTAGAATGGATCACAGAACAAAAGGCCCAAAGATCTAAAGCCCACTTAAAGTAGCACTAAAATAAAAGTTTAACTAATTTAATTCCAAGACTTAATATAATCTAATATAATTTCCTAACATGCAACGTGCAGGAACTTGAGTATTCTCTTGATCCCACAGTCCATAGATCCGCTTGGCTCCAATGAAGGACTTCTTGACTTTGGGCACAATTATCGACATCTGCAATAAACACATGCTACGTAAATAATGGTAATATATATAAAACGGCAACAAGAAAGGTCCTAACTCCTAAGAATTTCCCATAGCATTTCAAAACAGCTTTTAAAAACAAGTAAATATAAAAACTCATTTTAAACAAGTTCTTTTGTTTTCAAGTTTTTAAAAACCAAAAACAGTTTTCAAAACTGACTTTCACAGACAACAAACAAATTCAATTTTTAAACAAAAGCCAACAATAGAAATAGTATTGGTCAAAAAAAAAACATCAGAAAGAGTTGAAAGAAAGACAAATCCCATCCAAATGAGTCCCATCTCTCTCAGCTGGATTAAAACAGTGATTTTTTTATAAAAATAAGTGTATTGTTCCCAAAATAAGTATAATCAAAATGAGCCACACAAAAGCTAAAGCTTGGATGACCCGAAGGCAACAGCTGTATGTACCCAATTGAAACAAAAAACTAAGAGCAGAAGAACGTGTTATAGAAAATAGACCAAAACACGAAGGTTATAGTTATGATTGCAAGCACATTTACAGAATGCACTCAAGCACCAAGACAATAACATCACATACTCATTCACAAATAATTTTATTTGTAAAAAGACTATTAGAAAGAGTTGAAAGAAAGACAAATCCCAAATGAGTACTATCAATGTTTGAGCTTGGATTAAAAAAAGGGTGGAGATTGGAAAAGGAGATAGGGATTTTTTTCATTTAACTCTTGCTTGGAGCTCCCTCATCGCATGCACAGTACCATACAGATGGAAAAACAGAGGATTTCATGGCTGCAGCAAAAGTTTTTCTAGCATCAGGTAAAAAATTGAAGAAGCTCGTTGCGACACACTGGCTAGTCCTAGTTGTGGTGCTTGTCTGGGTGGTCCTAAAGATACTTACGCTCGCATGAATGAACCTAATAAGGTGTGTGTTTCAACTACAAATAGGAACTTTCCGGGTCGAATGGGTCACAGAGAAGGTCAAATATATAAATTTGGATAATTATATATAAAAACATATCACGAGTATTAAATGAATAGATAGTGATATTTTAAATAAATAAACCAAGAAAACAACAACATGGCTCATAATTCGAAATGAAACAATTCCAATTAGATATCAGTAAAACGGGAGGACCAAATTAAAAAACAAAAAGAGACCAAGACTTACATGATAATTGGAGGAATGGACTAACAAAAAATAAAAGGGAAACTAAAGAAACACTACAAATAAAGCCATGCCTTTGAGTTTTGAAGCAACATTCAACTACACCGAAACATTAAGCGGAGTTTGTTCTCGCATCATCGCATGCACAGTACCATACATTTGAAAACCAGAGGAAAAACCGTGGATTAAAAAATGTTTTTCTAGCATCAGGTAAAAAGTTGAAGAAGCTGTAAAACACAAGCAACTAATAAAACGTAAGTAGAGTAATGGTCAAATGAGAGTTATAAGAAGAGTAATAGTTAGATTAAAAAAATGCACAGTAGTACCATAAAGATATCACTAAGCAACTAATAACAACACAAATAGTCATACTTTCAAATGAGAGAGTTGTAAGAAAAAGCTGTAAAACATAAGTATCTTTGGTGCTTAGATTAAAATTAAAGAGAGAGAGAGAGAGAGAGAGAGAGAGAGAGAGAGAGAGAGAGAGAGAGAGAGAGAGAGCTGTAGAAGACCTTCAAATGAGAGTTGGAAAACACAAGCTGTAAAACGTAAGTATCTTTGGTGCTTAGATTAAAAATAAAAAAATGCACAGTACCATACAGATATCACTAAGCAACTAATAAGAACACAAATAGTCATACCTTAAAATGAGAGCTGTAGAATATCAAGAAGAGAACACCGGTACTAAGGACTGAGGAGATCTTCAAATGAGAGTTGTAGAAGATCATGAAGACAACGTTGGTACTGAGGACTGAGGATACCCGTGAGGAGAGTTGTAAGAAGCGAAACCGTTTTATTGTCGCGGAAAAGGAAGTTATAAGAAGCGGAACCGTTTTGTTGTGGTGGAAAAGGAGGATATTTTGTGGGGCCACTATGATTGTTGTTGGTAGGAACGTAGATAATCATTCCCAATTGCTGCAATTGCCATGCATTTCCTACTCTCTCTCTCATGTGTGTGTGAGACCTATTTCTGGCTAGCTAGGCTCTAGGGACCTCTCCCTCTCTCATCTGTGTGTGTCCTTTCAGTTGCATTCTTTTTTTTAATCAACATATTAAAAACCAATAATCAAAAAACTTAGAGCACAATTAAGCAAACATTGGAACCCAATACGTAAGAATGAAAGGGAAAATAGTGTAACACGTTGTTTAATTAATTGTTTAGTTAAAACAGAGAAACACATCAGTCGCAAACATTATTTAATTATAAAAGCATATTAAATCATAATTAATTGCAAAGGAAAAATTCAGACATTATCTAACAAAATTTCGAGAATACTTAAATAAAATCCAAACTAACCCACAATACCATAATCAAATATCCAAATTAATATAAATGCAAACCAGTAATAACATAATCCAAATCCTAAACGATTCCAAACCAACAATAACATAGCCATAACATAATACTTCAAACAAGCAATAACAACATAATCCATAACATAATACTAACTATTCAGTCATCATCAGACTCCAACTCATAACATAATCCATAACTATTCTGTCTTCTTTTCTTTTTTCATGGTCTCCTTGATGTCTATCATGTAATTTTCATTACTTTCATTTGCTTCCAATAATTTTTGCCACTTCCAATAGATGTGGGCATGTTCCATTAACTTTGATGAGGTGTACTTATCATCCCCAAATAATAGCAAATGCTGACCTTTAGCTTCCAACATAGTTAGCACCTTCTCATACCCACCATCATTTGCTATTAAAAGCAATGTTTTTAAAACCGGACCGGAGATCGAACCGGCGAGACCTTCCGGTTCATGGTTGAACCGGATAAGTAATTTATTAAATAAAAAATAAAAAATATTAAATTTTGGAGAAAAAAGTAAATTTAAAAATAAAAAATTGCATTTCGGGCGGTTCAAACCTGTTCAACCCGGTTCGGTTCCCGGTTCAAAGCGATTCTTGGCGGTTCAATCCGGTTCTGGGCGGTTCTTTGGCCTGCGGTTCAAATGGGGTTGAACCAACCGGCCAGGGGTCCGGTTCCTGGTTCAACCAGTTGAACCGACCGGTTCGGTCCGATTTTTAAAACCTTGATTAAAAGAAGAGAATCTCCCTCTTCATGAGTTTGGCTCCAGGAGGCCATCATATCCTTGATTCGTCCATCAGCAGCTTGCTTATAAAGGCCGGTTGGTATAAAGTTATCTACAAAGAAATCCATCTCTCTTTTAGATTTGTGAGCATAGAGTAGCTTCGCATTACCCACAGCACACAGAAATATAGGCCTATGTAAGCCTCTTGCATTCAGTGCGATATATAGGCTGGAAACGACACTATTGAAGGTGCAATGTGCAGGAACTTGAGTATTCTCTTGATCCCACAGTCCATAGATCCACTTGGCTCCAATGAAGGACTTCTTGACTTTGGGCACAATTATCGACATCTGCAATAAACACATGCTACGTAAATAATGATAATATATAAAAAACGGCAACAAGAAAGGTCCTAACTCCTAAGAATTTCCCATAGCATTTCAAAACAGTTTTTAAAGAAAAGTAAATATAAAAACTCATTTTAAACAAGTTCTTTTGTTTTCAAGTTTTTAAAAACTAAAAACAGTTTTCAAAATTGATTTTCAGAGACAACAAACAAATTCAATTTTTATACAAAAGCCAACAATAGAAATAGTATTGGTAAAAAAAACATCAGAAAGAGTTGAAAGAAAGAAAAATCCCATCCAAATGAGTTCCATCTCTCTCAGCTGGATTAAAACAGTGATTTTCTTTTATCTTGGTGAGGCACAAAAAAGCTAAGCTTGGATGACCCGAAGGCAGCAGCTGTATGTAACCAATTGAAACAAAAAACTAAGAGCAGAAGAACGTGTTATCGAAAATAGACCAAAAGATGAAGGTTATAGTGATGATTGCAAGCACATTTACAGAATGCAGTCAAGCACCAAGACAATAACAACACATACTCATTCACAAACAATTTTATTTGTAAAAAGACTATTAGAAAGAATAGAAAGAAAGACAAATCCCAAATGAGTACTATCAATGTTTGAGCTTGGATTAAAAAAAGGGTGGAGATTGGAAAATGAGATAGGGATTTTTTTTCATTTAACTCTTGCTTGGAGCTCCCTCATCGCATGCACAGTACCATACAGATGGAAAAACAGAGAATTTCATGGCCGCAACAAAAGTTTTTCTAGCATCAGGTAAAAAATTGAAGAAGCTCGTTGCGACACACTGGCTAGTCCTAGTTGTGGTGCTTGTCTTGGTGGTCCTAAAGATACTTACGCTCGCATGAATGAACCTAATAAGGTGTGTGTTTCAACTACAAATAGGAACTTTCCGGGTCGAATGGGTCACAGAGAAGGTCAAATATAAGAATTTGGATAATTATATATAAAAACATATCACGAGTATTAAGTGAATAGACAGTGATATTTTAAATAAGTAAACCAAGAAAACAACAACATGACTTATAATTCTAAATGAAACAACTCCAATTAGATATCAGTAAAACGGGAGGACCAAATTAAAAAAAAAAAGAGACCAAGACTTACATGATAATTGGAGGAATGGACTAACCAAAAATAAAAGGGAAACTAAAGAAACACTACAAATAAAGCCATGCCTTTGAGTTTTGAAGCAACATTCAACTACACCGAAACATTAAGCGGAGTTTGTTCTCACATCATCGCATGCACAGTACCATACTTTTGAAAAACAGAGGAAAAACCGAGGATTAAAAAATGTTTTTCTAGCATCAGGTAAAAAGTTGAAGAAGCCGTAAAACACAAGCAACTAATAAAACATAAGTAGAGTAATGGTCAAATGAGAGTTATAAGAAGAGTAATAGTTAGATTAAAAAAAATGCACTGTAGTACCATAAAGATATCACTAAGCAACTAATAACAACACAAATAGTCATACTTTCAAATGAGAGATTTGTAAGAAAAAACTGTAAAACGTAAGTTTCTTTGGTGCTAAGATTAAAATTAAAAAGAGAAAGAGAGCTGTAGAAGACTTTCAAATGAGAGTTGGAAAACACAAGCTGTAAAACGTAAGTATCTTTGGTGCTTAGATTAAAAATAAAAAAATGCACAGTACTGTCATACCCTAATTTTGTCCGCATTTCTTTTCGTAATTTAATTTTCTTTTTATTAGAAAATCGAACAAAAGTTCTATTCAAGTCCAATAGTAATTATAATTATAATTATAATTGGATTCATTTCATTTCCTTTCCTTTTTCTATAAAACCCAAAATTTTGTTTTACAATAAGCCCAAACTGTTGATGTCCAATGGTATGCGTATATATAGTGGTGTAGCTCTTTTGTTTATCATCATACAATTCAAATAAAAAAAAGGATGCATGAGAATGTGATATCACAAGGCTGAATTCTTGGAAAAATATATAATACTATAACAATTTGGCCAAAGGCTACATAATAATTTGTCAGTTACAATTGTCAAAGAAATGCTTTTTTAACAAAAAGGCCAAGCTGGCTTTAACACAAAGGACACATCACAGCAACCCAAAAGTGAGCAGAGACAAAAAACAACAGGACAAAGGCCAGCAGTGTAGACAATAGGAAAAGTCCAATTCGTGACAGCAGTAGGCATAGGCTCCAAAGCTCTAAATGGGAGGTTCTTCTTTCTTTGCATCTTTTCCTCTGCATAAAACACACAATAAGAAAAGATTTAGCAGCTGGATATTGGTCAAACTAGGCTAAATTAATGAATACATAAGAGACTTGGGGGAAGATAATTATGTGCAGAGAGTTTCATACATCAAAAGGGAAAACATCAAACAAAATGATACAGAGGGAACTGATACAATTTGACCTTACAATGCAACAGCATAAGCAGATTTTTGCCTATAAATTCAATCTCAGTCACATGAGCAAAAAAAACAACAAAAAACTGATATCACTTCAAAAAATACACTTAGAATCAGAATTCTTCTCTACTTGAGCAAAAACAGAGAGCAGAAATTAGAGAAAAGCAGAAGCTGTAGGGGTGGCGTTTTCCATTTTCTAAGTGTTTGGAACTAGGTTAGTTCCCAATTTATTTGTTTATTCAGAATACCATACTGTTCTCGTATGCACCTATATATATCTTATGCCTCTGTTAGTTGTTTTTTTAGCAAATAATGATATAAATGGTTTTAAGAAGTCTAAAAACAGATAGGAGTAGAAAAATACCAGCAAAAGAAAAATAAAAAAAATGGTAAGAAGAGAAGAATAGCTGTTAACTTTTCGGCAAGTGTACCGAATCGTGCAAGTAATAAACTGGTAAGTACCGGGATATCGTTCTCAAGGATCGAAGTTAATTTACTAAAGATGTTAACAACTACTAATAGGAACCAGGTTTACAAAGGGTTTTGGTTTGATAATTGTTGAGCTGTCAAGCTCGAAGTAAAGCAATAAAATATTTTTGTGTTTTTAATAATAATAGCCGAAAAACGAGTTGAAAAGAATACGATGGTAAAGTATGCTAGGGACGAATTCCTATTGATTTCACCCTATTGCCACTGATTTAATTTGAAAGTTAATCTCTCTCTCTAATCTTGCTATCAAACTCACAACATTGACCAATTCCTAGTTCCTTAGGTAACTAGTCCTTTGTCGATAACTAAATCCCTAATCCCTTAGGTGATTCTAATTAACAACAAGCATTAAAGCAAGAGTTTGCATTATACAACAACTCATAGATTATTCCTAAACTACCAATTGAGGGTATCGAATTTCAAACATTCAAGAATAAAACTCCCATTTCATAATTGAACAAAATATCATTGTATGAGTTTTCCAACCATAAAAAGCATTAAGCGTAGAAATTCGATACACAAAATACGAGAGAGTACGATACAAATCTGATTCTAAACCAGCGACAATAGAGTTACATCAATATTCCTTCATCCCTAACATAAAGAGATTTAGCTATTCATGATTAATGAAGAGAAACAAGGAAAATTACAAGTGGAAGATGATGATGAACACATATGAAGCTTCAATCCTTGTTCCCAAGTCTTGATTCTTCGGTAGCCGTCAGACGGAATTGCTCCTCTTTCAGTTCTAGGGTTCCAAAAACGTCCAAAAGTCCTTCAAAACGCGTGCTGGGCCTGATTTAATGTGTTTTCCGGAGTTTTGCGCCTCACTGGCGCTCCCAGCGCAACTTCAGCGCAACTCTGCGTGACTGTTTCTGTCAATCCGCGCGCGACTCGCGCTTCCAGCGCCACTTAGGCGCGGATGGAGGACGCTACAGTGGATTCTTGCGCCTCACTTGCGCTTCCAGCGCAGCTTCAGCGCAACTTGGCAGAAACCTTATTTCCTTGTATTTTTGAGCCTGTTTGCTTGCATTTCTTCGTTCTTCTCTTCACCTAGTCCCTGGGCACAAAAACACCACAAAACCCAGCATAAACACTGCAAAGCAATTAAATCCCAAATAAAACAACTTCTTAATTTTCTCCTAACACTTTCCATTCATTCATCAAATTATTAAGTAAAATTCCCCTTTTTTGCAGTGAAAAACATCATGTGATGGGGATTCATCACAACCCCCAACTTGGACGTTTGCTTGTCCTCAAGCAAAGACACGACAAAACAAAGCCAAGACAATCTCAACATCAGATAACATGCAATCAATGGTGAATCCCTTTCTAAACAAGATAATTACGAACAATCAAAAGACAAATTGAGCGGCAACTTTCAGATTGGTCACTCCAATTCCAACCCACACGTGGTATTCTTACTAGCATCATCTTGCTCAATAGTGCGTGTGTGACACTTAACTCAGTTGGACCATAGCTAGATTCAAAATGTATTCACCTAAAACTAGAGGGTTTCCTTCCGAGAATGCCAAAAATGGTTCAAAATATAGGGTAGATTAATGTTTCCACATAAGGATCAAGGGGCTTCAAGCACAACAAAGGGTCTTAAATAGGCCTTTCAGATTAGACCAGTGCACTAACTATTACCACACACATTTCACACGCAACACAACTATGCACACTTGTTTTTGGGCTGCAACCCCTTTCATTACAATAGTATTTGGATTTGATCCACATTAGCTTTGGGACATTGCAGCAATTATCAGCTTAAACAACACAACACGGCATACACTTTAGCGTTACAGGTAGACGCTACAGTGCTGCACACACGCACCCCTACACACACGGCATACATTATAGCGTTACGGTTAGACGCCACAGTGCTGCACACACACATTAACACACACGGCATACACTATAACGTTACGGGTAGACGTTACAGTGCTGCACACACGCACCCAATGCACTGATCATCCTACAATCATCATGCC
This sequence comes from Astragalus membranaceus, assembly GCA_039519185.1. Classification (NCBI taxonomy): domain Eukaryota; kingdom Viridiplantae; phylum Streptophyta; class Magnoliopsida; order Fabales; family Fabaceae; genus Astragalus; species Astragalus membranaceus. The sequence continues at coordinate 129,591,596 of CM076851.1, read as the reverse complement.
CAGCCTTAGTACAACTGATGCACCCCCAACTTAGCTTCTACAACTACCCTAAATTTTTAGTGAAATTTTGGCGATTCCCATGGTCCACCACACTAGCTTAGCTGCCCACATCTCTAGGATCACTAAGTTCCACTGGTTAGTGTTTTAAGTGTGGAAGCAAGATTGTACTAATTTGATCACCACAGGGGTATTATTCGCTCAGTTCTCCCGAATCATCACTAAGTTTGCTCAACTGTCCCCCCCCTTTTTTTTTTAGCAGCAAATTCACCACATGACTGCATTTGTTTTCTGATAGTAAAACTGACAATAGGTCCTCCCCCCCCCCACTTAAACATAGCAGTGTCCTCACTGATTAATTTAGGGGAAGTCCTATTTACAAAGACTAAGACTAAAAAATAAAAAAATAAAAAAAATAAATCTACAAAACTACAACTACTAAAGGAAACACGAAGTGCACAATCAAATAGAGCAAAAGAGAAGGGAAAGATAAAAAGTAACCTGGCGGTGAGTAGACTACTCAACCGCGTCCAGAGTCTGGAGGAGGCGCCTGAAAGATGTCTGCCTCAGGATCCAACTGCTCTCCCCGCTGCACCATGCACATAGCTCTGTACATGTTTCTCATCCCTATCTCCATCCGCTCCTGCCTGGCTGCCATCCGCTGCTGATCCACTGCTAGCAAATCCATTCTTGCTTGAATATGCTGAAAGTCCTCAGCGTGTGGATCAACCCAAGGTTCATCCATGGAGAATGTTGGTTCTTCCTCTTGGTGCTGCTCTTGTGGATGTTCTTCTCTGTGCCCTGGCTGCTCAAAATACCCACCCTCTGTGATGGTCCGAATCCAAGACCCAGTGATTGCAGCAGATGGTTCAATAGTCTCTTCATCGGCATCAGCAACAACGCCTGCTCTCTCACATAGCAAGGCAACGAGGCTGGCATGCCTCCAATAGCTAGGCGGGCTTCCACCCTTAAAGTTGGCAAAACTGCTTATTTCCTCTTTAAGCTCCCATCCTATATTGACTGGCTCTCCTCTCATAATGCACGCAATGAGGCATGCCCTCTCAATGTTCAGCTCTGATTGGTTAGAGCTAGGGCATATAGTGGTGAGGACGAAAGATGCCCATGCTCTAGCAACTGGGGTGAGAGAAGTTGTCATAATTTTCCATGGTACCCCACTCTTATTCCTCACCCAATCCATTCCCGGCTTGCATAGTGCCGCAGAGATCTCAGCTGCTCGCTCAAGGTTGTTCTTTATCCTTTCCCTATCGGCTTTGGTTCTGAGCCGGCTGTCCAAGATGTCCACAGATCTGATCCCAAACAGCCCATTAATGGTGTTAGAGTCATAAGGGATATTATGACCCCGCACGTAGCTTGTGGCCTCGGGGAATGTCAATCTCCCATCAACTGCTTGCTTGGGGAAGATATTTGAGAAGAATTCATATACTAACGCCTTGCTCGCTCTTCTCGGGTAGGATACAAAATTATTCCACCCCCGGTTGTTAATGTTTTGCCGTATATCATCGAAGTCACCGGGGTGGAGAGTGATCGCCCTTTCCTTCACAAAATTTTGGTTAGCCTCAATTGACTCAAAAAACTTCTCACACCAAAGTTCTGAGCCATTTCCTGCATACACCAAAGTTCAAGGTTGTACAAGTGGGTGAAGGTTAGTGCACATAGAACAAATAGTCAAATTGCACAAGATCATCACCACATTGCTTCCTTGATGGAAACAAAGAGTTCACCTGGCCAGTTTACCAAACCTATTATAAGCACAAGTTTTTGTTCACACATTTTTGATTGAGGCATTTTTACAAACATATAGCATGCATAACTACTCCACATATGAACAACAACAACCAACAACCTTCACATTCCCCAAATTTGTTTCTTTTTCATTGCAATCAATTAGTTTAACAACATCACAACCAATTAACCAATTCAAAGGTCATATTTTTATCAATTCCAAATTACTCAACATCTAGTAACAAGGCATAATTTTGGAAAAAGTATTGAATTTACTTACTTGGTTGATGATGTTGAGGAACTAGATGATGCAAACAAGGAATCTTGGCAAGAAATTCTGGTGATTTTGGCCTTGGTTAGCAAAAAAAATCGTGTGACCTAGAGGGGAAGGAGAGAACACGCGAAGGGTGAAGGAGAAGACGCTGCGCAACTTCAGCGTGAGTGAGGCGCAGCTTTATATGCCAGAGTTGCGCTTGGAGCGCGACTTAAGCGCGAGCTCAGCGCGAATTGGCAGAAAGCACGCCCAGTTTTTTCTTTGTGTTCGCGCTTGGGGCGCGACTTAAGCGCAAGTTCAGCGCGAAATGGCAGAAACTCAAGCCAATTTCCTGTGTGTTCGCGCCTGGAGCGCAAGTTAGGCGCGACTTCAGCGCAATTGGACAGAAACTATTTTTAACATGCAAAAACACTGTTTGTGACTAAATGTACCTATTCTACGAAAAATAATGCAAAAATTTAAAGAGATAAGGGTTAAGAAATGTTGGGTTGCCTCCCAATAAGCGCTTCTTTAACGTCACTAGCTTGACGTTACCTCCGGTTTTAAGGGTCGCTTAAAACCAATGCCAGCTTCTCTCTCTCCACTACTTCGCCCAAGTATGGCTTCAATCTCTGCCCATTAACTTTGAAGGATCTTTTTGATTCAGGTTCCTCTACTTCAATTGCTCCATATGGTGTCACTTCTTTGACTACAAAAGGCCCTGACCATTTGGATTTCAATTTCCCGGGAAACAACTTGAGTCTAGAGTTAAACAGCAACACTTGTTGCCCTGGATGAAATTCTTTTCTTGAAATGTTCTTGTCATGGTACGCTTTCATTTTTTCCTTGTAGATCTTATTGTTCTCATATGCTTGCAGACGCATCTCATCCAATCCGTGTAGTTGTAGGATTCTCTTTTCCCCACAGGCCGAAGTGGTAAAATTCAAAAACTTTAGTGCCCAATACGCTTTGTGCTCAAGTTCAACCGGTAAATGGCAAGCTTTACCATAAACCAATTGGTACGGTGACATGCCTAAAGGTGTCTTATAGGCTGTTCTATATGCCCAAAGCGCATCATCTACCTTCAACGACCAATCCTTTCTTGAGCTTCCAACTGTCTTTTCCAAGATCCTCTTAATCTCTCTGTTTGAGACTTCTGCTTGACCATTGCTCTGAGGATGATAAGGAGTTGTCACTTTATGCGTAACACCATACTTGGAGAGAACATTGTTGAGTTGAGCGTTGCAAAAGTGGCTACCCCCATCACTGATTAGGACTCTTGGCACACCGAATCTAGAGAAGATGTTCTTCTTCACAAATTTTACCACAGTTTGGGAATCGCTCTTGGAAGTGGCAGTAGCTTCAACCCACTTGGAGACATAGTCGACTGCCACCAAGATGTACTCACAATTGTAAGAGGGTGGGAATGGTCCCATAAAATCTATGCCCCAACAATCAAACACTTCTACCTCAAGGATGGGATTCAATGGCATCTCCCCCTTACTTGAAATATTGCCAGTCCTCTGGCATTTGTCACAGCTTCTCACGTAGTCATGTGCATCCTTGAAGAGGGATGGCCAGTGAAAACCAGATTGGAGAACCTTAGCAGCTGTGCGTTCCCCATTATAGTGCCCTCCACAGGGAGAGTCATGACAATGCCAGAGAATGCTTTTACTTTCAGCACCAGACACACATCTTCTCAAAAGTCCATCCGCCCCAACCTTGTAGAGATAAGGATCATCCCACAGGTAATGTTTGGCATCATGGAGGAACTTTTTCTTTTGTTGCCATGTGAGATCTTCCGGGACCTTTCCGGCTGCCTTGTAATTTGCAATGTCGGCGAACCAAGGTCTTTCTACAATGGCAAGCAACTTTTCATCCGGGAACTCTTCCAGGATTTCTTTTTCTAGAGCAGTCACTTCTTTGTTCTCTAGCCTTGACAAATGATCTGCTACCACGTTCTCGCTCCCTTTTTTGTCCTTGATTTCCAAGTCAAATTCCTGCAAAAGCAAAATCCATCTAAGGAGTCGAGGCTTAGACTCGCCCTTGGTTAGCAGATATTTAATTGCTGCATGGTCAGTAAAAACAATTACTTTCGATCCAACCAAATAGGAACGAAATTTTTCCAATGCAAATACTATGGCTAGCAATTCTTTTTCGGTTGTTGCATAATTGACTTGATTCTCATTTAAGACCTTGCTAGCATAATAAATGGCATGGAAAAATTTCTCCGATCTCTGCCCCAATACAGCACCCATTGCGTAATCACTAGCATCGCACATGAGCTCAAACGGAGCATCCCACTTTGGGGCTACTATGACTGGAGCAGAGACAAGTTTTTCCTTTAGGATATTAAAAGCACACAGACAATCATTATCAAATACAAACTCAGTCTCCTTAACAAGTAGATTGCATAAAGGTTTTGCAATCTTGGAGAAGTCTTTTATGAAACGTCGATAAAAACCGGCGTGTCCTAAAAAACTTCTCACTCCTTTTACATTTAGAGGAGGAGGTAGCTTTTCTATCACTTCAATTTTTGCTTGGTCAACCTCGATGCCTTTTGCAGAAATTTTATGGCCAAGCACAATACCTTCCTTGACCATAAAGTGGCACTTCTCCCAATTTAAAACTAAATTGGTTTTAGCGCATCGTTTTAAAACCGCATCAAGGTTAGCCAAGCAAGAATCATAAGTAGGACCAAAAACAGAAAAATCGTCCATAAATACCTCAATTGCATTTTCCATCATATCAGAGAATATAGAAAGCATGCACCTTTGAAAAGTTGCTGGAGCATTGCATAACCCGAAGGGCATCCTCCGATATGCAAACACACCGAAGGGGCACGTGAAAGCTGTCTTCTCTTGATCCTCTGGGTCTACTGCTATCTGGTTATACCCAGAGTATCCATCCAAAAAGCAATAGAAAGCTTGTCCAGCTAGCCTCTCCAGCATCTGATCCATGAACGGCAATGGGAAGTGGTCCTTCCTGGTGGCTTGATTCAACCTGCGGTAGTCAATGCACATCCTCCAACCCGTAACAGTCCGAGTCGGAATCAGCTCGTTCTTATCATTCTTCACTACTGTCATACCACCCTTCTTAGGAACCACATGGACCGGACTTACCCATGAGCTATCTGAGATAGGATAAATCATGTCGGCCTCTAAGAGCTTTAAAACTTCCTTACGCACCACCTCTTTCATTGTAGGATTTAATCTCCGCTGAGGTTGGATCACAGGTTTGAATTCTTCCTCCAGTTTGATTTTGTGCATGCAAAAAGCTGGACTTATCCCCTTGAGGTCTGAGATGGTCCAACCCAATGCACTTTTGTTGCTTCTTAGTACCCTCATCAACTTCTCCTCTTCCAATTTGGTCAAAGAGCTGCTAATGATAGCTGGATGAAGATCATTATTTGCAAGGAAAACATACTTCAGATGAGAGGGGAGTTGCTTCAATTCAGGGATCTTTTTCTCGGGACTCTCCCCCCTATCTAGCTCTTCTCTTTTCTTTGACACATTTTCTATCTGAGAAGCTTCAAACTGCAGAATACATTCTTCTATTTCACTCCCCAGATTCTCTTCTGCTTCTTCAATAGAGTTTACAATTACATTCTCCAATGGAGGAGATGGTACTTCCTGTCTAAAGGTCTCTTTCACAGAATTATCAAGTACATCCACCCTAAAACACTGTCCTTTGTCATCAGGATGGCGCATAGCTTCAAAAACATTAAAAGTGATCTTCTCATCCTGGAACCTTAAGATTAGCTTCCCTTGTTGCACATCAATCAAAGCTCGCCCTGTGGCTAAAAATGGTCTTCCCAGAATAAAGGGTACCTCTGCATCTTCCTCCATGTCAAGTATCACAAAGTCTACCGGAAATAGGAATTTGTCAACTCTGACCAGAACATCTTCCAACACTCCATAAGGATATTTTATTGATCGATCAGCAAGTGTCAGAGACATTCTAGTCGGCTTCACCTCACCACCACCAAGCCTCTTCAGCATAGACAATGGCATAAGATTAATACTGGCCCCCAGATCACAGCGAGCCTTGCCAACGGCTATGTCGCCAATTGCACACGGAATGGTGAAGTTTCCCGGATCTTTCATTTTCTGAGGGAGCTTCCTCTGGATTATAGCACTGCACTCCTCAGTCAAAGCCACTGTTTCGTCCTCTTTGAGTTTCCTCTTCTTTGTCAAAAGCTCCTTCATGAATTTGGCATATATGGGCATCTGTTCTAGAGCTTCTGCGAAGGGTATATTGATTTGTAGCCGCTTGAAAACCTCCATGAACTTAGAAAACTGCTCATCTTTTTGATTTTTCTTGCTAGCATGAGGATACGGTAACTTCACTTGCGGAGGAGATGCATTGAGTTTCTCTTGTACCTGCACATCAAAGAACAAATTGTTTTTATTAGGGTTAGACTTCACACCTTCACTTTCCTTACTCAACTCATTTTCAACTTCTCCATCTTTTTCATTTTCATTCTTTTCACTCAACTCTGTTCTTTCATTTTCAACTGACACCTTCTTTTCACAATTTACCACAGGAGTCGGCAACTCCCGACCACTTCTTAGAGAGATAGCCTTAGCAGTTTCATCCCTAGGGTTGTCAACAGTATTAGCCGAGAAACCGCTGTTAGATGATCCAGCAAGCTGCTTTGATAACTGCCCAATTTGAGTCTCTAGATTCTTTATGGAAGCTTCATGATTCTTTTCCATATTCTTCATAGCTTGGTCTTGAGATTGAAAGGTTGTTCTTGTCATTTGCATAAACTGAGTCAACGCTTCCTCCATAGGAGATGGCTTTCTTTGTTCTTGACTAGGTTGCTGCTGATGTGACCCTGCGGTATCATTATTCTTCCAAGAGAAGTTGGGATGATTCTTCCACCCAGGATTGTAGGTGTTAGAATAAGGGTTCCCACCCTGCTTCTGAAAGTTGCCCATATAATTAACCTGTTCACTGTTATCTCCATGAGTTGCATAGTCTCCTTCATGAGCATTTCTGCCACAATAATTACATGCCCCCGTTTGCACTGCTTGAACGGTTGCAGGAGTTTGAGATCCACCTGGCAAAGCAGCGGCTAACTGTTTAGTGAGAGCCTCAATTTGAAGTGACATTACCTTTTGTTGAGCCAACACAGCACTATTAGCGTCCAACTCTAAAATTCCTGGCCTCTTTGTTGCCCCTCTATCATTTTGAATCTGGTACTCATTAGAAGCCATATGCTCCACTAACTGTCTTGCTTCAGCTTCAGTTTTAGTACCCAAAGACCCTCCAGCTGAGGCATCTAACATCATTCTTGTTTGAGGTCGCAAACCATGACAGAAGGTTTGCAACTGAACAAAATCATCAATACCATGCCCAGGACATTTTTTTAATAACAGTTTGAACCTTTCCCAAGCATCATAAAGAGACTCAGCATCTCCTTGCTCAAAATTTGATATTTCAGCCCTTTTCTTGATGAACTTAGAAATTGGAAAGAATCTTTCTAAGTACTTGCTCTCTAGATCACCCCAATTGTTAATAGTTCCTGCTGGGATAGTGTTTAGCCAATCCTTAGCCCTCCCAGTCAAAGTATATGGAAAGAGACGCAACTTTTTCTGGTCATCAGTCACTCCCACAGGATTTGTGGACCCACAAATTTCATAGAACTGAAATAAGTGTTGATTTGGATCTTCAGCATCAGACCCAGAGAATTGTTCTGCTTTCAAGGCAGTGAGGATCGAAGACTTGATCTCAAATGCCACAGCTCCCACAGGTTGGAAGGTGTATGCTTGAACGCCTTGATTTCTTCTACCAAAGTCGCCAAGAGTGCGATCAGGTGGTGGATTTTCTCCCATAATTTCAGTCACAGTTTGTTGCACAGAAGATTCTCCGGTTGTTGCTCCTTGCTTCCTTAACCTTGCTTCCTTTCTATTAGCTCTAGCGGTTTTCTCAATCTCCGGATCGAAAAGTAAATCCTGAGGATTAACAGCTCCGCGCATGCACTGAGAACACAAGAAACTCGCACAAGTGTCAAAGCAAACTGTGTAATATATATACAATAATAAAAGAAAATAACAGAAATAAAACTAAAGTGAATGTAAATATGTACGGGTTCGAATTAGCAGTTGCCTTCGAATTACTAGTAAATGTAATTTCGTTCCCCGGCAATGGCGCCAAAAACTTGTTAACTTTTCGGCAAGTGTACCGAATCGTGCAAGTAATAAACCGGTAAGTACCGGGATATCGTTCTCAAGGATCGAAGTTAATTTACTAAAGATGTTAACAACTACTAATAGGAACCAGGTTTACAAAGGGTTTTGGTTTGATAATTGTTGAGCTGTCAAGCTCAAAGTAAAGCAATAAAATATTTTTGTGTTTTTAATAATAATAGCCGAAAAACGAGTTGAAAAGAATACGATGGTAAAGTATGCTAGGGACGAATTCCTATTGATTTCACCCTATTGCCACTGATTTAATTTGAAAGTTAATCTCTCTCTCTAATCTTGCTATCAAACTCACAACATTGACCAATTCCTAGTTCCTTAGGTAACTAGTCCTTTGTCGATAACTAAATCCCTAATCCCTTAGGTGATTCTAATTAACAACAAGCATTAAAGCAAGAGTTTGCATTATACAACAACTCATAGATTATTCCTAAACTACCAATTGAGGGTATCGAATTTCAAACATTCAAGAATAAAACTCCCATTTCATAATTGAACAAAATATCATTGTATGAGTTTTCCAACCATAAAAAGCATTAAGCGTAGAAATTCGATACACAAAATACGAGAGAGTACGATACAAATCTGATTCTAAACCAGCGACAATAGAGTTACATCAATATTCCTTCATCCCTAACATAAAGAGATTTAGCTATTCATGATTAATGAAGAGAAACAAGGAAAATTACAAGTGGAAGATGATGATGAACACATATGAAGCTTCAATCCTTGTTCCCAAGTCTTGATTCTTCGGTAGCCGTCAGACGGAATTGCTCCTCTTTCAGTTCTAGGGTTCCAAAAACGTCCAAAAGTCCTTCAAAACGCGTGCTGGGCCTGATTTAATGTGTTTTCCGGAGTTTTGCGCCTCACTGGCGCTCCCAGCGCAACTTCAGCGCAACTCTGCGTGACTGTTTCTGTCAATCCGCGCGCGACTCGCGCTTCCAGCGCCACTTAGGCGCGGATGGAGGACGCTACAGTGGATTCTTGCGCCTCACTTGCGCTTCCAGCGCAGCTTCAGCGCAACTTGGCAGAAACCTTATTTCCTTGTATTTTTGAGCCTGTTTGCTTGCATTTCTTCGTTCTTCTCTTCACCTAGTCCCTGGGCACAAAAACACCACAAAACCCAGCATAAACACTGCAAAGCAATTAAATCCCAAATAAAACAACTTCTTAATTTTCTCCTAACACTTTCCATTCATTCATCAAATTATTAAGTAAAATTCCCCTTTTTTGCAGTGAAAAACATCATGTGATGGGGATTCATCAATAGCGTAAAAAAAAAAGAGAAGGGAGTTACCTCCGGCCACCGCGTACAGTAGTCATACTTTCAAATGAGAGATTTGTAAGAAAAAACTGTAAAACGTAAGTTTCTTTGGTGCTAAGATTAAAATTAAAAAGAGAGAGAGAGAGAGAGAGAGCTGTAGAAGACCTTCAAATGAGAGTTGGAAAACACAAGCTGTAAAACGTAAGTATCTTTCGTGCTTAGATTAAAAATAAAAAAATGCACAGTACCATACAGATATCACTAAGCAACTAATAAGAAAACAAATAGTCATACCTTAAAATGAGAGCTGTAGAAGATCAAGACGAGAAGACTCGTACTGAGGACTGAGGAGATCTTCAAATGAAAGTTGTAGAAGATCAAGAAGACAACACTGGTACTTAGGAGACCAGTGAGGAGAGTTGTAAGAAGCGGAACCGTTTTGTTGTCGCGGAAAAGGAAGTTATAAGAAACGGAACCGTTTTGTTGTGGTGGAAAAGGAGGATATTTTGTGGGGCCACTAATATTGTTGTTGGTAGGAACCTACATAATCATTCCCAATTGCTGCAATTGCCATGCATTTCCTACTCTCTCTCTCATGTGTGTGTGAGATCTATTTCTGGCTAGCTAGGCTCTAGGGACCTCTCCCTCTCTCATCTGTGTGTGTCCTTTCAGTTGCATTCTTTTTTTTAATCAACATATTAACAACCAATAATCAAAAAACTTTGAGCACAAGCAAACATTGGAACCCAATACGTAAGAATGAAAGGGAAAATAGAGTAACACATTGTTTAATTAATTGTTTAGTTAAAACAGAGAAACACATCGGTCGCCAACATTGTGTAATTATTAAAGCATATTAAATCATAATTAATTGCAAAGGAAAAATTCAGACATTATCTAACAAAATTTTGAGAATACTTAAATAAAATCCAAACTAACCCACAATACCATAATCAAATATCCAAATCAATATAAGTGCAAACCAGCAATAACATAATCCAAATCCTAAACGATTCCAAACCAACAATAACAAAGCCATAACATAATACTTCAAACTAGCAATAACAACATAATCCATAACATAATACTAACTATTCAGTCATCATCAGACTCCATCTCATAACATAATCCATAACTATTCAGTCTTCTTTTCTTTTTTCATGGTCCCCATGATGTCCATCATGTAATTTTCATTACTTTCATTTGCTTCCAATAATTTTTGCTACTTCCAATAGATGTGGGCATGTTCCATTAACTTTGATGAGGTGTACTTATCATCCCCAAATAATAGCAAATGATGACCTTTAGCTTCCAACGTAGTCAGTACCTTCTCATACCCACCATCATTCCCTCTTCATGAGTTTGGCTCCAAGAGGCCATCATATCCTTGATTCATCGATCTGCAGCTTGCTTATAAGGGCCGGTTGGTATAAAGTTATCTACGAAGAAATCCATCTCTCTTTTAGCTTTGTGAGCATAGAGTAGCTTCACATTACCCACAGCACACAGAAATATAGGCCTATGTATGCCTCTTGCATTCAGTGCGATATATAGGCTGCAAACGACACTATTGAAGGTGCAACATGCAGGAACTTGAGTATTCTCTTGATCCCATGGTCCATAGACCCGTTTGGCTCCAATAAAGGGCTTCATGACTTTGGGCACAATTATCGACATCTGCAATAAACACATGCTACGTAAATGATGATAATATATAAAAAACGGCAACAAGAAAGGTCCTAACTCCTAAGCATTTCCCATAGCATTTCAAAACAGTTTTTAAAAACAAGTAATTATAAAAACTCATTTTAAACAAGTTCTTTTGTTTTCAAGTTTTTAAAAACTAAAAATAGTTTTCAAAACTGATTTTCAGAGAAAACAAACAAATTCAATTTTTATACAAAAGCCAACAATGCAAATAGTATTGGTAAAAAAAAACATCAGAAAGAGTTGAAAGAAAGACAAATCCCATCCAAATGAGTCCCATCTCTCTAAGCTGGATTAAAGCAGTGATTTTTTTTATCAAAATAAGTGTATTGTTCCCAAAATAATTATAATCAAAATGAGCCACACAAAAGCTAAGCTTGGATGACCCGAAGGCAGCAGCTGTATGTACCCAATTGAAACAAAAAACTAAGAGCAGAAGAACGTGTTATAAAAATTAGACCAAAAGATGAAGGTTATAGTGATGATTGCAAGCACATTTAGAGAATGCAGTTAAGCACCAAGACAATAACAACACATACTCATTCACAAATAATTTTATTTGTAAAAAGACTATTAGAAAGAGTTGAAAGAAAGAAAAATCCAAAGGAGTACTATCAATGTTTGAGCTTGGATTAAAAAAAGGGTGGAGATTGGAAAAGGAGATAGGGATTTTTTTTCATTTAACTCTTGCTTGGAGCTCCCTCATCGCATGCACAGTACCATACAGATGGAAAAACAGAGGAGTTCATGGATGCAGCAAAAGTTTTTCTAGCATCAGGTAAAAAATTGAAGAAGCTCGTTGCGACACACTGGCTAGTCCTAGTTGTGGTGCTTGTCTGGGTGGTCCTAAAGATACTTACGCTCGCATGAATGAACCTAATAAGGTGTGTGTTTCAACTACAAATAGGAACTTTCCGGGTCGAATGGGTCACAGGGAAGGTCAAATATATAAATTTATATAATTATATATAAAAACATATCACGAGTATTGTAGCGACCGAAAAATTCGGATGAGTATTCCTCGAAGGTTCAAAAATGAAGCCGCCACCAAAGTTTAATTATCAGGGCAAACATTGGAAAATCCCTTTTGGAATGGATAAGGGTCCTTGAGACCAGATAAAGGTTCGGGAGTCGGTTATGCGTGGGGAAGGTATTAGCACCCCACGACATCCTTCCTAATGAAGGTTACCTGCTAACTAGTGTCATACCCTAATTTTGTCCGGCTAATTGAAAAAACCCAAAAAAAAAGGTTTTATTCTCGCCGCTTTAATTGTGCGCGTGTCTTTAACGCTCATTGTGCGGCATCTTTTTTGATACTCGTTTTTTGTTGATATTATAGTGTTTGTTATTAGATTAGCTTATTATCATAAAATGTAAAAAATATAAAACATAATTGAAACACATCAAGGTGAATAGCCAAAGTTTTTTTCATTATTACATAACCAATAGCCAAGTTTTACACATATAGCCAAAAAAAAAGAAACAAATAGTACAAAAATTTAAAACAAAATCAGCTGGCTGCCCTAGCCGAAAACCATTTTAGGAATGGTCCAAATTGCTTTTTGCGGAAAAATTTTCTTTTCCCATTTCAGGCAAAAATAGCAAGCATCCAAATTGCCTTGATGTTGTCTTTTTTGCGCTACCCTTGCTGCTGCCACCAGCGCCCACTACCTCTAGTGTTGTCCTTTTTGTTGTTTTCCCCAGCTGCTATCCTTTTTCCTCACCACAGCACCCAAATCGCCCATGACCCCTGCTGCTGTCCTTCCCTCCATGTGTGTCCTCTGTTAATTTTTGACTCCTCAGCACCTACGCCACAGCATTTTGAATATAAATACAATAGGCAGCAACAGTAACAAAATACACATATGGGGGCACAGAAAACACAAATAAAAAAATAGAAGAAAATTAAGGGAGAGGAAAGGAAGAAGAATGGAGGAGCTTGAAGCTCCGGCCACCCTGTGGTGGTCACCACTTTCGGCCACCCCCACACCACCATAACAGCAACAACCCTTCCTTCGCCCAAAATCACCACATCACCACCAACGACCACCACAAAACCACCGCATCACCACCAACGACCACCACAGAACCACCGCATCACCTCACGGCCACCACGCGCCACTCCTCTCCGTGAACAGTCACCAATAACCACCACCGTGGCCAACCCCTCAACCACCGTCGCCACCCACGTTTCCTTCAAAATCACCGCCGTAACCCACACCGTGAACCACCACAAATACTCCCCCTTTTCCCTCTTCCTCACCACGTCCCCTTCGCGCCACCGTGCTCCTCTCCCTTCGTTTTCCCCTTTCATCTCTCACGGCCGCCACCCAGAACTCCCAACAACCCCCTTCGTAAACGCACCACAACCGAAGCTCCGCCATCGCCATCATCTTCGTACCACCACCGTGCCGTCGCCCCTCTCTCCGTTCTTCGCCATCCCTTCGCCGTAGCAGTGATGTAGGGCCTCCGTTAATAACGACGAGACGCCGTGAGCCTCCACACCGTCGTCCTCCTCTTCCTTCGTCCTTCTCTCTCAGTTCGAAATCTCTCTCTCTCTCTCTCTCTCCCAGAAGAAGCCAGAAGTGGCGCTGAGGATTTGGGGTAAAAAAAGAATCAGGAAAAGAAGGGAACGACGCTGGAAGAAAGAGTGGCGAATTAGGGTTCCATCTAAGGTCCTTTTTTTATATAGTCACATTCCTTTTGTTGACTTTTTATTTATTTTAAATCAGATGTATTTTCGCACCCCCTGTTCTTAATGATACAGCCACCCTGGTTTCTAAACATCGGGCTCCTATTCGCACCCCACCAATTCCATCATACACCCCCATGAAGGCCCAGTATTTAGGTCCGCAAATAAAAACGAACTGAACTCTGCTAAACCCACCCCCCATTTTTGATACAACACTCCTTGCTGTTAATCGCACTTACTTTTTCTTACTACAATCCATTGCGTTTTTTGTTACCCCGTATTGCTGTCAGACAAATATTTTTCTTTCGAACAATCAAACTCTAAAAATGAGTTGTTATTAATGGTCACTCTGGGTTTAGCTTGTTTGGCCGTTAATTACAACTTTAATTTTCAAACGGGCTGTTAATAATGACCACTGAGTTCACTTGTTTGGTCATTAAGAACACCTATCCAAATTTCAAAATCATTTTCTCATAAATAAAAAATACCCAACACACAAACATTTTTTACCCTCTAGAACTACGTGGCCTTTGATTCTCCGCTTCGGAGATACGTAGGAGCAGGGTCACGCCCCTGTCAAGCGCAAAAATAAACAATTTCCATTACCTTTCTTTCTTAATTCTTTTTTTTTACAAAAAACCACAAAATATAAATAGGGGACTAAGTCGACTGTACAGTAAGGTTAGTCTGCTTTTTAGGTCACTAATGAGCCATTACGGATCATGTCCTAAAATCACTATTTAAAATAAACAATTTCTAAAATTAAAAAATATACAAACACATCTCTTTCATTTCAAAAATCAAAAATCTATTTTTCAAAGTAGGGGATTAAGTCGGTCGCACGGCCGGGTTAGTCATCGTTTTAGGATAAGTGAACTGTGGTCCTTCAGAGCCCTAGCGCTCCTTCAGACCCCCAGTGGTCGTTCAACACAGATCACACAGTCCTAAAACACCAACCAACAAACATTTTCTACCCAAGAACTACGTGCGATTCGATTCTCTACCAGGAGATACGTAGGACCAGAGGGCGGCCGACCTCTGTCAAATGCACTAATAAAAAAACCTTTTTTTTCTTTTCCTAAATAATCATTTTCTTAAATAAAATATCAATTTACTTCTTTCTTTTTTAATTCACAATAAAAGGGTAAAATAAACATTTTCAAAATTATCATTCTTTCCTACAACTAGTTAGCAGGTAACCTTCATTAGGAAGGATGTCGTGGGGTGCTAATACCTTCCCCACGCGTAACCCACTCCCGAACCCATATCTGGTCTCAAGGACCCTTATCCATTTCAAAAGAGATTTTCCAATGTTTGCCCTTAAATTAAACTTTGGTGGCGGCTTCATTTTTTGAACCTTCGAGGAATCCTCCTCCGGATTTTTCGGTCGCTACAGCTGGCGACTTCACTGGGGACTTTTTAGAGAGTCAAGCCTAGTCTAATTAGTTGTAGGATTAATTATTGATTTAATGTTTATTTTTACCCTATCCTTTTGTCTTTTATTCTTGCATATTATATTATTTTCATATCATATGTAAACCTTAGGATAGAAGACCATTGTGTTTGTATATTTGATTATTCTTTTTATTTTATTGCCAATTATATTCTCTTATGTATATAAACCCTAGGGTAGAAGACTATTATTGTTGTATATATGTTTGTTTGTTTTCGAGGGTGCTATCACTTCTAATAGCTTGCCTATTGTTGTGGCTAGTGTTCTCGAACGAGGTCGTTGGCTCTAGGAACCTTATTAGGGCCTTGTAGAGCTACCCTTTGAAAGGTTCACCTAACAGACAAGCGCTAGACCAATTCTCTAAGGAACCCTCGTAGGACACAAAGGAGCCTCATATCCCTGCATTTAAGCAAACACTGATACATTTTTCCAGTCTTCTTAAAAGAAAAAATTTCAAAAAAATAATATGTTATTTTGGCAATTTATTTTTTTAGCATACCTCATGAATTTTTACCTTTTCCTTTTTGCATAGCATAAAAAAATTTATTGCACATTCACATTTCATTTTTCATACATTTCTATGACCCAGGGGAATTGTAAGACTTTCTTTCTGACAAGATAGATCAAACATTTGCATTAATAAATCGTAAGCTTCTTTCAGTTCGGCGTCAAAGAGAAACTTACAATTTCCCCGGCGTAGCACGAAATCATACATTTGCATTTCATGCACATTCATGCACACATTCATCCATGTAAGAAAAAAGAAAATCAGAGCAAAAAGAGCAAGTTGGTTCGTCAACACTTATGCGTCTGGTTTCCCTTCTCCAAAAAAAAAACAAACAAAAACATTCAAAGTCATGTCAAGCATCATCATTCTTTCCTTTCCACGCATTAAAAAAAATCGCTGCGAGTGTCATGCATTTTGTTTCCTCGCACAAAAAAAAAACATTTTTTACCCATATAACATTAGCATAACATTTGATCAAAAAACATTAGCATCATATTTAACATGCACCGACATTCATTCATAATCATTCAAAATCATCATTACGCAGTGTAGGTATCACATCATTTGTAAATGCTTGAATTACATTTCCAAAAAACATAACATTCATACATCATTTTAAATGCATCAATTCCATATTCATGTATCATTTTTCAAATAAAACAAAAAAAATCATTTCATTATAATTGTATCGTTCGTCATCCAATAAATTAAAAATAAGAGTCTGCATACATGTTGCACTACCTCTTGAAAAATAAAACTAATTGCATTAGGATCAAACATTTATTTCTTCATGCATACATGCATTTGCATTTTCCATACATATCCGTCATCATGGGCATTATATTTTTCTAGAAAATAAAAAATCACCATAGAACGAATCACTTGTTTTCATGTACATCTCGTTCTCATGGTACTAACATGCATATCATCATCAACCCAAAAAAAAACAAAGACACTACATATTTGCCCAACCTGCATCATCTTGCATACTCATATAGAAAAAAATATACTATATTCATTACTCCTCTTCGTGCAAAAAAATATAAAAATAAAAACAAAAGCTCTTCATTCTTAACCACCTCGAATGCATTAGTCATCTTGCATGCATCATTTCCAAATAAAAGAAAATAAAAAAATAATGCCACTTTCTTGCATTATTCATCAGCATATTGCAATGCCTCCGAAAAATCATTTTTGGATAAGTCAATCTTTCCAAGTGATCATTCACATTCCATACATCTGCATCATGTAACATCATTTGTTCATTCATGCATTTTTTTCTCTAAAAAAGGGAGATGATAGAAAAAACCACGAACACAATTAAAAAATTGTGATAAACATTGCAATATCTCATTTAGCATGCACTTCCATCAAATAATGTAGGCATTTCATCATTTGAAACATCATGAGATGCATGTAAAAACATAGCATTCATTCATTATTTCATCCATCCTAATAAATAAATAAATAACTGTTGTTTCATCGATAATTCATACGTCATTTCATTCCCCGTTTCAGCATGCATCATTTCACAAAAATTATGTCATTATTTTTGCATCATTCAAAGATCCGCCTTTTGTTAGCATTTATTTTTGATACATAAATGAGGCCATGCATCAGTCACATGCTGTATTGCCCAAAAAAAATCATTCAGAACAACTGGTTTTTCCAAGTGATCATTCATGCACGCGTTTCATGCATTTGCATCATGCATATCTATCACTACGTGTCCCTTCATGCATTAGGACACGGAGGGGCATGTAATTTGATTATCCCCATTGCATACGCATAGGTAATCTTTTTAAAAAAAAAAACATCATGCATTCATAATAGAATAAAGTCGTTGGTCCCTTCAAGTGATCAGTTCCTCCATGCATTTCATACATTAGTATTTTCATCGTACGTGTCCATCATCATGTGTTCATTCATACGTTATATTCCAAAAAAAAGGAAAAAAACATAACCGTATTTCACCATTCTTGTATCATTCATCATCAATTGAAAAATGTTTGCATCATTATCATGTTGCGAAGTCATTTACAATAATTGCTTCTTCGCACACTTGGCATAGCATTTCATTAGAATCAAACAATCATTTTTCACTGCATGTGTCGTTTTCTAAACAAAAAACAAAAAAACATGTCATCAATCTTTTCATGCATCATTGAGCATCAACGAGAATTTGTAACTTTGCACCTGTTACATGCTGCATTGTCTCTTAAAAACCAAATTTATGTAAAATAATTATTCCGTTGAACATCTTAGATGTCATTGGAGTCGAACAATCACATGCATTTCATGCACATACATCTTCATCATCCATGTCCATCATCATGTACCAGTTCATCTATCACATTTTGTCTCATTTTCTAAAAAAAAACCATGAGCATATATATATATATATATATATATATATATATATATATATATATATATATATATATATATATATATATATATATATATATATATATATATATATCTTCAAAAATTGATGAGATGAGGCGAAATTGATTATTCGTCTTTGGAAAAGTTTAGGTTAGATACAAACTCAATGTTTTTTCAGACACCCAACTTTCAAAAAAGGGAAGTTATTCACTGTTTGTAGTCCCATGATAAATAATTCAAATGGTCTATTTTGTTAACTAATGTGTTATCAAAAATTTCTTCTATCATGTCGCAAACTATGTTAACTCTCTGTGAAGCATTCATATTGCGAACTTGTATGCAATACGCATTTACTCTTGTTTGAGTCAGTCAGTGTCCACATCTTTCCATCCTATCATCATCCTTTGTTCATGTCCAGTCCCACCCCGACCATCCCATAAGGTGCATGTTCTCCACAAGTACCTAGTCAACTATTTGGTTTGTTCCCAATGATGAAATTTCATGAGCTAACACTTTAGGCCCCAAGCTGGGGCAAATTTGTGATCACTAGATATCTTGTCAACATTGTATTCCCGTGATGTAAGTCCTTTGCAAAAAAAATCAAATAAGCCTGTTAGGTTGAAAACTCGCAAGAGCAGCCTAAGCAAAAATTAGGGCCAATAAAAGAAATAAAGAGAAAAAGAACGGATATATAAAAATAAATAATTTTTGTCCTTGAATTAATTTTTGAGAAAAACAAGCAATCATGATTTGAAATAAAGTTTGGTCGTCTTCCCGTATCCTCAAAAAAAATTTCTTTACTACCCCTTTGACCCAAAAAAAAAATCAAAAAATCTTTCAGTCACCCTAAACAAGGCTCAATTCCACATCAAAAATGGTGTGTCACTTTTATCAGCTCACTCTATTAAAAAAAAGAGAGAAAAAAAAGATCACAAAAAATGTGAAACTCAAAAAAAAGGATTGAAAAAGAAATCCTCAAAAAGAAAAAAGCAAAAGCAGTAGAAATTGTGAGCCGATACATAATATCACCAAACACAAAATATCCTTGTCCGAATAAACCCTCAAACACTTTTGGACCTACTCATCCTTTCTTTCATAAGCGGTCATTGTCTCATTAAACCCTCAAACACTTCTTTGGACCCAATTGCCATTTGTTTCATAAACCCTAACCATTGGCCATGTTACAACCCTAAAAAAGGTCCATTCAGATCGATGATTGATTGCTTTCATTTTCTCAAAGTTTTAATTTTAGGACAAATAAGTTTATTTATTTACAATATATTTGCTCAAAAAAAATCAAAAAAGAAAAAAAAAGAAAAAAAAACCCAAAGGGCTTGCACTCCAATGTTCGTTCAAATCGCACTGATATCAAGACAAGGTTTAGTGATCACCAATATAAATTCTCATCATATCAAAAAAAACTCAAGACTGTCACAGTCTTTGGGATTCACCTAAAAGAGAACCAAAAGTTTATACTAGGACCATCACCTAGATCCCAAAGTGGGGCACACCTTCCACCTTTCATGCTTCTTGAACTTGGAAAATGTCTGGCATCCATCCAATTCATATACCCCATCCAACCATACGGCCAATTCCAAAGACCCATGACCCTAACTCAGTTGCCTTTCATAACCCCACTAAAAGCAATCATTTAAATATCATTCCAAAGTGGGGCAATCCCATCACTCTTCACTTTACCTAAAGTCGGAGAAATTCGCTCTACACCCATCTCATCCCCTTGTCATATCCACATCCACACAACCATGCCGAGGCACCTTCTCAACCCATTATCCTAAATACAGCCCTTCACAATGTTACTCCAGCCGGGGCAGCCTTGCTCTCGTCAAGATTGGGGCAGCACCAAACGTCATGGGTTGAGACAGAATCTCTTGCTTGCCACCCTTCATCCCAAAGTCATGGCATTCCCAATTCATTATCTCCCCCACACCCCTTGTTTTGTCATCACTAGACAGGGGCAGACTATTCGATCACCTTCACTGGTAGTCTAAATCGGGGCAGTTCCACATTTCTTGAGTTGGGAAAAACCTACCTTTCGTGACTTTGGGGAAAACCTACCGTTCATCCCATCGCGTGTCATATCTGTCTTACCAAGTCAACTGATTCATTCATCTGTATTCGTACTGCTCTACATGTCTACTAAACAATGCTTCAAAGAGAGAGAACACAAGTTAACAATGTGACGCTGAACACTCACTCTGTTAACTTTGTGGACCTAAAATTCAATCAATCATGGGACACCGTAAGGGAAGAACAAACGTGAATGAGTCTGTAAATACAGTCAAGTACGGTTGCACATCAGTGACTGTAAATAACAACATTGAGATTGTCAGAGCTTGAATTTAAATCAAATCCATTTTTTTTCTTTCCAAGGAACGATTATTGCAAAATATTCACTTCTGTGCCTCTTGCATCAAAAGCCTCATCTCTCATCATTACAAAAATCGTTTTGCATCATCAATAAAATCATAGCATAAATCATCCCGCCATACAACCATGCATCCAATAAGTGATGATTCCAAAGCATCCACTTCTCAATTTCTCGCATAAAATAAATAAAAAAATCTTTTTCTCATCTCAAAAATCGCAAAAATGCATCAGCAATAAATCATACCATACATTTCATTCCACCATGCAAACATGCACCTACCATGGCACCTGCATCAAAGCATTACATTTGCAATTGCACGTCATCGGCACTCACAGATACTGCTTATCAATTTTTTTGATCAACTTCAGCGTCCACAGTTCATGGGCCTTTGTGGTTCATTTGTCTCCACATTGCACATACATGACATTGCATGCATGCACACACACGACATTTTTACTTCGATAGACATGCCAAGTGTTGGTCTCGTCGTTGCTAAAAATATTTCTACATAACTAATTATGGCATTGTACCATGCATTCACGTGTCTTCCTTTATCCACCATAGCAATCGCATCAAAGCATTACATATGCATCATTCGCATTTCATACATTTATCATGTGCCAAGAAAAGAAGCAAAAAAGGAAAAGAAAAAAAAGCAAAAAAGGCAAATAAGAAAAAAAATCTCATTACATTCATTCATTCCACTTAAAATCAATCATTGCCTGTGCATACAATACATGCATGTCATATACATAACATCTATTGTTCTTCAATCGACTTCAAGTGTCGATCCCTATATACTTTCATTTCTCAAGTCAGCACGACGAGTGTTGAATTCTATGTCACAAACCAGATCGCAATGTTAGCATCATGTCTAGCATAGATCCTTCAGACCAAGTCGGTCCTTCAGTTAAGTTCGAGTCAACGCGTCAAACGCCGACTCCGAACTGCACCTTCAGATCTTAACGTCGCCACTGAGCGCGGCGGATCCTTCAGACCCCCAGAGGTCCTTCAGATTAGCTGTGTTTGCCTAAGACATAGTGGACATCCTTCGTGGTCAACATATCAGTTCTAGATCTGATCTTGACCCTCACGGCCGCATCGACGTAGGTCACCCTCAGACTGTTTTATTAGTACCATAGCTAGTTGCAGTCCATCAGACCATTTTGGTCCATCAGGCCCAGGCAGCCCTTCAGACCCACCGGTCCTTCAGTTTAATTCAAATCAATGCGCCAAGCATCGACTACGAATTAGACCCTCAGATCATTATGCCGATACTTCAGGGCATCGATCCTTCAGACCCGCAGTGGTCCTTCAGAGCCCCAGCGCTCCTTCAGACCCCCAGCGGTCCTTCAGATCCCCAGTGCTCCTTCAGAGCCCCAGTGCTCCTTCAGAGCCCCAGTGCTCCTTCTTTATTCCTTTCTCGTCGGTGCCCCGAGTGTTAACCGTTCTCTGTTAATTCTCAAACTCTACACTTTTCTACTAAGAGGACAAAATTAGCATTTGTCTTATCTTTATTTCTATTCCTACTATGAAAACCTTTAAGTTTGTCTACGGAATATAAATAAAGAGGGGCAGCTGTCATACCCTAATTTTGTCCGGCTAATTAAAAAAAATCCAAAAAAAGGTTTTTCGCGTATATTTGATTCCTAATCCCTCGAATAGGTCATTTGGCGCTAATTTACTAATTTTGCGTTGTTATTACTTTTTTTTAGTGGTTAAACAAAAATTAAAAATATGCTAACACAAAAAATTACATAGTAGATTTAATTTATTTTTCTTGTTACAATATCTTTAATTAAAAAAACGAAAATAAAAAATAAAATAGATAAGAAATAATACAAATTACAAAATAAAATAAAAAATGGGAGGTGCAATAAAAAATTATTATTACAGAAAAGGAGAATGTCCATGTACATGTCTTGGCCCAAGAATGCCAAAGTTACAAAAATACAAAAATAAACCAAGTACCCAAAACTGCAGCTACTTTGCAAAGGTGATTTCTCTCTCTTCGGACATCATTTCGAAGATCCGAACGGTGAAAGTGAAGATATATGTCTCACGAACATTCTGGCAAAAAACGAAAACGATCCAACGGTTAACGAATCCAGAATCGCACTTGTACGGTGGCTGGTTTGAGAAAAACGGGAGTTGTTTTTTCTACTTTTGCGAAGGAAATTTCTCTCTCCTCAGACCTCGTTTCGACGATCCGAACGGTAGAAGTGAAGATGGATGTCTCATGAACCTGGTGTCAAAAAACAACGATGATCCAACGGTTAACGAATCCGAAATCGCACTGTCAATATGGCTGGTTTGAGAAAAAATGGGATTAGTTTTTAGCTACTTTCCAAATGCAATTTATCTCTTCTCGGACCCTTTTTCAACGATCCGAACGGTGAAAGTGAAGATACATGTCTCACGAGCCTTGTGTCAAAAAACAAAGATGATCCAACGGATAAAAAATCGGAACTCACACTTTTACGGAGGCTGGTTTGAGAGAAACGAAAATTGCTTTTCTATGTTGTTTTAGTCCCACATTGCTTGGGAGAAACAAGAACTACCTAGCCTTTGGCTATAAAAGAGATGGAGATGCAAAGGCTATGGACATGGGTGATTGATGGGGTAAGTGATCTTTTGGGCTAGCATTTGCAGTCCATTAGATTAAAAGCCTGTCTTTAATTCTTTTGGGCTAGCTTTTGCAGTCCATTAGATTAAAAGCCCGTCTTTAGTTATTTTTGGGATGGCCGTTGAGGTCCTTTACTTGGCGATTTTCGGGTGAAAACGGACCAGATAGGAGTCCGGTTCGCGGTTGATATGGTCAGATTGCTCGGTCCGTTTCGGCGTTGATCGCATTGATCAGCTTGAGGTTAGTTTTGCATTTATTTATTTATTTTCTTTATTTATTATGTATACTGTTTATTTATGTACATACTTATTTATTATTTATCTATGTAAATAATTATTTATTATTTATATATATGTATAGTTATTTATTTATTAACTTTACTCTTTATTAATTGTTAGTGTCGTCATTAATTTTTTTGAATACACAAATTATTTTATTTTTTCAAAAATATAAATAGGGGATTAAGTCGACTGTACAGTCGAGTTAGTCTGCTTTTTAGGACAATTAATGAACCGTTACGGATCAGGTCCTAAAATCCCTATTTAAAATAAATAATTTCTAAATTAAAAAAAATACAAACACATCTCTTTCATTTCAAAAATCAAAAATCTTATTTTCATTGCTAGGGGATTAAGTCGGTCGTACGGCCGGGTTAGTCATCGTTTTAGGATAAGTGAACTGTGGTCCTTCAGAGCCCCAGCGCTCCTTCAGCCCTCAGCGGCCCTTCAGAGCCCCAGCGCTCCTTCAGACCCCCAGTGGTCCTTCAACACAGATCACACAATCCTAAAACCCCTATATTAAAAAACACCAACCAACAAACATTTTCTAAACCAAGAACTACGTAGCTTTGATTTCTCCATTGCACCTAGAGATACGTAGGAGCAGGGGCTCACTCCTGTCAAGCACAAAAAACTAAAATTTTTATTAAGTCTTTTTTCTTTCAATAAAAGGGTAAAAATTAACATTTTCAAAATTAACATTTTTTCCTACAACTAATTAGCAGGTAACCTTCCTTAGGAAGGATGTCGTGGGGGTGCTAACACCTTCCCCACGCATAACCGACTCCCGAACCCTTATCTGGTCTCAAGGACCCTTATCCATTCCAAAAGGGATTTTCCAATGTTTGCCCTTAAACTAGACTTTGGTGGCGGCTTCATTTTTGAACCTTCGAGGAATCCTCACCCGGATTTTTCGGTCGCTACAGCTGGCGACTTCACTGGGGAGCAAAAAAAGGGATTGAAAAAGAAATCCTCAAAAAGAAAAAAGCAAAAGCAGTAGAAATTGTGAGCTGATACATAATATCACCAAACGCAGAAGATATCCTTGTCCGAATAAACCCTCAAACACTTTTTGGGCCTAATTATCCTTTCTTTTATAAGACCCAAACCATTGACCTCGAACACTTCTTTGGACCTACTGTAGCACCCCGAAAAATCCTTGGAGGGACTTTTCTTCGCACAACGGGATTTTAGAGTCGCCACCAATATTTTTTAAAGGTAAAACATCGGAAAAATCTTTTTTTGGAAAGCAATGGTCTTTGGAACCATTAGATTTGGGTTCGGGGGTCTAATTACATATGGGGAAGGTATTAGCGCCCCATAACGTCCCTTCAAAGAAGGGTTACCTTAATTAAATGTGTGATTTGCAAAGTTGATTTGGAAAAATGCTTTGTTTTTACCTCTTTTGCTGATGAATGACTTAATGAAAAATCTTTAGTTCTCGCGCTTGACGGAGGGGATCCGCTCCTACGTATCTCCCGGTACGATGGAGAATTCAAAGCAACGTAGTTCTTGTTTTTGAAAAATGTTTTATTTTGGAAAAGTGTTTGGTTTTTGACAGGAAAAATGTTTTGGGTTTGTTGTGCTTGACGGAGAGTACCCGCTTCTACGTATCTCCCGGTGCGATGTAGAATTCAAAGCTACGTAGTTCTGGGTTGTCTAGAAAAAGGTTTTGGTTTTTTATCTTGTTTAATTGTGAAAATTGAGCTTTCATGATGATCAATTGAGCAAAGGCTCCAAGTGACCACCATTGGCACTCCATTGTTAATAATCATGCAAGCAAAGGCTTCGCAAGACTACTAACAAAGTTTTTGATTTAGTGAAAATCTTTAGGAAAATTAGGCATTCGCGATGATCAATTGAGCAAAGGCTCCAAGTGATCGCCACTAGTACCTCATTGTTAATAATCATGCAAGCAAAGGCTTCACGAGACTACTAACAAAGTTTGATTTTGAAGAATTCGCAATTGGATTGATTCTTGTTCAGGGAAACATTTATCGATTATTTGGGAAAAAAAGGTTTGTGAAAAAATAAGTTTACTTAGGGGAAAGAAACAAAATTTAAAAAGAGAAACAGGGGGTGTAGTAGTAAAATGGTATGTGCATTTAGAAACAGGGGGTTGTATTTTTAAAACTGGGGGTGCAAATATTAAGCAGCCCAGTTCCCGTACTGGGTTCAGCAGCCCACGAAACCTGTGCCTCTCAATGGGGGGTCTCACGCAGCAAATGGAGGGGTGTACGAAGTAGGCGTAAAAACCACTATAAAAGCCTAGTTGAAATTGAAACCCTAATTTTCCAATCCCTAATCTCTCTTCTCTCTCGCGGCGCTACTTCACTCTTCACTTCCTACCCTAGTTTTTGTTTCATCTTCTCCCTGCGCCGTTCAACCCTCACCGTCCCCTCACCCAAACTTCACCCTCTAATCCTTCCTCCTCACCACCGCCTCCTATTCTCTCACCCATAGCCCATTTTTCTTTTGCTCAACATCCTAACCTCTCTCTCCTTTAACGATGACAGCGAAAAAAAACGACACGGAGAGAAGGAAAGCTTCCGAATCGATGGCCACGGGAGGGGAAGCTTGCAGATCGACGGCCACGGGGTTTTTTGACTCGCGATGGTGTCGGTTGGGCGCGGTGGGGATGCGAGTTGGTGGTGGACACTGTGGTTGTTGACTGTGAAACGGTGTGGAAGGGGTTTGATGGTTCGCGAAGGTGTAGGGTTAGGTGTGGTGGGGGCTACGGTGGTGACGACAGTGGTGTTGGGTGGATGGGTAACAGTTTGATGGTGGCGGTGACCGTGAGTGGCTTTAGGGCGTGGTGGTTGCGAAGGGAAAGAGTGGGTTGGCTACGGTGGCATGGAGGAGGTGGTTCGGTTTGATGGTGGCGCACGGCGAGGCTACGGCGAGGCTACGGCGGTGGCCATCGTGAACGGTGGCCGGAGGTAAAAACTTCCTTATTTTTTTTCTCTTCACTGTCCCTTAATGTCTCTTCACTTCCGTTCTAATTTTTTTCTTTTTTTTTTACTACTGACTTCTATCTTGACTACCCGTCTGCTTTTAACCTCGTATTTTTTTGAAAGAGTACTCGAGTCCTACTTTGCTTAAAGGCAATATACATGCTTTGTAGAAAAAAAACTTGTTTGGCCATTGCTTGAAGCATGCCACTAAACTGAGACTTAATATGAATACATCAGTAAAACACTATATATTATCTATATCGCATGAGTGGAGAATGGAGAATGACTAAATAAATTTAGGAACTGACCTCGTTCCAAAAAAGGAAATCCGCTTCTCCTTCTTTTTGAATCGAACCTTTTGCTCTCTCTATTTTGCTCCCACTGGTTTTTTTTTAGAAAACTCTGGATGTTTTGAGGCTAAGGTTTCAGTGTGAAACCCTAAATTTGTTGCTCTGAATTTTCTTTGAATTTCTGTGTGTATTTTTTTCAGTTTTTTTTGTGTGTTTCTGTTACTGTGTGTATTGCTGTTCTCCCCCTTTGTGTGTTGCTGTTCACAGTATTTATAGGCAGAGAATTGTGGTGTAGGTGTGGTGTTGGAGCAGGGAACCAAAACCCCCAGGAGACCAAGCTGTTGGCAGCAGTGGAGTAGCAAGGGAGCAGCAAGGATGAGGCTGGCATGTTCTTGCCTAAAGTGTGAAAGACCAAGGAACAAGGAGAAGGGAGCTTGAGCCCCATTCTCAAAATGCCATCTTCTGTTGCAACCAGCAGGCTGCGCCCTGCTTTCAGTTTTTTGTACTGTTTTTTTTAATTAATTTTTTGTAAAAAGAGTTGACTCTTTTTTTGGTACTATTCTGCCCCTTTTTTTTTTAATTTTTTTGTTTGTATATGTAACAAATAAATAAAAGGACAGCTGAATAAAAATTGATTTTATCTTATTACTATTATTATTATTATTATTATTATTATTTTTTTTTTAATAATACTTGAAAGAAGCGGTAAAAACAACACGAACCGACGCAATCACTCGCGCACGACTCGCGGCCAACACGCGCTCGCGTTAAGGCTATGAACGCGTAACTGACTTAATGCGCACACGCGTAAGTTATTAAAACTGATTTCATTTTATCCTTACTTTTCTAAAACGCGGTAAAATAACGCGCAGTGACGCAACTACCCACACGTGACTCGCAACCAACACGCGCTCGCGTTATTTATTATTATTTTTATTATATATTTTTGGACTCTTTTTTTGAAAGTAACGAGTGTCAAACAAAACCGTTGCACGAGAGTGCCAAAGACACCCGCGTTTAGAACAATATGCGAAGCGATAAAATTTTGGGATTTTTCAATTAGTCGGACAAAATTAGGGTATGACAGCTGCCCCTCTTTATTTGGATTTTACCAAGAAATATGAATTGGCCGAGACATATTTCGAAGATAAAATATGAATAAAGAATTCAGAAATTATACCAATTTTGTCCACTTGGAGAAACCCGAATTTTCTTTTTCTGTTTCTTCTTTTTTTCTTTTTTTTTGAATCAACACTTGGAGCGTTGATGAGGAAACGATAAACGAAATGGTTAACAACATGCACGCTAACTGCGAAAGGCAAGGAAAGCGCTAAATGAATAAAACGATAAAGAAAGCGGTAAAATGCCAGGCTGCCTAAAACCTGTAAACGAACCCTTGCGAATCCGAGTTTGCACGTGGCTTTGAGGAGCACGCATCCTGAGAATCTCTGGTCATTCGAGCGACCGGGGGGATCGTTATCAGCTCCGGAACTGATATACTGATCAATGCACGGCGTCCACTGTATCTTTGGCTGATACAACTATTCCGTTGAACCTCACATGGGGCTGCGGTCCATCGCGTTGCTCGTACACAATGTGAGACCATGAACAGAAGGGAGCACTAAACTCTGATAAGAGCGATTTGAACTCCAAACTGCAATGTACGCTTGAGCGCCGAACTGAAAAGCATTTGAACTCCGAACTAAGAGGGCATTTTCTGGGAACTGAGTGCGAGGATTAACATCGAAGTACTTATCCGCTCTTGTACCTGCAAGTGAGATGAACAAATGCATGCAATGCAAATGCCATGATTGCTTTTTTATGGGATGAATGTGATGTGATGCAGGAGTTTCTTTTTGCTTGCATGAATTTTTTGTCTATGTTTGCTGAATGCAATGCATGAATTTTATTTGTTTTATTGCCTTTTTTTTGTTTTTTTGTTTTTTTTTGACCAAATCGTAGGACTTGCGTTATGAGGCACGATGGTCGTCCATAATGGTGCGAGGGTCATGCTTCAGCCTTTTGAGAATTGTTTTGACGCGATCACTGTTTTTGTTTGATTCTTGTGAATTTACCTGATTGAGAGATCATTTCTTTTCTCATGATTTTCAAAAGTTTCGCAATGATTTTAATGCTCTGATTTATGCACATTTTCATAATTCATTTATCATCTACCATAAAACATCATTTTAAAGCACAAATGAAAAGGAAGCAATGATAAAACGATAAGCAGACGAAGTGGAAAATTTGGACTTTTTATTCATATGGAAACCAAACGCGCAAAAGGTCGCGCCGACTGAAAAGAGTACATTGAGAATTTTTGAAACTAAAAAAAACAAGAAAAATGGACGCAACAGATCTTATGAGCTCTCTTTGTCTTTGGAGTGTTGATGCCAATCACCCATACTAATATCCTTGATCACCCTTTTATCCAAGCTTTTGGAGGCGCTGCTTGCCTCTTTTACTTTTTTAAGTCCAACCTTTCTGACCCTAATTTTTGCCTGGACCGCTCTTTGCGAGTTTTCAGTCCACCGGGTCGCTCTTTTTTTGCCTAGGCCGCCCTTTCGGGTTTTCAACCTAGCGAGCTAATTCTTGCTTGGCTCATCCTTCTCTTTTTCTTTTATTTTTCTCAGGCGTAATATTTCTTGACAGAATCTGAATTGACTGGGTTTCTGAGTTCTTCACCATCCATGTTGGTGAGTATCAATGCTCCTCCAGAAAAGGCTTTCTTTACCACATATGGTCCATCATATCTAGGAGTCCATTTCCCACGGGGGTCACTCTGAATAGGCAGGATCTTCTTGAGCACAAGGTCTCCTTCGCTGAATTCTCGGGGACGAACCTTCTTGTCGAAAGTTGTCTTCATCCTTTGTTGATACAACTGGCCATGACACAGGGCAGCAATTATTTTCTCCTCAATGAGATTCAGCTGATCCAGACGAGCCTGGACCCATTCAGCTTCTTCCAACTTGGTTTCCATCAGCACCCGTAGGGAGGGTATCTCAACTTCAATAGGGAGGACTGCTTCCGACCAATACACCAAAGAGAAAGGGGTTGCCCCGGTTGAAGTACGCACTGAGGTACGATACCCATGCAAAGAGCATCTCATGCCAATCTTTGTAGGTTACTACCATCTTTTGCACGATCATCTTGATATTCTTATTGGCTGCTTCGACTGCCCCATTCATCTTGGGACGGTATGGAGAAGAATTATGATGTTGGATTTTGAAGTCCTCGCATAACTCTTTCATCATCTTACTGTTCAGGTTGCTGCCATTATCTGTGATAATCTTGTCTGGAAGCCCATAGCGACAAACCAGATCTCTCTTTACGAACTTAGCAACCACAGAGCTAGTAATGCTGGAGTATGAAGCAGCTTCAACCCACTTGGTGAAGTAATCAATAGCGACCAGGATGAAGCGATGCCCATTTGATGCCTTAGGCTCGATAGGACCTATGACGTCCATGCCCCACATTGAGAATGGCCAGGATGCAGTCAGGACATTTAGGGAAGCAGGTGGCACATGAATGTGATCAGCGTAGATTTGGCACTTGTGACATCTTTTCACGAAACTATAGCAATCTGATTCCATTCGCAACCAATAATAGCCAGCTCTTAAGATTTTTCTTGCCATAGTGTGCCCACTGGAATGAACCCCAAATGAGCCCTCATGGACTTCTTTCATGATTTTTGTTGTCTCTTCTTCTGCCACACATCTCAGGAGGACCATATCATAATTCCTCTTGTATAGAACTTCACCGTTCAAAAAGAAATTCCTTGACAATCTTCTGAGGGTTCTCTTGTCATTCTCTGACGTTCCAGGAGGGTACTCTCTGTTCAAGATGTACTGCTTGATGTCATGATACCAGGGCTTGTTATCAGACTCTTCCTCAATTGCCGCGCAGTAATGATGTGCTGGCAAATCTCGATACTGAATCTTGATGTGAGTCAAGCTTTTGTCGTAGTTGATATTGAACATTGAAGACAAAGTGGCTAGCGCATCAGCCAACTGGTTCTCATTGCGAGGAAGATACTGAAATGTGATTTCCTCAAAAGGCTCAACCAACTCTAGAATGTAATCTCGGTAAGGGATCAACTTGGAGTCCCTGGTCTCCCAATCACCATTCACTTGGTGAATGACTAGAGCTGAATCTCCATACACATCAAGTCTCTTAACTTTCCAATCAATGGCTGCCTGGATACCAAGAATACATGCCTCATATTCTGCCATATTATTGGTGACGTAGAAGCCTAGTCTGGTAGTGAATGGAATGAAGCGATTATCAGGGGAAATCAGCACTGCTCCGGCTCCGTGCCCATATATGTTGGAGGCACCATCAAACACCACTCTCCATCTTTCATCTTCTGGGGACTTCCCTTCTTCAAACAAGGCCATGATATCTTCATCTGGAAAGTCATACTGCATAGGCTGATAATCTTCAATGGGCTGGTGCGCCAGGTACTCGGCCAGCGCACTACCTTTAATTGCTTTCTGAGGGACATATAGGAGATCATATTCTGACAACTGCATTTGCCAACGGGCAAGTCTCCCTGTAAGTGCGGGCTTCTCGAAGATGTACTTGATAGGATCCATTTTAGATACCAACCGAGTAGTGTGACTTAGCATGTACTGCCTCAAACGATGAGCAGCCCAAGCTAAAGCACAACAAGTCTTTTCTAGCAGCGAGTACCTTGTTTCACAGTCAGTGAATTTCTTGCTCAAATAGTAAATGGCATGCTCTTTCTTCCCAGATTCATCATGTTGCCCTAACACACAACCCATTGAGCTGTCTAGCACGGTTAGGTACAGGATCAGAGGTCTGCCGGGTACAGGAGGCATCAAGATAGGTGGGTTCTGAAGATATTTCTTGATCTTCTCAAATGCTTCTTGACAATCATCATTCCATTTGGTTTCTTGATTCTTGCACAATAGTTTGAAGATTGGTTCACAAGTGGCAGTCAATTGGAATATGAACCTAGAGATTTAGTTCAGTCTTCCAAGGAAACCCCGAATCTCTTTTTCTGTTTTAGGAACTGGCATCTCAAGAATCGCACGCGCCTTGTCTGGATCGATTTCTATCCCCTTTTGGCTGACGATGAATCCCAACAACTTTCCTGATCGCACGCCAAAGGTACACTTGGCAGGATTTAACCTGAGCTTGAATTTTCTCAACCGCTCGAAGAGCTTTTGCAAATTGACAATGTGTTCCTCATCAGTTTTAGACTTTGCGATCATATCGTCCACGTAGACCTCTATTTCTTTGTGCATCATGTCGTGAAATAATGTGACCATAGCCCTTTGATAGGTAGCACCGGCGTTCTTCAACCCGAATGGCATGACTCTGTAACAGAACGTTCCCCAAAGAGTTGTGAAAGTTGTCTTCTCCATATCTTCAGGAGCCATCTTGATCTGGTTATACCCTGAATACCCATCCATGAAGGAGAACAGTGAATGCTGCGCCGTGCTGTCCACTAAGACATCAATATGGGGCAGGGGAAAATCATCTTTGGGACTAGCACGATTCAGATCTCTATAATCAACGCACATTCTAACTTTTCCGTCCTTTTTCGGAACCGGCACGATGTTAGCAACCCATTGCGGATACTTGGCTACCGCTAGAAACCCGGCGTCAAACTGCTTTTTCACCTCATCTCTGATCTTTAAGGACATTTCTGGCTTCATTCTTCTCAGTTTCTGCTTTACCGGAGGACATTCTGGCTTGACCGGCAACTTATGCACCACTATGTCAGTATCTAACCCTGGCATATCCTGATAAGTCCATGCGAAGACATCAACATAATCATGCAGGAGTTCGATTAGCTTCTTGCGCTCACTTTCCTTTATTGAAGTATCCACCTTTACTTCCTTCTTACTGTCCTCTGTGCCTAGGTTAATTATCTCAACAGATTCCCTATGCGCCTGGATAACCTTTTCCTCTTGCTCAACCATTCTCATCAATTCTGGAGGAGTTTCCCAGTCATCCTCAACATCCTCCTTAGCTTGATTAACGGGGTGATCAAAATTAACATATGAACCGTTGACATCATTATTTTCAAAGATATTCATTTTAGATCTGCATTTGCGGGAATAGAAAGAAATGAACAAGCAAAATAGAAACACAAGATGAAGACACATGATAATGAAAAGCAATTTTATTCATTTGAGAGTCCGAAACAACATTTTATTGATAGATGATATTTGAAGGAAAAACATGCATGCCCTTATGAAATATTCTAAGGCCTTGGGCAGAGCCAAAGAATTTGCATTACAAAATCATTACTTTGGAATGAAAATAACAGGGAAATCAATGATCTTCCAATTATCAAGCTCTTCATCTGCAGCACTTGCGGCGCACCAAGTCCACACCTTTGTCTTCCATAACTGATTCTTCCTCAATGACGGCCACCTGATTGGGGTCCAGCATACCTGCGCTCCTGAAGCTCTGGGAGAGATCATAGATAGGAACCTTCTTCAAGCTTGGTTCCCGCCCCTGAAGCTTAGCTAGCCTCCTTTCTCGCTTTTCCTCAGCCATTCTCTTCTTATCAGCTTGAGTGGGCCAATATCCTAACCCACGCCTATCCTTGTACTCTCCCAGCTGAACTGGCGCCAGAATTCCCTGCTAGGACTTTCCCAACCCTTTTCCAATCTGGTAACCATTTTTCAACATGACCTTGGCTACCATGATAGCAGCGTTAGATATCTTTGGTGCGGGAAATGGGGCTTCTTCTCCCACGAAAGCAGCATTTGCAATTTCCAGCGACTGAAAGGCAGATTCAAGTGACTCCTCTGCAGCCTCAATGTATTGAGAAGGATGGGGCTTGCTAATTATGAACTCTTCTTCTCCAAAAATGACTATTAGCTTATCGTCGACTACAAACTTAAGCCTTTGGTTGAGGGATGAAGGAACAGCGCCGGCAGCATGAATCCAGGGTCTCCCCAGGAGACAGCTGTAGGATGATGCAATGTCCATGATCTGAAAATTCACATAAAATACTTCTGGCCCTATCTGCATCTGGAACTCCATTTCTCCCATAACCTCCTTCTTGGATCCGTCAAATGCCCTAACTAGTGTTGAGCTAGGCTTCATATACGAACAGTCTACATCTAGTCTGCTCATAGTAGATTTGGGCATGACATTCAAAGAGGATCCATTGTCGATGAGGACCCGAGAGAGTGTATATTCACCACATCTAACTGAAATGTGAAGTGCCTGATTATGCCCCTTCCCATCAGGGGTGAGCTCATCATCAGTAAAGGTAATATAATTGGATGCGACAATATTCCCTACGATGCCATCGAGCTGGTCAACAGTAATGTTCTAGGCTACATGAGCTTCATTTAATAATTTCATTAGAGCTGCACGGTGGGCCTCAGAATTGAGCAGTAGGGACATGATAGAGATCTTTGCAGGAGTGTGGTGCAGCTGGTCCACCACTTTGTAATCACTCTGCCGCATGATCTTCAAAAATTCTGTGGCTTCTTGCTCTGACCCCTTCCTACTTTCCTTGGGCTCTTGTGTTATACCTTTACCTTTGCGAATCCTTTCCTCATATTCCTTTGAGGGACCTTCTTTCAGGACTTCGGGGACATAAACACGTCCGCTTCTAGTGACTCCACTGCTTCCCGCAATGTTTGTGACATCGGGAACAACTTGAGGCTTCTGAATTGGAACTGACACCCCATAGTTCCACGGAACAACACTGTTCTTTTGATAAGGAGCTGGGACAGGAATCACAATGGTCTTAGGTCTCTCCACGATCGGCTTTCGGCTATACGGGACCTCAATAGGTTTCTGAACATTTCCATTCTTATCTGATTGGAAAGTCAGCACATCCTCCTCTTTCTCTTGCACACCCATTTGGATTATATGACGATCCAATAGGTCCTGCAAAACTGTCTTGAAGGCCTCACATGCCCCATCACAATTAACATCAACACAGACTTCTTTCTGAGTACAACCTCTCTTGATGACCCCGAACTTGCACAGCTCTGCATGAATAACCTCTAAGGGTGTCTGGATACACTCCACAGTTCTGATTAAGGATTGGCCCCCCATATCATGGATGGCATTGGTTGCAGGTTTCTCATGACCAGGCAGCGGATTAGTTGTGATGCTTGGGCTTTCTTGTTTGAAGGTTATCCCTTTGGTATCAATCAGATCTTGCACTACAATTTTAAAGGCCTTGCAGTCCTCAACAGCGTGTCCAACTGCCCCTTCATGAAATGCACAGGTAACATTAGGATTGTAGCCTCGGAAGTAGGGTGGCTGGACTGGTTTCATGGGTCTGGTATTGATGAGCTTGTTTGTGGCAAGATAGCTGAAAAGGTCAGTATAGGACATGGGGATGGGGTCAAAGGTGGTCTGTTTTTTGTCTTGGTAGTTTTTATGGTAGTTATTTTGTGGTGGACGGGTTGGTTGTGTTTGAGTGGGGACAGGGATATTTTGTGGTTGATAAGGTGGGCTTATGGTGATGGTGTTGGTCTCTCCTTCTTTCTTCTTCGAAAATCCGGAGAATGGCTTCTTGTGGGTGGTTGTACCTGCGGGACCATGGGCAATCTTGCCGCTTCTCAGTCCATTTTCTAGTCTTTCACCGATGATTACCATGTCTGAGAAGTTGGAAGATATGCTGCCGATCAACCGATCATAGTATAACGGTGGCAGGGTTTCCATGAACATGAAGACCAGTTCTTTCTCCAACAAAGGGGGTGTCACCTGTGCAGCCAAAGCCCTCCACCGTTGGGCATACTCCTTAAATGACTCATTATCTCTTTTTGCCATGCTCTGTAACTGTGTTCTGTCAGGCGCCATATCCGTATTGTACTGGTACTGTCTGAGGAAGGCATCAGCCAAGTCCTTCCAACAATGGATATGGGACGGTTCTAGCTGCATGTACCAGTTGAGAGATGCGCCAGCAAGGCTCTCTTGGAAATAATGGATCAACAACTTGTCATCATGAGAATGTGTAGCCATTTTTCTACAGTACATGGTCAGATGGCTTTTAGGGCAAGTCACGCCTCGGTACTTGTCAAAGTCAGGCACTTTGAATTTAGGAGGTACAACCACATCCGGGATGAGACACAGATCACGAGCTTCTCTGGCTCTAGAGCTCGACCCTTCAATCATTCTTAAGCGTTCTTCTAACATATGATACCTGTCCCTAGCTTGAGGAGTTTCACCAGGATAGTTCTGAGGAAAACCATTCACACCGTAGTGGGGATTACTCATCGACACTACGGCTGGGTTCACGTGTGGGTCACGTGAGTGAGTGGTATTCCCAGGAATTGGTCCCTGAATTGGGGGATGGACGGTTGCTGGTGAATGAAAGCCAAACGGAGTTCCCGGCGGAATAGGAATCTGAATTTGGACCTGAGGCGTTCCCGCTCCTCCACTGTTTGCAGCTGAGATGGGTTGGACTTGCTCTGCAACCCTAAGGGGATTACTTCCTGTATTAGCCTCGGCTCCTGGAGGTGTGTATCCGGGTGGGAGTCCCCAAGGCATCCTATGCGTGGCTGGTTGTCCCTGGTTGTTGGCCCCTGAAGTATGAGCAAAGGTGTCAGTCTCAAGACTCGTAGGAGGGAGAGCGACAGCAACTTCGGTAGTGACGGCGGGATTTCCAGCGGCAGTTCCGTTCCTCAAAGCTTGTAGTATCCCCATCATTTCAGTCATCTGTGTTTCCATTGCCCCAATTTTCGTTCTCAATTCCCGATTCTCCTGAGCCAATTGCTCTGGATTGGGAACCTCAGCAGTTGGGTTACCATGGTCTGATTCACCACTTCCTAAGTCTTCAATAACAGGACGGTCCGAGTCATTCTGGTTAGTTGCCATGAGCCTTGCTTGCAGACGAGTCAAGTATCGATGTTGGCGAACCAGCTTGCCTTTTTCTATTGATGGAACACAATTCATGAGCACGTGAATCACATAAATGAATGCAAATGCAATGCGATATGTATGATTTTATGTTTGTTTTGGTGCCGGGAATCGCGGTGCAACTCGTCTTGTCATAGGCGTGTAAGTTTAAAGCTCTAACACTTTTCTCTGTTTTTTTTTTAATTTTTGGTTGCAACGAGGTTGGAAGCAATAGACAAAACAAACACACTTTATTCAAAAGGAAGGAGTACTACAACTTCGAACTCGAAAGAAAAAGCAAAGTACAATATTCTGAAGAAAATTATAATTTTTTTAGAGAAAATTTGCAATTTCCTAAGGATTATTACAATGCTCTAAAGTGAACTTCAAAGGCATATAGCTTTCAATTTCTCCTTCCTTTTTCTCTTCTTGCTTTCGGCTGCCCCCTTGGCCTTCTCCATGAGTTCTTCCGTCAGAATCTTGCAGTACTCGACAAACTCACACACCTTGGCCGGAGTGTTGAAAGGGTTCATTTCCGCTTCATCTCTTCTTAGCTTCTTGGGAACATCCCTCACAGCATGGTTAGCTAGTCCTGCTAGCTTTGAAAATTTGCTCCTCCAAAGCTGAATCTCATCCCTTAGCTCCTTGACGATCTCTTGGTCTTCTATTCTGCCAATTAATGCCATGAAACGTTTCTCCCAATACTGGCCTTCTGCTTGCACTTGCCCATAAGATTCCTTTAGGCATCGGAGATTCCTCTTCAATTCTTCCAACCTTCCTTGTTCAAACCCTAAAGCTTGTTGATACTCTTTCAAGATCCCTATGATAGACTCTCTATCTTGCCTGATGCTTTTCACTTGGTTCTCCAATTCAAACTTCATCACTTGGAATTCCTCTTTTGACTTAGCTAGCGTATCTCTAACCATTTTCTCATTCCTCCATGACTTGACATATAGTTTCTTCCATTCACTTGCTTCTGCCACAGCCTTATTCATCTTTGAGGCGCACCTCTTTACTTCCTCTTTAACACCTTTCAAATGTTTTTGAATTTCCCTCTTGGTCTCCTCTTCTATTTCAAGTTTCCTATTGGTTGCTTCAATAGCTGCGGCTTGGAGAGCATTTTCATTTTCTAGCTTCCGTTTGTCTTGCATCACCTTTCCCAATCTGTTTTGCAAAGCCCTTTTCTCTTCTTCCGCTTTAGATAAGGCCAACTTAGCCTCTTCTAGTTCTTCAATGAGGGGAACGTGGGGTTCCGGCATTTTCTCTTCAAGTGATGGCACCTTTTGGTTGGATGATCGAGTTTCCTTAATCCTCTTTTCGAGCCATTGAGTGAAGGAGATAGCAGTGGTCCTTTTAGATAACTCGCATTTGTCCTTCCGCACCATGGTTTCCCAAGCTTGCAAGACTCGCCGAAGTAAGTCCTCGTCTTTAGGGATCCCCGCATGGAGGTAAAAACGAGACAACATAGCTTCGGAGGGTGAGTTCCGCATAGGGTACCCGAGTTGTCTCAAGGTCAAAGATGGGTTATAATTGATGCATCCCTGTGTTCCCATGAGAGGAACGTTCTGGAAACTGCCACATTGGAATATCACTGAGGGTTTATCTTCCCAACACTTGTGCGAGAACCATCGAATTTGAAGAGCATCGAGGTTCTTAAAAGTATCTTTCCACTCCTGTGGGCTCATAGTCTTCGGATTACAACCCAAGGCATAGGAAAGCAAATCCCCAACATCACTTTTGTTAATGCACACATGACTGATCAACCAAGCATATAGCACAGGGAAGGAACAACACATCTTATCCTTTCGGAACTCATGGTGGCGGGTGAAGGCACGATAGGTCTCTGCGAGAATAGCGGGAACCGGATTGATGGGACTTTTTGCACTCTTGAAAGCTAGGAACACACCAATAGCGGTTTCATCTATATGTTTCTCAATCTGAGGGAAAAGAACAATGCCGAAGATGGTCAAGGCTAGTACTTGTTTGAAAGAAACCCAATCATTCGATACTACATAACTAGTCATCAAACTCTCAAAGTACTCCTGAGGAAACCCAAATATCTTGTTACGCTCAACTTTGTGGGACCGCACCTCTCCTACACTGATTTGTAACAGGGAAGCAAACTTCTCATCTGAATAATACCGCCCCTGATACTGGTAAGGTCTAACCTCTGAGCGATCAAAACCCAGAATCTTCTCATACTCCTCTAGGGTAGGCGCCATTTGGAAGTTCTTGAAAAGAAAACACCTAACCTCTGAATCATAGAACCAACATAGGGCGGCAATGGCACTCTCTTGTACTTCTAACTGTAATAACTTGCGGATGTTCCCATAAGTCTTGTCGAAGGACCGGAGCTCAATAGGACCTAATAGGGAAGCATACTCCTTCAAACTAGTTACATCAATCTTCTTTACAATGGGGAACCTCGAATTGAATGCGGTTTTGCCTTTTGATTCCATATTGCTTTCTTACACCCCTGTGACAAGGTTCGGTGTGATGTTGCGATTTCCGGCAAACAAACTTTAATGCATGAAGAATGCAAATGATGAAAGTTTTTTTTTCAAAATTTTTTTTCAGGTGCAAATGCAATGGTGCAAAATGATGTGAATGCGAAATGATGTGTTATTTACATGGAAAAAGGGTAAGAAAATGAGGTTATTGGTGGTATTTTGAACATTTTCAAAGATACACGCTACATGCCACCTCATGTAGGTGTTTATGAGGGGAAAAGAAAATTACTTTCTACAATTTTGAAATAGAGTTTGAGAAAAAGGAATGCCTAAGCTAATGCAACAAACAAAGGCGTGCCCCCGTGTCCTACAAAGGGTGGGAATCCTAGGGTCTAGAGTCGACGAAAAGGGTAATCCTCCCTTGTAGGTTCTAATCACTTCCTCACAATGGCAACCAAGAGCTAAAGTCTCTCTCATGATGACACCCACAATCGTAGAAAGCTACCGAGTGTGAGGCATCATGACAAAGCGTACTCTTGGGCGAAACTTTCATGAGAGCCATACAGACAAAGGTCTACGAATGGCAGTCACTAATCGTTCCCACTCTCCTAGGTTTTTGTTCAGACCTTGGGTTTTAGGCCCCACTCAATGCTCACAAGTATAGGGTGTGAAGTGTGTGTTGAGGGCACAACACCAAGAAATAACTACCCTTCCCCACCTGCAAGAAAAACCATGAACAGTCCAGACAAAAAGGTCGTCTACCCTAGGGTTCAACATGCATACATCATTTCAATATACAAACCATTCTAAGAAGTCAACAATAATTACACACATTGCTTACCTCAAAGAAAAGGAGCCGAGAAGAAGGAATGTTCTAAAATCTAGCAAACAAATGGCATGGAAAATAGAACAAAAGTAGGAAGAAGGGAGGTAAAACAAGGCATGTTAAATCCGCAAAGCAAATCAC
Source organism: Astragalus membranaceus (assembly GCA_039519185.1). Taxonomy (NCBI): domain Eukaryota; kingdom Viridiplantae; phylum Streptophyta; class Magnoliopsida; order Fabales; family Fabaceae; genus Astragalus; species Astragalus membranaceus. The sequence continues at coordinate 129,551,579 of CM076851.1, read as the reverse complement.
ACATTCAATTAATCGGCTTGACCCGCTTAAGAAAAAGAGTCCCCAGCAGAGTCGCCAGCTGTAGCACCCCGAATAATCGGCTTGGAGGGATTTTTCTTCGCACAACGGGATTTAAGAATCGCCACCAATATTTTTTAAAGGTAAAACATCGGAAAAACCTTTTTTTGGAAAGCAATGGTCTTTGGAACCATTAGATTTGGGTTCGGGGGTCTAATTACATATGGGGAAGGTATTAGCGCCCCATAACGTCCCTTCAAAGAAGGGTTACCTTAATTAAATGTGTGATTTGCAAAGTTGATTTGGAAAAATGCTTTGTTTTTACCTCTTTTGCTGATGAATGACTTAATGAAAAATCTTTAGTTCTCGCGCTTGACGGAGGGGATCCGCTCCTACGTATCTCCCGGTACGATGGAGAATTCAAAGCAACGTAGTTCTTGTTTTTGAAAAATGTTTTATTTTGGAAAAGTGTTTGGTTTTTGAAAGGAAAAATGTTTTGGGTTTGTTGTGCTTGACGGAGAGTAGCCGCTCCTACGTATCTCCCGATGCGATGGAGAATTCAAAGCTACGTAGTTCTGGGTTGTCTAGAAAAAGGTTTTTGTTTTTTATCTTGTTTAATTGTGAAAATTGAGTTTTCATGATGATCAATTGAGCAAAGGCTCCAAGTGACCACCATTGGCACTCCATTGTTAATAGTCATGCAAGCAAAGGCTTCGCAAGACTACTAACAAAGTTTTTGATTTAGTGAAAATCTTTAGGAAAATTAGGCATTCGCGATGATCAATTGAGCAAAGGCTCCAAGTGATCGCCGCTAGTACCTCATTGTTAATAATCATGCAAGCAAAGGCTTCACGAGACTACTAACAAAGTTTGATTTTGAAGAATTTTCGCAATTGGATTGATTTTTGTTCAGGGAAACATTTATCCATTATTTGGGAAAAAAAGGTTTGTGAAAAAATAAGTTTACTTAGGAGAAAGAAACAAAATTTAAAAAGAGAAACAGGGGGTGCAGTAGTAAAATGGTATGTGCATTTAGAAACAGGGGGTTGTATTTTTAAAACTGGGGGTGCAAATATTAAGCAGCCCAGTTCCCGTACGGGGTTCAGCAGCCCACGAAACCTGGGCCTCTCAAAGGGGGGGGGGGGGGTCTCACGCAGCAAATGGAGGGGTGTACGAAGTAGGCGTAAAAACCACTATAAAAGCCTAATTGAAATTGAAACCCTAATTTTCCAATCCCTAATCTCTCTTCTCTCTCGCGGCGCTACTTCACTCTTCACTTCCTACCCTAATTTTTGTTTCATCTTCTCCCTGCGCCGTTCAACCCTCACCGTCCCCTCACCCAAACTTCGCCCTCTAATCCTTCCTCCTCACCACCGCCTCCTATTCTCTCACCCAGAGCCCATTTTTCTTTTGCTCAACATCCTAACCTCTCTCTCCTTTAACGCTGACAGCGAAAAAAAATGACACGGAGAGAAGGAAAGCTTCTGAATCGATGGCCACGGGAGGGGAAGCTTGCAGATCGACGGCCACGGGGTTTTTTGACTCGCGATGGTGTCGGTTGGGCGTGGTGGGGATGCGAGGCGGTGGTGGACACTGTGGTTGTTGACTGTGAAACGGTGTGGAAGGGGTTTGATGGTTCGCGAAGGTGTAGGGTTAGGTGTGGTGGGGGCTACGGTGGTGACGACAGTGGTGTTGGGTGGATGGGTAACAGTTTGATGGATGCGGTGACCGTGAGTGGCTTTAGGGCGTGGTGGTTGCGAAGGGGAAGAGTGGGTTGGCTACGGTGGCATGGAAGAGGTGGTTCGGTTTGATGGTGGCGCATGGCGAGGCTACGGCGAGGCTACGGTGAGGCTACGGTGGTGGCCACCGTGAACGGTGGCCGGAGGTAAAAACTTCCTTATTTTTTTTCTCTTCACTGTCCCTCAATGTCTCTTCACTTCCGTTCTAATTTTTTTTCTTTTTTTTTACTACTGACTTCTATCTTGAGTACTACCCGTCTGCTTTTAACCTCATATTTTTTTGAAAGAGTACTCGAGTCCTACTTTGCTTAAAGGCAGTATACATGCTTTGTAGAAAAAAAAACTTGTTTGGCCATTGTTTGAAGCATGCCACTAAACTGAGACTTAATATGAATACATCAGTAAAACACTATATATTATCTATATCGCATGAGTGGAGAATGGCTAAATAAATTTAGGAACTGACCTCGTTCCAAAAAAGGAAATCCGCTTCTCCTTCTTTTTGAATCGAACCTTTTGCTCTCTCTATTTTTCTCCCACTGGTTTTTTTTAGAAAACTCTGGATGTTTTGAGGCTAAGGTTTCAGTGTGAAACCCTAAATTTGTTGCTCTGAATTTTCTCTGAATTTCTGTGTGTATTTTTTTCAGTTTTTTTGTGTGTTTCTGTTACTGTGTGTATTGCTGTCCTCCCCCTTTGTGTGTTGCTGTTCACAGTATTTATAGGCAGAGAATTGTGGTGTAGGTGTGGTGTTGGAGCAGGGAACCAAAACCCCCAGGAGACCAAGCTGTTGGCAGCAGTGGAGCAGCAAGGGAGCAGCAAGGATGAGGCTGGCATGTTCTTGCCTAAAGTGTGAAAGACCAAGGAACAAGGAGAAGGGAGCTTGAGCCCCACTCTCAAAATGCCATCTTCTGTTGCAACCAGCAGGTTGCGCCCTGCTTTCAGTTTTTTGTACTGTTTTTTTTAATTAATTTTTTGTAAAAAGAGTTGACTCTTTTTTTGTACTATTTTGCCCCTTTTTTTTTTTAATTTTTTTGTTTGTATATGTAACAAATAAATAAAAGGACAGCTGAATAAAAATTGATTTTATCTTATTACTATTATTATTATTATTATTATTTTTTAATAATACTTGAAAGAAGCGGTAAAAACAACACGAACCGACGCAATCACTCGCGCACGACTCGCGGCCAACACGCGCTCGCGTTAAGGCTATGAACGCGTAACTGACTTAATGCGCACACGCGTAAGTTATTAAAACTGATTTCATTTTATCCTTACTTTTCTAAAACGCGGTAAAATAACGCGCAGTGACGCAACTACTCACACGTGACTCGCAACCAACACGCGCTCGCGTTATTTATTATTATTTTTATTATATTTTTTGGACTCTTTTTTTGAAAGTAACGAGTGTCAAACAAAATCGTTGCACGAGAGTGCCAAAGACACCCGCGTTTAGAACAATATGCGAAGCGATAAAATTTTGGGATTTTTCAATTAGTCGGACAAAATTAGGGTATGACACCTACTCATCCTTTCTTTCATAAGACGTCATTGTCTCATTAAGCCCTCAAACACTTCTTTGGGCCCAATTGCCATTTCTTTCATAAACCCTAACCATTGGCCATGTTACAACCCTAAAAAAGGTCCATTCAGATCGATGATTGATTTCTTTCTTTTTCTCAAAGTTTTAATTTTAGGACAAATAAGATTATTTATTTACAATATATTTGTTAAAAAAAAAATTCTCAAAAAAGAAAGCTGAAAAAATTCAAAAAAAAAACTTAAAAGGCTTGCACTCCAAGATTCATTCAAGTTGCATTGATGTAAAGACAATGTTTAGTGATCACCAAGTGATGAAGTTTTCATCAAAACTCAAGACTGTCACAGTCTTTGGGATTCACCCAAAAAAGAACCAAAAGTTTATACTAGGATCACCACCTAGATCCCAAAGTGGGGCAATCCCGTCACCATTCACTCCACCTAAAGTCGGGAAATTTGCTCTACACCCATCTCATTGCATACCTATAACACTTTTTTGCTTCGATAGACGTGCCAAGTGCTATTCTCATCGTTGCCAAAAGCATTCTACATCACCAATCATATCATTTGCTATGCATTCATGTGTTTCCTTTATTCACCATAGCATTTGCATCAAAGTATTACATTGACATCATATTCACATTCGCATTGCATGCATCAAGAAAAGAAGAAAAATAAATAAGAAAAAAGCAAAAAGAAAAATTCATCCATTACATTCATCATCACGCATTAATCACTACAGTCACATTCACATCTCATACATCGTTTTTCAACTTCTCACTCCTTCAGGTTCAACACCCATGGCATGCCCATTTCATTCATCATCCCACCAGATACCAATCATTGCGCGTTCGTCACATGCATAACATTGTTTGCTTCGATAGATGTGCCAAGTGCCGGTCTCATCGTTGCTAAAAAAGTTTTTTTACATCACTAATCATATCATTGTACCATGCATTCACGTGTTTTCCTTTATTCACCATGGCATTGGCACCAAAGCATTACATTTGCATCACATTCGCACTTTGCATTTCATACGTTCATTATATAATAAGGAAAAAGGCAGAAAAGGCAAAAAGAGAAAAATCGTTCATTCCATTACATTCAGCATTCCACCAGACTTAACCAGCATAATCACATTCATATTTTATCTGCATTCACATACGTTGTTTGTCAACCTCCGTGTCCCATCAACTTCAACTCACATCATCTGCCACGTTTCATTCATCCCGTCGGACACCTACCATTTCACATACCTATATTGCACGCGTACATCATTCATTGCATTTTTTAGACATGCCAAATATAGAGAGCTTTTCCCTTCTCAGGTAAATGCATTCATTAGGTATGTTCTAGGAAAGTACGCCATGTGTCAATCCAAAAAAATTGTTCCCTAAAGTCAGTGCTCCAAGCACTGGTCTCATATCACAATTCAGAGTCTCAGACCCCCAGCGGTCCCTCGCAGCCCCAACGCTCCTTTAGACCTCCAATGGTCATTCATTCCAGATCGCACGTCGCGTTATCGAGCAACCGACGGATCATCCGACCCCAGGTCCATCAGTTCAGTTCGACCCAGAATGTCAAAGCAACGACTTCGAACTCTACCTTCAAGATCACTATGTCGCCACTGAGCGCGACGGATCACCCAACCCCAGGTCCTTCAGACTAGCTGTGTCCGCCTAAAAAACACAGTGCATGTCCTTCGAGGTGTGCAAATCAGGTCAACGACCTGATCTTGCCACCCACGGCCGCTCGAAAATGGCCATCCCCCAAGCAGACCGTTTTACTAGTAGCATTGCTAGTTTGCGCTCCATCAGACCCATTGGTCCATCAGGCTTAGGCATGCCCTTCAGACCTCGTCGGTCCTTCAGTCTAACTCCAGTCAATGCGCCAAGCATCGACTGCAATTAGACCATCAGAGCCCCAGTGCTCCTTCAGATCCCCCGTGATCCTTATTTACTTTTGCTCTATGTCAGTCTAATCTTTCAAGAATTTCGTAAAAAAAATCGTAGTCTTGACAAAATTAGTGCCTTTTTTTATCTTTATTTCTATTTTACTCGAGAAATTTGAAAACCCTTCATATTTCCTAGTAAAATATAAATAAAGAGGGGCAGCTGTCATACCCTAATTTTGTCCGACTAATTGAAAAAACCAAAAAAAAGGTTTTATTCTCGTCGCTTAAATTGTGCGCGTGTCTTTAACGCTCATTGTGCGGCATCTTTTTTGATACTCGTTTTTTGTTGATATTATAGTGTTTGTTATTAGATTAGCTTATTATCATAAAATGTAAAAAATATAAAACATAATTGAAACACATCAAGGTGAATAGCCAAAGTTTTTTTCATTATTACATAACCAATAGCCAAGTTTTACACATATAGCCAAAAAAAAAAAGAAACAAATAGTACAAAAATTTAAAACAAAATCAGCAGGCTGCCCTAGCCGAAAACCATTTTAGGAATGGTCCAAATTGCTTTTCGCGGAAAAATTTGCTTTTCCCATTTCAGGCAAAAGTAGCAAGCATCCAAATTGCCTTGATGTTGTCCTTTTTGCGCTACCCTTGCTGCTGCCACCAGCGCCCACTACCTCTAGTGTTGTCCTTTTTGTTGTTTTCCCCAGCTGCTGTCCTTTTTCCTCACCACAGCATCCAAATCGCCCATGACCCCTGCTGCTGTCCTTCCCTCCATGTGTGTCCTCTGTTAATTTTTGACTCCTCAGCACCTACACCACAGCATTTTGAATATAAATACAATAGGCAGCAACAGTAACAAGATACACATATGGGGGCACAAAAAACACAAATAAAAAAAAACAGAAGAAAATTAAGGGAGAGGAAAGGAAGAAGAATGGAGGAGCTTGAAGCTCCGGCCACCCTGTGGTGGTTACCACTTTCGGCCACCCCCACACCACCATAACAGCAACAACCCCTCCTTCGCCCAAAATCACCACATCACCACCAACGACCACCACAGATTCACCGCATCACCACCAACGACCACCACAGAACCACCGCATCACCTCACGGCCACCACGCGCCACTCCTCTCCGTGAATAGTCACCAATAACCACCACCGTGGCCATCCCCTCAACCACCGTCGCCACCCACGTTTCCTTCAAAATCACCGCCGTAACCCACACCATGAACCACCACAAATACTCCCCCTTTTCCCTCTTCCTCACCACGTCCCCTTCGCGCCACCGTGCTCCTCTCCCTTCGTTTTCCCCTTTCATCTCTCACGGCCGCCACCCAGAACTCCCAACAACCCCCTTCGTAAACGCACCACAACCGAAGCTCCGCCATCGCCATCATCTTCGTACCACCACCGTGCCGTCGCCCCTCTCTCCGTTCTTCGCCATCCTTTCACCGTAGCAGTGATGTAGGGCCGCCGTTAATAACGACGAGACGCCGTGAGCCTCCACACCGTCGTCCTCCTCTTCCTTCGTCCTTCTCTCTCAGGCGAAGCCTCTCTCTGAGTTCGAAATCTCTCTCTCTCCCAGAAGAAGCCAGAAGTGGCGCTGAGGATTTGGGGAAAAAAAAAGAATCAGGAAAAGAAGGGAACGACGCTGGAAGAAAGAGTGGCGAATTAGGGTTCCATCTAAGGTCCTTTTTTTTATATACTCACGTTCCTTTTATTGACTTTTTATTTATTTTAAATCAGATGTATTTTCGCTCCCCCTGTTCTTAAATGATACAGCCACCCCGGTTTCTAAACATCGGGCTCCTATTCGCACCCCACCAATTCCATCATACACCCCCATGAAGGCCCAGTATTCAGGTCCGCAAATAAAAACGAACTGGACTCTGCTAAACCCACCCCCCATTTTTGATACAACACTCCTTGTTGTTAATCGCACTTACTTTTTCTTACTACAACCCATTGCGTTTTTTGTTATCCCGTATTGTTGTCAGACAAATATTTTTCTTTCGAACAATCAAACTCTAAAAATGAGTTGTTATTAATGGTCACTCTGGGTTTAGCTTGTTTGGCCGTTAATTACAACTTTAATTTTCAAAAGGGCTGTTAATAATGACCACTCTGAGTTCACTTGTTTGGTCATTACGAACACCTATCCATATTTCAAAATCATTTGTTCATAAATAAAAAATACCCAACACACAAACATTTTTTACCCTCTAGAACTACGTGGCCTTTGATTCTCCGCTTCGGAGATACGTAGGAGCAGGGTCACGCCCCTGTCAAGCGCAAAAATAAACAATTTCCATTACCTTTCTTTCTTAATTCTTTTTTTTACAAAAAACCACAAAATATAAATAGGGGACTAAGTCGACTGTACAGTCGGGTTATTCTGCTTTTTAGGTCACTAATGAACCGTTACGGATCATGTCCTAAAATAACTATTTAAAATAAACAATTTCTAAAATTAAAAAATATACAAACACATCTCTTTCATTTCAAAAATCAAACATCTATTTTTCAAAGTAGGGGATTAAGTCGGTCGCACGGTCGGGTTAGTCATCGTTTTAGGATAAGTGAACTGTGGTCCTTCAGAGCCCCAGCGCTCCTTCAGACCCCCAGTGGTCCTTCAACACAGATCACACAGTCCTAAAACCCCTATATTAAAAAACACCAACCAACAAACATTTTCTACCCAAGAACTACGTGCGATTTGATTATCTACCAGGAGATACGTAGGACCAGAGGGCGGCCGACCTCTGTCAATTGCACTAATAAAAAAACCTTTTTTTTCTTTTCGTAAATAATCATTTTCTTGAATAAAATATCAATTTACTTCTTTCTTTTTTAATTTACAATAAAAGGGTAAAATAAACATTTTCAAAATTATCATTCTTTCCTACAACTAGTTAGCAGGTAACCTTCATTAGGAAGAATGTCGTGGGGTGCTAATACCTTCCCCACGCGTAACCGACTCCCGAACCCATATCTGGTCTCAAGGACCCTTATCCATTTCAAAAGAGATTTTCCAATGTTTGCCCTTAAATTAAACTTTGGTGGCGGCTTCATTTTTTGAACCTTCGAGGAATCCTCCTCCGGATTTTTCGGTCGCTACAACTAGTTGTAGGAAAGAATATTAACTTTGAAAATGTTTATTTTTACCCTTTTATTGTGAATTAAAAAGAAAGAAGAAAATTGATATTTTATTTAGGAAAATGATTATTTTGGAAAAGACTGAAAAAGGTTTTTTATTAGTGCAATTGACAGAGGTGGCCGCCCTCTGCTCCTACGTATCTCTTGGTAGAGAATCAAATCACACGTAGTTCTTGGTAGAAAACTTTATTTGTTGGTGTATTTTATTTAGGGATTTTAGGACTCCTGAGTGATCAGTTCATTTGTCCTAAAATGATGACTAACCTGTCCGTACGGTCGACTTAGTCACCTACTTTATGAAAATGGAGTTTTTTGACGTTTGGAAGATAGTTTGATGTGTGGTGGTTTGATTTTATTTGAATAGGGGTTTTAGGACACTTGATCCGTACGGTTCATTCATCCTAAAGCGGTGACTAACCCGGCCGTACGACCGACTTAATCCCCTATTTTAAAAATTTGATTTGTGTAAAGAAATGTGTTTGTATTTTTTTAATTTAGAAATTGTTTGTTTTAAATAGGGATTTTAGGACATGATCCGTAACGGTTCATTAGTGACCTAAAAAGCAGACTAATCCGACTGTACAGTCGACTTAGTCCCCTATTTATAGTTTTTGAAAATACTTCTTTATTTATGAGAGGAAAAGAAATATTTTGTTTTTGTTTTGAATATGAACGAAAAGTTAACAAAAAAGAAAAAATGAAAATTGCAACTAGTGAAAAATATTTATCATGAATATTTAAAAATAAACTAAATAAAAGAAAAATAAAAATAAAAAAGGGAGGGGGAGAGAGAGAGAAAGCGAGAACTTCGCTGGGAGAGAGAGAGAGAATGTGTTCAGTGTTCTTGTTGAATCACTGTGGTGTGCTTTTCACTGTGGACAGGGCCTCCTTTTATAGGTGAAGGGTTAGGTGAAGAGACTTGCTGGACAAGTTAACTTGCTGGGCAAGTCGACTTGTTGGGCAAGCAGCTTGTTGGGCTGAAGGTTAATGCTACTGGCACCCCCTTTTATTATTTTCGTTTTTCTCTATTTTTTTTGGGATTATTCTTATTTTTGTATATTTTTGGTGATATTTTTGTATTTTTGGGATTTTTGTATTATTTGGATACTTTATTGTAATATATATTTTTTATTTTCTGATTTTATTTCATTATTATTTTTATGGCATTTTGATCAAAAGGACTAAATTAAGTCCAAAATACCGAACATAGGCCCATTTACTAAGAATTGGCCCAATTAGACAAACCGGTCTAAATTAGAACAAGACAGCGCTCGAAATGTCGTTCTCGTAATGATATGGACTTGTCACGCGGGGGCTAAAACAATTGCGATAAATGATCGGACAAAAATGGGGTATAACAGCTGCCCCTCTTTATTTATATTTTACTAGAAAAGGTGAATGGTTTTCAGATTTTCGTAGTAGAAATAAAAATAAAGATAGAATAGACGCTAATTTTGTCCGCTTAGGGGGAAGATGAGTTAGGGAAAAGAGGGACGATTAACACTTGCCGTGTTAACCGAGAACAATAAAGAAATGATCACTGGGGATCTGGAGGAGCACTGGGGCTCTAAAAGAGCATTTGGACTCTAAGGGAGCACTGGGGCTCCAAGGGGTTGCCTAAACCCTGAAGGACCACTTGGGGTCCGAAGGTGCACTGGGTCTTTGAAGGACCACTGGGGGTCTGAGGGTGGCCTTTTTCGAGCGGCCGTTAATAAGATCAGGTCTAGAACTGATCACGAATGACGTCCACCATGTCTTAGGCTGACACAGCTAGTCTGAAGGGCCTGGGGCCGGATGATCCGTCGGCTGCTCGATAACGCGACGTGCGATCTGGAATGAATGACCATTGAAGGCCTGGAGGAGCGCTTGGGCTCCAAGGGACCACTGGGGGTCTAGGAGTCTGGGTTGTGATATGAGACCAGTGCTTGGAGCACTGACTTCGAGGGAACAAATTATTGGGATTGACACACGACGTACTTGCCTAGAACATACCTAATGAATGCATTTACCCGGGAAGGGAAAAGCTATCTATATTTGGCATGTCTAAAAATGCGATGAATGATGCATCCGTGCAATATAGGTATGTAAAATGGTAGGTGTCCGATGGGATGAATGAAACGTGGCAGATGATGTGAGTTGAAGTTGGTGGAACATGGAGGTTAGCAAACAACATATGTGAATGCAGATAAGATATGAATGTGATTGTGCTGATTAATGATGAATGTAATGGAATGAGCGATTTTTCCTCTTTTTGCTTTTTGCCTTTCCTCTTTTTTTTCTTAGTATATAATGGCGTATGAAATGCAAAGTGCGAATGTGACGCAAATGTAATGCTTTGATGCGAATGCCGTGCATGGTATGTTGATATGATTAGTGATGTAAAGAAGGTTTTGGCAATGCATGGTACAATGATATGATTAGTGATGTTGAAAGTGTTTGGCAATGATGAGACCGACACTTGGCACGTCTATCGAAGCAAACTGTTATATGCGTGCATGCATGTAATGTGATGAATGTGTAATGTGAAAGCAGATAAACTACAATAGCCCGTGAATTGTGGATGCTAGAGCTGATCGAAAACAGAAATTGATCAGCCATGTATGCGAATGCAGATAACATGTGAATGCAAATGTATTGCTTAGATACAGGTGCTATGGTAGATGCATGATTGCATGATGGAATCATTTATGCTATGATTTATTGATGATGCAGAGAGATTTTTTGTAATGATGAGAAATGAGACTTTTGATGCGAGAGGCAGAGAAGTAATCATTCCTTGGAAAAGGTTTGAACTCAGACGTGGCAACCTCAAGGTTGTCATTCACATGCACTGATGCACAAAAGTATTTGATTGCATTTGCAAGCTCGTTCACATTGTTCTTCCATTTGATTATGATGTCCCATGACAATTAAATTTTAAGTCCATAAAGTTAACTGAGTGAGTTTCCAACTTCATATTAGTAACTTGTGTTCTCTCTCTTTGAAGCATTGTTTTAGTGAACATGTAGAGTAGTGCAAATACAGATGAATGAGTCGGTTGACTCAGGGTATGGACAGATATGCCACGTGAGGGGGTGAATGGTAGGTTTTTGCCAAAGTCATGAAAGGTAGGTTCTCTCCAACTCTAGAAATGTGGGACTGCCCTAATTCATAGTTGATGACGGTGAATGCATAACTTGCCCCTGTCTAGTGGTGACAACAACTAGGGGTGTAGAGGAAATTATGAATTGGTAATGCCGTGACTTTGGAATGAGGGGTGGAACGCAAACGATTTTGTCTCAACCCATGGCGTTTGGTGTTGCCCCACCTATGACAAGGACAATGTTGCCCTGACTAGAGTTTGCGAAAAGCTGTGTTTAGGATGGTGGGTTGAGAAATTGCCCTGGTATGGTTTTATGAATGTGAATATGACAAGGGGATGAGATGGGTGTAGGGCGAATTTCCCCAGTTTTGAGCGGAGTGAGGGGTTAATGGTGACAGGATTGCCCCACTTTGGAATGATATTTCTAGTTCGAGTGAGGTAGGGGAAAGGTGACAGAGTTAGGGTAATGGGTTTGTGAGTTGGTCGTATGGCTATATGGTATTGGATGTGGTATATGAATGAGACGGACGCTGGAAAATTTCCCCAAGTTCGAGAAGCATGAAAGGTGAAGGGACTGCCCCACTTTGGGATCTAGGTGATGGTCCTAGTACAAACTTTTGGTTCTTTTAAGATGACTCCCATGGACTATGAAAATTTCACTTAGTGATCACTAAACCTTGTCTTGGTATCAGTGCGACTTGAATAATCTTGGAGCGCAAGCCTTTTTTTTTGCTTTTTTTTAGCTTTATTTTTTGTCATATTTTTTTTGAGCAAACATACTGTAAATAAACAAACTCAATTGTCCTAAAATTAAAACTTTAAGAAAACGAAAGCAATCAGTTATCGATCAGAATGGACTTGTTTAGGGTTGTAACGTGGCCAACAGTTAGGGGTTTATGTAAGAAAGGGTTGGTTATGTGGCCAATGATTAGGGATTCGTGAAAGACAAGGTTTGTAATGAGGCCAATGGTTAGGGATTCATGAAAGAAAAGGTTTGTAAGGGGGCCAATGGTTGGGGGTAATGTACCAACGGTTAGGGATTTATGAAAAGAAATGATAATTGGGCCCAAAGAAGTGTTTGGGGGTTTAGACAACGATCTTTCATGAAAGAAAGGATAAGTAGGCCCAAAAGAGTGTTTGAGGTCCATTTTTGAGTTTCGTGAAAGAAGTGCTAATTTGGCACAATAAGGTGTTTGAGGGCTTTAGACAATGATTTTTTATTTGCGGTGCAATGTGGCTAGTGGTTGATAATTTATGAAAGAATGGGTGATTGGGCTCAAAGTGTTTGGGGATTGATGAGACAAATGATCTTTTTATTTAGTGGTGCACTTCATGATATGATGTATAAGCTCAAAACTTTATGTCGTATTTTTATTCAAGACTTTTGTCTTTTTTTTTTTTGAAATATGATTCTCATTCTTTGACGGCCTATTTCTCTTGAGTTGAATAAACTGAAGAAAGTAGTGCACCATCTTTGAATGGGGAACAGATCATTGTCTAGGGTGATTGAAAGATTTTTTTTTGATTTTTTTTGGCTCAAAGTGGGTTGCAAAGGGTATTTTTTTATGCTTTTTGTGAGAAGATGACCAAACTTCATTTCAAATCATGATTGCTTGTTTTCTCAAAGACTAACTCAAGGACAAAAAATTATTTATTTTTATATATCTGCTCTTTTTCTTTATTTCTTTTTATATGCCCTAATTTTTGCTTAGGCTGCTCTCGCGAGTTTTCAACCTAACAGACTTTTTTGATTATTTTTTTTAAAGGACCTGCACCAAGGGAATACAATGTTGACAAGATATCTAGTGATCACAAATTTGCCGCAGTTTGGAGGATCCAAGTGTTAGTTTATGAAATTTCATCATTGGGGACAAAACCAAAGAGTCAACTAAGAACTTGTGTGGAGAATATGCACTTTATAGAGTGGTTGTGGTGAGACTGGACATGAACAAGGGATGATGATAGGATGGAAAGGTCTGGACACTAACTGACTCAAACAAGAGCAAATGGACATTGTAACATCCTGGGCCCTTTTCTTACTTAGTAGGCTACCCAGCGATGCACTCATGACCTTCTCCACCCCCCTCTGGAGTTTTTGCCTTCCGTGGGAATCGAACCATGTACCCTGGGGTTCAAGTACATGCTCAACTAGTTTTTTACCCGTGCATACGCACGGGTGATACTGTATGATCGGTGTATTACTATGAAGTCATAATAGTAATTTGGAAGATATTGATAAGTTGTGAACAATGTCCAAAATGTATGATTTCAAATTCAAAGTGGAATATGCATCCCCGTTGACAATCAGAATTACATTGATCCATAATATTGTATTTGGACATTAGAGGTAAAATATGCATCCCCGTTGCCCCTCCCGTTTGCATCCTCGTTGGTCCTCCCGTTGGCACTATCGTTGTCACTCCCGTTGGCACTCATGTTGGCAGTCCCGTTGGCACTCTCGCTCTCGTTGCCACTCCCGTTGGCGTTCTCGTTGGCACTCCCGTTGGCATTTTACTCCTTTTTAGTAATTATAAAATAGTTATTTGGTAATTTTTTGTAGTGATTAAATTGATTGATTTTATTTTGTATGAAAAAATTAATTGATTTTACTCATTTTAATTGATTTTAGTAGTTTGAGTAAATTACAAAAATGAATATTTTTTTTTAAATAGTTGTGTGGAAAAAAGTTTAAAAAAAGTAGGTTTGAGTAGTTTGAGTAAATTATAAAAATGAATAATTTTTTTAAATAATTGATTATACTCCAATTATTTAGTTGGGAAAAGCATAAGATTGATATTTTGGTAGTAGGTAAATGGTAAGTTTGAAAAAGTGTGTGAGAGTAAAAAAGTTTGAAAAAGTGAAAAAATAAAATTACCTAAATATACTCCAATTGCTTAGTTGGAAAAATGATAAGATTGATATTTTGGTAGTGGGTAATGTATGGACTTAGACAAAATTTAATTAGTCAGAACTTTATCCCGTGAAAATCAAGACAGTTTTAAAGTTAACAGATTTAATTAGCCTAAAACAAATATTAAAATTTTGTCAAAATTTGAAAATTTTAAAATAATAAAGAGAAAAAATGAAGGTGACATGTAGATTAAATTAAAGTAGGTATATTGTGAAAAATAGAGAAATGAGAGAATTAGAGGAAGAAAGAGGAGAAGAGAGTGAAAAAGTGTGTGAGAGAGAGTGAAAAAATATGAAAAATAGAGAAATGAGAGAATTGGAAAAAGAAATAGGAGAAGAGAGTAAAAAGTGAGGGAGAGTGAAAAAGTGTGTGAGAGAGTGAAAAAGTTTGAAAAAGTGAAAAAGTGAAAATGATAAAATTGTAATTTTGGTAGTGGGTAAATAGTATAGATAGATAGTAGATGCATTCCCACTACCAATTGATATACTATGAGCGAAGGTTGTGTACCTTCGATATCTCACCATGAGCGAAGGTTGTGTACCTTCGATATCTCACCCCTTCTGTTTGAATGTTACCCCTATGGAAAGCTAAGAATGTCTAGTTCCTGACTATAATTGTTATTTTGCAAAATAATGGTCCAATTCGTACAGTTTCAGTAAATAAGCAACAAGGTTCAGAAAACAGGACAGCCACCATGACCTAGCTTGTGACACCTCTAAAATTATCAAAACTCAGTCAAATGGCATGGGACTTGAGCCTAACCCGAAACAAATTTAGTGTAGTTTTCAATGAATAAAGAATCATTCAAAACAGAGTTCAAACGAAAACGTTACACACGAAATACCGAACCTATATCCAGATTGTTTCCAGAATTTTTACCTAACTTGTGGCACCTATAACTCGAGCTATACAACTCCAAATGCAACCAAACTAGTGCCAAATTAACAAGCATTAAGTCCAGTTTCTGAAAAGGTAAACCACATAATTTTTGGACCACTAGATTGTTCCCAGTTATTGTATAACCGAACCTATACCCAGATCGTTTCCAACACCAACACATAGATTCAAACATTAACCATAGTCTTCAAGAGATAAACATGGATTCGATCATCAATAATAGTTCAAACAATCGATGCAATCAAAAATAATAGTTTAGACAATAGAGCCACTCTTCAAAGATAGATCAACATATAGGATCATTCACCAACAATAATTTCGAATCAATAGATTTTCAAAGATTAAACAAATAGAATCAATCATTAAACAAACATAGGATCCCCTAATTCCCTACATAAAGCCCTTCATATACCCTATTATAGAGTTAGAACTCCACCCTTACCTTGGATTGAAGTTGAAACTCTTTGATTTTCCTCTCCTCTAGCTCTAGCCGTCGCCTCTCCTTAAGCCCTCTTCTAATCCTTATTTCTTTTTTTCTGTTCTAATGAGCAAACCCTAACCTAATATCACTTACTTATAATGCTTCATAAAATTCGACTAGACCATGGGCTTCTCTCCACACCCCCAATTTTACTAATTCTCAACTTAACACAAGCCCATATAAAATAATATATTAAAACCCCAATATTTTCTACCACTCAATTCCTAATAATTAATTAAATAATTAATTAACTATTTTGGGGCGTTACAACTCTCCCCCACTTAGAATATTTTCGTCCTCAAAAATTTACCTGATTCGAACAACTCGGGATAAGATTCCCGCATCTTGATACAACATCATATCACTACAACACAAACAATAGTAAGAACTAAATGACAGTACTCGATCGTCAAATGACACAACAACTAGACAACTTGGTCGGACAGACCGAAACAGCTCTGATACCACTAATATTACACCCATTTCTACCCGGCAATTTAATAATAAAAATCAGAGTTTTCAAAAACAAATGGACGTACATTTTCCGACTAAAACCACAAAATGAACATAGTTAAGTCATTGGTAAAAACAGATACATAGCACTTTAAAAATAAGTCAACTTCCATTACTACGCAGCGGATTTTCAAAAAGGTTTTAACTCAAAATAATCACGGCCTCTTTATCCAACTTAAGACAACTCATAAAACAGCGACAACCAACATTAAAATTCGGACAATAGGATAACAAAATAAAATAGTAATACTATTCGTTCATCCCCCCGAGTGCTACGTATCAGAGCGACGACACCGACTCGAACTAACGAAGGTACACAACCTTCACTCATGGTTACCTGCACGTTACCAACATAGGGGTAACATTCAAACAGAAGGGGTGAGATATCGAACCATATAATAGAATGTATGAAGAACAATATGTATCAGGATCAGGACATCGCAATTCATCACTTCACAACAATCAAATAACTGCAATCATCACGAATCATCAACATAACCACTCATCAAAATGCAAATTGGCCATCAGCGGTACCCTCAACAAAATACAATGGGCCATCAGCGGTACCCTCAACAAAATACACGTGGGCCATCAGCGGTACCCTCAACAAAATACAAATGGGCCATCAGCGGTACCCTCATCAAACTACAAATGGGCCATCAGCAGTACCCTCAACAAAATACAAGCGGGCCATCAGCGGTACCCTCAACAAAATACAAATGGGCAATCAGCGGTACCCTCATCAAAAATACAATGCGCCATCAGCGGTACCCTCAACAAAATACAAGTGGGCCATCAGCGGTACCCTCAACAAAATACAAGTGGGCCATCAGCGGTACCCTCATCAAACTACAAATGGGCCATCAGCGGTACCCTCAACAAAATACAAATGGGCCATCAGCGGTACCCTCAACAAAACACAAATCAACGACTTAACCAACAGTTATCAACTAGCAATTCAACACTTTACCAACAATTAGCAATTGACTAATTTAACCACTTAACCAACAATTAATCTTTTCAACAATTTAACAATTAATAATTAACAACGTAATCAACAATTAGCCAACCGGGGGCTTAATGCGCCTAAAGCGCCCAACAACGGAAAACATGGCGTCCTATGCGCCCAGCAACAGTAAACATGAAAACAACAACAGCAAACAGCAAACAGCAACAGCAACAACAGGGCAAATTTCCATCAAACATACCTCTACTTCGGTGAATTAATTAACCTATCAAACGGTATCGAAACTTAGCAAAGGACCCCTCTATGGAAATCTAAGAATGTCTAGTTCCTGACTATAATTGTTATTTTGCAAAATAATGGTCCAATTCGTACAGTTTCAGTAAATAAGCAACAAGGTTCAGAAAACAGAACAGCCACCATGACCTAGCTTGTGACACCTCTAAAATTATCAAAACTCAGTCAATTGGCATGGCACTTGAGCCTAACACGAAACAAATTGAGTGTAGTTTTCAATGAATCAAGAATCATTCAAAACGGAGTTTAAAAGAAAACGTTATACACGAAATACCGAACCTATATCCAGATTGTTTCCAGAATTTTTACCTAACTTGTGACACCTATAACTCGAGCTATACAACTCAAAATGCAACCAAACGAGTGCCAAATTAACAAGCATTAAGTCCAGTTTCTGAGAAGGTAAACCACATAATTTTTGGACCACTAGATTGTTCCCAGTTACTGTATAACCGAACCTATACCCAGATCGTTTCCAACACCAACACATAGATTCAAACATTAACCATAGTCTTCAAGAGATAAACATGGATTCGATCATCAATAATAGTTCAAACAATCGATGTAATCAACAATAATAGTTTAGACAATAGAGCCAATCATCAAAGATAGATCAACATATAGGATCATCCACCAACAATAATTTCGAATATCATCAATAGATTTTCAAAGATTAAACAAATAGAATCAATCATTAAACAAACATAGGATCCCCTAATTCCCTACATAAAGCCCTTCATATACCCTATTATAGAGTTAGAACTCCACCCTTACCTTGGATTGAAGTTGAAACTCTTTGATTTTCCTCTACTCTAGCTCTAGCCGTCGCCTCTCCTTAAGCCCTCTTCTAATCCTTATTTCTTTTTTTCTGTTCTAATGAGCAAACCCTAACCTAATATCACTTACTTATAATGCTTCATAAAATTCGACTAGACCATGGGCTTCTCTCCACACCCCCAATTTTACTAATTCTCACCTTAACACAAGCCCATATAAAGTAATATATTAATACCCTAATATTTTCTACCACTCAATTCCTAATAATTAATTAAATAATTAATTAACTATTTTAGGGCGTTACAACTCTCCCCCACTTAGAATATTTTCGTCCTCGAAAATTTACCTGATTCGAACAACTCGGGATAAGATTCCCGCATCTTGATACAACATCATATCACTACAACACAAACAATAGTTAGAACTAAATGACAGTACTCGATCGTCAAATGACACGACAACTAGACAACTTGGTCGGACAGACCGAAACAGCTCTGATACCACTAATATTACACCCATTTCTACCCGGCAATTTAATAATAAAAATCAGAGTTTTCAAAAACAAATGGACGTACATTTTCCGACTAAAACCACAAAATGAACATAGTTAAGTCATTGGTAAAAACAGATACATAGCACTTTAAAAATAAGTCAACTTCCATTACTACGCAGCGGATTTTCAAAAAGGTTTTAACTCAAAATAATCACGGCCTCTTTATCCAACTTAAGACAACTCATAAAACAGCGACAAACCAACATTAAAATTCAGACAATAGGATAACAAAATAAAATAGTAATACTATGCGTTCATCCCCCCGAGTGCTACGTATCAGAGCGACGACACCGACTCGAACTAACGAAGGTACACAACCTTCACTCATGGTTACCTGCACGTTACCAACATAGGGGTAACATTCAAACAGAAGGGGTGAGATATCGAACCATATAATAGAATGTATGAAGAACAATATGTATCAGGATCAGGACATCTCAATTCATCACTTCACAACAATCAAATAACTGCAATCATCACGAATCATCAACATAACCACTCATCAAAATGCAAATTGGCCATCAGCGGTACCCTCAACAAAATACAATGGGCCATCAGCGGTACCCTCAACAAAATACAAATGGGCCATCAGCGGTACCCTCATCAAACTACAAATGGGCCATCAGCAGTACCCTCAACAAAATACAAGCGGGCCATCAGCGGTACCCTCAACAAAATACAAATGGGCCATCAGCGGTACCCTCATCAAAAATACAATGCGCCATCAGCGGTACCCTCAACAAAATACAAGTGGGCCATCAGCGGTACCCTCAACAAAATACAAGTGGGCCAGCAGCGGTACCCTCATCAAACTACAAATGGGACATCAGCGGTACCCTCAACAAAATACAAATGGGCCATCAGCGGTACCCTCAACAAAACACAAATCAACGACTTAACCAACAGTTATCAACTAGCAATTCAACACTTTACCAACAATTAGCAATTGACTAATTTAACCACTTAACCAACAATTAATCTTTTCAACAATTTAACAATTAATAATTAACAACGTAATCAACAATTAGCCAACCGAGGGCTTAATGCGCCTAAAGCGCCCAACAACGGAAAACATGGCGTCCTATGCGCCCAGCAACAGTAAACATGAAAACAACAACAGCAAACAGCAAACAGCAACAGCAAACAGCAGCAACAACAACAGGGCAAATTTCCATCAAACATACCTCTACTTCGGTGAATTAATTAACCTATCAAACGGTATCGAAACTTAGCAAAGGACCCCTCTATGGAAATCTAAGAATGTCTAGTTCCTGACTATAATTGTTATTTTGCAAACAAATGGTCCAATTCGTACAGTTTCATTAAATAAGCAACAAGGTTCAGAAAACAGAACAGCCACCATGACCTAGCTTGTGACACCTCTAAAATTATCAAAACTCAGTCAATTGGCATGGCACTTGAGCCTAACACGAAACAAATTGAGTGTAGTTTTCAATGAATCAAGAATCATTCAAAACGGAGTTTAAACGAAAACGTTATACACGAAATACCGAACCTATATCCAGATTGTTTCCAGAATTTTTACCTAACTTGTGACACCTATAACTCGGCCTATACAACTCCAAATGCAACCAAACGAGTGCCAAATTAACAAGCATTAAGTCCAGTTTCTGAGAAGGTAAACCACATAATTTTTGGACCACTAGATTGTTCCCAGTTACTGTATAACCGAACCTATACCCAGATCGTTTCCAACACCAACACATAGATTCAAACATTAACCATAGTCTTCAAGATATAAACATGGATTCGATCATCAATAATAGTTCAAACAATCGATGCAATCAACAATAATAGTTTGGACAATAGAGCCAATCATCAAAGATAGATCAACATATAGGATCATCCACCAACAATAATTTCGAATATCATCAATAGATTTTCAAAGATTAAACAAATAGAATCAATCATTAAACAAACATAGGATCCCCTAATTCCCTACATAAAGCCCTTCATATACCCTATTATAGAGTTAGAACTCCACCCTTACCTTGGATTGAAGTTGAAACTCTTTGATTTTCCTCTACTCTAGCTCTAGCCGTCGCCTCTCCTTAAGCCCTCTTCTAATCCTTATTTCTTTTTTTCTGTTCTAATGAGCAAACCCTAACCTAATATCACTTACTTATAATGCTTCATAAAATTCGACTAGACCATGGGCTTCTCTCCACACCCCCAATTTTACTAATTCTCACCTTAACACAAGCCCATATAAAGTAATATATTAATACCCTAATATTTTCTACCACTCAATTCCTAATAATTAATTAATAATTAATTAACTATTTTGGGGCGTTACAACTCCTCCCCACTTAGAATATTTTCGTCCTCGAAAATTTACCTGATTCGAACAACTCGGGATAAGATTCCCGCATCTTGATACAACATCATATCACTACAACACAAACAATAGTTAGAACTAAATGACAGTACTCGATCGTCAAATGACACGACAACTAGACAACTTGGTCGGACAGACCGAAACAGCTCTGATACCACTAATATTACACCCATTTCTACCCGGCAATTTAATAATAAAAATCAGAGTTTTCAAAAACAAATGGACGTACATTTTCCGACTAAAACCACAAAATGAACATAGTTAAGTCATTGGGTAAAAACAGATACATAGCACTTTAAAAATAAGTCAACTTCCATTACTACGCACTGGATTTTCAAAAAGGTTTTAACTCAAAATAATCACGGCCTCTTTATCCAACTTAAGACAACTCATAAAACAACGACAACCAACATTAAAATTCAGACCATAGGATAACAAAATAAAATAGTAATACTATGCGTTCATCCCCCCGAGTTCTACGTATCAGAGCGACGACACCGACTCGAACTAACGAAGGTACACAACCTTCACTCATGGTTACCTGCACGTTACCAACATAGGGGTAACATTCAAACAGAAGGGGTGAGATATCGAACCATATAATAGAATGTATGAAGAACAATATGTATAAGGATCGACATCTCAATTCATCACTTCACAACAATCAAATAACTGCAATCTGTTGAACCATGGGTAAACACTCCTTTATTTTGTATGATAACAAATTACATCTACTAATGTTTCAAGTTGAACAAAGTGTAGGACACAAATTAAAAAGAAGAAGACACTAAAGTGTAGGGTCCTATCACCTAAAGTGTATGGCACTTTAGTTATTGAGAGAGATGACGTTTCAAAACATGCACTATGCATAAAAATAGTTTTGAAAAAATATTTCACAAAATTGCATGCATGCATAAGGTGGCAAGTTGAAAAAAATATTTTTAGGAAAGCTTGGAATCGATTTCCAACCCATTTCATAGGCCTTGGAATCGATTCTCAGGACCTCCTATATGGCCTGAAAATCGATTCCTTCATGTTTCCAAAGGGCCATGAATCGATTCCCATGCCTTCCAAAAAAGAAAAGAATCGATTCCCTATTAATTCAACTAGCCTAAGAATCGATTCCTCCTATTTTTTATGAACTAAGAATCGATTCCCTATGCTTCTAAATGAACTGAGAATCGATTCTCAAGACCTCCATATGGCCTGAAAATCGATTCACTCCTTTCTTCATAAACAATGAATCGATTCCCTCTTTTTCCAAAACATCAATGAATCGATTCCTTTCTTATTTCAACTAAACAATGAATCGATTCTTTTATTTTTTAAAGGCAATGAATCGATTCATCAACATTTTGACTTGATCAATGAATTGATTCTTCACTTATATTAAATGTTTTTCAAAAATTTCAACGGTGCCTAAGCCTATAAATACCTGGGTTGAGCTTCACCTTCAAATCAACCACTGCTCACAATTTCTCTCTATTCTACTCTCTCTTGCGAAATTCTTAGATCTAATATTGTTCTTCATAAATTTCATATTATTTTGAATGCTCTTCATTTTATTATAGATCTAAGAATATAGTGCTTCATGGTTTTGAATCTTGTTCAAAAGTTTTGTGTTTTCGAAAATCATATATATCTTCTTAAGCTTTTGCAAGATCATATTTCATATCATATTTCAGAGCATCAGTAATCCTAATATCACTCATCTCTCTCAGTTTCTAAACTGACACATTACTAAGAAGTGATTGGATCCATAGATCTCAACTGTGTAATTCTTATTTTGTTTTAGTGGTTATTTTGAAATCCTGGGAAGTTTTACTTGGGTCTCTCAATCAGGGTGATTGAGTTGGTTGAAATCCTTAGCGGGTGCTTGGGTTCTCAGTTCGGGGAATTGAGATTCACTATTGTTGAAGTCGACTGTTTGTAATAACTCTCTTCAATATAGTGGTTGCTAAGTCCAAGGGTTGAAAAGCCTAAGGCCGAGGACGTAGGGCTTTTATCCCGAACCTCGCTAAATAACTGTGTCTCTCTATCCCTTCTCTTTTTATTTTGCACTATTATTATAACTGTCTATATCTTATTATTGATACTGTCACAAATACGATTATTGTTTATTATTGATATTATTGTGCTTATATATCTTAGTCAATATTATTGTGCTAAATATTGTTATACTATCCTGTCATATTAAAATATCAATAATCATATTCACTGTGCTATTATCAATATTCATCTATCATCTTCTACATCTCTTACCTGAATACTCATCTCATTGTTCAAATCATACTTTCCGCATACGTTTTGAAAAGGATATAATCATCATTTTTTGAAAAGAATCCATATTTACTCATAACCTTATTCACCCCCCCTCTAAGGTTATACTCTAAGTCTAACACAATCATCACAAATCATCAACATAACCACTCATCAAAATGCAAATTGGCCATCAGCGGTACCCTCAACAAAATACAATGGGCCATCAGCGGTACCCTCAACAAACTACAAATGAGCCATCAGCAGTACCCTCAACAAAATACAAGTGGGCCATCAGCGGTACCCTCAACAAAATACAAATGGGCCATCAGCGGTACCCTCAACAAAATACAATGGGCCATATCAGCGGTACCCTGAACAAAATACAAGTGGGCCATCAGCGGTACCCTCAACAAAATACAAGTGGGCCATCAGCGGTACCCTTATCAAACTACAAATGGGCCATCAGCGGTACCCTCAACAAAATACAAATGGGCCATCAGCGGTACCCTCAACAAAATACAAATCAACGACTTAACCAACAGTTATCAACTAGCAATTCAACACTTTACCAACAATTAGCAATTGACCAATTTAACCACTTAACCAACAATTAATCTTTTCAACAATTTAACAATTAATAATTAACAACGTAATTAACAATTAGCCAACCAGGGGATTAATGCGCCTAAAGCGCCCAACAACGGAAAACATGGCGTCCTATGCGCCCAGCAACAGTAAACATGAAAACAACAACAGCAAACAGCAAACAGCAACAGCAAACAGCAGCAACAACAACAGGGCAAATTTCCATCAAACATACCTCTACTTCGGTGAATTAATTAACCTATCAAACGGTATCGAAACTTAGCAAAGGACCCCTCTATGGAAAGCTAAGAATGTCTAGTTCCTGAATATAATTGTTATTTTGCAAAATAATGGTCCAATTCGTACAGTTTCAGTAAATAAGCAACAAGGTTCAGAAAACAGGACAGCCACCATGACCTAGCTTGTGACACCTCTAAAATTATCCAAACTCAGTCAATTGGAATGGGACTTGAGCCTAACACGAAACAAATTGAGTGTAGTTTTCAATGAATCAAGAATCATTCAAAAAGGAGTTCAAACGAAAACGTTATACACGAAATACCGAACCTATATCCAGATTGTTTCCAGACTTTTTACCTAACTTGTGACACCTATAACTCGAGCTATCCAACTCCAAATGCAACCAAACTAGTGCCAAATTAACAAGCATTAAGTCCAGTTTCTGAAAAGGTAAACCACATAATTTTTGGACCACTAGATTGTTCCCAGTTACTGTATAACCGAACCTATACCCAGATCGTTTCCAACACCAACACATAGATTCAAACATTAACCATAGTCTTCAAGAGATAAACATGGATTCGATCATCAATAATAGTTCAAACAATCGATGCAATCAACAATAATAGTTTAGACAATAGAGCCAATCATCAAAGATAGATCAACATATAGGATCATTCACAAACAATAATTTCGAATATCATCAATAGATTTTCAAAGATTAAACAAATAGAATCAATCATTAAACAAACATAGGATCCCCTAATTCCCTACATAAAGCCCTTCATATACCCTATTATAGAGTTAGAACTCCACCCTTACCTTGGATTGAAGTTGAAACTCTTTGATTTTCCTCTCCTCTAGCTCTAGCCGTCGCCTCTCCTTAAGCCCTCTTCTAATCCTTATTTCTTTTTTTCTGTTCTAATGAGCAAACCCTAACCTAATATCACTTACTTATAATGCTTCATAAAATTCGACTAGACCATGGGCTTCTCTCCACACCCCCAATTTTACTAATTCTCACCTTAACACAAGCCCATATAAAGTAATATATTAATACCCTAATATTTTCTACCACTCAATTCCTAATAATTAATTAAATAATTAATTAACTATTTTGGGGCGTTACAACTCTCCCCCATTTAGAATATTTTCGTCCTCGAAAATTTACCTGATTCGAACAACTCGGGATAAGATTCCCGCATCTTGATACAACATCATATCACTACAACACAAACAATAGTTAGAACTAAATGACAGTACTCGATCGTCAAATGACACGACAACTTGGTCGGATAGACCGAAACAGCTCTGATAACACTAATATTACACCCATTTCTACCCGGCAATTTAATAATAAAAATCAGAGTTTTCAAAAACAAATGGACGTACATTTTCCGACTAAAACCACAAAATGATCATAGTTAAGTCATTGGTAAAAACAGATACATAGCACTTTAAAAATAAGTCAACTTCCATTACTACGCAGCGGATTTTCAAAAAGGTTTTAACTCAAAATAATCACGGCCTCTTTATCCAACTTAAGACAACTCATAAAACAGCGACAACCAACATTAAAATTCAGACCATAGGATAACAAAATAAAATAGTAATACTATGCGTTCATCCCCCCGAGTGCTACGTATCAGAGCGACGACACCGACTCGAACTAACGAAGGTACACAACCTTCACTCATGGTTACCTGCACGTTACCAACATAGGGGTAACATTCAAACAGAAGGGGTGAGATATCGAACCATATAATAGAATGTATGAAGAACAATATGTATCAGGATCAGGACATCTCAATTCATCACTTCACAACAATCAAATAACTGCAATCATCACGAATCATCAACATAACCACTCATCAAAATGCAAATTGGCCATCAGCGGTACCCTCAACAAAATACAATGGGCCATCAGCGGTACCCTCAACAAACTACAAATGAGCCATCAGCGGTACCCTCAACAAAATACAAGTGGGCCATCAGCGGTACCCTCAACAAAATACAAATGGGCCATCAACGGTACCCTCAACAAAATACAATGGGCCATCAGCGGTACCCTTAACAAAATACAAGTGGGCCATCAGCGGTACCCTCAACAAAATACAAGTGGGCCATCAGCGGTACCCTCATCAAACTACAAATGGGCCATCAGCGGTACCCTCAACAAAATACAAATGGGCCATCAGCGGTACCCGCAACAAAATACAAATCAACGACTTAACCAACAGTTATCAACTAGCAATTCAACACTTTACCAACAATTAGCAATTGACTAATTTAACCCTTTAACCAACAATTAATCTTTTCAACAATTTAACAATTAATAATTAACAACGTAATCAACAATGAGCCAACCGGGGGCTTAATGCGCCTAAAGCGCCCAACAACGGCAAACATGGCGTCCTATGCGCCCAGCAACAGTAAACATGAAAACAACAACAGCAAACAGCAAACAGCAACAGCAAACAGCAGCAGCAAACAGCAGCAACAACAACAGGGCAAATTTCCATCAAACATACCTCTACTTCGGTGAATTAATTAACCTATCAAACGGTATCGAAACTTAGCAAAGGACCCCTCTATGGAAAGCTAAGAATGTCTAGTTCCTGACTATAATTGTTATTTTGCAAAATAATGGTCCAATTCGTACAGTTTCAGTAAATAAGCAACAAGGTTCAGAAAACAAGACAGCCACCATGACCTAGCTTGTGACACCTCTAAAATTATCAAAACTCAGTCAAATGGCATGGGACTTGAGCCTAACCCGAAAAAAATTGAGTGTAGTTTTCAATGAATCAAGAATCATTCAAAACGGAGTTCAAACGAAAACGTTATACACGAAATACCGAACCTATATCCAGATTGTTTCCAGAATTTTAACCTAACTTGTGACACCTATAACTCGAGCTATACAACTCCAAATGCAACCAAACTAGTGCCAAATTAACAAGAATTAAGTCCCGTTTTTGAAAAGGTAAACCACATAATTTTTGGACCACTAGATTGTTCCCAGTTACTGTATAACCGAACCTATACCCAGATCGTTTCCAACACCAACACATAGATTCAAACATTAACCATAGTCTTCAAGAGATAAACATGGATTCGATCATCAATAATAGTTCAAACAATCGATGCAATCAACAATAATAGTTTAGACAATAGAGCCAATCATCAAAGATAGATCAACATATAGGATCATTCACCAACAATAATTTCGAATATCATCAATAGATTTTCAAAGATTAAACAAATAGAATCAATCATTAAACAAACATAGGATCCCCTAATTCCCTACATAAAGCCCATCATATACCCTATTATAGAGTTAGAACTCCACCCTTACCTTGGATTGAAGTTGAAACTCTTTGATTTTCCTCTCCTCTAGCTCTAGCCGTCGCCTCTCCTTAAGCCCTCTTCTAATCCTTATTTCTTTTTTTCTGTTCTAATGAGCAAACCCTAACCTAATATCACTTACTTATAATGCTTCATAAAATTCGACAAGACCATGGGCTTCTCTCCACACCCCCAACTTTACTAATTCTCACCTTAACACAAGCCCATATAAAGTAATATATTAATACCCTAATATTTTCTACCACTCAATTCCTAATAATTAATTAAATAATTAATTAACTATTTTGGGGCGTTACACACATCGCATACAAGTTCACTATACGAATGCTTCACAGAGAGTTAACATAGTTAGAGACACATTAGTTAACAAAATGGACTATTTTGATCGTTTATCATGGGAAGGATGAGATGCAACGCTTTGCTGACAAAAATTTGGACCAGCTGCGAATGGTGAATAACTTATTCTTTTTTGAAGATTGAGTGTCTGAAAACAACTTGAGTTTGCAGCTAAGTTCGACCTCGTTTGAAATTTAGTAGGTTAAACTTTTTCAAGGAAGAACAATCAATTAAAATGTATTTGCAAGAACGCCTCATCTCTCATCAAATTTTTTTTCAAAAAGTATGCTCGTTTTTTTTAAATTGTGAAATAAAATGTAATGGATGAACAACACATAATGATGGATATGAATGATGAAAATGCAAATGCACGAGATATGTTTCTAAAAAATAACTTGCAAAAGTAAAATATGATTTTTTGAATTTTTTCTTTTTAGAAGACCGAAAAAATGTATCAGTGTTTGTTTGAATGCAGGGGTATAAGGCTCCTTTGTGTCCTACGAGGGTTCCTTAGAGAATAGGTCTAGGGCTTGTCTGTTAAGTGAACCTTTCAAAGGGTAGCTCTAAAGAGTCCTACATAAGGTTCCTAGAGCCAACGACCCCAGTTAAGAACACTGATCAACAACAATAGGCAAGCTATTAGGAGTGCCAGCATTCTCAAGAGGGACCAAACTCTAGGTGAGACTTTCGTGACCACCCAACAGGACGCACATCCAGTAGGCCATCACTACGCAGTCTCGTTCTAACTTAGGTTATTCTCCAGTCTGGGTACAGGACTATTCTCACGTGTGTGCAAAAGTGTGATAGTGGAGTGTGTGAAGGAGCAAAATATAAAGAAAACCCCCCAAGCTGCAAAACAAACAAACATATATACAAAAACGTGGTCTTTTATCCTAGGGTTTTCATATCACAAAAGAATAATATGCAATAAAAATAAAAGACAAAAAGGGAAGGGTAACAATAAACATTAGATTAACAACTGATCCTACAACTAATTAGACTAGGTTTGACTCTCTAAAATTTCCCCAGTGGAGTCGCCAGCTGTAGCGACCGAAAAATCCGGGTGAGGATTCCTCGAAGGTTTAAAAATGAAGCCGCCACCAAAGTTTAATTATCAGGGCAAACATTGGAAAATCCCTTTTGGAATGGATAAGGGTCCTTGAGACCAGATAAAGGTTCGGGAGTCGGTTATGCGTGGGGAAGGTATTAGCACCCCACGACATCCTTCCTAATGAAGGTTACCTGCTAACTAGTTGTAGGAAAGAATATTAACTTTGAAAATGTTTATTTTTACCCTTTTATTGTGAATTAAAAAGAAAGAAGAAAATTGATATTTTATTTAGGAAAATGATTATTTTGGAAAAGACTGAAAAAGGTTTTTTATTAGTGCAATTGACAGAGGTCGGCCGCCCTCTGCTCCTACGTATCTCTTGGTAGAGAATCAAATCACACTAGTTCTTGGAAGAAAACTTTATTTGTTGGTGTATTTTATTTAGGAATTTTAGGACTCCCGAGTGATCAGTTCATTTGTCCTAAAATGATGACTAACCCGTCCGTACGGTTGGCTTAGTCCCCTACTTTATGAAAATGGAGTTTTTTGAAGTTTGGAAGATAGTTTGATGTGTGGTGGTTTGATTTTATTTGAATAGGGGTTTTAGGACACTTGATCCGTACGGTTCATTCATCCTAAAACGGTGACTAACCCGGCCGTACGGCCGACTTAATCCCCTATTTTAAAAATTTGATTTGTGGAAAGAAATGTGTTTGTATTTTTTTAATTAAGAAATTGTTTGTTTTAAATAGGGATTTTAGGACATGATCCGTAACGGTTCATTAGTGACCTAAAAAGCAGACTAACCCGACTGTACAGTCGACTTAGTCCCCTATTTATATTTTTTGAAAATACTTCTTTATTTATGAGAGGAAAAGAAATATTTTGTTTTTGTTTTGAATATGAACGAAAAGTTAACAAAAAAGAAAAAATGAAAAGTGGAACTAGTGAAAAATATTTATCATGAATATTTAAAAATAAACTAAATAAAAGAAAAATAAAAATAAAAAAGGGAGGGGGAGAGAGAGAGAAAGCGAGAACTTCGCTGGGAGAGAGAGAGAGAGAATGTGTTCAGTGTTCTTGTTGAATCACTGTGGTGTGCTTTTCACTGTGGACAGGGCCTCCTTTTATAGGTGAAGGGTTAGGTGAAGAGACTTGCTGTACAAGTTAACTTGCTGGGCAAGTCGACTTGTTGGGCAAGCAGCTTGTTGGGCTGAAGGTTAATGCTACTGACACCCCCTTTTATTATTTTCGTTCTTCTCTATTTTTTTGGGATTATTCTTATTTTTGTATATTTTTGGTGATATTTTTGTATTTTTGGGCTTTTTGTATTATTTGGATACCTTATTGTAATATATATTTTTTATTTTCTGATTTTATTTCATTATTATTTTTATGGCTTTTTGATCAAAAGGACTAAATTAAGTCCAAAATACTGAACATAGGCCTATTTACTAAGAATTGGCCCAATTAGACAAACCGGTCTAAATTAGAATAAGACAGCGCTCGAAATGTCGTTCTCGTAATGATATGGACTTGTCACGCGGGGGCTAAAACAATTGCGATAAATGATCGGACAAAATTGGGGTATAACAAGTATTAAATGAATAGACAGTGATATTTTAAATAAATAAACCAAGAAAACAACAACATGACTTATAATTCTAAATGAAACCATTCCAATTAGATATCAGTAGTAAAACGGGAGGACCAAATTAAAAAAAAAGAGACCAAGAGTTACATGATAATTGGAGGAATGGACTAACAAAAAATAAAAGGGAAACTAAAGAAACACTACAAATAAAGCCATGCCTTTGAGTTTTGAAGCAACATTCAACTACACCGAAACATTAAGCGGAGTTTATTCTCGCATCATCGCATGCACAGCACCATACATTTGAAAAACAGACGAAAAACCGAGGATTAAAAAATGTTTTTCTAGCATCAGGTAAAAAGTTGAAGAAGCCGTAAAACACAAGCAACTAATAAAACGTAAGTAGAGTAATGGTCAAATGAGATTTATAAGAAGAGTAATAGTTAGATTAAAAAAATGCACAGTAGTACCATAAAGATATCAATAAGCAACTAATAACAACACAAATAGTCATACTTTCAAATGAGAGAGTTGTAAGAAAAAGCTGTAAAACGTAAGTATCTTTGGTGCTTAGAATAAAATTAAAAAGAGAGAGAGAGAGAGAGAGAGAGAGAGAGAGAGATGTAGAAGACCTTCAAATGAGAGTGGGAAAACACAAGCTGTAAAACGTAAGTATCTTTGGTGCTTAGATTAAAAATAAAAAAAATGCACATTACCAAACAGATATCACTAAGCAACTAATAAGAACACAAATAGTCATACATTAAAATGAGAGCTGTAGAAGATCAAGAAGAGAACACTGGTACTGAGGACTGAGGAGATCTTCAAATGAGAGTTGTAGAAGATCAAGAAGACAACACTGGTACTGAGGAGACCAGTGAGGAGAGTTGTAAGAAGCGGAACCATTTTGTTGTCGCGGAAAAGGAAGTTATAAGAAGCGGAACCGTTTTGTTGTGGTGGAAAAGGAGGATATTTTGTGGGGCCACTAATATTGTTGTTGGTAGGAATGTACATAATCATTCCCAATTTCTGCAATTGCCATGCATTTCCTACTCTCTCTCTCATGTGTGTGTGAGATCTATTTCTGGCTAGCTAGGCTCTAGGGACCTCTCCCTCTCTCATCTCTGTGTGTCCTCTCAGTTACATTCTTTTTTTAATCAACATATTAAAAACCAATAATAAAAAAACTTTGAGCACAAGCAAACATTGGATCCCAATACGTAATAATGAAAGGGTAAATAGAGTAACACATTGTTTAATTAATTGTTTAGTTAAAACAGGGAAACACATCGTTCGCAAACATTGTTTTATTATTAAAGCATATTAAATCATAATTAATTGCAAAGGAAAAATTCAGACATTTTTTAACGGTTTTGTCATGTAAAAGAAAGCATCTTCCCTCATTATATGACAAGTAGGGGTGTTTGCGGTGCGGTTTGGTTCATTTTTGAGACAAAAAATGAATCGAACCGCAAAGTAAAACTACATGCAGTTTTGTTTGGTTTGGTTGACTTCCTAAAAATACCGAACCAAACCAAACCAGGTTTGATTTTTTTCGAGACAAAGTATAATTTAAAACAAAGTTAAAGTTAACTAACATAAAAAACGGCTAACATAAATCTTTAAGAAAAAATCTGCTCAAATATATGTAGTATATAAATTACTCTCTTTTAATTTTTTAAGATAGTTACGATCATAATTAAAAGAATATGAATTAAATGCTTTATTGTAATTTTTAAATATAACATAATTGTATAGATTGTTTGTGAGTCAACGAATTGATCGGATTTGGGCTAGTAAGTGAGTTTGAGTTGGAGTTGGGTTTTAGTTGGGTTTGGGCTAGTAAGTTAGTAAGGTAGGTTGTAAGGAAATAAGCTTTAGTGTTACTTGCGGTTCAGTTTGGTTTGGTTCAGTTAGTGGAACAAAAACCGCGGACCGAACCAAACCACGCGATTGATTGAAATAAAACCGATTAGATCCGACAAATGTCGGTTTTTTACAGTTTTCGATTTAGTTTAGTTCAATTTGCGGTTTTCAATTGGGTTGGTTCGATTTTGAACACCCATAATGACAAGTGATGAATAAGAACGAAAGGGAAACCCACAAAGAGGTCTTAATAAATATATAAGCCCTAGAAATAT
Organism: Astragalus membranaceus; assembly: GCA_039519185.1. NCBI lineage: Eukaryota > Viridiplantae > Streptophyta > Magnoliopsida > Fabales > Fabaceae > Astragalus > Astragalus membranaceus. The sequence continues at coordinate 129,518,823 of CM076851.1, read as the reverse complement.
AACCAATATTTTCATAATTATAGAAGAATCGATCCTCTCAAAAAAGCATTGGCTTGTTGTTTTTTAGCAACAAAAAGGAGTATTTTTTTTGACAATATCTCATTGATCCCACCACCACCCTTTACATACAAGTCTGTCCTATACATATGGTGTCTTCTAATGTAGAAAAATCTCATCGGTCCCACCAACCTTTACATACGTTTAATAAAAGAAAGTCCAACTTTTAGTTTTACCAATATTTCTAGTATTTTTTAGGTAGTTAACCAGGGTATCTACTGCCGACCGCAGTGACTAATCCCCTCGCTCATTGTAGGTGCCTCGAGGGACAGGACAGCTAGTCAAGAGTTTTAACGCTTCTCCGTACCCAATGCGGGTTTGGAACACCCGACCTTGGTTAAGGGAGGTTGAGTCCCAACCACTCAACCCCACGCCGTTGGTTAAATATTTCTAGTATGATTCTTAGGTTTGTTTGCACAATAAAAGCAAGTCCATCCTTTTAGTTCTACCAATATTTCTAGTATTTTTTTTGATAAATACCAATATTTCTAGTATGATTCTTGGGTTGTTTGTTTTGTGCAAATCCCCTTTTTTATTCCGTCTATTGCCAAATTACAGTAGTAACCTTTAAGCCTTTTTAGTCCATATGATGGGACCATCATTGATGTATATTGTTACTTAGTTTAGTTTTTTAATATTACAGGCAACATTATGAATGCCATCAATTTTCTAAAGCAGCTTAAATTTCACAACATTCATTTTGCCATACTTAAGTAGACATCAAAATCATTTTTGTGCTATTTTCTTTTGTTGGAAATTTTTGTTTTAATTAATATTAATATGAATTGAAACTCGGGCTGGCCCAACACATATAGAGGCCTAAAGCGAACTCTAAGATGAAGCCTATAAAATAATAAAATAACAAAAACTCTTAATGTTTGATTCAATATATTTTTAACTCTATTTTTTTGAATTTTAATAACGATATTGTTGGGCAATGTAATAACAACAAAATAATACGGGCAAAAATTCAAGATCCATGAAAAATATTATTTGCATAGCTTACATAAATAATTTAAGTTTGATAAAAATAAATAGATAACTTAAGTTGGATAAAAATAAATAGATATATTAAAATATTTTTTATAATTTAATACAAAAATGAACTACCAACCCCTAAATGAAATTTAGTTAGAGTTGTAATTAAAAAGTAAGATAGAAACAATAGAATAAAGAACCAGTTACTAAAATGCTAAGGATAGTGTTTTTTTGGCCAACAAATGCAAAGGATAGTTAACATTTTCTAAAAAAAATTGACAAAAAAATATAGTTAAAGCAATAAAGTAAGTACTAATGATAAAATGAAAACAAGAGGATATTTAAAAAAAATCATATTGGAGGCCTGTATATCCATTTATCCACTTGATCTAGCTCTTTAAAAAAAATAAAAATATTTTGGACTGTTGTTGAGCTATCTAGCCTATTATTTTTTTTTTGACAAATTCTATCTAGCCTATTATTATTTAAGCACAAATCAAAACAAAATCATCAAAGGAGGTGATCGAATGCACACCAAAAACACGAAGGGACGGCAGCCTACCATTTATGCTAGGCAGAATTTTGATATTTTAATGGAATTTACAATACATATTATGTACCAATAAAATTTGAGGCCTTGTTTTTGTCAAATTTTGTGAGGCCTAAAGCCCTAGTTTGGGTCTCTAAGCCTATTGGGCCGGCCCTGATTTGAAACTGTATGTCCCTTCCCTTTCACCACCCTAATAATTCCTGAGCCATATATTCATATCTAGAGATGTCAAAGTGGTCCATTTGTCCACTGGATATTCGATCCATACATAGCAAAATTCATCCAATCCGTTCATTACGAAAAAAAGTTAATGGATTGGATTACTTGACTTTGTGGATGGTTGTTGTGATCCATCCATTATATTTGTTAAATCCATTGGATTACAACAACTACAAAATCAAAATCCATTGGATAAAAAAATATTTTTAGATATACATTTCATTTTTGGACAAAAAAAGTTCATTTCAATTTTTTTTAAAATTCCAGGAAAAAATTTACAAAAAAAAATATATAGTATAATATATTATATTATCTATACCTACCTATATATCTACCTATATATAAAGGGAATTCACTTTTATAACTTTTTTTGGTGTATCACTTTCTTTATTCCAACTTTGCCCCTGCTACTTAGTTCTTTGAATCTGTGCATAACACTAAAACAGTCGGTTAATCTTTTTTCTAAACTGACATGCGGTTACCTTAAAATTTGAAAACACTGGCAGTTTCTTTTTTTTACCAAAATTCTTTTTTTTTTGATAGGTAGACGGAGTGGTCACAGCGACTAGAAACTCATACACACAACTGTGAGGTCCCGGGTTCGAACCCGGGAAATGGTATCCAGCCTAACAATTTCGGCAATTGCCAGTTGAACTAGGCCTTACGGATTAAAAGAGAAGTTGAAAAAATAGAAAAGGATGGAGGGAGAAAAAACTACTGGCAGCATCACATTTCCCATCGGGGAACAAATTCGTGTGACGTCCAGGCTATTTTCCAGTGCGGCATCCCATTTCATCTGCAACATAGTTTCGGTGCCGAGAGTTACGAGACGGTCTATATTCTATTTTCCTCTTTCTCTCTATTTGCACTTCAACTGTTTGCTATTTTGTTTCTCTCCATTATGTTTTCTGATGAACTAAAGTGTATGAGTTTCAAATGTAGTTATGATGTAATTTTCTCCCGTTTTTCTTTTTTTTTTCTCCGACAGATTGGGGTTGGGGGAGGATCCATTTGTGAACGAGAAGGAGGGGATCCGAGAAACGGATATTGTCTTCAATATGTAGAATGGATGATGGTGTCTCTTAAAGATTTGGTCAGTGTCATATCAGTTTCATCTCTTCGTTTTACTACCTTTCATGTTTTGTAATATTGATGTTGGCAGGAGCGTTGGAGGGATTAGTTTTGGGAAGATTAAAGGCCATTGATAAAATTCAAAAAATCCACCAACATTCAGATATGCTAAATTTCCCCAGTACGATGGGAATAAGAGTGCTATTTTGCACTTCAGCGCCAGCAAGGCGTGGATAACGGTTACCAAAATTCTTTTTACTACCAACAAAGAGGAGAGTGGGCAACAAAGAGAAGTTGAAAAAGATAGAAAAGGATGGAAGGAGAAAAAACTGCCGGCAGCATCACATTTCCCATCGGGGGAACGAATTCGTGTTACGTCCAGGCTATTAGATGCGACGACAACTTCGACATTCTGTTCTGGTGCGACGTCCCATTTCATCAGCAACACAGTTTCGGTGCCGACAGTTACGAGACGGTCTCTATTCTATTTCCCTCTTTCTCTCTATTTGCACTTCAACTGTTTGCTATTTTGTTTCTCTCCATTCTGTTTTCTGATGAACTAACAGTGTATGAGTTTCAAATGTAGGTATGATGTAATTTTCTCCCGTTTTAGTTTTCCTTTTTTTCTCCGACAGATTGGCGTTGTGGGAGGATCCATTTGTGAACGAGAACGAGAGGATCCGAGAAATGGATATTGTCTTCAATATGTAGAATGGATTACGGTTTCTATTAAAGATCTGGTCAGTGTCATAGCAGTTTCATCTCTTCCTTTTCATACCTTTCAAGTGTGGTAATATTGATATGTTGTGATGGCAGGTTAAGGGAAAAAGCGTAAAACCTGAAATATGAGATACCACTTGACAGGAGCGGTGGATGATCTAATTTTGGGAAGATCAAAGACCATTGATAAAATTCACAAAATCCACAAACATTCAGACCTAAATTTCACCAGTATGATGGGAATAAGAGTGCTATTTTGCACTTCAACGCCAATTATTTTTTTTAAACAACAAACAGGATTGCAAAGGCATCACCGTGGTTTCAGCGCGAACTAGAGTGCTCTTTATGTAAAACTAGCGGGGCATTGTCGTGCCCGTCTTCCGCTTTTATTCGGATTGGGTTTACTTGGAACAAATGGGCTTTGTCCAAAGACCCATAAGTAAATCGCTGCAAACCACTATGCGCACCCTCCTGATCCAACGACCAAGCTCGCCTCGGCGAGATCGAACGGTCAAGATCACACCTCATCACTTCCTGCGCGCTTCCATAGGCCTTTGTGTGATTTGACCTTTCGGTCTCGCCTCGCCGAGCTTGATCGTTGGATCAACAAGGCGTGGATAACGGTTTGCAACAATGTGCTTATTGGGCCTTTGGAGCGAAACTCATTTGGTCTGAGTTAACCTAGTCTGGAACATACAATAAACTACGACTACATAAGTATCTACTGTAGTGCGGTAATAAAAGCGGAATGTTTAAAAATATCAATTTGTTAACATATAATTTTATTATATTATGTTTGATTAGATTAGACACTTTTTAATGTGACAATTTTTTTTGACCAAAAGTGTGACACAATTTATTAGAATGAAGTTGTATCCCCATTAGCAACTGTGTATTTTTTATTGCTTTCCATTTTGAAAATTTGGAGACGAAAGTAAAAGAGTACCTTCTTATATTCACATTAGGGGTGGACAGCGGTCGGGCTGGGTCGGATTCGGGCCCAAACTGGCCCATCCGAAGCAATCCGTGGAATGGATTGGGAGGCCCAAATCCGACCATTTCAATGAACGGTTTTTGGCGGGTTCGGTTTTGCGGGTTCCAACAGATTGCGGGTGGGTAGTTGCGGGTTGGGCCTTAACCGGCCCAATTTCTTATTTTAAACTAGTTTTTTTATCCATAGTTTTTTTTGGCTGTTTTAAAATTCTAAATACAGTATTGGGCCTAGGAAATCTGATTTTAACACCATGTAGATTACTAGGCTGAGTCTCTTGATCAAAACTCTTCACCTTAGCAGATTTTTTTTTGAAAAAACATACAAACATAAATGGGCCCAAATTCATGGTCATTATCATACATTTTTTTTACCAGAGGCCATTAACTATTATAATCACATGAGGCTCATCATCAACCAAATTAACAACCAACCAACTAAAGCAAACAACACTTTATACTAATAAATCTAAGTTTAAAATATAAATTACATCATACACCCATGCAAGTGGAATTTTACAGCTTCTTTAGAGAAGCTTAATAAAGTTCACAACTTCAAAGTTCATAAACTCTTAGAATATGCAATCTGCATAGTAAAACAGTAACCTTCATTAGTAAAAAAAGTAATAATAAATTATATCCAGTAATAAATAATAAATAAATCAACCACTTATTAGCACTAACCTTGTTACTTACAACCAAATAGCCTAAATAACACCCCATATAATGTTGGACACTTTTCCAGAATCTGAAAAACAAGACAGTTTACAAAATAATCCAAAAACTAAATATAAAACAGAACTACTGAAGCAAATTTCAATTGAAACGAATTTCAATATGATTTTATAGCATACAACACAGTTTACAACTAATAATAGTTTCACAGATTAATCTTATAACTTACTAACTTACTAACTATAAGCTTATAACTTACTAACTTACCGATTCACAAATTAATCTTATAACACAGTTTCACAACTAATAATAGTTTCACAAATAACAAGTAAGAAATAATCATTAAAACATACATACTCAATTAGTGACTCACAACATAAAAAGATTATTAACTTTATCCAGACACTTACTCATTCACCTTACCGATTAATTGATAACTCACAGATTTACAGCCTCCTGTCCTTCCTTCCTTGCATCCAGCCTCAAATTAATTAGTCAACATACAACACAAAAAGATCAATTAGTGAACATTAGACAAAGATAAATTAATGATAGAAAGATCATTGAACAATGTAAGAAAAAACCATCATAAGAATTATAGACACACTCACCTTTTTATGGTATGTATCTGTCTATGTCTCTTCCCTTGTTTCTTAGTTCTTTGACACTTGGTCCAAAGGTTGCTTGATTTCCTTGCCATTAAACCATTAAACTCAATCAAACAGTAAAACTTAAAACCAAATTTTCTTGTTAAACCATTAAACCCAGATAATGCAAAAACCCTAAAATGAAAAAACCCTAAAATGAACCACATATGTTTTTGAACCATTAAAGTCAGTGAAACAATAAAACTTAAAACCAAATTTTCTTGTTAAACCATCAAACCCAGAAAATGCAAAAGCCCTAAAATGAACCACATACGTTTTTAAACCATTCATCTCTGTGAAACAATAAAACTTAAAACCAGATTATCTTGTTAAACCATTAAACCCAGAAATTGCAAAAGCCCTAAAATGAAAACCCCAAAAAACGAAAACCCCTAAACTGAAAGATAGAAACCCTAATACGCAGAGAAACAGAGAAATATAACCAAAACGAGATAGATTTAGTGCTATGTACGATAAAAATGAAACCCAATGAAACTGTGAACCCTAAATATAAAAATGACAACCACATAAAAACCTAAAGCACAACGAAACAGAGATTTGAAGGAGAAACCGAGATTTCGTAGTGTAAAGAAGGCTTACCGGAGTACGACGAATGGTTACTGGGCCATCGACGATGAGTAGAAGATGCGAGAGCACGGTGGCTTCAGGTGATCGTGGAATGAGAGGAGAGCGCAGCTTCCTTGATCGTGGGTTGGGAAGAGAGCACAGATTCAGTGATCGTGGGATGGGAGGACGGAGGAGAACACAGCTGCGGCGCTAGGGTTTCGGGACGAGGGAGAGCGCAGCTGCGGCGCTAGGGTTCATTGAGACAGCGTGAAGTGTTTGTGAATGTGAAAGTGTGAACTGAAAAGGAAATGGGCTTCAATGTGCATCGTTTAGCGAGATGTTTTTTTAAAAAATAAAAAATAGAGCATGGGTCGGTCGGGTCCGGGCACCGATGGATTTGGGCTCACGCACCGCATCCGTCTGTGCTGGCCCATTGAAGCCGGTTTCTTTCCCTTCCCAACCCGCGTATCCACATAGGCCCAACCGATGCACATTTTTTCACTTCGGTTTTTGCGGGTGGTGGTCGGGTTCGGTGGATCTGTCCACCCCTAATTCACATGATTCTTTAGCCGACAACATTACATCTGTTGCACAGCGCTTGCACCTCTGCGCTGAGATTACGGGACTAGAAAAGCCGTCTTGAAATGGTGTCTTTATTATGCTCTGTCGTTGTAGCAGTCTTTATTATCCTTTGTCGTTGTAGTAGTAGTAAGGGAAGTTTTATATCCCATACCTTTTGTCTTATCCGCACCTCATACTTATTATTTCATTTGTGTCTTCCATCTGTTCTTCTTCAAAAACAATCACCCCATCCTCTTTACAATTTCCTATAAATACCGGCTCGCATAGCCATTTACAAGGTACACATCCTTCCCTTGCAAATTCACTAGCTTATTCTCATACTGACTTGAGTGTCGGAGTGGCTTTGCAGGTACCCCCCCCCCCCCCCCCCGGCGCTCACTGACCTCCTGCCAGGGCAGCAAGAGACCCACCAACAGCAGCCGACCAAAATACTGCTAGGTACAGAACATGGCGACCACAGTGGGAGATATCTATCTTTCACATCATCACTACTCAAATTTTTTTCTTGCTACTCCATGGTTCCCAGAGGCAGACCCCGGATTCAAAGCATTGCCGTATCGGCATCCCGACCAGAGGATACTCCGGAAGGCAACGTCGTAACCCTACCTGACGAGGGTACTTGTCAGCCTGCCCAGCCTTCGAATGTGAGTCAGCTTTTGGATCTCCTGGCCAATCGCACTCAAGCTATGCTGCATCAGGAAGACCAATAGAGTGCTAAGGACATGCCCAACCCGGCACCCAGGAGGTCGCCCGGCCGGGCGCCAAGACAACATCAGACAGCGCCCATGAGGGCGCCTGGCAGGGCGCCGTGGCAACATCAGACAGCGCCCATGAGGGCGCCTGGCACCCATGAGGGCGCCATGGCAACATCAGGCAGCGCCCATGAGGGCGCCTGGTAGGGCGCCAGGGCAGCATCAGACAGCGCCCATGAGGGCGCCTGGCACCTCTTCACTTCCTGCACGCTTCCATAGGCCTTTGTGTGATTTCACCTTTCGGTCTCGCCTCGTCGAGCTTGATCGTTGGATCAACAAGGCGTGGATTACGGTTTGCAACAATGTGCTGATTGGGCCTTTGGAGCGAAACTCATTTGGTCTGAGTTAACCCAATCTGAAACATACAATAAACTACGACTACATAAGTATCTACTGTAGTGCGGTAATAAAAACGGAATGTTTAAAAATATCAATTTGTTAACATATAATTTTATTATATTATGTTTGATTAGATTAGACACTTTTTAATGTGACAATTTTTTTTGACCAAAAGTGTGACACAATTTATAAGAATGAAGTTGTATCCCCATTAGCAAGTATGTGTTTTTTTTATTGCTTTCCATTTAGAAAATCTGGAGACGAAAGTAAAAGAGTACCTTCTTATATTCACATGATTCTTTAGCCCACAACATTACATCTGTTGGACAGCGCTTGCACCTCTGCGCTGAAATTACGGGACTAGAAAAGTCGTCTTGAAATGGTGTCTTTATTATGCTCTGTCGTTGTAGCAGACTTTATTATCCTTGTCGTTGTAGTAGTAGTAAGGGAAGTTTTATATCCCATCCCTTTTGTCTTATCCGCACCTCATACTTGTTATTTCATTTGTGTCTTCCATATGTTATTCTTCAAAAACAATCCCCCCATCCTCTTTGCATTTCAATCTATTATTTATTCTGAAAGTAAAAATGTAGTCAATTTGTTTTTTTTGAGGTATTTCCGGAAATGGCTTCCGAAAATACCTTTGAGGTATTTACAGAATTCCCTGGAAATTAACCTTCCGGAAATACCTCAAAAAATGGTATTTCCGGAATGTTTTTTTTTGAAATTTTGTTTTAATTATTATTTTTTTTGCTTTTTTAATGGCAACCAGAACAGGAAACATAGAGCAAGCCGAGCATTCAGGAGCAGGACGAGGAGATGAGCAGAGTCCTCCTGGCAGTAGGACCAGGTTCAGATTCAGGACTAGACAGGACAGACACGCGTCTGAGCGTCAGAGGCGTGTCCGGGAGCGAGAGCAGTAGCAGGAGCAGGAGCATTATTATCACGAGCCTGCTGAGCCAGACACCATGCATGTAGATGACCAGACTGAGGCTGAGGTTGCACAGCATGATGACGAGGCTGCTGAGCAGGTTTTATTACACCGATTGTATGTCCACTGCGTCCACAGACTACTACAGACAGAACAGGAAATACTTTTAATAATTTGTTTATTTTTTAACAATTAATTACTTTTAATAATTTATTAATTACTTTTATTTTTTTACAGGACCGGGGTAAGATTAAAGTTGCTTATCATGGGGGGAAGATACTGAAGATGAGACCTCAGCAGCACCACCCACATATAGCAGGATGGTTGCAGCAGGCCCGTCTGTTTGAGCTGGACATCACACCTCTCGGCAACATCAACCACGAGCTCATATAAGCTTTTGTGGAGAGGTGGCATTCTGAGACCAGCTCATTCCACATGCCGTGGGGGGAGATGACAGTGACGTTGGACGACGTGTCCGCGTTGCTCCACTTGCCGTTCACCGGCACACCGTTGGCGCATCGGCCACATTTTGACACTACCGATGCTATTCGGGCTGGAGTTGACCTACTGGGCATAGACCACACAGCTTGCTGGACAGAGTGGCAGTTCAACAGGGGGACCGACATTCCGATTTTCTTTCTTGATGGGCGCATAGACACAGAACATGGAGCGCGACCATCTTGGTCAAGCGGCACGGTGCTATCTGCTACACTTGTTGACTTTGACCTGTGTGGCCAGTGGGCTTGGGGCCCAGCTGCTCTAGCTATTCTCTACGAGCAGCTGAATGATGATTGTTATTGGGAGACGTCGCAGATTGGCAGATACACTTCTCTGCTGCAGGTAATTAATTAATTATTTTTATTTATTTTTATTTACTTTTATTTATATAATTACTTATTTATTTTTTTAATTATTTTAATGCTAGATATATGAGTATTTTCCACCGGTAGGTTTGTAGGATACTTAAAAAAGTCGCAAGTAGCGCGGAAATGCAACCTCCGACGTTATTCGCTTGATAGGGAAAGATAGGGCTGGACAAAAAAAATTGTCCGACCCGAAACCGAACAAACCGAGACAGAATATTGTCCACGGGTGATTTAATACGGATTAGCGGGTTAGTGGGTTCTTTACTTGGTTTCAAGTGGATAAATTTGGTCGGTTGTGGTTTGCATTTACACAATTCACAATAAACCGAAACCGACCGTAAGTTAATATAGTGGATAAATTTTTCTCTCATAAATTCTAAAAATGAGCCCACAATGACAAGGCCCATAGAATCAGGATTAATATAGTATTGTCTCACTTGGAAAACCTAGCCGTCAACAACACATTCTTCAATTATTCCTCTTTCCATCGGTTATCCCCTTTTTCTCCGTGCCAAAACCTAGCTGTCCAACTATCCAAGTCTCTCCATAACCTCCTCTTCTAGGCGAAAATATCTTCTTCACCTCTTCATGGTAACTGAACCACCAGTCCACCAGCAACCAGAATCATCTCGCCTCTTTACAGATCTGGATCCAGAAGAGGTGTTGTCTAAATGCAAACCAGAACCACCAGTCCACCAACAACCAGAATCAACACCAGTCCATAAGAGGTGTTGTAACGCCCAAATATTTAATTATTAATTTCAATTAAATATTTAGGTATGTTATTGGTGTAGTCGTATTAAAATATTAAAATGGTGTTTTAATTAACTTAGGGCGTGTTGATTAGGAATTGGGCTAAGCTGTGGAGAAAAGCCCGTGATCCAAAAGCCCACTAGCTAGGCGCATAGGTGAAGCGCCTAGGCTAGGGTTTTGCTCATTTGCGATTTTGTTTGAGAAAAAGAGAGAGAGGAGAGGAGAAGAGGATTCGGCGCACATCCAAGAGAAAAGAAGAGGAGGATTTCACGAGTTCAAGGAGAAGAAAGAAGCTGTGTTGCTGAGGTTATTGTTGGTGACTTGATCAAGAGGATTAGTGTTCTCCTGCTATAAGGTAAGGGTGGGGTTCTTCCTTATAATAGGGTTTTATGATGGGATTATGTTGGGGTTAGGTCCTATGTTGCCTTTCGATTTCTTGATGTTCAATTGATGATATTTAAATGTGATTTTGTGGATTGAATTTGGTGTTTGATGATTAATTGCATGAAATTCTGAAAATTGGATCCATGGGCGCCATTGTTGTTGCTGTCTCTGTTGCTGGAAACGGTGCCCTGTGCCTGGGCGCCATGCCTGGCCCTGTTGCCTTGATGTTCTGTGCTGAATTAGGCGCCCTGTGCCTGGGCGCCATGTCTGTGCGTGTTCCCTGTGTGAGTTGCAGTTTTAGGCGCCCTGCTGCTGGGCGCCGTGTCTGGTGCGTGTTCCTGTTTTGTGTTGCGTTTTGTGCTGCAGGTGCCTGGGCACCAAGGGCGCCAATTCCTATGCCATGTTGAGTTTTCTGTTGTGTTCTGGGCTGTCTGGGCGCCATTTCCTGCAGTGTTGCCTGCTGGGCGCCTCCCTGGGCGCCATTTCCTGCGTGATGTTGCCTATGGGTGCCTCCCTGGGCGCCACTTTCTGTGTTGATGTGTTGCTTGCTGGGCGCCTCCCTGGGCGCCGTTTTCTTGGGTGTTCCTGTTGACTCTCAATCATATGATGTAAGTTAGGCATTTTTAGGACCAATTGTGCAGGTTTTTCATTGTATCACAGTCATTATCTGGGGATTTAGTCTAGTTTTAGATAATTGTAGTAGGAAGTTCATTTGTAAGTAATTCCTTCACTTTTGGAGCTAAATTGGACTTGAAGACCTCTAATTGGTTGTGGCATCTTTCGGCGAACCAGACACTTGCCCGGAAATGCAGCAAAATGGAGGGATTTGATTTCTGTTCAATATCGCCACGCGACCAGGAGGGTTCGCGACGCGACCAGGAGGAGTTTTGCAAAGCCAGAACTTTCTGTGCTATTTCGCGTCGCGACCTGGAGAAATTTTTGCAAAGCCAGATGTTTCTGTCCTATTTCGCGACGCGATGGTCACGGGTCGCATCGTGATGGTGAGCGTAAATTAGGGTTTTTAAAGCAGTTTCAGTGTTTTTTGCTGAGGACTTCGTCTTGGGATCTGAGCCACACTTTGGAGCAGCTGGAGGGTGCGATTTTGGGGCCTTCTCACCACTTGGGAACAAGGGATTGAAGGTTCTAATGTCTTCCTTTATGTTTGTTTTCTATTTTATGTTGGTTTCTACTCTTAGGATGGATTGTAACTAATTTGCTTAGATTGGGGAGAGATGAATCTCCCAACCCTATCATGTGAACCATTGTTCTAATCAATTCAGTTGTTATTCGATTTACTTTGTCTAAATACCTATGCTCTTAATGCTTTTCAATTACATATGATAATTGTGATGATCCAGGCTAGTGATTGCATAGGAATATGAATTAGTAGCTGGAAATTGGGTAGTTAGATCATCTGCTAGTAATCAGCATAGGGATATGTGATGGCTTAGGTGAATTCGTGTAAAATTCTCGATCTTAATGCATTACCCTTTGACATGTCTCACCTAAGGAATTAGGGTCACTCTTAGGGTAATAGGGGTCTTGAGGCAAGGAATTGCCCTTGACCTTAATTAGTGAATTGAATCTAGAAATTGAATAATTAACTTGAATTGGCTAAGGTTCATGTGATAGGCGAGGTGAGAGGATTCGATCCCTAGTCGTTTTTCTTGTATTCTTAAAACACGTTTGTGTACCGTTACTGTTACTCAAATTACCAAACCTTACAATCTAAGAATTGCAACTTTGCTATTGTTTTCAACGCGCAATCCCTGTGGAATCGACCGGTTACTTACCGTATTTTATTACTTGCGATGACATTTGGTACACTTGCCAAAGTCCTAACAAGTTTTTGGCGCCGTTGCCGGGGATTGTTGATTTCGTTGTCAACAAGGCAAACGAGTTGATTCTAGATTTTTAGTTTTGTTTGTTTTTAGTTACTTAATTTTGCTACTTGTTGGTTTCTTGAACTTGTTGACGTTTGCTTTAGTGTTTTAGAGATTTGTGCATGCGGAGCAAGGGTCCACAAGAACTCTTGTTTGACCCGGAAATTGAAAAACTAGCAAAGGCAAATCGAAGAAAGGCTAAGCTTACCAAGCAGCAAGCAAGGGAATTGTCACAGGTACAATCAACTTCTACCTCGATACCGGAAGATTTTTCGAGTGAAGAGGAAGAAATGGCTGATCCTCCACCTCCACCGAGACGTACTTTGGGTGACTTCGGGCGAAGAAATCAAGGTGCCCAAGCATTAGCATTTCAACCAGTGGGCGTGGCCCAGTTTGATATCAAATCCTCTGTGCTCACGGCCCTGAAATCAGAGCAATTCTCTGGGTCGGATGCCGAAGACCCTAATCAGCACTTGTTCCAATTCTACGAGATATGTGGGACTACAAACCCTGAGGGAGTAACCGATAGTGCAAAGAAGGTCCGGCTGTTCCCTTTCACTCTCACAGGGAGGGCCAAGGATTGGCTGAACACTCTCCCAGGGACAATCAACACTTGGACTGACCTCGAGAACAAGTTCTTTGAGAGATTCTTCCCAATCTCCAAGTTCATAAGGAAAAGAGCTGATATCTTCAATTTTACACAGGGAGAGTCCGAATCGTTGTATGATTCTTGGGAACGATTCAAGCTATTACTCAAGAAGTGTCCCGGCCATGGCATAGAAGATTTCCTACAGTTACAAACTTTTTGCCATGGGCTGAGACCACAAACAAGAATGATGTTGGATGCCTCAGCGGGAGGATCACTAGGTACAAAGACGTGGGAAGAAGCCAAACAGTTGGTTGAAGACATGGCTTCCAATGAGTACAGGATCCAAAATGATAGGGGGGCTGGAGAAAAGAAAGGTGTGCTGGAGCTTGATTCAAACAGCGTTGTGTTAGCCCAACAGAAACTAATGTCCATGCAAATCGAGGCTCTCACTAAGCAATTAGCGGCAGCGTGTGAAGTAGGTCCCAAATCTCCAGCAACAGTACAAGCAGTGCAAGCAGGCGGGTGCAATTATTGTGGTAGGGAATCCCACGAAGGTGATTGTGCAGCTTATGGAGAAGCATTGGAACAGGCCAACTATATGGGAAACTTCCGAAGACAAGGGGGGAATCCATTTTCTAACACCTACAATCCAGGGTGGAAGAATCATCCCAACTTTTCTTGGAAGAATAATAATGAAGGCACAAGTTCCAACCAACAACAGTCTCAGGCACCTGCCAATCAACAACAGAAACCACCTTCTCGGTTAGAGGATGCATTGACACAGTTTATGCAGATGACCAAAAATACCTTCCAAGCTCAAGAGCAGGTGATGAAAAACATGGAGAAAAACAATGAAGCATCAATGAAAAATTTGGAGGTACAGATTGGTCAGTTATCGAAGCAACTTGCGGAGACATCCCAAAGTGGCTTTCCTGCCAACACTGTCGATAACCCGAGAAAGGAGAATTGCAATGCCATCTATCTGAGAAGTGGTAGGGAGTTGGAACCGTCTGAAGTAACCGAGCCCTGGGAAAAGAAAAAGAAAGAAAAGGTGCTTAGTGAGGAAGAAAATGAAAGGACTGAGGGAGCGGGGAAGGACAACCCTCAGGTGGAACTCAAAGAAACCCCATCATACATGAGACTGCCCTATCCTCAGGTAAGCAAGAAAAATCAGGAGGATGAGCAGTTCTCTAAGTTCATGGAGGTGTTCAGAAGCCTCCAAATCAATATACCCTTTGCTGAAGCCCTGGAAAAGATGCCGGTCTATGCGAAGTTCATGAAACAGCTATTGACCAAAAAGAAAAAGTTAAAGGGGAATGAAACAGTAGCGTTAATAGAGGAGTGCAGTGCTATCGTTCAAAACAAAATTCCCCCTAAGCTGAAGGATCCAGGAAGCTTCACCATTCCCTGTGCAATTGGTGAAGTCACTATAGATAAGGCCCTCTGTGACTTGGGGGCAAGCATAAACCTAATGCCCTTGGGAATGTGGAGAAAGCTTGGGGGAGGTGAAGTCAAATCAACTCACATGACCCTGCAACTGGCTGATAGGTCAATAAGGCATCCGTATGGTATTGTGGAGGATGTCTTAGTAAAGGTGGGAAGATTTCTCTTCCCGGTAGATTTTGTGATTCTGCGTTTGGATGGTGACACTGAGGTCAAGAGTTCAATGGATGGGGAAAATGACATCCCCTTCATTTTGGGAAGACCCTTCCTAGCCACCAGTAGAGCTGTCATAGATGTGGCAGATGGGACTGTGAAGCTGAGAGTGCAAGATGAAGAGGTAACCCTAAAGGTGATCAAGGCAGCAAGAAAGGATGAGAAAAAGGAAGGGTGCTATAGTGTTGAGGCACCCAAACCCAAAGCCAAAAACAAAATGCACATCCACTCGCCACCAGGTAAGTCACCAAGCAAATGGGTGGATTTAAAAGAAGTGGTGGGTGAGCCCAGCTGGAAATTCAATGGAGAAAATTCTGAAGGAGCGGTGAATGGGGCACTTAAGAAGCCTAAGGCTCCACCTGGGCCAATGTGAGACATCTTCTTAACCGTCAAGCTAGTGACGTTAAAGAAGCGCTGAGTGGGAGGCAACCCACTGAGGTACCAAGTCTTTAATTCAATTTCAATTTAAGTCTTTAATTCACTTTATTTTGCTGTTAGTCTTAGGCACGAGAAGAAATTTTTTTGTGTTCGGTCAAGTTCGTGTCGCGAAAGGGAAGTTAAATCAAAGAAAAAAATGTTTCTGGGTTATTTCGCGTCGCGAATCGGTTATGTCGCGTCGCGATGGGTTGAAAATTTTTCAAGAAAAAGGTTTCTGCCTTATTTCGCGTCGCGAATGAGGCGTGTCGCGTCGCGATGATTCAAAATTTTTGAAACTGGAACGGTTTCTGTGTAATCTCGCGACGCGAAGCACACGGGCCGCGTCGCGATGCGAGCCTTTTTAGCGTAAAACTGGGCAGTCCGAACACAAAAACAAAAAATTTTCAAATTCTCTATTTTTCCTCTCTTGTGCACACTACGAATTCCCCTCCCTATTACGATTTTTGCTCGCATTTGGTTGTGAATTCTTGCTACCTTGCGCGAACTCCTCACCACCAGCATCTCCAGGACATTTACAGGTAAACTACAATGAGGCCAAGTAATGCAGGCACCTCCAAGAAAAGGAGAGGGGGACCACCAGTTGAGATTGAGAGATTCAAGTCCCCCACGCACGAGGAGAGGTACCACCAAGTGGTCAAGGGCAAAAAGATAAATCCAGAAAGGGCCTTCAACCTCAGCACGGGGGAATTCCCCATCATTACCTCCACTCTCCGGGAATTGGGTTGGCTCTCGCTCAACTCAATGATCAAACAGGCTAACCAAAGGATGGTGAAAGAGTTCTATGCAAATGCCTACCGGGAGGAAGATAACAGAGTTTCAATGGTTAGGGGAAGAGAGGTGTCTTACTCTCCTGATACCATCAACAGTCTCCTCGGCCTTCCTACTACTGCCGATTGTGCTATGATGGATGCATGGGACAGGAGGGGGGAGCACGATTATGAGGGTTTGCTGGGAGAGTTGTGTCGTCAAGGAGCGACGTGGGACAAACATCTTATCGGTCCGATTGGACAAACTTTTCCCCGCCGCTTCTGCAACATGGCTCTGAAGGCAATTCCTAAGGCCTGGAACAATTTCTTTAATCAATCTGTCATTTCATGCTCCAACTCCACTGATGTCAAGACCAAGGTAGCCATGGGACTACAAGCTATCATGAGAGGCCAGAGGGTAAATCTAGGGAGAGCCATTTCAGCGAGCATAGCAGAGATTGTCAGATGTCCTAGGGCTCGATTGGGGCACTGCTCTATCATCCATGCTTTATGTAGACAGCAGGGCTGCCCGGAGTACCCAGACGATCTTCTAACTGACCCCAGGGAGGGCATCACAGCAGCATGGATCTTGAAGCAGCCCGAGGGGCCCATAGATGGAGCAGCACCACAGCAGCCAGCACCTCCAGCACAGCAGCCGCCAGCAGGCCCATCTTACCGGGAGCAGTTTCAGACCGACTCCTCTTTCCAGGATGACCTCCTCATGGCCAGCTGGTGCGGGTCGTCTCTGTCATTGCAGCAGCAGGGCATAGATACTTCACACCTGGCATCATACAGAGTCCACCGTGCTGCTGAGGAGTATATGGCCGAGAACAGAGCAGCCGCAGCTTCATCTTCATCAGTACCCCATGCAGAGCAGCAGCCGGACCCCCAGGATCCACTCCTTTCAGGGGATGAGTATTTAGAGGAGCACATTTCCTTCCCATGAGCTGGAGGCTCATTTATTTTCCTGTTTTATTCAGACATTTTATTTTTCACTCTTGGTTGTATTTTGCCCTATTTTGACTCTATTTCGCATTTTGGTCTGTACTCTATAATTTTGACTTACTCTGTGATATTGAGGCACCACTGCCCTATATTTTTTTTTTTGTTTTGTTAAAGCAGCTTCAATGGTGATGATGTGTGGCATTTGGGGTCGCATGTTTGCATTTTTCCTTTTGACACTCGCACGTCAAGTTTTATCATCAAGTAATAGCAGGGGTCATGACAAACGTTGCGGAAGTTCTTTATCATCTGTAAGCAGCATCTCTCAAGTTCTATCTCTACGATCCCAACTGTGAGGTTTGAGCCTAAACACGTTCTTATATATATTGTGTGTATTCCTTGCCTGCATTAGTCTGCAGAACTTGACATTGTGCTTAATTGTTTTTGCATTTGATTTTTATACACACTGAGGCATTTCTTTTGGCACCCCTGAGCCTTTCAAACCACACCTAACTAATGTTTATCCTCTGCTAGCCCCTTTGAGCCTATTGTTAAAAATTGTATGCTGTTTCTCTGAAAATCATAGCCTAGTTAATTCTTAACTTGGAGTTAGGTAACAAAAGCTGTGAGAGTGGGGAAATCTTTAAGTTTGGGGTTGCTCGTGGAATAGCAACATTATAAGTTTGGGGTGGTATACAAGAGAAGAAACAAGAAAAGAAAAAAATATATGTATATATATATATATATATATATCAAAAAAAAATAATAATAATAAATAAAATCCTTCTCTTGTTTTGTTGAATGCTTTGGGAAAATGGGACAAGTAAATTGAGTGAAAATAACAAAAAGAGAGGTAGGCCTAACTCCAAGTGCAACCTACTTATCCAAATTTATCCACCCTTACCTAAGCCCCGCTATAACCCTTAAAGTCCTAAAAAATGTGTGTATGCATTTCATTTGTATAGACTGATATAGAACTCTGTCAAGCCTATGAAACGATAATGCAGGTACTGTGAATTGAGTGAATACCCGAAACACCTCAAGAGTGAAACACTGGTGAGATGTGTGTACAGAGAAAACTTGAGAATGCTGCCTGCTTATGATTCGGTATTTCCAATTCAGTTGTCCTGCCACTGTATTAGGTTGATGATGATAGTTGATGTGCTGATGTGTTTAAGGTTGATGTATTATATGTAACAGCTAAATAGAAAAAAACAGCCACAGTCTGAATTGAATGTTTGCTTGAGGACAAGCAAAAGTTTAAGTTTGGGGTTGTGTTGACTCTCAATCATATGATGTAAGTTAGGCATTTTTAGGACCAATTGTGCAGGTTTTTCATTGTATCACAGTTATTATCTGGGGATTTAGTCTAGTTTTAGATAATTGTAGTAGGAAGTTCATATGTAAGTAATTCCTTCACTTTTGGAGCTAAATTGGACTTGAAGACCTCTAATTGGTTGTGGCATCTTTCGGCGAACCAGACACTTGCCCGGAAATGCAGCAAAATGGAGGGATTTGATTTCTGTTCAATATCGCGTCGCGACCAGGAGGGTTCGCGACGCGACCAGGAGGAGTTTCGCAAAGCCAGGACTTTCTGTGCTATTTCGCGTCGCGACCAGGAGGGTTCGCGACGCGACCTGGAGAAATTTTTGCAAAGCCAGATGTTTCTGTCCTATTTCGCGACGCGATGGTCATGGGTCGCGTCGTGATGGTGAGCGTAAATTAGGGTTTTTAAAGCAGTTTCAGTGTTTTTTGCTGAGGACTTCGTCTTGGGATCTGAGCCACACTTTGGAGCAGCTGGAGGGTGCGATTTTGGGGCCTTCTCACCACTTGGGAACAAGGGATTGAAGGTTCTAATGTCTTCCTTTATGTTTGTTTTCTATTTTATGTTGGTTTCTACTCTTAGGATGGATTGTAACTAATTTGCTTAGATTGGGGAGAGATGAATCTCCCAACCCTATCATGTGAACCATTGTTCTAATCAATTCAGTTGTTATTCGATTTACTTTGTCTAAATACCTATGCTCTTAATGCTTTTCAATTACATATGATAATTGTGATGATCCAGGCTAGTGATTGCATAGGAATATGAATTAGTAGCTGGAAATTGGGTAGTTAGATCATCTGCTAGTAATCAGCATAGGGATATGTGATGGCTTAGGTGAATTCGTATAAAATTCTCGATCTTAATGCATTACCCTTTGGCATGTCTCACCTAAGGAATTAGGGTCAGTCTTAGGGTAATAGGGGTCTTGAGGCAAGGAATTGCCCTTGACCTTAATTAGTGAATTGAATCTAGAAATTGAATAATTAACTTGAACTGACTAAGGTTCATGTGATAGACGAGGTGAGAGGATTCGATCCCTAGTCGTTTTTCTCGTATTTTTAAAACACGTTTGTGTACCGTTACTGTTACTCAAATTACCAAACCTTACAATCTAAGAATTGCAACTTTGCTATTGTTTTCAACGCGCAATCCCTGTGGAATCGACCGGTTACTTACCGTATTTTATTACTTGCGACGACATTTGGTACACTTGCCAAAGTCCTAACAGTTCCCGTCGCCGTTGCCTGTTTTATTTTTGCAATATCTTTTGACTCGGGAGTCCGATTGAGACGTTTCAAAATGTTTTGGAAATCTTATTCAGAGGCCTAGCTGAATATTCTAATTTGAGGCAAAGTGATCCATTTTTATGGAAATTGTTAGCCGTTGGCTTAGCCGTTAAATGTTGCTGTTTTGGGAAAGAAATTGTCGTGTCTCAAATATTTTGGAAAATTGTCGTTGTCTCTGGTGTTTGGAAAAAAATCATCGCGTCTCAAATGTTTTGGAAAATTGTTGTCATCTCGGTGTCTTGGTGCCGTTTGAGCTTGGTGTGAAGGCTCAAACCCTGGTGTTGTCGGAGCTAGGTGTGAAGGCTCCAAATCTTGGTGTTCCGTTGTTACGGGTAGTTGGTGTTTGGGTGTCGTTGGGCTAGGTGTGAAAGCCCAATTTTGGTGATATTCGGTGTTTGATTTTTGGTGTGTCACATTGTGACTATTTTTGATGATTGTCTGTGTGCATTCATGGTGTCGCATACAGCATACGCATTTATTTCGGTAAAGGCCTTTTGTCTTGGAGCTGGGTGTGAAAGCTCAAATTTTTATAAAACTAGTGAGCCGGGTGTGAAAGCTCAATTTTTCTAAGTTGGTGAGCCGGGTGTGAAAGCTCTCAATTTTGGTGACGCCTCTATTTACAGGCAAAACTTTCGGTGATTCGGTACCACATGCATATGCCCGTCGGTGTGGGTTGCATTCATGCATTATCATGACCTTTGGTGACTGATTTTGGTGTTTACAATTTGACGTGTGTTTATAATTCGGTGTGTGTAGTGGAGTGGTAGATATAGTTGTCATATTCTAGCATATTTCCTATCATTTACGCTATTATATTGAAGATATCTCACCCGTTCTGTTTGAATGTTACCCCTATGTGGTAACGTGCAGGTGATCGCGAGTGAAGGCTTAGCTACATTCGTTAGTCTGAGTCGGTGTCCTTTGCTTTGATATGTAACACTCAAGGGGGGGGGGGGACGAACGTTAGACTTTGGCTGTTGCATTTTATTTGTTTGGAGTCCATTCAAGATGTTATGATTTTATGTTTTGAAACTTATTTCTATTCCGCTGCGTGGTGATGTATTTTTGGCGATGTGGTTAACTAAACCGGTGTTATGGGCTTCGTCCCTTTTTGACAAAGTGTTATATATCATATGTGACGTTTTGGTTATCGATGAATGTGTGACATCTCTTTTCGAAGTATGGAATAATGAATTTTTTTTGTAACTCTGATTTTATTAAAGAATTACCGGGTAGAAAAGGGGTGTTACATTAGTGGTATCAGAGCAAAAGTTCGGTCTGTCCGGCCAAGTTGTCCAGTCGTAGTGTCAATTTACAATGGTGTGATGTCAATTATATCTAACTGTTGTTTGTTTTGTAGCAAGTGAGTTGAAATGGCTGGGAGGAACGATGCTGCAATTGCTGCTGCTCTAGCTGCTATGGCGCAGGCTGTGGAGAATCAGCAGAATGCCGGTGAGAATGCTGGGACTCGCAGTCTGGCGACATTTCAGAGAGAAAATCCGCCCACGTTCAAGGGCGGGTATGATCCCGATGGTGCTTTAGCTTGGTTGAAAGAAATGGAGAGGATTTTTCGAGTGATGGATTGTACTCCAGCACAGAAGTTCCGCTATGGTACACATATGCTAGCTGAGGAAGCTGATGATTGGTGGTTAGAGGCGAGGCAGAGGTTGGAGACTGCTAATGAAGAGATTACCTGTGAAGTGTTCAGCAGAGAGTTTAACCGTAAGTATTATCCGGAAGATGTCTGAGGGAAGAAAGAGATTGAGTTTCTGGAGCTGAAACAAGGGAGTATGTCCGTATCGGAGTATGCCGCTAAGTTCGTGGAGCTAGCAAAGTTCTATCCGCATTACACTGGAGCTACTGCTGAGTTTTCCAAGTGTATCAAGTTCGAGAATGGTTTGAGGCCCGAGATCAACAAAGCAATCGGATATCAGAAGATCCGTGTCTTTGCTGACTTGATTGATAGTTGCAGAATTTTTGAGGAGGATAGTAATGCTCACTACAAGATTGTGAATGATAAGAGGAGCAAGTTTCAAGGCCGTAGTAAGCCGTATGAGGTCCCTGCGGGCAAGGGTAAGCAGAGAGCTGGTGCTGACAAGAGGACTAGTGGGGGAGATGCCCCTGCTAGCATTGTGTGTTTTAAGTGTGGCAAGCCTGGCCACAAGAGTGTCATGTGCAGAAGCGACGTGAAGAGGTGTTTCAAGTGCGGGAAGGATGGCCATGTGGTGGCCGAATGTGAGAGCAAGGTAGTGGTCTGCTACAACTGTGGTGAAGGAGGGCATATCAGTACACAGTGTCCGAAACCGAAGAAGGAAAGGTCCAGTGGAAAAGTGTTCGCTTTAGCAGGTGAAGAGCCTACTGAAGATGATGGACTCATTAGAGGTACGTGCTTCATTAATGGTACTCCTTTAAAGTCTATTGTTGATACTGGTGCTACTCATTGCTTTATTGCTGCTGATTGTTGTAAGAAGTTAGGTCTTGTATTGTCTGCTATGAATGGAGAGATGGTTGTCGACACTCCAGCTAAGGGGTCGGTAACTACCTCTCTAGTGTGTTCTCAGTGTCCCTTGTCGATCTTCGACAGAGACTTTGTTGTGGATTTTGTTTGCTTGCCGTTGAGCGGATTGGATGTAATCTTGGGAATGAACTGGTTAGAGCATAACCATGTTCATATTAATTGTCATAGCAAGTCGGTGAGTTTTGAAGAGGAGGAGTCTGGCCTGTTATCCGCTAGTCAGTTGCGGAAGTTGATGAAGGAAGGAGTTCAGTTATTCTCGCTGATGGCATCGCTGTCTGTTGAGAATCAAGCTATCATTGAAGAGTTGCAGGTGGTGCGCGAATTCCCTGATGTTTTCCCTGATGAGATTCCAAGTGTGCCGCCAGAGAGAGAAGTTGAGTTCTCTATTGATCTTGTACCTGGTACCAAACCTGTTTCTATGGCACCGTACAGGATGTCCGCGTCCGAATTGTCTGAGTTGAAGAAGCAACTTGAGGATCTGCTCGAGAAGAAGTTTGTGAGGCCAAGTGTATCGCCGTGGGGAGCTCCTGTATTGTTAGTAAAGAAGAAGGATGGTAGTATGAGACTCTGTGGACTATCGGCAGTTGAATAAGGTGACAATTAAGAACAAGTACCCACTTCCGAGGATAGACGATTTGATGGATCAGTTGGTGGGTGCTCGAGTGTTCAGCAAGATTGATTTGAGATCAGGTTATCATCAGATCAAGGTGAAGGACGAAGATATTCAGAAGACGACTTTCAGAACCCGTTATGGTCATTATGAGTATTCGGTGATGCCGTTCGGTGTTACCAACGCACCAGGAGTATTTATGGAATATATGAATCGTATATTTCATGCTTACTTGGATCGGTTTGTGGTGGTGTTCATTGACGACATTCTGGTTTACTCTAAATCGGAGGAAGAACATGCAGAGCATCTGAGGTTAGTATTGGAAGTATTGAAGGAAAAGAAGCTGTATGCGAAGTTGTCAAAGTGTGAATTCTGGTTGAAGGAAGTGAGTTTTCTCGGTCATGTCATTTCTGGTAATGGTATTGCAGTGGATCCGTCGAAAGTAGAAGCAGTGTTGAATTGGGAGGCTCCGAAGTCGGCAACTGAAATTAAAAGCTTTTTGGGGTTGGCCGGCTATTATAGAAGGTTCATCGAAGGTTTTTCTAAGTTAGCACTTCCGTTAACTCAGTTAACCTGCAAAGGAAAGGCTTTTGTTTGGGACGCCCGATGTGAAGAAAGTTTCGTGGAATTGAAGAAGATTGACAACGTCTCCTGTCTTGACGTTGCCCAATCCGGAAGAGTCGTTTGTGGTGTATTGTGATGCGTCAAAAATGGGTTTAGGTGGTGTGCTTATGCAAGATGGGAAGGTTATCGCGTATGTGTCGAGGCAGTTAAGGGTTCATGAGAAGAATTACCTCACGCATGATTTCGAGTTGGCTACAGTAGTCTTTGTGTTGAAGATTTGGAGGCACTATTTGTATGGTTCCTGATTTGAGGTGTTCAGTGATCATAAGAGTTTGAAATATTTTTTTGACCGGAAGGAGTTGAATATGAGGCAGCGTCGATGGTTGGAGTTGTTGAAGGACTATGATTTCGGTTTGAACTATCATCCAGGCAAAGCTAATGTCGTGGTTGATGCTTTGAGCCGGAAGACTTTTCATATGTCGGCAATGATGGTTAAGGAGTTAGAGCTGATTGAGGAGTTCAGAGATATGAGTCTGGTTTGTGAAGTGACACCTCAGAGCGTTAAGTTAGGAATGTTGAAGATTGGTAATGAGTTTCTGAACAGCATCAGAGAGGCCCAGAAATCAGATGTTAAGCTGGTAGACTTGATGGTTGAGAGTGATCAATCGAAGAATGAGGATTTTAGATTGGATTCCCAAGATGTGTTGAGGTTCCGTCGTAGGATTTGTGTTCCTGATGACACGGAGATGAAGAAAGCAATTCTTGAAGAGAGTCACAGAAGTAAGTTAAGTATCCACCCGGGAGCTACAAAGATGTATCAAGACCTGAAGAAGTTGTTTTGGTGGCCTGGTATGAAGCGAGATGTGGCGCAGTTTGTTTATGCATGTTTGACTTGCCAAAAGTCAAAGGTCGAGCATCAGAAGCCTGCTGGGTTGATGCAACCATTGGAAATTCCAGAGTGGAAATGGGATGGCATCTCGATGGATTTTGTAACGGGATTGCCTAATACTGCGAAAGGGTATGATGCAATTTGGGTGATTGTTGACAGGTTAACGAAATCGTCTCATTTTGTTCCTATCAGCATCACGTATCCGGTGTCGAAGTTGGCAGAGATTTATATCCGGGAGATTGTGAAGCTTCATGGAGTTCCTAAGAGTATTGTTTCGGATAAAGATCCGAGGTTCACTTCAGATTTCTGGAAGAGTTTGCAAGAAAAGTTGGGGTCTAAGTTGAGGTTGAGTTCAGCATATGATCCTCAGACAGATGGTCAGTCAGAAAGGACAATTCAGTCATTAGAAGATTTGTTGAGGGCTTGTGTCTTGGAACAAAGAGGTTCGTGGGATTCCTACCTTCCACTGATAGAGTTCACGTATAACAACAGTTACCATTCTAGTATTGGGATGGCACCTTTTGAAGCATTATATGGTCGGAAGTGTAGAACCCCGCTGTGTTGGTATGAGTCCAGAGAGAGTGTGGTGCTTGGACCGGAAATTGTTCGAAAGACAACTGAGAAGGTGAAGTTGATTCGAGAGAAGATGAAGGCGTCGCAGAGTCGACAGAAGAGTTATCATGACAAGCGGAGGAAAGATTTGGAATTTCAGGCGGGTGAGCATGTATTTTTGAGAGTCACTCCGGTGACCGGTGTTGGACGTGCCTTTAAGTCGAAGAAGCTCACTCCTCGTTTTATTGGTCCTTATCAGATTTCAGAAAGATTCGGGAATGTTGCTTATAGGGTGGCTTTACCGCCTAACCTTTCGAATTTGCATGACGTATTTCATGTGTCGCAACTTCGGAAGTATATTTCAGATCCATCTCATGTGATCCGCATGGACGAGGTGGAGGTACGGGATAATCTCACCGTGGAGACTATGCCTGTACGGATTGAAGGTCATGAAGTGAAAGTTTTAAGAGGCAAGGAGATTGCGTTAGTGAAAGTAGTCTGGCTAGGAGCTGCTGGGGAGAGCATGACGTGGGAGCTGGAGAGCAAGATGCGGGAGTCCTATCCCAAGCTGTTTGAATCAGGTAAATTTCGAGGACGAAATATTCTAAGTGGGGGAGAGTTGTAACGCCCAAATATTTAATTATTAATTTCAATTAAATATTTAGGTATGTTATTGGTGTAGTCGTATTAAAATATTAAAATGGTGTTTTAATTAACTTAGGGCGTGTTGATTAGGAATTGGGCTAAGCTGTGGAGAAAAGCCCGTGATTCAAAAGCCCACTAGCTAGGCGCATAGGTGAAGCGCCTAGGCTAGGGTTTTTCTCATTTGCGATTTTGTTTGAGAAAAAGAGAGAGAGGAGTCGCGAATAGAAGAGAGGAGAGGAGAAGAGGATTCGGCGCACATCCAAGAGAAAAGAAGAGGAGGATTTCGCGAGTTCAAGGAGAAGAAAGAAGTTGTGTTGCTGAGGTTATTGTTGGTGACTTGATCAAGAGGATTAGTGTTCTCCTACTATAAGGTAAGGGTGGGGTTCTTCCTTATAATAGGGTTTTATGGTGGGATTATGTTGGGGTTAGGTCCTTTGTTGCCTTTCGATTTCTTGATGTTCAATTGATGATATTTAAATGTGATTTTGTGGATTGAATTTGGTGTTTGATGATTAATTGCGTGAAATTCTGAAAATTGGATCCATGGGCGCCATGGGCGCCATTGTTGTTGCTGTCTCTGTTGCTGGAAACGGTGCCCTGTGCCTGGGCGCCATGCCTGGCCCTGTTGCCTTGATGTTCTGTGCTGAATTAGGCGCCATGTGCCTGGGCGCCATGTCTGTGCGTGTTCCCTGTGTGAGTTGTAGTTTTAGGCGCCCTGCTGCTAGGCGCCGTGTCTGGTGCGTGTTCCTGTTTTGTGTTGCGTTTTGTGCTGCAGGTGCCTGGGCGCCAAGGACGCCAATTCCTGTGCCATGTTGCGTTTTCTGTTGTGTTCTGGGCTGTCTAGGCGCCAAGGGCGCCATTTCCTGCAGTGTTGCCTGCTGGGCGCCATTTCCTGCGTGATGTTGCCTATGGGCGCCTCCCTGGGCGCCACTTTCTGTGTTGATGTGATGCTTGCTGGGCGCCTCCCAGGGCGCCAGCTCCTATGTTGCTGTTGCTGGGCGCCTCCCTGGGCGCCGTTTTCTTGGGTGTTCCCGTCGCCGTTGCCTGTTTTATTTTTGCAATATCTTTTGACTCGGGAGTCCGATTGAGACGTTTCAAAATGTTTTGGAAAGCTTATTCAGAGGCCTAGCTGAATATTCTAATTTGAGGCAAAGTGATCCATTTTTCTGGAAATTGTTAGCCGTTGGCTTAGCCATTAAATGTTGCTGTTTTTGGGAAAGAAATTGTCGTGTCTCAAATATTTTGGAAAATTGTCGTTGTCTCTGGTGTTGGAAAAAAAATCATCGTGTCTCAAATGTTTTGTAAAATTGTTGTCATCTCGGTGTCTTGGTGCCGTTTGAGCTAGGTGTGAAGGCTCAAACCCTGGTGTTGTCGGAGCTAGGTGTGAAGGCTCCAAATCTTGGTGTTCCGTTGTTTCGGGTAGTTGGTGTTTGGGTGTCGTTGGGCTAGGTGTGAAAGCCCAATTTTGGTGATATTCGGTGATTGATTTTTGGTGTGTCATATTGTGACTATTTTTTATGATTGTCTGTGTGCATTCATGGTGTCGCATACAGCATACGCATTTATTTCGGTGAAGGCCTTTGGTCTTGGAGCTGGGTGTGAAATCTCAAATTTTTATAAAACTAGTGAGCCGGGTGTGAAAGCTCAATTTTTCTAAGTTGGTGAGCCGGGTGTGAAAGCTCTCAATTTTGGTGACGCCTCTATTTACAGGCAAAACTTTCGGTGATTTGGTACCACATGCATATGCCCGTCGGTGTGGGTTGCATTCATGCATTATCATGACCTTGGGTGACTGATTGTGGTGTTTACAATTTGACGTGTGTTTATAATTCGGTGTGTGTAGTGGAGTGGTAGATATAGTTGTCATATTATAGCATATTTCCTATCATTTACGCTATTATATTGAAGATATCTCACCCGTTCTGTTTGAATGTTACCCCTATGCGGTAACGTGCAGGTGATCGCGAGTGAAGGCTTAGCTACCTTCGTTAGTCTGAGTCGGTGTCCTTTGCTTTGATATGTAACACTCAGGGGGGGGGGGGGGACGAACGTTAGACTTTGGCTGTTGCATTTTATTTTTTTGGAGTCCATTCAGGATGTTATGATTTTATGTTTTGAAACTTATTTCTATTCCGCTGCGTGGTGATGTATTTTTGGCGATGTGGTTAACTAAACCGGTGTTATGGGCTTCGTCCCTTTTTGACAAAGTGTTATATATCATATGTGACGTTTTGGTTATCGATGAATGTGTGACACCTCTTTTCGAAGTATGGAATAATGAATTTTTTTTGTAACTCTCACTTTATTAAAGAATTACCGGGTAGAAAAGGGGTGTTACAGGTGTTGTTGTTGCGCCAGATCTGGATCCAGAAGCATCTATTTACAAGTTCTTTTTTCCGTTTTTTGTTTTTGTTTATATGTTTTCTTTGGTGATTATAAGTTCCATTGGGGTTGATACATGATTTCGAGTTTTTGGGTTGTTATTGAGTTTTTAGTGTTAATTTTTTGAGTTGTTTCTATTTGAAATTTTCTGGCTTTGCATAAGTTTTTGGTTTATTTCAGAACCGCCTCAATCCGCCTGTTCACCCGCAAAACCACCAAATCCGCCGCTGCCAAAACCGATACCTCACATGGTCGAAGATGGGTGACTTATTACCCTCTTCGGTTTTGGTTGGATTGAGTGTTTTGAAACCGTATCCGACTTGACTGACCGAATGTCCAGCCCTAGGGAAAGATACAGAAAGATAAAGTCCATGTGCATAGTGGAAAAGTATCCTACAAACCCACCGGTGGAAAAGTATACAGAAAGATAAAGTCGCAAGTAAGTCTCACACCATTTTTATGTTTTTGTAATTTTTACCCCTTGGCATGTAGTAATTATATTTGGTGGAAAACTTCAAAGCATATTTTAATTCTCTCTTAGAGAAAATCTGCCCTGTAACTACCATATCCAACAAAGGTATCTATAGAATACTTTTTTTTTAGATAAGCAAAAAATTTATTGAAGAGAGCACAATGGGTGCCCAACCCTTACAATGGAGATATAAGAAAGGGGGAGGGCCTCCTTAAAACCTCCCTGAGCCAAAACCCAATGGGAAAAAGACTCAGGAAGGAAAAATAGTACCTCGTACAACCTGCACCACAGTGGGAAAACAACAACCTATCCCACTGTTTCTCCCCCTACTAGATTACAGATTGTTAAGGAATGTAAGTGGGTTAGACCACCATAGAGATACAGACAAAGATGAATTACAGTTGAGTTTATAAAGATACCAACTCCAAGATAAGTTCTTGATCCGGTTAACAACCCCCTCTATATTTGGTTCCTCCTATTTGAATATGACTCCGTTCCTAGCTAGTCAAATGCTCCAACAAGTAGTTAACCAGAAGAGATGTTTCACCCGATTTGCTTTCTTCCCTGTACACCACTGTCCACAATTACTAAAGAAATCATCCACACCCAGAGAGACATCCATGTCAACTCTAACACCCCTTTTCTACCCGGAAAATCTTCGACAAAAATTAGAGTTTTCAAAATGTTTTCAATACACCCACAAGGGATGCTACACTTACACTGTTAAACATCACACGCCAATAATAAAGTTTCACCATTAAAACAGTGCAACACCTAGCACATCATAACATCATCAAGCAGCGGAATAAAATCAAGGTTCAATTAAATAATTATAACATCACCATAAAACTTCAAAAATTAAAATAATAGAAACACTAATAAAGCCTAGCGTTCATCCCCCCGAGTGCTACGTATCAGAGCGACGACACCTGACTCAACTAGCGAAGGTAGACTTGCCTTCACTCGCAATCACCTGCACGTTACCAACATAGGGGTAACATTCAAACAGAAGGGGTGAGATATCTAACATTATAATAGCATATATGATAGGCAATATGCTAGAGTTACAACACTATATCAACCGCTTCACAACAACATCGAATCACAAATCACCAAAATTAACACCAACATCATGAGTAAGTATATGAAATGCAACCCACACCAACGGGTATATGCATGTGGTACCAATCATCACCAATAAAGTAGCCAATACGGGCAACATCACCTATATGAGCATCACCATCATCACCTATAGCTCCAAGGCCGAAGCCTTCATCACCAAAAATATAATGCATATGATATGTATGCGACACCATGAACAACACACCAAAGTCAATCAACAACAACCGACATTTAATTAACACAACATCACCAATATCACCAAGTGGTCATAGACCCATCACCTTAGCCCATGAAATAGGCACATCACCTGTTACATCATCACCGATAACACCAACAATCACCGACACCAAAACACCAATAGATTTACAACAAACAGCAACGCTTATTTTACAGTGACAGCAACACCATTTTTACAGCAACAGCACACTTATTTTACAGTGACAGCAACACCATTTTTGGAAGAACAACAACATTTGGTCACTGTGACAGCAACATTGTTTTTGGAAAAACAGCAACATTTAGTCACTGTGACAGCAACACCAATTTTCAGAAAAACAGCAAACATTGTTCATTGTGACAGCAACACCAATTTTTAAGAAAAACAGCAACAGCAACAGGGCGCCAAGACAACAGCAACAACACTGAAACTGGCTCCCAGCAACGGGGCGCCAAGAGGCAACAACATCCAGCGGAAACTGGCGCCCAGCAAAAGGGCGCCACAGGCAACAACAGCAACACAGAGTCTGGCGCCCAGCAACAGGGCGCCAACAGCAGGCAACAGCGACACAGGATCTGGCGCCCAGCAACAGGGCGCCACAGACAACAGCAACAACACTGAAACTGGCGCCCGGCAACAAGGCGCCACAGGCAACACCAGCAACACAGGATCTGGCGCCCAGCAACATGGCGCCATAGACAGCAACAACAAAACAGAAACTGGCGCCCAGCAACAGGGCGCCTTGAACAACAGCCACAACATCAGACATGGCGCCCAGCAACAGGGCGCCTAGGACAGCAGTGGCAACAACAGGATTGGCGCCCAGCAGCAGGGCACCTAACACCATGGCAACAGAATTAGACTTGGCGCCCAGCAACAGGGCGCCTAGCAGCAACACAGAAAATGGCGCCCAGGGACAAGGCGCCTAGCACCACAACATCAGAAACAGATTCGGCGCCCGGCAGCAGGGCGCCTGGCACAACAGGCAACATAACAGACTTGGCGCCCAGGAGCAGGGCGCCTAAGACAACAACAACAACATCAGGCTTGGCGCCCAGCAACAGGGCGCCTGAGACAGCAACAGCAACATCAACTTCACTGGGCGCCTAGGGCGCCAGTTTTCAGCAACACAAGAAAATTCTGGCACGACACAGCAACACCCAGAGACAACCCAGGACACCACTGGGCGCCTAGGGCGCCCTTCACAGCAACACAGAATCACGCAACACAGCACTGGGCGCCTAGGGCGCCACTTCCAGCAACAATAACAACATGACATCATGATTGGGCGCCTAGGGCGCCAAAATCAGCAACATAATCAACACTGGCTTGGCGCCCAGCAACAGGGCGCCTCCAGCAGGGAACAAACACAACACAACCACGCACAGGGCATGGCGCCTAGCAACAGGGCGCCTTTTTCAGCAACCAAGACAACACCAAAATTGCACCAAACACCAAACACCAATTTTTACCATGATCATTCACCCAAACATCAAATCGAAAACCGTCATAATATATTCAAACATCACTAAAACAACATCAACAAGATCAAAGAGGCAACATGGTCCTATCTGCCTACATAGTCCCCATGATATACCCTGTTATAAGGATAGAACCCACCCTTACCTTAGGTTTGCCGAACGCGAGATCTCCATGTACGTAAGCTCCAAAGAACCACCGCAACAAGACTTCTCTCCTCTTGCTCCTTGTGCGCGCCGTCCCTCTTCCTTTCTCTCTTCTCCTCTTCGCAACTTTCTTTCTTTTCTCTTCTCAAAATGCGCTATGCTCCAAAACCCTAACTAACACTCCCCTTCATGCGCCTAAGCCTTGGGCTCGTGGATCACGGGCCCCCGTCCACTAATCAGCTAATTACTAGGCACCACTCCCTAATTTGAATAAAACATCCTTTTATTAATTATTAAATATAACTATACTGTTATACCCCAATTTTGTCCGCTCTCTTTCTTATCACGGTCCTTTTTATTTAGTTCACGTGTCATAAGTCCCAGGTGACATTACTACGAGAAAAGTTTGCGACTCATTCATTTCGTTTGATTGGATTGAGATACATTTTCATCTAATGGGGCGCGTGCTTTCGTAATTGGGCTTATCGACGGTTTTTTTGTTTTAATTGGGCCGAATTTTAGCCACTTATTCCAGTTGGGCCTATCTTTAATCATGTGATGTAATAGGCCTGTTTCTTCTAATTGAGCCTCATTTTAACGCGTTGTTTGATTGGGCCCGATTTTCGTTCTTGGTTCTGGCTCAACTTCACTTTGTGTCTATTCACTTAATTTTTAATAATAAAAATATAAATCAAAAATCACCAAAAGTATTAAATAAAATCATAATTAATTTACAATAATCCAAAAAATCTTAAAAAATGCCAAATTGTACAAAAAGTCCAAAAAAATACAAAATAATAACCAAAAATGCAAAAAATCAGAACAGCAGCTGCACCAAGGCTTCACCTCCCCAACCAGCAACTTGGTGAGCAAGTTTTCTCCAATCCAAGCCCAATACCTGAAAAAGGAAACAAATATGGAGAAGGATCAGAAAAACCCTAAATTGGTGCCTATATAAGCAAGCCTGATACACACAGAATTGGGACCGAGAAATACACAGACAGGAATACACAGTTTCAGAACCAAAAGATTAGGGTTTTCACATTGAAACCCTAATTGCAAAACCCTAAAAATCCAGAAACAGTCACACAGAACAGAAGCAGCAACAGTAATCAACAGTAGGAGCAGCAGCACGCAAACAAAAGGAGTGGTTCAAAGGCTGGAGAAAGAGGTAGGTGCCCATTTTCTTTCGATTTTTTTTGTTATTTAGGTTCTAATCATGTTTTAGTTCAAAATAGGTAGTAGTTGCAATTTGAAACTAAACCTAACAATAATAAGATCAAAGCGGTATGAACCGATAATCACATATATTTCAGCCTATGTTCGTTCTGTAGAAATGTAGAATCTGCTGAAAACTATACTGTAAATAGGCTAGGGTTTAAATAAAAATCTCTAGGTTTGTAAATAGATTGGATTTTTCGAATTAGGAACAAGGTATTCTGCTTGTGCTAAAAACGAACATAGGAAGTAATATCAGAAATTAGTCGTAGGCAAATTAGTTGTATACAAATTAGGTTTATTCGAAATCAAATTTTTTTAAAAAAAAAACAGAAATGGTTTTAAGAAAAATTAGATAAAGAAAAAGAGAAATATAGATCAAAATCAGAATTAGAAGAAAAAAAAAGAAAAAAACGGAACCGTACCGTACTATTAGCACCGACCACCGTAGACGGTGGTCGTCCTCCACGAACGCCGTCGCGTCGTTCTCCCTGTTGCCGGTGTCTGTCTTCTCCGTCAACAACATTCCTGGAACCGTGACCATATTCTTCGCATCATCCCTGCAACTCCGGTGCGAAATCCCCACGCCGTAGTGAACCCGTCGCCGGCAACGTCGTGGTGCCTCGCGTGCTCGTCCCCTCTGGTCAGCCCCTATCTTCGCGTCGTCAGTTTACTCTCTTCCGTCGTCATCGAAACTTTTGAAAACACCGTCGTAGGGCGCCTCTTCCCTCGCTGGCGTCGTGCCGCCGTAGAGCACCGGCCATTCGACGGCCGGTCAGCGCGTCTCCTCCTCTTCCCTTTGTTTCTTCTCACTTCCTCGCATTTCCTTCTTTTTTCTCTCCGCAAATCTCTCTCTCTCTCGCCGGAAGTCTCGCTCTCTCGCTGCAAATCGCTCTCTCTCTCCGCAAAAGGTTTGGCTGCGGCGCAGCTAAGGGAGAAGAGGCGTTGAAATTAGGTTTTCTAAAAAACTTAGCTGCCTTTTATACTCTCTCCCATTTTTAAGTTTAATTTTGATTTTAATTTTTTTTAAAAAACAGATTCGGTTCTCTCTTGCACCCCATCTTTCAATAACATGCACCCCCTCAAAAGCCCATGATTTCGTGGACCAGCAAACTAACACTGGGCTTCTACTTTTCACACCCCAGTTTAATAATACAGCCATCTGCTCTAACTGCACCCCTGTTTTACTAATGCAACCCCTTTTCGTTTTTCTATTTATTTCTTTCCAAAAAATAATTTCTTTCACAAATCCATTTTTTTATGAAAACAGATATTTCATTTTCAAAAATGCAAATAGGGGACTAAGTCGACTGTACAGTCGGGTTTGTCTGCTTTTTAGGTCACTAATGAACCGTTACGGATCATGGCCTAAAATCCCTATTTAAAACAAACAATTCCTAAATTAAAATAAACACAAACACATTTCTTTCCACAAATAAAATTTTCAAAATAGGGGATTAAGTCGACTGTACAGTCGGGTTAGTCAGCGTTCTAGGACGAATGAACCGTACGGATCTAGAGTCCTAAAACCCCTATTCAAATAAAATCAGACCACCATACATCAAACTATACTCCAAACTTCAAAAAACTCCATTTTCACAAAGTAGGGGACTAAGGCGGCTGTACAGTCTGGTTAGTCATCGTTTTAGGACAAATGAACTGATCACTCAGGAGTCCTAAGATCCCTATATTAAAAAATACCAACCAACAAACATTTTTCTACCAAGAACTACGTGTGATTTGATTCTCTACCAAGAGATACGTAGGAGCAGATGGGGGCCCACATCTGTCAATTGCACTAATAAAAAACCTTTTTTTAGTCTTTTCCTAAATAATCCCTTTCTTAAATTCAAATAAAATATCAATTTTCTTCTTTCTTTTTAATTCACAATAAAAGGGTAAAATAAATGTTTTCAAAATTAACTTCCGCTTCTACAACTAATTAGCAGGTAACCTTCCTTAGGAAGGATGTCGTGGGGTGCTAATACCTTCCCCACGCATAACCGACTCCCGAACCCAAACCTGGTCTCAAGGACCCTTATCCATTCCAAAAGGGATTTTCCAATGTTTGCCCTTAAACTAAACTTTGGTGGCGGCTTCATTTTTGAACCTTCGAGGAATCCTCCCCCGGATTTTTCGGTCGCTACATATACTAATAAAATACCTAAATAATTTAATTAAATAAATAATTAAATTATTTGGGCGTTACATCAACACCTAGCCAGGTGCCAACAATATGCCAAACAGAATGCGCAAAACCACAAGAGATGAAAAGATGTTCGACAGACTCGCGAGAGGAATTACAAAACGAACAACCAACTTCTAGCTCGGATTGGATGACGTTCCTGTGCAACAGCTGCTCACGCACTGGTAAGGAATCTAACAGTAACCTCCACCCGAAGACTACAACCTTCGAAGGGACAATAGATTTCCATAGTTCCCCTAACAAGTGCTGGCGGTTCGAAATGTTGGAAGATATGTCACTACAAGACAGCTGATGATAAAAAGATTTTACCGTGAAACTCTTGGAAGTATCATGTGGCCATAACCATTCGTCTTTCCTTCCTCTAGTCGGCTTAACTGACTATAAAATGCTGTCCAAAATGTGGTCTTCAGCCACCCAAACCGAATCCGTGTGATGCTGCCACGGTGTAGACCACACCCAAACTTCACTATTCCAAGCATCCGTGTGATCCTTCCAAAAATTAATGGAGGTTTCGTCACCAAGCCCCCTTTTAATACACCACGCGAACCTTCGCCGTTCCTCAAGATTTTCATCCAACTTTACCAAGTATCTCCACCAAATTGATCCCAAGTTCCGACTAGATATACCTTCAGCCGAGTTATGAACAAAAGTAGTAGCATAGTCCCCATAACGTTGTCTCAACAAACGACTCCAGCAGACATTAGTATCCGTCAAAGCCCGCCATTTCCACTTAGATAACAAAGAAATATTGAATAACTCGAGATTTTTAATACCAAGACCGCCATCCTTTTTTGCTTTGCAAACTTTATCCCAAGCAACCCAACACATTCCCTTGTCTCCTTCTTTGATACCCCAAAGGAAATCCCTTTGAATTTTGATCATCTTCTTAATCACCACTTTCGGAGCTTTATAGAATGATAGCATGTATAGAGGGATGCTATTCAAGACGGAGTTGATGAGAGCAAACCGACCACCGATCGACAAGAAACGACCATTCCACAAAGCCAAACGTTTTCTAAGCGCAGCAAGAACGGGCCTCCAAGTAACTTCCCGTCTAGGATTTGCACTAATCGGAATACCCAAAAACTTGAACGGTAAAGCTTCCGTTCTACAATAAAGGAAGACGCTAGCTCTTTCCAAAAAATCATCCGGGGTGTTGATGCCAATTAACTTACATCTAGAGAATACTTGACGAATAGGAAGTAGCACCTATTTTTTTTTCACCACAAAAAAAAAGGAGAATGGGTACCTCTCTCTACAAGAATGTCCATAAAACACTATTCGCCAACAATCTTTGAGAGAAACTCGAATGACAATATATATCACGCAATTTCGAAATTAACAATTTAAGCAATTTTGAATGCTTCTATGTAATTTAGGTAAAATATCTCTATAGGTCATTTAACTTATTTATTTGTAACGAATAGGCCTCTTAATTTTTTTTGTAACGCGTAGGTCCTTTAAATTTTAAAAACGTAACATCGTTGTCCCTTTTAACGTTTTTTTGTTAACTTCGTTAATCTGTCAGTGATGTGGCTATCTGTAACGCCCCAAAAATATTTATCTACTTATTTAATTAAATAAGGTGCGTGTGGTAGGAATAATATTTTTGTATCCACTTGTTTGATTTATTAATTGTTTATTAATTAATTGGGGGTTGTGATGTGATAAAAATAATATAGGGAATATGTGTAATTGAGTTGATGTGTTAGTGCATAATGGGTTAGAAATAATTAAGTGGAGTGGGTGAGCCCACAAGGGTATGCGAAGTGTCCAAGGAAAATAGCCCATAGAGTGTGATGCTTACTTAAGTGAATTAGGTTAGGATTTTGTATGACAATTAGAAATCAAAACTCGAATAGAAGTGAGAGGTGAGGAGAGAGGCGGCGGCTAGCATCAAGAGAGAGAGAGAGAGGAGAAAACGTGATCATCAAGCATCAAGGGAGAGGGATAGGCGTAGCACTCAAAGGAGAGAAGGAAGGCTAAGATTTCACTCTTCTCCTAATCTAGGGTTTCGACTTCTACATCCTAAGGTAAGGGTGGGATTCATGTTTGATAATGTTTTCATAGGAAGCGTTGTATGAGAGTTAGGGTTGTGGGTAGTCATCATGTGTGTTGCATGTCTATTGGATATTTGATGAATTGATTTGAGTGATATGAACATGCATACTATGCCTTTGATGATTTACTTTGATGATTTACCTTGGTGATCCATTGATTTCTCCTATCACATGATTGATACCCTATGCTAAATGTTATGTTTGATCCATCATTCCCTTAGTTGATCGATTTTCCAATATGTAATTGTCGACATATGCCTATGCGCTGTGAGATTTATGATGATTGATTCCCTATGTGACCCTACGTGATTTCAGGCCTAGGTGAGCACCCTTATGCGAATTGATTTGATATGTAGTCTTGTGTAATTGCCATGTACTGAATGATGTTTTGTGTGATTAACATGAACAAGTCCTAAAATTAGAATATGCCTCACCATGATCTTAAAAGATAAGGAATCGTATGTGTTTTCATGAGATGCTGAAAACTGTTTTCAAAAATGCTGTTGCCACCCAGAAACCGTTTCTAAAGATGCTGAATGTTCCAAAACTGTTTCCGAAAACTGTGTTGCCATTCCAAAACTGTTTCCGAAAACTGTGTTGCTATTCCAAAACTGTTTCCGAAAACCGTATTCCAAAACTGTTTCCGAAAATCACTATGGTTGTCCCTAATTTTATGCACCGTTCCAATCCTTATGGAAAATCCCTATCTTTAATATGTGACCCTATTTTATGGGTTGTTGCCAATTTTTGTGGAAAAATC
Organism: Astragalus membranaceus; assembly: GCA_039519185.1. Classification (NCBI taxonomy): domain Eukaryota; kingdom Viridiplantae; phylum Streptophyta; class Magnoliopsida; order Fabales; family Fabaceae; genus Astragalus; species Astragalus membranaceus. The sequence goes on along the minus strand of CM076851.1, from coordinate 129,481,035 downwards.
CCTATCTTTAAGATGTGACCCTATTTTGAGGAAAATCCCTAATTAAATAAAGCAATCCTATTTTTGTGGAAAAATCCCTCTCTTTACGAAACCAAGCCTAGTTGTGGATTATTACTAAATGATTGCGAGTCATCCCTAGTGTTGTAGTCTCCCCAATTTGTGGAATGTCTCCTAGTGCCTTAGTGCCTAATGTCGTTGTTTTGTTATTCCGTTGTCAAGTTGTCGTCGTTGCCTCGTTGTTGCCTAGGATGTGAATTGTGTTGTCGTGTTTATATTGTTGTTGATATGTTGTTATTATTGCTGCACACGTTGGATTGCCCCATTCACGGGCATGGTCTATGTTGTTGTTGTTGTTGTTGTTGTTGTCATGTTGTTGTTTGCCAGGTTGTTGTTGTCATTGCGTCGCATGCACATCATTTGCATATGGGGATAGTTGGCCCTGACACGTTGGATTGCCTCAATTGGCATGGATTAAGTTGGAAGCCTCATTTGGCTGGACCCGGTACCACATGCATTATAGGGTAGTTGGCCCTCTGTTGAGTCGCATTTGCATTTGCACTGCATGATTGAAGTCACTGACGGTGGTGACATGTCCTTGTTGTATACCTATTGTTGTGATCATGTAATGACCATTGTGTTGTTGTAAGTTGATTGTCGTTGTTGTAGATTAACCGATTGTTGTCGTATGCTGACTGTTGTGGCTACAACTAAGCGTGATGATTCCCTGATATCCTGACTTGTGCATACAATCTTTCATATGATCCTTTATACGATGTGATATCTCACCCCTTTTGTGGTTGTTACTTTTATAGGTGAGCCCGAGTGAAGACTGTAGTCTTCCTTCCGTCTGGTGTCGTCTGCTCTGATAGGTAGCACTTGGGGAAGGGTCGATTACTGTGTTTACTTATATTTCAGTTGATGTTGAATCTTTTAGTAATTGATACACTTTGCACTTTGTCGGTTGTTAATGTTTTGACGATGTTGAATATTTCCGCTGCATGTTTTGAGAAAACTACGAGGTTTTGTTTTACGTTGAAAAATGCGACACTCTTTTGGCGCGAAAAACTCTGATAAATTATGAATAAAACGATGGGTAGAAAAAGGGTGTTACATTAGTGGTATCAGAGCAATGGTTGGTCCGTCCGGCCAAGTCGTCGAGTCGTTGTGTCGGTGTACGACCAACTGTTGTATTTTTATTCTGACTATTGTTTGCTTCTGTAGCATTAAGTTGTGATGGCGGGGAGAAACGACGGTGCGATCGTTGCTGCTTTGGAAGCTATGGCACAGGCGGTGCAGAGTCAGCAAAGTGGTGGTGAGAATGCTGGGTCCCGTAGCTTGGCTACGTTTCAGAGAGAGAACCCACCGGTGTTCAAGGGGAGATATGATCCCGATGGAGCTTTGGCGTGGCTGAAGGAGATGGAGCGCATCTTTCGGGTGATGGACTGCACCGTGGCGCAGAAGGTCCGGTATGGCACCCACATGTTGGCTGAGGAAGCCGATGATTGGTGGATGGAGGCCAGTCAAAGGTTGGAGGCCGCAAGTGAGGAGGTCACCTGGGCCGTGTTTCGTAGAGAGTTCTTGAGGAAGTACTATCCGGAGGACGTCCGCGGAAAGAAGGAAATTGAGTTCTTAGAGCTGAAGCAGGGGGATAAGTCTGTAACGGAGTATGCGGCAAAGTTCGTGGAGCTGGCGAAGTTCTACCCGCACTATAGTGAGGCGACGGCAGAATTTTCTAAGTGCATAAAGTTCGAAAATGGGTAGAAGCCAGAGATCAAGAAGGCGATCGGCTACCAGAAGATCCGTACCTTCGCTGACTTGATCGACAGCTGCAGGATATATGAGGAGGATCACAACGCTCATCGCAAGATCCTGAATGAGAAGAACAAGCGTCAGGACCGGAGCAAGCCGTATGCTGTTCCTGCTGAGAGAGGTGGACCGAGAGTCGCTGATGACCAGAAGGCTAGCGGGGGAGATGCTTCCGTTGGTATCGTGTAATTCAAGTGTGGCAAAGCTGGCCATAGGAGTACTGCGTGCAGGGCTGAAGGGAAGAGGTGCTTCCGTTGTGGGAAAGTGGGGCATGAAATGTCCGCGTGTAAGCATAAGGAGATGGTCTGCTTCAACTGCAGCGAGGAAGGGCATATCAGCAGTCAGTGCCAGAAACCAAAGAAGGAAAGGGCTAGTGGCTGAGTGTTCGTGACGACAGGTAAAATTTCGAGGACGAAATTCTTTTAAGTGGGGGAGAGTTGTAACGCCCCAAAAATATTTATCTACTTATTTAATTAAATAAGGTGCTTGTGGTAGGAATAATATTTTTGTATTCACTTGTTTGATTTATTAATTGTTTATTAATTAATTGGGGGTTGTTATGTGATAAAAATAATATAGGGAATATGTGTAATTGAGTTGATGTGTTAGTGCATAATGGGTTAGAAATAATTAAGTGGAGTGGGTGAGCCCACAAGGGTATGCGAAGTGTCCAAGGAAAATAGCCCATAGAGTGTGATGCTTACTTAAGTGAATTAGGTTAGGATTTTGTATGACAATTAGAAATCAAAACTCGAATAGAAGTGAGAGGTGAGGAGAGAGGCGGCGGCTAGCATCAAGAGAGAGAGAGAGGAGAAAATGTGATCATCAAGCATCAAGGGAGAGGGATAGGCGTAGCACTCAAAGGAGAGAAGGAAGGCTAAGATTTCACTCTTCTCCTAATCTAGGGTTTCGACTTCTACATCCTAAGGTAAGGGTGAGATTCATGTTTGATAATGTTTCATAGGAAGCGTTGTATGAGAGTTAGGGTTGTGGGTAGTCATCATGTGTGTTGCATGTCTATTGGATATTTGATGATTTGATTTGAGTGATATGAGCATGCATACTATGCCTTTGATGATTTACTTTGATGATTTACCTTGATGATCCATTGATTTCTCCTATCACATGATTGATACCCTATGCTAAATGTTATGTTTGATCCATCATTCCCTTAGTTGATCGATTTTCCAATATGTAATTGTTGACATATGCCTATGCGCTGTGAGATTTATGATGATTGATTCCCTATGTGACCCTACGTGATTTCAGGCCTAGGTGAGCACCCTTATGCGAATTGATTTGATATGTAGTCTTGTGTAATTGCCATGTACTGAATGATGATTTGTGTGATTAACATGAACAAGTCCTAAAATTAGAATATGCCTCACCATGATCTTAAAAGATAAGGAATCGTATGTGTTTTCATAAGATGCTGAAAACTGTTTTCAAAAATGCTGTTGCCACCCAGAAACCGTTTCTAAAGATGCTGAATGTTCCAAAACTGTTTCCGAAAACTGTGTTGCCATTCCAAAACTGTTTCCGAAAACTGTGTTGCTATTCCAAAATTGTTTCCGAAAACCGTATTCCAAAACTGTTTCCGAAAATCACTATGGTTGTCCCTAATTTTATGCACCGTTCCAATCCTTATGGAAAATCCCTATCTTTAATATGTGACCCTATTTTATGGGTTGTTGCCAATTTTTGTGGAAAAATCTCTATCTTTAAGATGTGACCCTATTTTGAGGAAAATCCCTAATTAAATGAAGCAATCCTATTTTTGTGGAAAAATCCCTCTCTTTACGAAACCAAGCCTAGTTGTGGATTATTACTAAATGGTTGCGAGTCATCCCTAGTGTTGTAGTCGCCCCAATTTGTGGAATGTCTCCTAGTGCCTTAGTGCCTAATGTCGTTGTTTTGTTATTCCGTTGTCAAGTTGTCGTCGTTGCCTCGTTGTTGCCTAGGATGTGAATTGTGTTGTCGTGTTTATATTGTTGTTGATATGTTGTTATTATTGCTGCACACGTTGGATTTCCCCATTCACGGGCATGGTCTATGTTGTTGTTGTTGTTGTCATGTTGTTGTTTGCCAGGTTGTTGTTGTCATTGCGTCGCATGCACATCATTTGCATATGGGGATAGTTGGCCCCGACACGTTGGATTGCCTCACTTGGCATGGATTAAGTTGGAAGCCTCATTTGGCTGGACCCGGTACCACATGCATTATAGGGTAGTTGGCCCTCTGTTGAGTCGCATTTGCATTTGCACTGCATGATTGAAGTCACCGACGGTGGTGACATGTCCTTGTTGTATACCTATTGTTGTGATCATGTAATGACCATTGTGTTGTTGTAAGTTGATTGTCGTTGTTGTAGATTAATCGATTGTTGTCGTATGCTGACTGTTGTGGCTACAACTAAGCGTGATGATTCCCTGATATCCTGACTTGTGCATACAATCCTTCATATGATCCTTTATACGATGTGATATCTCACACCTTTTGTGGTTGTTACTTTTATAGGTGAGCCCGAGTGAAGATTGTAGTCTTCCTTCCGTCTGGTGTCGTCTGCTCTGATAGGTAGCACTTGGGGAAGGGTCGATTACTGTGTTTACTTATATTTCAGTTGATGTTGAATCTTTTAGTAATTGGTACACTTTGCACTTTGTCGGTTGTTGATGTTTTGACGA